>OY726522.1:50183483-51636372 GCA_963383655.1 Bathymodiolus septemdierum | reverse complement strand
AATGATAATATCACTAAAAACAAAACACTACATAGATATCTATATATAATGATAATATCACTAAAAACAAAACACTACATAGATATCTATATATAATGATAATATCACTAAAAACAAAACACTACATAGATATCTATATATAATGATAATATCACTAAAAACAAAACACTACATAGATATCTATATATAATGATAATATCACTAAAAACAAAACACTACATAGATATCTATATATAATGATAATATCACTAAAAACAAAACACTACATAGATATCTATATATAATGATAATATCACTAAAAACAAAACACTACATAGATATCTATATATAATGATAATATCACTAAAAACAAAACACTACATAGATATCTATATATAATGATAATATCACTAAAAACAAAACACTACATAGATATCTATATATAATGATAATATCACTAAAAACAAAACACTACATAGATATCTATATATAATGATAATATCACTAAAAACAAAACACTGCATAGATATCTATATATAATGATAATATCACTAAAAACAAAACACTACATAGATATCTATATATAATGATAATATCACTAAAAACAAAACACTACATAGATATCTATATATAATGATAATATCACTAAAAACAAAACACTACATAGATATCTATATATAATGATAATATCACTAAAAACAAAACAGCATAGATATCTCTAATGATAATATCACTAAAAACAAAACACTACATAGATATCTATATATAATGATAATATCACTAAAAAACAAAACACTACATAGATATCTATATATAATGATAATATCACTAAAAACAAAACACTACATAGATATCTATATATAATGATAATATCACTAAAAACAAAACACTGCATAGATATCTATATATAATGATAATATCACTAAAAACAAAACACTACATAGATATCTATATATAATGATAATATCACTAAAAACAAAACACTACATAGATATCTATATATAATGATAATATCACTAAAAACAAAACACTACATAGATATCTATATATAATGATAATATCACTAAAAACAAAACACTGCATAGATATCTCTAATGATAATATCACTAAAAACAAAACACTACATAGATATCTATATATAATGATAATATCACTAAAAACAAAACACTACATAGATATCTATATATAATGATAATATCACTAAAAACAAAACACTGCATAGATATCTATATATAATGATAATATCACTAAAAACAAAACACTGCATAGATATCTATATATAATGATAATATCACTAAAAACAAAACACTACATAGATATCTATATATAATGATAATATCACTAAAAACAAAACACTACATAGATATTTATATCTAATGATAATATCACTAAAAACAAAACACTACATAGATATCTATATATAATGATAATATCACTAAAAACAAAACACTACATAGATATCTATATATAATGATAATATCACTAAAAACAAAACACTACATAGATATCTATATATAATGATAATATCACTAAAAACAAAACACTGCATAGATATCTATATATAATGATAATATCACTAAAAACAAAACACTACATAGATATATATATATAATGATAATATCACTAAAAACAAAACACTACATAGATATCTATATATAATGATAATATCACTAAAAACAAAACACTACCTAGATATCTATATATAATGATAATATCACTAAAAACAAAACACTGCATAGATATCTCTAATGATAATATCACTAAAAACAAAACACTACATAGATATCTATATATAATGATAATATCACTAAAAACAAAACACTACATAGATATCTATATATAATGATAATATCACTAAAAACAAAACACTACATAGATATCTATATATAATGATAATATCATTAAAAAGAAAACACTGCATAGATATCTATATATAATGATAATATCACTAAAAACAAAACACTACATAGATATCTATATATAATGATAATATCACTAAAAACAAAACACTGCATAGATATCTATATATAATGATAATATCACTAAAAACAAAACACTACATAGATATCTATATATAATGATAATATCACTAAAAACAAAACACTACATAGATATCTATATATAATGATAATATCACTAAAAACAAAACACTACATAGATATCTATATATAATGATAATATCACTAAAAACAAAACACTGCATAGATATCTATATATAATGATAATATCACTAAAAACAAAACACTGCATAGATATCTATATATAATGATAATATCACTAAAAACAAAACACTACATAGATATCTATATATAATGATAATATCACTAAAAACAAAACACTGCATAGATATCTATATATAATGATAATATCACTAAAAACAAAACACTACATAGATATCTATATATAATGATAATATCACTAAAAACAAAACACTGCATAGATATCTATATATAATGATAATATCACTAAAAACAAAACACTGCATAGATATCTATATATAATGATAATATCACTAAAAACAAAACACTGCATATAGATATCTATATATAATGATAATATCACTAAAAACAAAACACTGCATAGATATCTATATATAATGATAATATCACTAAAAACAAAACACTGCATAGATATCTATATATAATGATAATATCACTAAAAACAAAACACTACATAGATATCTATATATAATGATAATATCACTAAAAACAAAACACTGCATAGATATCTATATATAATGATAATATCACTAAAAACAAAACACTACATAGATATCTATATATAATGATAATATCACTAAAAACAAAACACTACATAGATATCTATATACAATGATAATATCACTAAAAACAAAACACTACATAGATATCTATATATAATGATAATATCACTAAAAACAAAACACTGCATAGATATCTATATATAATGATAATATCACTAAAAACAAAACACTGCATAGATATCTATATATAATGATAATATCACTAAAAACAAAACACTACATAGATATCTATATCTAATAATAATATCACTAAAAACAAAACACTACATAGATATCTATATCTAATGATAATATCACTAAAAACAAAACACTACATAGATATCTATATATAATGATAATATCACTAAAAACAAAACACTGCATAGATATCTATATATAATGATAATATCACTAAAAGCAAAACACTGCATAGATATCTATATATAATGATAATATCACTAAAAACAAAACACTACATAGATATCTATATCTAATAATAATATCACTAAAAACAAAACACTACATAGATATCTATATATAATGATAATATCACTAAAAACAAAACACTACCTAGATATCTATATATAATGATAATATCACTAAAAACAAAACACTACATAGATATCTATATATAATGATAATATCACTAAAAACAAAACACTACATAGATATCTATATCTAATAATAATATCACTAAAAACAAAACACTACATAGATATCTATATCTAATGATAATATCACTAAAAACAAAACACTACATAGATATCTATATCTAATGATAATATCACTAAAAACAAAACACTACATAGATATCTATATCTAATGATAATATCACTAAAAACAAAACACTACATAGATATCTATATATAATGATAATATTACTAAAACAAAACACTACATAGATATCTATATCTAATGATAATATCACTAAAAACAAAACACTACATAGATATCTATATCTAATGATAATATCACTAAAAACAAAACACTACATAGATATCTATATATAATGATAATATCACTAAAAACAAAACACTACCTAGATATCTATATATAATGATAATATCACTAAAAACAAAACACTACATAGATATCTATATATAATGATAATATCACTAAAAACAAAACACTACATAGATATCTATATCTAATAATAATATCACTAAAAACAAAACACTACATAGATATCTATATCTAATGATAATATCACTAAAAACAAAACACTACATAGATATCTATATCTAATGATAATATCACTAAAAACAAAACACTACATAGATATCTATATATAATGATAATATCACTAAAAACAAAACACTACATAAATATCTATATATAATGATAATATCACTAAAAACAAAACACTACATAGATATCTATATATAATGATAATATCACTAAAAACAAAACACTACATAGATATCTATATATAATGATAATATCACTAAGAACAGTGAAGGGGGGACCAATGTACTCAGGTGTAACATTTTCGATACCTTCGAATAAAAATTAACTTTTTAAAGAAAACATATGTTATTGTTACTTTAGGCGCCTATAATCCCTCTGAAGTCTTCAAGTGTTTTACGTCCTATCACTCTGACGTCTTCTTGAAGTGTTACGTCAAAACATATTTGTGGAACTAGACATAAATAGGTGTTGTAAATTTCGTATATTCAACCCATAAACTATTTTGGTGTTTAGTCATATAAAATATCTACATGCCATATATATGCACAACTATTTAAATATCCATAATATTATACAAATATTATATATTTGTATGACAGATTATATTGTCGTTGGCCTAGGAAGTTGTCATATTTTAAGAGTTTTTGCTTCGTGTGTTGAAATGTTTATTTTAGATAAGATTAGGAGTTATTGAGGACAATTCTCCCGAGATTGTATTGATTTTAAATTTTCTGAGCTGTGCATATCACGTAGGAACAATCTAACTAATGCACCGGATTCATGTTTTTAACATACATACGAGATAACCCATTTTTAACCATATTTGGGTTATATGCTTGTTATATAGGGATATATTCAGGGGGAAATTTGTATTGTCTATTGTGGGTCACGTACTCTCTATCGCTAATACATGTCACGATGATATGGCCATATATAAATACACATTATGGTTTAATGAATGTTAAGAATCTTGTATCTGATTTTTCAAATAACTAGAATAGAAATGAACATGTTATTACCGAATCAGGCTCGCAGGGCGGTGCTTTACTTTTCATTTTTTTATACCCAAAATATTTTATTAGATATCCCCTCCGTTGACTCGTGCACACAATTGAGCAAGATAAGTAACTATATACACACTATTAAAATCATAGTATAGAAAGCACTAACGTGTTCGTTTAAATTATTTAAACCAGTATGATACCATAACCTATTTATTAGCATTACATAAATATTCTCTGCAGTAGACTTGTAAACAACACTTCTTATATGTCACTTCACCGTGTTGATAGTTTTTGTACAAGTGTATGTATTTGAAATGTCCCGTTTGTATATTCATCAAAGATCAAATCACAGATTTACTTCTATTTGTCTAAGAAAATACTAGCTTCCTTTTTGCAACTTAAATTTGAGGATGAGCGAAGAAGAATCCCAATCCAATTAATGTATTTAGTGACCGAGTGATTGCTTTTAAAGCCAAATAGGGAATTTTTCAACTATACCGTGCCGAGAACAAGTTACATTTCAATGACATGATGATGATGGTGATATATACATTGTACTACTTTAGACCAACACACTGAGTTGAATTTTTGTAGTGCTAGCTGTCACTGAAACAACATTTCACTGTAGACATGTCGCTCCACTCGGACACATTATCCTGATTCCGAGCCAACCAGCATTTGTTCTTAGTAGAGAAGCAACAAATGATAATTTCATAGTCGTTGGCTTGATCCGATCGGGACTCGAACTCACGAAACCACACTAACACTCGATGAGAGCACACTAACCATTACACCACAGATGCTGTTTGTCTATAGAAAGCGTTCCCATCCCCCCTGAATATCTATAGAAAGCGTCCTCACCCTCCCTGAATATCTATAGAAAGCGTTCCCACCCTCCCTGAATATCTATAGAAAGCATTCACACCCTCCCTGAATATCTATAGAAAGCGTTCCCATCCTCCCTGAATATCTATAGAAAGCGTCCCCACCCTCCCTGAATATCTATAGAAAGCGTCCCCACCCTACCTGAATATCTATTAAAAGCGTCCCCACCCTCCCTGAATATCTATAGAAAGCGTCCCCACCCTCCCTGAATATCTATAGAAAGCATTCACACCCTCCCTGAATATCTATAGAAAGCGTTCCCATCCTCCCTGAATATCTATAGAAAGCGTCCCCACCCTCCCTGAATATCTATAGAAAGCGTCCCCACCCTCCCTGAATATTTCTTATGTTTACCAATTGATAAATACTGACGTGTTAAGAACACAGTTAAACACAGATCTTACTGTGGAAAAGTTTAATTTTTAAATAGACCCATAATATCAAATATTGTCACACAGTAATATTGAACTCATAAATAGTTGATTATATTAATGATATAATGAATTATAAATTTTTAATATTTCTATGTCCATTATGGGGGAGGGGGTCGAAATATATAAGAACTCAGTCATATGAATACCATAAGTGAGTTTTCGACGGACTTAAAATCACGTTAGAAATTGGACATATGGGCGCTTTAATAGTTACATGTAGGCGGACATTTAGACAAAATATGATGACAAATATAAGTTACTGAAGAACAATTAATGTACGGATTAACCGGCGTATTTTCCTAGTTAATGATGAAAGAAATTTTTTAATCACTATTTGAATACATGTGACAGTTGTTAGATCTTCTCACGACAGGATCCTGTTGTGTTTTCATTTTGTAACTAACAAAGAAAAAATGCTCCACTGCCTGATCGGTTGTTTTCGATATAGGCGGGTATTGTAATGACACATACACAGCAATGTGTGAGAACGAAAAATATTTTCTCACAAAACCATTTTGAGATTGGGATTTAATAAATAAGTTTTTCAACATTGCAATAACAAAAAACCCAGATCGAAGTACGCCTCAAAACGGGACAGGGTGAGGGCGTGCCAAGATCCTTGCTACAATACTAAAGTTGCTTTTCATGTTTATGACTACATAACTACATGTATAGGTGTTTTAAGGCATTTTATTTCAAATCTATTTAAATTCTATAATGGCATTATTATTTTGC
The DNA here is from genome assembly GCA_963383655.1 of Bathymodiolus septemdierum. NCBI lineage: Eukaryota > Metazoa > Mollusca > Bivalvia > Mytilida > Modiolidae > Bathymodiolus > Bathymodiolus septemdierum. Next base: position 51,629,386 of record OY726522.1, on the reverse strand, counting down.
AATTGCTTCGTTTACAAGACGGCCATGAAAGATATGTTAACAAATGTTTGAACTATCTGTTAATTGCATTCTGGTTTGGTTCCCTTCTTTAAATTGGACAATAATATTTTTAAAAACAGCCAAAACAAGTGTATCGAAAGAGTATTTTGATCGTTTGTATTAGAATTTGGTCGTGTTTGCCAGATCTTTCTATTTATCATAAACATTTTTGATTACAGTATAATAGAATTAGTTCCCCCAATGTACCCTTTATCAGTACATTTTTCAATATTTATTGAAATCTTACCTTTCCAATACACATAATGATAGACGTGTAATAAATTGAAATAGGGCATTCAAATCGTTTAAAATATCTTGGTTACTAAAACTTCAAAGAATATTTGAATGTTGAATAAATATTATGACACACCTATGTAATAAGCTGATATGTCGAGTTGGACAGTAATTTTAATACCTGACAACGCAGTGGTTTAAGAAATTTAATGCAGAAATCAAAGAAGAATATATTTTACTGATATAGATATAGATAGTCTGGACCAAAACAAATTCCTTTTTGGCACGGTTTTAATATTGTTATGTTGATTGAGTAAGTGATTTCTGTTTAACAAATCAGAGATTTTTTTCTGCCTAATCATGGTGAGAACAAGTTAATTTTTTATGAAATGATAATAATATCTGGGTCTCCATTATAAAACTAAAAGAGACTGTTAGGGTAGTTTAGTAGCGTTTTATCTCGATTTGAACCAATACATGTAATTTATTTCTGAATTGCAGTGGACGCATTAGTATGTCTGTAAGAACTTTATTCTTATCTCTCAAAATGCTCCGTATTAGCAAATATTTAGTTAAAATTTCTTCGTGTATACTAAAGAATCGCTCAAGCTATATATATCAAGCAATATGAAAACGCAACACTTTTGCTACAGTATCGAACACTTTCAATTATTTCGAAATTTCTATGCATTTTTAATAGATGCGATACATTTTAGAGCGACTGGCATTAAATTTTATCTTTAATTTTTTCTAATTCATTAAAATTATAGATTACCACATCTCGTGTTTTATTCTGTGTCATGTTGGATAGCAGTTTCGATGGGTTAGAATTGTGGGCTAGCTTCATGATGATGTCTTCCGTTAGGAGACCAAGCAAAAATGCAAAAGGGGCCTAGGCCTGTTTTTATAGAATTTGTAGCCAAAATCAACGTTCAAAAAGTCAATGGCATAGCTTTAATTCTGGATAAAAGATACCGCTTATTATGAGAATTTCAAACTGAAAATTGAGTGAACGAACAGATAAATGTTGTTCTTTTATTATACTTTAAACTTGTTTCTCGTGTAAAATGGAATTTGCTCTCATGTTCTTTCTCATGAACAAATAATCTCCTCAATAAAAATATTATTATTTTTTCTTCATTCAGTACCCAATAATATTGATTCGACTGCACAATTGATGCACCTTGGTGTGTAAACAAGCATTAATTACGTTTATTTCAAGCTTGATTGAAACTCAAACAAGTTGCCTTTTAATATAGTAATATTTCCTATTGAAAACTTAAGAGTAAAATCTTGTTTCAATAAATTGTAAAAAAGGAAGCTACAACTCCAATTAATTTACGTCAATGCATAAAACCAGGAAAAAACCCGGTCGCGAATCAATAACCATTTTGATAAGAAAAAAAGTAGTTAAACAAGACTTTCAGTAGTCCTGGGAGAGTATCTATTGAAATCGAAAACCAATAAGTGGATCGGACATTTATAAAAGTGTATACACGTTTGTTTATATGGATCGTAACTTGATTCTCATGTTCATAAATATAAATACTTTACATTTGTAATCTAGAATGGACAGTTAACAGTGTATAGAAGCTTCATAAATATAAATACTTTACATTTGTAATCTAGAATGGACAGTTAACAGTGCATAGAAGCTAATATCTACAGGGGCTCGATTTAAAAAAATTATTTTTATGTGAAAAACCTAATAAAAAGGACCATAGATCATAAGATGACCTGTAGTTTTAAGTGTTTCAGTTGGAAAATGGAATATTCCAGAAATACATATGAAACGGTTGCTGCCTTCTTTATCTGTACCATTATATTGTGAAAAATATAGATGTTTAATGAATTCGGGTTGTGACAGCGGGTTCTCCTGTTTTTATTTTTTGTTTGTTTTTGGTGTTGTTTTTTTAATTATTTTTTTTTTTTACAAACGATAGCATTATTTTCTTACAGAAATAAATAAGAAATTTAGATAACTGTAGAAAATTGCTAGTATATCAAATGAAATAAGTAGAATTTATGTAGCGAATTTCTCTGTACACTATTTTGGTATTTGATACAATATTTATTATATGTAACTTCATCTAAAAGAATTTGATTAAGAACATAAAAAAGAATGTTGCATTTCTATCATTAAACCCTCTTTTTAAATAATATTAGCATGTTAAATGAAATTTGAAAATTATTTAGACGTCTTAAATGAGAAAAATAGATTAACTTTTTGTAGATTTAGAACATTTAATTACCGATCGAAGTAAGGCGCTGGACAAATGTAGAAAGACACAATAGACTGTGTCAGCTATGTCAAACTCGCGAGATTGGTGACGAATATCATTACGTATTACAGTGTCCAATATTTGCAACTGAAAGAAAAATTCGAATTCCAAAATATTTTTTCAAATAAATTCTCCTTGGAAAAAAAAAGCACATTACAACCTTTATTATTAGTATTCTTTTTTATTTAATATACAGTATAAGCTTGATAATTGATGTAATAATATGTATTTCCTTTGTATTAATTTGAACACTCTCACTCTGTAACCTTGGTAACATTGGTTTAGAGAATAAAGTTATATAAATATAATGAATTGTGAAATGTCATAATTCAACAACACCTCCCCAAACCCACCCACAAAAACAGAAACATTATAAAAATAAAGGAAAATAAAAACATCTTTTTTTGTTTCTTCTAAATGGTATTAATTAATCTGTTTTTTAAGCTTACGCTCTATGATTTCAGTATTGTATAAAAAAATCTAGATTTTCTATACTAATAACCATATATCTAAAAATAGTTGTGAATGGATAAAGACAAACTTTAAAATTGAACCCGCTATCAATGTATTTCAAAATAATTGAAATATTTAACCACCTGTTTACGTCAAGATTAGATAACAGGAACATGACTATCTACATAAAATAAACATGTATAGATATATCATATATGTTCAGTAAACTTTCTTGTGTATGTGTGCAAACATATGTTGGACTCAAACTGAACAGACCTTGAAACGTGACTTTCAAGGGTGTGTAACTCATACTTTTGAGCAATAGTATTTATTCCATTGCCATATACAGCTCTCATTTCCATAAGGTTGAATATATTAGATATAGGTACAGTGTGTGGCTTTTTACATCTACTCTGCTTTAATAATATATAATCAAATAGGAGTGAGTGAGTGATTGTTGTTTAACGCCAACTCAGCAATTTTTCATCTATGTATATCATGGCGAGACCAGTTAATTTTCAATGAAATGATGATGAGGTTCACTTGGTACTAGACCAACACACTTAGCTGGATTTTTACAGTCCTAACTCACTGAAACAACAGTCCACGGATAGACATGTCGCCCCACTCTGACACATTATCCTGATTCAGAGCCAAGACGTCTTTGCTCTTTCTCCTTAATGCTGCGTGCTTAGCGGATAAGCAACAAATACCAATTTTATAGTCTTTAGTTTGACCCGTTCGGAGCTCGAACTCACGATCTACCACACTCGAGGCGAGCAAGCTAACCATTACATCACTGATTAATGGATACTATCGACTTCGATAACTCATCCAAAGTTAAAATGGATTGAGAATGTGGTATAACCAAACTTTTAGTACAATATGATTTGGTTTGTACCTAGTTCAACATGCACACTTGTTCTAAACAGATTACATAATGTTCTTGTTGTTGTTGTTGTGTTGTTGTTTTTTGTTTGTTTTGTTTTGTTTTTTTTGTTTTTTTTTATAAGAACTTTATATTAATACGAGTACTGATTTTTGTTTTGTATTTTCAGAGGTGAACCAAACAAATCTGATTTGACCGGATTTACCGCATTACACCATGCTTGTAAAAATGGGCACGAAAACATAGTACACTATTTGGTCAATTTCGGATGTAACATCTGGGCTCTTGACAACGATTTTCACACATCTCTTGACATTGCAAACATTAATGATAAAAGGGAAATAGCACAGCTCTTGGACATGACACATTCAAAACAGGAGACGAAAAATCCGAAAGTTGTTCAGGGTTTGAAAGAAAAAGCAGTACGCGATGCTGAATATAATATTAAGAAATATGAAAAACTCCAAAAGGAGGTTGATAGATATATTAAAAAGCAAGAAAAACGCGCGGAAGGTATGAATGATTTCAAAGCACCAACGAAAAACAATATCTTCAAAACATTAACAATGAAAATTAAAGGTACTCAACGTCTTAGTAATCACAAAAAGTTTATACAGAATTCATCCTCTTCTAACTTTTCCGATCTGGCTATTGGAACAAGTAAACGAGGAATTGCGAAAAAGATAGCAATGAAACAAATAAGCCATGAGGGTGGAGGTGCATTTGAGACAAAGGATTTCGGAACAAGTGGGAAAAGAACACTAAGCAAGTTAGCTCCCGGAACAACAGTTGTTCAAGGTTCGGCATCCGATGTAATGTATTTAACGAATAGGGAAAATGATATACAGGGAGCGCGTCCTGCACTGGCAAATGTATTTTCTGGATTAAATTCAATACAAAAATGGAAAAGTGATTCCAATCTTCTTGATGAGTATGATAATACAAATGACATGGAGGATGATGAACAAAAACCTGGTATTTTCAATCGTCCCGCTCTTGGTCAAATTTCTTTTCTAAGAACGAATGCTGGAATGGCGGGAACATTTTCAGGTATGGGGAAGGGTTTCAAGTCTGCATCTGCAGACGAGCTTGACAGTGTTGATTTCCGGGTAAATGGATTCCAAAACGGATTTCATAATGGAGAGGATAGATCAAGTGATGAAAATGAGGATTTAATTGAACAATCAAATATGCATATGCAAGACGTTCCATGGCAAGCAGACGATCTTATCGATGACGATGATGACGCAACACCACTCGTCCGATTTCTGGAAAGTTGTGATTTAAGCCGTTACTTACATTTATTTACGAAAGAAGACATTGACTTGAGTAAATTGTCCCTTTTGACTGACAAGGACCTTGCAGAACTTGGATTACTGATGGGACCACGCCGTGCCATACAAGACGCATTAAAACAGCGTCGAGATGTTCTGTCTCAGCCTCGACCAATTGTCGATAGTTATTTATAGAGTATGACATTCTGATACATGTGTGCCGTCTAACACTAATTGTGATATGCAAATTTTACTTTTGTGATCAATCAGCTTCATCTTGCCAAAATAAAAAATAATATTTATCAAGCATTTTCCCATTAACTACTGTTCATAGTTGAGTGATTGACATCAAGCAGAAAAAAGTATATACATGTACATGTACACAAAATGTATATACAGTTTTAGATACATGATTTTAAACAATATTGAAAGAGTGAAATTTGAACCGTAAGTCAGTAATTTGCGAAATTCACTTCCAGCATTTTATGCAATAATTTAACAATGCATACAGCAGGAACGGATCAAGTGAGATGAAGTTTATGAATAGTAGGGTTTTTATTAACTAATATAAACACTTTAAAATAGTTACTAGTCAATGTATGCAAATACAATCAGAGTTGTATCGTGTTTTTATTTACTGTGGTCATTTTTTGTTGAAATCAAAAGTTTTTCAATAAACATACAATATTTCTTCAGCGTATATAATTATAGGGTGTATTGTGAAGCTATACCATGGCGGTCAGTTGTATTGCATGGTGGAGGAATCAGAGTACCCGGAGAAAAATACCGACCTGCTGCAAATCACTTACAAACGTTATCATATAAAAGTTGTATCAAGTACACCTAGGTAAGGACGTCAATCGAACTCACAAGTTTCTTAGTAAATAATTATAGGATAAAGTATATTTCTAGTTCTATATACCACTGTAGCTTGTGTCAACATGCATACAATATACAATCTGACAATGATGTCAAAATTAGCACTACCCCGGGGAATCCTTGAGGTATAGAGTTTGGTCATAGCTTATTAGAATGAGCGAGTGATTGTTGTTTTACGCCAATAGAGCAATTTTTCAGCTATATCATGGCGAGAATATGTTACATTTCCATTGAAATAATTATGTTCACTTTAGATTATTACAGCCCCTGTGGAGAAAATTGTTTTCAGTTATCATAAAAGCAAGATCGAGAGAATGCTGGGTGTCGAATATGTCTATAATATATATGTGACATAACGAGGGAATAGAGAAGTTTTTTGACCGCCGATGTTCAAACTGTTGACATTTTTCTCCGGTTTTCTCCACCAGTAAAACTGACCGTCACGATATAACCGAAATATTGTTGAAAGTGGCATTAAACACCATAACCCTAACGTAACTTTTCACTTGTTGAGGTAATTCTCTTGAAACATGAATATTCGGCATGATTGACCTTAACCTTTGATCACACAAACAAGTTTTACAGTCCTCTGTGCTGTGCCTGACAACAACAATAAGAATAAGAATACTTTATTAAACCAATCATGGTGCCCATAGCCGAGCAGTAGAATCAATACAGAATCATACATAACAAAATAAACCACATACATATACACATATAACTTAATAATAATAATAACTTGATTAGATTTGATTAGTTTGATTAAATACACATAGTGAGACTAAGACAAAATGTAAATAAGCAAAATAAATATTCAAATTAACCATCACAATTGACTGCACAATAAAAACATGTAAATTTAAATTTAAAGATCTAAAGATTTTGATTGAATCTAGGGGGAAGACAACTCCATGTTACATATATATAGTTTGATAATAAGATAATATAGTAACTGAATGCAATTTCATGCAAAAGCACTAGTAAATATATAAATTATCCATTCATGATTATTTTATCTCTTTCCAGGAATAGAGTGTACAACAACCTGAATAGATGTATAATGATTTGTTTGTCCTCTGATAATAGAAGCCAAATTAATTTATTTTCATCAGATAATAATGAGAAGTTTTTATATGTCTCTTTTATATTCTTTATATATGGTTCTCTAAATTTCTCTAGAAGAGGACAAGTAATAAGGAAATGAACTTCATCCTCAATGTTGTTTTTGCATAAATTGCAAATACGATCTTCAATGTTTGTGCCAATATATCTCCCCTTTTCAATGATCAAATTATGAGCACTTATTCTAAATTTTGTTAATAATTTTCTTTGTTGCTTAGTTCCAAATAATAAATATGGTTCTAATTTAAAAATTGATTTAAATTTTCTATGTGTTCTTAATTTATTCTTAGAGTTTGGATTGACCCTCTTATCATCATTCAGGCTGTCTGTCCAGTTCTCTTTGAATTTATCCTTTAAACAATATTTAACTTTACATAAAATATAATTTATCCTATATTTTGAAGGATCGTCATATATATGGTTTAATTTCAAATATTTAAATATTTCTTTTACACAACCTACCCATGTTCCGATTCTTTTAATGATTCTAATAAAAGTATATTATTTCCATCAGATTTTACAATATGACACCAATATTTAACCATATTATATACAACATCAAATAAAATGGGGAAGCTTCCAAGGTCACCCCTTACCCCCATATTTGAGGATTTTGTCCTAACACCTAAAATAAACTTGCAAAATTTTATATGAATCTTTTCAAGGACTAGAGAAACTGTTTCCTTTTTTTATAAATCTATCTAAATTGTTGATATATTTACTGGGAGAAAAATATCCCAAAACTACAGAGCCATACAAGAGTATCGGTCTGATAGTGTGATTAAAAATATGCAATAATGTTGTAACTTTGGGAGCATCATCCCAGAAGGTTTTTCGTAATTTAAATAAAGCTTTATTGCCCTTATTATGAATTTCATGTTTAGAGGTTGTAAAACTACCTGATGCATTAAAAACAACACCAAGATAAGTATACTTGTGCACACATTCAATAGAACTATTTAAACAACATTATTAAGAAAAAACTGGCAGAACGTGCTAAAGTGGGTCACAGGTCACTGTAATCGGGCGGCTGTATCGAGAAACAGATACAGTGTTGAAAAAACTGTTGATACTCATAAAATATTGATAAATGCAATAAAATGTTATGCTTGTCTTCAAGAAATATGATAGACAAAACTATGTGTGAAGTTTTATGACGAAATATCTCTGATTTCTATGTAAATTTACAAGTTGAAGTTGTGGCTGTATCGAGAAACAGATACGGTGTTGAAAAAACTGTTGATACTCATAAAATATTGATAAATGCAATAAAATTTTATGCTTGTCTCCAAGAAATATGATAGACAAAACCATGTGTGAAGTTTTATGACGAAATATCTCTGATTTCTATGTAAATTTACGAGTTGAAGTGGGGAAACACCCACAGGTAATTTTAGCGATGTATTTTTATCTTAGACAAGAATAATGGGCGTCCTGATTGGATGATTGATTTAAAACACATTGACTCCACATGGTAAAAAGATGCATGTAAAAGAAATCTATGTTATATTTATTCATTTGTTTGATTCTGGAATATTGTTAATCATTGATTTAAACAAGAAAAAAGGGAAAAAAGGGGGGATTTTATTTGTGAATTTTACAGTTAAATGAATGTTATGTTTCGACAGTTTAAAGAGAAAAAAAAAATTGTTGCGACTAAAGCTTAAATCAGCATTAAAAATTGAACAAATATCAGTGGTTTTGTAAATGAGATTTATTTAAAATAGAAAATCTGAATTTATTATTTATTAATTTATTATTAATGATACAATTTTATATCCCTTGGGAGGGGGGAGGGGGCTATGATGAAAATTTGAAATAAAAACAAAGGACCGGACTTTAAGCATAAATTATAATCCAGGATTAATTTTTTATTAAAAAAATCCAGGACCCCTGTGTCCATGATTTTTTTTTTTTTTTTTTAAGTTAATAATATGAAATATTGACATCCATACTTGCCTTTTGGACAGCACATTTCTGTGTCCACACTTGTATTGCATTTAATATTTATATTTTTAAGTCTTCCTCCTTTATTAAACACTAACATCTTAGTTTTATTAGTATTGATAGTCATTTTCCAATCTTTAGCGAATTTTGATAACTTATCAGCATATGACTGTATGCCTTTTTCGGTGGTTGACAAAAGGACGACATCATCTGCATACATGAGGCAATGTATCTGTGTTTTGTTTATTGTTACAGGATCACAAGAGGCATCAAAATAAGACGGAGGATCATTTACATATAAAATAAAGAGATTAGGACTTAGATTATCCCTTTGTTTTACTCCTAATTTTGATTTAAAGAAATCTGTTCTATGATTATCAATTTTAACACATACTTCAGTTTTGGAATACATATTTTGTACGATATTATAAAATTTAGTTCCCACCCCTGCAGCTTTAAGTTTGTACAGTAAACCTTGATGCCAAACAGTGTCAAAGGCACTTTTAAAATCTACAAAGCATGCATATAATGGCTTGGAGTTTCTTTCAACATATTTATCAATGAGTGTTTTTAACACAAACATGTGATCTGTGGTATGACGCCCCTTCATAAACACAATTTGCTCTTTGTTTATGATATTATTTGATATACAAAATTTACTTAAGTCTATTATTCAGAACCCTGTTGAATAACTTACCAATTGTATCACTAATTGTAATCCCCCTATAATTAGAAGGGTCAGATGTTGAACCAGATTTGTGCAAAGGGGTAATATAACCTATGGACCATATCTTTGGGTATATCCCAGATGAAAATACAAGATTAAATAATTTACATAACAATGTAGTTATTGTTAATTGGCCATATTTAACCATTTCATTTATTATCATACTTAGACCACTTGTTTTGGAGTTTTTAAGAGATCTAATAGCTTTTTCTATCTCATTCTCTGCGATGACAAAATCTAATTCATTAAATATTAATTCATTTTCTCTTTCAACAAGTTTATTTATAAAACTTCATCCCCTTGATCTGTTTCACCAGTGGAGTTATCTAAAATTTGAAAATGGTTCTTCCAATCAGATAAGACTTATATTTAGTTCATTTTTATTATCCTTATTCAATTTATTCAACTGTCTTAACTTTTCTATTAATTCCTGGTTGTATTTGTGCATCTGTGATTTTCTTGCCTTCCTGTATGTTTTTAAGCACGAAAGATTCTCTAAGAAATGGATTAGAGGGGTTCTTTTGTAACTGTGAACATTTGTGACCAAGTTCTCTTTTAAGTAATATTAAACTGGGTGTAAACCATTCTTTATGTCTTTTTACTTGTTTATTTTTCTTAGATTTAAACTTATTAATTTTTTTCCTTAATGATTTATCTACAGCTTCCAGAATTATACTATTTAAATCTTTTGTAGCATCATCTACAATTTCTTTATCATATAATTTATTCTTAAAGTTGTGGACCATAGATTGTACTGATGGAGAATTTAGAGCTTCTACAAATAATTCTGGGGATTTGTCATCCCAGATATATTTGTCGGACATTAAGGTGTAATTAAAACTATCAACAAGTACTGCATAGTTGCATTTTAACATACATGAAATCTGTCAATGATCTGACAAGTCAGCCTGAAGTTTTTTCACATAAAAATATGTAATATTATGAATAATATCTTCTGATGCCATCATATAATCTACTACATTACTACTTTGTGGCTGATAACAAGTGTATGAACCTAAAAGATCACCAGTTGTTCTACCATTCAGTATACGTAAACCAGCAGAAATACATAAAGGTAAGAGTTGTCTCCCCCTTGAATTCACTGTGGTATCTTGACTTACTCTGCCAACAATCCTAGCATCAAATTTGTATGTAGAAAATAATGGGATATGTTTGTCTGAATCGAGAGGGATAAAATCTTCCTCTTGTGCAATTCTTGCGTTTAAATCACCCGCAATCATAATATTCCCATCACGAGAGTATTTTAAAATATCATTTTCTACTAAATCAAGGATTTCATAGCCAATTCTTGTTGTCAATGTAGAATTTTCAGGAGGGTCGTATACAAAACATATAAATAAATCTTTCTGTAAACCAAAGAACTTCTTACATAGTTTGACCCATATAGAATCATTTGTCTAATGTTCTAAAAACTTAACACCAGGCAGTATGTTAATACGTATGTAAACAGATAGGTCACCAGATCTCTTATCGGTTTGTTTTAGCTTGGGTCTTATTAAATGTACCGGCCTACTAACATCATCTAATTGTAAACATTGGTCAAGATCGCAATGTGTTTCTTGAAGGCAGAATATGTCTTGATTCACTAAGTTGTTTATAAAATCTTGGTCTTCAAACTTATTGTAACCTTTACTTAATATATCCATTTATGTTCCAGGTTGAATTTTTTTTTTTTAAATTCTGATACATTTCCGGCAAAATGAACATTCAGTTATTTGAATATGAACCAACATGAGCAATAAAAGTACATATAATACAAGGTAATCTATAAAGAGTTATCCCTCTTTCAATATAAAAAATATAGGCAGCAATATATATATATATAGGCAAGTCAAAAATAACCAATTTACACATAGCACAAGGTAAAAGAGAATCAATATTAACCTTGTTTATTAAGTATAATATACAGATGATCTTAAGACCATAAACACATTTTTAAAAGTGTAAACCTAAAGTTTTCTGGATATGAAGAATTTTTTTTTTTTTTTTTTTTTTTAATACTGGATAAACAATGTTGGCAAAAATTATTACACTCTTAAAATTCTCATGTAGTACAAAGAAAATTATTAATCAACTGATGGATAAAAATTTGAATGTATAATAGCTTAATAGTTGGGCAAAACATTACATTAAATGAGATTCCCCTCATACCATGGCTGATTGAAACAATCATAGGTACCCGAGTTGTGGACCCCCCCCTTTTTTTTTTAATTCATCACTTTTGTGTGATGTTTTCATTATAAAATGTTGAACAACTTCAAACATTACCAAAAACTCAATCCGAGATCGATATAAGCCCATTTCTAAAAACACAAAACCCTCGATCCCTTTGAGTTGTCACACAATGTAACAAAATCAAGATGCAAGAACAAGTGCTGTAATATGATGCTACATTCTAACATTTTGTTATTCACCTTAATATAACTCAAATATTGTTGAAAGTGGTCATAAATACCAATATTCCTATCCCTGGTATTAAATAGCATTTGATAAGTTACCAACAGAATATAATAAACAGCTGTGCCAAGAGCGCATGATACGCCCGTCGTCAACATTCATACAATATTTGTAAAGACTTTCTTTCCCATAACTCTTGAATGAAAAATCTAAATTTCACCAACAGCTGCACCATAAACATGAATTGGAACATTTATAAAATTGAAAACATTTTTTGAGAAATCAGTAAAGACTATCAATTCCAATAACAGTACGAAGTTTGAAGTGGATTGGCGAAGGGGTTTTCAATTTACAGCGCGACATATGAAAAATCACCTACAATTTGATGAATAAAGTCCCATAACTCTGGAATGAAAAATTGAAATTTCACCAAAAGGTATACAGACCATAAGACTAGCAATTCCAATAACTGCGAAGTTTGAAGTGAATTGACCAAGGGGTTTTCAATTACAGCGCGACATACGAAAAATCGCCTACAATTTGATGAATAAAGTCCCATAACTCTGGAATGAAAAATTGAAATTTCACCAAAAGGTATACAGACCATAAGACTATCAATTCCAATAACTGCGAAGTTTGAAGTGAATTGGCCAAGGGGTTCTCAATTTACAGCAAGACATATGAAAAATCACCCACAATTTGATGAATAAAGTTCCATAACTCTGGAATGAAAATTCAAAATTTCACCATAAAGTATACAGACCGTAAGACCATCAATTCCAATAACTCTGTGAAATTTGAAGTGAATTGGCCAAGGGGCTCTTAAGTTAGAACGCGACATGTGAAACGGACGGACGGACAGACAGACATTGGTATGCCATAATATGTCCCGTCTTAAAGACGGGCACATAAAAATGGTAAATTTTATATAAATATATTATAAGTGATTTATTTGTTTTTGTTATTACTTATCTTGTTTTTAAACATGTTAATAAAAACTTATATATCTAATTTAGTGTGCACGACACATTTCTGGAATAAACTTCATAGGGTATGCTAATAAGTCAAAAGATTGGAAATACAAATAATTAAAAGGTTTTGAGAACAGGAATACCTAGGGCCTTAACAGAATAGCCAAAAATACTTAGGGCCTTAACAGAATAGCCAAAAATACTTAGGGTCTTAACAGAATAGCCAAAAATACTTAGGGTCTTAACAGAATAGCCAAAAATACTTAGGGCCTTAACAGAATAGCCAAAAATACTTAGGGTTTTAACAGAATAGCCAAAAATACTTAGGGCCTTAACAGAATAGCCAAAAATACTTAGGGTCTTAACAGAATAGCCAAAAATACTTAGGGCCTTAACAGAATAGCCAAAAATACTTAGGGTCTTAACAGAATAGCCAAAAATACTTAGGGCCTAAACAGAATAGCCAAAAATACTTAGAGCCTTAACAGAATAGCCAAAAATACTTGGGGTCTTAACAGAATAGCCAAAAATACTTAGGGTCTTAACAGAATAGCCAAAAATACTTAGGTCCTTAACAGAATAGCCAAAAATACTTAGGGCCTTAACAGAATAGCCAAAAATACTTAGGGCCTTAACAGAATAGCCAAAAATACTTAGGGTCTTAACGGAATAGCCAAAAATACTTAGGGCCTTAACAGAATAGCCAAAAATACTTAGGGTCTTAACAGAATAGCCAAAAATACTTAGAGCCTTAACAGAATAGCCAAAAATACTTGGGGTCTTAACAGAATAGCCAAAAATACTTAGGGTCTTAACAGAATAGCCAAAAATACTTAGGTCCTTAACAGAATAGCCAAAAATACTTAGGGCCTTAACAGAAAAGCCAAAAATACTTAGGGCCTTAACAGAATAGCCAAAAATACTTAGGGTCTTAACAGAATAGCCAAAAATACTTAGGGCTTTAACAGAATAGCCAAAAATACTTAGGGTCTTAACAGAATAGCCAAAAATACTTAGGGTCTTAACAGAATAGCCAAAAATACTTAGGGCCTTAACAGAATAGCCAAAAATACTTAGGGCTTTAACAGAATAGCCAAAAATACTTAGGGTCTTAACAGAATAGCCAAAAATACTTAGGGTCTTAACAGAATAGCCAAAAATACTTAGGGCCTTAACAGAATAGCCAAAAATACTTAGGGCCTTAACAGAATAGCCAAAAATACTTAGGGTCTTAACAGAATAGCCAAAATCAGCTAAGCCATAAAGTCACCTATAATTCATGCTTAAACAAATGCATTATCATTAGGTATTTAAGAACATAAAACAAATAGTTGTTTACTATTATTATCAAAACTGCAAAACAAATTCATATCTTGTTTTAAATATGTCTACAAATAAATGGGTTCTAAATTATTTAGAACAGGAGACAATGAATTAATCATTAGTCAAAACATTTGGCAAGAGGTATTTGTAACATAAAACAAATGGTTGTTTACTATTATAATCAACATTTCAAAATTTTCTTTTCTCTATTTTTTGTTTTAAATACAATATTTGTTAATATTTACAAATAAAGGGGTTCCAATAATTAGAACAAGGAACAATAAATTCATGACAGGAAGGAAAAAAATATAAATATTTAGGACCATTACATTGGGAAAATACATTATTTTAGAAGTATCACTGTGACCTAGCATACAAGACATTGTATAGATAAGAAACATTACCTATAAACTTGACAAACTACTAAATGACAAAAAACACTCAAATGTCAAAATTCAGTACTTGAAAAAAAAAAGGTTTTAAACTCGACATGAGGAGAAATTTATTATCGCAAAGCTCAAGGTGCAATTTCAGTGCTCTCATTACCAGGTTTATCAAGAAGGAAAGTCTGGATGGTTAATAAAATCCCTGGCCATTAGTAGGTGATGGGACAGGAAAGTAAAATATTGTAAAATATTAAGGACCAGGACACTGGGAAACACATTATTATTTTAGCAGTACATTTGTATTACGTGACCTCACAAAAAACCATGACCTATAAACAGGACAAAATGCTTATTTGATAACAGAAAACACCCAAAAGTCAAAATTTAGTACTTGGAAAAAAAAAAGATTTTAAACTCCCCATATGGAGATTTATTATTGCAAAACTGAAGGTGCAATTTCAGTGCTCCTATTACCAGACTTATCAAGAATGAAAGCCTGAACACTATGAAATCCAGGACTTTAGGAAGTGTTGGTGTAAACCTTAACACTTGAGGTAGGGATTGGGACTCAAACCCGTCAGTGGTCAGAAATCAAAGATCTTATCTATTCTGTTACCCAGACAACAAAAACTGAAATAATTATGTGAATAACATATACAAACATTATAAAAGCGGATATGATTAACCATACTTTTTATAATTTTATTACTTACATTCCAGTGATATATTAATTGTGTACTGAAACTTTCTTTTATCCATACCCAAACTTATCTTATTTTTACCAGCGTGTCCCAAACCACAATAACTACAAATTGTATGTGGTCTGAAGATAAATAATTTAGGCATTTTTCCATTTCCAAGGGACATAACTCTAGAATTTGCACACAGAATCACAGTAAAAAAAGTTGACCTGTATTTGTTATAGTAAGCAATGATTCCACTTAAGAATGAGGAATAATGTACATGTAACTGGAGATATCATCCAAATATGAAATATTTTGAACGGACATAACTCTAGAATGGTATAGCCTATCAAAACAGAGTGTATTTTGTCAACGTAAGTTATAAAACCACATAAGAATGATGTACATCAAACTAAACTCATGATAACATTTAGAAACCATGTTTCACACAACTATATCCTACAAAATTGTTTTCAGGGAGCATAAAAGCAAGATCTTTAGAAGGAATCAGTAACCTGATTGTCTGTAAGATGATGTTTGATGGTGTTTAACGCCACTTTCAACAATATTTCATTTATATCATGGCGGTCAGTTTTGTTGGTGGAGGAAACCGGAGGACCCGGAGAAAACCACTGACCTCTCGCAAGTCACTGACAAACTTTATCACATAATGTTGTACACCTCGCCATGATTGAGATTCAAACTCACAACATCAGTGGTGATAGGTACCGATTGCTTACGTAGTTGTAAATCCAAATACCATACGATCATGGCCACGATGGCCCCATCTGTAAGATGAAGAACAGACATCAGTCCATCAATTGTTTCTTTCAATATGTTTAAGATTAGCACCATGCAGTGATGAGGGTTGGGGTTCCATTAACTCGATTAAACCCAGCCACATTTTTGTGCCTGTCCAAAGCCAGGATCTGGATTTCCAGCGTCTCATGTCACATGTCGTGGTCTTTTGTGTTCAGCGAGTTCAGTTTAGATGAGAGGTGATTGTTCGTTTTGCTTTGTTGATATTGGTGGAATTGATGACTATCACTGTTTAAACTTTCTTTTCATAGGAATTCCAGGAAAACAGTATACTGAGGAGGATAGAATATAAGATAAAGAAATAACAACAAACATAAATATCTTCTTTTTTTTTTTTAATTATTTTTGGTATACCATGCAAACGATGTATTAAAATTATTATGAAAATAAAATATTGCAATAATATATGTCAACATAAACATTTTAAATAATAAACAACAATAAAATTTACAAGATTTTTAAAGTAACTGAATAATATACATGTTACCATGACAATATTTTTATGCATTAAAATGTATGCCATCAAATATAAGGAAGGAGCTATCAATTGTTCTAATCTGGTCTAATAGCAAAGAAGTATCTTATCTAGGTAATGTGTCATATGTAAAATCCTTGGAAAGACTTTGGGTACGTGAAATGTATTTAATACGGAGTCCCGAGTCCAGCTACACTGCTCTCAGACTGAAAATACAAAAGTAAAAATTCTTTAATTTGTAGCATGGATAAATAATTTTGTTCATTTCCAATTTTAAAAATAAAATATAAAAAAAATAAAATTGAATTAAATAAAAACTAGCCTGTGTCGCTCACCTTTCATTCTGCTTTGAAAAAACATTATGCAGAGACTGCCATGGATGCTTTCTACCAAGTTTCAGTTCATTTGGCCAAGCGGTTGTAGAGGAGATTTTTTTTTAGAAATCGATCAATCATAAACAAGAATTGCCTGTGGAGGCCAAGTTTGTTAACAAATCGGGACAAAATGTGCAAACTTTATAGAGGACCTTCCATAGATGCTTTCTACAAAGATTCAGTCCATTTGGCTAAGGGGTTTCAGAGGAGAAGATTAAAATGTGAAAAGTTAATAGACAACGGATGCTAAGTGATGGCAAAAGCTCACATTGCCTTTGGCAAGGTGAGCTAAAAAAGGTTTTACTTGATAATATATAATATCACCATTTCCATGAGCTCTGTATAGTGTAAGGAGGAAGTATAATATAAAACACCAAAAAGGTTAGATTTAAAAATTTATCAGAATGGTAATATTTATTTCTACTTTATAAAAACAAGCTATCGATTGTTTGCACACTTTTGTTTTGTTTATCCAGGTGATAAAACATGAATTTTCTATTTGTTCTTTATTTTTATATCTCGACATTGCAAAGTTACCACGTTGTGTAATAAAATTTTAAATGCATCTATTACTTAACCAATATTCATTACAAAATTTATATTTATTTTAATGTCAATGACCACACATTTGACAACTTTTTAATAAACAATTAAAAACTAGGGCAAGGTTATATAATATCTTTCAATGTTTGTCAAGCCCATGATAACTGCGCTTTAATAAGTAACTTTTTTTCTAATAATGCTAAAAAATATTGCTTAAAAATGTTGTGCGATTTCACCAGTTTTTTTAACATGATAAATGATCTTGAAGGCAGTTTTACCTTTAATTAGGTAAATTGCGTCTGCTTCCAATTTATTGGTGAATTATTAACAAGACAGGGAAGATAACAAGAACTTCCTGGGCAAGCAAAAATTATGTAGATGATCGATTACGAAGGTGAATATTTCTACTATAATATACTTTTATCATTTTGATTCTGTTTAAGACAATTTATGGACGAATTACACATATTTTTGTCTAAATTTTTACAATAAACTAATCTGGTTTGACCAAAACATAAAAAGTAACAAGGGCAAAGCAAAGCGTGGCGTATCCCCTCGCCTAAAAATTTGACCCGGTGACCTTTGACCTAGACAATCAATAGGGTTCCAGATTCTCTTAAGGACTAAGTATGTACCAAGTTTGGTCAAAATCCATTGAAGGATGTTGATTATAGAGTGTTCACAAGGATGTTACGGAAAGACGAACAGTAGTGTTTCTATATCCCTTCGCAACTTCGTTGGCGAGGGGATAAAAAGTCATGTATGCGATCGATTACTAAGGTGAATACATATTTTCACTGTAATGCACTTTTATCATTAATTTTCTTGTTATGCAATTTAAGACAAATTGTCACCCATTTGTATCCATTTTTGTCTAATGTTTTACAATTAAAAACCACCGTAATATAAAGTCATAAAAACAAATATTTTTGTTCATCTTAAAAGTCCCAGATAATAACCATCTAGTTTGATCAAAATTAATAAAAACTATTATTTGTTCATACCTTAAAGTCCCAGATAATAACCTGTCCATCATCTCCCGAGGTAGAAAACTTGGTGCAGTCTGCCTTAGTACCTGTATGTATAGTTACTTGTCTGAAAAGGAAAGAGATGTAATATAAATGTTTAAGATGATAAAGAACAACCTATATTCTGAGTATATACACATTGTTCCCCTTTTATAATATGACTAAATCCCATTAACAGGTTTAACCCTACTAACATCTTGAGCCTACAATCAGCCAGGACATATAATTTAATCTGCTTCTGTTAAAATCATCTACATGTATAATGCTTTGCAGAATATGTAAGATCTTTTTCCCCAGATGTGAAGATCTCATATGTCCAGTGCAACAGCAAAGAATTGTAAAATGTAGGCAGAGGTGGGTTATGGTGTTTAACACCACTTTAAACAATATTTCAGTTTTATCGGTGAAGGAAACCGGAGTACCCGGTTTAAACCACTGATCTGCCACAAATCCCTGACAAACTTTATCACATAATATTGTATGGAGTACATGAGCAGGATTCGAACTCACAGCTTTAGTTGTGATAGGCACTGATTGCATATAGTTGTAAATTCAACAACCATAGAATCACGATCACGATGGCACCCAAATGTGAATAGCTCTGACTAAAAAGATTAACTTACCCAGTAACTTAATGTATAGATTATCACCCTGCTCCATGAACAATTTAAGAGGGAGTCGTTGGCTTTTACTTTCTATAAATAGACACAACCTGGATATATGTTGTTGGGATGTTCATTGAAGGTTTTATGTGTATCCTTCATATAGGTTATTTAAAATAAACTTACGTAATAGTTTTCTGGTGTTGCATGTTAGCATGAGGTGATGTTTCAGTTGAGGAAGATTTCTTGTCCAAATATTTGAACCGGTTCATAGCACTGAAAAGGTTAAATTAAAATAGCAACTAGGAAGAACTGTTTTAGATACCTAAAACTTACGTCTCCCCTTAATGCGGCCATCTGTACAACAATAAGTACACATTATGAGTTGAATGATACTATTTAAAAAAACAGTTATTTGACCTTGAGGTCAAAGGTCAAGGTCCCACAAAGGTCATTACAGTATGCGACACACCACCTTATGGTCATGCACCCACATACCAAATATCATTGACCTATCTCGAAAGACAAAAATGTTATGGCCCGGACAAGAAAATACTTTTTAAAAAGCAATTATTTGACCTTAAGGTCAAAGGTCAAGGTCCAACAAAGGTCATTATGGTACGTGACACACCGCCTTATGGTAATGCACCCACATACTAAATATCATTGACCTATCTAGAAAGACAAACAAGTTATGGTTCGGACAAGCTTCGCTGAGAAGAAGCGGAAGAAAAAAATCAGACAAAAACAATATGTCTCCCTTCGTTCGAAGGGGAGACATAATTATAAATACAATATAAAAACATTATTGTTTTTGGAGGGAGGGGGGGCTCTATAAGGTCAAAATAAATTTTTTCAGTGACATCAAGAGATTGTAAAATGTCAAAGAAAAATTCCAGACAGTTGAACAATTGTTATAATTCAATACATTATAACTTTTCTTTGGTAAATAACTAATTATCAAACAAAAAACATCTTTATTAACATTAAAATACCCATACGGCCATGACACCTCTTCATGTGACGTGGGTTTCATGTTAGTTAAATAAATAATGTATCTGACCCTTTTCAACCTTGAGTCCTTTGGGTTATGCTTTAATATCAGATCAACTGCAATACAATGTTTACAATTTGTATATCGTCCTTTTGTCTCCTCACATTGAATAGTTCTAAAAAACTGTGATCCCCATTATTTGGTGCTACACAACATGCAACTTCAATCACCAAATTCCACCTTAGAGTATACTATTTTTAACTTTCATTAACACAAATGTCTTTCATTTACTGTCATTTAAATTTTCATGTTAACTTGTCAAGATCGTTTTCCTTTAATAGATTCTGATCTTTCTTACTTACTGTTTGAAAATTTATGTTGAACTTCATTATCTGAACTTGGGCAAGATATCTAACATGCACTGATATATAAAATATGCCTGGAATGTATATATTCCCCATCAACACTAAGAAATGGCTGATCAAAATCAGAAAACATATTCAATAGTGAATTGCTGTTTTCTTAGGACTTTATGAAGGATGCTATATAACGGCAGACAATGTTAACTCTTCTGAAGATCTGAATTCACTGCCAGTTTTCGTGGGACTTGGCATCGTCCATGATTTTGTTCCTTTTGCTTTGTTTTACCCATGTGTTGAACTCTTACTGTTTTTATATCCAGATCATCTCTTTGCTCAAATATGTTTTCTGATTTTGTTTCTCTTTATTCGATTTGATTTAATGATTTGATTTATTGTGTTTAATGCCACTTTCAGCAATATTTCAGCTATATCATGGTGCCAGTTTTAGTGGTGGAAGAAGCCGGAGTACCCGGAGAGAACCACCGACCATGGGCAAGTAACTGGTAAACATTATCACTTGTGGGTGTGAGTCGAGTGCACCCTTTGTAATTTACAAAGCCAGACACGAACCCACACCGTATTGGTGAAAGGTTTGCATGAGTTGTTAGATAATCCAACTACCCGGGCCCTACTCTTTATTCATCTTGTGAAGAGTTACAACAGAAAAATAAACAACACATACCTCGTTATTTTCTTTTCTTTTTGTTGTCCAAGGTCAAGATCAATTGTGAAGTTCAAATTGCCACGACTATCTTGAGTGAAAACCTTAGGACAACAGTCAAATCCCTAAAACAACAGTTTCATTAAATAAAATAATGTTAAATTAACAGAGAGATTGTTAATTCATTTTATATCATGTTCACAGTAATGATATCTTAAGGTTTTCATAATAATCTATTAAAGTTCTTTGTTGTAAGGATAATCCTTAAAGAAACTGAGAGAATACTGCTAACTGACTGTCAGACACTTATAGCAGTGAACAAGTAAAATGGAAAAAAAACTAATATTTTTAATTGAAAAACTTGCTTCAAATACACTGTGTATTAGGAAGCAGTTGTGGTTGCATGGTAGCTGGATTTACAACTACCTATGCAATCAGTGTGTATCACCACTAACGTTGAGAGTTCAAATCACGTTCATGGCGAGGTATACTTGATACAACATTATGTAATAAAGCTTGTCAGTTACTTGTGACAGATCGGTGGTTTTCTCCGCATACTCCGATTTCCTCCACCAATAAAACTGACCGCAACGATATAACTGAAATATAGTTGAAAGTGGCCTTAAACACCATAATTCCCCCACTGTGTAGTACCTTTTTTCTTTAATCTCTCTCTCTCTAATAATGGAATTGGGGTACCTACCAGTAGATAAAGGTTGATAGGTAGATGAAAAACAAACAAACAAGTTTTTGAAGTAGGCCTTATCACACATGTGATAGAGTTGCTATGCTACAACTGGAGATTTGCAAATTTTTGGCTGGAGATTTGGTCTCATAACTGGAGATTTTTTATCAACGTTTTTATCAACGTATTTGATGCATGTTTTTATTGTTTATTGATGTTTTCCTTTTGTTTGTTTCAGTATTGAACCAACTGCATCCCATTTCAATATGTATTGTTTACATTTTTCTGTCTTAAGTAGTGTTTCAAATGATGAATGAAGGATAAAAACTGTATTTATAATTTATTCATAATCATTCATAATCATAATATAACAAAGCAATAACAATAAAGACAGAATGTTCTGAACAATAAAGTCATAGAGCACTAAAATTAAAAAGTCACTATTCATCAAGGTACTTGGTCTTCTTTGCTGCTGGTGCATTGGGTGACAGCATACGTTTTTGTGGTTTATCAATTCCATCCTGGAACTTAGTCCTTAAATAATACTTTGATCGGCTTTGGTCCCAAACAAGCCATAACAACTCAATCCGAGATGAATTCATTGCACGTGTGATCGAAATAAGAAGTTTTCCTCAGCATCAGAGGTTGTCCGACTCGTGACGTGTTTGCACAACGGTTTATAACTATTTTTAATTGCCACTATCACACTTCTAATCATCTAAGCGTGTGCCACAAACACACTTCTTTATCCCCAATTAACTGTCAATCAGTGGATAATTGTTGTATAATCATCAACACCTTAATTAATCAACATGAACCAGTTTACCTGTAAAGGTGTCAAACAGATCAATAACCGGATATCATTAAATATGACATTTCACCTTTACCATTCGTATCTCTCGGCCTTTTTCGTCAGTGCGGGAGTTCCAAATGGGGAATTTCCAGAAATATTGATCGCAAAATGTAGGTCAAGATTTTTTGGTACTTGATTTTTTTCAAGGGCGGAAGATTTTGAAAGTTGACGGGAAGGACGGAAGGGACCCTCAAAATCGGGAGAAAAATGCTCCCGCCGGAAGGTTCACATGTATGCCTTATCATTATAATCTAATTTATAAAGGTAGAAATATAACACCATGGTAGAAAACTAACATATCAATTAATATCAAGCATCTGTCTTATAACAAATCAAATATAAATTTGATATGTATCCTAAAAAATAGTGCAGAACTTTTACAAATGTTCATTAAGTGGAAGCATGTATGTAAATAGTTAAACAAAGATTGTTGTTTTAATTAAGTACAAGTAAATACTTAAACAGTGAAACCTGTCTTAACTGAACCTCCTTGGGACCATTTTGTGTTAGAATAGACAGGTGTTTGGTATATACAGGTTAAATTAACAAAAAATTCCTACATTTGGACTTTATTCAGGGTTCGGTTTTGACAGGTTTCACTGTATAACCTGAAAAAAATTGAAATTTATTCATAAAAATAAATTTTTTAGTTACATTATACATGTATTTAAAACTGATCCTTACCACTGCTACAATACTGTTTTCTGTAACCCAGGAGATATCCATCAATGGTAGGAAGCTTCCTTTAACAACAGATAATCTACAAGAGACAGAATGACATTGCATACAATGAATCCTAATAGAAATTATACAATATACGTACCGTACATTGTCGGAAAATATATAATTTATTTGTACGAGCTTTAGAAACAGGTAGAAAAAACAAGCCTAGACTGTTTTGCAGCGAGAGCAAATTAATTTGATATTTAATAGGGGTGTAACGATACACTTTTTCCACAAGCGATATGCATCGCGATATTTGATATGTATTACGATACATATCACAATACATTTTATAGGAAACTGTAACTATTTCTTGATGTTCATGCTGGTCAATATGTTGTTTTTTTACATGAGGTCGCTTACGTACTAGCGGAAATTATAAATATTTGATATTTGATTAATTAATTTTAAAAGCGTAAATTAATCGATTCACTATTCTCAAAATATTAATTAAATGATCACCAAAAGAAGAAAACCGAAGTTCAACACTACTTTTTTCTCCTTCAAAAAATGAGCATCATATCGTTTGTATCGCAAGCGGCCTCCACTTATCGTGAACCGATCGTCCCCAAAATAATCGCGATTTCGGTACATACGGTGAATCGTTTCCCCCTTAATATTTAACAACAATGTACGTATATTGTGCAATATCAAAAAGTCCAAAACAACTGCCAAGTTGTCTGGTTAGCTTAAACAACGGTCGTTCTAAACGTTTTCAAAAGGGCGTCATCTGTGACGTCAGTGCTTATACTGTTACCATTTCTTTCTGTTGCTCAACAGAAATCAGGTACCAGAAAAGCTATATTTTGGTCAGTGACCGTATATAACAAAAATTTATCCAGTCAATGCAATTCAACTGCTCAAATAGAACCAGTGCAGGAGAAATTTAGTTATTTCATTTAATATTCATAAGTGTTGCATAGATTTGCAATAACATATTTCAAATAATTTTGCATAGACAATGATATAAAAAAAATGTCAAAAAAGATCTTAATGCCACAGAACAATTAATTTTTTCAGCTTGTAATTTTTGGAATATTTTGACAATTTGTTCGAAAATGTCAAATTAAAAACCCAAGAGGTAATGTGAAAAAAGTTGGATCAAATAACAAAAAAACAAATTAACACAGTACTTTTAATTATCAATATGTTTCAGACACAAAAAAAGATTCTTTACCTATTTCCATGGGCAGCATCTGCAACTGATACACTGGAGTCATGACCTATCCAGGCAAGCTTGTCTCCACTTGGGGAGAAACTAACGCTGTGTACCCATCCACCTGTTCAAACATAAATATTACACATATAAATTGTTTGTTGTTGATATTGGTGGAATTGATGACCATCAATTTTCATAATATATATCTAACTGCACGACACGTTTCTGGAATAACCTTCATCAGGTACACTCATAGTCAAAAGATTGGAAAACTAAATAATTCAAGTCTTTATAGCATGTAAAATATACTATTGTTAAGGATTGTTTGCAATTTTATATCAAAAGGACACACACACACATATCTTGTTCAGATTTAATTGTTTTATAATCATTATTTAAGTTTGTGCATGGTTATAAAATACATTCATTTTCAAGATTTCCTCTTTTTAAACATTTTTTGAATGTCATCAAAATTAAACAGCCTCCTCTTCACCGACTTTGGCCAATTTCAGTTTATGCATTTCAGATAATGATCATATATTAATACAAAACAAGATTGCTACACGTAGCCATATGTCCCCCGCCACAACAGAAAGAGGTGTAATGTGAGTATGTTATCCATGTGATATATCAATACAGTGGAACCTGTCTAATCCGACACACCAAGGGACCAAGGAAATGTGTCGGATTGTACAGGATGTCGGAAAACTCAGGTTTTCTTTTTGGTCAACAGAAATTTTCACAGATTTAACTTGGAAATTATGTAGGAAGGTTTAAATAATTGGAACTACAATGTACATGAAAATACATTTAATATTTAATTTTTACACAATTAATTTATTTAGAACAATTCCATAATCTGATCAGATAATTGTTGGTTGCAGCCATGTACTTTACAAAGAAAGTGAAAACAGTTATTTGTAAAATATAATTTTTTATTCTTGGTAAGTTATCAATGAGTCTCTAATCACCTGCCAATTAATAAATTCAAATCATAATTTATGTGTGTACACAAGCATAGAACAATTTCATAATATATCAGATAATGGTTGTAGCCATGTCCTTTACAAAGAAGTGAAAACAGTTAAATATAACTGTAAAATTTTAATTATTACACATGTATTCTTTGTAAACTAACATTTAACCTTTACTAATGAGCCTCTAATTACCTGCCAATCAATTAGTTAAAATCACAATTTATTTGTGACCTAAGCCAGTCAGTTTGTTATTGGTTTATATTTAATGATATGAAAGGATGATAATTTATTAATGAGCAGATCAAAGGGTCAGATAAGACAGGATTAATTAAGTGTAATTAACAACACTGGGACCGTAAAACAGTGTCGGATGTCGGAAGTAACAGGTTGCGGAATACTTAAGGTTTTTTAACAAAGAATGTTAAAGAAATATTTTGGGACCTGAAATTCTTGTCGAAAGTCACAGGATGTCGGAAAACTCAGGTGTCGGATCACACAGGTTCCTCTGTATTAGTAAAGGTATCCCCTCTACTGTGTTTTCACAATTAAAAAGTTTGAATATATCAGCCCTTGAGGAAGACAGAAAAACAATGGCATTTGATATAAAAGGTTGATTACTTCCTCTTGTAAATGTCAGACCAGAAATAAACTGTTTGAGGTCTTTCACATATGACCTTTTGCTAAGTGTCTAAACAAGATCCAACTATGATACAGTAGGTCGAAAAAGGTGAAAGTCCCATATTCCACAAAATATGTCGAATTAAAATGGCAGCATAGCAGGCTCAATTACATATTATGACTAACAATCCTACCATACATGAACACATTCTGATAAACGGTTTCAGGAATTGCGTGCACAAGATCTTACTCTGTTACACGATGAATAAAATAGTCAAAGTCCCATAATCCCTGTTTAGGTCCTTTGGCTTACTTGCTCTTAAAAGACCTTTAAATTATTTGGCCTTCAAATCTTTTCACTATGAGTGTACCTGATGAAGATTATTCCAGAAACGTGTTGTGTGCACTAAATTAGATACAGTCAAACCTATCTTATGTGAGCTTCCAAGGGAACAGTGAAATATGGTCACATAAGACAGGTGGTTGCTCAATACAGGTTTAATTGATATGAAATGCACTGTGAAGGGAAATAAAATCTAAGGTCACATAATACAAGATGTTGTTTAATAGAGGTGGTCACTAAAGCAGGTTTGACTGTATCTACATTTTTATTGATACATCACATACACAAGAACATGTGTACCAGTAAAAAAATAACTTGCCATTTTCAAATTGCTTTTTTCACTATCACATTCCTCATGTGGAAAAAACCCTACATATCAATTTTCGTTGAAATTGGAGCACTTTGAAATTTTACGCATTTTGGTGGCCATCTTAAAAATGGCTGCCAAAATGACTGCCATTTTGAAATCGCATTGGTCACGATCACATTCCTCTAAAAACTCCTAAATATCAATTTTCTTTGTAATTGGAGCATTAGAGCACTTCAAAATTTGATATGTGTTTTGGCAACCATATTGAAAATAGCTGACAAAATGGCCACCATAATGGTTGCAATGGCCACCATTTTTAAATTGCATTTGTCACTATCACATTCCTCAGGTCGAAAATCTTCTAAATATCGATTTCCGCTGAAATTGACCAATTTCGAACTTAAGCTAGAGATTCCTAATATAATGCTTGTATGTAAGTTTGAAATCAATTCTTAAGAGTGCTTACAACATATCTCGGACGGACAGATTAACAGAATAAAGGACGGATGCCCGGCATTTCCATATCCCCCCTCCGCTTTGAGGGGGCGGGGGACAAAAATGGTAGAATACCCTCACTTCCAGCTAAAATAAACAGGTATACTTCGGCAAATCAAGGGGTATGACTCCAGAATGGAAGAAATTATTTGCTTCAGAGGAATTTGTTATTGAAGAAACCAAATTTGGGACATATGTACGTTGGATATTCAGATATGTGTAAAACTTAATGCATAAAAAACCACTTACCACCACCATTAAAGAACTCTGCCATTAAATTATGGAATGACACCTTAGTTCCCCAGGCTGTTTCTGGAGGTTTATCATCCACTTCCTTTATATAGGCAGAAAATACTCTAGACAAAAAATGCTAAAACATGAGGTCAGTTAATTTTCAGCCATGTCATGGCGAGAACAAATTAATATTGTGACTTGCACATTTTAATTTCTATTTGTACATCTGCATGATACACATACAGCTTCTGATTATCCCTTTGATACCTTCAAACTTTTCTTGAACAATTCCAAATACTGAAAACACAATAAATCCTTTATCAATAAAATATTGTAAGGATTGTCTTTACAAGAAGAGAGATACAGGTGACATTTGTACTGTCTTTGTTACTATTTTGTCTCTATCAATATTTGAACCAATGAGCTACAAAACTTAGCAAAGCCGAGAGATATAGTTGTAGTATATTACCTAGCCTTGAAGTCAGAAGATCCTGCTGCTAGTAATATATTATTATGATGCCAATCCAAGCTAAAAATAGAAAATAATTAAAGATGTTCAATGACAAGTTGGATGTTACTGCCCGTGTAGATCTTCAGTGCCAACTTTAAAAAATAATTTTTACTATTTCAGAAATTTAGACAATTAATTTCATAAATTATTCTAAAATGAAAGTATATCTCACTGAGACAATGGTGGTCTTGGCTGTATGTTTGGTTGCTTTGTCTTATTATTTTTTTTGCTCTTTAAATTCAATTATCGTGATTCCGAGGCAACCAGTCTTTGCTCTTACACCTTAATGCTGCGTGTTTAGTGGAGAAGCTGCAAGTATCAATTTGGTTTGACCCAACCAGGGCTTGAATCCATGATATAACGAGTACGCTAATAATTACACAACTGATGCAGCTGTATATAAATTGAATGGTAATGGTATTATATATTCATGTGTACTATATATGGTCAATTACGGTAATTGTTAATGTAAATTTGAGATAAATTGGCTTATTCGATGTCAGTACTTTAGTTTATGATGCTTAGCGCCACTTTCAACAATATTTCAGTTATATCATGGCGGTCAATTTTGTTGGTGGAGGAAACCGGAGTACCCCGTGAAAACCACTGACTGTTGCAAGTCACTGACAAACTTTATCACATAATGTTGTATCGAGTATACCTCGTCATGAATGGGGTTCGTACTAACAACTTTAGTGGTGATAGGCACTGATTACACAGGTAGTTGTAAATCCAACTACCATATGATCAGGACCACGACGGCCCCTTCAATACTTTATATACTTACCATGTAACAGTTGAACTAATAGGCTTCTTGATCTTCTTGCTGACCCACCAATTATTTTCTTCATCAAAATAACAAACTGATATGACTCTAGCACTACTTCCTACTGCAAACTTATTTTCTAAAAAAATAATTTCAAAAAGGTATGAAATTTTATTTGTTTGTTATTTTGTTAAAAGGTATGAAAAAATACTTTTTAAAAATATATTTTGACTAATGAGAAAAACACATTTATATCTGCCTGTCTTTAGACAAACCAATTATGGCATTATTTTGTCCATATTTTTTTGACAATTTCAATTGTCAATATGTTAATTTTCTTCATCCCTAGCCAGATTATTAGGATAGTTGTCTGATAGTATATATACATTTTGACTTGTTTCCCAATTGTTTATCAAGAGTTATCATGCAGTATCATGTATAATAGTACAGTTGTTCATTAGAATTTTTTAATATCAGCTATTTCAATAATGAGAGAGAAAAAAATCAGGACAACCAACAATATTTCAACTGAATGAAGAATAGGAGGTATATCTGAAATTTGGTCTTTCATGACTAAAGTTTTAGTTTTAGACAATGTAATTTATTAAGTTATTCATATATATGCAATAGCCAGTAAGAAAACTTGGAAGATACCAAAGAGGTAATCAATAGCCATAAATGGTGTGATGAGCCTGAATTATACATTTTATAAAAAAATTGTAAATTTATTATCTCCCCTTTAATCAGAGACCAGATGAACGAAGAACTACATATAATGTCTGTAATAGGAACAGGTTTCTAGTGCATATTAATTTAGACTATGAAATCAGGTAAAATATCTAATTAGTAATCGAGTTGAATCAACATCAAATAAAACATAAAAACACACTTAAAACAGTACAAAAACATTCTGCAAACAAAACTAGTACATAAAAACCTCAAGAACGATCCAATACTTATTACGAAACAGTTCCTGTAAGTATTGGAGAACATACAAAGTTTCCTCTTTTCAGATACATTTTTTAACCAGCCAAGAAACTAAAAGTTCCACAACTCGGGTAAACTCACCAATCAAGACATTGAAACATCTCCCAGTAGCTTTCAAAGGTATGAAAAAAATATCAAAAATAAAAGTACTGTGCTCCATTACTGTTCCGTCTCACAATCAAATTAGGATAATTTCTTGCTTTTTCTTTCTCATGGAAACCTACCTAGTGGTGACCAGCATACTGTTGTTGCTGCTCTGTTAATACGTAAAAGTACCAAAGTTGGCTTCCACTTATTATTTTTCTTATTAAATGTCCAGACATATGCATTTCTATCCTGTCAATACACAAAAAATGTTTTTTTTTAGTTTTTTTTAGGGATGTTTTCAAAATTTACTGATAAAATTATTGAAATAAAACAAATTGTTGTAAATCAGAAAGCAAAATAAAGTTACCAGTGTAACATAAACATAGCATGAAACAACATATTGTGTGTCATACAATATCTGCTTACCATTTATCTCAGTGCAATTTTGCAAAAAACTTGGTTAAATATGAACTTTTACAAGTGTCAGAGTGTGAGTAAACCAATCATCATATTAAACCACAATCCGATTACTTGAAGCTGACTGAAGTTGACGTGACTGAACTAAGAATCCATGCATTTTATGATACAGTGCAGTCAGAGACATAGCATGATAAATCACTGTGATAGGCTTATCACTCTACTTAGTGATACCGATATATCTTTTGGTCTGTTTAATCTACCGGTATTTACTTTTTTTATATGACTTTTGGGTGATAGTAAGTAACACTGAAATTGCAAAAGAAATTTTAAAGATATATTTAATAGAACGAAAGATATATCCTAATCACCAAGATGAGTGATACGTCTATCAGTGATTTATCACGCTATGCCTCTGACTGTACTTATTTATAGGGTAACCCAAAAGATCATTATATCAACTAAAAATTTTGTATAATATTATATTTCCTTTACATTACCAAACCCATCATGGTTATTTTTGTTTTACTGGAGACTCATAATCTCTAATATAAGTGGTATTTATTCTAATTTCACTCAGTTTTATTCTAATTTAAGTGGTTTTACTCTAATGTAAGTGTCTTTTCTCAAACAAATTAATTGTTTTCCTGATTCACTTTTAAATTACCATAGATCCTTTCCTATTAAAAAAAACCCCATCTAATTTAATAGGGAAACTTCTTGTTTAGCATATGTGTCTAATGCTTACAGTACATTAAATTTAATTTATAGGGACAAACAACTTAAATAAAAACACCGAAATTAGGATAAATAGCACCTAATTATGAGTTCCCAGTAATCATTAAAAACAACTATAAAACTTACTGCTCCACAGGTTACAATACGGTTACTGTTAGGTGCCCAGTCAATGCCTGTAACGTGTTGCTCATGCTCAGTCAAGGTGGCTGTTTCATCAAATTTGCTTAAATTCTTCTTGTAAATATTTATGTTGGAACCTTGGGAAAGCGCTATTTCTGTAATAGATAGATAGAGGGGTACAACATTATGTGGTCAAGTTTTTCAATGACTTGCGACAGGTCGGTGGTTTTCTCCAAGTCTTCCGGTTTCCTCCACCATATAAATTATAACCACGATATAACTGAAATATTGTTGAAAGTGGCATTAAACACCATCAAACAAATGTATAATGTATAGCCATATTTTTCTGTAGACACAATGTCTATTCAAAATACCTTAAATTCTATTAGATTAATCCTTTAGAAATTTTAACAAGATGATGATTACTGGTATTGATATGACTGTATATATGGTCAATTACATGTCATTCTTAGATAGACCTCAATGAAACCCCCATGATGAGCCACATCCCAATGCCACCTATTTACTATACATCATTTATTGTCTGCAAATGTGTTCACATCACCATCATGATCATGTTGTTTAATGTGTTCACATCACCATCATGATCATGTTGTTTAATGTGTTCACATCACCATCATGATCATGTTGTTTAATGTGTTCACATCACCATCATGATCATGTTGTTTAATGTGTTCACATCACCATCATGATCATGTTGTTTAATGTGTTCACATCACCATCATGATCATGTTGTTTAATGTGTTCACATCACCATCATGATCATGTTGTTTAATGCAAAGTGGGCAATTTTTTATCTATTTTATGTCAAGAACAAGTTACAATATGATGAGATAATGACAACTATGTACTAGATCAAATCTCTTAGTTGTATTTTTATAGTGCTAGCTCACTAAAACAACAGTCCATGGGTAGATATGCCATTCAACTTGGATACATGATTCTGATTCGGAGCCAACCAGTCTTTGATCTTACTCCATAATGCTGCATTCTTAATAGAGAAGCAGCAAATACAAATTTAATAGTCTGATTTGACTTGACCTGTGCTCGAACTCACTATCTACTACATTCGAGGAGAGAATGTCAACAATTACACCACCGATCCAGTTCTCTATGACATGATTTTGCTATATAAACAAAAAGTTGACCAAAACAATATATTGTACATGTAATTGAAAAACATCTGAATTTGAGTGAGTGAGTGATTGTTGTAGTTCAGCAATTTTTCAGCTATATCATGGCGAGAACAAGCTAATTTTCAATTAGATGATGATGAGGTCCACTTTGGATTTTTATAGTGCTAGCTTACTGAAACAACAGTCTGTGGATAGACATGTCACTCCATGTCAGACACATTATTCTGATTCCGAGCCAACCAGTCTTTGCTCTTACTCCTTAACGCTACGTGCTTAGAGGAGAAGCAACAAATACCAATTTTTTAGTCTTTGGTTTGACCCGACCGGGGATAGAACCCATGATCTATCACACTCGAAGCGAGTACGCTAACCATTACACCAATGATGCGGTTTCTGAATTTGATTTGATTATTTGTGTTTATGGTTGGTTTATGGTGTTTAACGCCATTTTCAGCAATATTTCAGCTATATCATGGTGACCAGTTTTAGTGGTGGAAGAAGCCAGAGTACACGGAGAGAACCACTGACAATGGGCAAGAAACTGGTAAACTTTATCACTTGTGGCTGCGAGTCGAGTGCACCCTTTTTTTGTAATTTACAAAACCGGGTGCGAAACTACGCCGTATTGGTGATGGGCTTGTACGAGTTGTTAGGTAATCCAACTACCTAACTCATTGAGCCACCCGGGCCCTCTGAATTGAATGTTAAGCTTAAACAGTAATAGAATTGAGTATCATGTGTCTATTTTTGCTTAAAACTAGAACTGTGAGTGACCTCACTGAGTGATACCCCCCGTTTGCAATACTATGATGCTCAAACTTTGGAATACAGGTATATTAGCAAGTTACCTATGAAAAATGAACGGATATGGAGTTATGTCAAGGAGACAACATCCCATCTCCAAAATAAACTAACCAAGAACATACATCTAGGGGTCACCACAAGGTCTTCAACAAAGTGGGATTGTTTAAAACCAATCAGTATACATGAGGATTACAACATTTCCTAACTTTTTTACAAGAGGATATAGGTCACATCAAATTTTTGACAGGAACCATATTCCTTCATGCACATCTGCATGCAGTGTATTACAACTGTGTAAAGTTTCATTTAAATCCAATGAGCCGTTTAGGAGGAGTTGCGCTTACAAGCCCATCTCTCCATACAGAACGTATTTCAGAGTATAAGTTAAATTATCTCCCCTTCCAAATTTTGGACAGCAACCATATTCCTTCATGCACATCTGCAGGTAGTGTATTATAACTGTGTAAAGTTTCATAAAAATCCAATAAGCTGTTTAGGAGGAGTTGCACTTACAAGGTACATGCCCTCCTTCTTTTCGTGAAAGTACAAGTTGAATTATCTCCCCTTCTAAATTTTAGACAGCAACGGTATTCCTTCATGCACATCTGCAGGTTGTGTACTACAACTGTGTAAAGTTTCATAAAAATTCAATAAGCAGCTTAGTAGGAGTTGCACTTACAAGGTACATGCCCCCCCTTTTCGTGAAAGTATAAGTTGAATTATATCCCCTTTTAAATTTTGGACAGCAACCATACTCCTTCATGCACATCTGCAGGTAGTGTATTACAACTGTGTAAAGTTTCACAAAACTCCAATAAGCCATTTAGGAGGAGTTGCGCTTACAAGGTACACAACCTCCCTTTTCGTGAAAGTATAAGTTGAATTATCTCCCCTTCTAAATTTTAGACAGCAACAGTATTCCTTCATGCACATCTGCAGGTTGTGTACTACAACTGTGTAAAGTTTCATAAAAATTCAATAAGCAGTTTAGTAAGAGTTGCGCTTACAAGGTACATGCCCCCCTTTTCGTGAAAGTATAAGTTGAATTATCTCCCCTTTTAAATTTTGGACAGCAACCATATTCCTTCATGCACATCTGCAGGTAGTGCACTACAACTATGTAAAGTTGTAGAGATGCCAGTCAAAAATCAATTACAGGGGATGCTTGCTGTTTTTTAACCATTAGATAGAGCTCAATCTAAGAAGACTTTTGAGCCTTCATTTGTAAAAATCGGATGAAGGGTTCAAAAGTTATGAGCATTTGAAATTGCCTATTTTTGGTCAATAATTTTCCAAAGATGGCCGCCATCAATAATGGTTTTAATGACTGTTTTAGAGTTCTGATTTTTTGTGCAAACAGCAGATAATGTCTCTACTTTTGTTTTTTTCCATAGACTATAAGTTGTTCTGTCAGAAAAATGAAACTGAACATGTTTGAAATAATATTCGTCATTTGTTTTATTGTCCAAAATGTGTCGGAGCCACTTTTGATCTTGACCGAAAGGTCCATATGGCTCACATTGCCATAATTTTGTCAGAAAATAACTTATCTGACATCATAATAAAAGAAATTGTGTGTAGAAATACTTGTGTTGAGTGCAATTATAACATATGAATCACCTTTTACATCTTTTTGTGGAATTATGAATCCATAAAGGTGGGTGTGCAATTAGTGTTCAACATTATTTGAGAATGGCACCGTTTCACAGCAGTTATATGGAAAAATGACACAAAAAGCTTCATATTTCCTAAACTAAAAATGATATCCGTACAAAATTTTGAAGACAATACCACAGTGATGTGCACATTCTGTTGGACGTGATGTTTTTTTGTCGACACAAGAAATGGTGGCCATTTTGTTCAAAATGGCAGCCATTTTTTCATAAAATTCCTCAGACAGGGAACCTGTTCCAAGATAATTTGATCAATTTTTTTATCAATATAATTAATATCACTGAAAAAAAATGGATATGTAGGTTTGTACCAATGACCTCTTATTTGCTTTAGCATTTTATTACGGAATAATTGTCATAATGGTGGCCATATTGAAAACAAAATGGCTGCCATTGCTTTAAAATTTGTTGCGTAAATTTACGTTTTTTAAGATTACTCCATCGTTTCTAGTCAGAATTTGATCATCAAGGTACCAAATTAAAGATATTTTAAAAATCTATAACCTCAAGTAACTAATAACTTAAACTAAATACTTTTCATTTCATATATACCACCAATATGTAATCTCCCCAAGGGGTGAAGATTCCAGACATCTACCCCTTGCCGAAAATTTAACTGGTTAACTGGTCGGCTTAATATACATGTAGGTGTTTTTGTTTTCCTACCTCAATGTCTTGCATTCATAATGTAGCTGTACAATTGCTGAAAGTGATGGTATATGCATCAACCACCCAACAAGCATGATAGTGAAACACCTCTAAACTGAACTTCCTTAAGATCAGCTTGTGTTTAAAATAGATGGATATTATTTGCACGGTTTACACATTTCCTACAAAAGGCTACATCTGGAACCTGGAACTTTATTTAAAATAAAGTTATGTTGTTTATATAGGATGCTGTTTATATTCAGGTTTCCCTTTATTACAATTTGAGCAAGTAAATTTGTTTCAATCTTACTCTCCATGTCGTTCGAATCCCACTCATGGTAACTTAAGGTGTACTTGATAACACATTATTGTGTGATAAAATTCGTCAGTGACTTGCAACAGATCAGTGGTTTTCTCCAGTTTACTCCACCAATAAAACTGACCATCACGATATAACTGAAATATTGTTGAAAGTGGCATTAAACACCATAACCCACCCCCTAACCCTACTCTCCGTGTCAAAGTTTCAGTCTTGCCCATTACTATTCTAATTTGCTTCTTAAAACATGTTCAATGAAAACAACCAAAATATTAAGTTCATTCATTTATTATTCAGGAAATATCTGGTACATTTTTGAAATACATCATCTATTGTCACATGTATTGTCTCTGAATAAATCCAGCTACATGTAAAACTAAATATTTCATTATGATATAAATTATGAACTCATGATCAGCTGTATATTATCCTGCAGTCCTAAGTTCAGGTAATATCCCAAGGCCAGCTTGGATCACACACATGTCTTTGACCAGCAAAGCATAAGGTCAGGTAAACTGGAAAAAAACAACAGAAGCTGGAAGGGACCACAAAGAAACAGTTCTAACTAGTCTACATTGTACTTATTATCCTTTCATAACTACCATTATAATAAATATAAATTCACAATGTATTTAGACAAAGAAAATTACCAGAGTTTCAAATTTTTGGTATTCACCCCAAAGTTTTTATTGACATTTTTGGACAAAGTTAAAGTCAGATCCTTGTTCTGTATAACCTAGGTAAAAATATATGTTTTGTCTACTTATACTACCTTCCCCTTTTCGAGAATATTAGCAGAAACACTGGTATTTTTTTTTCATTGGTCTATAAATACATATGTATGCAATAAGTTATAACATTTTGTTTACTTTTATTTGAATTTAGTATGTAAATATTCAATCATGGTCGAGTATCCATGGAAGCTGGCAAATACAAATAAAAATGTAGCACCATGACAAAAATAAGAATAGAATTAACTTTCTGAAGAGTGAAGACTATAGTCTAGTATAAAAAAAAACCAAATATTTTGTACACAGACTATAGTATAGAAGAAAGTGATTGACTGATGAAAAAAGAGGAAACTCCTATTCTAGAGCCCATACCCTCGTTTTCTAGTTGTTTGGACCAAGCTAGAAACATTTTATTTCCAAATATTTTCCTTACAAAAAAGAGGAAATCAGTGGATTAGAGGAAAACTTTCATCTCTGTTTACACCCCCCCTTTTCGGTTTGTTTACTTTTGTTTTGAACGCAAGTTGGAAGTATTATAAATTGACAAGAAGTTTTTCATAAACTACTTGAAAAGAAGCAATGCAAAAAATAAATCGTACGTTTAAAACATTGAGAAGAAGGTTTATACATACCTACGATAACACCTGTGTTACAACCAGCGTCGTTGACGTTACTATTTACTTTCCACTTCCAACGAAGTACGACGTTCTCCTTCAGACATGTTTAGGGGCGTTTTAAATACTAAAAATCATCCGTGTTCGCGATCTAATATGGTTGAGATGGTATGCTTTCTACGTTGATATTGTAACAGAAAATACAAATATCGCCATCGGAGAACGCTACTCCAAATTTTTCATTGATTTGTTCATCTTGGAACTTTTGAGACGACCATTTTCCGTTTAGCATGATCAGGAAATCGGAAGCGACTGTGACCATGCGCAAGCTACGAATCTGCGCTTTAATTGGATAATAATTATAGAACTATATAACGTCAAGAACATGCCGGGCAAGGCATTGAAATGGGGGACCCTGGTGAAAAAACCGTGCCGCGAATGGTAAAATTCCGAAAACAGCGATTTCGATTCGAACACGTTATATTTAAACGATTCCATATTAAAAGAAACAAAATTTTTAAAGATTTCAAACAATGTTTAGATAATTAATTAATGTAAAAAAATTATATCTTTATATAGTATTATCTGTAAAAATCTGACATCAAAAATTGCATTTTCATGTATCAGCAGCTACCGGAAAACAAAATGGCGGCCAAAATAACGATAAGTCGGCATCTCTAAAAGTTTCACAAAACTCCAATAAGCCGTTTAGGAGCAGTTGCACTTACAAGGTACACGACCCTCCCCTTTTCGTGAAAGTATAAGTTGAATTATCTCCCCTTCTAAATTTTAGACAGCAACGGTATTCCTTCATGCACATCTGCAGGTTGTGTACTAGAACTGTAAAGTTTCATAAAAATTCAATAAGTAGTAGTTCAGTAGGAGTTGCGCTTACAGGGTACATGCCCCCCCCCCCTTTTCTTGAAAGTACAAGTTGAATTATCTCCTCTTTTAAATTTTGGACAGCAACCATATTCCTTCATGCACATCTGCAGGTAGTGTACTACAAATGCGTAGTTTCGCAAAAATCCAATAAGTCGATTAGGAGGAGTTGCGCTTACATGGTACATGGACGGACGGACGAACAGACAGGGTGATTCCTATATACCCCCCCAAACTTTGTTTGCGGGGGGTATAAATAATGGTAACAATAAAAAAAAAATTCACTTCAAAACTAAAGGTAAAAATTTCAGATGTATGCGATGTTAATGGTAGTGAAAAAATGGGTGTTTGACACTTTACGGTAAAACATTTCCACCCTCTTTTAAGTGTGTTCCAATGAAACCTGTTCTTGATCTATTCCATGCATGGCACGTAACTGGTCTAACACCAAAACTATGCTTCTCTGTCATCTTTATTTTTCCCAGCAAAACTGAAACAGAACAAAGTCTTGTTGCATTCTCATATCATCTCAAACACCAAAAGTAATCAGTGGTTTAAATTTCCATAAAATGCAATAAATAACAAAATAATGATGCAGGAGTTATAAAATTGTCTGCCTGAAAATCATGCAGGAAACAAATTATTCTGCATTATCTAAATAAAAACTACAAAATATATATATATACACTCATGGGTCAAAAGTATTTCTGCACTAAGATATTTCCCTATATATTTCTTATAAAACCACTTATTTTCATAACATTCTCATGTAGTCATTCCTTAGCGGACGTTATTTATGTCCATGATGGGATGTGGTAATTTTCAAAAAAAATTTAAACGTGATGTACAGAGACGTGTACTTCGGTCACTGTAATTTTTTACAGTATATTTCATATAAAACCATAAATTTTTCAAAACATTATTTCAAAGTCAATTCTTGTTCGATTTTGATGATATTTTTACCAACAGAAGCGAGAACTATGTAGTTTTCTGTGATTATTCTAAAATATTTCTTTGAAGCACAGATTTTAAATATTCATGATTTAAACACAAACTTAAATTATTTGTCTTCAAATGTACTATCATTGTATTGTGTTTTTTGAGTTCGAAATTTAGTTTTGTTAATAACTCGTGAACTCATAAAATTTATAGATTATAAAATTATGCTAAAATTACAGTGTAAAACTACATTTTATTCTGCCTTTGTTAGTAAAAAAATCATCAAAATCGAACATGAGTCGACTTTGGAATAATATTTTTAAAAAATGTGGTTTTATATGAAATATAGTAAAAAC
Organism: Bathymodiolus septemdierum; assembly: GCA_963383655.1. Taxonomy (NCBI): domain Eukaryota; kingdom Metazoa; phylum Mollusca; class Bivalvia; order Mytilida; family Modiolidae; genus Bathymodiolus; species Bathymodiolus septemdierum. The sequence continues at coordinate 51,589,755 of OY726522.1, read as the reverse complement.
TTAGTGACCGAATACTTTTTGCACGTCTCTGTACTTATAAAACGATATTTGCGATTGCTTTATCTGTATTTTGTTTATAATCATTGAAAATATGTGCTATGATTGCATATTTAAAATTTTACAGTTTTAGATTTTAAAGTTTATTTTGTGATATTTATGGAACTTTTATAAAAAAATATGTCAGTCCGGAAAAAAATCGTCTGCTTTACTTCCGGAAAAATGGGGAAAATCGTACGACTGTAATGTGTTTTTTCTCTTTATATTGATATATACTTAACATTTCATGAATAATGTTCAATAACAATCTGCTTAATTCTATTCATTGTCTGCAATACCCAAAACCATTCCGTATTTTATATCATGATATTCGTACGGAGCGCAATGGCTGTCAATAGTTTCCACGACCAAATCATTAATTTATCGTGATAAATTCATGCATTTCCCCTTATTATTTTTATATTTCTTAAAACATGTGTATATAAAGATAATAGGACTTTTTTCTGTTGCAATTTGTTCCGTGTTTTTCGCAAATTGACTGGACTAATAGTAGGCCTAATGTGTGTGTCTGCTACGTACCTTCATGCTTCGCGGACTTTCCACAAGAGAGAGTATAAATGGCAAGCTGGAAACGGACAAACCCCAGATTCCGGATTGCCGCAACCATTAATAAACATACCAAAAATAGATACACAACATCCCACCCCCAAGAATGAAATTTAGAAATTTTAAAATGGTTGGTTGTTTCACAGATGGGAAAAAAAACTACAATACTATATATAAATAGAGCATATTAAAGTGAAACTTGAAATAAAAAAAAATCAATTCATACAGCATTCACTTAGACCTAACACTGATTCCACTCCTCTGCGATTGCACCCATTCATACAAATGCATATAGTGCTCGAAGGGTCAATGATGTCGTTTTAAAACAATAGCACATCTATGATCTATAAAAGCATAGTGTATTAATAGAGAAAATAGACTATCAAATATTCAACTGGACCCATCGATTAAATAATTAATGTCAATGAATTTTTAGCGGAGACCTTAAACCTCCTAATTAGCTTATGAACATTGAAACAAGAAGGTTTTATTTCTAAGTAAATCACAAAATCTCCTACACCACTTTCAGACTCTAATATACTGTTGCACACTTTTACATGTAATGATAAGATTACAATAAAATTTGGAAAGGGCAGCAGACGCACAAACTAATTATATAAAAATATAAATATGCACAAACTATAAGTAATACAATCATATAAAACATTGTGAATCAATTTCAGTCCAATAGTGTCCATTAATTAACACCAAGCTTTGACGAATCAGATATCATCTAATGTAATACAGGAATAATCCCTTCAACTAGTAGCATCAATATCTCAATCAAATTTAATATTGTCAGTCACCATACTTGGCAATACAGTTATCACCAAATGAAAGTTCATCCATGCCATGATGGATCATCCATAAAGTAGTTCAATTTCCGCTACTCAATGTCACTGCCTATTTCGTCTGTATCAGCATCGTACGGGTACAATACAATACAATAAGCTTTATTTGAAGTCGGAAAGAATCAAACAATCATAACACAAGCTCTAGTGAGTTTTTATATCCGACATAAGAATATGCATACAAATGTAAACAAACAATAAACAATAAAACAAAACATGCACACAATATTTGTTAAAAAAACACCGTCATATTTAAATCTTTCCATGAAATTCAAACCAAACTAAAATATGAAAGCTTTTCTCTGAAACTAGCATATTCTCATTCCAATGGACTGCAGCAATTAGATCGGAGAAATTTTAACTGTTCGGTTAAGATGAGAGGTAATTGTTCATGTTCTTGATATTGTTGGAATTGATGACCATAACTGTTTAAACTTTCTTTTCTTAAGTGATTTGTCAGAAATAATATCACAAGAACAAATCATATTCCTAAGTTTGATATCTGCTATTATCAGTAATTTGGACATTTTTCCTTTGATTTCGTCATGTGATATAGCAAATATCAACAAACTGACTCTGATACTGAAAATTATCGGTCAAGTGTGACATCAAACACATTATGACATTGCTGTTGAAAACAATTAAATTTTGAATGTATGGACAGACATTTTCACTAGTATCACAGCTCATGCTGTTGAACTCACTGTGATACTAGCAATAATCTCTGTCTTGACCTTCATAACTGTTGTTCTATATATACCAAACTAATACACTGCTGTTTTTGTTATAACAGTAGCCCCCCCTCGTATAAGACTTTCCAACTTATCAGACCAGAATTAAGATGCACGGAGATAAGTAAAATACTACTAAATTGTCTCCCCCAAGAGAGGCCATCTCTCTGCAAAGGGAACTTTTTCATTGCGGAGGGGGTAGCCTTATACAAGGGCAACTATTATGACATCTTCTATATTTTGAACACAAGATTAGAAAAATAAGCACGTGAAAATACCGACATGCATTAAAGCACATTACTATCATATGACTTTTTTCCCCACGAGTTTGAAGATACCCAAGGGGCAATCAGAAACTGTAATTCAAAGAAAGACAGACAATACAATGGCCAAAAAGACATATAATGGTCAACAAAATACTACCCAGAAAACTAAAGATTGAGCAACATGAACTCCACTAAAAAAGGGGATGAACTCAGGTGCTCCGGATGGGTGAGCAGTTCCTGCTCCACTAGTGGCATCAGTCATCTTTTTCTTGCTAAAAATCTGGTGATAAGTCATGAATGCTGAAAGAATAGGATTATGATTAGGTACGACAAATGAAACATATTCATAGTTATTTGTCACACAGATATTCTGTCATGGTGGCGACCATAAAACCTTTGAAGTGAGGATTTCAACTCAACTACTAGGAATCATTGGTTCAGTCGCTTCCTTGTAAGCAACCACAAGCTCTGAAATGTGTATCAAATTAGAAATATGAATGAATAATATCACCATAAATACATGATTTTCTAGATGAAAAGATACTTAGGATCATCCCAGCTGCTCCAAATTAACAATGTTGTAGTCAGTGATAATCTGCTGTAAAACATTTCATGTCACAAAATAACTGATTCTCACTTTTACGATTTTGGTAATTATTGATCAATGAGGACACACAAAGCAACATTTACTGACTAATAAACAACCGAGAAAGTCTTCAGAAAACAGTTTATTTATATTGGTCAGTGAAGTTGCATAAGCCCCATCTGTATAGTACGTTGACTTCTATAAATGTCCAGAAAAAAATTCTTAAAAATCCATTTTTTTTTCAACAAAATATAATTAACACAGAGACCTAATGGGTAATTTTATTAATAATGGACCAACAATTTTGAAATTAATTGTCAGAGTTCGAATATATCATATATTAATATACATCTTAAGAATTTGTTTCTGAACATTTATGGCAGTCAAACAGACCATAGCTTTGTGTGACCTTACTAATCAACTTTGTTGTCAGGCAAAAGGTGCTACATCAGTAGCATGGACTAGATAATCATTGACTAAGGTACAACTTTGTTATTTAAGAGTTGCTGTGATGATCCCAAGAATAAATGTGTGGCATTTTGTCAGCATGGACATGTTACTCCTTCAAGACATGTTATTCTGACAACCTCTAATCAGTTATGTCCCCTTTATCATTTCTGTTCAAAAAGATACATGAAGTGGGAGCCAATCTGTGCAGGTTTTTTATTGTTTGTTTATATCTGTATTGTTTCCAGAGATCCAATTATCAGAGGGAGAGGGTTGGAATCACATTAACTGGTTTAACGCAGCCGCTTCAACTTCAAGTCAGGAACTGGATTTCCAATGTCATATTTTGTGGGGTTTTTTTTATGTTCAACGATTCAAGGTGAGAAATGATTGTTTTGGTTATATCGGTGGAATTGTTGACCATCGTTGTTAAAGAATTCTAGGTAAAATGTATACAGAAGAAGATAGTTTGTTTGTTTGTATGATGATGCTTAATGCCACTTTCAACAATATTTCAGCTATATCGTGGCGGTCAGTTTTATTGGTGGAGAGACCCGGAGAAAACCACCGATCTGTCGCAAATCACTGACAAACTTTATCACATAATGATATACACCTCTCCCTGATCGAGTTTCAATCTCACAACATCAGTGGTGATAGGCACTGATTGCATAGGTAGTTGTAAATCCAACTACCATACGATCACAGCCCCTTGAGAAGAAGATAGAATACAAGATAAAGAATAACAACAAATGTAAATAAATCGTTTTCATTTTTTTAATAATATTTGGTATATATCATGCAAAAGATGTATTAAAATTAATATCAAAATAAAATATTGCAATAATATATATATCAACTTAAAATTTACAAGATTTTTAAAGTATCTTTGAACAATATACATGTTACCATGACAATATTTTTATGCACTAAAATGTATTGCCATCAAATATAAGAAATATAAGGAAGAAGCTATCAATTGTTCTAATCTGAAAGAAAATAAAATATCTAGTAGCAAAGAAGCATAGTTAGTAAACTATCTTATCTAGGTGATGTCTGTCTCATATGTAAAATCCTTGGAAAGACTTTGGGTATGTGAAATTTATGCAATGCGGAGTCCAGCTACACTGCTCTCCAAAGACTGAAAATATAAATAATATATAATTTTAAGCTGGTAGCATGGATGTATACAGATTTTCTGTAAGTGTGTTAAAATTTCCATTTCCAATTTTCCAAAATAAGATCTATATTAAAAAAAAATTGAATGAAATTTAATAAAAAAAAAGAAGAAGAAAAAAAGTATTTTTACCCGATAATGTCCGTACAATAGAACTTTGCTGGCTTGAACTCGAAGAGACTGTCAAAATGTGTTCGAGCTATCAGAAGTTCGAGCCACCGAGGTCCCGTAATTTCAGAGAGAAATAAATCCGGTTCTGACCCGGGATGCACAGTAAAGTGGGCCTTTCTCGTAAAAAATATTTAATCCTTTAGAAAGTTCTCAAAGACTATGGCTTCTGAATACATCTTTGGTATCTTCAAACGTTCCTTAGAAACGTTTTTTCACGATCTATTTTATATACAGGAAATACGATATTTAGATGAATCTTGAGATCACACAGATTGATATTATTTGATGCCAACAACTATATAAAAAAAAAAAAAAACACACTCTCAACAATAATAATTCATGTAATAACAATTTTAAATATTGTTTTAATAAATTTTATGACGATCGCGGTTGTAAACATTTGATTGTTTTAATTATTGTCGAGTGTAGGCTCAGCTTGGTACAATCAGCGACATGAGTCTCGGGTTCAATAATTGTTCTTTATTAATCGTAATTAATGGTCAATTATCAAGCCACAGCTGAATTTAATGACTAATTCTAACATGACCTCCTTCTTTTGCTTTGTTAACAAACGAGCGAGTTATCCATTCGGTATAATCTCATTAGCACATGCACTGAATGTGACCGACTTTTCCATTGGCAGCATAAATTGTAACCTAAATAATGCCGACAGAGGGCGCAGTATTATTCGAGTTACATAAATTGTGTGCGACATTTTCCGCAAGCATAAATATAAACTACCGTCTTCCAATCACAGTAACTACCGTACTTGTACTCTTAGACATATCAGAATCAAAATAAATCATGGAAGCCAGAATGTGTTTTGAGTTTTAACATGGATTGGTGGATATTAATAAATTTTATCCCTTGCTTCTGGCTCGGGATAAAATACTAATATCCGCCAATCGATATTAAAACTCCCAACACATTCTGGCTTCCATGATTTATTTCTTAATTAACACAAATTATGACAAGTTTATCCCTCTACCTGTAATTGTTAAGTAAACAATTATCTGTTGGTAATCTGACAATTATCAAATCTTGCAGTAAGCACATTCAACCGTAACATACATCTGTCAATTAAATTGTGATGTTCGAGTTTGGCATCGTAAAACTCGTGATTTTATTATTGACGGGACCATTTATTGAGTTCGACTGTTCGAGGTATCGGTGTTCGAGCGAAAGGGTTATTTTTTACTTAGAAATATAAGGAAAATTGACGGGACTTTCAAATCAGTTCAAGCCATCCACATTATTCGACCCATCTAAGTTCGAGGAACCGAAGGTTGACTGTATTTGTATGAGCTCTGTATAACGTAAGGAGGAAGTATACACATTTTAAAAAAAAAATTGGATTTAAAAATTTTCAAAATGGTAATATTTATTTCTATTTTATAAAAACAGGCTACCAATTGTTTGCACACTTTTTTTTTGTTTATCCAGGTGATAAAACATAAATTTTCTATTTGTTCTTTATTTTCATATCTCGACATTGCAATGTTTCTAAGTTGTGTAAATCTTACATTCCCCTATTACTTAACCAATATTCATATTACAAAATTTGTATTTATTTAACGTCAAATGACCACACATTTGACAAGTTTTAAATAAACAATTCAAAACTAGGGCAAGGTTATATAATATCTTTCAAATATTGTCGAGCCTATGATAACTGCGCTTTAATAATGTAAATAAAAATTAATATGTGTAATGATAAAAATAAAAAACGTCTTACGATTTCACCAGTTAATGGAACATGATAAATGATCTAGAAGAAAGTAATGCCTTTAATTTTATTAATTAGGTAAATTACGTCTGCTTATTGGTGAATTATTATCAACGAGACAGGGGAGATAACAAGAACTTCCCCGGCAAACAAACAATTATGTAGACTATACTTTTATTATTTTTATTCTGCTTAAGACAATTTATGGCGGATTTACACCCATCTTTGTCTAAATTTTTACAATAGTATCATCTGGTTTGATTAAAACATAACTAAATCATGTAGATGAACGATTACTAAGGTGAATACATATTTTCACTGTATAAATGCACTTTTATCATTAATTTTCTTGTTAGGCAATTCAAGACAAATTGTCACCCATTTATATCCATTTTTGTCTAATGTTTTACAATTCTGGTATCGTCTGGTTTGATCAAAACTAATATAAAATGACAAAAGAAAAAAACAATTATTTTTTTCATACCTTAAAGTCCCAGATAATAACCTGCCCATCAACTCCTGAGGTAGAAAACTTGGTGCAGTCTGCCTTAGTACCTGTATGTATAGTTACTTGTCTGAAAAGGAAAGAGATGTAATATAAATGTTTAAGATGATAAAGAACAACTTATATTCTGAGTATATACACATTGTTCCCCTTTTATAATATGACTAAATCCCATTAACAGGTTTAACCCTACTAACATCTTGAGCCTACAATCAGCCAGGATATATAATTTAATCTGCTTCTGTTAAAATCATCTACATGTATAATGCTTTGCAGAATATGTAAGATTTTTTTCCCCAGATGTGAAGATCTCTTATGTCCAGTGCTATAGCAAAGCATTGTAAAATTTAGAAAGGGGTGGAGGTTAGTTATGGTGTTTAACACCACATTTAACAATATTTTAGTTTTATTGGTGGAGTACCTGGTTTAAACCACTGACCTGCCACAAGTCACTGACAAACTACCGGCCACAAGTTACTGACAAACTACCTGCTGCAGGTCACAGACAGACTTTATCATATAATGTTGTATGGAGTACACTATGAGCAGGATTCGACCTCAAAACTTTAGTGGTAAATTAACTACCATATGATCACGACCACAACGCCTTACAACTATGAATAGTTTTGCCTAAAAAGGCCAACTTACCCGGTAACTTAATATATAGATTATCACTCTGCTCCATGAACAATTGAAGAAGGAGTGTTTGGGTTTTACTTTCTATAAATAGGAACAACCTGGATATATGTTTTTGGGTGCCCATTGAAGGTTTTATGTATATTCTTCATATAAGGTCACTTGCAAAAAACAGGGAGAATTGACTTCTTCCGCAGAGAACATGAGGGAGAAGTGAAGGCATGACAGGGAGACTTCCAACAGCTTCATTTCCGCAAATATGTGCTGTTTCCTCTCATCATTTAAAATAAAATTGCATTTGAAGTGTGTCTTTTCTAATATCTTGTTAATATCCTTCATATTTAACTTTAAAATCATGTTTTGTACTTGTATTATTGTTGTTGATCTTATATTTCATTCGTTTCGCATTGAAATCTGTAAAATATATATTACATCAAAATGTGAGTTCCCTCCCCTGGTTTCTATTAAAATGCCGCCATGTTTAAAACTCTGTGTTAGCGGTAGACGATCGCCACATCGCATTTTGCGAATATAACGGTAGTGTGGCGAGGATAATTGTGTAGCAGTAGCCACACTGGCGAACGAAAAACTTTTAAAGCGTGCATCTGACAACGATCTTTTATTATGTAGAAAGTCAACTTCGAATAAAACACGTTATAGACAATGATTTGATTGATGTATAATATCCAAAATGATTTTAAAAAGCGGGTCAAATTTATTATTTCCCGTAGTTTTTTCAGTTAAAATAATATTATCCGGGTCCCATTCCGGAAATAGTTTCGAATTTAGTCACGGACTGACTGGTTTCCTAAATTACGCTTTATTCTGTCTGTCCTTCTGTCTACGCTTGAATTTAAAACCAGTAAATTATTTGACAACGAGAATTTGAAAGAGTTTATGATATGTTTATTTTTGTTTAATATTTTTACAACTGTTAAGTTTCCTTTTAGTTTACAATGATTCTTACTTTTTACAAAGAAGAATTTGTTTTTTGTTTGTATCTTTACAATTTGAATTTTGCCTTAAAGGCATGGATTATAATTATAAGTGCCAACAAAACATGATCTATTTTGGGGAGTATCATGTCTTTATTGTATGGTTATTTAGTAATTTTGATAAGGCTTTGTTGAAAAGGCTTACAAATATTGAATGTTCTGTTTATCTGATGTTCAAAGTTTGTTGTTTATCATGATAATATAAAAAGTTCAAAGTAATTTATTGAAAGAAAGTCCAAAATTGAACATTAATTTGCAAAGACAAGACAAAAGAGATGACTAGAAATAAACATATACCTTTGTACATGCATAAGTAATAAACTAAACTATCGAACTCACTGACATGACTGACAGCCAGGGGTATACATTTCAAATGATTAAAGAGAGACAACTCAAATTACTATTGTTTTCTAATACATACATATACTAAATATCACAGAGTGCAGGATACAGAAGTTCAGCATTGTTTTGTGTCTCGAAGAATAAAACAATTAGACAAATATTTGGCAATTTCAACATTCACATATATATATATCTTCATTGCTTAGCAGCCAAACAAATTTGTTCATGTTACTTAGTTCATTGAAATTAGAGTTATTCAACTTCCTAAATAATTCTTTCCGATGTAAACTATATTTAGGACAATTTATTAAAAACTGTTCTTCGTCTTCAATTTCTGATAAATTACACTGCTTACATAATCTGTTTTTGGAGTAGTGTATTGTCCAGTTTCTGTTTCAAGTGTATGTGCACTAATGCAAAAACGAGTTAATATAGAGCACATCTTAAAATCTTTGATATTTAGATATTCTTCTTGTTTAAAAATAGTCTTAAATTCACTATATGTTCTTAATTTGTTTTCATTTCTATTAAACTTAACTAAATTAATATTAGTTTTCCAAATCTGACTGAGCAAAATTATCTTTTAATCTCTGCTTCAGTTCATTTATTTCTTTGTTTCCACAACTAATTGGTGAATGAAATATTTTTAGCAAGTTCAGTTCTTTAAGAATAATATGAATACAAGTAACCCAACAATGCTGATCACTCTGAAACATACCATAATTTTCATCTAGTGCTGCTCTTAATATAGGACTTGATGTATCGTCATGCAAATGAATCTAATATTTAATCATACTAATGATAATATCAATATACAGCGTATATCTACCAAGTTTACCAACCACTGCCCAGTTTGAGACTTTTTTTCCTACACTAAGTACATATTTGTTGAATTGTGTATTAAATTTATCAATTTTGCTATTTTGAAAAACATTAAAGATGACATTATTCTTGGATTTAGTAATTCTGGATGTTACATCAAACATGCCCCATATTTCTGAGGAGTAAAGCAAAACAGGTTATATATGAATTATTATTGTTAGTTAATTAAATAATAAAGTTTTGAACTTTCACCTGTTTTATGCTCTTTGTTTATATTTAGTGTGGCTAAAAGAAATGATTACCTATTAGCCACAGTTAATTGTTTACCTTTGAAAAAGCTACAAATAACTCAATTTGTGTTAAAATAATAAAAAAAAATATAACACAATCCAACAACACTTTTGGTACAGGAAGCGTCTGTTTGGTTATATTTAGATTTGGGATTTAATTTTCACATGGAATTTCGTCAATACAAATTTAAAAATTTGCCATAATACTTTTGTCTCAACAAGTTAAATTTTCTTTATTGCTTGAATAAAGCCTTTTTCTCTCATTCTTATGTATTTTAACATTGATTACAATTGCTTTGTCAATCAGCTTTACCATAAAACGAAGATAATTTGCAAGAAAGGAGTGACTTGCAAAAAGAAACAAGGCGACTTTAATTTCGCTTTGGACTCGAGGGAGGGTGAGAATTTCACCCACTTCGCCTGGTTTCCTGAGCCCTGAAGGTATTTAAAATAAACTTACGTAATAGTATTCTGGTGTTGTGTTTTAACATCAGTTGATGTTTCACTGCCACTGGAGGAAGCTTTCTTGTCCAAATTTTTGAATCGGTTCATAGCACTGAAAAGGAACAATTACAATAGCAATTATGAATTCATGCTATTAAAAACAATATGAAAGTTTTTTTTGGGCTTTATAAGGGCATCATAGAATTTTCCAGTGACATCAAGAGATTATTTTCAATGTTAATAGATTTCGATCTTTCTTACTTAATGCTTGAAAATTTATGTTGAACTTCAATATCTGAAGCTGGGTAAGATATTTAAATGATATATAAAATATATTTAAAATGTATATATTCCCCAACGACACTAAGAAATGGCTGATCAAAATCAGAAAACATGTATATTCAATTGTGAATTGCTGTTTTCTTAGGACTTTATGAAGGGTGCCATATAAGGGGCAGACAATGTTAACTCTTCTGAAAACCTGATTTCACGGCCAGTTTTTGTGGGATTTGGCATTGTCCCATGATTTTGTTCCTTTTGCTCAAACATGTTTTCTGATTTTGCTACTCTTTGTTCGTCTTATGAAGAGTGAGTGAGTGATTGTTGTTTTAATGCCAATTCAACAATTTTTCTTCTATATCATGGAAAGAACAAGTTAATTTTCAATGAGATGATGATGAAGTCTGCTTTTTTCTAGACCAACACGCTGAGTTGGATTTTTATAGTGCTAGCTCATTGAAACAACAGTACGCGGGTAGACATGTTGCTCCACTCGGACACATTATTCTAATTACAAGCCAACCAGTCTTTGCTCTTTCTCCTTAATGCTGCATGCTTAGCGGAGAAGCTATAAATATCAATTTTATGGTCTTTGGTTTGACCCGAACCCACGATCTACCGCACTCGAGGCAAGCACGCTAACCATTAGCCACTGATGCGGTCGTCTTATGAAGAGTTACAACATACCTTATTTTTCCTGCTTCTTTTTCCTGTGGAATGTCAAGGTCAGTAATGAAGGTCAAGTTGCCACCATTATCTTGAGTGAAAAGCTTAGGACAACAGTCAAATCCCTTAAAAAAACAACCCACAAGTTTCATTAAATAAAATAATGTCAACTTAACAGAAAAATTGTTCATTTATTTTATATCATGTTCACAGTAATGATATCTTAAGGTTCTTATAATATTCTATTGAAGTTCTTTGTTGTGAGGATAATCCCCCCCAAAAAAATTATAGATTACTGCTAATTGACTGTCAGACATGCTTAGCAGTGAAGAAGTAAATAAGGGGAAAAGAGAATATTTTAAATTGAAAAACTTGCTTCAAATACACTGTTGGGCCGTTGTGGTCGTGATCGTATGGTAGTTGGATTTACTCCGGTTTCCAGCACCAATAAAACTGACCGCCACGATATAACTGAAATATTTAAAGTTCAGTTCATACAGGATTCCACTTTATTCAGGGGTTTTCACAGGCTTCACTGTATTTCACAACAAAATTTGAAATCTTTTTAAAATGATCCTTACCCCTGCTACCATACTGTTTTCTGTAACCCAAGAGACATCAATTAATGGTAGGAAGTTTCCTTTGATAACTGATAATCTACAAGGGAAAGAACAATAATTAGGTTTAGTTAATGGTGTTTAACGCCACTTTCAACAATATTTCAGTCATATCGTGGAGGTAATCATAATTATACTTTGACATTGCATACAATCAATCGTAATGAAAAAATATGTTATGTCATTCAATATAAGTGTTGTATAAACTTTCGAGTACATATTTCAAATAATTTTGACAGACAATGATGTAAAAAAAATGTCAAAAAGATCTTAATGCCACAGAACTTGGTATTTTTTTTACGTTATAGACCATTAAACATTGCATTCAAGATATATTATCCTAAACCATGGAACTGGTACTGAGTAGCAGACCAGTAAAAGATTATATGAAATTTCTACTCAAAATTAAAGATTCAACTTTTTTCCTCTCATTGTTTTGGAAAAACAAGATGTTGCACGCTACGTCGTGCTAAGAATACCCCCCTCATTTGTAAGTCGCACGGTAAACAGGAAGTAGATGTGTGGTAAACCTGGAAAGGGGAGACACGGTACAAGTCACCATGCCAAAGCCATATATCAAATATAAAATCATTTCTTTCAGTAAAAGCTGAGATAACTGTTACGAAAGTTTTCATTAGAGCAAACATGAAAAATTCTAATTGCACTGTAAACAGGAAGTAGATGTGCGGTAAACCTGGAAAGGGCAGACACGGTACAAGTCACCATGCCAAAGCCATATATCAAATATAAAATCATTTCTTCCAGTAGAAGCTGAGATATATGTTACGACAGTGTGAACGGACAAGGTGATTGCAATATGAGTGGGGGTATAATATAGGATTTTGGGATGAAATATAGGAAATGTTTAGGCAAATACAGGAAATATAGCAAAATTTTGAAAACATAGGAATATAGGATCACTTGACACCCTGCAATTTATTCCAAAATGTCAAAATAAAAACCCATGAGATAATGTCAAATAACGAAAACACAAAACAAATCAACACAGTACTTTTAATTATCAATATGTTTCTTTACCTATTTCCATTAGCAGCATCTGCAACTGATACACTGGAGTCATGACCTATCCAGGCAAGCTTGTCTCCACTTGGCGAGAAACTAACGCTGTGTACCCATCCACCTGTTGAAACATAAATATTACACATATAAATTGTTGTTTTGTTGATATTGGTGGAATTGATGACCATCACTTTTCATAATATATATCTAACTGCACGACACGTTCCTGGAATAACATTCATCAGGTACACTCATAGTCAAAAGATTGGAAAACTAAATAATTCAAGTCTTTATAGCATGTAAAAGATACTATTGTTAAAGGGAAACTTCGCGATTTTTTACATGTTAGCTAAATATGTTCCTGGTGATATAAAATACCTATTCACAAAGTTTTATCGACATATTTCCACAAATAATGAAGCATATCGCAAATTTGTAATTTTAATTTCTAATTTGTTCATGGGTTGTGACGTTTTAGCCCGATAATTGCATTTAAACTTCATTTAAAGTGCTCAGAGGACTGTAATTTAAATCTAATAACCGTTGGAAAATTAAATACTGAAGTGAACAGCTACGTCCCTTTTTGACAAACAACTATTTTAAATGAACAAAATGTTTCATTTCCTTTATATTTACAACGGAAAGAGTGTTTTACAACAGTCACCTATATTCACTATATGTAGGATCCTTTTTACAATTATGTTCATTTTGTTTTACTGCTAATGTGCTGAAAAATATAATGGATAATTTTGACAACGCGTAACTTGTGTATTGATCGGATTAATAAAATGGAAATTTGAATACACTCTATTTGCTTTTCAAGACGAGTTGGTAGATCGTTTATTATTTATTAAAGATCAAATATTTTTAAAACATTAGAATAAATATAATGTTGAAATAACAGGAACAATTATAATTGTAATTATGTTTTAGATGATAAAAAAGTATACACCATCCTTGAAATTATAAGTTTTCATTATTAGAAGCGCCAAATTGGCCTAACTATATATAGCTGTCTCTTCATAATTAATATGTATTCACAATTTTAACGATCGATGTTCATAAAAGATGTCTTAATTTTAATTAAAGAACTAAAAATTAAAGGTTAGGAGATCGGGTGGCAACTGAGTTTACAAAGTTAGTGTTTAAAGAAAAAAACCCTCTTTGCTCAGTGACCCCCAGAAAGCACAAAACTTAGATATATGATTTTTTTTCAGCTCGGAACCCCGTAAGCAAACTTGACCTATAATTTTGATATCCACTGATATTCATTCAGACAAAGTTCGGAAGAGATCATGATCATGAGCGGTATAAACAGATGAAGAGCAGTCAAAATATACAGAGATTAGGCCACACAAAATTTACTTCTTGTTCTTCGGATTTTGTGCTAAAAACCTTGGAGCGAGCAAGTGATTTAAAAATATTAATTTCTTTTCCTTTTTTTGTTTGTTTGTCATTTTTGATGAGCGAAACGTAAAATATTATGCGGAAAATATATTTCTTATATTTTTCATGTATTTTCAGAAGCGAGACCATATTTTAATTTTAAATATTTTATTCTTCAATAAATTAAGGCAAATAATTCCTGAAATAAGAAGTGAAAGGCAGGATTTACTTATTTTTATTTTCATTCTGAAAACGGCAGGTACATTCACACCGGTTCACTCAGCAGGGTACCTAATATTGCATAATGAGTTTAGGTTCACACAGGAAAGTCTCCAGGCAGAATATACAAGTGTCATTTTACATGCGGTCGATGGGACTCTGACCGAATACTTGAATACATGTGTCACAATCTTTGGCAATAATCAGAAACGCAATACACATTTTGTGACCCGTTAACGCTACCCGTGACTAAAATAGGAGATGCAATACACATTTTAAAGGTTCTAATAGGTGATCAAAATACACGACCCTGATCAAGTATACATTAGGAATGGGTGCATATTAATGCACACTGGCAGATCAAGGGGGTGTTCGACAATTTAGTAAAATTTGTGTATAAATTGGGTAAAAATTGGCAAACAAGAGCCTGGGACCCCGTTTTCAAAACTGCTGGATCCGCACCTGATGCAGCAATGATTCTGGGGCTATTTTCACAAAAAAATCTTAAGATTAACATTGATCGTAAGTTATATTGAATTGTTCATTTTTATCTTGATTTTTTTTGTGCCTCAACCAAAATTATGAAGTAAAGCAGGATGAACAGGGCGGCATAGAACATTCTTCTTGCAAACCCCAAAAAGCAAAATAGACAAAAACCATTCGTATGCAATTTTTCCTTATAAAAACAACAACCACATTTTTTATGACTATTCCGAGATTAATCAGAAAGGTCCGCTAGTTCGAAAGACGTGATTAAAATAAACAAAAAATGTTTTCTTTATGCAGAGACATATCATATGTTACGCTTTGTTCAAATCAGAAATAACCGTTATGAAAACAGATTAATCTTTTTACTGTTGGCGAATAAGAATATTGTATTTCCATAAACAAATTATTATATTACGTAAGAGATGTACCCTGAAGTTTTGTATTATAAACTTTAAAAGTATTTATAATACTCATCGTTTGTAATTGTCAAATGAAAACTATTACAAATTATATGTTTACATAATCCTCTCAATTTTATGGCTTCCTACCCTGTAACTTTCTGTGCTTTTAGCTAAGAAGCAGAGCTTATATGTAGCTTTATTGTAGTGCATGAACGATCGATTACAAAGTGCGATCTTATAAATAATATCATTAAAACAATTTTGCCCCGTAGCATAGGTCTATTTTTATTTTTTTACGAATTCATGGCATTGTTCCGATGTCCTTTCTTTTCTTTCACATAATTTTGTAGTTTTCAATTTTCGAAAAAAATCTTTTGTAAATGTGTCTCATTAAAGACGGACCGTTTTCTCTGATTCGCTTGTTTTGCCATAAGTATATAGAAACAAAACGTAAATCTGCAAAAAGTGATTGTGTAATAAATTCATATATTTAGAATAATAAGAAAAATAAAAAGAATTACGTTTGACGAGCCATATCGACACTGAATGAGGACCCCGGTTTGTCACGCTTGTTTTGGGGCATGGTGGTATTTAGACATCACGTGATAATTGGTTTCGAGATGCTATCAAAATGACGACATCCATCTATCGTTGACCGAATTTTAAAATCAATTTCATTCCCTTATCCAACATAATAAAACGCTAATATACATATAAACATCCATATTTATACATCAGGAAAAACATAAAAAAAAATTTTTTTTTGCGAAGTTTTCCATTTAAGGATTGTTTACAATTTTATATCAAAAGGACACACACACACACATATCTTGTTCAGAATTAATTGTCTTACAATGATTATTTAAGTTCTTTGTCAAATCAATGGGCATAACTCCAGAATGGAAAAAGTGATAAACAGATATGCTTCAGAGGTTTGACTTGGTTTGGTTTTATGGTGCTTAATGCCAATTTCAACAATATTTCAGCTATATCGTGGTGGTCAGTTTTATTGGTGGAGGAAACCGGAGTACCTGGAGAAAACCACAGACCTGTCGCAAGTCACTGACAAAGTTTATCAAATAATGTTGTATTGAGTACTCCTCACCTAGGTGGGATTCTATCTCACAACGTTAGTGGTGATAGGCACTGACTGCATAGGTAGTTTAAATCCAACTATCATACGATCGTATATGGGCAAAACTTAATGCATAAAAAACGACTTACCTCCACCATTAGAGAATTCTGCCATTAAATTCTGGAATGGCATCTTAGTTCCCCAGGCTGTTGCTGTAGGTTTGCCTTCTACTTCTTTTGCATAGGCAGAAAATACTCTAGATAAAAAAAGGAGTACAGTGTAATGGCATGTGAAAAATGTTAAAACATGAGGTCAGTAAATTTTCAGCCATGTCATGGCGAGAACAAACTAATATTGTGACTTGCACATTTTAATTTCTATTTTGTACATCTGCATGATACATATTTTGATCCTTTTGTCCATTGCATTGTCCGACCTTCGATTTATAGCTTCTGATTATCCCTTTGATACCTTCAAACTTTTCTTGAACAGTTCCAAATAATCAAAGACAATAAATCCTTTATCAATAAAATATTGTAAGGATTGTCTTTACAAGAAGAGAGATACAGGTGACATTTGTACTGTCTTTGTTACTATTTTGTCTCTATCAATATTTGAACCAATGAGCTACAAAACTTAACAAAGCCGAGAGATATAGTTGTAGTAGAGTTGTAGTATATTACCTAGCCTTGAAGTCAGAAGATCCTGCTGCTAGTAATATATTATTAGGATGCCAATCCAAGCTAAAAATAGAAAATAATTAAAGATGTTCAATGACGAGTTGGATGTTACTCAGGCCTCGACATTAACGTTTGTCCGATACCAGTGAAAACTGACGTCAGACAAGCACAGGCCGTGGCGCTTGTGTAGTCAAAAATATGCTCGCTGGACAATGGAAACCCCCTAAAAAGCCACAAGGCCGGACTCACTCCTACTACCTCTGTCACTTCAATCACTATTTCCCCCGTCAAAATGTCGATAGGACGAAAATCACCTACTGATTTGCATAGTGAAATGATTATTCTTCAAGGAAAACCCGTTTTTTATACCTTCCTACCATCTACACCCCGTACTGACAGATAATCTTCCGATTTTGTTGAAAAAAACAAATCCATGGCCGCTCAAAAGCGAAAGTAGGTCACGTGACATCTTCCGCCTCTCTGTCGTTCTCGGGTTTTATCATTGCCTTACGAAACATATCTGAGAATTCATATTTTGGCGCCTTGTAATTTGAATTTGGAATGTTTCTAGTGTTTAGTATTTATATATGATAAAAACCGAGAACGACCTCAAAGGCAGAAGATGTCATGTGACCTACTTTCGCTTTTGAGCGGCCATGGATTTGTCCTTTTCAACAAAATCGGAAGATTATCTGTCAGTACGGGGGTGTAGATGGTAGGAAGGTATAAAAAAATGGGTCTTCCTTGAAGAAAAATCATTTCACTATGCAAATCAGTAGGCGATTTGCATTCTATCGACATTTTGACGGGGGAAATAGCGGTTGAAGTGACAGGGGTAGTAGGAGTGAGTCCGGCCTTGTGGTTTTTTAGGGGGTTGCCATTGTCCAGCGAGCATATTTTTGACTCTACACAAGTGCCTGTGCTTGTCCGACGTCAGTTTTCACTGGTACTGGACAATCAATGTTAATGTCGAGGCCTGCAATCTGCATTCAATAGATGGTGAACAACGACGTTCAAAGCATCCTGGATTCAATCCACATTATACGATTACCGCTTAGATGGGCCCGCTATTCGAGAACCAAGCTTAGAAATTGACGATTAGACACTCATACCATGATACCAATGACTTTATGACTTATGTCTAAGTGTATGTTCATTTGTTGATTAAAGATGTCATAATTATAATTTCTGTTAGTATTAATAATGACAGGATGTGATAATGTTTGTGAGACAATAACCAAAACATTTTACACAAATTACTGATAATTATTCTCTAGTCTTTGTAATTTTTATTATTTCTTTTGGACAACTAAAAAATTGAGTCGGACAAGTACTTTTTTTAGTTAGTTGTCCGAAGGGACAAGTTAAAAAATATGTTAATGTAGAGGCCTGTTACTGTCCATGTAGATCTTCAGTTTCAACTTCAAAAATTAGTTTTTACTATTTCAGAAATTTAGACAATTAATTTCAGAAATTATTGCAAAAAGAAAGTTTATCTTATTCAGACAATGGTGGTCTTGGCTGTATGTTTGGTTGTTTTTGCACTTTAAATTTAATTATCCTGATTCCGAGCCAACCAGTCTTTGCTCTTACACCTTAATTTGATTTGATTTGATTTATTGTGCTTAACGCCACTCTCAGCAATATTTCAGCTATATATCATGCAGTGTGGGAAACGTTTTTTTCTCTTATCTTGCCATTTTGGCTAGTTGCTTCAAAATTGTACTCGCCAAATTAGAATTGCACTTGCCAAGTTTGGCCAGTGGGTAGATATTTCTACTCGCCAATGATCTAATGCAAATATTTTACATGAGAAATAATAACAAAGATTTATAACATCTTTATTCATTCTGCATACAAATCAGTTACTTTTTCAACCACAGAAATAACTGTTTAGAACATCAAAATTAATTGCTGTAAAATCCGACCCGGACTCGAAAATTACGATTTTTCAACATTTACCTTTTTACCATATTTAAAGTCCACCCAAACCCAATTTTATTTGATGTCATCAAGTTTCACTCTACCGAATCTGTATTTAAGATAATCTGAATCGCTTGCATTGAACTTTAGGAGGTACATATTAAATTTATTTGATCCCGGTTCGGAATAGGACACCATCTTTTAGTGTTTTCTATCAAAAAGAGAAATCAATATGGCAGACGTGAAACATTGCCTCGCTAGTCCTATCAACGATTTCTTCACATCTTTTCTTGTCGAATCAAAAATTTTACGGAATCATTGACGTCAAGTTGGTTGACAGGGGCGAGTGCAAAATAATCGGAACTCGCCTCACAATGTTCAGTCGCCGGATTGTTGAGTTCTTACACAAATGTACTTGCCAAATTTTTTCTCTTCTCGCTTTTGGCGAACAGTGATTTCTTTCACTGATCATGGCGACCAGCTTTAGTGGTGGAAGAAGCCGGAGTACCTGGAGAGAACCACCAACCATGGGCAAGCAACTGGTAAACTGCATCACTTGCGGCTGCGATTACAGTGCACCCTTTTTTGTAATTTACAAAGCCAGGCGTGAACCCACACCGTATTGGTAATAGGCTTGTATGAGTTGTTAGGTAATCCAACTACCTAGCTCATTGAGCCATCTGCTGCTTGCTTAATGGAGAAGCTGCAAATATCAATTTGGTTTGAACCCATGATCTAACTAACATGCTAATAATTACACAACTGATGCAGTTGTATATAAATTGAATGGTAATGGTATTATACATAAGTGTGTACTATGGTCAATTACGGTAATTGTTAATGCAAATTGAGATAAATTGGCTTATTAAATGTCAATACTTTCTATACTCACCATGTAATAGTTGACCTAATAGGCTTCTTGATATGTTTGCTGACCCACCAATTGTTTTCTTCATCAAAATAACAAACTGATATGACTCTAGCACTGCTTCCTACTGCAAACTTATTTTCTAAAAAAATAAATGGTTGTGATATCCGCAAAATTTTGTTGTGGCTTCAAATAATTTTGTTCAAAAAAAGGTATGAAAAAATACTTTCTAAAAATAGACAGCATATATATCATATCAAATAAAAGTTTTATTTATTTTGACTAATGAGAACAACACGGGAGTATGAACCATTTTTACCATTTAGACAATACGTTATGGTATTATTTTGTAAAATATTTTTGAACAATTAGTTTTGTCATTTCAGAGTTATGAGACGTTAGAGGAGTGAGTGATTATTGTTCAATATGGTGTTTATCAGAGGAGGGTTAGGGTTATAAGTGTTTAACACTATTTTCAACAATATTTCAGTTATATCATGGCCGTCAGTTGGATGAAACCAGAGTACCCGGAAAAAACCACCGACCTGTCGAATGTCACTGACAAACTTTATCACATAAAGTTGCATCGAGTACACCTCGCCATGAGTGGAATTCGAACTCACAACTTCAGTTCTACAAATTGGGTAAACTCACCAATTAGGACACTGAAACGTCTCTCGTTAGCTTTCAAAGGTATGAAAAAAATATCTAAAATAAGAGTACATGTATTGTGCTTCATTACTGTTCAACATCTTACAATCAAATTAGAATAATTTCTTGCTACTTCTTTCTCATGAAAATCTTACCTAATGGTGACCACTTTACTGTTGTTGCTGCTCTATTGATACGTAAAATTACCAAAGATGGCTTCCACTTTCCATCTTCAAATGTCCAGACATATGCATTTCTATCCTGTTAATAAAAAGATTAGTTTTTTTGGGACGTTTTAAAAATTTACTGATAAAATTGTTGAAATAAAACAAATTGGTAAAATTCAGAAGACAAAATAAAGTTGCCAGTGTAATATAAGCAACATATTGTGTGTCCTACCAATATCTGTTAGCCATTTATTTGAGTGCAATTTTGCAAACACTTGGTTAAATATGAACTTTGAACTTGAAGTGAGCATGAGTAAACCAATTATCATATTCAATCACATAGGGGCCGTCATGGCCATGATCGTATGGTAGTTGGATGTACAACTACCTATGCAATCAGTGCCTATCACCACTGATGTTGTGAGTTCGAATCTCGATCAGGGTGAGGTGTACAACATTATGTGATAATTATTGTCAGTGACTTGCGACAGGTCGATGGTTTTCTCTGGGTACTCCAGTTTACTCTACCAACAAAAACTGACCGCCACGATATAACTGAAATATTGATTAAGGGTAATAACAAAATTACCGAACTCCGAACAATCTTACAAAGGGAAAGTCAAAACTCATAATTATATAAACAGACAAAATCAGTCAACAACCGGAAAACTGTGAAAACCGTAATGACCCTGACTTGGTACAGGCATTTCTAAAGAAATGGTGGGTTGAATCAGATTTTAAAGCGCCAAACCTCCCGCTCTCATTACGAAAGTGACGTTAAACACCATCCAACTAACAAACTTGAAGCCGACTACTTTGATTTGACTGAACAAAGAACCCATGCAATTTATGATAGCTTTTCTTACCTTTTATGATTCTCTCTTTTTATCAATAGAATAACTTTACACAAATTACAATGACTGTTGCCTTTACAGTTCATTTTACCTTCCCAATTTAAAGGGTTACCAAAAAAATCATTATACGAACTAAAAACTTTGCATCCTATTATATTTCCTTTACACTACCAAACCCATTATGGTTACTTTTGTCCCTCCTCCCCCCATTTGCCATTCACTGGAGACTCATAATTTCTAATATTAGTGTTATTTATTCTAATTTAAGTGGGAATTTTTTCTCTAACAAATAAATTGTTTCCTTGTTTCACTTTTAAATTAGATCCTTCCCTATCTAAAGAAACATCACATTTAATAGGGAAACTTCTAATTTAATAGGGAAACTTCTCATTTAATAGAGAAACTTCCAATTTAATAGGGAAACTTCTCACTTAATAGGGACACATCTCATTTAATAGGGAAACTTCTAATTTAAAAGAGAAACTTCTAATTTAATAGGGACACATCTCATTTAATAGGGAAACTTCTAATTTAATAGGGAAACTTCTCATTTAATAGGGACACATCTCATTTAATAGGGAAACATCTCATTTAATAGAGAAATTTCTCATTTAATAGGGACGCATCTCATTTAATAGGGAAACTTCTCATTTAATAGGGAAACTTCTCATTTAATAGGGACACATCTCATTTAATAGGGAAACTTCTCATTTAATAGGGAAATTTCTCATTTAATAGGGAAACTTCTAATTTAATAGGGAAACTTCTAATTTAATAGGGAAACTTATAATTTAATAGGGACACTTCTCATTTAATAGGGAAACCTCTCATTTAATAGGAAAACTTCTAATTTTAAAACAGACATGTTTAGTTTTCAATTTATAGAGACAAACAACTTAAATAAGAATTAAAAAAACCACTTTAATTAGAATAAAAACACTGAAATTAAAATAAACACCACTTAATTATGAGTTTCCAGTGATCGCTAATGACAACCATATAACTTACTGCTCCACAGGTTACAATACGGTTACTGTTAGCTGCCCATTCTATTCCTGTTACTTGTTGCCCATGCTCAGTCAAGGAGGCTGTTTCATCAAATTTTGTTCCATTCTTCTTGAAAATCTTAACATCAGCGTCATTTTGGGAAAGCGCAATTTCTGTAATAGATATGATGTCATTATTATCAACCCGTTTTTATATGACCTCAACATTTTTGCATCTGTATGATGGGTTAGTGTTAGGGTTACGATGTTTAATGCCACTTTCAACAATATTTCAGTTATATCGTGGCCGTCAGTTTTATTGGTGGAGGAAACCGGAGTACCTTGAGAAAACCACTGACCTGTCGCAAGTTACTAACGAACTTTATCACATAATGTTGTACAAGTACACCTCGCCACGAACGGGATTCGAACTCACAACTTTAGTGGCGATAGATACTGACTGCATAGGTTGTTGTAAATCCAACTACCACACGATCACGACCATGATGGCCCCCATCTGTATTATGGTGTAGTTAACTTTTTCTGTAGACACAATGTTTATTCATATTAACATTAATTCTATAAGACTGATCCTTTAGAAATTTTAAGAAAATGATGATTGCTGGTATTGATATGACTGTATATATGGTCAATTACATGTCATTCTTAGATAGACCTCAATGAAACCCCCATGATGAGCCCCATCCCAATGCCACCTATTTACTATACATCATTTATTGTCTGCAAATGTGTTCACATCACCATCATGATCATGTTGTTTAATGTGTTCACATCACCATCATGATCATGTTGTTTAATGTGTTCACATCACCATCATGATCATGTTGTTTAATGTGTTCACATCACCATCATGATCATGTTGTTTAATGTGTTCACATCACCATCATGATCATGTTGTTTAATGTGTTCACATCACCATCATGATCATGTTGTTTAATGTGTTCACATCACCATCATGATCATGTTGTTTAATGTGTTCACATCACCATCATGATCATGTTGTTTAATGCAAAGTGGGCAAATTTTCAGCTATATTATGGCAAGGACAAGTTACATTTTGATGAGATAATCACAACAAATGATAATGTACACTTTATACTAGTTCAAGTTTCAACACTCATAGTTTCATTTCCATAGTGCTCACTGTAATAAAAGTCCACAAGTAGGCATGGCATTAATTCCACATGAAAACATGATCCTAATTTTGTGCCAACTTTTCTTTGATCTTACTCCATAATGTTGCATGTTTAACAGAGAAGCAGCAAATACCTATTTTATAGTCTTTGATTTGACCTGACCGGTGCTCAAACCCACTATCTACTGCACTGCACTTAAGGAGATAATGTCAACCAGTTCTCTATGACATGATTTTTGCTATCTAAACAAAAAGTTGACCAAAGCAATATATTGTAAATGTACCTGTAAAATGACTGAATTTGGTGTTAAGCTTAGACAGTATAAGAATTGAGTATCAGGTGAATCTATTTTTGCTTAAAAATAATGGTAACAATAAAATTTTCTTTCACTTTGACACTAAAGAGTAAAAATTTCAGATCTATATGATGCTAATGGTAGTGAAAAATGGTTGTTTGACGCTCTAGGGTAAAAAATGTCCACCCTCTTTAAAGTGGTCATGAATGAAAACTTATACATGTACCTGTTCTTGAGCCATTCCATGCATGGCATGTAACTGCCTTAACACCAAAACTATGCTTCTCTGTCATCTTTATTTTTCCCAGCAAAACTGAAACAGAACAAAGTCTTGTTGAATTCTCATATCATTTCAAACATCAAAAGTAATCAGTGGTTTAAATTTCCATGAAATGCAATAAATAACAAAAATGTCTCCCGAGATTCATGGGTGTGAAATAGAGAAACATCCCTTAGAAAAATTAACCATCTCTACCTTCACATATCTATATTTATGTCATTAACCATCTCTACCTTCACATATCTATATTTATGTCATTAACCATCTCTACCTTCACATATCTATATTTATGTCATTAACCATCTCTACCTTCACATATCTATATTTATGTCATTAACCATCTCTACCTTCACATATCTATATTTATGTCATTAACCATCTCTACCTTCACATATCTATATTTATGTCATTAACCATCTCTACCTTCACATATCTATATTTATGTCATTAACCATCTCTACCTTCACATATCTATATTTATGTCATTAACCATCTCTACCTTCACATATCTATATTTATGTCATTAATCATCTCTACCTTCACATATCTATATTTATGTCATTAACCATCTCTACCTTCACATATCTATATTTATGTCATTAACCATCTCTACCTTCACATATCTATATTTATGTCATTAAACCATCTCTACCTTCACATATCTATATTTATGTCATTAACCATCTCTACCTTCACATATCTATATTTATGTCATTAAACCATCTCTACCTTCACATATCTATATTTATGTCATTAACCATCTCTACCTTCACATATCTATATTTATGTCATTAACCATCTCTACCTTCACATATCTATATTTATGTCATTAATCATCTCTACCTTCACATATCTATATTTATGTCATTAACCATCTCTACCTTCACATATCTATATTTATGTCATTAACCATCTCTACCTTCACATATCTATATTTATGTCATTAACCATCTCTACCTTCACATATCTATATTTATGTCATTAACCATCTCTACCTTCACATATCTATATTTATGTCATTAACCATCTCTACCTTCACATATCTATATTTATGTCATTAACCATCTCTACCTTCACATATCTATATTTATGTCATTAACCATCTCTACCTTCACATATCTATATTTATGTCATTAACCATCTCTACCTTCACATATCTATATTTATGTCATTAAAAGGGATAAATGCAGATGTAGAAATATAGAATCGACATACATTGTATGGTGGTTTTTAACTTTGTGGTCTTTTTTATCTGTTAATGAGTCGAGGTGAGGCGTGATTGTTCGTTTTGCTAATATTTATGGAATTATTGACCATCACTGTTTAAACTTTCTTTTCATAATACATGTACATAGGTAAGCAACTATGGAAGGTTGTAGAAAAATATTTAATGAACCGAACGGTATCAATTTACTTATTGGACAAACTCAACAATTGAGAATATAGTATCTGAAAGTCCCAGCCTCAGACTGTTAAGAACTACAGGTCTGTAGCTAGATGCTAATTACCTTAGCTCAAAAAGTGGATTTGAGAAATCACAAATTTCACAATAATAATAATAGGTCCATATGATGCTAACGGTAGTGAACAAAATGAAGTTTGAAGCCTGATGGTAAATGGCAAACTTTAAGACCATTTTTCAACTACGATTGGCATCATGTGGACCTGGAAATTTTATCGTGATTCATGAAATTGTTTTTTTTTCTCTCTCGAGCTATTAGTATTGTTAGCGTTAATCAAATAAATCTTATTGAGATTTGGCTCTCTGAGCTACAATGTATTTTTTGCAATTACAAATAAATTAAATCCAATATACACTATTTTTGCAGATGGGAACTAGAAAATATGGCTATATACGAAATCTTGTCTGTACACAAAATGTCCATGACAAAATAAGCATCAGAATGCTGCGGGAGGTCAGATTTTAAAATTCAAGAATATATTATTAGACTGTGCTACGAGATTTGGAGAAGGGATGAAAGCAAAAAATAGCTTCGAGAGCCAAATTTCAACAAGATTCTTGTTAGCATCAGAGATGTCAATTCACAGGGGCTTGTTACTCTAGAAACCACAAGGGAGGAATCTCAAATGTCAAATTTTCATACAACACTTTTTCAAAATAGTTTTGTATTGGTGTCTTGACCTGATTTGCCATACTATTGGTACCCCTTTGAAGCATACAATCAAATCGCACATAGGAATTTGGTATGCTCTCACATGTAAACAACATGGAAGAGGATTTCAAAACCTGCAAATTCTGTTAAAAATTGCTTAAAAGTTGCATATACAGTACAGGTAGAGACATGGTACTACATATCACTCTGAGAGACATCTGGTCAGATATGTCAGACATGTAGTCTGATACAGGTAGATCACTGCATATCTGCAGTGACAATATACAAAATCTACCTGGAACACCTGATTAAGGTGTCATAAACTTGTACTGGGATCAATTAACATATCCAGGAAACAAATTTTTTTATGGCTATATTGTTAAATTATTATCTTCTTTCTCAGGTATAATTTTAATATGAAGATGGAGACAAAGTGAAAAGGAAAGCAAATGATAATCTGAAATAAAAAATTAGCTATTTTATTTATTTATTTATTTTGTTTTTTTAACATACAAATACAGATAAACATGAAAATTGTTGTTATAATATATATTAAAAGTTATTATTGGAATTAAATATATTAAAACTTATTCTTGGAATCAAATATATTAAAAGTTATTCTTGGAATTAAATATAATAAAAATTATGATTGGAATTAAATTAAATAAGTTCATATTCATATCTGTTAGTACATTGTATAAAGAAATTGTATTTCCTAATTTCAAAATAATTTTCTCAATTAAAAAAATTGGTCATCCCTTAAAATTACTAAAATCAATCAATAAATCAATTATTACTTTTTATATTATCATTTTTTTTGGGGGGGGGGGGGGAGTATTTTCTTTTTCTTTAGGTCATGATTTCAAAATATTGCGCCAATATAATAAATGTTTGGAACTTTTCTGACTCTATCGTTGAAGTAATGCATTCGGAATTCAGTGGTCCGTCACTTCCATCAACGAAGGGTACTCTATGAAAAATTTGACAATAAATGTGTGAAAATCTTAAAATTCGGGAAAACTGAGCTATCGTTATGCACAAAACAAAAACAGGTGCAAAAAGATGCATCTTTTAGGAATGGATACATGTCCTAGTTTGAATGACATAATGGAAATAAGGTGCAATAAATGTACCCGAAGCAAGCAGGGGTACGATTTTTAAACCTGCAGAGTTTCATGCCTTGTGGATTATTAGTATCTATATATCCTCTCGTCCATTAAAATCAGTCAACACCTGAAATCGGTCACCATTTTGGAATGCACTGTCACGTGAGTTCAGATGTCGATGACGTCATCTATCCTGCAAACTGCGTCCAGAAATAGATAATTGATTTACTTTCACTTTGATCAAGACAACAATGAGATTTAAACAGATAAGAAAAGATATCTATAGATTTTGGTGCCATTTTACTACTACCATTTTGACTTAATAATCAAAGTCAAATATTTCCAGAAAAATAGTCCGTAATGGATAATTTGCATATCCTGTGTTTGTTTACATTCCACTGTGCATCTTGACCTAAATTTACAACTCAATTAGGCAACGGAAATTGCATTGTTTTCTTTTGAAATTCAGTAATTCCTTAGCGGGAATATTTGTGGGCAATATATATGATTTAATATAAATTCTAACATGGCGTGCTACTTTAGCTTTGAAAACAATAGAGGGCTCTAAATAGCACAGAACACCCTAAGCACATGCGCAGAAAGCATATCTAATCGACAGCGTATTTTGCATATTTGTACTTTATGTATGTTAAATTAAAAGAATAAAAATAATAAATATACTGGGCAAAATGAGCATAAAACATGACATAAATTGTACGTGAAAACAGAGATATTATCTGCTGAAAACAAGTGACAGCAAATACAATTTAATGAAAAAATGGGGAAATACAGAAAAAGCAAATTAAAAAATATTGTAAAATACAATCTCCTAGGCATATTTGTGTTCCACGTGACTATTTTATGGTTGACCGATTTCAGGTAACGTGACTTGGGCGCCATTACAAAACATATGCAAACAAAAAAGGTCAGCAAGCCGACATTTCTTCATCAAATTAAGCGACGTTTTGGTATTTTATTTGGCTTAAGTGCCCAAGTAAACATGGCATTTATCTTTGAGATAAATACCAATTTGAATGAGAATCATAAGGAAATGTCTTAACTGACCGATTTATGGTCACATGTGGATAGGGTCGATACATGCAATTTGATGTTAACATAAGATTGTATGAATATTGACACGAACAAGTTAAAATAAGGAAAAAGAGATGAAATAATAAAGAAATAAAGAAACTTTATCGAAAATAAATTTGTAAACAGAAAGTTAGAAAAAAAGTCTGTAAAACTGTGACAACTTATAGTTCTATAACATATGACTTCACATTCCCTGTTCATATTTTATGTTTTCATTGGGATTTTTTTAAACTCTGCATAAAATCCCAATGAAAACGTAAAATATGAACAGGGAATGTGAAGTCATATGTTAACGAATGAAAGGGAAAAATGTCCAAAGTACAACATAGGAGCAAACTAAAAATAATGATACAAAGAAACACACATAAACCATAAAATATTTGAAGAAAAGTAGACTCCCAAAAAGAGAAATTAAGTGCAGAAATGAGGGCGATCAGAATGGTTCTATAAATAGAACACTTCCAAGTACATGTAGTCATGAATATTCATGATTCCAGTTGAAAACCGCTGTAAAGTGAAACACGTGTAACTACAATATTTGGAGACCTACATTAATATTAGTTGTTATTTTTATTTATTTTCTTCCAAATATTTTATTTTTAACCACGTCTTGTAAATTTTAACACACGCTGCTGCGAGTAAAACGGTAATGACGTATTTGCACAATATTGATTTTTGTGACCTACTTCTACCAAGTATCCACACCTGAAAAAGAAAACGCTACATCTCATGAAATCAACATTGTTTCAACTTAATTATCGCCTGTAACAGGTACATGTAGATAAAACTAGCCAAGCATCGTATAATTAATCTTGTTAATTGCACCCTGCTGTTTCTATACAGGTATTTCATTACCTGTCTCTGTCCGACCTAAGGTTTGACATGTCAGATCCGACACGTCGGACATCTATCGTACCATGTCTCTACCTGTATCGTAGAGTCACCTGTTCTCGATAGTTATGTGCGTGAGAGTTTGGACATAAATCGGGAAAATGCACGTGTCTTCTGTTCGCCAGGATTTTACCTACGGAACACCACCTCGCTTTGCAAGAAGGAAACAATGGCTATGCTACGTATCAAGGTATGTATGAACATAATCTTTATAGTCTCAGGTATTTATGCACATTTTCTTATTCCAAAAATAAATCTAAATTCACCGGGTCATTGCTTAAAATATGCTTGTGATGTAAACAAAACTTTGCTGTTGTCAAGTATGTATATGGCATACAAAACCGAAAATATACAGGTGGCGCTGTTCAGGGAAAAAAAGCATGAAACACCGTTCGGGTCATATCTTATCAGTTTTATCTTTATATCAACGTTATTTCTGTATTGTGTAACCCCAATGGAACACTTTTTCAAACATGTTTAATTTTACATGTATGGTTGAAATCAATAATCTTGGTGTTTGCAAATATCTTAAATACATTTTTTTCTTTTTTTCCTATAGTTTTTATTAGTAAACATACCCTCCATAATTGATTTTACACACTTATCGAGAACTGGTGTCGTAATACACAGTGTCAGAAATAAGGTCATACACAACAATTATGTTTTCTTCGTAACTTCTAGTAGAACTTTTAGGTTTGGTAGAAATAAAGAACTAGTTTTGACAAACAAACAAAAACAATTTTGTAAAAATTTATTGATTCTAAGGGACACATGGGAGAAATGTTGAAAACCGGCAACACCAGGATACTGTAGTGTAGGTAAAGATTATGACAAAAAGGAATAGGAATATCAAAAATATATTTATTATGCTTCAAAGGGGCACCAATATTATGGCGAATCAGGTCAAGACATCAATACAAAACTATTTAGAAAAAGAGTTGTATGAAAATTTGACATTTGAGATTTCTCCCTTGTGGTTTTTAGAGTTGTCAGTCGAGCCTCGAGGGATAAAAAATATCGTGGTAAAATTGTAAGGATTTTTTTATTACCATTCTTTAGCAAACATTTACGATGAGCTGTTTTACACGATACCCAATTCTCATCCTTTTATAATACCACTAAAGGGGCTTTCACACCCTCTTGTCAGTCTTGAGGTCTATTTCCGGGTTTATACTGCCTACTGGGCAGTGAAGTGATGGGAGGGTCACATATTTGAGTAGGACTTTCCTATGTTATTGTTCGTCATTAGTAGTTTATATTGCCAGCATATATAAGGGAATAATAATCCTTGATATTGTTACCTTTAACTTTCAGCGAAAATTCCGTGGACTCTGGTCAGTCAACACGAAAGAAGGAGGATGCAAACTTTTCCGACTTTTAGTGACTAAACCCACCCGGTATGACAAGATGTTCAACAGGCAATTTTAGTATTTGCTTTGAAATACTCTTTAAAATATTTTTTATATCTAATAAAATTAAAGAAAACAAATCTATAAGACTGAATAATGAAAATGTAATTTTATCTTTATATTATAACTTTGAAAAATATATATGTATGTTGTTTATTGAGGGTATGACTTCCCTTTAAGTTCAAGGCCTAAGTTCAAAGGTCAGAGGAAGTACTTCCTTGTTGTGAATGTATACAAATCCATGCGTGTGGACGAAATGAAGAACTTTCTCATCTTAGTAGTAATGGTCATCATTCATAGGTCGCTTGCTGATGTGAGTGGTGATGGAGTAATAATGCCAACGAAATGTGAAGGTAAATTCAGAGACATTGCTACTTTAATGTTGGCTATTCACTGCATGAATCATGATTGACATTACTTTCACTTGTTTAGCTTTTGCTTCGTTCATTCGTCCATAATGAGATTCTTTATATTTTTTGATGTCACTGAACAATTACATGGTTAATGATAGTCATACTGTTTTATAGTTTATACTTTCTTTTACGTTATTCAACTTTTTATAAGTTTTATTTTTATAATTTCCGCTATGTATAAACTCTTGTCCTAGATTACACAAATCACAAATGGCAATCAATGATTGGTTGATTCACAAATTATCCTCTTTTCATGATATTTTTTAAAATTCTTAAGCTTATGAATATTTTATGTCTTATTGTCCAAAGAAATACAAATGTTGTATTTTATTTCTTTAGAAATAATGTCATTGATTTCTAAATTTCATCTTGAAACAAAATGTTTTTTTTCTCTCAATTTAGATATTACATGCATATATATATAATATGTCAGCATCATTAAAATCTTGCTGTTCATTATAAAACTTAATAAGTTGCCTGTTTTCTTTTACTCTTCGATGTAGCAATCATTTAAATACTATGGAATAAAGGGTTTAAATTATGATGATACATTAATATTTTAGAAAAAATAGTACTGTAGAAAGTCTGTACAAAACAGTGATTCACAAATTTGCAAGGGAAATAAGTGTGAAATCAGTTTAAATGGTCTATCTGGCTTTTAAAAATAATTATTTGATAATCAAGGGTTATGGTTATGGTGTTTAATGTCACTTTCAACAATATTTTAGTTATATCACAGTCTTCGAAATTAGACTTTTGAATTTACTGGCCTGAAAACTTCAAAATTAGAATATTTATATAGATTCTATTGAAAATATTTGGCAAAAGTCACTGGTCCGAATCAATTTTCACTGGCCGTGGGCAACCGGACCACTGCTAAAGTCGATGACTGTATCATCATATGGTGTTTTATTGGTGAAGGAAACCAGAGTACCCAGAGAAAACCACAGACCTGCCACAAGTCACTGACAAACTTTATCACATAATGTTGTATAGAGTACACTCACCTCGAACGTGATCCAAACTCACAACATTAGTGATGATGGGTACTGATGGCATAAGTAGTTGTAAATCCAACTACCATGGCCATAATCACATAAAATAGTTTGATTTTCATCAACAATCAGCACCTATCACCAATAAAATAAGTTTCATTCCTGTCTAAATTGGCAAGGTGTACTTAATTCAAGTTACTATAATTAAGTTCCTCCAATAATCTGAGTGCTGCATTCTAACTAAAATATTGTTGAGGATGACATTAAACGTCTATTTTCTATTCTAACATGACCTCCTTCTTTTGCTTTGTTAACAAACGAGCGAGTTATCCCTTCGGTATAATCTCATTAGCACATGCGCCTGTGAATGTGACTGACTTTTCCATTGGCAGCATAAATTGTGGGCGACATTTTCCGCAAATGTAAATATAAATTACTGTCTTCCAATCAAAGCACATGTATACTACCGTATTTGTACTCGTAGACATATCAGAATTGAAATAAATCATGGAAGCCAGCATGTGTTTTGAGTTTTAACATGGATTGGCATATATTAGTAAATTTTATCCCTCACTTCTGGATCGGAATAAAATACTAATATCTGCCAATCCATGTTAAAACTCCCAACACATTCTGGCTTCCACGATTTATTTCTTAAATCTATAAGTGGAATCTGAAAGTAATGAATCAAACTACATGTTTACCACTGTTATAAAAATAGAATTAAAAACTTTTGTCAATAGTATAAAAAAGTTGGGGACCTCAAGATGGTAAAGTTGTTATGGTTGTTGACTTCAGGAGTAAGTTCAGGTGATACTAGATGAACGACTAGAATCCCTTTTGAACCACTGACTCTGTCAAAGAGTACTAATGCTATCAATTCTCCAGTTTTGGCAAAGAACCAATATATTCAAGAGCATCACGCAAGAGTTATCCGAGTCCAACACGGGCTTATATACGGTTGAAAAATGATATAAGCAACAAAACCCTACTAAACAATAGAGATCTACTTGAACTTGTCCAAGATCACAAGCCTTAAATGTTTTACTTGCATTAAATAATTATGGTTTCTAGAAACCTATCCAAGGCAGCGTTTCACAGTCTTTACTCTCTTATAATACAAGAAATCATGATATAGTTTCAAAATTGCTGAAAGTGTAGATAGTTCTACTAATAATACAACATTCTTCAAGAATCCAATTATTTTGTTAACCTTGTAGATGTGCATAAAGCATTATTCATCATTTAAATATTTTCTTCTTCTTTTTTCAGTATGTAAATATCTTGTTGTGGAGCTGCAAGATAGACTTGATGAGACTGGGAAATCAAAAGAAGTAATAAGGACTGGACATGGTCTTGATCCAAGTAAAAAGAAAGCCATAGACTATAGAAAATCGTAAGTTGAATGGTGGTATACAGTGTATATATATATATATTTTTTTTCTTATATTAATTTTTAAAAACAGAAGGAAATAACTTTTTAACTGAAAAAAAATCTTACTGTATTCAATTGAGTATAATCAGGGTGAGATATCCACCACTATATAACTGAAATATTGTTGAAAGTGGCATTAAACAGTAAACACCATAAACCAATCTTGTATCAAAAACAATCTTGTATCATCAAGGGTTAAACTCTCTTTTTTTTTCACAACCTTTAGCATCATATGGACCTGAAATTTGTGATTTGTCACCCAATTTTTTTTAGCTACCATTATTGTCAAATTGAAAGAAAATTTTATTGTTATCATTATTTTGATTTTTTTTTATCGTAAATCATTGCTCTATTTCCATTCTCTATAATGCCACCTTATTTACAGGAAAAATAATTTGACTTTATATATTCTGGGTGAATATTTATAAACAAGAAATCAGAATGGTTACGAGGTATATAAAATACATGTTCAGTGACTTAAAATATAAAGTTCCCCTGTATTTAGAAAGCAGGACAAATCAAATGTGAGTTTAGCAGAGCCTTTCCTCAGGTTTGAACCAAATATGTGCTCATAAACTTTATATTTTAGTATACTGCATTAATATTTGTGTTTATCCTGCAGAAAAAGACATTAATCCATAGACAGTTCTATTTTATATTAAATAAGAAAATTATACTATCAATTTTGATATTTTCTGTAAACAGGAAGTAAACTGATTTACATTTAGTTTAAACTAGTTTAGCAAAGCTCAACAAGTAAAACATGTGAAAGGAGTACATAAAAAAGTGATATTAAGCTTAAGTAGCAGAACATATACATTTGTATAGCTTTTGTTTATCTGACATCTATATTTAACAGTTAATTACAACAACTGCAGTATAATATATGCATTTATCCTGTAGTTGTTGCATTTAACTGCTAATAAAATGAAAAATTGAAAAGACCATAAAATGGATGTGCATTATACATATATGCATACTAAGCAATACTAATTATGGTAAATATTAACAAGTCTATTAACAACTTATATATAACTTCTTATTTATTAAATGCTAATCATACATGTAATATGTAATATGTAGCTGTACTATAACAATTATGTTACTAATTTTATTTCAGAGACCTTAGACTAATTGAGGCTCTTCATGAACCACATATCTGTAAGAAAATTTTACAGTACAACCTTCACAAAGAAAGAGAAGGAAGTTTGAGGTTTGCCAAGGGTAGAAGTCAAACAATGGATACCTTGCATGGTCTTGTGTAAGTAATAGAGTAGATCCAGCTAATACTGGACACCTCATGACATTTACCATGTTTCTACTGTATTCATGTGGTTTCTGGTAGACACTGTTTGCAAAACTTACCTTTTTCTGCATTTTCTGTCCATTTGGTGTTTAGCTATAAATGTCTTTATAATGAATAATAAAGATAAACACAGAGAGGCTAGACTGGCTTGTACTGGACACATGAATTTTATAGCGAACAGTAAAATTGGGTTATGCATGACATGAGAAAAGACACTTGTTTGCATGTTTGGTCATTAAATACAATGAATTATGAGCATTGTACTTGTTCCGACTACAATTTGAGTTTTGAATTCACATTGAAGATCATAACCTTTCTGTACAGTGAGTTCTCTAGAACCATGATGGCCGTGCATACCCAATGCCCAGAAATCTTTGTATACTGAAATTAAACAGTATTATTGTGTAGCACATTATTTGTTCAATGATAAGCATGTCGACTTTTGGTATTATATATTATATTGTTTAGTTATTAATGCATTTGAATGATATTTCTTGTCAAGTCTCGCTGTGAACAATAATGTTGTTCTCAGCTTGTAACAAGTGTTTAAAATTCCTTCAATAAGTAGTGTCCGATCATATTCAGGAGATGAAATAATTGAACAATAAAACTTGGGTGTTTATCGGACAGTGGAAAACAATAACATTGATGTAGGTAGAGGATTAAGAGCTATCTCAGTAATAACTATTGTAACTTCAATGATTTTTTTCAAATAAAAAATTTTAAACAATACAACTATTGTATAAATTAAAAAAATTAAAATAATGACTGGTTTTCTTTAACATGACCTGAATTTTTGAGTGGGTAGGGTAGTTAAGCAATTTTTATTTCATTTTCTCAAGTGATCTAAAAAAAATGGGGCACTTTAATGCAAAAAAAGTTTGAAAATTAAACAGAAAAAAAGTTCTGAAATTCCAGCTATTTTATTTAAGGTAGAGGCAGATTTGGTTGGTTGATCTTGCAACAAAAAAAAATAATATCCAATGAAATCACTGATGAAATAAAGTCAAATGTTTATCTAAAGAATAATATGATAACCTATAAACTTTGACTGTTATTATTTTCAGTGATAAAGGTGTAAAGGTAGATCTAGGAATTCCCTATGACTTGTGGGACTCGACCTCTGTTGAAGTAGCTCAGATGCAAAGAGTGGTAAGACTCTCTTTCAATTTGATGTACATAATGTTTTATTGTAGTGTAGAACTTATGAAACTCAAATCATAATGAACTTTCTAAATGAATTTTAGAATTAGTAGTCTGAATTCTGGAGCACTTGGTATCACTCTTAGTTTAGGGGTTACCTTCCATATATTATTGGTATGGGTGTACAGCTGGTATATGGATGATCCCCTCACCCCCTATTCATATATTTCAAATTTCAGAAATATGTACCTATTTATATAAAAATGTATCTATTTATATAAATATGTACATACATATAATGTATGTCTGAAATTTGAAATATTTATATATTTCTGAAATTTTAAATATATGAATAGGTCATATATATTTTTGGTTTATGCCTTTATACATTAATTAAGCATTTAATTTGATCATTTAATTAAATTTTCAATATGTTGAAAAGTGAAATAATTATGAATAAAAAGTGATAGTGATCAATTTCACCAATATCAACAAAACGAACAACCACTTGTGACCTCAAATCAATGAACACAAAAAAGATCACGACATTTGCCGATGGAAATCCAGTTCTGGATTGGGACAGGAGTAACTAACTTTGGAATTGAATGAAAGTGAAATACAACATATATTTTTATTGACAGTATTAAAAAGATGAAGAAGATTGAAATAAAAATGCATTGTATTGTGGGGTTGTCTACCCTGAAATGATTTTATTTTGAATTATGGCTGTTTAATGCCACTATCAATAATGTTTCGTTATATTGATGGACGAAGTCTGAAAACTTCTTGTAAGTAAGGCGAGGAACAAATGCATGTTAGGCACTGTGGCTTCCCACTTAATTTTATCTGACATCCTTGGCACAGGATAAAAATTCAGATTTAAATTGGGGATCTAGCCATATCTGTTTCCAAACAAAGAAAACAAAATTGTATGACATGCTGCGGTTGTATTAAGCTCTCACCAGGTGGTAGCACTTTATTTCTGTATGCAATGAATACAGAATATCGGTATTTATGAAGGTCGAGACAGACATTAATGCTAGTATCAAAGTAAGTCTGTTATCACGAGCTGTGATACTAATATATGTCAAGATAGTCAAAATTGACATTACTGTTTTTATCGGGAATGTCATAATTTGTTTGACGTAACACTGACGTAATTGTTAGTCCGTCTATATTGGAGGGGCCATCATGGTTGTATGGTAGTATGATTTACAACTATTTGTGCAATCAGTGCCTATCACCACTAAAGTTGTGAGTTCGAACCCTGTTCATGGTGAGGTGTGCTCGATACAACATTATGTGATAAAGTTTGTCAGTGACTTGCGACAGGTCGGTGGTTTTTTCCTGATATTCCGGTTTTTCCACCAATAACACTAACCGCCATGATGTAACTGAAATACTGTTGAAAGTGGGGTAAAACATCATAAACCAAAACCACCGTTTATATTGGAAATATCTCTCATTGAGATCACAGGAAAAATGATAATATTAAATATGCTATTATCTTAAGTGTGACACGATGGTAGAAGAATGGGAAGAAGATTTAGAAGATTGGTATTACCACAAACAAGATGAAAACTTAATGAAATACCTGTGTAGAGATAGAATTCTTAAATATGGGGATAAAGGTATTAATATAATAATTCATGACTTATCACCGGGCTTGTAACTAAATTAATATGACGGATGCCACTAGTGGAACAAAAACTGCTTACCCTTCTGGAGCACTTGAGTTCATTGAGTACAGCTACCGGTACCCTTTCTTTGCCATATTAACGTTAGTATGCATGTTCAATAATTATGTTAGTAATCAAATTATTTTAAATCTTTTCATTTCCATTCATCCTGCTCACACAACACATGCACATAAACATCTAAAGCACCTTAGGTTTAAATGAAGAAAGACATAATGCAACTTTAAACAATTCAAATATTTATGTTATTCTCTTGCACAAAATTGTGCTATGTTGAATGACAGGGCATGACGAGATATGTAAATTTTTAACATCGTTATTTGATTTCCACATCTTTAATCTCTGTCAAATGAAATAAAAATACTATTATCTGACAATTGAAAGTAACTACCGGTACCTTGTTTGTATCAGACAATTCAATGCCAAGTTTAATTTTCAGTTCATTATTACGACAGATCAGGTGGCCTGGGTGTCTGACTGATTAAAGTTGTAAACTTCTGACCACAAGCCTAACACCTCTAACATGGGGTCATGGCCAGATACCTGATGCAAGTCTTAGGGTTTACAGACACATATCCATAGCTGAGGTTTTCACCAGTCAGTTTTTTTATAATTGTTGGGATTTTCCTCCCCTATTAAGTCTGGTAGTCATGATATGGCTGAAAACATTGCAGAAAGTGACGATAAATACCATTAACTTTAACACTACAATTAGTTCCTCTAAATATTTTTTTTTACAATTATCTGAACTTTAACTGAAATATTTTTAGAATGTCTGAAAGAGGAATTTGTACCAAAAATTGAGGGAGATGAAGAAGATAAGGACAAACCAGAAGAGAAAAAACCAAAGAAGAAAGGGAAAAAGAAAAGTAAGAGAATGTTTCTACCATAAGGATATTTGTGGTCTTTTGTTAGAGCTCACTGTATTGTTATTTTTATTAAATATATAAAAGTGCTTTTAAGTCCAATTCATTATTATAGTAGATAAGTATATTTAAAATTCTAAACACAACTGGGGAAAAGGTAATATTTTCATTTTTTGGTTTTTGTATGCTTAAAAAATAACAATACAGAATTTCTTCTCACTATGTTTCTTTATGCCTATATTAGGTTATTGAACTGTTTCCAAATTGATGAATTTATAGTTATGTTCTACCTCACAGTGTTCGTCTAAATATAAAACAATTATTCTTTAATGCTTCAAATAAGATTATAAAGCATGTGATGGAATGATACTTGCTATAACCTTTTATTACTCTATTGTACAGCTAAATGTGAAATATACTCAAACACTATATAGTTGATACACTATTAATTTGTGTCAACCTGCCTATACTTGGTCATAGCAAACCCTTGATAGAGGAATATTGTGCAACGTTAACTTGTAAGAAGAAATAGACAATGGCCAATCATGAATATGCATGATAACTAAACAAAAATATTTTTAATCTCTTTTAATGATGTAACAAGTTTTCTATAACTTATCAAAGTATTGAATCAAATCCACCACTTCTGCCATAAAAAAGTTACCGTAAACGATTGTTAGCCTCTCTTGAGGGGGACAATTAAGTAGTATTTTACTTGAAATTTGGCCTGATAAAAGGGGTGGCCTTCGGTGAGAGTGGCCTTATAAGAGAGGTACTACTGTAAAAAAATATTACAGTGACAAATACTTTGTTCACGTCACTGTATATAGAGATATGTTAGTGGTACACTTTATTTTTCAGGTAAGAAAAATACGAAAGGTGAAGAGGGCTCAAGGGATGTTGATGATAAGTCTAGAGATAAACCAGGAGATGCTCCAAAAGATGAACTATAGTCATATTATTAGTGCAATGATTTTTTTGTCTACATTTAAGACAAAAACATGGGGTATATTTGATTTTTAATTGGGTAATACATTCCAAAAAGATGTAAATTAACACTAGTATAGTAGATATTTACTGAATTACATATTTGGGATCTTAATGTAAGTAAAGTGCTATTTATTTGTTCCAGAAATAATGGGAATTTCAAAACTTTTCAATGGGATTTTTATGCAATTAAAGGTATGACTCTGGTGATTTTTGTTTGAAAAGAGAAAATGTACACAGAGAAATTTTATTTTGATTACAATTTTTCATGAAATTATGACGAGCAGATTTATTCAAAATATGTAGACAATCTTAGTCAACTATTGATATAATATTATGAAAAACAGTCTCATTTATGAAATTTTGTCTTACTTTAAAAGTGTTACAATGTTATTCAAGTGAGATTCAACCAGATGAACAAATAATTGAATAGTAAAAATACCTTGTTGTCAAATTTAGTTATATCTGAGATTATACAAGTGAAAGTTGAAAATGAGAAACTATTTATGAATGATTTTGTTGGAGAACAATGAAAATGCATTTCTATGGGAGTGTTAGTGCCCCTTATTTTTGTGTGTGTTATTTTTGCAAAATGTTATGTTATTTCACCAAATGTTCAGTTGTTTTGCAAAAAATTTGAATTATTACACACAACTCTGTTATATTGCAGAAATTTGTAAAATAACACACAAAAATTCATGTGGCAGTAACTTGCTTCCATACAATGTATAAATTTGTATTTTAGTGTGAGATATAAACAAAATAATCAAAACAATGTGTTCTAATTTGTTGAGAAAGAACTAAAAAAGATGAATGTATGTAATATATTTATATTTGTTAATGATATTGATTTTTGTATAGAAATTATAATTTTATCAGTGTTGAAGGTGCAGTCATCATTATTAAATGTGCTTATTTATTTTGTATGAAAACTCGACAAAAGCCATTAACATTTTTCTGCCAGGGAATCAATCAATGGAATATTGTTTAATTAGGAAAAATATTTTTTATAATGTGATGGAAATAAAATATCAAACCAAAAACTGAATTAAAAAAAAGTCAGGATATCCCCAAATTTCCTAACACAAGTAGGAGTATTGGAAGAAGATATCGTGTAAAATGATTCACGATAGCTTGAAAACCAGGTTTCACAATTCACGACACAAGAATTTCTGGTCCATATGGTGCTAACAGTAATGAGAAGGATTTTTGATGCTCGACAGTAGTTTAAGGGCATTCCCACCCTGAAAACATTATTAAGGGAACTATTAATTGGTGGCTGTAATGATTTGTATTGTGCCCAAAGAATTATTCATCAGTTCACTCCTTTTCAAACTTGATTATTAATGAATATTTTTTGCCTTAGTTTCATGCTATCAATTAAATTCCAGGACATCCTAAAAGTGGGTAAGGACACATAGTTAAAATTTCATACCAGTTATTGGTTCAGGATGAAATTGATGCTATTGTAATTATCAGATTAATTTCAAGATTGGTATAAGACACCAAACAGTTCTGTGTAACAACATGTTTTAACTATTATTAGAGGTAAACAAGTCAATAGAATTTTTATAATTCCC
The DNA here is from genome assembly GCA_963383655.1 of Bathymodiolus septemdierum. Lineage (NCBI taxonomy): Eukaryota > Metazoa > Mollusca > Bivalvia > Mytilida > Modiolidae > Bathymodiolus > Bathymodiolus septemdierum. The sequence goes on along the minus strand of OY726522.1, from coordinate 51,548,116 downwards.
AAGTTTTAAGCAATTTCATTATTTTACTTTTTTTTTCTTTTATAAGAGAAAATACCAAAAGGGAAATTGGTTGCGATCGTAAGGTAGTTGGATTTACAACTACTTGTGCAATAAGTGCCTATCACCACTGAAATTGTGAGTTTGAACCCCCGCTCAGGCGAGGTGTACTTGATACAACATTATGTGATAAAGTTTTGTCAGTGATTTGCGATAGGTCAGTGGTTTTCTCCGGTTTCCTCCACCAATAAAACTGACTGCCATGATAAAACTGAAATATTGTTGAAAATGGTGTTAAAACACCATAAAACCAACCAAATAACCAAAAGGGAAATTGAAAATGTCATTCAATTATGCAATCATATTCTTGCAATCCTTCAAAGTGTTACTTAATAGAGGTGACAACATGGACAGGTTTGATTGTACCTTTACTGTTAAAAGAATATTATAATTCTATGACTTTAAATGAATATAACTGAAATATGCTAGGATTTTCAACTACCTGTGCAATCAGTGCCTCTATCACCACTAACATTGTTAGTTCGAACCCCGTTCATGGCGAGGTGTACTCGATGCAACATTATGCATTAAATTTTGTCAGTGACTACCGACAGGTCAATGGTTTTCTCCAGGTACTCCGGTTTCTTCCACCAATAAAACTGACCGCCACGATATAACTGAAATATTGTTAAAAATGGCGTTAAGCATCATAAACCAAACCTGAAATACTGCTCATATCATATTAAGTTACAAACAGTCAATCAACATATAATGCATTTAAGACTTTTACCCCCAAACATATGTTATTATTGATATGACGTGTACCAGTAATCATGTTTGAATACATTGTAATTGTTATCATAATCAAGATTCATGGTAAAAATTACTAACCAAAGATTTCATTTATATTGGATGTTTTGTGTGTGTGGATAAAAATCCTAACATTTTAACATTTACAAATGCTAAACTGATTAATATTGTATGCAAAATTTGCTATTTGCTTGTGGATGTACCATTGTATATTTTCTGGTTTTCCTCATAGACATTGTGACATAAAGGGATGTAGGGACAGTGATTGTATGGTTGTTAGATTTACATCTACCTATGCAATAAATGCCTAGCTATCGGTCAATACTAATTTTGTGAGTTTGATTCCTCCTAATAGCGAAGTTATTTCATTTCCATAATCAAATCTTAAAAAAATTCATTCATAATTAGAAATCAGGGTTACAGCGAATTCAACCAATCTGTGCTCTTATCAAACCAAATTCTTTTCCCACCAAAATAGAAATAGCTATTTATAATTTTCATATATTACAATCTCGGAGATAATTGTTAATAGTGAATATTATTTAAAAAAAAAACAGACTTACATGTACATGTATGTCATATATTAAAATAAACCAATACAAATAATAGTACTCCTCAAGTCGTGTGAAATAAATGTAATACTTGATAATTTAATACCTGACCACAGATAGAGATACCTGTATAACAAATTCACTATATTTTATAACGAAGTTTGTTGTATCAGTGTCTGAAATTAGAGGTGAAAAGAAGAACAACAAGTCAGTCGTTATTATCAAGTTTTGCTGTGCATTGACAGTCAATGGCATCGTACCAATTTATATAAATAGGTTGATAGTATATATATGATAGTGCTTTTGTTGTCTGTGCCAACCCACGACCTAGATTTCCATCACATATATCTTTTTTTCTTTTTTGTGTTCAATGATTTGAGTTGAGATATAGTTGTTTGTTTTGTTGATATTGATGGAATTGTTTTACTTTAACGTTAAAACTTTCTTTTCATAATTGTATGATTAATCTTTTATATATTTGTTTTGTTTTTTTATCAAATGTCATACAAATGTATTACTTGATGTATGTAATGCTGTTTGAATAAGATATTCCCAGGAAATAATAGAAAATACACTAGTTACAAAATCTTATGAGTGGTCAATAGAAATTATAAGGGACCATTTTAATTAATAAAAATGAAGAACCCCAGTTGAAAAGAAGTTTTGTTTAAATTTGGAAGTTCAGATTTGACCTTTCTTTTCTAAAGTAAATTTTAATGAAGAATTTTGTTTCATTGTTTAAAAACAGTGATTGCTAAATTTATTTAACAATAAGACTTTGTTGTATCAAATTTTCTACTCTCACCCCCGTTTTCAAACTTACAAACAATATGTAAATTATTTAAGAAAAATGACATAATTTTTAGCAATATTTTACATAAAGGCATCAGTTATTAACACTCTTTCTCTAATTCTCTGTCAGTGTGTCAAATAGTTCACATTTTTGTGCAAGAATATTACAATATCGGAACGGATATGAGTTTAACATTGTCTGAATGCCATTCCATTCCAACTATGGAAGGATGGTTTAAATTGCCTCAAATTTAATTTGCTCAGTGTAACGAAATAGGCTGTCAATACATTCTGTAAATTATTGAAATCTATGATAATATATGCAATATGAAAAGATAAACGTTTGAAAATTGAGCTTTAGAGATTGCATCATTGAGAAATTTGTTTGAATGAATTTTTCCTTTAGTTTTTCAAGAATCTTGTAACAGTTGTGACATTAACACATGTATATGAAGGAGTACAAGGACAGATAACTCTGTATAATAGATTGAAAGTTTAATTGACATATTAGTATTTTTAGAAGTACCTTTTATATCTATATTAATGGATCTACATCATTGTTACGTCTACAAAATGTAATTCATTACTTCAAGTGTTTATATTGACTGATTTTATGTGTTTGAATATTCTATGTAAACAAATTCCTTTTATTTTCTTGTGTTGTATGTGAATGTGAAAGTTGAGATCTGAATAAAGCCTTTTTTATTGTTTCATTTACAGTTTTGTCTGTTTTTTTTCTAAATCAGAAACCATGGTAATCGATGACATGGATGTCAATACAGGGGAGACAACTTCTTTCATGCTGTGTTTGAAACCGTTTTCGATGCATTTTAGTTTGAAATGTTTCAGAAACCATAATCTGTGTTTAGACGTCAAACTCAAGTTATTTTGGGAAACATTTTTGGTAAAAGTGGCCTTATTAGAGGGTATGCCTTTGGTGGGAGTGGCCTGACAAGAGGGTAGGCCGATTTGGGAAGAGTGGCCTTATCGGAGGATAAGCCTTTGGTGGGAGTGCACTGATGATATGGCAAGACTTATAAGGAGATATGCCATTGGCGGGAGTGGCCTGTTGGGAGGGAGACTACTATATTCTATTTACATGAAATTATACAATTCATGGTTTAACATAGTTGTCTAGATTTTAAAAAATTGAGGCCAACAGTACCAGTCATATTGAATATCCAGTCTGGATAAAACACAAATGTTCAATACAATGCTAGTCATATTTCAGCCATATTTCATTCAACCATCTAAGTGTTTTGAGATGAGGGGTAAAACGCTCAGCAAATCAAAACAGTTTATCCTAATTGTGAGTGAGTGAGTGATTGTTGTTTTAACACCAATTCAGCAATTTTTCAGCTATATTATGGCGAGAAGTTAATTTTCAATGAGATGATTATGAGGTCCACTTTGTTCTAGACCAACACGCTGAGTTGGATTTTTATAGTGCTAGCTCATTGAAACAAGTCCGCGGATAGACATGTAGCTCCACTCGGACACATTATTCTGATTCTGAGCCAATCAGTCTTTGCTCTTTCTCTTGAATGCTGTGGGTTTAGCAGAGAAGCATATCCTAATTGTGGATCTAGTAGTCAATCCCAAGTATACCAATGCAGGATTATGCTGTTTTTAAATTCAGTGATTATTCTGGTTAGAAAATAAAATAACTGAAAATCAATGATAAATAGCTGAAACCAATCTACACTCTCTTTCAAATGGTCTATTTTTGACCTGTTCTGACTGTGTCCAGCAACTTTCAACAATTTCTCTCCATAGAAAAATAGCTGAAAAATTCATCCCCATAAATTTCAATAGGTGGCAAAAGAAATGAAGTCTATCCACTGTATACAATATATATTTTTTTATTATTAGCAACAAAATTATAGATAAACAATTTTACATTGCTGTACCACCCACTTGTAATATGGAAACAATTTACAACATTAACAATTCACAGCAATGTAGCTGTACATAGGCAGATGTTTTGATGAAAAAGTCACAACAAAATGGATTTCAAAGCTAAAATGCACACAAAAAAAAAATATCTTTCATACTAGAATGCAAGTTTTAAGACTTTCTACCATAATACCATGTTTTTACATGACTTCCATTTATTTAAATTCGCACCTATCCTTACGTCAATATTTTATCCACGGTTACGGTATTAATAGAATCCTTACTTTTTCATTCAGAGTTCAGATAATAAAGGGTTTAGTGTAATGGTGTTTAATGCCACTATTAACAATATTTCAGTTATATCATGGCGGTCAGTTTTATTGGTGGAGGAAACCAGAGTACCCGAAGAAAAACCACCAACCTGTTGAAGGTCTCTGACAGACTTTATCACATGATGTTGTATCGAGTACTCCTGGCCATGAGCGGAATCCAAATTCAAGACATTAAAGGTGATGGGCACTGATGGCATATGGGTAGTTGTAAATCCAACTTACTAAATACGATCATGACCATGACAGCTGCAATTTGATAATCAAAGTTTTGACATGTAAATTTATCATGCATAGTAGCTCATTGACATCGAATACACATCACCATGAACGGCATTCGAACTCACAATCAGATAATAAAGATTGGAATTCAAACTGACAATCAGATAATAAAGATTGGATGTCAAACTGACAATCAGATAACAAAGATTGGATGTCAAACTGACAATCAGATAATAAAAATTGGATGTCAAACTGACAATCAGATAATAAAGATTGGATGGAAGACATACTAATACATAATACAATAATAATATTTAGTCAGCAGATATGTTAAGAGTATTAACTGAAATGATGGAAGACCAAAATATCCTAAAACAACATAATGAATCTGTGGAGTTGAAAATTGACATAGAGTTGTAATTTCTTGTTAAAAATAATCCATACTTTTTTTTTGCTTTATTTTGATAAAAAGAGTTGTAAATTTTTTGGTAAAATTTGGTCACATTTATTTTAAAGTAGTGTATGTCTTCACTACAACACTTGCAAATCAATCTAATTAAAATCAGATCTTGTGACGATTCAAGATAATAAATATTGATCCCACTATATCGGCTCTTTTACACAGCCTACAAAACATCCGTTACCATTTTACCCCTTTGAACCCTGCTAAATGTCATGGTAATGGCTCTGTTTAATCCTACAAGTTTGAAATGAACATTATTATCTGTAGTATTTGAATGTAATATATCAGGGTACTATGGTACAACAGTAGCTAAGTAAAATAATGGCGACAAATCAATGGTTGAAATAGTAAGTGAATACACCGTATCGTAGGATCTGACTAGATATTGTGTGGCCATATCCATCAGGCTAAACTTTCAATATAACGAGTTGTTTTGTTCTTTACTCGAAACACATGTAATTCAATATTGAATTTGATTTATTTGATTGTTATTTAAAAATAAATTGATCAGTATTACAGCTATATTCATAAGACCAGGTTCATATTAAATCATGTAGGTGAAAAGGTGGCACCGGGATGGTCCTACAGATTGACGGATTAATTGCCACAAATAGAAGGAAACATAATAGATAGGGTCGGAAGAAATCAGTAGCAAATATTACACTGATGCCCAGGGGTAGAATTTAAGCAAAAATTTCAACTAGACAGCAGTGAAAGAGCCGATATAGTGGGATCAATATTTATTATTAAGCTAGTAGATATAAAAATCAACTAGCCCCCCAGATATTCTACTAGCCCGACCATCATGGGGACAATTACTAAAAATTATATAATAATTATTTTATTTGAACAAATTATAATGAAGAAAGAATGTCAGTATTGTCATTACTTGAAACATCATCATCATCACCAGCGTCACCATCATCCTGTCGGAAGATGCATATTGTATGCAAATTGAACATTTTGTTTAATCATTTCCAGTCTAAATGTCCTTTAGGCACCGGCCCTTGATGACCTCTGTATATGAATGGCATTTCTCTCATGCATGTACATTGGTCATGGGAGGACGCTGGATTTGCCTTCTGTCATTGAATTAGCCCCTTGTAAATATAAAAGGGTTTATTTCTATTTCGGTGTTCAGAAGAAGTTAATAACGTATTAAATATCTACAAACGATGTATATTTAGTTTTTGTTTTGTTTTTGTAATTGTCCAGTGAACTCTTCCAAATACTATACTCATCAGAGACATAAATATGTTTAGTACTTATGAACCAATCTAATTTCTGCAAATTGCTTGTTTGTATACTGTTTATTACATATATGTATTAGAATGTTTTTTGTAATATAAATCACTGTAATGACTCTGCCCCTTGCTGGGACCTTGATTGGACAATACAATCTTATCTTATCTTATCTTGTCATTCGGTCTATTTCACTGTTGTGAACTAACCAGTTGCGGTTTTTCTGCCAGCTTGTTTGAAATTTTCTTTTTCTTTTGACCTGATCATACGTCCTTTTTCTCTCCAATTTTTCTTTATTATCTAATTCATTTTTTTTCGCTGGTTGCTCTACGCTGGTTATGTGTCGCCACATTTCTTGAACCTTAGATTATGTTGTTAAGAACGCTCACTGAGTTACCCGGATTATCGAGTAATTTGATCAATTCGTATTAATTATTATTACTAGTATAAGTATTTAGTATATTTTATGGGCAGTTTTGTTCATTGTAACGTATGATATTTATATTTTTATTTTTTAATGTTATTGTTTATGAATCACTGTAATGAGCTTTGCCCCTTGTGGACCCTCTATTGGACAATAAAAATTCTTATTCTTATACCACCCTCTAGGATCTAATTGCTATCGAGGGAATTTCCCACAGGTAAATTGTGTACAGCGTAAACAAACACAGTAATATGAATGACTAATTATGATTTTCAATTATGTCATTAAGATTAATGAAGTGGAAACAATAATTAACAATAGGAAATTTTAACTAGCCCATCGGACTAGCTTCTAAGAGAGTTCTTCTAGCCCGACGCTGATTTTACTAGCCTCGGGCTAGCGAACCAGCGTTAATTTCGTGCCCTGCTGATACCTCTGTTACAGTTTCAAAAATTGGTTGCAACTTTTGCTTTGTGTTTTCAAATGTCCATCACACCGATCATTTATATAGTTTGCTTGGTTTCCATAAACAAATTTCACATAGGGTCCTATGTTAAATAGTGACCACAGGGATGGCTATTCGATGGTTAAATCCTAAAACACAAGTCTTTTACAGTCATATTGAATTTCAGATCAGTGGCACATACTTGGAAGAGGACCATCCAAGCAGCATCTATGCCATGTTTTGTTTTATAATCTTTAAGTTGTTTCACATAAGAATTAAAAAAAATAATAATTCAAAGGGTTCTATAATAATGTAGCCCCTTGAGTGTCAACCTTGTTGTATATCAGAAATACAAATTTGTTCATGATCTGTTCAAGAAATGTTCATGTCAAGTTTAATTTAAATGTTCCTGTGGTTTCAGAATATTTTTTTTTAAACATTATTCTAATGAGGTCCCATAGGAACTATACACTGTGATGGTTGCCACCTTAGATTTCAATAATACTGTCAGAAACCAAACTTGTTAGAGGAATTCCCAAAGAATATTCATGAAAAACTCCCCCCACCCCCACAAAGTTATGCCATGGTTGCCAGAATCATGTGATGGTGGCCATCTTGAAATTCACAGATACCAAAAACAATAGATCATACTTAGCCATCAATTGATCATTCCAATAAATCCAATTAGCCAAAGAATCATTTCCTCCTTAAAAATAGGAAGATTTTGGTCAATTTACGAAAATAATATCTGGTACCCCTGATGCTTAAATTATTAAGATTCAAGTATTGTTATAATTTTTTTTGCACATTCTGATAAATTAAATGCTTAAAGGCATACAGGCTGTCAGAACTGATTTTGTTTTTATATTCAAAGTTGCCAATATTCGATGTTTTATACTAATTACAGTTGAAATTTTTCATAATATCATACGTAAATAGCCTAGAACGAAGGAAATACGTTGCTGTTTGATTCTCTTACATCCAGTAAAGCATTCAATGTTTACCCGCACAATATTCATACATTCATACGATCTACACAGTGAACTCATTCGGTAAAGTGATTGTGCGAAATCGTTTGTTGACGAAGAAAGCACATGGCACAAATTGAATCGTGGAATTGAACAAAACATTGACAGATTCTATACGAAAACGACACAAAAAGGAGGATTCAGCAAGCTTTGTGTAAAAATAAAAAAAAATGTTATACCGCTCTACTCCATTTTTCAACACATAAGCATAATTTAGTATTTTTTTTCGGCCGAATCATATTTTAACAGTAGAATTGCATCGTAGATTTTTATATATTCTTTTTTCAGGAGAAAACGCTAGGTGATATCTCTTTTAAATTAGATACTAAAATAATGAACTTCATGTCTGTTTTTTTCCTAAAAAAAAAATATAATCAACCAATTTCATAGATATATTTCTTAAATTATATTAATTCTAACGAATTTACTTGCAACATACAAAAGAACATGCTTTCTGGTTATTTATAGCAGTTATCAGTATTCAGCAAATTTCGGGAAAAGAAACCGACTTATAATTAGGTGTGTTAATGGCGATTCCACCGACAGACATTCAAATTCTTTTCACTAATTACGACACTATAACATATTTTTTAAACCTGGCTTCTTGTTCAGAACATTTTATTAGTATAAAATATCGAATATTGGCAACTTTTAATATAAAACTAGAGGCTCCCAGGAGCCTGTAATCGCTCACCTGGTTTTCAATTTGACATCTAAAGTTGATAGAAAATGGGGGTGTTGCACGTAATTTGGAAAGTGGGCCACCCAAAGATCATTTCAACTCAAATTTCAGAGCAAAAGATTTTTTAGATGTGATTTTTATCTCATAATATTCCTGAACGGAATAAACTGGCTGAAAAAATCTCACAGAAAAACCCGGAATATATGTTAAACTACTGATTGCCATGTAGCTGCAGCTAAAATTTGAGCTCATTTTGATTTATACTAAAGCAGCAATGGAAAATTGAAGAAATTTCTATTTTTGGTAACAGCAGCCATCTTGAATGGAGAGCGGGGCTGTCAGACACAATCTTGAAAAGGGACCACCCAAGGACCATCCCAGCCATATTCGTTTTAATTTGGTTCAGCGGTTTCAGAGGAGAAGTTTTAAATGTGATCTTTTATCAAATATGCCTAATTTGCATAATCGGTATAAATCGGCTGAAAGAAAATTTTCACAGAAAAACCCGGAATATATGTTAAACTACTCCTTGCCATGTAGCTGCAGTTAAAAATTTGAGTTCATTTTGACTTGTACTAAACCAGAAATGGACAATTGAAGAAATTTCTATTTTTAGTAACAGCAACCATCTTGAATGGAGGGCGGGGCTGTCAGACACAAATTTGAAAGGGACCCATCCAGGGTCCATCCCTGCCAGGTTTGCTTTAATTTGGTTCAGCGGTTTCAGAGGAGAAGATTTAAATGTGATCTTTTACCAAAATATGCCCAATTTGCATAATCGGTATAAATCGGCTGAAAGGAAAATTTCACAGAAAAAAATCGGAATATATGTTAAACTGCTCCTTGCCATGTAGCTGCAGTTAAAGTTTGAGCTCATTTTGAGTTATATTAAAGCAGCAATGGACAATTGAAGAAATTTCTATTTTTAGTAACAGCAGCCATCTTGAATGGAGGGCGGGGCTGTCGAACACAATTTTAAAAGGGACCCACCCAAGGACTATCCCTGCCAGGTTTGGTTTAATTTGGTTCAGCGGTTTCAGAGGAGAAGATTTAAATGTGATCTTTTATCAAAATATGCCTAATTTGCATAATCGGCATAAATCGGCTGAAAGAAAAATTTCACAGAAAAACTCGGAATATATGTTAAACTACTCTTTGCCATGTAGCTGCAGTTAAAATTTGAGCTCATTTTGACTTATACTAAAGCAGCAATGGACAATTAAAATTTCATCCCCCCTTTTTTCTATTTTTAGCTTGGTGGCCATCTTGGTTGGAAGTCGGGATCACCGGACACAATTTTGGAAGGGGGCCATCCAAGGACCATTCCACCAAAGTTTGGTTCAAATTGGCCCAGTGGCTTCAGAGGAGTTGATTAAAATGTGAAAAGTTAACGGACGGACGGACGACAGACGACGGACGCTCAGTGGTGACAATAGCTCACATGACCCTTTGGGTCAGGTGAGCTAAAAAATAATCAATTCTGACAGCCTTTAACACATAATAAAAATGTGACATTGAAACAAATTTACATTTATATAATAATGTGGTCGGGGAGGGTAATATGTCTCTCAGACCTGGGTAATATTTTGGCATATTACCTGGACAAGACCACATTAATATCATTATTATACTGAGTGTCTAATTGTCCAGGTAATATGCCAAAATATTACAGTACCAAATATCACTACAAAAACTTACACAAAGTATAATAATAAACCATACATAATAGTTCCCATGTTCACCCTTTCTGTTCTAAACACTCAAAACATGTTGTTTTTCTCTTCCAAATCATATTTAGATTTTGATTAAAAATAAAACTTCTGACTTCCATGTGTACATAATGCTTAAATATCATTCCTCTATGTAAATAAGTATGAATATTTATAGATTAATGCATGGCCTTTTTCATACATGTATATTGCCCTTGATATCAGCCCTCTTTTTATCAGTCGAGGGCTGATGACAAGGGAAATATGAAAAAGGCCATGTATTAATCTATTCATCACATATTTTGCCAGGGCAGATAACATGTCATTGCCCTTCACAAGAGGGCAGATAACATGTTATTGCCCCAGAGGCAAATAACATGCCGCAAATTATGCTTTTATTACACATGCAAATTCGGCATTATTTCAATAAAATATGTGATAAGACATATTATATAATAGTGATATTGTATAAATATCTCAGAAAGCAGAAATCAACTTCAACTGACTCATCCCAGTTAAATTTCACACATTTTATAATCGGAATGAAAAACATTTCTGGACATTCAGGACTAAATAAATAATAAACTTTAAAATCATATAAAAAAAAAATATATATATCCTGAGAAACAAAACTTATATTTGTTTGGCCTTATAAATCAAATATTATACAATTACATAGCCTTTTGATGAGGTCAATATGTTTTTATCGACCTTATGAAAGCATATTGACAGAGGATGAAGTCTGAGGTCGAATTATTTTCATGGGTCGATAAAAACATTTTTTACCGATATAAAAAGGCTACACTTGTTTTATTATAATATCACATTATTTAAAGGTTGTATAAACTAGGTAAGCTCAATTTACGACGTAAAACTGACTATTTACATCCGCAAAGCTTAAAATACAATACAGTTACCTCCTAAATCTATGACACCATTCACATTTTTAAAAACAATATCGTACCATTAAGATGTAACATTTATTAACCATCAATAGCTATGGGTCTTTTGGTGTTGTCCAATTCAACATTTTCAAAAAGCTCTTTAGAGTTAATCCCCTTTTTTCACATTCTGCTGTCATCTTGTCAACTATGCTGTTAACCAAAGTGTGAAAGAAAGCTTAATTGGCCGAATTTCCAAACAAAAATCCAATCAAAGACTAGCAATTTTATGCTGGACGTTACAATCTATTTTTAGAAATATATGGTTTATAAATATTCATTTTTAGCAAGACTCAGTTTATATGTGTTTAATAATAAAATCATGTGATATGAATTGATAAATCACAACTTTTAAATAATATGATATTTTAATAAAAGTATTTATTCAACTGGTTCATCATGAAGCGACACTGATTTCACAAATGTGCAATAGACAAAAAAAACTTGTACCAAGCACAAGAAAAAGAAAAAGAAAACTGACAATTATAAAACATGACAAAGTAAATCGAAATATACCAATAAATTAGAAAACAAAATATCTACATCTTATATATCAACAATAAACAAAATGTAACAAATATATATTATACTAGATTACATAATATACATGTATTGAGAAAAAAAATGGCACTGTTGAAAAGGATATTGAATTTAATAAAATCACCCTTTATTTTACATTTCAGTACACTAAAAATTTGAATCAAATATTGCACCAATTTTCAGTGTTAAATTATTTATAGAATTCAACCAATAATAATAATGTGACATACACGTACCACAATGAAATGAGGAATTGTAAAATTCCTTCCTCATCATAGATAAAATAGATTAAAAATCCAATCCAATAATTATTCCTGTACAGTATGTGTTCAATCAAATATCTGGTATTTGTCAATATTTATTTTTTTCATTCTCCCATATGGTTCTTTTGCTACATATGTTGTCCTGCCCCGACTGTCATCTTAAAATTCCAACTGACACAAAAAATCAAAAGGTCAAGGTGAAGGATCATCCTAGCAATACTCCTGCTAAATTTGATTTCAAATGAATCGGTGGTTACAGACAAGAATAACATTCTAAATATTTTCCAATAGGGTCCTATGTTTTTCAACTGTTGTGGTGGCCATCTTAGTTTTCAGATCAAACAAACAAAAACAAATTTTTAGAAGGTTCAATATGAAAAACCCCTACCAGGTAACAAAAGATTGATACAAAAGTTTCCTCCATAAAATACAAGAATGATAATAAATTTTCTTTAAAATAATTTTATCCAAAATCGATATAATTAGGTTGTAAATATGTTTGTGTGAAATTAAAATTATTGAACATCTAAAAATAGTAGGGTTAGGGCTATGATATTTAACACCATTTTCAACAATATTTCAGTTATATCGGGACAGTGGAGAAACCGGAGTGTCTGTATAAACCACCGATCTACTGCAAATTAAGCTGACAAACTTTATCACATCATGTTGTATCAAGTACACCTTATCATGAGTGGGATTCAAACTCACAACTTAAGTGGTGATAGGCACTGACTGCACAGGTAGTTGTAAATCCAACTACCATATGATCATGACCATGACAGCCCCTTCTAAAAATAGTAAAATGCAAGAAGACTGTTTTTGAATCCCAAAGGACAGAGCCTTAGAAACATTTGTCTTATTTTGTATGGGTCACAGTCAAAATATTTGATAAAATGTAATCTATGACTATGTAATTGTAATATTATGAAATAATCAACTTACACAATTTTAATAGTAAATCATTTCCAGTATATTGATAAAAAAAAAATCATAAGATACTAAACTCACCTCATTTTTCAAATGGTACCGATCATATTGCAATTTTTTTCAAATAATCACCATACCATCTAATTAATATTCAATATTTTGTCATTCATGATTTGCATAAATGAAATTATCATTTCATGTTGGTAATACATGTATTTACCCATGTATAATTACATTATATTTAATTTTTCAAATACCATACAAATGTTGGGAGAATCTGGATCATTTCATGATTTTCTATTTAATTTAAACATTTTTTATTCAATAATATGATATGTTAATACAATACAATACAATATGTAATACACGACAAGGATTCGGATACAAGCTGAGCTTATATAAATCCATCTCCTTACAAATCGACAATATGAAAACAACATCACGTATAGCATGCTCTCATTTTCCATTTGGCAAATATGGTACGAACGTTGGGAGAATCTGGTCATCCATATTTGGTAAAACAAATGTTTTCTACAAAAAGACAACAATATTTCTGTAATTAATCATAAAATAATATTATGCCAAAAGCCTGAAATACCACATGAACTTTGGGAAGACAGAAGGGAAATTCCTATTAATAAAGTTTTAGACTCTCTTTACATAAACAATGACCTCTTTGACCTGAAAATAAGGTGTACAAAAAGTGCTCAAACTGAGAAACAATCTTTCTGGTGATCTTATGCTTTTTCTTTTTGAAATTTGTTGTAAATTTTGAAAATTAAATACAATGTGTAGAAAATATTGTGATCTGTAATAAATATGACAAGGGACATAATCCATCTGTTGAAGAAGAATATGGTAATACATTTCTGGTGTATTATCTATGGTAGAACTAAATACCAGTATAACAAATTGGAGACCATGTGTTAATAATTTATCATCTATAAATATTGACCTCTGAGGTGTAATACCACTAAACATGGGTACCAGTCGAAAAGGACGTATGGGAAAGTAGTACGTAAACACAAAATGGATTCCTACATTGTTGGATAAAAAATAAACCCTATTAGATACTGCAAAATACTGAATGTCAGCAGAAACCTACAGATTTTAGGATAATTTTAAGCCCATATTTGATGTCCTTGTGGTTTTAAATAAAAAATTGATTGCATTGGAAAGGAACTACCTGAATTTGTGTTAAATCGAAAGTGAAAGTATGATTTTTGACGGTAGACATCTTCGAACTGCCTGTTTTTTCTTATATGCAATTAAATGCATGTTGATTTTCAGAAGTAAGCTTCCAATTAGGTACCCCTTCCATGAGAAATGAGTGTCACTTAGATTAAACTTAAGGTAAATCCTGTATGAAATCTCAAAAAGATTATATTTAACATAGAAGGCTATGGAGAATTCTTTAGTGGTATTACACCTCTGAACCATATGTATTGCACAAAAATAATAAATACTTCAAATTAACAAAATTTTATATAAAAAAATTAAATAGTATACACTTGAAATAAATCAAATTTTATGTACAAAAAATACTTGAAATACAGTCAAAACCTGTATTAAGAGGTCTCCTTTGAGACAAAGAAAAAATGGCCCTATAAGACAGGTGACCTCTTAGAAGAGGTTCGATTCATATGAAATTTCCTATAACAGGATATGAAAAAGGTGATCTTTTCATAACGGTGACTCCTTAATAGAGGTGGCCACATGGGCAGGCAGGTTTGACTGTAAACTAAATTTTATTTTTAAAAATGTGGAATATACCAAATTTTATAACAAATACAATACATTTATTTAATTCATACTCAATTATTCAGTAACTTTGCACTTATTTCCTATTTTTTTACTATAGAACTTCTTACTTAGAATGCAAAAAATTACTATCAAAGGTTCATAGTCTTTTTAAACTTATTGTCCAGAAGATATAGTACATAACAAGTCTGATAGTCTTTCAAAAAGAACTTTCTGCACAAAATATTCAAATTTCAAAAAATTCAAAAATCCTGTTTTTTTAAGCTACGTTGAAATTAATAAAAAAAAATGATTGTAAATACTTAATAGAAGGAGAAAATAAATCTTGTATAACGGCTTCAAAGTGAGGTACTCAGCACTTATATGGATAAGCAATTGTACAAAAAAAGCGACTAGTGCAAGGTTGACGAGGAAAACAGTTTCCATGGTAACACAAATGGTAGTATGATAATTGCTCTGATTGGCTAGGCACTGCTTGGACTACACTGCTGGTTGTGACAATATCATACAGAAGAACTAGGTTGTGGCTGGGAACTGGATGTGAACTTAGGAACAGGCACTGTTTCTGACATGTATTCTGGTAACATAAGTGGAATGACTATATCATCAAGGTTAGGCATGACAAGAAATCGCTGAAATAAATTAAACAACAAATTGATCATTTTGTATCAATCTATTGATTGAAGTTTGGTTTTTCTTTCAAATATTAGAACTTCAAAGAACATACTGGCCCCTTTGTTTGAAAAACAGTAAAAATATTTTCCAAATTTTGAAATCATATAAAACGCTTAGATTCACATTTTAAAGCACCATCAATTCTGAAAGTTTTTACAAATAATATATTTTGTTTGTTTTGTTTTACTAAGAATAAATTTTTATTATGTCTTATGGTTGATTTATTCCATTTAACTTTAACAGTAACAAAATTGTAAATTCTAAAATGCATTATCAAGAAACACTTTGAGGTCCACAAATCTCACACATGTCTCAAACAAATCTCACACATGTCTCAAACAAATCTCACACATGTCTTAAACAAATCTCACACATGTCTCAAACAAATCTCACACATGTCTCAAACAAATCTCACACGTCTTAAACAAATCTCACACATGTCTCATACAAATCTCACACATGTTTCAAACAAATCTCACACATGTCTCAAACAAATCTCACACATGTCTCAAACATGTCCTAAACAAATCTCACACATGTCTTAAACCATGAAGACTTCTATCTCTGAGGTCCACAAATCTCGCACATGTCTTAAGCAAATCTTACACATGTCTCAAACCATGAAGACTTCTATCCATGAATTAAACTTTAATTTGGAATGCATCTTTTTCATTTCTAATAAGAATTGAATATCTGAAAGTGATCTGGAAAAAAATCAAATTAATGCCTCCTTGTCAATGTTATTTTGCATTTTAACTTTGCTGTGCAGAATATTTTTGCTTAATAGTTGATGAAGTATGAGCAACAAAAATTAAAGTTTTTCTTTTTTCAATTTGTTGATTTTTTGACAGATCTTCATTACTGAGAAAATGAAAATAGGAGTTCATACTTAAAGAAGTATGGGTGACAAAACAATTTTTTTTTTAATTTGACAGATCTCCACTAAGTTGAATTAATATCTGAATTTACAAACAAGGAATCAAATTTTGAAGACAGAGTGTAGAAAGCACACATATATCAGGTTAAGCATGTTATACCTAGATTTTATTATAAGATTACCTGAAATTCAATGGACAGTTTTTTCTCAATGAAATCTGTAATATGTGAGACAGTTACTCTCCTTTCTCCAACCTTTGGTTTGGCCACTAATGTTAATTTGGGATTTCCCCTAAACCCATACCTTCAAAAAATATATTAACCTATCATTATTCAGCATCAAGTGAGCAGATTACATGGTGTTTAATGCTACTTTCAAAAATATTTCAGTTATATCGTGGTAGTCAGTTTGATTGATGGAGAAAACCGGAGTACCCGGAAAAAACCACCGACCTGTCGCAAGTCACTGACAAACTTTATCACTTAAGGATTGATCGCAATTTTTGTTCGGTTCATGAAGAAACAACCTCAATCAGGTTGTACACACCGGGTTACGCAAGGGTGTGCACAACCTGATTGAGGTTATTTCGAATGAACCGAACAAATAATTTTGATCAATCCTTATAAATTAATTCAAACTTTTTATTGCTATGATATTGAAAAATAAATTTATTTTTTCAAAATAAGGCAAATAATCGGAAATAAATTTAAATAACCTCAAAGGTGCCTCATTTAATGAAAATCGCCTGTTGACAACGGCATGCGACGCCTTGGGAACGACATCTATTTTGAGATTCAGTACATATGAAAGCGTACTCAACTTTTTAAACCAATCAAAACACGTATAAAATGACATGTGACTCTAAAATTAATTTATATAATGTTGTATCTAGTACACTTCGCCTGAGCGTGATTCGAACTCTCAACATAAGTGTTGATGATTGATAGTCACTGATTGCATAGGTAGTTGTAAATCAAACTACTATATGATCACGACGACCACGACCCCTGCTACCTACATGACAAGAACAAGTTTACAGGCATTAAATCATGGTGAGGTATGCCTCTGAATGGATGTCTTTATTGTCAGAATGAAATGGTGAGATTTTAGATCAGTATAGTCAGTTGTATTGTAGATAGGAAATAAAGTACCAGGAGAAAAACACTGACCTGCTGCAAACAATTGACAAGACTGTATCACAGACAGGAATAAGACTTGCCAGTCTTAGTAGTGATTGGTGCAGACATATATCCATTTACTACAGTAAAACTGGTCAGAACCAAACCTCCTTGGCACCAACTTTTGTGTTCGAAATAGGCAGGTGTTTGGTTTATACAGGTTAAATTAGCAAAGATTTCCTAAATTGGGACTTTATTAAAAGTTTGTTTTATACTGGTTTGGGTTTAGGCAGGTCTCACAGACATTGTATATGATTGCAGCCACAGCAATCCCTCGACTACTGAGTATGCTATATTGTGGTGGTCAATTTCAATCTTTTAACTGATAAACATTAACATACAAGGTAATATCTTATGACCTGATGAAAAACTGCTGATATTATATGTAGAGACAGTAATTAACTTACAAATACCAACATGAAGGCCATATTAATCACATTGAACAGAAACTCACCATAACCTGTCTGTTGGAGGAGGAGGAATATTGATGGCTAGTGTCCCTGACAGGAACCGTAACTCTACTGTCAGAACTAAAGCTGTGTTTGATACCTCCTCCATAGCTTTCTTCACATATTTCATTTCTGTTGCTGACTGGAAATACTTGGAGTCTGTGATTTTCTTTAAATATTTCATAAATCTACGTTTACCTCCAGTTGCTGTACCACTACAATAAATTAAGACCCAGAATAATTAAATGTACGAATGATTTTGGAAATCCTGGCACACATACATATCTAATATGAAAACTGCTGGCTCCCAGATGGTCAAATGAACTTTAGAGTATGATTTTTGAACTCATACAGTGTTCTGATGGGATGTTTTTAAGAGTACCCGGTATGAGTACGAAACTTGTACTTGGAAAGTTTTATGACCACAAGTGCCATCCCTTTGTACTATGTATGTTTTAATGTAACAGCCCTAAATAACCAGTACCAGTATTATCTTACCTTTCTTCACTTCCTGGAGCTAGAAGTTCTTCCTCCTCATCAGTAGAGGATTCAGCACTGTCTTCTTCATCAGAGTCTAACACTGCTGATCTAAAATTATAAACGAAACTAAAATGATTAAAAAAATCAATCAGGAAAATAATCAAGTAAGTAACCAACTAAATAAAGGTAGGACAGATGTCAGAGTACTGTGAAACCTGTCTAATCTGAATCTCTTTAGCTTTTTGTCTAATCTGAATCTCCTTAGCTTTTTGTCTAATCTGAATCTCCTTAACTTTTTGTCTAATCTGAATCTCTTTAGTTTTTTGTCTAATCTGAATCTCCTTAGCTTTTTGTCTAATCTGAATCTCTTTAGCTTTTTGTCTAATCTGAATCTCTTTAGCTTTTTGTCTAATCTGAATCTCCTTAGCTTTTTGTCTAATCTGAATCTCCTTAACTTTTTGTCTAATCTGAATCTCTTTAGCTTTTTGTCTAATCTGAATCTCCTTAGCTTTTTGTCTAATCTGAATCTTTTTAGCTTTTTGTCTAATCTGAATCTCCTTAGCTTTTTGTCTAATCTGAATCTCCTTAACTTTTTGTCTAATCTGAATCTCTTTAGCTTTTTGTCTAATCTGAATCTCCTTAGCTTTTTGTCTAATCTGAATCTCCTTAGCTTTTTGCAATCAGAATAGATAGCTGTCCGATTTATAAAGGTTAAATAAACAAATATTTCCAATATTGGGTCTTTATTTAAACTTTTGTTTGTTCATGGTTCCATTTTATTCAGAGTATGACTTAGATAGGTTCACTGTATTGTAATGTTCCTGTTTTTAATGCAATTTGCATATTTTTATACTTTTCCTGAAATATAGTCTAAACTTGTTATCTCAAAATAAGAAATCTTAATATCTTTGATAGCTCTATAAATAGAAAGATAGGCAAGTTGAACTATTTCAAAAGTCTCCTAGCTACCGCATAGTATTCTATAGGAGATCCTACTTTTGTTTGAACTCCTAAAACAAAATTTAGGAGCCCCCCCACACAAATACAAAATATTCTAGGACCAATTAAACATCCAGGCCTAACACAATTGAAAACATCAAGTACATTTGACTTACTGTTTCTTAGAAAGGCTGTGGACAACTTATTGTATCAGAAAAACAAAGAAAATAAGAAAGAGATCAAAACAGTAAAAGCCTCTATTTTTTTTTTCATTACTTGATGCATTATAAACATTATTATAAAAGTGTATTTCAATCAAATTTCATATCTAATTTTTGATTGCATATCTCTATAACCCTTGATGCATTATAAACATTATTATAAAGTGCATTTCAATCAAATTTCATATCTAATTTTTGATAGCATATCTCTATAACCCTCACATTCTTGTACAGAATTTATTACTTTTCCACAAAAAAAAATTCCATTAAAAGAAATGTCATATTTTTATGTGCCGTGCCTATCACATTCTAATTATATATATAAGGTTTCTTAAAATTTAGCAGAGTGGTACATGTAATAAGTGGATCTCTCTTGTATTAATTATTATCAAGATGGTTCTAAAGCAAAAGGCATTGTACCAGAATAAGTCTGAAAATAAATGTGAACACCATGTTCAGTCTTATAGAAAATATATGGGTAATATAAATTTTTCTTTCTCATTTTAGAGCAGATCTTCAGTTTGTACTACAATGTACATGTATGAAGTTTATGCATAAAAAGATCTTATTCTGATTTGCTAATATGCTTTTAAACGGTTTTTTATACAAATTATTTCCTTTGACAGGCAAAATGGTACCCGTTCTAGCAAGAGCCACTGAAAGGACAAAGATTTTGAGTTAAATTTTCATACAATTTGTAGATATTTGAATCTTGTAAAAAATCAGAGAATAATTTTAAAGCAAATCAAAAATTCACAAGTTGTTACAACCTTAAAATTTTCTAGATTATGGGGAAAATATGTTATTTTCATTGAACTTTTTTTTCTACATTTCAACACCATGGGTCCGTTGTTTAACTTATGATTAAGCTAATCATATGATTAGCCTTAATTACATTTTTAATTCCTAATAACATAATTAGCTA
The DNA here is from genome assembly GCA_963383655.1 of Bathymodiolus septemdierum. Taxonomy (NCBI): domain Eukaryota; kingdom Metazoa; phylum Mollusca; class Bivalvia; order Mytilida; family Modiolidae; genus Bathymodiolus; species Bathymodiolus septemdierum. The sequence continues at coordinate 51,527,347 of OY726522.1, read as the reverse complement.
AAGCAATGATTAAATATGATTATTTAATACGTTGATTAAAAACAGTTCTGCAACAGAATTTAATCATTGCATTAGCTAAGTATGTGATTAAGAATTAAAAATGTAATTAGGGCTAATCATATGATTAGTTTAATCACAAGTTCAACAACGGACCCCAGGTTATTACTAAGTATAGGAAAACATGTCAATACAAAATATTTCTAATTTGATATATATATATATATCTAAAGTCTATATATGAATAATATAATAAAAACTTTACATTTTCATAATAAGTGGATCTCTCTTAGAAGGTCAGGAGATCTCTCTTACAGGAAGGTCAAGGAATCCTTCTGAATAAAGAAACTAAAAACTTTATCTCCTGATGGTGTGAAACCTATAATTAATTTCTTTAACATTTTCTACTAAATTTGTGTTTTTTCGAGCCTGCCTGGCTATTTTATCTTATGTTTAACCTTTTCAAGACCATATATTTTCTGAAACGCACATGATTCCTCTACATTCTGTAAAAATTTCAGGGGATGTTTAAAGTCTTGCAGTGAAATGCCAGGCTATGGAAAACATCCACTCTAAAAATAGCTCTGTCATCCCCGGGAAATACAATATTTATAGGTCATGCATCAAATCCTCCATAGAGGTATTAAAATACAACTAAATCCATCAAATTTAGGCTCAAAATAATCCTTATATATTTAACTTCAATAATCAATTTTAATTATTCCATTCCATTCAGTATTTTTCACAATACAGCAAAGCGAAAGGAACTATTTTCTTTAAAAGGGACTACTTTTGTATATGTTCTAAGCTCTACTTGGTGAATTATTGGTTTGACACTTGATGGACCAAATCACCAAATAAATATGCCATTTCAAATAATCAACCCCCCCCCCCCCCCCCCCCCCTCCTTTTTTTTTTAAACACTACTGACTCTAATGTTTGCAAATACCCGTTTTTTTCGCGCCACACATTATAACGTCGTTTATATTGTAACGCAATTCTACTGTTATGTGCTTCCATCACAATTGTCATTGCAATAAAATTTTCCGCTGAGACAGGCTGTGTTCGACTGAAACGTCCGGAACAAAATGTAATTTTTTTTTATATATATATAATATATATATACTATACTATATTTAATCTATATATATATTTATCCATAGGAATTTAACTAATTGCAATAAAGTTAATAATTAGAAGGTTTAAACTTTAATCCCCATTTTTTCTATCCTGATACAAAAAAATGTTTTTTTTTACACTGGTAGTTCAATATTACATAAAAAAAATTAAGGATTATGTTTCTAAATACCTTACACCAGGACAATGTAGAATATCTAATATTATATTAGTTAATGGTATATTATAAAACATTTTACTATCATAATCTTAACCCCCCCCCACCCCCCAAGAAAAGGAAAAAAATTAAATCTCTATTTTTCCATGTATTAATAATTACTTCATCTATCTTATCCTTATCACGATAATCCCCACGACATAACTGAAATATTATTGAAAGTGGCGTTCAAGTTAAACACCATAAACCCAAACCTTTTCACAATTAACTAAATTCTACAATTAAATCGTCGTACAGTTGTATAAGCCACAGGTGCCATGATTATTTTTTTAATTCCAATACTCTTTAGGAATAAAATATACTTTGGAATTATTCTTGGCTTCACTTGACAAATAGCCAATCAGAACACAGTATCCAATATAAAGTGTTCCGATTAGTGGTAATACTGATAAACTTTTATGACCGTAATCCGTGACCTACATTGTACCTCAGATTTAACACATTTTTCTACCTACTTTTGTTGTGATTCTATATTTTCCATGGAATCCTTAGAAACTTTCTTCAGTCTCATCAAGTTGACTTTAGTTTCGATTGTCATTTTAAATCCACCACCATAGTTCACATCCAAATCTACCCAGAATCCTTGGTTGTCAAGATAAGGCTTACCAGCTCTGCGTATTACTGGCATTTCTGCACCAAGATTAATGTCGGTAATTTTGAACGCTTCTATAAAATATGGGATCTACAAAAGCAACAAATGTTTTGTAAGTTGTAACACATACAATTTAGTCTTTATGGTTCTAATAAAACAAAAATTGGTTCAACAAGGTGTTTTTTTTGTTTTTGTTTTTTATTGTAATTTTTTCATTGTTATACAGACCATACAGATAGTCAGTGCAATATATTTACACAACAAGATATTACACAAACTATATCAACATATTTCTGACTTAACACAGGTTTAAATCATACCAAATTACTAGTCTAACTTGATATTCTTAGAACATTTTCTGCCCTTAAATAGCTTTCTATGATTTGTTTCAGACAATAGAAGACTCTAACAAAACACTAATGAAGTGTCTTTATCTACACAGTAACAAATAGCAAGAACATGATTGCTTGAGACATATGACTCATTAAATATGAATACAAATGAGTGAAAATACAACATGGAGATATTTCTTACAACAAAGGGCTAGATATAGCACTTTATATCTGTGGTGTCAAATTTGGCGGTTTTATATTTATTGGCGGATATTTATTTTGCTGTTTTATGTAAAGAAACTAGAGGCTCAGTGGGATGAGCCTGTGTCACTCACCTTTCATTCTGCTTTGAGGAAACTTAATACAGAGCCTTCCATAGGTGCTTCCCACCAAGTTTTGGTTCGGTTGGCTAAGCAGTTTCAGAGAAGAAGATTTTTAGAAATCGACCAACTAGAAACAAGAATTGCCTATAGCAGCCATGTTTGTTAACAGATCGGGATGAAATCAGCAATCTGTATAGAGGACCTTCCATAGATGCTTCCTACCAAGTTTCGGTTCAATTGGCTAAGCAGTTTCAGGGAAGAATATTTTAAGAAATCAACCAATCTGAAACAAGTATTGCCTGTGGTAGCCATGTTTGTTAACGAATCGGGACGAAATTAGCAATCTTTATAGAGGACCTTCCATAGATGCTTCCTACCAAGTTTCGGTTTATTTGGCAAAGTGGTTTCAGAGGAGAAGATTTTTTGAAATCGACCAATCAGAAACAAGAATTGCCTGTGGCAGCCATGTTTGTTTACGGATCGGGACGAAATGAGCAATCTTTATAGAGGACCTTCCATAGATGCTTTCTACTAAATTTCAATTAATTTGGGAAAGCGGTTTCGGAGGAGAAGATTTTTTTAGAAATCAACCAATCAGAAACAAGAATGGCCTGTAGTGGCCATGTTTGTTTACGGATCGGAACTAAATGAGCACTCTTTATAGAGGACCTTCCAAGGATGCTTCCTACTAAGTGTCGCTTCATTTGGCCCAGCGATTTCAGAGAAGATTTTTTAGAAATCAACCAATCAGAAATTGATCGGAATGAAATGAGCAATTTTTATAGAGAACTTTCCATAGATGCTTCCTACCAAGTTTCAGTTTATTTGGCAAAGCAGTTTCAAAGGAGAAGATTAAAATGTGAAAAGTTAACAGACGACAGACACCAAGTGATGGCAAAAGCTCACGTTGCCTTTGGCAAGGTGAGTTAAAAAATGTAACTTATTTTTTATTAATTTACAGTAAGCTAATTATTTTAAAACGAGATAATTGATTTCACTAATATTCAATTATCAAATTAATTGGTATTCCTAATTAATCTTTGTTTGTTCAGATTGTAATGTTATTTTAGCAATAAAACAGATGATTGTTGAATGTCAATTTGAGTGCCGATTTTAATACTGTAAATGTGTTGATTGGTTTGAATAAAACATCATAGTTGAGCGACTTCACCTACAAATACTAGTAGATATTAGGTTATGATATCTCCTAAATATTGGCAGTGTTTATATTTGGCGCCATTGGCCAAATCCGCCAACAGCGCCAAAATAAAACCACAGCCAAACATAGGCACTATACAGTATCTTACATGTATCTTGTCTAATTTCTTCTGTAACTTGTCCATTATTTTATCAGCCCAATATTTTTGGTGTAAGAAGTCCCAGGAACATCGAGATATCACAGCATTTAAAAACAATAATTGTGGTTCACAGTCAATCATGTAAATACTGTCCTTATTTTCTATTGGATTTCTTTTATAAGGCGACATAAAAGAGGAATAATATTCCTTAGGCATTGTTCTTCCCATATAGCGTACAAATTCCTCAATATTAAAAGCGCTAGACACATTCTCCGGGGTTTCATTCACAGGTGATGACGATGAACTATTTGAGCTTATGGAATCTGTAGATCCATGACGTGAGTGTTGTGGTGTGCCTTCAGAAGGTGTTTGACGCTTGGGTTGTGTTTCTGATGCAGAAGTAATAATACTAGTAGATTTTGAAAGTTTTCTATTGACAAAGAATTTTTTGACCTCTACTAAATGATGCTTCAAAGGTTCACCTTTGCAGGCAGCCTCAATTTTTTTGTACCATTCTTCTTTTTCTCGACAAGTTCTTGCGAATAAATAAAGTACACTAGCCTCACATTTTTCTTCTGTTATGATTTCAAAACCTTGATCTGATTCTGGTAATGATTCATTTACATCCCTTGTTTGTTTACTACCTAAATTCTTCAAAGCGATGCATATAGGATATTTTTTACTCCAAACTCTTTTCTTTACCAGCCCAGGAGGCAATAAGAACACCTGACTTCCTTCTACATCAAAATATCGCTGGTGTACAAAATCATTTATCTTGGGACTTTCTTCATCCCACATGGCTCTCTTGGAGATGTTATTTTTAGGATGTCTAAGTCTCAATGTAGTTCCATCTAAATACACATGTACTGAGTGTGTTTTGTTGATGTGGTAGTTATCTTGATTATATTCAGGAATTTCATTCATCCAGCCCTGAAATAATTCATGTTCTAATTAACATTTTACAGATATAACAGACTGATTAAAAAAAAATTATGAACATGTAAATTTTATTTTGTTTCATAAATATACACAAGATATATATGTACATTGTCTCCTGGGTTAAACACCAAAAATCAAATCAAATCCTGGGCTACCATATGGATATTTTGAAAAGATAATTGTTTGCTCAAATTGGTTATTGTTTAATACCAAGATAGCAATTTTCAGCTATATCATGGTAACAACAATTTACATTTCCACACTAGATGATGATGATGTCTGCTTTGGACTAGACCAACATGCTTAGTTGACATACATGTATCATGTCGCTCCGGGCGAGTCGGAGTGACTCAGACACATTATCCTATTTCCGTGCCAACTGCTAACTAGTGTCTTTTCTCTTGCTCTTTAATGCTGCACTTATTTAGTGCAGAAGCAGCAAGTACCATTTTTTTTAGTTTTTGGTTTGACCAGACCAGGGGTTTAACCAATGATCTAGAGTACTTCAAGCGAGCATGCTAACCATTACAATACCAATGTGTAAGGGGCCATCGTGGCCGTGATCGCATGGTAGTTGGATTTACAACCACCTATGCAATCAGTGCCTATCACCACTGATGTTGTGAGTTCGAATCTCGATCAGGGCAAGGTGTACAAATGATCACATTATGTGATAAAATTTGTCAAGGACTTGCGACAGGTCTGTGGTTTTCTCCGGTTTCCTCCACCAATAAAACTGACCGCCACGATATAACTGAAATATTGTTGAAAGTGGCATTAAACGAACAAACAAAACAAAAAAATATCAATGTGGTTAGAGTTAAGGGGACCCTGCTATTTCTGTCCCTTCTTACCTTATATAATGTTACTCCTTCATCAAGGCTGACATCCTTAATTTCTGGTTCAATCATAGGTGGTAGGTCTTTCAAAGGAATACGTTTCGGAGGGTCTTTAATACTAGGTGGTTTTGTGATAAAAATGTATGAAATCCATCCAAGTGAGGCAAAGAAGCTTCCCATTATCATTCCAGAAATATACGATGGAAAGGGAATAATTAAGTACAAAAATATGAAACCTATTATTACTACTAGTTTTTTACTATGAACATGTTTTTCGATACTTTCCGTAAATATTTGCAATTTTGATGTTTCGGTTGGTGGCTTAGACGGAGAAACAATTTTTAATGTCTCATCTTTGGCATCGTAAAAGGTATTTGTAGAATCGTCTACTTCGTCTATGCTATCTTTTGACAATTTTGACATAGCTACAGGTGAAATAAATGTAGGTGCTTTGCCTTTCACAAATCTACGTTTCAAAGACGTTTTGCTCGATTTTTGTTTAACAAACGCATCAGTTTTTTCAATAGAGGGAATTCCTGTAAAATCTTCTGCAGGTTCATTAGTGAAAAAGTCATCTACTATTTCAAATTCATCAGGATCTTCCTCTTCATTTCCAGAATCAGGTACTTTAGTATTCTCCGAACATGTCACAGTATCAACTTGGACTTCTTTTATTTTTTCAACAGGTGTTGCTTTCAGTTGCTGAACTATTTCATGTTTTACTTCATGTTGTAAGCTTTCTTTGTTTTCATTGGAGGGCTTACCTGATTCTGAGGAGACAAATTGTGAAGATTTGCCTGATTCAGGGGCATTAACTTTCAATTCTTTAACCTTATTATCTTCATCCTTGCCAATATTTTCTGAAAATTCTTCAATTCTTTTTCTTGCCTTTTCTGCCTTGCCTTTAACAACAGAAGAAATTTCGGCTACATTTTGTTTGAACCATGACATAGCGGATCCATCTTCTTCACCTGATTTTGTAGAGTATTTCTGAAGTTTATTGTCACTATAGGACCTACTTGGAGGTTGTTCGACTTTAGAACTAGTACTAGTGTGACGTGGACTGTCCAAACTTCTTTGTGTTGGAATAAACTTTTTAGTTTCTCCAGAATCCTTTCTTAAAATGTTCTCATCTATTTTAGGTTCAGTTTTTTCATCTTTTTTCTTTTCTAAACTTTTTCTATTTGAAGATTCTGTAGATTTATTTTCTAACTTTAGTTTATCAGCTTCAACTTTTTTTGTCAATTCTCCAGTAAAAACGGTTAGATCTTCCTCATCTTCTTCTTCTAGTTCCAAAGATTTAAAGCTAAATTTTATTGAAGGGCTTGAATTTACTTTTTTACCAAGACCTTTAGGAGGAGGTGGTCTAGCAGGCGACTCTTTCTTAAAACTCATCCTAAGCGAGTATTGCAAGTGACTGTTTTACAATTTTCAAATCATGCCAATTTCTTTCAATCTGAAATAGAAAAAAAGATAAGGTTAGAGTGAGTGATTGTTGTTTAATGTTAATTCAGCAATTTTTCAGCTATATCATGGCAAGAACAAATTAATTTTCATTGAGATGATGACGAGGTCCACTTTGTTCTAAACCAATATGCTGAGTTGGATTTTTATGGTGCTAGCTCACTGAAACAACAGTCCTCATATAGACATGTCACTCCACTCGGACACATTATTCTGATTCTGAGCCAACCAGACTTTGCTCTTACTCCTGAATGCTGCAAGCTTAGCGGAGAAGCAACAAATAGCAATTTTATATTATTTGGTTTGATCCGACCGGGGCTCGAACCAACGATCTACCGCACTCGAGGTGAGCACGCTAACCATTACACCATCGATGCGGTTCAGATAAGTTTAGAGCTAAGGGTGGTAGTATAAAGGTAGATAAGTCAAATGTATTAATACTGTTACAAAAGAAGAAATACATTGATTTAATGAACTCTAACAGGCCTTAAGAAAATTTCTGGATCCACATCTGATTCAGACCTCTCCTAGGTCCTGATGTAAAATTGAATAAAATACTTTTTTCCTCAAAAACTAGTCTTGATTGAACACAAACTGTGCATGAACATTATGGATAACCAGGTGAGCAATACTGGGTCATGTGAGCCTCCAGTTTCTTATAAAAACACATCTACATTTTTCTGTATGAAGCAATTATTATACAAATAATCCATCGTCATCTGTAAACTAAGACCATTTCACCTAATTAGTATGACTACTGCAAAGATATACATGTATATAAACCACCTTCTTTTTTAACACCATGAAATGCATGTCAAATGTCACATTCTGTTGGAGATTGTACAATAACAAAATAATGATGTAAGGTTTCATTATTGCATCAAAATGTTGTTCAAAATTTCTTCTCTGATTCTTACCAGCCTATTTGGTCAGGTCAATAAATCATTATATAACAGAGTTTATGAAATTTGTCTGTCACACACTGATCCTAAGGCTAAGGCCGTAAGGTGCACAATTTCACCAGGTCTGACATAAGCATTGTCCTAATCTCGTTAAGATTAGGATTCTAATCTCTACAAGTGACTATTTACCTGATCAAAGTTTTCAGGATGTGAATTTATTTTATTTTTTCTTCAGTTGTGAATTTTACCTACACATGACATTTGACATGAATCACAACTGACACAAGACCATATTCTAATCAGGACATGCAAGAATAGATTATAATCTATAACTCAGTTTCTAAACTCCCTGAAAAATCATTACTTCATCATAAAGACTGTATGTTCATTGATTCCACTTACACTGCATAAATTACCAAATGTCAACACATAAACCTGTAATAGTCAACCCATCATCAACAAGACTCAAGACTATTAGAAGAGTCAAGAGACAAGACATACCGTCGTGTATTGTAAAGTCGAGGGTCAGCCATTTTGCATATTCTTTAGATGACATCGTAGCGAGCACGTGACCTGTGGCTGTCAAACAATAATAGTGATGACCTAATTGGAAATTACCAAGTATCTTAACAAAAATGAGAATCAAACAGGTAAAATAACATAAGAAACCCTCAAGATGCCAATTTCCGCCATTTTTGCTAATGTCCATTTTTAAAAAAATATTTCTGTGCCGTTTTTAAGAGCCTTGGGTCACGGAAGACACAGTTGGCTGCTTTGTTTACAAACTTGGGTTAAAGGTTATATGACTGAATTTGGACTCGTGGGTTTAATCAATTGAGAAAAATGTCTCACAAAACATGTGATTTCTTATTTATCTAACCTGTAAAATGTAAAAAGTCTGACAATGAGTGAAACAAAATAACAACTTGTAGCATTTTCAAAACAATTTGGTCATACAGGCGTCGACATTAACGTTTGTCCGATACCAGTGAAAACTGACGTCGGACAAGTAGATCTATTGAAAAAATAACTGTTCTATCTTTTGGAGGTTATTTTCTATGATAAAAATGTGTTGCTTTGTCATTTTGACAGACAACAACTTTGTAAATAATTATTTCAATGTGCTTAAAACTATCGGTTTCCATTGAAGTACACGCGCTAATTATAACGGTGAACCAAGAGATATTCCGAACATATACTTGATCCGTATCTTTTCAGCGATTTGATTAAAACGACAACTGGCATTAAGTAATTACAATGAAATAGAAATTGATTTGTTTATAGTGTTTCCTTCCCCTACACAATAATTCCCTGGAAACGTAAATAAAATGTCCATCAACATGGATAGATCTATATCCCACGATCTTAGAAAGTACGGATTTACAATTAGAGGCTCCCAGGAGCCTGTATAGCTCACCTGGGTATAATAACATTAGTCAATAAAACTTGACTTCGGTAAAAAAAATTAACAAATGTAGCCTTCGTCATTGCAGACCCCTTCTACAAAAAAAATTGGGCAGGGGTTCCCCCTTTAATGTAAGTTATCAAAATTGCTGTAAAAAAAACATATGTCAATGATTCTCAAAATTTAGCTTTTCTTACTTCACATTTTGTAATAGAGTTGCTTCCCTTTGATTATTTGAGTAACCAAAAGCAGTGAGTCAACAAAAAAATGCATTTCAAGAGGAATAATTTCATCCCCCATTTTTTTATTTTTAGCTTGGTGGCCATCTTGGTTGGAAGTCGGGATCACCGGACACAATTTTGGATCATTCCACAAAAGTTTGAATGCAATTGGCCCAGTGGTTTCTAAGCTAAGTTCGGCTGTGGGGGCCATCTTGATCGAAGGGCCGAACCACCGAACACATTTTTGGAAGAGAACCATCCAATGACCATTTCATCAAAATGTTGTTCTTATTGAGCAAATGGTTTCAGACAAGAAGATTTTTATGGGAATTTCCCATAGGGTCCTATGTTAAATTAAGTTCGGCTGTGGCGGCCATCTTGGTCGGTGTTCTGAAATGTCGGACACAATTTTGGAAGAGAATCACCCAAGAATCATTTCAGCAAAGTTTGGTTGAGATTGGCTCAGTAGTTTCAGAGGAGAAGAATTTTTTTTAAATTTCATCCCCCCTTTTTTCTAATTTGCATAATCGGTCAAAAAAGACAAAAGTTCAAAGTTCATAAAAAAATCCCGTAATATATGTTAAAAAGCTCATCATTATGCTTATACAGTTCAAATTTGGGCACTTTCTGGCTTAAAATAGAGCAGTTTTGGCCATTTGAAGAAATTTCTATTTTTAGTAATGGTGGCCATCTTGGATACAGGACGGCACTAACGGACACAATTTTGAAAGGGGACCACCCAAGGATCATTTCAGCAAAGTTTGGTTGAGATTGGCTCAGTAGTTTCCAAGGAGAAGATTTTTTTTAAATTTCATCCCCCTTTTTCCTATTATTAGCTTGGCGGCCATCTTGGTTGGAAGTCGGGATCACCGGACATAATTTTGGAAGGGGGCCATCCAAGGATCATTCCACAAAAGTTTTGGTGGCAATTGGCCCAGTGGTTTCTGAGGAGAAGATTTTTATGTGAATTTCCCATAGGGTCCTATGTTAAGCTAAGTTCGGCTGTGGGGGGCCATCTTGATCGAAGGGCCGAACCGCCGGACACATTTTTGGAAGAGAACCATCCAATGACTATTTCATCAAAAAAAAATTCTTATTGAGCAAATGAAATGGTTTCAGACAAGAAGATTTTTATGGGAATTTCTCATAGGGTCCTATGTTAAATTAAGTTCGGCTGTGGCAGCCATCTTGGTCGGTGTTCTGAAATGCCGGACACAATTTTGGAAGAGGACCACCCAAGAAACATTTCAGCAAAGTTTGGTTGAGATTGGCTCAGTAGTTTCAGAGAAGATTTTTTTTAAATTTCATCCCCCCTTTTTTCTATTTTTAGCTTGGTGGCCATCTTGGTTGGAAGTCGGGATCACCGGACACAATTTTGGAAGGGGGTCATCCAAGGATCATTCCACAAAAGTTTGGTTGCAGTTGGCCCAGTGGTTTCTGAGGAGAAGATTTTTATGCGAATTTCCCATAGGGTCCTATGTTAAGCTAAGTTCGGCTGTGGGGGCCATCTTGATCGAAGGGCCGAACCGCCGGACACATTTTTGGAAGAGAACCATCCAATGACTATTTCATCAATTTTTTTTTCTTATTGAGCAAATGAAATGGTTTCAGACAAGAAGATTTTTATGGGAATTTCCCATAGGGTCCTATGTTAAATTAAGTTCAGCTGTGGTGGCCATCTTGGTCGGTGTTCTGAAATGCCGGACACAAATTTGGAAGAGGACCACCCAAGAATCATTTCAGCAAAGTTTGGTTGAGATTGGCTCAGTAGTTTCAGAGGAGAAGATTTTTTTTAAATTTCATCCCACCTTTTTTCTAATTTGCATAATCGGTCAAAATGGGCAAAAGTTCAAAGTTCATAAAAATCCCGTAATATATGTTAAAAAGCTCATCATTATGCTTATACAGTTCAAATTTGGCCACTTTCTGGCTTAAAATAGAGCAGTTTTGGTCATTTGAAGAAATTTCTATTTTTAGTAATGGCAGCCATCTTGGATACAGGACAACACTGACGGACACAATTTTGAAAGGGGACCACCCAAGGATCATTTCATCAAAGTTTGGTTGAGATTGGCTCAGTAGTTTTTGGGCAGGGGTTCCCCCTTTAATGCAAGTTATCAAAATTGCTGTAAAAAAACATATATGTCAATGATTCTCAAAATTTAGCTTTTCTTACTTCACATTTTGTAAGAGTTGCTTCCCTTTGATTATTTGAGTAACCAAAAGCAGTGAGTCAACAAAAAAATGCATTTCAAGAGGAATAATTTCATCCCCCCTTTTTCTATTTTTAGCTTGGTGGCCATCTTGGTTGGAAGTCGGGATCACCGGACACAATTTTGGATCATTCCACAAAAGTTTGAATGCAATTGGCCCAGTGGTTTCTAAGCTAAGTTCGGCTGTGGGGGCCATCTTGATCGAAGGGCCGAACCACCGAACACATTTTTGGAAGAGAACCATCCAATGACCATTTCATCAAAATGTTGTTCTTATTGAGCAAATGGTTTCAGACAAGAAGATTTTTATGGGAATTTCCCATAGGGTCCTATGTTAAATTAAGTTCGGCTGTGGCGGCCATCTTGGTCGGTGTTCTGAAATGTCGGACACAATTTTGGAAGAGAATCACCCAAGAATCATTTCAGCAAAGTTTGGTTGAGATTGGCTCAGTAGTTTCAGAGGAGAAGAATTTTTTTTAAATTTCATCCCCCCTTTTTTCTAATTTGCATAATCGGTCAAAAAAGACAAAAGTTCAAAGTTCATAAAAAAATCCCGTAATATATGTTAAAAAGCTCATCATTATGCTTATACAGTTCAAATTTGGGCACTTTCTGGCTTAAAATAGAGCAGTTTTGGCCATTTGAAGAAATTTCTATTTTTAGTAATGGTGGCCATCTTGGATACAGGACGGCACTAACGGACACAATTTTGAAAGGGGACCACCCAAGGATCATTTCAGCAAAGTTTGGTTGAGATTGGCTCAGTAGTTTCCAAGGAGAAGATTTTTTTTAAATTTCATCCCCCTTTTTCCTATTATTAGCTTGGCGGCCATCTTGGTTGGAAGTCGGGATCACCGGACATAATTTTGGAAGGGGGCCATCCAAGGATCATTCCACAAAAGTTTTGGTGGCAATTGGCCCAGTGGTTTCTGAGGAGAAGATTTTTATGTGAATTTCCCATAGGGTCCTATGTTAAGCTAAGTTCGGCTGTGGGGGGCCATCTTGATCGAAGGGCCGAACCGCCGGACACATTTTTGGAAGAGAACCATCCAATGACTATTTCATCAAAAAAAAATTCTTATTGAGCAAATGAAATGGTTTCAGACAAGAAGATTTTTATGGGAATTTCTCATAGGGTCCTATGTTAAATTAAGTTCGGCTGTGGCAGCCATCTTGGTCGGTGTTCTGAAATGCCGGACACAATTTTGGAAGAGGACCACCCAAGAAACATTTCAGCAAAGTTTGGTTGAGATTGGCTCAGTAGTTTCAGAGAAGATTTTTTTTAAATTTCATCCCCCCTTTTTTCTATTTTTAGCTTGGTGGCCATCTTGGTTGGAAGTCGGGATCACCGGACACAATTTTGGAAGGGGGTCATCCAAGGATCATTCCACAAAAGTTTGGTTGCAGTTGGCCCAGTGGTTTCTGAGGAGAAGATTTTTATGCGAATTTCCCATAGGGTCCTATGTTAAGCTAAGTTCGGCTGTGGGGGCCATCTTGATCGAAGGGCCGAACCGCCGGACACATTTTTGGAAGAGAACCATCCAATGACTATTTCATCAATTTTTTTTTCTTATTGAGCAAATGAAATGGTTTCAGACAAGAAGATTTTTATGGGAATTTCCCATAGGGTCCTATGTTAAATTAAGTTCAGCTGTGGTGGCCATCTTGGTCGGTGTTCTGAAATGCCGGACACAAATTTGGAAGAGGACCACCCAAGAATCATTTCAGCAAAGTTTGGTTGAGATTGGCTCAGTAGTTTCAGAGGAGAAGATTTTTTTTAAATTTCATCCCACCTTTTTTCTAATTTGCATAATCGGTCAAAATGGGCAAAAGTTCAAAGTTCATAAAAATCCCGTAATATATGTTAAAAAGCTCATCATTATGCTTATACAGTTCAAATTTGGCCACTTTCTGGCTTAAAATAGAGCAGTTTTGGTCATTTGAAGAAATTTCTATTTTTAGTAATGGCAGCCATCTTGGATACAGGACAACACTGACGGACACAATTTTGAAAGGGGACCACCCAAGGATCATTTCATCAAAGTTTGGTTGAGATTGGCTCAGTAGTTTTTGGGCAGGGGTTCCCCCTTTAATGCAAGTTATCAAAATTGCTGTAAAAAAACATATATGTCAATGATTCTCAAAATTTAGCTTTTCTTACTTCACATTTTGTAAGAGTTGCTTCCCTTTGATTATTTGAGTAACCAAAAGCAGTGAGTCAACAAAAAAATGCATTTCAAGAGGAATAATTTCATCCCCCCTTTTTCTATTTTTAGCTTGGTGGCCATCTTGGTTGGAAGTCGGGATCACCGGACACAATTTTGGATCATTCCACAAAAGTTTGAATGCAATTGGCCCAGTGGTTTCTAAGCTAAGTTCGGCTGTGGGGGCCATCTTGATCGAAGGGCCGAACCACCGAACACATTTTTGGAAGAGAACCATCCAATGACCATTTCATCAAAATGTTGTTCTTATTGAGCAAATGGTTTCAGACAAGAAGATTTTTATGGGAATTTCCCATAGGGTCCTATGTTAAATTAAGTTCGGCTGTGGCGGCCATCTTGGTCGGTGTTCTGAAATGTCGGACACAATTTTGGAAGAGAATCACCCAAGAATCATTTCAGCAAAGTTTGGTTGAGATTGGCTCAGTAGTTTCAGAGGAGAAGAATTTTTTTTAAATTTCATCCCCCCTTTTTTCTAATTTGCATAATCGGTCAAAAAAGACAAAAGTTCAAAGTTCATAAAAAAATCCCGTAATATATGTTAAAAAGCTCATCATTATGCTTATACAGTTCAAATTTGGGCACTTTCTGGCTTAAAATAGAGCAGTTTTGGCCATTTGAAGAAATTTCTATTTTTAGTAATGGTGGCCATCTTGGATACAGGACGGCACTAACGGACACAATTTTGAAAGGGGACCACCCAAGGATCATTTCAGCAAAGTTTGGTTGAGATTGGCTCAGTAGTTTCCAAGGAGAAGATTTTTTTTAAATTTCATCCCCCTTTTTCCTATTATTAGCTTGGCGGCCATCTTGGTTGGAAGTCGGGATCACCGGACATAATTTTGGAAGGGGGCCATCCAAGGATCATTCCACAAAAGTTTTGGTGGCAATTGGCCCAGTGGTTTCTGAGGAGAAGATTTTTATGTGAATTTCCCATAGGGTCCTATGTTAAGCTAAGTTCGGCTGTGGGGGGCCATCTTGATCGAAGGGCCGAACCGCCGGACACATTTTTGGAAGAGAACCATCCAATGACTATTTCATCAAAAAAAAATTCTTATTGAGCAAATGAAATGGTTTCAGACAAGAAGATTTTTATGGGAATTTCTCATAGGGTCCTATGTTAAATTAAGTTCGGCTGTGGCAGCCATCTTGGTCGGTGTTCTGAAATGCCGGACACAATTTTGGAAGAGGACCACCCAAGAAACATTTCAGCAAAGTTTGGTTGAGATTGGCTCAGTAGTTTCAGAGAAGATTTTTTTTAAATTTCATCCCCCCTTTTTTCTATTTTTAGCTTGGTGGCCATCTTGGTTGGAAGTCGGGATCACCGGACACAATTTTGGAAGGGGGTCATCCAAGGATCATTCCACAAAAGTTTGGTTGCAGTTGGCCCAGTGGTTTCTGAGGAGAAGATTTTTATGCGAATTTCCCATAGGGTCCTATGTTAAGCTAAGTTCGGCTGTGGGGGCCATCTTGATCGAAGGGCCGAACCGCCGGACACATTTTTGGAAGAGAACCATCCAATGACTATTTCATCAATTTTTTTTTCTTATTGAGCAAATGAAATGGTTTCAGACAAGAAGATTTTTATGGGAATTTCCCATAGGGTCCTATGTTAAATTAAGTTCAGCTGTGGTGGCCATCTTGGTCGGTGTTCTGAAATGCCGGACACAAATTTGGAAGAGGACCACCCAAGAATCATTTCAGCAAAGTTTGGTTGAGATTGGCTCAGTAGTTTCAGAGGAGAAGATTTTTTTTAAATTTCATCCCACCTTTTTTCTAATTTGCATAATCGGTCAAAATGGGCAAAAGTTCAAAGTTCATAAAAATCCCGTAATATATGTTAAAAAGCTCATCATTATGCTTATACAGTTCAAATTTGGCCACTTTCTGGCTTAAAATAGAGCAGTTTTGGTCATTTGAAGAAATTTCTATTTTTAGTAATGGCAGCCATCTTGGATACAGGACAACACTGACGGACACAATTTTGAAAGGGGACCACCCAAGGATCATTTCATCAAAGTTTGGTTGAGATTGGCTCAGTAGTTTTTGGGCAGGGGTTCCCCCTTTAATGCAAGTTATCAAAATTGCTGTAAAAAAACATATATGTCAATGATTCTCAAAATTTAGCTTTTCTTACTTCACATTTTGTAAGAGTTGCTTCCCTTTGATTATTTGAGTAACCAAAAGCAGTGAGTCAACAAAAAAATGCATTTCAAGAGGAATAATTTCATCCCCCCTTTTTCTATTTTTAGCTTGGTGGCCATCTTGGTTGGAAGTCGGGATCACCGGACACAATTTTGGAAGGGGGCCATCCGACTAAGGTTCATTCCACAAAAGTTTGGTTGCAATTGGCCCAGTGGTTTCTGAGGAGAAGATTTTTATGTGAATTTCCCATACATGTAGGGTCCTATGTTAAGCTAAGTTCGGCTGTGGGGGCCATCTTAATCGAATGGGCCGAACCGCCGGACACATTTTTGGAAGAGAACCATCCAATGACTATTTCATCAAAAACATTTTCTTATTGAGCAAATGGTTTCATACAAGAACATTTTTATGGGAATTTCCCATAGGGTCCTATGTTAAATTAAGTTCGGCTGTGGCGGCCATCTTGGTCGGTGTTCTGAAATGCCGGACACAATTTTGGAAGAGGACCACCCAAGAAACATTTCAGCAAAGTTTGGTTGAGATTGGCTCAGTAGTTTCAGAGGAGAAGATTTTTTTTTTAATTTCATCCCCCCTTTTTTCTAATTTGCATAATCGGTCAAAATCGCCAAAATTTAAAGTTCATAAAAAAATCCTGTAATTGAAGAAATTTCTATTTTTAGTAATGGCGGCCATCTTGGATACAGGACGGTGCTGACGGACACAATTTTGAAAGGGGACCACCTAAGGATCATTTCAGCAAAGTTTGGTTGAGATTGGCTCAGTAGTTTCAGAGGAGAAGAATTTTTTTAAATTTCATCCCCCTTTTTTCTAATTTGCATAATCGGTCAAAATAGGCAAAAGTTCAAAGTTCATAAAAAATCCCGTAATATATGTTAAAAAGCTCATCATTATGCTTATACAGTTCAAATTTGGGCACTTTCTGGCTTAAAATAGAGCAGTTTTGGCCATTTGAAGACATTTCTATTTTTAGTAATGGTGGCCATCTTGGATACAGGACGGCACTGACGGACACAATTTTGAAAGAGGACCACCCAAGGATCATTTCAGCAAAGTTTGGTTGAGATTGGCTTAGTAGTTTCAGAGGAGAAGATTTTTTAAAAATTTCATCCCCCTTTTTCCTATTTTTAGCTTGGCAGCCATCTTGGTTGGAAGTCGGGATCACCGGACATAATTTTGGAAGGGGACCATCCAAGGATCATTCCACAAAAGCTTTGGTTGCAATTGGCCCAGTGGTTTCTGAGGAGAAGATTTTTATGTGAATTTCCCATAGGGTCCTATGTTAAGCTAAGTTCGGCTGTGGGGGCCATCTTGATCGAAGGGCCGAACCGCCAGACACATTTTTGGAAGAGAACCATCCAATGACTATGACTATTGCATCAAAAAAAAATTCTTATTGAGCAAATGAAATGGTTTCAGACAAGAAGATTTTTATGGGAATTTCCCATAGGGTCCTATGTTAAATTAAGTTCGGCTGTGGCAGCCATCTTGGTCGGTGTTCTGAAATGTCGGACACAATTTTGGAAGAGGACCACCCAAGAAAAATTTCAGCAAAGTTTGGTTGAGATTGGCTCAGTAGTTTCAGAGGAGAAGATTTTTTTTTAATTTCATCCCCCCTTTTTTCTAATTTGCATAATCGGTCAAAATGGGTAATGGGATTTACTTCAAAATTGCAGGGTATGTAGATCTTGACATGCTGCACATTTTTGCAATTTAAACTTAACTTAAATCTATCTCTAAAAAGATTTTGAAATATAAGACGAAAAGTATTAAAATTTAAAACAAAATTGATGAAAAAAGGGCAATAACTCCAAGATGGGTAATCAAATTTACTTCAAAATTGCAGGGTAGGTAGATCTTGACATGCTGAACATGTTTGCAGTTTCAACTTACCATCTGTCTCTTATAGTTTTTGAAATAAAGGATGAAAAGTATTAAAATTTAGAAAATTTGATGAAAAAAGGGAAATAACTCCAAAATGGGTAATGGGATTTACTTTAAAATTGTCGGGTGGGTAGATCTTGATATGTCGCACATTTTTGCAATTTAAAGTTAACCTTTATCTCTTATAGTTTTTGAAATATAAGATGAAAAGTATTAAAATTTTACAAATTTGATGAAAAAAGGGCAATAACTCCAAGATGGGTAATCAGATTTACTTCAAAATTGCAGGGTAGGTAGATCTTGATGTGCTGATTATTTTTGTTGGTTGGTGCACGGCATCACCGGACACAATTTTGAAACTAGACACCCTAGTGATGATTCAGACCAAGTTTGGTTTCCATTGGTCTAGTACTTTCAGAGGAGAAGATTTTTGAAAAAGTTTACGACGCACGACGACGACGGACGCCAAGTGATGGCAATAGCTCACATGACCCTTTGGGTCAGGTGAACTAAAAAGTGGCAGAGATCAATTCAACCATAAAATCTGATTTTAATTTTCCATTGAGGGACATTCAGTAGCTGATTTTGATACACAATTTGCATTCAATAGATGGTGAATAACGACGTTCAAAGCATCCTGGATTCAATCCACATTATACGATTACCGCTTAGATGGGCCTGCTATTCGAGAACCAAACTTAGAAATTTACGATTAGACACTCATACCATGATGGCATCATTTGATACCAATGACTTTATGACTTATGTCGAAGTGTATGTTAATTTGTTGATTAAAGATGTCATAATCATAATTTCTGTTAGTATTAATATGACAGGATGCGATAATGTTTGCGAGACAATAACCAAAACATTTTACACAAATTGCTGATAATTATTCTCTAGCTTTTGTAATTTTTACTAGTTTTTTCGGACAACTAAAAGATTGAGTCAGACAAGTACTTTTTTTAGTTAGTTGTCCGAAGGAACAAGTTAAAAAATATGTTAATGTAGAGGCCTGTCATGTGACTTTAACATATGGATAAAAGAAAGAATGTATATTGTGTTTAATATAGCTATACAGGGGCGGATCCAAGGGGGGGGCGCACCCGGCGTGCGCCCCCCCTAAATATGATTTTTTTGGCGTAAAATTGTGATTTTTTCACACGAAATACCCCAAAAAGTTTCGCGCCTCCCTCCGCTCGGCGCAATTTTTTTAAATGCGCTCCCCCTAACTTAACATCCTGGATCCGCCCCTGCTATAAATATACTGTATTGACCCACATTGTTGTTATTTGCTGTTTGAAATAGTGAACTAAAACTAGAGGCTCAGGTGAGCCTGTATCGCTCACCTGACATAAATAAGTCCTCTTAGGAATGTCTGCATGCCGAATACATCTAAGTTACTATTCAAATCCCATACTGCCATAGGGTTCTATGTTAAAACTATGTCTGCTCATGGCAGCCATCTTTGATGGAGGTCGTGGTCACTGGACACAATTTTGAAAGTATACTACCCAAGGACCATCCATGCCATGTTTGCTTTAAATTGGCTGACTGGTTTCAGAAGAGAAGACTTTTAAACAGTTTTCCCATAGGGTCCTATGTTAAAACTATGTCCGCTGATGGCGGCCATTTTGAATCGAGATCGGGATCACTGAACACAATTTTGGAAGTTGACCACCTAAGCACCATCGATGACATGTTTGCTATATTGGCTTACTGGTTTCAGAGGAGAAGATTTTAAAACATTTTTTCCCTTAGGGTCCTTTGTTAAAACTACAGTATGTCCGTTGAAGGTGGCCATCTTGGATGGAGGTCAGGGTCACTGGACACAATTTTGAAAATTGACCATGTTTGCTTTAAATTGGCTTACTGGTTTCAGAGGAGAAGATTTTTAAACATATTTCCCATAGGGTCCTATGTTAAAACTATGTCCGCTGATGGTGGCCATCTTGGATGGAGGTTTGGG
Source organism: Bathymodiolus septemdierum (assembly GCA_963383655.1). Taxonomy (NCBI): domain Eukaryota; kingdom Metazoa; phylum Mollusca; class Bivalvia; order Mytilida; family Modiolidae; genus Bathymodiolus; species Bathymodiolus septemdierum. Next base: position 51,507,230 of record OY726522.1, on the reverse strand, counting down.
TCACTGGATATAGTTTTGAAAGTTGACCATTTAAGGACCATTCATGCCATGTTTGCTTTAAATTGGCTTACTGGTTTATATTATACGACACTGAAAAAAGATGTTTTAGCTGTGATTGTTATTACAAATAGTTATCTTAATTATAGTTAAAAAAATTGAATTGGTATCATCTTTCATTTATTCACAACCATATGCAAATATGGAGTCTCGACTTTACAATACACTCTACAAAAGGAATGGAAAATACCCTCCAAGTTTCAGATGGATTTTTAATCACTTGCTAAGGATGCAAAAATATTGTAATCGGTACCAAAAGAGACTACAGGTATGTTTATTCTTGATTATGTTATTTATAGAATAGTTGCAGCTATTTCAGAAATGTTTTGAGACAAAATAGTCTTAGGGTCTCGACTTTACAATACACGAGGATATGTTTATGAGGAGGTCATTGTCAAATATACCAACTTCTATACTCAAGACTCCAGTGCCACCAACAATCGTTCTTCCCATCAACCATCAGACTATGGAATGAACTAACTGCAGAGGCTGTCTCAGCATCAGGGCACCTATAAAGTGCGAAACGAAATCAACGAAAACGAAACGAAATTAACAAAAACGAAACAAAACGAAACGAAAACGAAACGAAATAGAAAAAAAAATAATAGGGGCCTAAAAGAAATCAAACCTATTTTCACAATTACGATGCTAGACTACTTCCCACACATGTCTGTCTTTCATCAGGAGAGGACAGGATTTGTCACCATTGAACAAGAATACTATGCATTTATTCAGTGGGAGTCTGTCCTTTGACTTGGTAGCTTCTTTTAAATTTGGGAACCATAAGAGCAACGTCAAATCTGTTGAAAGGAGAGGAATTAAAATAAAAAAACAGAAGTGCAGTAGTTAAAGTTCACTAATAGATACCCCCGTCCGAGCAATATTTAAAAGTGTGTCGGAGAGACGAAAAAGTGTGACGACTGGACGGACAAACGAACCGAACGGACAGCAGAAGTCCTATATACCCCAATCTTTTTTTGGCGGAGGTATACAAATCCTATCAAAAATTTACTTGAAAAATCAAATGGCGGAATAATAGGATCTAAGGCAAAAACGTGCTGTAATGGAGTGTAACACCACTTTCTGAGGGTAAGATGGTTATGAATGAATAGAAAAATGATTGGTGAAGCGATTTATATAAGGGTTTCTGATAGAAAATAAAATCCGATAGCCACGAAATGTGGAAATGTGCCGACCAAGAGCTGGAGAGGCAAATCAGCTGTTTTTCGTATGCATAGCGCTCTGACGTCCCATGGCTACAGCAAATCCATAAAAGCCGTCAGACGGCAGAGGAATCTCGGACTACAACAGTAGATGCCTTCAAGACCAGTCTACCAACAGCACTCCATTAGATGTATTTAGATGTTTTTAATTGTACATACTCCAGTTTTGGATTTTGAATGCTGTTTTCCGGTGGGGGATCTCCTGTACTTGGCGATCACAATACTGGTATACTAGTATTGTGCACAATACTGGTATACAAAAATATTCCAGTATTGTATTCTAGTATTGTTCCAGTATTGTTAAATTAGTTATTTTTGGGAGTATTGTATATATTAACAATACTAGAACAATACTAGAATACGATATTGGAATAAATTGATAACAATGTGTCAAGTTGTCATTGTGTATTGTAGGACAGGAAATGGCAACATGAATTGACACTTTTTCAAAAGCAAAAAAACACAAAAAAACATTATCTTATTTTTTTATTGATTTAAGCACTATTCACTATTTCATTATATAAGTATTGGGATAACATATTTGCAAGTTTTCAATAATAATGTTAATTATTCAAATGTTCATACACAGCTGTTTATCAGGCAAATTCTCAAATCTTCAATGGTTTTGTTTTAAAAAACGGTATGTTGGCGTAGGACATCCACAGTTTCTTGAGAATTGCTGATATTTTGCTGTAGTTGTTGTTTGGTCATTCTCATAATATTGTGTAAAGAATTTTTGATTGAGATAGCTGTCTCTATATTTGGATCATCAGCGATGTCATCCTCATTGTTGTCTTGTGTATTTGCAAGTAATCTCTTCCGATACTGGTACTCTGTTTCGTCATCTTGCCGTTTCCGTTTTACAGCATGTCCAGTAGGTTGCACTTGGACGGCTCTTTTGCTGTCGTAGCTGGATGAATTTTCCCGCCACAGTATGGTTGCTTGATCTTTGGCTTTAGTTGTAGAGTTGATAGCCCCTGACGACAATTCTTGTAGAAAGTCTTTTGCCCAGTTTGGTGCATTCTCTTATGTTGCCATATTGATGCAGTGAGTCAACTTCTTGTTTCGGCTGACCTCATTTTTCTTAATTCTCTCAGAATAAATTTCTGGCGTTACTGGTTCTATGGGTCTGGTGATGTTGTCTATGTCATCAAGTTGCTGTGATGTTCAGTTTTTAAAATAGTAATTTTTGTGTCTTGCTACAGTGATGTTAACTCTATCTAAAATAGACATCTGCTTTGGGAAAGCAGGGAATAAAGGTGATATACCAGTCATGTTTACAATTGTATAATGAATTGACAATGGTTTAGAGGTGATATTTATGGCCGAATTTGTTCACTTCAGCTTGTATAAGCACTTTGATCTTGTTTCATCAAGAAAAATCATACTCACTAAAATAAACAAGTAAGTGTAAAATAAACATTCAAAAATAATTTAAACAATAAATCAAAGGATGTCTTTGATGGTTTGTTCTTTAATTAATAAGCTTGGATGAAATTTTAAAATCGCATAAAATTATTTATGGTTGATTATTACTAATATAAATATAATCATGATAATTGTTAAATAATAAAATTTTTAATTACAACCTAATTGGGCCATTTTAATTGGATTAATTAATGTTCTTTGATGTTTCAAATAGTTGGTATTTAAAGAATAATACCTTTGATCTTGCTTTAACTGTATTAACTCGGTTACAACAACACAAGCTATAATTTTAAAATATAAAGGGTTTCAAATATCAAGGATGAGTCAGATAAGTCATCATGGCTAACTTTTTCACTGATATTGCACCAAATGTAATATTTAGCAAAGATCCAACAGCAGTTATTGACTACTATGTACAACACAAACTACTAGGAGATGTGTGCAATTGTCCAACATGCCAGAGTTCAATGGAAATGGCAACCAGACCGACAACATCCACTAAAGACGGTTTGGATGGGACAATCATCCATTCAGATCAGTGGAAAGCTCATACAACGTGTTGTAAAACCAGGGACAATCATCCATTCAGATCAGTGGAAAGCTCATACAACGTGTTGTAAAACCAGGGACAATCATCCATTCAGATCAGTGGAAAGCTCATACAACGTGTTGTAAAACCAGGGACAATCATCCATTCAGATCAGTGGAAAGCTCATACAACGTGTTGTAAAACCAGGGACAATCATCCATTCAGATCAGTGGAAAGCTCATACAACGTGTTGTAAAACCAGGGACAATCATCCATTCAGACCAGTGGAAAGCTCATACAACGTGTTGTAAAACCAGGGACAATCATCCATTCAGATCAGTGGAAAGCTCATACAACGTGTTGTAAAACCAGGGACAATCATTCATTCAGACCAGTGGAAAGCTCATACAAAGTGTTGTAAAACCAGGGACAATCATCCATTCAGATCAGTGGAAAGCTCATACAACGTGTTGTAAAACCAGGGACAATCATCCATTCAGATCAGTGGAAAGCTCATACAACGTGTTGTAAAACCAGGGACAATCATCCATTCAGATCAGTGGAAAGCTCATACAGCGTGTTGTAAAACCAGGGACAATCATCCATTCAGACCAGTGGAAAGCTCATACAACGTGTTGCAAAACCAGGGACAATCATCCATTCAGATCAGTGGAAAGCTCATACAACGTGTTGTAAAACCAGGGACAATCATCCATTCAGATCAGTGGAAAGCTCATACAACGTGTTGTAAAACCAGGGACAATCATCCATTCAGATCAGTGGAAAGCTCATACAACGTGTTGTAAAACCAGGGACAATCATCCATTCAGACCAGTGGAAAGCTCATACAACGTGTTGTAAAACCAGGGACAATCATCCATTCAGACCAGTGGAAAGCTCATACAACGTGTTGTAAAACCAGGGACAATCATCCATTCAGATCAGTGGAAAGCTCATACAACGTGTTGTAAAACCAGGGACAATCATCCATTCAGACCAGTGGAAAGCTCATACAACGTGTTGTAAAACCAGGGACAATCATCCATTCAGATCAGTGGAAAGCTCATACAACGTGTTGTAAAACCAGGGACAATCATCCATTCAGACCAGTGGAAAGCTCATACAACGTGTTGTAAAACCAGGGACAATCATCCATTCAGACCAGTGGAAAGCTCATACAACGTGTTGTAAAACCAGGGACAATCATCCATTCAGATCAGTGGAAAGCTCATACAACGTGTTGTAAAACCAGGGACAATCATCCATTCAGATCAGTGGAAAGCTCATACAACGTGTTGTAAAACCAGGGACAATCATCCATTCAGATCAGTGGAAAGCTCATACAACGTGTTGTAAAACCAGGGACAATCATCCATTCAGATCAGTGGAAAGCTCATACAACATGTTGTAAAACCAGGGACAATCATCCATTCAAATCAGTGGAAAGCTCATACAACGTGTTGTAAAACCAGGGACAATCATCCATTCAGATCAGTGGAAAGCTCATACAACGTGTTGTAAAACCAGGGACAATCATCCATTCAGATCAGTGGAAAGCTCATACAACGTGTTGTAAAACCAGGGACAATCATCCATTCAGATCAGTGGAAAGCTCATACAACGTGTTGTAAAACCAGGGACAATCATCCATTCAGATCAGTGGAAAGCTCATACAACGTGTTGTAAAACCAGGGACAATCATCCATTCAGATCAGTGGAAAGCTCATACAACGTGTTGTAAAACCAGGGACAATCATCCATTCAGATCAGTGGAAAGCTCATACAACGTGTTGTAAAACCAGGGACAATCATCCATTCAGATCAGTGGAAAGCTCATACAACGTGTTGTAAAACCAGGGACAATCATCCATTCAGATCAGTGGAAAGCTCATACAACGTGTTGTAAAACCAGGGACAATCATCCATTCAGATCAGTGGAAAGCTCATACAACGTGTTGTAAAACCAGGGACAATCATCCATTCAGATCAGTGGAAAGCTCATACAACGTGTTGTAAAACCAGGGACAATCATCCATTCAGATCAGTGGAAAGCTCATACAACATGTTGTAAAACCAGGGAAAATCATCCATTCAGATCAGTGGAAAGCTCATACAACGTGTTGTAAAACCAGGGAAAATCATCCATTCAGATCAGTGGAAAGCTCATACAACGTGTTGTAAAACCAGGGACAATCATCCATTCAGATCAGTGGAAAGCTCATACAACGTGTTGTAAAACCAGGGACAATCATCCATTCAGATCAGTGGAAAGCTCATACAACGTGTTGTAAAACCAGGGACAATCATCTATTCAGATCAGTGGAAAGCTCATACAACGTGTTGTAAAACCAGGGACAATCATCCATTCAGATCAGTGGAAAGCTCATACAACGTGTTGTAAAACCAGGGACAATCATCCATTCAGATCAGTGGAAAGCTCATACAACGTGTTGTAAAACCAGGGACAATCATCCATTCAGATCAGTGGAAAGCTCATACAACGTGTTGTAAAACCAGGGACAATCATCCATTCAGATCAGTGGAAAGCTCATACAACGTGTTGTAAAACCAGGGACAATCATCCATTCAGATCAGTGGAAAGCTCATACAACGTGTTGTAAAACCAGGGACAATCATCCATTCAAATCAGTGGAAAGCTCATACAACGTGTTGTAAAACCAGGGACAATCATCCATTCAAATCAGTGGAAAGCTCATACAACGTGTTGTAAAACCAGGGACAATCATCCATTCAGATCAGTGGAAAGCTCATACAACGTGTTGTAAAACCAGGGACAATCATCCATTCAGATCAGTGGAAAGCTCATACAACGTGTTGTAAAACCAGGGACAATCATCCATTCAGATCAGTGGAAAGCTCATACAACGTGTTGTAAAACCAGGGACAATCATCCATTCAGATCAGTGGAAAGCTCATACAACGTGTTGTAAAACCAGGGACAATCATCCATTCAAATCAGTGGAAAGCGTACCATAACATCAGCTGACGACTGCAGCTTAGCCATGGCACAGTTAATCATTCGCTCAACTTCATGGACCCTGCAACTGGCATACACACTCAAGCAATCGAGTCGAACTGGGCTAAAGCCAAACAGAAGTTTAAAGAGATGAAAGGTGTTTCATCACATCTACTACCCAGTTACCTAGATGAAAGAATGTGGAGAGACAGATGGGGTACCACAGGTGACAATGCATTTACAAACATTCTCATACATATTTCAGAACAATATCCTGTGTAAAAGTGATATTTATTATGGACATGATGGACTCTTTATAATTCTAGTGCTAGTACATTATATTGTGAATGTGATGTTATTATTCATAAATCATGTTGTTCATCAAAGATTATTAAAAATTTGATGCCATCTACAAAAATGTATGATCATCTATAAAATAAATAAAATGTGAATTATGACATGTTGTTTTATCAATTATTATATATCCTGGTATTGCATATTTTTATTTACGAACAGTATTGTTAACAATACTGGAATATGATTTTATACCAGTATCGTCGTGTATTGTAAAGTCGAGGGTCGGCTATTTTGCATATTCATTAGATGACATCGTAGCGAGCACGTGCCCTGTGACTGTCAAACAATAATAGTGATGACCTAGTTGGAAATTACCAAGTATCTTAACAAAAATGAGATTCAAACAGGTAAAATAACATAAGAAAGCCTCAAGATGCCAATTTCCGCCATTTTTGCTAATGCCCATTTTTAAAAAACAATTTCTGGGCCGTTTTAAGAGCCTTGGGTCACCAGGGTCACGGAAGACACGGTCGGCTGCTTTGTTTACAAACTTGGGTTAAAGGTTATATGACTGAATTTGGACTTGTGGGTTTAATCAATTGAGAAAAATGTCTCACAAAACATGTGATTTCTTATTTATCTAACCTGTAAAATGTAAAAAGTCTGACAATGAGTGAAACAAAATAACAACTTGTAGCCTTTCAAAACACTTGGTCATGTGACTTTAACATATGGATAAAAGAAAGAATGTATATTGTGTTTAATATAGTTATACTGTATTGACCCACATTGTTGTTATTTGCTGTTTAAAATAGTGAACTAAAATGAACAGCTGAAAAAACTTTATGTGAAAAATATTTTTTTCTGCCGAGACAAATTAGACAATTTTGGTGTTATGCCAGGTTTTTTTTATATTATATGACACTGAAAAAAGATGTTTTTAGCAGTGATTGTTATTACAAATAGTTATCTTAATTATAGTTGAAAAAATTGAATTGGTATCATCTTTAATTTATTCACAACCGTATGCAAATAGGGTACCGGTAAACTGAGAAACGAAAAGAAACGAAACGAAACGAAAACAAAATCCAATGAAATTTGTAAAGTAAGAAAACAAAATCCAACGAAATGAAACGAAATCTGTAAAGTAAGAAAACGAAATGAAACGAAATGAAACGAAATCTGTAAAGTAAGAAAACGAAATCCAACGAAAAGAAACGACGAAATCTGTAAAGTAAGAAAACAATACCAAATGAAAAAAAGAACGAATTCTGAAAAGTAAGACAAGAATCGAAACGAAATAAACGTTTATTCTTTGCAAGCACTACTAGAGATATCCAATAAAATTATGTAACTCGACCTAAGCTACCTATCGAGACGTATCTTTACCTATGAATTTACCTATTGATTGAAAATTACAATAACATTCAGCATTCATTCAAATACTAGTATTCCACATCTCAGTATTTTCTATTTGATACCGCACTTCGGATTGATTTATTTATTGTTGTTTGTTTAACGTTCAGTCGCTAATATTTCATGCATAATCGGGACGAGAACATGTGGAAAAAAATCAATTTGCAAAATACACAGGCGGGTATATACCCCATGCACAACAACACCAACGCTCGTAGTAGTTCACGGAAAGACACAGGGAAATACCGGTATCAGTTGCTAGACAAACACAATTTTTAGTAGCCCAATCCTATCTAAGTAACTAAAATAAACCTCAATTTCTAGTAGCCCAGCCAAATTTGTAGGGGCCTTGGGCAACTGGGCCCCTGCTAATTTCCATCCCTGGGTATTTGATGTTTTGATGGAGTAGTATGTCGTTAAGTTTTCCTTTTAATGGGGGGTGTTTTTTTGCAAGTCTACATTTGTATATCTCAATAGCGAAACGACCTTCATTCACAATACTAACCGATGTGCATATTTATAAGGCGGCATCATCAAATTTCAAGGTTGCGTTTGTGGGCAGTTTTTCGAAGAAGAAATGTGGTGATGGGAATCGATGTTCGGTGGGTGTCCAGGGGGATGAGGGATGTTGTTTCTTATCACAAATGGATGACAAGTCATAACTTTTTCGATTTTGGAGTTACCTGTTCAACTTTTATTTCATTTTGTTCGAATATAAGGAACACTGGGCTTTATTTTTATCTAGCTTTTGATTTTTTTAAACTTCGGAAAAATGGAGAAAATGTCTTTTCACAAGGACCAACATAGCTTCCAGATGTAAAATGCACCCTCTTTCGGTTGAAAACTTATCTGATAGTATACATTCTTATATATATATCTTCGTAAAGTGACATTTTCCCTATATAAAGAATGAGGTTGTTATTAGTGCAGAATTTATTCAAATTCTACATTACTGATTAGTAGTGCACCTGATTTGTCGAAATCATTATTTTTCCAATAACAATTCATAGCTCGGCCGTCTTAGGTTTGTCGAAAATACTATTCAGCCAAAATAATGGAAATACTGAGATGCTGAATAAATGTCCACGAGACAACGATCCGACAAAACAGCAAATTACAAAGCCTCATTTATATACATAACGCCCAACATTCTTGTCAAAATAAGTTTCATATTGGGCCCTATATCAATAACACCAATAGTTTACAAAAATCAAGTAAGTGGCTATGGTTTCTGGACTAAATTTTTCATGGTTTTCTCATACACTGTATTTCTCAACAATATGTTTTTAAGATACAGGGGCGTATCCAGGATTTCAGGTTAGAGTAAATCAATGTTTATCAATGTTTTGGTGAAATGGTTTAAAAAAACAAAAGTACATACGTTATCTATAAAACTTTCAATTAGTAAATTTCAGATAGTTAAACCTTCGGACGTCTTGTTTTAAATTTTTGCCTTAGTATTCCTCATATGATATGTATCTGAAACAAAAATTCGCCTCTAAGGGACCAGTGCAAAAGGCCATGGGACAAAGATATTTTTGCAACCTTTTGTTTTCATGGGGCCTCAGTCACGTTTTCTTGGCAGAATTTGGTAAAACCTATATTATTTTCATTGAAATTAGGCATGGGACATGTAGTTTTTTTTCATAAATATTGAACCACAGGCCTGTGTATTGAACATGGGACAAAGACTTTTTAAGAGGCAAAATTGAAATGCATCGGTCCCAACCCCTGATAAATTTTGCCTGGTCCCTAACTACTGAACAGCCCGTGCTTAGGGCACGTAGCTCCCAAAATGTGCACTTACTGACTTATCCCGTTTAAGAAAATATTCAAGATGTAATATGATGAAATTATATAGTTAATGTGCATAATTTTGACAGAGGACATTTTTCAAGATGTTGTTTTCCGAAAGCCCTGTGCGAGTCCCGGACGTCATAAAGAATAGGCCTGAAGCAGATCTCTGCTTGTCGCAAAAGCCGACTAAGAGTGCTTAGAGTCTGGCCGGGCGTCGGATGCTCAGCCCCAGAGCAACTAAGGTGTGTAACTTAGGTGACTCGATGGCTAAATAGGGTAGCCCTCGCTTCGGGAGTTGGCAGGCTATTAGAGGAAAATCTTACCGCGGACCATAGTAGGCCAACGTGTGTGGAGGGTGCCACTCTTCATGCACGTATAAAAAATATCCCATCTGTAGATTTCGTAAGAGTATGCCCCTATGCTACCCTGGGGCTGCTACAGATGGCATTTTTTTCCGCCTCGATCCAGCTCTCCCCTTTTCCAGGTCATTGCAGTCAAAAATTGTTTTTCCTGTTTCCCATCCCAACCTCGCTTTTCTTTATCAATTTGATTTTTTTCAACTTGTTCTCGTCCCGATTATGCATGAAATATTAGCGACTGAACGTTAAACAAACAACAATAAATAAATCAATCCGAAGTGTGCATCCAGTCGGTATCAAATAGAAAATACTGAGATGTGGAATACTAGTATTTGAATGAATGCTGAATGTTATTGTAATTTTCAATCAAACTTAAATGTAGGATCTCGTGAGTCATGCTTCGTGACCATAGCAGGGGTTTCAAAGTGGGCCGGTACCCGGTACTTTTACCCACCTGAGATCGTGTATAGTACCGGCAGAAATTACTGAACCCCCCAAAATTAGCGGTGGTCAAAACCACAAGTACGATGGTCGATTGGCTTGTGAAATATTTTTCATAAAAAATTAATGATCACGTCAATTGCTGAATTCTCGCATTCAAATCGAACAACTGCGTCACGACCAAGTTGATGGGATATTCCCTGTTTTAAAAATAACTTTACCTTAGAATCGTAAATAGCAGTTTGCGCATGCGGTAAATAGATATGTTTTCGCCCCAATATCTTTTCATCCTTCAATCGTAACTACTCGGCCATTCTCGCTACCCTGTTATTTGCAGGGTAGCAAGAATGGCCGAGTAGTTACGATTGACGATTGTTCATCCTTGTGTAAAACTCGGACCGGAACAAAGCTGACATCATTTCAAAATAAAAAAATGACCGATTACAAATTATGTTCAAATACAATTTAGTGTAATCTCCAGTAATATTAGTATGATCATTATGTATTATGAATATATGACTACACAATATACTTTGTGCGATTTTTTTTATCCATTTAAAACCCAAGGTCGAATCATTCTGGGGCATACTGTCTTGTTGCTTAACTCCGTCCATATTGTTTAACTTCCGGTATAAAAAAATAAAAACCTATGGCTAATTTATTTACATATTTTGACGGGGCCCTACCGCGGTTGTTCACAGAAATGAAAGTGTGCTGAAAAACATTTTTAAAGGGGGGTACGAGGAGATAAGGGATAGAAAATTACTAGAAATTTTGAAAAAGGACCGGACATGGCTCAAATACGAATTACATTGTAATGTCAAAACGCCGGTCCCCCCTTTTTTTTTCCAAAATAATTTAACTTTTGTGATTCAAATGTTAATAAATGTCTTCCCGCGAATCGTTTTTGTTCGAACATTTTTTTTGCATATAAGTCGTGAAAGTAACAATATATATTGTTTTTGCTTAATTATATTTGTATTCGTCTATTAAAAAATTATAAATTTTATTAAAGATTGATGATTGCAAATTAAATCTATATGTTTCATCAAGGACGTATTCTATATACGTCCTTGGTTTCATTAATTATGACACTTATATGTCTTGATCCTGCCAATGGTCTTTGATGAGTTTAATTACTGGTAATAAAGTAAAAAAAAAAACACACAAGCCAAGGTATTGTGAAAAAGAAAAGGACAAAGCCAACAAAAGAATTTTGAGAAGTTTAAGCTTTGATAACAATGGCTTGGTCAAGCCTAGCTGCAGAACCGTAGCTCTTTATGGTCCTTTTGGTTTATTTTAAGATATGGCAGACTATCTATGTATAATCTTGGCTGAAGTCTGTAAACTGAAATATTCAATAAAGAAATTGGGGGGGGGGGGGGGGGGGGTCTCTGAAGTACATTTTTTGGTCCACAAAATGCTAGATTTCAGGAGCTTCCGCCCCCTGGACCCCTTACGGCCCTCAGCCTAATTTTTTAGGTACCTCCTGAAATTTAAGAAGTACCTCCTATTATTAAAAACTTTGAAACCCCTGCCATAGGTGAAGATACGTCTCGATAGGTAGCTTAGGTCGAGTTACGTAATTTTATTGGATATCTCTAGTAGTGCTTACAAAGAAAAAACGTTTATTTCGTTTCGATTCTTGTCTTACTTTACAGAATTCGTTCTTTTTTTCATTTGATATTGCTTTCTTACTTTATAGATTTCGTTTCTTTTCGTTATATTTTCTTTTCTTACCTTACAGATTTCGTCGCTTCTTTTCGTTGGATTTCTTTTTCTTACTTTACAGATTTCGTTTCATTTCGCTGGATTTCGTTTTCTTACTTTACAGATTTCGTTTCATTTCGTTGGATTTCGTTTCCTTACTTTACAGATTTCGTTGGATTTTGCTTTCGTTTCGTTTCGTTTCTCAGTTTACCGGTACCCATGCAAATATGGAGTCTCGACTTTACAATACACTCTACAAAACATGGTGGAAATACCCTCCAAGTTTCAGATGGATTTTTAATTACTTGCTAAGGATGCAAAAATAATGTAATCGGTACCAAAAGAGACTACATGTATGTTTATTCTTGATTATGTTATTTATAGAATAGTTGCAGTTATTTTAGAAATGTTTTGAGACCAAATAATCTTAGACTTAGGGTCTCGACTTTACAATACACGAGGATATTGTATTTTTTTTGGTAAAAAAATTACAATACTGGAATAATTTTTTATACCAGTATTGTCAACAATTACCAGTATTGTGATCGCCAAGTACAGGAGATCACCGGTGGGCATGCGGCGTCAATCTGCGACAATACGTCAGAGGCGATTTGCAGAGTAGTCCATATGATATTGGAATTAGAAGAAATGATCAAACAAAATCGACCCAGAAATTAGTGACAAGTCAGAGAGATTTTATGTTGTGTTATTATCTGGTGTCTGTTGAATTGTAAATTATATACAAAATGTGATACATGTGTTATGACAATACAGATTAGCTATTTCTACAAAATTGGCACCTCGGGCTGTTCCTGGAAATTTTGCTTTCTGCTACAAATATTAGAGTTGCTGCCCCTTGTCTATAATAACTGTTTCCTATTTTCAAAAGAATAATCTTACTGTTAAAAGAAAATTAGGTACCAGTCAAAAAAAATTACGACGAAATTGTCAGTCTAACCTGTGGAACACCTCGGAAATCTAGTTAAGAAGACATACTAAAATTAGAAATTTGCGAAATTACTTTCATTTGCGCAGTGAAGTGCGCGATCGATATGTGACACGGGATGTATGCATTGTCAAGAGGACCAAGTAAAATAGTTTCAAGCACTAGGAGAGGTAAATGTTTTTTTCACTTTTAGTGTGTTATTCTGAACCAAATATTGTCATGTTACACGTCATTTTAAAGAAAAAACGCAGTAGAATCGTTTTAAGATGGTCTTTTTATCATTTTAGGTCCTCCGAAAGCGCTAGACAACCTTGAAATTAAGGACGCAGAAAAACAGTTGAAAGGGTCTGGTGCTCTGAATATGAGGTACGTAGATATTTAAGGCAAGATCAATAAATACAATTCTATGTGACAACATATGTTAAAAGTGTTGTCATTCGTTAAAGACGAACTTTTCCTTTGTTTAAGAGGAAGCACGTGTTGTATAAGATTAAAAATTTCAGGCGTAAGAAGAGTAATCAATGTGACCCCCAGGCATGCCAGGTCAATGACATTGTTGTCGGAAAATCTTATAAAATACAATACTTATGAGAATATTATTCTTTTACTTGATTGAGGGGATGTAAATTTTGAAATAATGCATCAAATTTCATCTTATGTTTCATTGTTTACCTCTTGTTTGTACAGGTTCATTCATATATTTGTATTTCAGAGTTCTATATTCATAACCAAGGCCTAATGACCATGACCCCCAGATTACCTTCTGTTGTTAGTTTATAATTTCCTATTGTCATACAGAGTGGCATCATACAATGATCAATAAATGATTAGCATTTGAGTTATATAAAAAACATTTGAAGGTTAATTCTAATTTTCCATTGAAATAGAGGTCAAATCTCACCATCTTAAATTATCAAATGCCATGGTGTCCGGATAAGAGGATGCTAGTAAAAACATATTTGATTTTAACATCAAGACCAATCAAAAATGCACATAAAATCAGAATGTACAAAAAATATCAAGAAAATAAAATTTTAATGATATTTTGAAAGGAGTATTTGAATGGTACACAACTTTAATATATGACACCAAGGTCTTTTCTATTGTCTGTGCCTTTTTAATTATTTTTAATTTTCAATAAGATTTTATTGATCAATATGTCATCTTGTCTGGAATTTCCCATCTAAGTTTGTTAAGATTTATGTTCATTGCTTAGGGAATGAAACTATCAAATTGATTCAAGCAGGGTTGTCGTATCATGATGACTATACATTTAAGAGGTTTTGCCCCTTGAAAATGTCAAAATTGATTACCAGATGACTTTATTGTCATTTGTTAGAAATCATTTTTTATGTGTTTGTTATTAAACAGTAAATAAAGTACAAGTTCTTGGAGTCATGGCTCTTGTGAGTGAGTGATTGTTGTTTAATGCCAGCGCAGCAATTTTTCAGCCATATCATGGCGAGAACAAATTAACTTCAAATGAGACAATGATGAGATCCGCTTTGTACTAGACCAACACGCTTAGTTGGATTTTTATGGTGCTAACTCACTGAAGCAACAGTCATTATCGTGATTTCCAGCCAACCAGTCTTTGTTCTTTCTCCTTAATGCTGTGTGCTTAAGCATATTAGCAGGGCTCACCAAACCAGGTGAAGTGGGTGACTTCTTCGCCTTGGTTTCAATGAAGTCTCTCAATTTCTGTCGAAAAGCGAAGTTTTAGTTGCCCTGTCAGTCTTTTCAAGTCCGTATTTTTTTCACCAATAATCATACTTTTTCTTCAATATTCACATAAAAGGAGCTCCCATGTTCCTGAAATGTGACCCATACAGGGTTTGATGTTCAATATATTATTCCAAACTCGTTAATTGCGTCCTTTTAAGATCATTGTATGTTTTTGTGAAAGGTAGGTGAACATGCGGTAGCGGGGAAAGAAACGTTAAAATTTGGATCGATTTTCGGAAGTCTCCCAGATTTTCCCTCACTTCGCCCTTAAGTCAACAGAGAGAGAAGTCAAGTCGCCTTGTTTTTACTATGTGTGGTGAGCCCTGTAGTAGCAACAAATACCAATTTCATAGTCTTTGATTTGACCCGATCTGGGCTCTAACCCACAATCTACCGCACTTGAGGCCAACACGCTAACCATTACACCACAGATGCGATTCGAAATTGTGTTAAAAAAAAACAACATAAAACGGGCAGACCAATATACAGTGGATTTGATCATATAGGTGTGTTGCTATTTATTTTTCAGCTCTCCAAAACCAACATTTAACCATCAGCATATGAACGGAAGAAGATATACCAGGCAAAATCCATCTCCAGTGCAAGAAGTTTATCCACAGCACGAAGAGATAGTTAAATTTCTTACAGACGGTAAGCCCTACTAGTGCAGTGCCCTACAGTCCTAAATTTACAATATTTCAGACAAACAAGTCCTTTTATTTTTAGGATTTGCTTACATTGAAGAGAAAGTTTAAACAAGGATGGTCAACAATTTCACCAATACCAACAGAACAAACTGACATTTGTCATAGACATCCATTCCCTGGCTTGGGTCAGGCACAAAAATGTAGCTGGGTTATACTGATTAATGGACTCCCAACCCTTCCTTCTTCATAATTGGACCCCAACCAGAAAGAGAGTAAACAAACAGCACAGATTCGCTTCCTGTCTGCAAACATGAAAGCTGAAAACATGTAAGATGAATAACAAATTGCTATAAGAAATAAGCAAGAAGTGTATTTAAATGAGGGGAGGGGGGGGGGGGGATCAGACATGACCAGCAAAATTTGGGCAGATTTTGCTGAGGACTGACACAAGATTCGTATTTTGCAATAGAAAATTAATGAAGACTGACATCTTTTCACTAGCACCACCAATCCCATATGCAATTTTGTGAACCCTAAAATAATATGATGTTTTATATTATTTTTTTAACTTAAAATTTAAAAAAAAATTATTTTAAGAATTCTATAACATTTGACAACTGTTGATCAGAAGATATACATGTCTTTACATGTTTATTGAATGTACAATACTTTCTAACCAGTACACACATCCATTTGATGATTGCAAAATCTGTACAGGATTAAATTTATTTTTCCTTGTTTGCTCATTTTCTTCTATATTGTATTTGTTGCTACATGTATTTGGTTTTTTGCAGCATGGCACAAAGTTAGCAATGAATTAGAATCAAAGAAAAACTACAGAGAAGGTAGGGTTATCTCCCCTTATTAAATTTACTTTGGGATTATCTCCCTTATATTGCTTGTCCCTAATTCGTATGATTTTTAAGATTCATAAAATCTATAATTTAATAAAATTGAAAGAATTTATAAACTAAGGTTAAGTTTTATATATATTCTCCATTTTTGTATGACACAATTCTATATTTATGGTCTTGATGTTAAGCAGGGGCTGCTCTGGCTCCAAAAATGTTGGCGCCTGAAAAATCGCCAGTTGCAAAAAGTTGGAGCCAGAAAATTTAGATGCCATAACTTGTTCGTACAAAATCGTTCTTTGTCAAGCATGCAAATTGTATCACTCATGACACCAGCTTTGAAGTCATGATACTGTTGTTCTATTACTGGTTACATGTCAAAAGGGTAAATTGTTATGTTTATTATGATCTTTTCTGTTATACTGGACATTTTGTTTACTTTGGGGCCATTTTCATGCTGAAAATGAAACAGAAACTTCGTCTGAGAACAACAACCGGAAGTTTACCTACAGCATGTAAACAAAGAATGATTCCGGACATCTGTTACGGATTGACACGAAAATATTTTGATTCCAGATGATATCTACTATTTCATGGCTTATTAAGTGCATGTTATCGATATGAAGACTTAATTTATTTATAAAAAGACATGTCAGTCTGAAAGTAAACATTTATTATTCACACATGCGTAAATTGATCCTTGAGCCATGTGCGTGAATTTGTAAGCATCCATGACCATGATCATGATGATTAAAGATCTTTATCTCCAAATGATAAGCATTATTGATTTTATTTACATTCATAAAACAATCGGGCAAGTTAGCACTGATCCAATTACCTGTGGTTTAAATTTTCTTTAATTACATCTACCTGTGACAGGTGTGAAAGGTCACATACCTCCAGCTATTTACAATAAACAATTATAAGTGTCACTCAGGAAGTTTATACAAGGTGTTCAAGCATCAATCATGTGCCTGCAAACGGCCACTTAATTACCTTTAATTGAATTTAGATAATTTTTGATAATGAAAATGTTGGCGCCAGAATTATCGCCAGCAACGGTTTTTTGGAGCCAGATAGAAAAAAAAATCGCCAAATGCGACATTGGCAAAGCCCAGCGCTATCCCTGGTTAAGAGTTTGAAGATATCAAAGGGGTAATCAGAATCCGTAAATCGAAACACAATGGCCAAAAGAAAAAGGACAAAAGGACAAACCATGATCTACAAAACATACACATAAAACTAAAGATCGAGTAACACGGACCCCACTAAAAACCGGGGGTGACCTCGGGTGCACCTGTCGTGTTAATCTAGTTACAAACCCAGTGGCAGTGATAAGTCATGAATGAGGAAAAGACCAGGAAGTGTTTACGACAAGTGAAACATATCCATGGTCACTTGTTGCACAGCTATTCCATGACGGTCAACCAAGTCATGGTGGCGACCGTAAAACTTTTGAAGTGAAAATGTTACTGACAAACTCTATACATGTTCAATTACAGGCAGATTTACGAAAATTCAAATTGATAAATGTTAGATGAAATTGTGATGTCATGATTTTTTATTTCAGGTGGTCCAATTGTATACAGAGACAAAGATCCAAATAACCCTGTACTTAAAAGTAAGTTTTCCACAGGTTTGGTTTAAAGGAATAATTTCACTTAATTGCTAGGGGGTGAAAAAAAACATTTTTGTAACAAGTTTCTTACTTTAAAAATTACCATGTGTCAACAGCTGAAAACAGTTATAAAAAAGATTAAAGGAAGAAAAGAATGAATCTGAACATTTTGAGAAATAGTCATGGTAGGTATTTACTGCAACCCAAGTTTGGTGGTATGCAAGAGATTCTGAAAGTTCACTAAATGTAATGGGAGGCATTCACCTAGTGGTATCCAGTAGTCAGTGACATGAAATTTCTGTTTCATTTGGATGCAGATTGCAGGTACAAATTGCTGTTTCAAAAATAAACAACAAATATTACATACTTGGTTATTAAACTTTCAGTTTTCTTGGTATTTTTTATATTCTCGACTCATAGAAGTTTGCTGGCAATAAAGTTAAAAGAAATATAGTTGACATTACATTGTACATGAAATCATAATGATGAGATATCCAAATAGAAATTATACAGTTTGTATTTGGTTGTACACTAAATATTCCCTATTTACTGATTGTAAAAAAAATGATTCCACCTTTCTTATTCAGTAAGAGTTGTCTTTCTTTAATACACAAATGTATGTATTTTGATCTAATTTCAAGGGGAAAAACCACATCATTGGTGTAATGGTTAGTCTCGATTGTGGTAGATGGTGGGTTCGAGCCCAGATCGGGTCAAACAAAAGACTAAAATTGGTATTTGTTGCTTCTCCGCTAAGCACACAGCATTAAGGAGAAAGAGCAAAAACTGGTTGGCTCGGAATCAGGATAATGTGTCCTAGTAGTGTGACATGTCTATGCACAGACTGTTGTTTCAGTGAACTAGCACACTGAAAAACCAGCTAAGCATGTTGGTCTAGTACTAGGTATGATTTTATTAAAGCCATTAAGTTGAAATGAAAGTCAGTCCATTGGAAAGAACTTGAAAAAAGAAAGAAATTGGTGTTTAAATCATGTCAATATGATGAGAGGTTCTAAAGTTATGACCAAGAATAGGCATCAAAATCTGTATACTTTTTGGACCGATTTATCAAAATGGTCGCCAAATTGTAAAACTTTAAAAATTTAATGCCTTATACCACTGAAAATAACAATCCAACAACCTTGGAAATTGTTGTACCTCATATTTGGCAGGATATCTCAATGATGATAAATTCTTAGGCCATACCGTTATCATTTGATTTCTAGAAAATTTACATGTAAATTGGGGTCCAAGGCCTTTGACCAATGTGTCTGCTGCAATAATGACTAACTCGAACATTTTTTTCCTTAAAAGCACCATAACTTTTTTATAAATAAAGATTTTTATTTTAAATTGGCCTATAGAGGTTTTGTGGTATGACCTTTCTGTTGGAAGTGTCAAAACTGATATGAAATGATGTCTTATGTGTATTGTTGCAATTGTAACGTTACAATTTGAAAATAATGCAAATGGCTTTGTAACTTTGGAAAAATTCCTCAGTGGTCATAAAACTATAAAATTATCCAATAGATAAACAATTAAGGACTGCCCACTTGTTTTTATCATCTCTGATTCAAGCATACATGTTTGTTTACAAAACTAACTAAAAGTAATGCTCATTTTTTTCACCTGTATATCAAGAATATTATAATAAAATAAAAATTGATTAACAAAATTTTGATGAAAAAATATCAGTTTTATACCCCCACTCATAGAAGAGGGGGCTATATTGCAATCACCTTGTCCGTCCGTTCACACTTTCGTAACAGATATCTCAGCTTCTACTGGAAGAAGTGATTTTATATTTGATATATGACTTTGGCATGGTGACTTTTACCGTGTCTTCCCTTTCCAGGTTTACCGCACATCTACTTCCTGTTTACAGTGCAACTTAGAATTTTTCATGTTTGCCATAATGAAAACTTTCGTAACAGTTATCTCAGCTTCTACTGGAAGAAATGATTTTATATTTGATATATGGCTTTGGCATGGTGACTTACAAATGAACGAGTGGGGGTATTCTTAGCACTACGTAGCGTGCAACATCTTGTTTGTAATTGTGCTACCTTAAATTGTGACGTTCCATATTGTAACGTTATTTTGGCGTTCCTAGAAACGGAAGTGACATCTCTTGTTCCTAATTGTCGTTGCCGGTAACTGAGCCATATGGGTTAATTTCGCATCTTAAAATGGATTTTGAAGTCGAGATTCTCAGCTTTTAAACAATATTTTTTTCGTTGCGAAATTCCATTGGGAACATGTTGAAAAAATCAAAATAATTTTATTTTTCACATTTTTACCCATTTATTCTCATATAATTTTCCTGTCAATTCTTTTATTGACAGGAAAATTATATGAGAATAAACTACGAAACTTCGGCTATTTAATGACCTAAATTTCAAATGAATATGGCAAGCGTCTCATTTACTGAAAATGTGTTGAAATAGGGTCAAAATGGCCAAGCATGTTGAAATTTTGAACCGGACATCAGATCGTATATTTATACTGCTGTAAAAAATCGGCTGTTTGTTATTCTATCAAACTTGACAAAATTAAACTGTTGGTTACGTTTTTTTTTTTGTGATGTATTTTTTTTTATCAAATCTTTACACTGAAATGGTTGGGGGAACATAAAAACGGCTTTCATGTGTTGTGAATGGAAAATCTGACATCAAAATGGCGTCATCTGTCATACCTACTAGTACAAAGCGGACATCATCATCATCTCATTGAAATTAACTTGTTCTCGCCATAATATAGCTGAAAAATTGCCGAGTTTAGTAGGCTACAATCACTCACTAACTCAAGGGGGAAATTATGTAAATCAGTATATATAGAAATACCTACCCAGTACGGACATATTTCTTAAAACACTTGAATTGCACAAAAACTTAATTATTGCACAGAATTTTATACAGATGATCAAATAACAACCTTGCTTGAATCAAGTTGATAGTTTCATTCCCTAAACAGTTAACATAAACCTTAACAAACTTAAACAGGAAATTCCAGACAAGATAACATATTGATCAATAAAATTTTATTGAAAAATAAAAACAATTTAAAAGGCACAGACAATATAGAAGACATTGGTGTATTCAAGTACTCTTTGGGGCTGTTGTGATCGTATGGTAGTTGGATTTATTACAACCTGTGCAATCAGTGTCAATCACCACTAACTTTGTAAGTTTGAATCCCGCTCAGACGAGGTGTACTCGATACGACATTATGCGATAGAGTTTGTCAGTGACTTGTGGCAGGTCAGTGGTTTTCTCTGTCTTCTTCCGATTTCCTTGACCAGTAAACTGACCTCCAAGATATAACTGAGATATTGTTGAAAGTGGCATTAAACACCATAACCCAAACCATATTAATTAACACACGTTTAAATCTTTCTCTTTCAGATTTTAAAGCTTTTGATCTGGAGAGCTACTGGGGACAGCGAACATATGAAAAATTAACAAGCAGCTGATGTCACCTTATGTTTTAATTCTGCCATAGTTCTTTCATGTCGGTGTTGTTACCATTTTGTTGAATGTGTTTATGACTTGAGAACATTTGTTTAGATGTGTTGAAGACTTCAGAAGTCATGATTGTTTTTTATGAATGAGTAAATGTTTTTGTGAGTGATGAATACCGGTACTTTTATTTGTAATAAAAAGAATCGACTTTTAAAAAGTACAATGTTTTTTTTAATATATTTATATATATGGCAGCAAATTTAGATCGTTGTATGATAAGTGGTATGGCTTTGTCATGTATTGGTTGTTGTCTGTAAACAGTTGCTTTACATATTCAAACTCGTATTGTGTCCGATGTCCTTGTCCTACGTATAAAATTGCTGTACATGGCTTCTGATTTTGGAAATTTTTTAAAATCTTCTTCAGAACCACTGAACTGAATGAAGCCAAATTTGGTCCAATTAGTCAGTGTGTGGTCAGTCACATTCCTTAGATTGTGTCTGTTGAGACCATCAATTATCCAAGATGGCTACCATTGGTGCTTATGAAACTTTTTTCCAACAATATCTATTCTTAAGTTTCAGGTATTTGATTTCACTAAAATTTTGAAATTACATTAAAATTGATAAAATACATGTCAAGTATTATACTGAGGTATCTGAATTTTATCATTCCAGAGTTATGCCCCTTAATTGTTCATAAAATATATTTTTATTGGTTTCAGCACAATATATTGGGTTTCTAAGATTGGATTTGACAAAAAATATATATATAATTACATTGGTGTGGATAAAATACAGGTCAAGTTCAATTTTCAGGCATAACTAATATCTTTTCAGAATAATGCCCAATATATGAGTAAATGATGTTTTTATTGGTTTTCTAAAGGGTTGTGGTTGTGATTGTATGGTAGTTGGATTTATAACTACTTATGCAATCAGTGCCTTTCACCACTAAAATTGTGAGTTTGAATCCCACTCATGGCAAGATGTGATAAAAGTTGTCTGTGACCTGCAGCAAGTCTGGTTTCTTCAGTTACTCCGGTTTCCTCCACCATATAATTGAAATATTGTTGAAAGTGGCATTAAACACCATAACCCTAACACTATTGGTTTCCTGGAAGTATTTTAAGTTGCTGATGTCCGATTTACTAAAATTTATAAATACATCTAGATGGATAAAATACCGGTCAAGTCTGAACTTGAGGCGTCCAACTAATATGTTTTGAGAATAATCCCCCCTTAATTATGCATAAAATATTGTTTTTTGTTGATTTCCAGGCATTTTCCAATTTTACTAAAATTTTAAAATTGCAATCAGATAGATAAATACAGGAGTTTGATTCTTAGGTCTCCTACTTTTGTTTTTAGGCATTATACCCCTTGCTTATGCATCAATGATATTTTTATTGGTTTTTGGGCATAATCTCAATTTTACAATATCAAATTTATCTAATTTAATGAAATACACTGAGATGGATAGCATACATACAAGTCATGTTTGATGATCAGGTATCATTCCAGAGTTAATGTTATAAGTTGTGTTCTTTAATTATGGGTAAAATAATGGTTTTATTGGTTTCTGAGTTCTATCTAAGTCCTGGTGATGGCAACTAGCTTACAATGGATAACATCAGATCAATGTTTGAATGACAATTTTTATTCAAGTGATGACCTTATTTGTCTACATGACATACACTGTAATAACCCCTCTGCTGAAGGATCTCTAATACCATCTATTTTTAGGGCATTGGAGCCAAAGAGATTGTGTTGGCTTTTGCCATTCCTTGACCTCAGTATTTTGGATGGTCATATTACAAAACTGTCTGGTGAGCTTGCTCTTCATTTAAGGTGAATGGGGCCATCATGGCCATGATCGTATGGTAGTTTAATTTACTACTACCTATGCAATCAGTGCTTATCACCACTGATGTTGTGAATTCGAATCTCGATCAGGGCAAGGTGTACAACATTATGTGATAGAGATTGTCAGTGACTTGCTACAGGTCAGTGGTTTCCTCCACCAATAAATCTGACTGCCAACGATATAACTCTATTGAAAGTGGCATTAAACACCATCAAACAAACATTCAAGATGGCCAAGGTTTCTGACTGGTTAAGAATTGGAAATCTTTGAATATCTTCTTCTTCAGAACCACTGCATGGAATGAAACAAGTCTGGCTTGGTTGTTCCCTTACAAAGGTGTATATGGTGAACCCACCCACTTTCCTACATGACCATCTCACATAGTAATACTGTCAAACAAATGGTGCATTAATATCTCATGTGAGCCATATTTTGGCTTTGTAATATCTTATATAAAAGTCCCAGTCTCCACACTGAATCAAAAGCTTTCTTTAGATCAATAAAGCATCCATATATTTTTTGTTTATTTGTATTAACCTGGCAATGATTTGACAATAAAAATAATGTCTGATGTCCTGCTGTTTTTTCTGAAACCAAACTGATGGATTAAATTTTATTTTCATATATATCCAAGAGGCGATTATTTATTACCGAATTGAAAATTTTGCTCAAACAATTCATCAGCGAGATCCCTCTGTAATTCATGGGGTTAAATTGTTCCCCACTTTTAAAAATAGGAATAATATATGACTGATTCTATTTATCTGGGTATACTGAAGAATCTAATATCAAATTAAAATATTTTGCAAGTGCAGTAAGCATGGCATGGCTGTTTTGTTTGATTATTTCATAGCAAATCAAATCAGGTCCACTGCTTTTCCCACTTTTTAGTTTCTTAATGATGGTTTTAATCTCCGTAATGCAAATAGGTCTATCTGTACAATGTTCTGTTAATTTTTGTTCTCTGTTATGCAGATCTGTAGAAATATGTTCTTCAAAAGCAATATCAATTATGTCAGGATTACCCTGTGTTTTAAAATGATTGGCTAATGAATTAAGATCATTTATACTTCTGTCTTCACACTTTTCATTTTTTTTTGTCAATAGATCTCAGTATTTTCCAAAACTCTTTACTTTCTTCCGGTGAGAGGTTACTAATTTTATCTAAAATTTGCTTATTATATCCTGTTCCACCAACAAATACAGTGTGATCGACAAAATACTCCCGCACGGTTTCAGTGTGTTGCTAACATTTGATTCTTTTGTTGTGAATATGAATCAATTAATGTGCAGATTCCAATAAAATTGTTTAATCTGACAATATTGTTTTCTATATAGCCACTTAATTCTCTACTTTGTGACTCTCGGGAGCTTACGGCGATACCCTCAGAACCTTTGACTTCTCATTTACAAAATATTCTTCTAACAAAAATTTATGCAAACACGCCTGCATTACCGGTGGTGTGAAATGTTTTCAAGAAATGGTCATAAAATACGAAAAAGTTTGGATTGGGAAATGTTCTATTTGTCGTAAACACTTCCCGGTCCTTTCCTCATTCATGACTTATCACCAGGTTTGTAACTAGATTAACACGACGGGTGCCACCAGTGGAACAGAAACTGCTTTCCCCTAGGGAGCACCTGAGTTCACCCTGGTTTTTAGTGGGGTTCGTGTTACTCTATCTTCATATCTTTAGTTTTATGTACTAGTATATGTTATGTAGATCGTTGATTGTCATATTGTACTTTTTCTTTTGGCCATTGTGTTGTCTGTTCGTCTTCGATATATGGATTCTGATTACCCATTTGGTATATTCTACCCTTCTTAAACGAAAGAAGTAAAACTTGACTGGGGACCACATTTAGATAATATTACATGTAAGGCAAACTATACTTTATCATCTTTAAAGCAGGAACTTAAACTGTACATGTAAGATAAAGCCTTTACTTGTACATTACTTCTTCTTCCGGTCGTCGAATGCACTGTTCCAGTTTGGGATCCTTACAAAAAACATCAAATATCACAGGTCGAGCAGATACAGAAAGACGGGCAACTAGATGTCTTCAATTACTATCGATCGATCAGCAGGTTCAGTTTAACAATGGAAGAATTTACAAAGCAGGAGAACAAAAGCACGGCTAACACTGCTATATAACATTAATTGGGGTTAGGGTTAGGGCTAGTAGAAGTTAGTAGAAGACTTGTACAAACATTCTTTATTTCCTCGTACTACTTCTGATTGTAACAAATTACCAGAAAAAATAGCTCTGCCACCAGACCTTGAATCCTTCAAAAGTGGTATCTCCACTCATTAGGAAGATTTACTTAAAGTCAATAAATTTGCACTTAGCCACTGTACATGTAAATATTCATACATGCTGTTTTTTTGTAGTTAATAAAGTTCATATACATGCGCACTGAATCCGGGGTTTTTCACACTCTAACCTTAGAGTTTACTCCTGTAATTGGAAGAAGAAAGGAAGAACTGTTGACTTTAAGATATACTAAAGGGACTTGATGATTGTTCACTTGCTCAACGAAATGACCAGTTATTTTTACTGTTAACAATAATTTAGAGACAAAAAATACGAATCGTTTAGCAAACACAGTGATCATATCCGTGTGCAAATAAAATAAAATATGCATACTAATGAACTAGATCATGAAATTAAAATTATAATGAACTAGATTATGTAATTAAAATTATAATGAACTAGATCATGAAATTAAAATTATAATGAACTAGATTATGAAATTAAAATTATAATGAACTAGATCATGAAAATAAAATTATAATAAACTAGATCATGAAATTAAAATTATAATGAACTAGATCATGAAATTAAAATTACTTTAATAAAACTGTATCGGATTTTATTTCGAGATCTTTAAGTATACTTTTGTGAGACGATTGAGTTATCTCCCCTGATTAATGTTGCGACCATTAATAAGAGTTTTTATTACTGCGTGTTTGATTGGACTTAAAGTTAAATCAAAAGGCCAATCGCATGTTTTATAAATCAAAAGAATTATAGTAATAATTGTATTTCTATGTGATATATTCATAATTGTCAATGCTGAATTGCATGGGTATGCGTTACTCGCCAAGTGCTTAAGGTTGTTTGTTTCTGACCACAAGCCTAACAACACTAACGTGGGTTGACGTTGAGGTTTCCAGACACTTGCCTGTAACCTTGGTTTCACTGGTAGTTCGTCATGATTTTCCAGACTTCCACTACCCTATTAAGTTTTGTGTCGCGACGATAAAACACAAATATTCCAGCCATCTAACTACAGTTTAAAATCTGATTCCTAACTACCTATAGTATAACCGATTTTAAGCTGTTTAGTTTAAACATATTCTATTGTCCATAAACATGACAATAGGATCAGATACAAGTTTTTCAACTTAGAACATCTTCTCCTTTAAGCTATTTACTATACATTTGTATATTTTTTTCATTGGCCGAGTTCCTAGAGACCATGTCGATGGTGAAATGGTTTGTATGGCATGCATGTTCGCCTCGAGTGCGGTAAATCGTGGGTTCAAGCATCCCATTAGGTCAAACTAAAAAAAATATATAAAATTGATATTTGTTGCTTCTCCGATAGGCACATTGAAAATATGGTCGAATGGAGCGATTTGTCTACCAGTGGACTGTTGTTTCATTGAGCTAGCATTTTTAAAATATCCAACTAATCATATTCGTCTAGTACAAAGTGGACATCATCAGCATCGAATGATACTTGTAATTAATTAAACAACAATCACCCACTCACTCAGAGTTTCTCGGGATCTTGTTTAGTTTTCATGTTCAGCGAAAAGTCCATTTCCGTATATATACCAAAGGGAAGGTTGGTTTGAATTATGGTGTTTAACGCCACTTTCAACAATATTTCAGTTATATCGTGGCGGTCAGTTTTATTGGTGGAGGAAACCGGAGTACCCGGAGAAAGCCAGGGTCCGACCTGTTGCAAATCACTGACAAACTTTATCATATACTGTTGTATCGAGTACACCTCGCCATGAACGGGGTTCGAACGCACAACTTTAGTGGTGATAGGCACCGATCGCACAGGTAGCTGTAAATCCAACTACCATACGATCACAACCACGAGTGTGAGAAAAGCGATATGATTTTATATAAAACACGATCTTCTTGGATGGGCCACTTTAATGAAAACTTCTATATTGATATTATACTTGTATCACTAATTAGTGTGTGTTTCTTCCAAGAATGTAGTTATACGGTTAGCTGATTTTTAACGACAAAAGAATTTATGGATATACTTCAATGGTGAGAACGGCTATTTAATGATACAGTTTACTTATTGTGTTTTTATTGATGTTTTATAGCATGTTGCCCACCCGATCTATTGTAAAGATCAGTTACAATATTTATACTAACTCTTAGCAGACAAATACGATTTCACTCGTTCGTTTTGTCCTTTAATATAAGAGAAGTGGCTATATTTGTTTATTTTACAAATTCACTCAAGGGGACCAGAATGGGTTTGAACTTTTATTAAGAATACATTATAATATAAGGAATTACAATTACCATATATGTATTCACATTTTATCAAACCTTTAATCTTTCTCAATTTTTAATCAGAACTAGATGAAAAAAAATATCATACAAATGGAAAGTTTAAAAAATAATAAGTGCATGACCAATTTTTTAGTTGTTTTATATTGTTTTGTGTTATTTCACCCAAGATTCCGCCTCTTCTTCTAAAGTAAATTGGTTACTTTTCAAATCAACATATATATAAAATTTTAATTGCTATATAATCTCTCTACGTTTGATTGAATATCCATTTTAAGAAAATAAATAAGTGTTGTGGTATTTAGGTCGTATACAATAGTATTAAAATTGAAAACAGACTTCCCATTCTATAAAGCTAAAAATGTTGATTAAAGAAGTACAATTGGGTATTCTTTTTCCAATCTAGTTACGAAAAATATTCGTAGGAATTTTGTGTGTACGTTGTGTGATTTTGTTCCGGTCTGTCATTTTCATATCTCAACACAATATCTGTGTGATAATAATACGACGGCGTCTTAAGGACCAACGTTGATTTCTATTATTTTTGTTTATTATCATGGAACGATGTTTTGAATTATTATCTCTTTAAAAACAGGAACGATTTAAAAAAGATAAGTTTTGTTTTTGTTTACTAAATACGTATCGTGAAAGAGAAAGTGTCACGGAAGGATCGGTTAAAAGAAAATGTCAAGTATTCCTTTGATTTGGCTTTAAAGAAATGTACAATATGTTCGGACATATGCGCAAAATGTCGTGCACATTTTGAAAAAACAACATATTAGTTTACTTAGTACAAGGAACGGCGGGGTATTTTAAGTAACGATAAGTGTTCGAAATAAATAAGGCGATTGTGCCGTAGTGAAAAGGGATTTGGATATAATTCATTGACCCGACAATAATATCAGATTTAATAATACCTTTTACTTATATTAATGACAATTGAATGTTAACGCAATAAACATGAAGAATGTGGTCTCTAATTCTTCCTGAAAGCTGTGAATTGTGCACAGAAGGATCTGCAGTGAAGTAAAATGGTACGTATTTTTCCTTTAATTTTCTAAAATAGATAAAATGAATAAGAAATTATCAATTTTCGATTTTCTGAATGGAATTTTAATGCCCCGGGAGGTTAAATTTTTCAAAGATTAAGTCTACATTGTTAAGCTCTTAAAACCTTGAGATGTATAAATTGAATATTAAAACAGAATACCTGTGTATCTAGATTATTGATATAAGATTAAACATTTTAGTTTATATACATACAATTATTAATTAGACTTCAAATTTACAGAGATAATTGTATGAATAATGTTATATTTACGGTTTCTCTTGTCACTATGTTGTCAAAATGGCAATTGTCGAAGTCGTCCAAAAATTTACGTTCGTATGTTAATTGAAATTTTACAAGATGGCTTTCAAATCTTAAAAAAAAAAATACACTTGTGAAATTATTTCAAGTGGTTTTTTTTTATATAACTTTTGATGAATTTTCATATATTTGTTTTAAAACAAATGCTTATTTCAATATCGGATACACTACACTTGTTAAACATCCCTTTTTTAATTATCTATTATCTAATAATATCACTTTGCTTGTATACAATTTTGAAATTAATATAAACGGCATAGACATAGACAAATACATATCATGTATTGAAAACAAAAGTTTTTACCATCAATTAGCGATAATGAATTCGAATTTAAAAACCCAATAATAAAATTTTTGTTTGTTTCAGATTTCAAAAATATTTTCGGATGCTTCGGGTGTAATTAAAATACATATAAACCAAAATGTTCGAGAGAATGGAACCTTGTGACTGGAAGCGTAGTCGCATTCCATGTGATCTAGAATTTATGGGAGATACTAGTGATACGGATTATGAAATATATTCACCAGTTTCACTTTTCTTCGAAGAACGAGAAATAAGACGGACGGTTATCTATCAGGGACGAAAACGGAAAGTATTTGTTGATGATAATTGTGCCAGTGAACTTTCGACCGACCATCTAAGCCCTGGTGTTTTAAAGATATTCGGGGAAACAATTGTTCCGGGTGTCGAGTATAAAAGTGTTTTAGCGTCGTTTAGGTCAACAGCGTTGGAACTTGTGAAACAGGCACTAGATAGATACGACGTGCCACAACAGCATTATGACGAATATTATCTTTGTGATGTTGTTGGAATTGTAAATAAGTCTGCCCCGGAAGGGAATGATGGAAATCTTAATAAAGTGCCAAGATGGCAAACCAAATGCAGCAGAATTCTGTCGGACCAAGATCGTCCTCTCTTGCTTCAGAACTTTTGGAGGCCAGCAGATGGTCTTAGCAGACGATATGAACTCCGGCGAAAATCAGACTTTTCAAATTGCATAGAAGGCGACGATACTTCCGGTTTAAATGAGAATGCCAGAAAAATTTCTATTTCAAAACTTAGACCGGGTGCAATACCATACGATCCACAAAGAAACAGACGTGAGAAATACGTTGACGATCTGAACCTTAATACCCGGTCTCAAAACTGGGTAGCTAAAAAGTTTGAGTGCAATAAATTTATAAATAGTTTGGATCTAGACGTGAATATCGCATCGAATGTATTAATGTCTCCAAAGGGACAACATAGACAGAAAGTGTCAGAATCGCCTCCTTCTTCCACGTTACAAAGGCCATTTTTGTTGACTATAAGGGGATATGATATCAAGAAAGACCTTCTGTGTCATACGATATGTGCCAAAGATGTCTTAATATGCAACAACAAAACTTCAACATCAGACTCTCAGAGAATCGTCCTGTATGCACCAGACATTCAGCCTCGACACTGTTACCTCCATTTAAAACGAAATTCTAACAATTGTGACCGCCAATCGTATAATTTTACAATTGAAGTTGAGGGTACACCGACTTCATCAGTCTGTATAAATGGGTACCCTGTCACAACAAGAACGACTATGTATCCTGGTGACATTTTATGTCTTGGGAAATATTACATCTTTCTATTTAAAGATTTCTCTTTAGGACAAGATATTCCTCTTCAGTTATCATGGATTGGAAGCGATGACCTTTTTGACGATTCACCGAGACAATATAGTGCCTCGTTGTCTAATTCACAGAAAGATTTTACTTTAGCCTTGCCACAAAATGTTGTTCCGCCACTTCCGTTGTCACAAGACGACAATATGTCGATATGTACAATGGAATCGACGGGTGAACGATTTAGATTTGCATATTCTAGGGAAAAGGAGGATGACCTCATGAAAGCTATCTGTGCCATTATCAAACAGAACTATGCTGGCTTTCCTCTGGCACCAGCTTATCTATACAGTATGTGTATTGAATACTCATGTAAACGGTTCGATCTTCACCATATTAGGAATTTATTACTTCGAATCTTAGTAGTGATACGGGAAAGTGTCGGTGTAAGTAATCTTACAAATATTTGAGATTTTTAAAATCGTTATTATAGAAATACGGTGTACATCAAAACGTATCAGTTCATTTCACAGTAAATTATGCAGAACAGAATACAAAATATGTTCCCATACTCTAACAAAAATACTAATGATACGTTGATTTTTATTTCCGTTGATATTTTAAAGTGAGTCGACATAACACTATTCACAATTAACAATAGCCGGCCCATGAAGTGACACACTTGTTTCGTGCAAATGGTCCAGTCCCTAGCTCTTACCACAAATGTATGTGAATGTAAATGGTCCAGTTTCTACCTCTTACTTATACCCTACTTAAGGTAAGAGGTAAGGATTGGACCATTGCAAGAAATAAGTGCATGTGGATCATTGTGTGTATTTATACAGCTACGTTTTGTGGACATAAATTTGCTCTTTTGATTTCACGGCTTACATAAGTTTCCAGGCGAGTTATTATATGCAGGTTTAGAGACTATTATATATATTCAGATTTTTGGGGATGTCTTAGACTCATTAGATATGACCTGATTCAGAAATCTCTAGTAGGATATTTTTGTAAATACGATATGTCATATGAACGAAACCAGACCCTAAAGACAATATTTCACCTTGAAAATCACGAGAAATTGTAAACGAGTATTTTCCAGAACACTGAATAAAACGGACACCAACTATGTGAGTGACAGTGTCACAGACCTTTTTAATTGTTTAAAGATATATTTCTCTGCATGCTATAGCCTGTTTTGGCCTCAATTAATACATTGTTCTTTTAGTATACCAAGGTTTTCATGTAAGGACTTTTGAATGAAAACAATAGGAAACATTATAGAAATTGGTTGGAGACACCAAAGAAAGTCACCTTCAAGAATATTAAGTTATAGGCCATGAACCCCCAAGAGTCACATACAAGGATATCGAGTATCGGTCAAGAACATTGTTTTCCGAAATATAGCTTTTAGTCATGCAAATCCTAATTTTTAATTGATAAAATATTTTATTCTTTCATTTTACAATATTTTTGAATTCCGGATATACAAATACTGAACGAAATATGTGGGCTTGGGTTTATGGTGTTTGACACCACTTTCAACAATATTTCAGTTATATTGTGGTGGTCAGTTTTATTGATGGAGGAAACCGGAGCACCCGGGAAAAAAACCATCGACCTGTTGCAAGTCACTGACAAACTTTATCACTTAATGTTGTATCGAGTACACCTCGCCATGAACGGGGTTCGAACTCACAACTTTAGTGGTGATAGACACTAATTACACAGGTAGTTGTAAATCCAACTACTATACGATCATGACCACGAGGCCCAAAATATGTGAAATACCACTCATTAAATTACAAATTTCATACGGTTAGAAAAAGTTACTGCTTAATCATTTGATTTTATATACCGGTACTTGTCTGTAAATAGTTTACGATGTCGCCGTGCTCTACGTGGACAAAATTGTTGTCAAAATATTGTTCTCTTAAGATTTTAATATGATTATTTCTACAAAAGATGTTCCCACGCTGTCGATAGTTCTATTTAATTCAAATATCTCGAGTGTGTTTTTATCTCAGGATTTTGCATACTAAATTGCTTGGGAAAGAAGAAATAATGAAAAAGTTTATAATAGAGATCAGCATCGTGTTTCGTTTGAGTCTCTAATTCAAACAATTTAAATTAAACGGTAAATCACTGACTTATTATTAAAATCACCACATATGTGACTAAATTTGTTTACCTTACATTTATTGTTGTACTTACAGGAGATATCAAAATGTTTGTCGGAACAGAAATTTAACTGGTATGTATGTACATATTTACCTATGTAAAAAAGCATAAAGAAGTAAACAAACACCCACCAAAAATTCTACCCTTGAGCAACTCGGCGACAAAAAAAAACGTTTTCAACAAGATAGTTTATTATGTAATTGTTTACTCCTGTTTTGTGTTCATGGTTGTGGTATGTTATTTAACTTTTGAGCAGAATGTAATAATTTTTTAAATAGCTGTTCAACCAGGCTATAGCTATTGAATGATAGATCATGATTGACTTGGCATAGTCACGATGGACCCAGGTTGGTTTATGGTATTTAACGCCACTTTCAACGATATTTCTGTTATATCATGGCGGCCAGTGTTATTTGTGGAGGTAATAGAGAATACCTGGAGCAGTCAACAACCTGCTTCAAGGTCGTGACTATCTCCTTCATTTCGCCTTTTTTGTTAGATTAGATTGTATATAAAGGTAGATGAAAATCGAACTAACACGAACTCACAGCATTGACGACACTCCCGTGTTACGATGCACCCTAAAACATTCTTTAACATATCATTCATCGGTTTTGATATATTATTTACTTCTAATGAATGTTGTTAATTAGTTGGTTTGTTGAGTTCCAATTAAAAGAAAACAAAACACATTCACATTTCTATTCAGTTCTGCTTTTATAACATAACTAGTGCGAATGTGGAGTGTAAAACAGTAATATAAACTTGATTCCTTAACTTTAATATGTGTCTAGGTGTAAAGCTGGATAGTCTATCGTGTTATTCCTTAACTTTAATATGTGTCTAGGTGTAAAGCTGGATAGTCTATCGTGTTATTCCTTAACTTTAATATGTGTCTAGGTGTAAAGCTGGATAGTCTAGCGTGTTATTCCTTAACTTTAATATGTGTCTAGGTGTAAAGCTGGATAGTCTATCGTGTTATTCCTTTACTTTAATATGTGTCTAGGTGTAAAGCTGGATAGTCTATCGTGTTATTCCTTAACTTTAATATGTGTCTAGGTGTAAAGCTGGATAGTCTATCGTGTTATTCCTTAACTTTAATATGTGTCTAGGTGTAAAGCTGGATAGTCTATCGTGTTATTCCTTTACTTTAATATGTGTCTAGGTGTAAAGCTGGATAATCTATCGTGTTATTCCTTAACTTTAATATGTGTCTAGGTGTAAAGCTGGATAGTTTATCGTGTTATTCCTTTACTTTAATATGTGTCTAGGTGTAAAGCTGGATAGTCTATCGTGTTATTCCTTAACTTTAATATGTGTCTAGGTGTAAAGCTGGATAGTCTATCGTGTTATTCCTTTACTTTAATATGTGTCTAGGTGTAAAGCTGGATAGTCTAGCGTGTTATTCCTTTACTTTAATATGTGTGTAGGTGTAAAGCTGGATAGTCTATCGTGTTATTCCTTAACTTTGATATGTGTCTAGGTGTAAAGCTGGATAGTCTATCGTGTTATTCCTTTACTTTAATATGTGTCTAGGTGTAAAGCTGGATAGTCTATCGTGTTATTCCTTAACTTTAATATGTGTCTAGGTGTAAAGCTGGATAGTCTATCGTGTTATTCCTTTACTTTAATATGTGTCTAGGTGTAAAGCTGGATAGTCTATCGTGTTATTCCTTAACTTTAATATGTGTCTAGGTGTAAAGCTGGATAGTCTATCGTGTTATTCCTTAACTTTAATATGTGTCTAGGTGTAAAGCTGGATAGTCTATCGTGTTATTCCTTAACTTTAATATGTGTCTAGGTGTAAAGCTGGATAGTCTATCGTGTTATTCCTTTACTTTCATATGTGTCTAAGTGTAAAGCTGGATAGTCTATCGTGTTATTCCTTAACTTTAATATGTGTCTAGGTGTAAAGCTGGATAGTCTATCGTGTTATTCCTTAACTTTAATATGTGTCTAGGTTTAAAGCTGGATAGTCTATCGTGTTATTCCTTAACTTTAATATGTGTCTAGGTGTAAAGCTGGATAGTCTATCGTGTTATTCCTTAACTTTAATATGTGTCTAGGTGTAAAGCTGGATAGTCTATCGTGTTATTCCTTAACTTTAATATGTGTCTAGGTGTAAAGCTGGATAGTCTATCGTGTTATTCCTTAACTTTAATATGTGTCTAGGTGTAAAGCTGGATAGTCTATCGTGTTATTCCTTTACTTTAATATGTGTCTAGGTGTAAAGCTGGATAGTCTATCGTGTTATTCCTTAACTTTAATATGTGTCTAGGTGTAAAGCTGGATAGTCTATCGTGTTATTCCTTAACTTTAATATGTGTCTAGGTGTAAAGCTGGATAGTCTATCGTGTTATTCCTTAACTTTAATATGTGTCTAGGTGTAAAGCTGGATAGTCTATCGTTTTATTCCTTAACTTTAATATGTTTCTATGTGTAAAGCTGGATAGTCTATCGTGTTATTCCTTAACTTTAATATGTGTCTAGGTGTAAAGCTGGATAGTCTATCGTGTTATTCCTTAACTTTAATATGTGTCTAGGTGTAAAGCTGGATAGTCTATCGTGTTATTCCTTAACTTTAATATGTGTCTAGGTGTAAAGCTGGATAGTCTATCGTGTTATTCCTTAACTTTAATATGTGTCTAGGTGTAAAGCTGGATAGTCTATCGTGTTATTCCTTTACTTTCATATGTGTCTATGTGTAAAGCTGGATAGTCTATCGTGTTATTCCTTAACTTTAATATGTGTCTAGGTGTAAAGCTGGATAATCTATCGTGTTATTCCTTTACTTTAATATGTGTCTAGGTGTAAAGCTGGATAGTCTATCGTGTTATTCCTTAACTTTAATATGTGTCTAGGTGTAAAGCTGGATAGTCTATCGTGTTATTCCTTAACTTTCATATGTGTCTAGGTGTAAAGCTGGATAGTCTATCGTGTTATTCATTAACTTTAATATGTGTCTAGGTGTAAAGCTGGATAGTCTATCGTGTTATTCCTTAACTTTAATATGTGTCTAGGTGTAAAGCTGGATAGTCTATCGTGTTATTCCTTAACTTTAATATGTGTCTAGGTGTAAAGCTGGATAGTCTATCGTGTTATTCCTTTACTTTAATATGTATCTAGGTGTAAAGCTGGATAGTCTATCGTGTTATTCCTTAACTTTAATATGTGTCTAGGTGTAAAGCTGGATAGTCTATCGTGTTATTCCTTAACTTTAATATGTGTCTAGGTGTAAAGCTGGATAGTCTATCGTGTTATTCCTTAACTTTAATATGTATCTAGGTGTAAAGCTGGATAGTCTATCGTGTTATTCCTTAACTTTAATATGTGTCTAGGTGTAAAGCTGGATAGTCTATCGTGTTATTCCTTAACTTTAATATGTGTCTAGGTGTAAAGCTGGATAGTCTATCGTGTTATTCCTTTACTTTAATATGTGTCTAGGTGTAAAGCTGGATAGTCTATCGTGTTCATTTACATCCATATCCTTTCTTACTAATTATATGTGATGAACGTTTCCATTTTTCTTCTTCACCTTACAGATCTTAACCACATCGATGGAGTAGGCCTCGAGTGCGGTAGATCGTGGGTTCGAGCCCCGATTTGGTCAAACCAGATACTATAGAATTGGTATTTGTTGCCTCTCCTCTACAGCAATAAGGAGAAAGATCAAAGACTGGTTGGCTCAGAAACATGATAATATGTCCGCGAAATGTTGTTTCAGTTAATTAGCACTATGAAAATTCAACTAAGCGTGTTGGGCTTGTACAAAGCGGACCTCATTATCATTTCTTTGAAAATTAACTTGTTCTCGCCATGATATAGCTGAAAATTGCTGAGTTAGCGTTAAACAACAATCACTCACTTACTCCCTTATCAGAAGATAATGCAAGTGTTCGCCTAAAATTTTAATAAAATTAGAACTGGTATATAATAATATAGTGATTGTTGCTTAACGCCAAATTGGGCAATTTTGCAGCTATATCATGGCGAGGACAAATCGCATTACGATGATATGATGATAATGTCCGCTTTGTACTAGACCAACGCGATTAGTTAGAATTTGTTAAACTGCCAGTTCACTGAAACAAGTCGGGATGTACTTCTACAATATTCTACAATATAGGAGGCCGCCTTCAACTAACTGTAGACATATCATTCCACCCGGACATATTTATACCGCCTCCAAATCAACCAGTCTTTATCTCTTACTCGTTAAGGTTGCCTGTTTAGTGGACAAGCACCAAATACCAATTCTATTGTCTTTGGTTTGACCCAACCAGGGATCGAAACCATCTACCGCACTCGAGTCTGACACGCTTACCATTACACCATCGAGCCGATTTTGCTCCAAAATAAAAAATTGCATAGCTGTTTATGTTAAAAAAAAAACTTTATGTAACTTCTATTTAATGTATATTCTTTGAAATTCAATACTGTTTTAATATTTACTATATATTGTTTTTACAGTGGGCTAATCAGAAATAAAAGGCACTCTTCAGTGTCAGAAGACTATTTAAATTACGCCGTCAGATGGATGGCAAACTGTGTGCAATTAATTCTGTTTCTAAGGAAGCATAATTTCAAACTTCCATTTGTCGGTAAGAGATGTTCAGATGACGATCCGCAGTCAGCTTTCAGAAATCTTGCCTCGGGATTGGAAGAGATAGTGGTGTTCTGTTTCCAACAAGCTATCTATGCTATAACGAAGGTGAGCATTAAAGGTAGATAGACTCAGAAAAGTGTGAAGATACCAAAAGGGAAATCAGAAGCCGTAGATCGAAGAAAGACAGGCAATAAATGACCAAGTTTGAAGATGCCAAAAGGGAAATCGGAAGCCGTAGATCGAAGAAAGACAGGCAATAAATGACCAAGTTTGAAGATGCCAAAAGGGAAATCAGAAGTCGTAAATCGAAGAAAGACGAACAATACAATGATGAAAAGTAATGACAAATAATGTTCCACAAAAGATTACACAGAATACTAAAGATTGAACAACACGAACCCCTATGAAGAACTGGATGGGTGAGGTGAACTCGGGTGTTTTTTTTTAATGATATAGTAAATAGAAATATCCCAAATTAACTTTGTACATTAATTTCCCCAACATACAAGGTACATCATTGTAATCTTTAAGAAATAGAAATGACATACTTTTACCGTTTACCTTTTTGCAGAATGTCATCGATTAGTGATTCTTTTATCCCATCCGCAATAAAAAAAACAGTTTAAAAAAAAAATGTATATTCGAAATGTTGACACCTTATCAAAATTCAAATCAGAATTAAAGAAAATTGATGAACCCGGGAATCATGTTGTTCCTAAACACTATATCTATCGTCCTCGAAAATTGAATGTTGAGAATCCCAGCTTCGTTTCTGAGCTACGATTTATTTCGAGTCGGAATTGTATCTGACCCATCTTGTCGATGTGGTACCGCGCATGGAAATTTAAAACATTTCTTTTTGTTGCAACCTAAATATCAAAATATTCTGACATGTGGCAATGTTAATTTAACCCATGATCAAATTGTATAATATTTAAATATTTTTGATAATATAAAATGTTCCTAAAGATTCCTTATAGTACATGTATAACTGGAATTGAATTGAGTGAACATGTATATCATATGAATTTTGTTTGTGAACATGATAACATCGTTATTAGTGCTATATATTGTAATTGCATGCCTTTTATGTACTTATTTAATGTAACAAATTCTAATTTAGAGAAGACTTCATAAGTTTGTTTAACTTGTGCCTAATCCATATGTCTATTTTCGTGGCAAATAAAATATGTTTAAGCTAAACGCAGGTGCTCCAGATGGATCGGCAATTCCTAATATTTGGTATCTTCATTTTCCAACTCAAAGTTTTAGTTCTATTGAGGAAAGAATATTTTCCCTTTCGAACACTTCGAAGTCGCTAGTAATTTTTAATAACTTCCAGTCTTATATCAGATGTTTTAACATATTTGGTCAACATTCTTTGATATTTTAACTTGATTTGGGGCGATTGCATTTAATTGTTGTTGTTGTTTTGTAGTTGTAAATGTTTTTGTTTGTTTGTTTTTGTATTTGTTACTTGTTTGTTTCTATTTCTTGCCGCGGTTGACTTCATTAAGGCAATACAAGGTCATACATAGCACAGAAATGCATTTTCAAAGGATGTTCCTCTGTTTTGACAAAAAGTGGGGTATACTACCATTTTCTAGCATTGGTTGGAAAGCCACGTTCGTTTCACTTATCTTGCTTATACAAACATGTATGGCTAAAAGGAAATGAAATTGAGATTTCAAAACAAATATTCACCATTAGAACTTCGACTGTATGACCTATATATATGAATCTTTTCTTGTCAAACAACCAAAAAAAAAAAAAAAAAAAAAAAAAAATTCTCTCCATTTTGTACTGAAAATACTTAAAGGTTAATGGCTATCATCAATGAATAATTTCTTTAACACTTTTGTGGTAGAGTTTTTGTTGTTGAAGTAAAAACCTCACATTGTGAAGTTATTCGTTTTACATCACATAACTAATTTAAATTCAATTTATAAGGTAGAGAATAATTTAACAATTTTTAAAAAAGAATTTTAAACAGATTAAAACCGTAAGTCATCCATAATTTCAAATAAATGTTTTTCTATACACCTGCTCAAATCAATTGATGTATATTATAGCAGAATGGTTATGTGTGGTAAATTGAATCAAATTATTTTTAACCTATTATGGACGTTTTTATATAGTAAAAATTGGCATACTTATTTAATTCCAATCGAAAAAAAGAACGAATATTGATAAGAAATATAATTATATAAAATTGTTAAAGGTATAGTACAATTTTTTGCTGCAATTATTCTGGAAATAAAATATAATTATTAGAATATTCAATTGTTATAATCTATAATTATACTAATACCCCGAGGACATATATTTTTTATATGAGTCAAATTATTATGTTTGACAAGACATGTCCGCTCTGGTTCGTCTTATCATAATTACATATAAACTTAAGTATACCAGTATACAATGCATTAGGTATATTATACACAATGAACCATTTAAACACTAAAAATTTGAAAAGAAATTAGATTGGAAGAAAATACCATGGATTGTAATGGTTATATCTAAGGGATCTTTTTCAAAAGTAAATAATAATTTTATAAGCGCGAATCCATGATTTGGGGTTAGATGGGATCTTAAATTTAGACAAGAGGTCTCGCCCAGATCCCCAACCGATACAAGGTAGATCCAAGGTAGGGGTTTGAGGAATGCCAGCAATTATTAGTATTCTGATAAAATAAATGCTATGCAACATATGTTTTGGCAAATTGTTAGGGGGACACACGCCAAACATCCCCCTCCGAATCCACAACTGGTTTGGTAATCCTGAAAAATTTATTGGAGGTCTGTACCGTTATTTCTAAATGTAGAACCAGTGTTTATGTTTGACAAAGTACAGATATTTTGCCTTGGAAAGGGTCACAAATGACCATTCCTAATAAACGTTGCTCGTTAGGATCTGCTTCAAGGTCGTCGAATTCTTCTAACATGAGACCTCATGAGGACGAGTTTGTGTATTTGGCTAGTCTTGTACAACCAAACATATAAACATAGATATCTAATTTAGTGCTCACGACGGGTTTCTGGAATAACTTTCATCTTGTACGCTCATATAGTAAAAAGATTTGAGACGCTTTTTCTAAGGGGTTGTAACTGCAAAGTATAAAACTAGGTCATTTTTATATATCCTCGGGTGATGAGAATTGAAGTATGACAACATTACTTGAATTTGAAGTGAAAATGTTAACTAAAATATGTAATACTCAGTTATTAAAAAGCTTGAATGTATGTAATAAGAATATGTCAAAATCCTTGAGTCTTTTCAAATGATTGGAAAAATTGTAAACAAAAAACTCCTCTTCATAACCATGACATTTGGTTTTTTAAATTTGAAATGAAAGACATCGAAAAAAATGTGAATTGTTAAGATATCAAAATGGGTAAAGATTCCAACTGAAAACAAATATGGCACATTCGTGATTAATCTAGCACAGCTAATACACGATTTGTTCGCGATCATTAGGCCTATCAAGACAACGTTCACAAAAACTAATAATATTAAGTTTCGAAATGGACCACATTTTTATTCATTATGGAAAAAACGAAAATTCCAGTAATAATTCACAAATGTTACAGTTTCAAGTAAACAAATGCAGTTCTTTTTTATTTGTCTCTGTCTCGCTTTAAAATGTAGAGTTGTGTCAGTACAAGATTTACTATTATTTAATTTACCATCCACACCGAGTCCCAGTGAATGGTAAACAAATATTCACAAATCATGTTCATTACCGACATACAAATACACAAAGTGCATAAGAGCCGATCGGCTTCTGAAGCTTATCTCCACTTCTGACGTTTGTCCACACTTTTCTGTCCACTCCTCCGCCTCTGTACATTATCTTACATTTGCATATATTACATTGACATACTGAGGTATTATACATAATTCTAACATAACCTCCTTCTTTCGCTTTGTAGACAAACGAGCGATTTACCGATGGTATAATCTCATTCGCACGTACATGCGCCGGTGAATGTGACTGACCTTTCCATTGGAAACATAAATTGTGTGCGACATTTTCCACAAACGTAAATACAAATTACAGTCTTTCAAGCAAAGTATACTACCGTATTTGTACTCTTAGACATATCAGAATCGAAATAAATCATGGAAGCCAGAATGTGTATTGAGTTTTAACATGGGTTGGCGGATATTAGTAAATTTTATCCTTCGCCCCTGGTTCGGGATAAAATACTAATATTCGCCAACCCATGTTAAAACCCCCAACACATTCTGGTTTCCATGATTTATTTCTTAATTAGTCACAATTCCTTATCCTATTTATTGTTGTAGGCTTTGTATGGATTGCTTGCAAGTGTACTCGATGGCAATCCCTTTTCGGAAAATGATTCGATGAGCAAAAAACATGGTATGTCAAGGATAACGGCTGTGCTTGATGCTGTGGTTCGTCTCACTACCAATCAACAATTACACCAAGATGTCCAGAAACAAATATTTCTATATCTGTTCTTCTTCAGCAGTACTTCCATCTTTAACAAGTTATTTCAAGAAGGTAAGAGTTCGTTTATGGTGTTTAGCGCCACTTTCAACAATATTTCAGTTATATCGTGGCGGTCAGTTTTATATGTGGAGGAAATCGGAGTGCCCGGAGAAAACCACTGACCTGTCGGACAATATTTTAAGCTTAAAATAAGAACAAAACCCAACTTGTTATATGTGTGTAAAAATGAAATTGAATATTATTGATTGGTTATAGAAATAAACAGTGGTATGTTGTTAAAGGTTTACCACGTTGTTAAAACCTGTTGCTATTAAAGCGATCATGTTTTCGATTGCGTATTAGTGTGTTTGTGATCGAATATTAATACAATTAATCAAATCTGTATGTTGATCTTTGAATTGTACAATGTATAACTGTTACAAAAGAGCCGCCGTCTTGGTTGCGATTAGATGGATTTGCACAGACCAATACAATATGTCATGAAGTACAGTCTGGTTTCGTACTATTAATATGATCTCTACTGATATGGGAGATATATGTACAGAAAGACAGAAATTATTTTAACTGCAATGGAGATATGAACGACAAAATAAAGACCATTTCACTATTTGTAGACATAAACGAAAGCTCGCTTAATATGCTGACTTATCTTTAATCTTGAAAACACCTTCCAATTTATCTCCCTCATTACCATATGACCGAGAACCAGACTATAACGGAAGCCTGGTAGAATGGGGCTAATGTGGTCAGTACATGTCACAGCTGAAGATGTTAGTTTGATTGCCGCCGCCATTTGCAACTTGTACTCGATACAACTTTATGCAATAAAATTTGTCATAGTCTTGTTCAAGCAGACTCTCACATGCCTTGCAATACAGAAGCTGCTTTAAAAAAGTACTGAAACCGAGATTGAGACAGAAACTTCATAAAATCAGGGATTTACTAGCATTTTCCATGAAAGCATGTGCCACACGAAACCGTACAAACAACACATAGTAGAAATAATTTAAAATGTTGACTTGACCAGCAAAGGAATAGAGAAGATAATTAAACGGTGAAAGCAACCATGGAACCCTAAGAAATACACTCTCAAAGTATTAAAGGAGCAACCATCAGTTCTAAAAGACAGTTCATCACACTTTATTCCAACAACCAATAAAGGCACCGCCCTTAAAACTGGAAAAGAACATCTGCCCGTTATTTGCAAAACAAAAGATAAACAATTCCATCAACTCTATGCTAATATCACGTACATGTAAGCTTCTAAATTACTTGAATAGATATCTGCTCCAACCTCATGCGACATTTTGAAGAACATAATATATTCTAGAACAAACAACTTAGGAATAACCATAACTGTGAAGCACAAGTCATTAGTGTAATACATGACTGGGATAAACTGGGCTAGATAAATACTTTTATAGACAACAGGAAACATGTCGCTGTTTTTTATTTTTGAAAAGCATTCGACACAGTACCACGTAAAAGTCTGAAAAGTAAATTATAAAAATATGGCATCTGAAAGAACATAATAAATTGGATTGATGTAGTTTTAATGTATTTTCATAAATGGTATAAAACATTATCGAAGAAGGAACTGCCTACCCTTCCGGAGCACCTGAGTTCACCCCTGGTTTTTAGTGGAGTTCGTGTTGATCGATCTTTTGTTTCCTGTGTAATGTTTTGTAGATCGTTGTTTGTCCATTTGCCCTTTTTCTTTTGGCCATTGTATTGTCAGTCCTTCGATCTTTTAAT
This sequence comes from Bathymodiolus septemdierum, assembly GCA_963383655.1. Lineage (NCBI taxonomy): Eukaryota > Metazoa > Mollusca > Bivalvia > Mytilida > Modiolidae > Bathymodiolus > Bathymodiolus septemdierum. The sequence goes on along the minus strand of OY726522.1, from coordinate 51,463,343 downwards.
TACCCCTTTGGTATCTTTTGGCCATTGTATTGTCAGTTCTTTGATCTTTTGATTACCCCTTTGGTATTTCTTGGCCATTGTATTGTCAGTCCTTCGATTTTTAAATTACCCCTTTGGTATCTTGTGGCCATTGTATTGTCAGTCCTTCGATCTTTTAATTACCCCTTTGGTATCTGTTGGCCATTGTGTTGTCAGTCCTTTGATCTTTTGATTACCCCTTTGGTATCTTCAAGCTTTCCTTATTGGAGAATCGTCGGATAAAGAATTAAATGATCCCCTAATGCATGGTATTTGATTAGAATGAGATTCGGTGGTTTCCTCGGGTTTTCTGGTTTCCTCCACCAATAAAACCGGCCTCCACGATAGTACTGAAATATTGTTGAAAGTGGTGTTAAACACCATAACCCTAATCCAATTATTTCAGCGCAAACGAATACCAGATAACATAAATATTTTATGCTTTTTTTAATCTTGTGCTCCTAAATACATATAATTAAATATACTAGTATATGAAAATTAATAATGCGATTTGTGTTGTAGATTCGGGTCCAGTTTATTACAATTGGTCAGCTGGTGTTCGAATACGATCAAACATTGGTCAGATTGAAGACTGGGCTCAGAAGAACGGGTTCGAAGAAGAGTTTTCACAAGTCTCTGAAAAGCTGCTTACAGCCGCAGAATTTTTATCTACATCCAAATCTCTGTTATTTAAGGTAATGGGATTTTAGAAAACGAGCCAGTCCATGCTAAATAAAATTGAATATGTGTACACCTTAGATGCAGAAGTAAAATTACAGTCAATCTTGCCCATGCGGCACCTCTATTAAGCAGTCACCTGTATTTAAAGGTCACCCTTTCTTGTCCTGTCTTAGAAAATGTCATGTGAATTGAACCTCTTTTAATAGGTCACGTGTCTTATAAGACCGCCTTTTCTTTGTCTCAAAGATGACCTCCTAATACAGGTTTGACTGTATATTTTAGAAATATCATATCTGTTGAGAAATAAAAAGGGAAAACGGTAATGGTCGACTATATCACGAAACCTCAACAATATGAACCACTTACTTCCAAACATTAAACTCCAAAACATACAAAAGAAACAGAAGTTGATAGCAATCCATATTTAGCATTGAACAAGGCAAAAAAATATGAAGAAGTGGGTTGGATGAATCATTTATGTTTTTCGACATTGTCAGCAATTTTACAGCTATATCGTGAATTCCAGACTTAATAGACAGCTATAACGAACTGCAATGTGAAACCCCGACATTGGGTTGGTGTCTGGAAACCTTAACACTTGAGTTAGGTATTGGGGCACAAACCAACGTTAGTGGCGCTATGCATGTGGGTTAGAGGTTAAAGATCTTAATCACTCAGCATGACACCAATGCGAAGGGGTTTTAATTCATTGTCTTGAACCCAACGATATGAACAACATTTAACAAAAAAACCAAAAGACCTCGCACTTCTACAGAAAAAACGACAGCAATCGATGCCAAGCAGTCAGTTACTGAGAATTCAGTGTTTCGGTACAGACATGTTTGTTTTACATATATTCATAATAGAAATTTGCAGTTCCTAAATAATGTATTTATTATCAGCACTAAAGTTCTATCCCTCAGGCATAGTTGACCTTAGCTGATTTTGGCTATACTGTATAGACCCTTTGGTTTTATTGCTACCAAACACTTTTGTTCTTTCAGTTTGATTGGATGAAACTGAAAATAAATTTTCAGCCGCTGAACGAAGCACAACTCTATCATTTGGTCTGTGGATACGATCATGGCGGGAAACAACCGCCATCGTCATGGTTACCATCACCTGAAGATAGACATCAGGCAAATATGAAAGGTATATAAAAATAGTAAATATACATTTTAGAACTTCGTGAGAGGTCTTTGCACACGACAAATGTTTGAACAAGTGATAAAGGATTTAAATAATTTTGCTCTTTTATATTTAGGAAAAAAGTTTGGGATGGTAGCTGTTTAGCGCCACTTTCAGCAATATTTTAGTTCTATGGTTGCAATCGGTTTTGGTGGTTGTGAACACGAGAGTACTCAGACAAACACATAGACCTAGCGGAAGTCACTTAGTATTGAGCACACCTCACAATGGGCGAGAATCGAACTCACAACTCTGCCAGTGATAGGCACTGCAAACACAATTAACGATAGCATGAAATAAAATACTTCTGAATCTCCTGGTAAAAAATACAAAGTTATGGAATAGTACTTTAATACTCCTCAAACCACAAACCCTACACATTTTCTTGTACCGGATATACCGTATTCAAGATGACCAGCAAAAATATTGAATACTAGTTAGATAATGTACAGACACTGTCATCAAAATTTCATGATTAATTTACATTGTAGAAGAAATCCCACTGGAGATGACAGCACATCCGCCATTTTTGCTGCCTCAGGAAAATGGCTGTATTGATTTAATGCAGCCACCCGATGACCCCGCATTCTGGAAGCTTTTCAAGGAACTCCATCCTCTCTATGGGATCACGGAAGGTAGGGAACTAACTGTTTTGGTTATTGACTAAACTGTATACATAGCAATACACTGATAGATAACGTTTATGTCTTTACTTATATTGCAATATTTGTTTTATGCCAGAAACGATAAATCGATCTCATTTTGTTTTAAGCAATTTACATTGACGTGGAATCCAAATACACATTCCAAAAAAAAATAATTAAAACCTGGCATAATATTTGTGCACATAGTGAAAACCTGAATTTTAAATATTTAACATGATGTCAGATGTTGCTTTACTACCACTCAGACATAGTTGCACAAAAAGGCATCTAACAAACAGCTCATGATTAGAAACAGTTGGCTATGAGGGGTCGTTGTTGGCTCGTTACAAGAAGGAAAAATATTCAGACGCTATCTTTTATATCCCATTTTTTCTCGTGGCAATCCAGCTTGGTGGTGTCCGTGTTGCTCATCTTTTTAGTTTTTTGTGTTGTCCTATCATGTGTCTTTACGTTCTGAGTTCCGTGTGGTTTGTGTTTGTTTGCGTATAGTGGTGTCCAGCACATATTGTGTTGTATTTTTGTTTTGTTTTTCTTCGTCTTGTATACCATATGTTGTCAATTTCTCCGGATGCCCTTTTTTGAGTGCCACCTTGATTAATATAACTGAGATTCTGCTCTCTTGGCGTTAAGTAACTATCAATCAATAAGCAGTAGTCATATTTTGCAGACACAAGCATTTAAAGTAGACCGAAAACTGCTACCTGATTGCACATGAGCGACATTATGATATATAGGTGAAAAAAGGAAAGTATGTAGTATAAAAAAAATGTCATTTCTGTTAAGAACAGTAACGTTAATTATTTAAAGGATATACTACTGTTACATATTTTTTCATCATGTATATACGAAAAGCCTTACAAGTACTCTTAGCCATTTCAAAATTGTATCCACACTCTTATTACAGATGACAGTGACAGTGGAATTAGTCCATCAAATACTCCGAGATTTACCGGTAATTTTCCGAAAGTCGAGCTTCAAAATTCATTCTTCAACACGCCAGACGGATGTAGAAGCGACATAGACATTCCCATTAACAGACCCCAAAACCTCGGTAGCAATTGCAATGGTGAAAATATGTCACCTCGCTCGAATATGAGCGTAAAACCGAAAACGCAATATTATAAACTTTCTTATGAAAGTGATCCTAACATTACACCAAAGACATCGACGCCATCATCACCCAAACACCCGCCATCATCTAAACAAGAGTCGATCAACAGACGACTTGATTTACTCATCACAAACAATAACTTGAATGTTCCTGAAACTTTAAACAACGATGTAATATCTCCAATTGAAGAGTCTGCGCCACCACTTCCGCCAAGAAGTTATAAACAACCTTCACCTCCAACATCGCCACAGCATTTGACAAATGGTAGTTTATCACATAGTGCAAACGTTACATCTCCAAAACGTTTGACTAATGGCAGCTTATCCCATAGTGCGAATGTTAATAGTTTGCAGAAACAATTTTCGAACGAGCTTGAAAATGAAGATCCTCTAGGAAGAGAAAATTTGGCTCAAGTCAACAGACAGATATATGAATCTCTGGGGCAAATGAGTCCAACAAGTAAGTAGTAAAGTATTATAAGAAAAGTTTGAAGATACCAAAAGGGTAATGAGAAGCCGTAAATAGAAGAAACACAGACAATACAATGGCCGAAAGACAAAGGACAACAGGACAAGCAATGATCAACAAAAGACCACATATTTTAAAGATTGAACAACACGAACCCAATTAAGGACTGGGTGTAAACACATGTGCTCCGGAAGGGTAGGTAGTTTCTGCTCCACTAGTGGCACCTACCTGTCGTGTTAATACTGATACGTTTTAGGTGAATCGCAAAAGACACGAACCAAAAACTAACCCGACATAAACAACTTCTTAATATTATTAGCAAGTAAGCGTTAAAGAAAACGAAAGGGCAATTAAGAATGAACAATCCAGAGACACAGGCAAAACTGAGAAGAAGACACAGAACGTAGACAAACAAAACAAGAAGACACAGAACGTAGACAAACAAAACAAGAAAACACAAAACGTAGACAAACAAAACAAGAAAACACAGAACGTAGACAAACAAAACAAGAAAACACAGAACGTAGACAAACAAAACAAGAAGACACAGAACGTAGACAAACAAAACAAGAAGACACAGAACGTAGACAAACAAAACAAGAAGACACAGAACGTAGACAAACAAAACAAGAAGACACAGAACGTAGACAAACAAAACAAGAAAACACAGAACGTAGACAAACAAAACAAGAAAACACAGAACGTAGACAAACAAAACAAGAAGACACAGAACGTAGACAAACAAAACAAGAAAACACAGAACGTAGACAAACAAAGCAAGAAGACACAGAACGTAGACAAACAAAACAAGAAAACACAGAACGTAGAAAAACAAAACAAGAAAACACAGAACGTAGACAAGCAAAACAAGATAACACAGAACGTAGACAAACAAAACAAGAAAACACAACACAGAAAACTAAAAAGATGATCAAACTGAGGGTGAGCCTAGATGCTGGTGAATTGTAAGTGGTTCCTATTAAAACTGAGGGTGAGCCTAGATGCTGGTGAATTGTAAGTGGTTCCTATTAAAACTGAGGGTGAGCCTAGATGCTGGTGAATTGTAAGTGGTTCCTGTTAAAACTGAGGGTGAGCCTAGATGCTGGTGAATTGTAAGTGGTTCCTGTTAAAACTGAGGGTGAGCCTAGATGCTGGTGAATTGTAAGTGGTTCCTGTTAAAACTGAGGGTGAGCCTAGATGCTGGTGAATTGTAAGCGGTTCCTGTTAAAACTGAGGGTCAGCCTAGATGTTGGTGAATTGTAAGTGGTTCCTGTTAAAACTGAGGGTGAGCCTAGATGCTGGTGAATTGTAAGCGGTTCCTGTTAAAACTGAGGGTGAGCCTAGATGCTGGTGAATTGTAAGCGGTTCCTGTTAAAACTGAGGGTGAGCCTAGATGCTGGTGAATTGTAAGCGGTTCCTGTTAAAACTTAGGGTGAGCCTAGATGCTGGTGAATTGTAAGCGGTTCCTGTTGACATCCGCCGTGTTGCTCATATATTCAAGCCAATAGTATTAGCAATATCACCACATGTGATTTATTCGTGTGTCCAGGTCATCGCCTTACTGAAAACAATCTTTTGATTTAAAAATTAAATAAATGTATTATAGATTGAAATCCCGTAGGGTCATCAGAATTCTGGCAAAAGTTTAGACAAGTGTATAAGTACCTAGTTGGTTTCATTCAGACTGAATTGGAAAAATGTAGTTGTCTAAACCATTTCGCAAACTTCAAATTTGGCCAAAGTAACTTACTATGTCTGGTATGATTTTTTCTACAGGTACCAGACCTCCCATGGTACCAGTTTTAGGGACTACTGTAAAGTCTTCCAACAATCCTGTTTTCTCCATTGGAATAACAAAAGGTGACCAAGGCTTAGGACTCGGTCTCATTGATGGTTTGGTGAGTTTTATTAGAATCTAATATATATTGTTTAGCAAAATACAAGTCTTTAACATTTTAATGAATATTATTTTTCATAAATGCCAAAAATTGCCGTAATTGTAAATACTAATTCTAATAATCAAATAATTTTTAAAACAATATGTAGCCATGGTGACCTAATGTGTCGCATTTCATCCTGTATATTTAATATATCATTTTATCAAAATATGTTAGAAGTTCAAGTGTCAATATTGCAAATTGGATAGAAGTACTACTGTGAACGTAAAGTTATTCCTCCTAATATTTGTTTATTTAAATAATTTAATATAAACAAAATCATAATATTTCTCCTTTGAAGAACAAGCATTCCATGCTGTTTATTCCGTCTTCAATTCTATGGTGGAGATCACACTAGTCCTAGTACAAATTTACACTCCTTTATTTCAGTATACTCCATTACGACTGGCTGGCATTTACATCAGGAAAGTTTTACCTGGTAGTCCAGCTGCAGAGAATGGCAAAATACAAGTGGGTGATCGGCTGTTATGTGTAAACGGGAAAAGTATAGTTGGTGCTGATTATCAAAGGTGAGTATGTTATTATATAGGAGGATTATTGCGTTTAACGTCACTTTCAACAATATTTAAGTTATATTGTTATTATAATATAAAATAGACATTTAATGTTGTGAACATATAAGTAAATGATATGAATATTAGTATGATTAATATTTAATGGATTGGACCATGCAAAAATGTTTATGGTCAATGTGCTGTTCGAAATGATTTCCATTGTTTATTTTGATATAATATATAATTACCATGATATAGAAACAAAAAATTAACCAAACATTGATATGATTGAAGAATTAACAAAGTTAGATCAAGCGATTTTGAAGGAATTCACATGTTCACATTGGTACAGCCTAGTACATTATTGGCATATTATGCTTTTAACATGTTTTTGTTTATTATATTTTTGTGGTTTTATGTTCTGAATTCTTTTGAACTTTCTTACCTATGCAATCTTTCAGAACTATTGAACATCGATAGTAACCCACGGCTGATCATGCGTACTCTTCCCACTCATTGCCCGTGGGGAAAAATTCAGTCCTCGTCCTCATGAATAATTCATCTCTAATCTAATCTTAAATTAGATAATTCTGCCTTGTCGTACCAGAAAATTATGGTTTCATAATAAAAGTTATTATTTTTGTGACTTACTGACCAATCGTATACTTTTGAGTATTTGATGCTGTAACAACTTCTAAATATCGGATCGGAAACGAAAGATTTGAGTACAAGGGTCTTGTAGTCGCTGAAATTAATTTATACAATTCATTCACACCAGGATATAGCTAAAATGCTGCTAAGGTTGTCGCTAAACATCAATCAATCAATAGAGTAACGAGACAACTCCGTAGCGATGAATTATCTTTCAATTGACCAATGAGTAGAGAGTATCGGAGCATGATCAGCCTTTGGTGACAGATAATACTTTATTGAAATGCAGATATATTTTGTGTCAATGTATTGGTATAAAACTATATTTTAGACCTTTTTTGCCTCAACTTGGACTTACATTTGTACCACGTTTTAAACAAAAGTATGAGATTTTGAGATACATCTTTTTTGTAATTTCAGTGCTATGAAATTGATAAGAGCAGCTGGCGATCATTTGACGTTGTTAATAGCGAAGGGTAATGACTCTATTGCCACCAAAATTTCATCTTCCAGTTGCTGAATTATGGATTGGAAATAGTGGTATTGGATTTGTGTTGAAAGACCTACTGAACAAAAAATGTTTAACTGGCAAAGACTATTGAAGTATAATTATATACAACAACTTTTCAATGTGTTGAAAGACCTACTAAAAAAATATATTTTTAACTCGAAAAACTATTGACATATAATATTTTGCCAGTTGTAATTAATACGCTCCCAAAGGGAGCGTTAATGGTAGAAGTATGAACATACTAATGCACTTCAAAATGTTCAACAACATGGCTGCCAACCAGAAATAATTTAAAAGACAAATCACGTGACCTAAGCTATGGCTGCCAACCGGAAATAAATTAAAAGACAAATCACGTGACCTAAACTTTCTCCAATATAAACGATACGCGAGTAGCAAATAAAGTGATCTCTGCAACGAGAAAAAAAAGAAGAATTACAGAACAATACACCTCTAGTCGATTTTTTTTTCAAATAAAAATGAAACAATGAAACGGAAAATCCCGAACTCAAAACGAATAACACCGAATCTTTAATCATTTGCCACTGCGCATTCTCATTCATTGTGATCGTCTGCTGCAAGAAATCCAAAGTTTTCAGCTATAGAGTTTTAGGTTATTTTTAAGCTTGATATTTTGTAAACAGGAAGAAAAATTACTGTTCTTCGGGAGCGTTTCAGGTTGCACCTGCCTCATATTATCAAAGATACTAGTATTAATCTAAAGTCCAATATGGTGGCATGTGGTAATTTCCATGTTTAAATATTCAATGGATCATGTTTGGCACAAATGGAGGACGTCACAATGGTTGTGCTCAAAAACATAAAACATTCGCCATGTCAATGGCGTCGTCCATTTACAACACAAATTCATATCATATTTGTACATTTTCCTATTAAAGTCAAACTAATAAATGTTATCCCATGATTTTTTTTACGATTCTGCTATGGGTGTTTCTAATATTTTACCATTGCTTGATTGAGCAGCATGAACCTCACAAAAACATGGGGATGAAATCAGATGATCTGGAATAGTAAGAAGATCCCGCTCCACCAGTGGCATCCATCGTGTTAATCTTTCTTTAATCATTAGATCATATGTTTCTTAAGTATCTAGACTATACCATTAAAATAATGTTTTCTTCACAAAAAATATTTACTGTTTCTTAACACTTGTCAAACCAAACCAATTCCAATCCACATAAGGAATATTACCACAAGATATTTTTATTTTTCAAGGATTGAACTAGAAATTAGATTCTAGTCTGCATAATTATTTAGGAGAATTATTATTGGTATTGCTAAATAAATTTCATTCTCAGGTCCATATCATGCATAACATTTCATCTTATTTATATATAAAATAATAAAACGGGTAAAATTTGAATTGATTCCATTATTTCCAATCCACCATTGCACTAGATAATTAGGCTAAAATTCAAAACTTAGTTCATCTTCTTAGCCAACACAATTAGCTGCCATTATTTCAAATGTGTGATAATAAAACTGACCGTGATATTTATATAAGAAATGTCTAAATCTACCTGACAAATCTACGCATTGTGGATTTTATAATTCAGGGCATATTGAATGATGTATCAGGGGACATATACAATAGGATATATATATATATGATATAATTGTATAATGTGTATATATGTTTTTTGTTTTATTTCACGTTTTGACATGTTTGTTAAACATATGATATTAAAATTTAATTATATGTCCAATACTTTTTTCTTCAAAGATGAAAAGGGGCCGTGGTGGTCATGCTCGTATGGTAGTTGGATTTACAACTACCTGTGCAATCAATGCCTATCGCCACTTAAGTTGTGAGTTCGAACCACTTTCAGGGCGAGGTGTACTCGATACAGCACTATGTTATAAAGCTTGTCAGTGACTTGCGACAGGTCGGTGGTTTTCTCCGTGTACACCGGTTTCCTCCACCAACAAAAAATAAGTCCTTCATGTCTTTAAACAGGTACCCAAAATCTCACACACAGGTCAGTTTTATCTACCAATGGACTCCATCCTATTTTACCATGTCCAGACCCCAACTGTCAAATCTGGGAATGTTTCCTGCTCCATTTCTACAGTTCACTTACCATAAGACATCGTCACCGTTTTCTGCCTATTGCTACACAGACGTATTCCTTCTGAGATAGAGAACTCTCTAGGGAAGAAATTTGATGTCAGGATAATGGTTCCTTACCCTAAAACGAGAGGATATTAGTTTTCTTGGTTACGTTTAGCTCTTATTCACTTTAGGGTTTATATTTCCTACCCAACAGTAGTAATAGCAACAGATAATACGATAGGTGTAGCATGAAGCATACTTATCCAGCAATCAGTACATTTGCTATACAAATATGCTATACGAATAAATGTTTGCTTTATTCGTACTAGACGAATAAATTTTTCAGCCTACGAATAAACTTTCCTGGTACCCTGTAGCTATGTACAGCGGAGGGCGTAGACAAGTATGAAACTGGTACTAATGTAACTGCGAAACAGGCTTGAAAAGCTCGCCGAAGGCTCGCTATTCTGCCTGTTTCTAAAGCTCGTACAAAATAAATTTTATATTTACCGACAATGTACGTATATTGTATATTTCTCATCTGATCTGCAAAGAAGTTCCTATCAGTTTCTCTCAACTGTATCTACGCATTCAAGTTCGGCATATTCCAAGTCAATTCAACTCGACTTAGAAAAACCAAGGCAGGTTAACCCTTTGCGACATTTAGTGTATTATCGTAACGTCGTTGAAAAAAACCCACCTGTTATAAATTTCAAAATAGGAAAATTGTTGGAAAGAGTATTGAAAAATGCCTGTTATTCACGAATTTCTTTCTATCCAATAAAAAAAACCAATCGTTTATTTACAGATTACAAATAGAAACTACAACTGTGTTCCCGACATCGCTATTTTTATACGATTGTGTCATTTTAAGCTGTTTATTTCTTGGCAATTACTGTGCTTTTTAATTAAATTAAAACATTGAGAAATAATTAAAAATTTGATAAAGACTTGAATTAAAATTCTCCATAAACAGATTTTTGAATGTAGCATTTCAAGGGTGTTGAAAAATTCTACATTCAGTGGTGTTGGATAAGAAATCTACAAATGTCTACCATATCTATATATAGATCAAAGGCATGTCGTGACGTCATAATATAAATTGCCGTTTTCAACGACTTTTCATCAGGAAAGCAGCATGTATTCTATGCTCCTGATGGAAGATCAATCAGATGATGATAACTCATGTGATATTATACAGCAACTCAACTTATCTAAGAGCTCCTTTTGGAGTATTGAGGCATGTGGCGAGTCGCCTGATAGCTGCATTTGGAGCATGGATGCATGCAGAGACTCGCCTTGCACATTCATTTGGAGTAGTGACAGTATGCAGCGACTCCTCCTACAGGTCGATTTGCAGGAGCAAAACATATAGCGCCGACTCGCTATGCACCTCCACTGTGAGCACTGATACATTCAGTGACTCGTCGTCCAGCTCCATTTGGAGTATCACCTCCTTGGAAGGTGATTGGGACTTTGACACACAGAGATATTTTGTGCTAATTGTGGTGTCAAAAGAGGAGGAGCTTGATGGCACCAACAATATTTGTGTAAGTTTAATTAAATTAAGTCATCATATTATACAAATTCCCAACAAAAACGAGCGAATATTTTTAAACAAATTGATTTCTGTCTGAAATTAAACATTCTATTAAGTTATTTATGATTAAATAAAAATAGAAAGTATAATTCTCATAATATATATTTCTTTTATAAAAGATTCATTTTCAACGCAGCAAAAAATAAGGATAGAAAAGTATCCTTGATTCAAGGATACTTTTCTATCCTTATTTTTTTTTAATTAGAAATGGAAATAAACTTGCTGATATGAAATATAACTTTGAGTTATATCTACTTCAATCTAATTAAAATTAGATCTCTACACTTGCTCATTTTTTTCTTATTTTTTTTTTCATGCTCGGCCCAAACCAAAAAAAAAAAAGAGCAAGTGCGGAAATCTCATTATAATTTGACTGTATTACTTTTAACCCATATTTTTAATTTCTGATCACCCTAAAAAACTTTGTCGCAGGCCATCTTGAATTTCCGATCGACACTAAATTTCCACAACAAACATTCTAGCCTATATTCAATGGAATTAACGTTGAAATTTCAGAAAAAAGAGATGCTCATTTTCCCATATGCAAAAAAAAGACCTAAAAAAACTAATGACTTTAACCCTTCCCACATCACAGCTCCCGTAGCCAGGACCTATGAGAGGGGGGTTCATTCGGTACATCGGTCTGGGGCCCGGAGAGACAAGAAGGGGGCCCGTGAATCTCTGAAGAGCCACATAGCCTTAGCTACAGATGTTTTTGTTTTATTTGTTTTTATTTGTTTTTGTATTTTCAACAATTTTTTAGTTTATTTAGAAATAATAATTATGTAAAATTCACTTAGACTTCTGAATTCTGGTTGTTGATCATCACTCACATTTACATTGTAATCAGGAAGGCCATCGTTAGGAAATAAATCATTTATGAATGTTTACCAGTGGTTTTATTGGACCTCAAATCCTCAATTTTGAGAGAAGTCGCAGCCTTTCCCCGGGGCCCCAAAGCAGTCTTGTTCCGCCTTGCAAAATTTCTCTTGGAGGCCCTGCCCGTAACAAGCATATAGATGACATATAGGCGTTTTGACAAAATATTTCAAACGGTTCAATACTACAACGGTGAAATATATCTTTTTTTAAATAAAAAAATATTGTTCGCTACAGTAATTAACGGGTGCTTTGTGAATAAGGTCCTAGACATATAATATTTCTTGCATTCTGAAGCGCGTAGAAATGAGCAAATCCGATTGGTGAGACAGGAACACAGGTAGTTAACAAGAATCACAGAGAGACATTTCCCAGAGAAAATACAAAATGTACCAGATGGGAAGAGGAAGAAATGTGATGTGTTTTCATGTTCTCGCGAACGGTTCAGGAAAACATGAATACAGTGGTGGTGTCCTCATTGTAAAGTTGGGCTCTATGTTGAATGGTGCTTTAGTAGATATATGTGTACTGTCTACTGTATAATATATCACAATCTATGAAAGACTTTCCTTTCTACTAAAACCCTGAAGAACAAATGTACCCATAATTCTGATCTTTCTGTAATTTTAATTAATGTCGTTCAAAAGCTTGATTCTATGAAATAATTTGAAGGTTTGTATGTAATGTTGTTCAATGGAAAGATAAAGTTAACTCGTTCCGATGTAAACATTGTTCTTTTTTAAATCTATTAGTTGCCATACATTGTTCCATGTTTCCCACCTTAATTGACTTGCCCGTTAATCTAATCAAATGTTAAGTAAGAACAGGAACTGCTAACCTTTTCGGAACACTTAAGATACTTGTGAGTTATCATTGCATTGCCATACAATTTATCAAATGCCTTTAAAAACATTGGAAATATGCATGTGCGTGAACGTCATGAAAACACGCAACGTGAGGTGACGTTTTATCGTTACGCTTTGGAATATATTAGTTCTAATAATAAAACCCTAAATGCTCGCTTACTCGCAAGGGTTATAACGGGATGCCATTACACGTAATGGAGCAGTCGCCGAGATTTTTTGCGCTCGCTTACAGAGTTTCTGACGCCTGCATTTATCAATAATAAGACATAACCTTTCCTTTTGTCCATTATTATAACAAGTTTTTATCACCTACTAGTATTTTAGAATGTAATTCCCACAAAATAAAAATCCATGTTTACTTTCTCTCTGAACATTTTGTATTTCGTTATTTCCGGCCTCACTATTTGGATGTCGATACCATATTTGGCGATTTGAGGCGTGAATGTTTACATCAGCGTGTAGTAAGAAATACCATATTTAGAAAAGCTCCGCCTTCCGTAGTTTCCGGTTATGGAAAACGATCGATAAATTTGAACAAGGTTGTTGCTACCTTTGAAAAGCATATATTTCTCAGCCAAACCGATTTAACAAGGACTGAGATCATCAGTAATAGTTATAATGAAATGTTTGAAGCGTAAATAGTGAGTTTTTATGTTTCAACTGCAACTTTTTTTTGCTCCATTGTGACGAATGGGACCGCGTTGTAGCTCTGCCGAGACACAAGTTTGTCACAGGAGCTACATTATTGCAGCTAGAATATATGGCAACGTAACGTTGTATACAATCAACGTCTTGGTGTTCAAAGGGTTAAAACATTGGAAATATGCATGTGCGTAGTTAACTCGAGACTGAATTTTTTATATAGAAATGCAAAGTCTTTGGACACCAGGTCAAGAATGACTCTTACAACTGCACTAATTCAGTGTTATTTAGATAAGAATGACTCTTACAACTGCACTAATTCAGTGTTATTTTGACTACTCTCGTTCATCATGGTATTGTAGTTTAGGGAAGAGTATGATCAAAAAATTACAAGTAATTCTTGACCTAGGACCTAGAAATAGAATAAATTGTGATATTTTGGATAAAGTAAACATGCTTTCTGTTACAGACAGAGTCCGTCAATCAAGATTAAATCATGTGTTCAACATTTTTCATGGACATGCACCTGAATACCTATATGAAAATTTTAATTTAAACAATAACTTGACTAGAGGTGCTACAAATTTAAATTTTTTAGTTCCAAGTGAAAATACTTGTAATAAAAATAGTTTTGTTTATAATGCTATTCTTGACTGGAACAATTTGCCAATCAAAATAAAAAATATTTCTAACAAGGGCAACGCAAAGCGTGGCGTATCCCCTCGCCTAAAAATTAGACCCTGTGACCTTGACCTTTGACCTTGAAAATCAATAGGGTTCCAGATTCTCTTAAGGTCTAAGTTTGTACCAAGTTTGGTCAAAATCCATTGAAGGATGTTGATTCTAGTGTTCACAAGGATGTTATGCGGTAACAATTTGATCCGGTGACATTGACCTTTGACCTATGACCTTGAAAATCAATAAAATTTCAGACTCTCCTAAGGACTACGTATGTACAAAGTTTGGTCAAAATCCATTGAAGGATCTTGATTCTAGAATGTTCACAAGGATGTCATGCGGTAAAAATTTGACCCTGTGACCTTGACCTTTGACCTTGAAAATCAATAGGGTTCTAGACTCTCGTAAGGACTAAGTATGTACCAAGTTTGGTCAAAATCCATTGAAGGATGTTGATTCTATAGTGTTCACAAGGATGTTATGCGGTAAAAATTTGACCCAGTGACATTGACCTTTGACCTATGATCTGGAAAATCAATAGGGTTCCAGATTCTTCTAAGGACTAAGTATATACCAAGTTTGGTCAAAATCCATTGAAGGATCTTGATTCTAGAGTGTTCACAAGGATGTTACACGGTAAAAATTTACCCAGTGACCTTGACCTTTGACCTATGACCTTGAAAATCAATAGGGTTCCAGACTCTCCTAAGTATGTACCAAGTTTAGTCAAAATCCATTGAAGGATGTTGATTCTAGAGTGTTCACAAGGATGTTATGCGGTACAAAATTGACCCTGTGACCTTGACTTTTGACCTTGAAAATCAATAGAGTTCCAGATTCTCTTAAGGACTAAATATGTACCAAGTTTGGTCAAAATCCATTGAAGGATGCTGATCCTAGAGTGTTCACAAGGATTGTGACGGACTGACGGAAGGACGGACGGACGGTAGCGTTACTATATCCCCTCACAACTTCGTTGGCGAGGGGATAATAAACCTGCATTCAAATCAGCAGTTAAAAATTATTTACAGATTAATACATGGGCATTTCCATATTCATATTCAATACATCCCGAGACCCCCATATTGGCCCGAGACGCAGTCGAGGGCCAATTTGGGTCAAGGGATGATAACCAGGCCAATGTGGAAATGCCCATGTATTAAACTATTTATTACATACTTCCGACATCTAGAAAAGAGACAGGCATATTGGTATGAGACGAAGTCGAGGCCCATATTGGCCCCGGGCCAATTTGGGCCTCGATATGGAAACGATCTTGTAGTAATCCAATAACCGGTTATTTACCCGGGGTGTGAAAATATGCAGTTTACTTCCGGTCATATTGGTCATACAAAAATGCCTTTATTTGAACTAAGTATGTAATAATTAAAAATAACAGCCAGAAGGGATGATTTTAGCTATGAATTTTATATTTTACGTGTATAGTTATAATATATATATTTATGTTCCTATTTTTTGGGGCAACATTTTGTGCTTAGTGCTAAATATTATATTTAGTCATTTTGTATTATATTTACAAGTCATGGACCCCATTGGAAATAAGCCTTCGTGCTTTATGGGTTCTCCAAGGCAGTCATGCATTGTTCTTAAACCCATTTATTTTATTTAATATAATGTTTTTGTGATGTTTTTTGCTTAAATGTATGTGCTTGATATTTGCCTGAATAAAAATAAAAATAATAATAATAATAATAATGAACATCATGAAAACACACAACGTAACGTGACATTTTATCGTTACGTTCTGGAATATATGGCAACATCACGTTGTTTGCAATCAACGTCTTGGCGTTCAAAGGGTTAACGGCGTCTACGTAAAATAGCTATTCTTTACGATTCAAACTGGAAGTCTTCATATGTATGTAATAAGTTTATCTAACATTTCAATAAAAACGAATTTTAAACAAATTACAAGGTTTGAATTAAAATTTGCACAATACTCTCAGGGAGACTACATCTTGTGCATGAACGTCACGTTATTTTTACCGTTCTTTCACCAATGCCAGGTTATTGTGGTTTGTCTCACATTCCAATGATATGACTTCATGTCAAAGTAGTTGAGCAGAGAATGTCTCGTGCAACGTCGCGCCATTCTTTTATCATATCACCACAGTGTGGTGATACAACATCTTGTATCGGATACCTTGTATCAGGCAGGCTACTTTCTTTGATTTCAAAGGAAAACGTACATGATGTTATATAAAGCGATTTATTTACCCAAGAATATTATATTTACCGAGGCCAGCAGCCGAGGTAAATATATTATTCTTGGGTAAACAGGTCCTGGTATTCATCGAATTGTTGTGTATGGTACATCAAGGATTCTGTATATAAACTTACGTGAAGTACAGTGTAATCAAATACATGTACATTTTTAAAAAGAATACTGTTGGTTTTTTCAGCATGGTCCCCGCATACCAACAACAAAGTAACAGAAGCAGAACGTCATCAAACGTATAGGAAAATGTCTAAAACGGTTACTGATGTGCAACCGTAGATCAAACAAAGTTTTTCCTTTTCCAATGTAAAAAAAACTATTACGGAATATTATGCAAATAGTTCATGGCACAGAGGGCCATATGGCAGTTTATGGAGCGGTCTGTCATCCCCAAATTATTATATTGAACGAAGCTTTCGTCACTTCGGTCCATATAATATTTTAGGAATGACAGACCGGTCCATAAATTGTCATTTGACCCAAAGTGCCATGAACTATTTATTATATCATACACAATGACCAAAACTACTTCAATCAGAACACAAATGGATGCATTTTATGGACATTCTTAATTTAAATACAAATACTAAACAATCACTAAAATGACAGATACATGTACATAGTTGATAGAAAAAATAGAAATCTAAGTATCACCACTGAAGTTTCATTTCAAGCAGACACATCCTTCAAGAACTAAGCAAGAACCAAAATGTATACACCATACATGGAGACGAACTCAGAAAAAAACAAGCATAGGACCAAATTTAATGGTTTAATTTTTTGTTCAATGTAATATCTTTGTCAATAGGTTTACTATTGGTCATTAAGTGTTGTTGCAGTGTTGAAGCTAATTTGTCTGTCATATCTATTTGACAACAGGTATTACATAATATCCAAAGCATCTCGATGAAATATTTCAAATTTTTAATACAATGTAATACAAAAACAAGATGAACTGTGAGCTGATGCTCACTTATGATACCCCCGCATATATGTTCAATGTGTATAAAAACCAACCAAATCGGCAAACAGGAAGTAGGAATCTAATGGGTCCAAAAACGCTTCCCACGATATGAGGTACCGATATGAAGCTTGTGATCAAATATCAGATTTCTGCCATCAATAGTTGCTGAGAAAAATGTCACGAAAAATGTGCATATATGTTCAATGTGTATAAAAACCAACTAAGTCGACAAACAGGAAGTATGAATCTGACGGGTCCAAAAGCACTTCCCACAATATTGCGTACCAATATGAAGATTGTGACAAAATATCATATTTCTGCCATCAATAGTTGCTGAGAAAAATGTGACGAAAAATGAGCATATACAAAATGTATGTTCAATGTGTATACAAATCAACAAAGTCGGCAAACAGGAAGTAGGAATTTGATGAGTCCAAAAATGCTTCCCACGATATGGGGTACCGATATGAAGCTTGTGACCAAATATCAGATTTCTGCCATCAATAGTTGCTGAGAAAAATGTCACGAATAATGTGCATTATATGTTCAATGTGTATAAAAACCAACTAAGTCGACAAACAGGAAGTATGAATCTGACGGGTCCAAAAGCACTTCCCACAATATTGCGTACCAATATGAAGATTGTGACAAAATATCATATTTCTGCCATCAATAGTTGCTGAGAAAAATGTGACGAAAAATGAGCATATGTATGTTCAATGTGTATACAAATCAACAAAGTCGGCAAACAGGAAGTAGGAATTTGATGGGTCCAAAAACGCTTCCCACGATATGGGGTACCTATATGAAGCTTGTGACCAAATATCAGGTTTCTGCCATCAAAAGTTGCTGAGAAAAATGTGACGAAAAATGTGCATATATGTTCAATGTGTATAAAAACCACCAAAGTCGGAAAACAGGAAATAGGAATCCGACGGGTCCAAAAATGCTTCCCACAATACGGTATACCTATATTAGTTTGAATGATGATGATGTCGGTTCTAACAACATCCTTAGTTTGAATGATGATGATGTCTGCTTGGTTCTAACAGCACCCTTAGCTTACATGATGATGATGTCGGTTCCAACAGTACCCTTAGTTTGAATGATGATGATGTCGGTTTGGTTCTAACAGCACCCTTAGTTTAAATGATGATGATGTCGGTTTGGCTCTAACAGCACCCTTAGTTTAAATGATGATGATGTCGGTTTGGTTCTAACAGCACCCTTAAGTTTAAATGATGATGATGTTGGTTCTAACAGCAGCTTAGTTTGAATGATGATGATGTCGGTTTGGTTCTAACAGCACCCTTAGTTTAAATGATGATGATGTCTGTTTGGTTCTAACAGTACCCTTAGTTTAAATGATGATGATGTCTGTTTGGTTCTAACAGCACCCTTAGTTTGAATGATGATGATGTCTGTTTGGTTCTAACAGCACCTAGTTTAAATGATGATGATGTCTGTTTGGTTCTAACAGCACCCTTAGTTTAAATGACGATGATGTCTGTTTGGTTCTAACAGCACCCTTAGTTTAAATGGTGATGATGTCTGTTTGGTTCTAACAGCACCCTTAGTTTAAATGATGATGATGTCGGTTTGGTTCTAACAGCACCCTTAGTTTGAATGATGATGATGTCAGTTCTAACAACACCCTTAGTTTGAATGATGATGATGTCGGTTTGGTTTCTAACAGCACCCTTAGTTTGAATGATGATGATGTCGGTTTGGTTCTAGTGGCACCCTTAGTTTGAATGATGATGATGTCTGTTTGGTTCTAACAGCACCCTTAGTTTGAATGATGATGATGTCTGTTTGGTTCTAACAGCACTCTTAGTTTGAATAATGATGATGTCTGTTTGGTTCTAACAGCACCATTAGTTTAAATGATGATGATGTCGGTTTGGTTCTAACAGCACCCTTAGTTTAAATGATGATGATGTTGGTTCTAACAGCAGCTTAGTTTGAATGATGATGATGTCTGTTTGGTTCTAACAACACCATTAGTTTAAATGATGATGATGTCTGTTTGGTTCTAACAACACCATTAGTTTAAATGATGATGATGTCTGTTTGGTTCTAACAACACCATTAGTTTAAATGATGATGATGTCGGTTTGGTTCTAACAGCACCCTTAGTTTAAATGATGATGATGTCGGTTCTAACAACACCCTTATTTTGAATGATGATGATGTCTGTTTGGTTCTAACAGCAGCTTAGTTTAAATGATGATGATGTCGGTTTGGTTCTAACAGCACCTAGTTTAAATGATGATGATGTCGGTTTGGTTCTAACAGCACCTAGTTTAAATGATGATGATGTCTGTTTGGTTCTAACAGTACCCTTAGTTTAAATGATGATGATGTCTGTTTGGTTCTAACAGCACCCTTAGTTTAAATGATGATGATGTCTGTTTGGTTCTAACAGCACCCTTAGTTTAAATGATGATGATGTCTGTTTGGTTCTAACAGCACCCTTAGTTTAAATGACGATGATGTCTGTTTGGTTCTAACAGCACCCTTAGTTTAAATGGTGATGATGTCTGTTTGGTTCTAACAGCACCCTTAGTTTAAATGATGATGATGTCGGTTTGGTTCTAACAGCACCCTTAGTTTGAATGATGATGATGTCGGTTTGGTTTCTAACAGCACCCTTAGTTTGAATGATGATGATGTCGGTTTGGTTCTAGTGGCACCCTTAGTTTGAATGATGATGATGTCTGTTTGGTTCTAACAGCACCCTTAGTTTGAATGATGATGATGTCTGTTTGGTTCTAACAGCACTCTTAGTTTGAATAATGATGATGTCTGTTTGGTTCTAACAGCACCATTAGTTTAAATGATGATGATGTCGGTTTGGTTCTAACAGCACCCTTAGTTTAAATGATGATGATGTTGGTTCTAACAGCAGCTTAGTTTGAATGATGATGATGTCTGTTTGGTTCTAACAACACCATTAGTTTAAATGATGATGATGTCTGTTTGGTTCTAACAACACCATTAGTTTAAATGATGATGATGTCTGTTTGGTTCTAACAACACCATTAGTTTAAATGATGATGATGTCGGTTTGGTTCTAACAGCACCCTTAGTTTAAATGATGATGATGTCGGTTCTAACAACACCCTTATTTTGAATGATGATGATGTCTGTTTGGTTCTAACAGCAGCTTAGTTTAAATGATGATGATGTCGGTTTGGTTCTAACAGCACCTAGTTTAAATGATGATGATGTCGGTTTGGTTCTAACAGCACCCTTAGTTTGAATGATGATGATGTCGGTTTGGTTCTATTAACACCCTTAGTTTGAATGATGATGATGTCTGTTTGGTTCTAACAGCACCCTTAGTTTAAATGATGATGATGTCGGTTCTAACAGCAACCTTAGTTTGAATGATGATGATGTCGGTTTGGTTCTAACAGCAGCTTAGTTTGAATGATGATGATGTCTGTTTGGTTCTAACAGCAGCTTAGTTTGAATGATGATGATGTCGGTTTGGTTCTAACAGCACCCTTAGTTTGAATGATGATGATGTCGGTTTGGTTCTAACAGCACCTAGTTTAAATGATGATGATGTCTGTTTGGTTCTAACAGCACCCTTAGTTTAAATGACGATGATGTCTGTTTGGTTCTAACAGCACCCTTAGTTTAAATGGTGATGATGTCTGTTTGGTTCTAACAGCACCCTTAGTTTAAATGATGATGATGTCGGTTTGGTTCTAACAGCACCCTTAGTTTGAATGATGATGATGTCAGTTCTAACAACACCCTTAGTTTGAATGATGATGATGTCGGTTTGGTTTCTAACAGCACCCTTAGTTTGAATGATGATGATGTCGGTTTGGTTCTAGTGGCACCCTTAGTTTGAATGATGATGATGTCTGTTTGGTTCTAACAACACCCTTAGTTTGAATGATGATGATGTCTGTTTGGTTCTAACAGCACTCTTAGTTTGAATAATGATGATGTCTGTTTGGTTCTAACAGCACCCTTAGTTTGAATGATGATGATGTCGGTTTGGTTCTAGTGGCACCCTTAGTTTGAATGATGATGATGTCTGTTTGGTTCTAACAGCACCCTTAGTTTAAATGATGATGATGTCTGTTTGGTTCTAACAGCACTCTTAGTTTGAATGATGATGATGTCTGTTTGGTTCTAACAGCACCCTTAGTTTAAATGATGATGATGTTGGTTCTAACAGCACTCTTAGTTTGAATGATGATGATGTCTGTTTGGTTCTAACAGCACCCTTAGTTTGAATGATGATGATGTCTGTTTGGTTCTAACAGCACTCTTAGTTTGAATGATGATGATGTCTGTTTGGTTCTAACAGCACCCTTAGTTTAAATGATGATGATGTCTGTTTGGTTCTAACAGCACCCTTAGTTTGAATGATGATGATGTCTGTTTGGTTTCTAACAGCACCCTTAGTTTGAATGATGATGATGTCGGTTTGGTTCTAGTGGCACCCTTAGTTTGAATGATGATGATGTCTGTTTGGTTCTAACAGCACCCTTAGTTTAAATGATGATGATGTCTGTTTGGTTCTAACAGCACTCTTAGTTTGAATGATGATGATGTCTGTTTGGTTCTAACAGCACCCTTAGTTTGAATGATGATGATGTCTGTTTGGTTCTAACAGCACTCTTAGTTTGAATGATGATGATGTCTGTTTGGTTCTAACAGCACCCTTAGTTTAAATGATGATGATGTCTGTTTGGTTCTAACAGCACCCTTAGTTTGAATGATGATGATGTCTGTTTGGTTTCTAACAGCACCCTTAGTTTGAATGATGATGATGTCGGTTTGGTTCTAGTGGCACCCTTAGTTTGAATGATGATGATGTCTGTTTGGTTCTAACAGCACCCTTAGTTTGAATGATGATGATGTCTGTTTGGTTCTAACAGCACTCTTAGTTTGAATAATGATGATGTCTGTTTGGTTCTAACAGCACCATTAGTTTAAATGATGATGATGTCGGTTTGGTTCTAACAGCACCCTTAGTTTAAATGATGATGATGTTGGTTCTAACAGCAGCTTAGTTTGAATGATGATGATGTCTGTTTGGTTCTAACAACACCATTAGTTTAAATGATGATGATGTCTGTTTGGTTCTAACAACACCATTAGTTTAAATGATGATGATGTCTGTTTGGTTCTAACAACACCATTAGTTTAAATGATGATGATGTCGGTTTGGTTCTAACAGCACCCTTAGTTTAAATGATGATGATGTCGGTTCTAACAACACCCTTATTTTGAATGATGATGATGTCTGTTTGGTTCTAACAGCAGCTTAGTTTAAATGATGATGATGTCGGTTTGGTTCTAACAGCACCTAGTTTAAATGATGATGATGTCGGTTTGGTTCTAACAGCACCCTTAGTTTGAATGATGATGATGTCGGTTTGGTTCTAACAGCACCCTTAGTTTAAATGATGATGATGTCGGTTCTAACAGCAACCTTAGTTTAAATGATGATGATGTCGGTTCTAACAGCAACCTTAGTTTGAATGATGATGATGTCGGTTTGGTTCTAACAGCAGCTTAGTTTGAATGATGATGATGTCTGTTTGGTTCTAACAGCAGCTTAGTTTGAATGATGATGATGTCGGTTTGGTTCTAACAGCACCCTTAGTTTGAATGATGATGATGTCAGTTTGGTTCTTACAGCACCCTTAGTTTGAATTTCATAGTGCTAGCTCACTGAGAGAACAGTCCACACTAGACCTGTCACTGCATGTTGACACATCGTGATTCCAAGCCATCAAGTGTATGCTCTTACTCCTTAATTTTGCTTCTTGAGAGGAGAAACAGCTAATACAAACTTTATAATCTTTGATCATCATCAAACTCATGTTCCACAATACTTGAAGCAAGCACCTTACCATAACACTACTGAGACAGTTATTAAATCTATGAAAGGAGTTACTCAGATCAAAAGTCCTCAGTTGTAAACCCTAGAGTGTCAATTATGAAAAGAAAGTTTAAACATTGATTGTCAACAATTCTACCAATATCAACAAAACAAACAATAACCTCTAACCTCAAATAATTGAACATATAAAAGCTCATGACATATTGCATTGAAAATCCAGGTCCTGGCTTGGGACAGGAACAAAAATGTGGCAGTGCTAAATGAGTTAATGGGATCTAAATGTCCATATTTGCCCTGTAATGCAATTGTTTGATATGATAGGCTAGATATGTTTACTGCTCTTAGTAGGTTTCTTTCTGTAAATAGCTATATATATATATATATATATATATATATATATATATATATATATATATATATATATATTCATTCATATTAATAAACTGCTTTGCCTTACTTGTGAGTAAATGATATCCCTTTGCTTCATTCAATCCTGATATGGAGTAAAATAAAATATACTCTTGTTAAAATAAAATAATAAATTTTATTAATAAACTTTGATCACTAGGACTTTGAGACTATTCAATAAGTAAATAAATAAACTTCTATAATATAAGCTGAAAGCACACATGCATATGAAATACAAATATTTTGGAAACTCTGCCACATAAAATTAGCACATTTGATTTAAGTAGAGGCTCAGCTGTATCTGTGTTGCTCACCTAAATTTCAATTAATTATATTCTATTATATAATGGTAATAAGGGACCGACCATTTGCCTTTTAGGGGGATCTATGTTCCCTATCAAAATCTGACTAAAAATATTTAAGAAAAAGTGAGCTAGGGTCAAATCTGCTTGAAAAACACAGACAGGAAATTCATAAGGAATATAATGAAGAAAAACCTATCTAAATCAGACTTAAAATATAAATCCAAAATTTGGGCATTGGTGCCTGTTGGCCCCTCCTATCTTTGAAACAGTAAGAGCTACAACGAATCTGTTGGAATATTCCTGACAGAAATTTGACAATGGAATTCAAGTCTTTTCCAGTGGGTACAAATGTATCTACCGGTACTCTTGTTTTAAATCTAAAAAATGATGGCTCTTTAATATGCAAGGAGCATGACACTCTCCAATCATGACCCCACTATGATCCACGGCCAGATTTTCTGTAATATAACCTGACCCTTCTCCCTATCTTCCATCTAGGGATGTACTATACAGCTCTATGGGTCGAGCCCTGGGAACCATCGTCAGTGCCAGTCAGTATTTTGAGAGAGGAAGTCATAAATGTAATTAGTTCATGAAGTAAACAGACGATAACAGACACAAAGTGATGACAATATCCCACATGGACCTTTGACCCAGGTGAGATAATCATCATTCTGATTTATAACAAAATAGCTGTTTATGTCATATAGTTGGTTCATTATACAGTAGTCTCCTTCTTATAAAGTCACCCCTCTTATCGGGACAGATGCTCTGAGATAGTAAAATACTACTACCAATAAATTGTCCCTCTCGAGAGAGGGCACCCCTTTTTATAAGGTCACTTTCTCATTGCAGAGGCGAGGTCTCATAAGAGAGGGGCTACTGTACTTTGCAAAATATAGTTTTACAATAACATCCAATAAGTCATGAAAAATATATGCCATTTCTGAAAAATTCCTCCATACATGACACTTTGTACTTGTTTTAAATGTAACTAAATATTTTACTTTAGGTTGTTAATGGTTTTTACTACAAGACAATAAACACCATGCATAAATAATGCTGATCACAACATGAGTATATATATTGCTTATTACTAATAAAAGTAACTGATTTCATCATTCGTATAAATAAATACTAAAAAACTATATTGAAATGACAAGACTATTTTGTTCAGCTAATTAATTAACAAATGAGATCTACAGCAGCTTAAACACAAGTTGAAACTATCAAGTTTTACATAAAATACTGACATCATTTAAAAATATATGAAAAAACCTACTTCCATTCTGAAAATTCAATAGGTCACTTAAAAGATCATTTTCAAACTGATTTTTTAAAAAAAGTAATGGATGTATTTTTGAGCTTGGCCAGTTTTCGTAATAAGTCACATTTGGAGATTATATATACTGCATGTCTGAAGTATAAAATAAATTTTACTTTCATTTTGAAAAATCAACAGGTCACTAAAAAGGTCATTTTCCAATTGCTTTTTGAAAAGGTTACAAATTTTTTTTTGAGATGGGCCAATTTTCATAATCAGTCACAATTGCAGAGGATATTAATAATTAAACAATCTATTAATTGTCAAAGAGAGTTAGAAAGTAATCAAAGCTAACATAATTTTTTTTTTATTAAAATGTTTTATACAATTACAGTTTTTGTAGAGGTCAGTATGGCCTTTTATGGACCCAAGAAAACAATATTGAGTCAGGCCACAGGCTGAGGTCAAAAATTATTCCAAATGTCTGTAAAAAAAACACCTCATATTGACCAATACAAAAGAACTAATTATTTTATTACATAATAGGTAAGTGAAGTGAATAGGAGATGATAAGAGATTTAATCAACACAAAACAAAACTGTCAATGAAAATGCTTAAGCACAGAGCCAATACAATTTTTAATAGAATATAATATCAGAATTAACAGAATGTCACATAACAGGATCTTAACCAATCAAATTATGTCTTTAAAATAATTATGCAATAAAACAATTTGTGTAACTTAATTAAGATTAGCACTGCAATACTAGGCTTATGTGAAAGCAAATTGTTTCATGTAAAATTCTGATAATTTTTTGTAATCAGTTGAATCCACTTAATTAATCATAAACCTGTTAATTGCAAAATTTAGCTTATTGCAAAAAAAAATATTTAAATACAGAGAAAAAAAATGTTTTTGCACCTTTAGGTGAAACTGAGGACTGACATGTATTGTGACATGGTTAAATGGATAATCTATTAATATAAATTAGCCATTTAACTGAAAAATATAATAGTAAATGTATATATGTTCCTTATTTAAAAATAAAATACATGTATACTAAAAAATCAAGTCACAATAACTTTAATACTACACATTGAATGCATTAAAGATTAATTCGGACAAATTCTACTAAGTACAAATATAACAATAATCTCTAAACAGGAAACAGCAACAAAATATCAACAATAAGTACAAATGTCTATGTATACATACTTTACTACAAAAAGATTACACTGATATATATATGTTAACTTGATTAACAATCTGATTAAAATTAGCTGTTTTAATATACTACACCCCCCCCCCCCCCCTCCCCCATCATCTGACAGAACCTGATTAGAGGTCATATCCTGATGAACTTCTGCATATGAATACATTTTAAAGAAATCAACTAATCAGAGAGCTTACATTTGTGATGCAATACTAGTAATAAAAAAGGTTAAAGATGCTGTTATGATTTTATCAGCAGCGTTTTCATTGGCTGATGATGGGTTCATCTGGACATGACCTCTGATTGGGTTCTGTCAGATGTTTAGAGGGGGAGTGTAGTGTATTATAATAGCTGTTTTTAATCAGATTGTTCCATTAAATTTTAACAATACAATAAAAGAATGATCACATTAGGTTTTGACATGGCTAAATGGATAATCTATTAATATAAATAAATAAAATACTGGATTTATTATTACTGGTAATGTAAAAAACAATTCACTGGAGGGAGAGTTGTCATAAAATGTATGGTGTATTCACTGAGACAGTGGTGGGAAGTTTTGTCATAACATGTGCAGTCTATACTCAGTGATATACTATCTAGAGGGAGAGGTTGTCATAAAAAGTTTGTTCTATGCACCGACACAATGGTGGGAAGTCTTGTCATAACATGTGTGGTCTATGCACCGACACAATGGTGGGAAGTCTTGTCATAACATGTGTGGTCTATGCTCGGTGAATTATGCTAACTAGGGGAATGTTTTGTCATAACAAATATGGTTTAAGCACATTTGGACAATATATACAACAGCCAAAAAAATAAGCATAAATAACCCTGTATCTTTGCACCACTTTATTCATTATGCTATCAATTATCAATAGTATCAGGTATATACAGTCAAACTTGCTTTAGCGACCACCTCTATTACACAATAACTTATATTGTGTGCCCTTGATTTTTATTTCCACTTGCTGCAGACTTCTTGTTAATCAAACCTGTGTAAAGTGATCACCTGATTTAAACTTATTTTATTGTTCATAATAACAACAAATGGATCAGACACAAGTTTTACAACTTAGAAATGTCTTCTCCGCTAGTTACATCAATTTACATATAATCAGAACAGCATTAAATACATAATAATAAAATATTTGTTCAGAATATGAAGACGAAGAAGAAGAGGAAAAAAAACCCATACAATAGAACGAAAAATGCAAATTTCAAAAGTCGATGAAACATACTGTGTGCTAAGGTATAATATATGGCAAATCGAGCACACCTCAAAAGACAATTCTTAAACACGTGGTATATGTGTGTTGCATACTTGGATCGTATTACGATTAGGCATAGTTTATATGTCTTATGTGACCCTATTTCAATGTTCCCTTGGAAGGTCACGACTTATAAAACAAAGATTTGACTGTATATCAAGACTGATGCTGACTTAAACATCTAACTTTTCATACTAATTTATATTTGAATCATCTCTTCTTCAATGGTCAAATCATTTCTAAAACAAATATCTCATATTTTCTTATGATAAAAAAATAATGTGTCCCTTGTGAAACAATTATGTCTGACCTGTCTTCTAATGTGACATAAAATTACAAATCTGAAAAGGGTTCTTAACTTGGCCAGATGGACATGTGGAAATCTAAAAAAAAAATCTATTTGAGGACAAAGGAAAAATAATACTGACATCAGTTACTGAGTTAGTCATAAGAGGATAAGAATCAGAATAATACTGACATCAGTTACTGAGTTAGTCATAAGAGGATAAGAATCAGAATAATACTGACATCAGTTACTGAATTAGTCATAAGAGGATAAGAATCAGAATAATACTGACATCAGTTACTGAGTTAGTCATAAGAGGATAAGAATCAGAATAATACTGACATCAGTTACTGAGTTAGTCATAAGAGGATAAGAATCGGGTATCATGTAAAATGATTCATGGTAAATTTTTCCCTCAATATTTTCCTTCAATTTGATGCTAATGGTGGCATGACAATCAGGGTTTGACAAATCATGACAAAAATATCAGGTCCATACGCTGGTAAGGGTAGTGAACGAGGTATACTCACCCTCTGGTTCTAATATGATGGAGTATCATAATGTTTGGTAAAATTACAAGAAGTCTCATAAGAGGGGTGCTAATCAACAGTAGTGTGACAATTGACACAAAAAACTATTGATTGTCATCTCGATTGTTTTTTTGTTTCGTTTGATGGTGTTTAAAGCCACTTTAATGTAACTGGACACTGATCTTATAAACGAGTTCTAGATTTTAATAGTTTAGAGTAATTAAAATTAGATGTTTGTGTGATATTTTTCAGTGTATTTTATAATGTGACACACTAACATACAGCATCATTTATTCAAATTAGGTCACATCAGGCTTTAAGGTCATAAAACGTGTACCAGTTTTATACTTAAGGACTCTAAAAACATTTAATCGGAAGATCATAAGCAATAAATACAGTCATTCTGATTGGACATTTTGGAATACGAGCACGAAACTTGAACTCCAATGTTTCATGACAGCGAGCAGAGGTAACCTTTCATTCATATACACGATGTTGATGGATATTTGTAAAAATACCAGATGGAAAAAAACTAAAAAAAGATCAAACAATCATCAATGTTTAATTAAATTGTCAAAATTTGAAGAAAAAAAAATTTTGTTCTTAGTCTCACTTTATTAACCTGAGGAATATGTCTGACTAGTACTTGATTGGTTTGGTTTGGTTTATGGTGTTTAATGCCACTTTCAACAATATTTCAGGTATATCGTGGCGGTCAGTTTCATTGGTGGAGGAAACCATAGGACCCAGAGAAAACTACTGACCTGTCGCAAGTCACTGAGAAACTTTATCACATAATGTTGTACACCTCACCTTGATCGAGATTCGAACTCACAACATCAGTGGATATAAGCACTGATCACATAGGTAG
This sequence comes from Bathymodiolus septemdierum, assembly GCA_963383655.1. NCBI lineage: Eukaryota > Metazoa > Mollusca > Bivalvia > Mytilida > Modiolidae > Bathymodiolus > Bathymodiolus septemdierum. The sequence goes on along the minus strand of OY726522.1, from coordinate 51,433,629 downwards.
TTGTAAATCCAACTACCATACGATCACGGCCACGACGACCCCTGACTAGTACTTGAGGAATATGTCTGACTAGGGTTAATTAAAAACAACAAACCATGTCATCATGGGATCAACAAATAAAATACCTCAAATATCAAATAAATTACAAAAATATTAAGATTATTATTATTTTTTTTATCTTGTAAAAATATTCTAGAATCCTAAAAAGCTCTATATAAAAAACTAGAAGCTCAAATTAGCCTGTATCACCTGCAGGGTTGGATTATCCTATAGGCTAGCATAGGCTCCAGACTAGTGCCCCTCAAGCTTGGAGGCCCTCTATTTCTTAAAGAATATTTTTTTTTGACAATCAAAAGATGGCTATTCTAGTTTATTTAAAGAATTTGCAATAAGTTTACTTCAAGCTATGTAAATGTCGCAAAAAATATACCGGTATCACGAGCAAAAAATATTCAAGACGGATGTGGGTAAGTTAGAGGGGGGAACCATCCGAAGGTGGCCCATAATTACATTAGCCTAGGGGTCCCAAAAGTTCATAATCCGGACCTGCTCACCTGGTATAGAAGATTTATTGAACCATTACTTATAGCAGCATACATTTGTATGTTAAATCTTGATCAACCAAGAGTTAAACCCATTAACCCATGGGATATTCATCGAAATAAAATTGAATATTTATATCACAATATTACTTCATACAAAATACAATTTCCATACCTGGTTCTTCAGAAGGTTTCTTTTAATTATTCTCACTGCAGCTTAAACTTTGGACCACAATGCCTTTGAAACCTATAGAATTGGGACCTACATTTTGCAAACTAGAATTTACATATCACAATGATTCATGACTTGTTCTCCATTACAATCTATGTTAATCTTAGGACCCCAGGACTTGGGACTGCATAGACACCTTATAATTAATGATTCCTAAGAAAATCTTTTTATTTCAATTTTCCACAATGCCGACTATGTTAAACTTTTGACACCTAGGGCTCTGGTCCTTTTGATCCTGGGACATTCGTTTGAACAAATCTAAATCTATATATCTAAATGATGATGCACACCATTTCTGTCTCTGGTCCTTGAGAAATTATTTTTTTAAAAGATTTACTTAAATTACCCCTTATAGACCCCTAATAGCCCCTCCCCTTGGAGGATCAACTTCATATGAACAAATTTAAATCTACTCAAGATTCCAAAGATTCAAAGAACAATCCTTGATAAGTAAGGTTCTATTTTATCTTAAGATCAAAATGTGAAAATATTATACAAAGACGATGGACACCAAGTGATGGAAATAGATCACACGTTCCTATGGGTCAGGCAAGCTAAAATAAACATTATTTCTAGTTGATTTTGTGAATTCTCTTATCTCTGGACATTTAAATCGGTGTTTCTTTTATTTAATGAATATAATGTTGTTAAATTTGACACAATTTAAAAGGGTACATGAAACAAGTGGACCATCTGAGCATGTAGCACTCACCTGATAACTAAATGATTTGTTTATAATCAAATGGACATTTATCTAGAGACGTGCAAAAAGTATTCGGTCACAATGGCGGCATGTTTACGTTTTCACAGCTGACTCAGTTTAAATGGCCTTGCCCTAACGTCATTCATGTCACTCATGATTAACGCATTTATTTTTAGCATAGTTCATCACATGGTCTACCGTCATGTGACATTTTGTTGTCGTCTGCTATCTTAGGATCGGTAGAAAATCTGAAAAACCAAGATGGGTAGAAAAGGTCAAGAACTCGCAACAGACGTGAAAAATATGATAACAGAATTGTTTCAGAGTGGGTATTCACAGTGCAGAATTGGTGACACACTTAAAATCCCAAAGTCAACAGTTATTGATGTCATTCATAAATTTGTAGACACTGATTCTGTCCAAAATAAGCCGAGAAGTAGCCGACCACTTTCAGTGAAACTGCGCGATTACCGCAAGCTAAAATGCATTGTGAAAACAGGTCGCAGGGATTCTTTGAATGACATTACAAACAAGTTTAATGAAGAAAATAATGTCCTTGTAACTAAACATACCATTCAACACCATTTACATAAACACGGGTATCACAGGCGTGTTTATAAGAAGAAGGTTGTCATCAGGGAAGTCAATCGTAAGAAGAGACTTGTGTGGTGCAGAGAAAAAAGGAGATGGAAGGTTAATGGCAACTGGAAAAAGGTAATTTTCTCGGATGAGAGTAAAATTATGATCGGAAATTATCAATGAGTGTATGTATGGCGGAAAAGAGATGAAGGGTGGAGACCGGACTTGGTTCAACCGCGGACATCACAACCCAAATACGAGGTCATGATTTGGGGTTGTATTTGTTGGAATGGTGTCGGTACACTTGCTGCAGTAGAGGGTAACATTAATGCTACAAAATATCAAGAAATACTCGATGAACATTTGTGGCCGGTGATAGCTTGGCATTTTCCTGGAGGTGATTACTTTTTCCAAGATGACAATGCTCCTGTGCATCGTGCATGGTCCACCCAAGATTTTGTCGCCCAGAATGGAATTAACGGTATGAGCTGGCCAGCACAGTCTCCAGACATTAATGTGATAGAAAACCTTTGGTTATTACTCAAAAGGAAACTTCAAACACGTACTGGAATGAATAAATCTAAGAACGATTTGTTCCGAGAAATCCACAGTATTTGGACCAGTATTGCAACTGCTTACATTCAGTGTTTATACAAGTCAATTCCAAAAAGGATATTAAATGTAATCAAGCTCAAAGGCCACCTCACAAAATATTAAAGGCAAGTTCTTATTTTGTTGCACTTTGTTTGTTCGTTTATTTATAGTAGCATTTGAACTTTGCTACTTTCGTTTTCAAACGTAAACACGCCGCCATTGTGACTGAATACTTTTTGCAGGTCTCTGTACATTTTTGCATTCAATAAGCTTTTAAGCATTTTCCAATAGTATTATTTGTAATAGTAAATATTGCTGTGATGGTCATTTTAGATTTTCCGATCAACACTAAAAACAAACTTGGTAGATAACTATTCTAGGAACATTCCTGTCAAGCTTACTCTCAAAAAGGTTTAATTGTTAAGAGTGATGTCCCATTGTGAAGGTAATCCTAACAAAGCACATAAAACGCAAGTATGTAATCTCTGAGAAGTTTTTTCTTTAAAGCTAAACAATGTCTGAAATTTTTAATCAACATCAATAAAGATTTTGCAGAAGACCGTACATGTAACATTCCAATAAAGTTTTTTCATTCAAAAGTTTAGCGGTTCAATGGAAATGAATGCTAAAAAAGGCTAGCAGATGACACGACACAAAGTGATGACAATAATCATCATGACCTAACAAAAGGCAAAGACTTCTTAAATCTTAAAAAAATTATAAAATACCACGAAAAATACTGTATTCATCGGATTGTTTTGTTTACCTTAAATTAGATTTTTGTTATGTACTTTAAATAATTATAGACAAACATACTTGTCCTCTGAAAAAACTTCATTAGTTATTGGTGAACACAAGAATAATGTAACTAAAATTTCCAATACAGAAATTTTGGTCATGGGTATTTTATAGGGAATACAAGATTACAAATATTTAAATTAAAACTGGGAAATACAAATAAGACATTTCTTACTACAAACAAAAATACTGCAACATCCTGATCTAGGATTGAACCCAGTACCTTCTGTACTGAAGGTAGCCATTCTAAAGGAGAGCTCCACTAAATCAAGTAGCAGAGTATAATTAAATCTATTACGATACCTGAATATTCAGGGTATTCACCTAAATTTGTTACAATACATTTAATAGATTACAAAACACTTCTATAAAACAAGCTCATAACAAATAAGCATGAAAATACAATAGAACTTTGATATGTCAAAGTTTAAGGGATCTACTTTTGTCTATTTGAACAATAAAATCAGGGTTCGACATTAACAGTTGTCCGATTGCCCGGGGCAAGTGAAAACGGCACCCAACTTGTCCGATCGGGCAAGTGAAAATGATTCTGTGATATATTCAATTACTGAAGAGCAAAATGATTAATATTGAATTATTCAGTGTTGGAAGTCGCGACGAATTTTACCTAAACATCGCGTCGTATGTATCGTGTATTTTACGACATTTTGTTTTATTTTGTTGACTACGGAATTCCCCTTTCTCAAATAAAGATCGTGTTATTTATATTAGCCAATCGTGAATGCCTAATTAGGTGGCTGCGCTGCATCAACATCGTATTTATTTTCGCAGGCCAATGAAAAGCTAGAGTTTTTTATTTGCGGTGTACTAATTTTAGAAAATTATCTCTGATGTGTATTGCCTTTGCGATCAAAGTATTGAAAGCATGATAGATTACTGGAATAAAAATTCAAACAAACTAATATATACAGTCGTTGTCAGTCTATGATAAGGAACATTTATACTTAAATTTCCTAACAAAAATATTTCAGAAATCCTCATCAATCACCCGTATTTATAAAACTGTCATATCTACTCAATATCTCAGTCCCAGAATTTTGTGCCAATATGGCACAAGTAACCCTCGGGAAATTCTTCGGCGAGGTTTCTCAGAAAAGGAAATCGGATGGTGAATCTAAGAAAATATATGAACTTAAGAGGACTTATTGATTCATGGTCAAAAGATTTTGATGGATTACAGGATTCTTGATGGAATGATATGCACTTATTGTAAGAAGTTTCCAAATATTGCTGGACCTTCTAGTTTTATATCTGGAAATAAGTCCTACAGAGTAGATGGCATTCGTTCACACTATAGTTTAAACAAAAACAGACTGCCAGTAATAAGTCTTAATTATTTTTGTTCATCTAGTTTTAATGTTTGAATTAAAACAATAATTGAATTTCAAATTTGTTGATTTGAACTGATCATAAGCATGACTATGATCATAATTTACTGCAATTATGAATATGAGTATTTTAATTATATAGCCAAATGATGCACTAACACTATGCACACATCATAAGGTGTAAATAATTAATATGAGGGGTTATTCTACTCTATGAACGGTCATTGTAGATTGCATAGTTCTGCACTACATGCATACAAATGTATATGGCACTTAAGAATTTGGGCTAGTAGTTTACAGTTTCGGGCAAGTAAAATCAATATGGCACTTGCCCGAATGGACAAGTTGGTCAAAAAGTTAATGTCGAACCCTGAAAATATGTTTAAAGTAAGGGATCTACTATTAATGTTGGAATTAGCGGAGTATTATCAGGGCAAATTTAGCTAACATATTTATTAAATGGACCAGATTCTTATTTCGAGTTCTCCAAGAAAACGAGTAATATGAATTTGAGACAATTAAGATTCCACAGTATCTTTTACAGTAAACAAATTCTAGGAGAATTCTAAGCCTGCTTAAAACAGAATATTAAGGTAAAATTTTGAGGACTTAATTATTGACCTTCGTCAAAAAAGCATGGCAGTAAAATGTTGATGATCTAATTATTGACCTTCGTCAAAGATGCATGACAATGTCATCTTCATCATGTCCTAGTAAATAAGTACAAATGGCATAATAATGCCAGAGGGCGCCACCCAGTACAAAACAGTGCCATATAGCATGAGCAAATGGCAGCCTTCCATCTAACTTGAAGAAAACTATACCAGATATATAGGTGGCACCTCCTACGGCAAGCTCAAATACTCCACTTGGATGTCTCTGAAAAAGAAAGGTACAATAATCTTACTTGTAGATCATTTTTCAAACCAAAACTAAATTCCACGATTATGGAAAAAATGTCTAAAAAATAGTTCAACGTTTTTCACCAGAGGTCACAGATTTGTGTCAATAATCTAACTTGTAGATCAGTTTTCAAACAAATATTAAATGGCATGATTATGAAGGTTTATGGTTTTATGTTGTTTAACGCCACTTTCAACAATATTTCAGTTATATCGTGGCGGTCAGTTTTATTGGTGGAAGAAACCAGAGTACCCTAGAAAACCACCGACTTGTCGTAAGTCACTGACAAACTTTATCGCATAATATTGTATCGAGTACACCTTGTCATGAACGGGGTTCGAACTCACAACTTTTAGTGGTGATAGGCACTGATTGCACAGGTAATTGTAAATCCAACTGATTATTGAAAAAATGCCTAAGCAACAGTTATATGTTTTTCACCTGAGATCATATATTTGTGACAATAATCTTACTTGAAGATCTGTTTTCAAACAAAAATTAAATTACAAAAATGTACTTGATTATGGAAAAAATGTCGAAAACATTTCTAAAAAGAAGACTTTACAACATTTTTTCATAAGAATATTTTTTTAAATTTTGCAGTGTTTATAAGATATATTTATTATTTTCTACGTAATCTATTTACTTTGTACCTAATGAAGGTTATTCTAGATACATATAAGATATATTTATTATTTTCTACGTAATCTATTTACTTTGTACCTAATGAAGGTTATTCTAGATGTACACTAAATTAGATGTCTACATTCTTACCGTTTTATCTACGACTGAAAAGGGGCATGGTATTTTTTTTTTAAAAAGGGCACTTTGCACGTAGAATTTACCAAAAAGGGCACATAGAAAAAATAGGGTAGGTAGGTAGGTAAAACCATTTTATTTTTTAAAATTATTTTGATTTCTTGACTTTAACAGTGCTTAACCAAAATGTGATGACTTAGTGGCGTTTTACAAAAAATACCAATAAAATGTGCTAGGGTAGGCCGAAAAAATAGGGACGATACTGTAGGGAAACCTTGAACAGAGATAGATTTTTTTCTGGCCTTATTCATACACACATGACACAGGTATTTAGTTAGGATTTTGAGACCATTAGTCACTTTTGTGGAACAAATTTTTTTTTAATTATGAATAAACAAGAATATAATGAGCTTAATCTTTTAATCAGTTACGTTGCCTTATTGGTTAGTAATGGAGATTGAAAACCTCCTAGGATGGGAACATACTCTGCAAATTAACAACCAACTGATAAAACATAACATTATCACTATTTTTATCTCAATTCCACACAAATTGTAATACCCTCCCCCCTCATTTGAAATATTACTGTGCTTTGGTCTAATGCCACACAAGTTGTAAATACCCCCTCCCCCACCCTTTTTGAAATGTCACTGTGCTTTGGTCTAATACCACAACAATTGTAATAACTCATATTTGTGTAGTCTTAAGCAGAAAACAAACTGCCAGTTTTCCCAATGGTCCAACTTCTATCTAGATTCTTTGTAGGAAATCAGTATAAAACTGTAGCAAGTTGTAAAATAAATAATTATTTCTCAGACCTCATAATCAAATTGCAACAATTGGAATAAAAATACTGTAGTTATTTTTTTTAATTGCAGACACGTGTGTTTGTAAATAGTTCTATAAATAGAATGCAATTGTTACCCGGATGCTGATCAATATATAAAAAAAACTTATATGCGTCCTCGTGCAGTGCATTTCAACGAATTGAATGGCCAACCTTTGCATATAAATGAAATATAAAATATGAGAACTAAGATTTCATTTCACAGAAATGAGAATAAATACATCAAAAGTTCGTTTGGTTAAAAGTAGTTTTGGTGGATTGCGAGCTCCTGTTGATCGCGCCATTTTTATTTTATTTTAGTTTCTTCAAAGGACTACACGTCCTTGGTTTCTTTGATCAAAGTTATGACTTTTCGAGAAAATCACTTTAAAAATTTCAATAAACATGATATCGACATTTTCATAAATTTGGCAAAAATAGTTTGCTATGGCAGACAGTGAGACTAATTGTGCAATGAATGACGATACGATACTATTAATTATATATTTTGACGGCAACTTTCCCAATGCGAAATTACGCCCATATGACGATTACAAAAATATGTCCACTTTAAATACATACTGTGGCATTTTGAGTACATGTCATAACTATAAAAAAAAAAATATTATCGTTGATTGAATTCTTTGTCCAGGTGAGATCAAAGATTATGCAATCAAAACAAAAATTCTATGATCCGTTGATTGGCTTGTAACATGTAATAAAATTGTCATTGTAGTGACTAATTAGTTTTAATCAGCAAATGAAGAAGAATGGATTGTTACAAACATTTTTTTTTACGATTTTTTGATAATTCAAGTGACAAATTACGGATCTTTGAAGAAATGAAAAAGGGCACATCGGCAATACATGGCACCACGTTTTTTTTTTATCAAAAGGGGCATGGCGCCGCGCCATTCTATTTTTCTTTAGATAAAACACTAATTCTTTTAACAACTCAAGTCTCAAGTGCATACTAAAATTTAACTTTTGTTTTTTTTTCTTTAATTTATTTTTCAATACACATTTTGTATCTCTAAGCAGTTTATGTTTTGCAACTGACGAAGACGGATGTGCCGTCGAAAATTTTTGCAACACTTTGTTTAAATGTATAAATTTATAATCTCCATGAAGAAATGTTTTGCTTGAATGTATTTTTCAATAGTCAGGATTTTACAATCCCCTGTCCATTACCACCTGACTAGGGTATACAGGAATATTAAAATGAAATCAGTGAAAAAATAATGACTATTTCATTTTTTACAAATTAAATTTCAAAAGAATTACAAAAAAAAATATTAATATTAAAGTGAAAAGGTAGACTCTCTCTCCATCTCTCATACACACATTTACTCTCTACATTCTGTCTGTTACAACTTGTACATTTTCAAATATTTGCTAATACGGTAAAAAGTGTATTCTTGTTCCTATCATATACAATTGCTTTACAATACCTTTTTAATTCAGGATAATATATATAGGTGCCCAAAATTTTCCATAGGCTTGAACCGTATTATTTTTCTTTGCTATATACTGATCAAAAGATTGATACTTCTTAATCTTATTTTTTAACTCAATTGTGTTTGGCTTTGCTTTATTGAGTTTGCATTTGTAAATATAGTTTTTTGTAAGTATTATCAATAAATTCAGCAATAAACTTTCATCTTTACAGCCAAGGAAAATGTTTTCTTTGTTCAAAACAAAATTAACAAAACATAGTTTAAATCTGTTTGAAATAAATTGCCACAATCGATAAGTAATAGGACAATCAAAGAACAAATGTTCAATGGTTTCATCATTTGCTTTACAAAAGGTACATAAGTGTGTATCTTTTAATTTTATTTTATACAAAAATGAATTCGTAGCTATAATCCTATGCAGAAATTTAAACTGAAAGTTTCTCAAATAGGTGTCTCTGCATGATCTTTTCATAATTACAAAATATTCTGACCAATCAATAATCTCTATATCCAACAATTCTTCCCATTTCAAAAATCTGTCAGTTGGATTTTGGACAATCTTATCTATAAGACTTCTGTATATAAATTTAGCTTTTTTATTAGATACATCGGCAATACATGGCACCACGTTTTTTTTTATCAAAAGGGGCATGGCGCTCAGAAAAATGGGCATGGCATCATGAAAAAGGGGCATGGCGCTGCGCCATTCTATTTTTCTTTAGATAAAACACTAATTCTTTTTACAACTCAAGTCTCAAGTGCATACTAAAATTTAACTTGCTCTGTTTAAAAAATTTCAAAACTTTAAGTTTGAAATTTTGCTTTGAGAAATACTGACCCGTCCTAGATTTTATTGGAGTCAAATTTCAAACAAAAGTCTAAGTTTTATCTAACTTTTTAATTGATTTATTCTGCGAAAAACTGACCTGTGTGAGACTGGATCAAGTGAAATTATTAAGAAACTACATACCTGTAAACAGACAACAATAGCTGGACAGACACCAATTATCAAATATAGTAGAAGTTCCAGTATTTTGTATCTGAATAAATGGAAACAATACAATTATATAGAAACAGTAATTTTTTTGTATTACAGTAACACTAATACATAAATAAGTGTTTTGTTTCTCAGTACCACCCCAACTCAAATTATTGATTTGAACCTTTTTTTTAAATATTTGTTTTATTGATAACCTACAGTATTTTCTAGGTTTAATAGTCTATGTGAACCATAGATCTAATTTATATCATTTCTATAAATTTTTAATTAGAAAAAAACATATTTTTGAGGTAAAAAAACGTCTTGATCTATTGTGTGCACTGTATGATATATAGTACAATGTAGTTACTTTGTGATTTGAAAAAAAATACAAGTTTAAAGTTTAACATATAAAAACATATACAAATGTAGCTTTATTAGTCAGAAATATGCAATTGTCTATTGGAAATACACTGTATTATACAGTCAAACTTTGCTATCTTGAGGTCAAATAAGTCGTTTCCATGGAAACTCAAGATAAAATTTGGTTCGTTACTAGTATCTTTCAACTTAATTTATCATCAGGGATAACTCAAATACTTGGCTATTTTGAAATAAAATCTTCGTTCTGCAAACTTCAACTTCGAAACATCAATGTTTGACTGTAATTCAATCAATCAATGTCAACTTACTTTTCATGAAATATATACTGATAGAGTATTCCTACAACAGCCATGGTCCACACAACACTTAATACTTCATCACCGATCCCGTTAAATTCTTTTAATGTTAGCCTGAAATCAAAAGTAAATTAACGTAAAAATATAGTTTATGATAAATCCAAAGAATAAAAAGAAAAACAAACTAGAAAAGAAGTATACCCCCGCACTTGATAATTATGGACAAAGTTGTTTTGTTAGGAGTGATTTAAAAAAAATGAAGTGTGTCTGTAAGACACAAATGATGCTCCCGCATGACCATCAAAATCCTGTGAACATGCACACCTCCATTATGTGTATAAACATCATACAAAATATTAAAGCTGTAGCTCCAAAACTGTAGGAGGAGATAGCTGGACAAACCATGTATCTATATCTGGACGGACTAACAAAATGACTAAGTCCAACTACCTGTCATTTTGAGAATATTTGATGAAAATCTAAATCCTGTGGACATGCATACCTCCATTATGTGTATAAACATCCTACAATATATTAAAGATGTAGCTCTAAAACTGTAGGAGGAGATAGCTGGACACACCATGTACCTATATCCGGACGGATGAATGGACGGACAGGGGTAAATTAATATGCCTCTCCCCCCCCTCCCGGCATAAAAATACTGCACTGTCGGAACAGTTTCAAAATCTAATAGAAAAATCACAGAAAGAAGCAAAATCAATACCCCTAAATACATGACAACTCACTTTCCTGGCCTTGCTAGCATGATCATGACAAACAGTGTTTTTTTTTCATGAGATGATAATGACAATGTTTGTTTTTTATTGGAATAACACGCCTATTTGGGTTTATATAGTTCTAGCACATAAAAACTAGAAAGCACATGTAGATATGTCACTCCATTTAAACATCTTATCCTGACTACAGGAAAACCAGCCTTTGTGCTTACTTTTTAAACATCTTATCCTGACTACAGGAAAACCAGCCTTTGTGCCTACTCTTTAAACATCTTATCCTGACTACAAGAAAACCAGCCATTGTGCCTACTCTTTAAACATCTTATCCTGACTACAGGAAAACCAGTCTTTGTGCCTACTCTTTAAACATCTTATCCTGACTACAGGAAAACCAGCCTTTGTGCCTACTCTTTAAATATCTTATCCTGACTACATGAAAACCAGCCTTTGTGCCTACTCTTTAAACATCTTATCCTGACTACAGAAAAACCAGCCTTTGTGCCTACTCTTTAAACATCTTATCCTGACTACAGGAAAACCAACCTTTGTGCCTACTCTTTAAACATCTTATCCTGACTACAGGAAAACCAGCCTTTGTGCCTACTCTTTAAACATCTTATCCTGACTACAGGAAAACCAGCCTTTGTGCCTACTTTTTAAACATTTTATCCTGACTACAAGAAAACCAGCCTTTGTGCCTACTCTTTAAACATCTTATCCTGACTACAGGAAAACCAGCCTTTGTGCTTACTTTTTATACATCTTATCCTGACTACAGGAAAACCAGTCTTTGTGCCTACTCTTTAAACATCTTATCCTGACTACAGGAAAACCAGCCTTTGTGCCTACTTTTTTTACATCTTATCCTGACTACAGGAAAACCAGCCTTTGTGTCTACTCTTTAAACATCTTATCCTGACTACAGGAAAACCAGCCTTTGTGCCTACTCTTTAAACATCTTATCCTGACTACAGGAAAACCAGCCTTTGTGCCTACTCTTTAAACATCTTATCCTGACTACAGGAAAACCAGCCTTTGTGCCTACTTTTTAAACATTTTATCCTGACTACAAGAAAACCAGCCTTTGTGCCTACTCTTTAAACATCTTATCCTGACTACAGGAAAACCAGCCTTTGTGCTTACTTTTTATACATCTTATCCTGACTACAGGAAAACCAGTCTTTGTGCCTACTCTTTAAACATCTTATCCTGACTACAGGAAAACCAGCCTTTGTGCCTACTTTTTTTACATCTTATCCTGACTACAGAAAAACCAGCCTTTGTGTCTACTCTTTAAACATCTTATCCTGACTACAGGAAAACCAGCCTTTGTGCCTACTCTTTAAACATCTTATCCTGACTACAGGAAAACCAGCCTTTGTGCCTACTCTTTAAACATCTTATCCTGACTACAGGAAAACCAGCCTTTGTGCCTACTTTTTAAACATTTTATCCTGACTACAAGAAAACCAGCCTTTGTGCCTACTCTTTAAACATCTTATCCTGACTACAGGAAAACCAGCCTTTGTGCCTACTCTTTAAACATCTTATTCTGACTACAGGAAAACCAGCCTTTGTGTCTACTTTTTATACATCTTATCCTGACTACAGGAAAACCAGCCTTTGTGCCTACTCTTTAAACATCTTATCCTGACTACAGGAAAACCAGCCTTTGTGCCTACTCTTTAAACATCTTATCCTGACTACAGGAAAACCAGCCTTTGTGCCTACTCTTTAAACATCTTATCCTGACTACAAGAAAACCAGTCTTTGTGCCTACTCTTTAAACATCTTATCCTGACTACAGGAAAACCAGCCTTTGTGCCTACTCTTTAAACATCTTATCATGACTACATGAAAACCAGCCTTTGTGCCTACTCTTTAAACATCTGATCCTGACTACAGGAAAACCAGCCTTTGTGTCTACTCTTTAAACATCTTATCTTGACTACAGGAAAACCAGCCTTTGTGCCTACTTTTTAAACATCTTATCCTGACTACAGGAAAACCAGCCTTTGTGCCTACTCTTTAAACATCTTATCCTGACTGCAAGAAAACCAGCCTTTGTGCCTACTTTTTATACATCTTATCCTGACTACAGGAAAACCAGCCTTTGTGCCTACTCTTTAAACATCTTATCCTGACTACAGGAAAACCAGCCTTTGTGCCTACTTTTTAAACATTTTATCCTGACTACAAGAAAACCAGCCTTTGTGCCTACTCTTTAAACATCTTATCCTGACTACAGGAAAACCAGCCTTTGTGTCTACTCTTTAAACATCTTATCCTGACTACAGGAAAACCAGCCTTTGTGCCTACTTTTTAAACATCTTATCCTGACTACAGGAAAACTAGCCTTTGTGCCTACTCTTTAAACATCTTATCCTGACTACAGGAAAACCAGCCTTTGTGCCTACTCTTTAAACATCTTATCCTGACTACAGGAAAACCAGCCTTTGTATCTACTCTTTAAACATCTTATCCTGACTACAGGAAAACCAGCCTTTATGCCAACTCTTTAAACATCTTATCCTGACTACAAGAAAACCAGCCTTTGTGCCTACTCTTTAAACATCTTAACCTGACTACAGGAAAACCAGCCTTTGTGCTTACTCTTTAAACCTCTTATCCTGACTACAGGAAAACCAGCCTTTGTGCCTACTCTTTAAACATCTTATCCTGACTACAGGAAAACCAGCCTTTGTGCCTACTTTTTAAACATCTTATCCTGACTACAGGAAAACCAGCCTTTGTGCCTACTTTTTATACATCTTATCCTGACTACAGAAAAACCAGCCTTTGTGTCTACTCTTTAAACATCTTATCCTGACTACAGGAAAACCAGCCTTTGTTTCTACTCTTTAAACATCTTATCCTGACTACAAGAAAACCAGCCATTGTGTCTACTCTTTAAACATCTTATCCTGACTACAAGAAAACCAGCCTTTGTGCCTACTCTTTAAACATCTTATCCTGACTACAAGAAAACCAGTCTTTGTGCCTACTCTTTAAACATCTTATCCTGACTACAAGAAAACCAGTCTTTGTGCCTACTCTTTAAACATCTTATCCTGACTACAGGAAAACCAGCCTTTGTGCCTACTCTTTAAACATCTTATCATGACTACAAGAAAACCAGCCTGTGTGCCTACTCTTTAAACATCTGATCCTGACTACAGGAAAACCAGCCTTTGTGTCTACTCTTTAAACATCTTATCCTGACTACAGGAAAACCAGCCTTTGTGCCTACTTTTTAAACATCTTATCCTGACTACAGGAAAACCAGCCTTTGTGCCTACTCTTTAAACATCTTATCCTGACTGCAAGAAAACCAGCCTTTGTGCCTACTCCTTAAACATCTTATCCTGACTACAGGAAACCAGCCTTTGTGCCTACTCTTTAAACATCTTATCCTGACTACAGGAAAACCAGCCTTTGTGCCTACTCTTTAAACATCTTATCCTGACTACAGGAAAACCAGCCTTTGTGCCTACTCTTTAAACATCTTATCCTGACTACAGGAAAACCAGCCTTTGTGCCTACTCTTTAAACATCTTATCATGACTACAAGAAAACTAGCCTTTGTGCCTACTCTTTAAACATCTTATCCTGACTACAGGAAAACCAGCCTTTGTGCCTACTCTTTAAACATCTTATCCTGACTACAAGAAAACCAGCCTTTGTGCCTACTCTTTAAACATCTTATCCTGACTACAGGAAAACCAGCCTTTGTGTCTACTCTTTAAACATCTTATCCTGACTACAGGAAAACCAGCCTTTGTGCCTACTTTTTAAACATCTTATCCTGACTACAGGAAAACCAGCCTTTGTATCTACTCTTTAAACATCTTATCCTGACTACAGGAAAACCAGCCTTTATGCCAACTCTTTAAACATCTTATCCTGACTACAAGAAAACCAGCCTTTGTGCCTACTCTTTAAACATCTTAACCTGACTACAGGAAAACCAGCCTTTGTGCTTACTCTTTAAACCTCTTATCCTGACTACAGGAAAACCAGCCTTTGTGCTTACTCTTTAAACATCTTATCCTGACTACAGGAAAACCAGCCTTTGTGCCTACTCTTTAAACATCTTATCCTGACTACAGGAAAACCAGCCTTTGTGCCTACTCTTTAAACATCTTATCCTGACTACAAGAAAACCAGCCATTGTGTCTACTCTTTAAACATCTTATCCTGACTACAAGAAAACCAGCCTTTGTGCCTACTCTTTAAACATCTTATCCTGACTACAAGAAAACCAGCCTTTGTGCCTACTCTTTAAACATCTTATCCTGACTACAGGAAAACCAGCATTTGTGCCTACTTTTTATACATCTTATCCTGACTACAGAAAAACCAGCCTTTGTGTCTACTCTTTAAACATCTTATCCTGACTGCAAGAAAACCAGCCTTTGTGCCTACTCTTTAAACATCTTATCCTGACTACAAGAAAACCAGCCATTGTGTCTACTCTTTAAACATCTTATCCTGACTACAAGAAAACCAGCCTTTGTGCCTACTCTTTAAACATCTTATCCTGACTAGAAGAAAACCAGTCTTTGTGCCTACTCTTTAAACATCTTATCCTGACTACAAGAAAACCAGTCTTTGTGCCTACTCTTTAAACATCTTATCCTGACTACAGGAAAACCAGCCTTTGTGCCTACTCTTTAAACATCTTATCCTGACTACAAGAAAACCAGTCTTTGTGCCTACTCTTTAAACATCTTATCCTGACTAGAAGAAAACCAGTCTTTGTGCCTACTCTTTAAACATCTTATCCTGACTACAAGAAAACCAGTCTTTGTGCCTACTCTTTAAACATCTTATCCTGACTACAGGAAAACCAGCCTTTGTGCCTACTCTTTAAACATCTTATCATGACTACAAGAAAACCAGCCTTTGTGCCTACTCTTTAAACATCTGATCCTGACTACAGGAAAACCAGCCTTTGTGTCTACTCTTTAAACATCTTATCCTGACTACAGGAAAACCAGCCTTTGTGCCTACTTTTTAAACATCTTATCCTGACTACAGGAAAACCAGCCTTTGTGCCTACTCTTTAAACATCTTATCCTGACTGCAAGAAAACCAGCCTTTGTGCCTACTCCTTAAACATCTTATCCTGACTACAGGAAAACCAGCCTTTGTGCCTACTCTTTAAACATCTTATCCTGACTACAGGAAAACCAGCCTTTGTGCCTACTCTTTAATTCTGTGTGCTTAATAAGAAGTAGCCAACTTAAATATATTTTTGAGGTTTTGGTCATAGGAGATACAGATTCTCTTTCTGCACCAGTAGATTACAATATTTCTCCTCTCTTGATAGTTAAATGTTCATATTTTAAAGCTCAAGTGGAGAAACATTGTAATCCACTAGAGAAACATTGTAATCCACTAGAGAAACATTGTAATCCACTAGTAACAGAAGGAGAAACATTGTAATCCACTTGAGAAACATTGTAATCCACTAGAGAAACATTGTAATCCACTAGTAACAGAAGGAGAAACATTGTAATCCACTTGAGAAACATTGTAATCCACTAGAGAAACATTGTAATCCACTTGAGAAACATTGTAATCCACTAGTAACAGAAGGAGAAACATTGTAATCCACTTGAGAAACATTGTAATCCACTAGAGAAACATTGTAATCCACTAGTAACAGAAGGAGAAACATTGTAATCCACTTGAGAAACATTGTAATCCACTAGAGAAACATTGTAATCCACTAGTAACAGAAGGAGAAACATTGTAATCCACTTGAGAAACATTGTAATCCACTAGAGAAACATTGTAATCCACTTGAGAAACATTGTAATCCACTGGTAACAGAAGGAGAAACATTTTAATCCACTAGAGAAACATTGTAATCCACTAGTAACAGAAGGAGAAACATTGTAATCCACTAGTAACAGGAGAAACATTGTAATCCACTAGTAACAGAAGGAGAAACATTGTAATCCACTGGTAACAGAAGGAGAAACATTGTAATCCACTAGAGAAACATTGTAATCCACTTGAGAAATCTATAAATAATCATACCAAGTACATTTGTGGTTATTGATCAAAGTTTAAAATATTTGATTGAATACCTAAAATAGTACACTTAAATATTGTCAGTAAATTAAATAAGCTGGTGTATTTATTTGGATTACAAGTTCTCTTCCTGCAAATATGAGAATTATATATAGCCAAACAGTTAAAAATTCATTTTATTACCCAGCATTTCAATAAGGGGCGGTACCAGGTACTTCTACCCACCTAAAATGGTCTTTGTTACCTCCTGATTTTAAAGAGTGTTGTATAAGATAATTATGAGAAATATTTATATTTTGATGAAAAGTACCACCTGTAAGTAGTCAAGTACTGGTAGACTTGAAAAATATTGAAAGCCCTGATTACCACGAGAAAAATGTATTTAAATGATAAAAAGATTATAGAGATACTCACCAGGGGGTATACGATGACGCAATAAATAAATAAATAACTGCTCTGTCTCCTAGGTGAAAAATATATCTAAGTGTTCTGAAGAAAAAAAAAACAAGTGTTAGTTTTGTTACAGACCACAATTTTATTATTACCCATATTAGATTAAAACTCAAGCATTAATTGAAATACTCAAAATAAAACTATTAAATACAATGTACATATTTAATTCTTCTTTTCAAACAGGGAAAATAATATAATTGTGCAATATTCTTGCTCTGTATACAATGTTTCAAGAATCGCCACCACGCCTTTATTAAGGACAAATCTATTCTGTGTCCATACACTAAAACCCGTCCATGATTTATATGATGGTTATGATTAGGTTATGGTGTATCAACAATAATTCAGCTATATCATGGCGGTCAGTTTTTTTGGTGGAGGAAACCGGAGTACCCAGAGAAAACCATCGACCTGCCGCAAGTCACTAACAAACTTTATCGCATAATGTTGTATCAAGTACACCTCGCCCTGAGCGTGATTCCAACTCACAACATTAGTGGTGATAGGCACAGATTGCACAGGTAGTTGTAAATCTAACTACCATACGATCATGACGGCTCCAAAATGTTCAATGATTTCTGAATAAATGTATCTTTGACAACGGCCTGATGGACAAAACAATGGAAAAGAGAAAGAATATTGAACCATTAGTAAAATAAAATCATTTACTTATCTAACATCTATCATTCTGAATACATGATCATCTGAATGTTTATTTACATGAACAATGAAGCTCCATGAATCAAGTCATAATTTACTAGAGTAACAGGTATAAAATTCTAGTTGTATGTACCAGTATATTTTGTGATCAAATTTCTGATAAAGAGTTTCTCTTTGTATGTACCAGAATATTTTGTGATCAAATTTCTGGTAAAGAGTTTCTCGTTGTATGTACTAGTGTATTTTGTGATCAAATTTATGGTAAAGAGTTTCTCTTTGTATGTACCAGTATATTTTGTGATCAAATTTCTGGTAAAGAGTTTCTCGTTGTATGTACCAGAATATTTTGTGATCAAATTTCTGATGAAGAGTTTCTCATTGTATGTACCAGTATATTTTGTGATCAAATTTCTGGTAAAGAGTTTCTCTTTGTATGTACCAGAATATTTTGTGGTCAAATTTCTGATGAAGAGTTTCTCATTGTATGTACCGGTATATTTTGTGATCAAATTTCTGATGAAGAGTTTCTCATTGTATGTACCAGTATATTTTGTGATCAAATTTCTGGTAAAGAGTTTCTCTTTGTGTGTACCAGAATATTTTGTGGTCAAATTTCTGGTAGAGTTTCACATTGTATGTACCAGTATATTTTGTGATCAAATTTCTGGTAAAGAGTTTCTCGTTGTATGTACCAGTATATTTTGTGATCAAATTTCTGGTAGTTTCACGTTGTATGTACCAGTATATTTGTGATCAAATTTCTGATAAAGAGTTTTCCAATTGTATGTACCAGTATATTTTGTGATCAAATTTCTGGTAAAGAGTTTCACATTGTATGTACCAGTATATTTTGTGATCAAATTTCTGATAAAGAGTTTCTCGTTGTATGTACCAGTATATTTTGTTATCAAATTAGTTTTGACTGCAAATTTTTGTGTAATGGCTGGAGTGCACTTGAGTGTGGTAGATCATGGGTTCGAGCACTGGTCGGGTCACACCAAATACTATAAAATTGGTATTTGCTGCTTCTCTATCTGCAGACTGTTGTCTCAGGGATCTAGTACTATAAAGATATAACTAACTGTGTTGGTCTGGTACAAAGCAGAGATCCTACACATCTCATCAAAAGTAACTTGTTCTGGCCATGATATAGTTAAAAAATTGCTCATTTTGGCGTTACTTATTAAAATTTTGTTTTTACATTCGACACAAAATGCAACTACATGTATACTGAAATGATATGTGGCTAAAATCTAAAACAAATCTGGTTCTACAAAAACATGGGTCTGTTTATAATTTTAATAAAACTCACTTGAACATTTCAAGAAATGCAAAAATGTGAAACAAACTGGATGTAGAAAATAGGGATATCAGAGCAAAGCCATACGTCCATGCTATATATGTTTGTAGCTTTGTCTTAGCTAAACATAACATCCACCAGGTACCAAACATACTAGGGATTATCCATAACTGTAAATAAATAAAAAACAGATAAAATTCTACTTTCATTTTACACATTTTTTTTATTTGGAAGTGAATCTGTGCAGATTATCTATTGTTTGCTTGTATCTTTATTACCATTGAAGATCCAATTATCAAGTGGGGAAGGGATAAGACCCCATTAACCTGTTTAAGTGCACCATATTTTTGTGCCTGTCCCAAGCCAGACATCGATTTTCATCGAAATATGTTGTGGTTTTTTTGTAGTGTTGAATGATTTAAGATTAGAGGCGATTGTTTGTTTTGTTGATACTGCTGGAAATGTGGATCATCACTGTTTAAACTTTCTTTTTAAAAATAAATTAAAATGTAATATTTAGAGATTAATGGTACATTTAATTAAAAGATGTCAATTCTTGAAAATTTTAAATGCACAGTATTGCAATGAAATTGATAATTTTTCAAATTACAATGTATGTGTTACTATAATGTATTGAGGAGAAACATTTAAAAAAATGCCTCAAATTCAAATTAATTTCTTCAATTTTTTTTAATACAATTTTAATTTATTACTGCATTATGATTAAAAATAAAATGTCACAGATTTTAAAATTCTTTAAAAACTGAAATTTGAAAAGATAACATAGTAAATATTTTCAAGACATTGATGTCGCCTGTCTTAAATGACCACTTTATCTTTGTCCTAATGGTGACCTCTTAATACAGGTTTGACAGTATGTCTTACATTGACAGGTTTAATAAATTTCCACTTTACAAAGACAACACAATTAAAGGAATATTCATGCTAAGTTTGATTTCAAATTGTTCAGTAATACGTTTACTGATGCTGATGATATGAGAAGTAAGATAAATACAAACCGCATGAGTAACAATGTTTGCAATGTGCTCAGAATCAGTTGGCTGATAGGCTTGACCTTTAAGAGCTTTGGGATTTTTCATCCTGGAATAAAAATGATTAAAACATAACACAACAAAACTAAATTTCAAATCTTTGATTATTCAAGTTTGCTTTAACCAAATTATCAAATATTTCATTAATAAATCATTCTAAGATGAATGCATTTTTTTCCTTTGATCTTTTTATGGTTTATATACCAGAATGTAAACAACGGCTAAGAACTATGAAATAATACTGGCAGATACGAGATATTGCACACTTTGAATCTGGGCTGTAGTTTTAATTACTCTCAGAGAGCCGTGCAATAATCAACGACCTAGATGAGATGTAGCATGGCTTCATGTTACAAATCATTTATACCACGGTTTTTCAAGTTAAACAGTTAAACAATCTCACGCTTCACGTTCGATTGTTTAACTGTTTAACTCGGAAATATTACATGTCTACTCACTTAGCAAAAGTTGATACTTTAAATGATTGTATTTTGCTTTGTTTTCAAATTAAAAGTTTTTTCTATTATTGTTATCACATTGTTGGTAATCCACAGCTGATCACGTTCCTATTAATCTCCACTCATTACCCATAAGTCAACTGGCAGAGAAATCTTTGTTTCATTGAAAAAAGTCTATTAATAGTTACCAATCAAAATCATCATTTGATATTGTTAATCTCCTTCTTTGAGGTGAAAAAATTATACAGAAAAATGGGGTTCCCATAATTTGCAAGGAATTTCTTTCTCAACTTAGATACATTTAAAAGCTGTGATATGATTGACTATATTAACACAGTCATTGGGACTTATCAAAGTGTTTTAAAACAATTTCATGACTACTGTTTTATTATGTGCCGAATCAAAATAAAGTTTTCTTATTCTTATTCTTATTAATTAAAGTGTGATCAACTGTGGGTTATCAATAATGTGGTTATCCCTACAATTTGAAATGTTAATTTCAAATAAAGCCTCACTTTAGATTGTACAAAAAAGAAACTCACTTTCATTTTTTTTCATTGTCTGTCAAATTTAGTACCGTAAGTATATCTTTGTGTGTAAGTGATTGTTGTTACACGTCAAGTGGGCAATTTTTCAGCTATATCATGGTGAGAAGTTGATGTCTTTGTACTAAGACAACAGGACGAGTTGGTTTTTATATTGCTATCTCGCACAAACATCAGTCCAATGAAGACACATGACACTACTGGCCGACACATTATTCTGACAAAGCCAACCAGACCTGGATTTCTAAGGTCATATTTCTTTGTCTTTTTGTGTTCAGTGAGTGAAGGTGGGAGGTGATTGCTCACTGTGTTGATATTGGAGGAATTGTTGACCATCATTGTTTAAACTTTCTTTTCATAATTAATTCTTACTCCATATCATGTGTGTTTAATGGAGAAGCAGGAAATACAAATCTCATAGTCTTTGTTTGACCTGACCAGAGATTGAACCCACGACCTACTGAACCTGAGACAAGAACACTAACCATAACATCACAGATGCTGTCTGTATGTCTAATAATTTTTATATGAAGCTAAAATCCTAATACATTGTAAACTAATTTACCTATGCATATGCAGATAACATGGATCCTTTTTGGCAATAATTGATATTCAGATTTATACACCTAGTTAGTTTATGCTGCTTAATGCCATTTTCAACAATATTTCAGTCATATCGTGGCAGTCAGTTTTATTGGCGGAGGAAACCGGAGTATCCTGGGAAAACCACCAACCTGCCGTAAGTCACTGACAAACTTTATCACATAATGTTGTATTGTCTGAGAGAGATTCGAACTCACAACATTAGTGGTGATAGGTACTGATTGTGTAGGTAGTTGTAAATCCAACTACCATATGATCATGACCACCCCTGATTTATATACCGTGGATTTAAAAAAAAAAAAGATAACTATTATCAATCTTTCAAAGAATTCGGCACATTACCAAAATAATGCAACATTAAGGGACACAAGATAACTGGTACTGCATTTTCATGGTATTATAAAATAAAAGTGGCATAATAAGGAGTTCCAGATATATATGTTCTGTACTTACTTCGTGAAATCACAGCATGACAAACGCTTCTTAATTGGTTGAACCACCATCTTTACTCACTTAAGATCACTAACCTGGAAAATAAGTATTACATGTATTCTAAAGTAGGAATCAAGTAAGTGATTGTTTTTTAACGCTAAGTGAGTAATTTCTAGCTATATTATGGCCAGAACAAACTTTCATTTTCATGAGATAATGACGATGTCCACTTTGTACTAGACCAACAAGTTGAGTTGGCTTCTTATTGTGCTAGTTCACTGATATAACACTTCTTAATGCTGAGTGCTTAGCGGAGAAGCAGCAAATACCAATTTTTTAGTCTCTGGTTTGACCGAATCAGGGCTCGAACCCAGAATATACCACACTCGAGGTAAGCATGTTAATCATTACACCAGCGATGAGGTCAAAGTAGGAATGAGGGTTAGGGTTATGGTGTTTAACAATACTGTCAACAATATTTCAGCTATATCATGGCAGTCACTTTTATTGGTGAAGGAATCAAAGGCGAAGTACCCAGAGAAAACCACCAACCTACCGAAATCACTGACAAAGTTAATCACACAATGTTGCATAGAGTACACCTCACCAAGAGTGGGATTCAAACTTACAATGTAAGTGGTGATAATGTTCCAACCCTATTATCATATCATTATTATTATATATCTTAATTTATGTTTTCATTTTTGATCATCTGTCATAATTATTATGCAACAGTGTTATTTGTGTTTGGTTAAATCTTTATTGATAGCTGAATTGATTTTACTATGCACGAGTGATTTCAAACACCTGTGTATAGGTAAGATTGTCTAATTATCACGTGACTGGTCATCACTATACAAGCCATAATATTTTGTTACTCTTGGTTCAGTCTATAGAAGAATATAGAAGATTATGAACACGAGGACAAAAGCAGCTCCGGTAAATATTATAAATTAAGCTTTACAATTACCCAAAAGTTTGGGAACCATGACTTTTAACCAACTTCTGTAGTAACATGTAACCAATACCTATGGTAAAGAATTATCATGACTTATGGTAAAATAATGGTAAACATGTACCACAGATTATGGTTAAGCATATACCAATGAGCACTGACCAGTCATATATTTCTAACTAATATTGTTTGGATTTGTTTAATACATCTTTTAGATATAATTGATTTGGATTTGTTATATATATTGTGTAATACAGTATGAAATAATAATCTCAGTTTTTAATAAACCATTTGTTCATATAACATCTCAGACTCTTTCAGCCATTACTAAACAATATCTTAATTGGTTCAGGCTCGCTGACACTCTCCATTCTGAACTCAAAAATTGTGATGAAAGGCGAGCGTGTTACAATATGCAGATTGCATAGGTAGTTGTAAATCCAATTACCATACGATCATGATCACGAAAGATGTATTTGGTGAAAGTCTTAAAGAAAAAAAATGTCTGTTGTTAGTGGACTATCTTTATTTAGTGTTTTAAATTATCATCCTCATGACCAATGATCAATCTTGTACAGCCTGCTTTTGCAGAGCATAAGATTTCTATAAATAAATTTCCCATATGTCCTGTGTGTTTTTCACGTATTACTCTTCCAGAAAAATGTCCATTCATGTCTTTTCACGGATCACGCTTAAACTTCTTCTAGATTCACTTTCATGTTGGTACATCTTTTGGTGGATTCATACATGTATAGGAATTAAAAACATTTTTTATATGTGTATTTTACTTTACACGTAGATGTTTCGTTCCTCTATCACTGCAAAGACTTTTACCAGACTTGACTGTATATATGAGTAACACAGTGGGTGTCTTGTAAGAAGCAGGAATTACTTACCTTTTGCGAGCACCTGAGTTCATCCACATTTTTTTTGGTGGGGTCTGTGTTGCTCATCTCTTTAGTTTTTTTGTGTTGTTCTTTCATGTGTCTTTACGTTCTGAGTTCCGTGTTATGTCTATTTCCGAATAAAACGATGTTCGGATCGTCTTTACCTGCACTTGTTTGTAGGAGGGCACTTGTCTTATTTACGTTTGTTTGTGCTTGTTTGCATATAATGGTGTATTTGTTTTGTTTCTCTTTGTCTTATGTGCCCTGTGTTGCCAGTTTCTCTGGATTGTCTTTTTCTATTGATCCTTCGGTATTCCCTAACGTTTATTCGAATTAAAATGATATTCTGGATTGATTGATGCTGTTCTGAAAAAAGTGGGAGTCATACAGAAAAGGGGGATGGTCCAATTTTCGAGTGTCTGTGCATTTGACTGATAATAACATCATTTGTATAACAGTTGGTCTTCCCAAATGAAATCATACATTTTTTAATTTTATTGACAACTGGAACAACATTAGACGATGATTAGTCATTACTACTACTAGTACTACTACTAGTCATCGACATTATTATTTCTCCTTACCAACCAATAAACTTTTCAATATCAATGTTTAAATTCCATGGAACTTTGGTTTTAGCGTGTTTTTCTATTGTACACTGCCATTTATCTGCACTCCTATTATTTCAGCAGTTTATTGAGATGTAAATGGATATGAACATTCAATGCTTACAAATTTACTGGTTGGCCGACCATGACCAGGGGAATATAGAAACGGGGAAAGAAACAAATATTTGGGTTATACTAATGTCCTGAAAATTGACCTGAAATGTCCTGAAAATGTCCTGAAAAGTACATAAAGGCTTATATCTTTTTTATTATCCAATGGATTGAGTTCAAATTTGAAAATTTCAAATACATTTTTTTTAGGTGGAAATAATTTGTCCTGAAAATATCCTGAAAAGTACATTAAGGCCTATATCATTTTTTTTTTATTAACCAATGGATTGAGTTCAAATTTGAAATGTTAAATACATATATGTTATTTACGTTCCTATCAGTAGATATGGAGATTTTAACACTCTGAAGTAGCCAAGTGCATCCTGAGGCGCAGCCGAAGGGTGTACAGGCTACTGGAGGGTGTTAAAATCGACATATCTACGGATAGTAACGTAAATAACGAATTTATCCCCGATTATGGTCAATAATAAGACATTTTGGATCCCGGTGGACCACGTAAAAGTGACGTTTTATTTGTTGTTGGCAAGAATAAGCACCAAATATGAAAATTTGGAGTGTCTTTTAGCCGGTGTAGGCACAGGCGCTTGTGTAGAGTCAAAAATATGCTCGCTATGTACCTAAAATACCACAAGGCCGGACTCACTCCTACTACCCCTGTTACTTCAATCGCTATTTCCTCTGTCAAAATTTCGATAGGACGCAAATCGCTTACAAATTTGCGTAGTGAAATGATTTTTCTTCAAGGAAAACCCGTTTTTTATATCTTCCTACCATCTACACCCCCATACTGACAGATAATTCTCAGATTTTGTTGACAATGGACACCTAAGTGGCAGCAAAGCGAAAGTAGGTCACGTGCGACATATTTCCGACTTTCGGTCGTTCTCGGGTTTTATCATATATAATTACTAAACACTAGAAACATTACAAGGCGCCAAAATATGACTGACAAAATGAATGAAAACTTCAGTGCTTCTTGGTATGCAAATAATACTAAGAATAAGGCATAGGAAATAATTGTATTTAAAAAACATTATAATTATACAGTAACAATACTGATATATAATTACGTTTCCCGAACTTTTCTTTCTGAACTTCTCAGGTATGTTTCGTAAGGCAATGATAAAACCCGAGAACGACCGAAAGGCGGAAATATGTCGCACGTGACCTACTTTCGCTTTGCTGCCACTAGGGTGTCCATTGTCAACAAAATCTGAGGATTATCTGTCAGTATGGGGGTGTAGATGGTAGAAAGATATAACAAACGGGTTTTCCTTGAAGAAAGATCATTTCACTACGCAAATTAGTAAGCGATTTGCGTCCTATCGACATTTTGACACGGGAAATAGCGATTGAAGTGACAGGGGTAGTAGGAGTGAGTCCGGCCTTGTGGTATTTTAGGTACATAGCGAGCATATTTTTGACTCTACACAAGCGCCTGTGGTGTAGGGTTGATCAAATTAACAGCTTTATATTCAATATATGACCAAAATCAACTCTTCTTCATCCGTTGAGCGGCCTCCGTCATCTGATTGACTATTCTACCACTTTGGGTGTACGCATCACAGGCACTTGTTTCATTTAAAAAATATATGCCCCCGCCTCTTCCTTACTTCAAGGTAAACAACTGCCCTTTACCCCTTCCCCACTTCGCCTCAATATTTTTCGCTTATTTGTGATCCTTTCGCTGACCCAATTATATCGTTACACTCCCGAGATATTTCTCTTTTCGACTGCCACATTTAAAAAAAAAAAAAAAAAAAAAAAAAAATCAGCGAAAGTCGCATTTTCTATTTTTCAGTCAATGAAACGGATACAGTCACTTCCGGTCCGTTCTAAATTGATTTAGAAACTAAAAAAAAAATGGTGTTTTAAAAATCAAATGTCAGTAATTTGGAGTTGAACATATTTTATAATCTGCATTGGAACAGTCATCTGTATTTTAAAGGCTTACTTTACATTTGAGAGGAGATGATCATGATGGCATTGTTACACATGGCCGGTCTAGAGAATTCCGAATGCATATGAAAAATCCAGCGCAAACCGGAAGTGGTTGTATATCCGTTTCATTGACTGAAAAATAGAAAATGCGACTTTCGCTGAATATTCTTGTCCAATTCGTCTGAGGGGGGGCCGGTATTTATATTTAAATGTGGCAGTCGAAAAGAGAAATATATCTCGGGAGTGTAACGATATAATTGGGTCAGCGAAAGGATCACAAATAAGCGAAAAATATTGAGGCGAAGTGGGGAAGGGGTAAAGGGCAGATGTTTACCGTGAAGTAAGGAAGAGGAGGGGGCATATATTTTTTGAATGAAACAAATACCTGTGGTGCGCATGTAAAAAACTACAAAATTTGTGTGCGGAATATTTACAGTGACAAACTAAATTTGACTTGGGCGCGCAACGTCGCGAGCTTTGACGTCATGTACTTTCTCTATCTTGAAAATTATAACAACTTTTGATCGGTTATATGGCTAGTTATTACATACTTAGTTCAAATAAAGGCATTTTTGTATGACCAATATGACCGGAAGTAAACTGTCCATATTTTCACACCCTGGGAAAATAACCGGTTATTGGATTACTACAAGATCATTTCCATATCGAGGCCCATATTGGTTCTCGACTGCGTCTCGGGCCAATATGGGGGTCTCAGGATGATAATCAGGCCAATATGGAAATGCCCATGTATTAATCTGTAATTACATCCGGTAATGTGGCCTAGCAACACCCGGGAATATGGGTTTTTTATGACGGGGGTTTTAACCAATCAAAAGTTGTTATCATCTATATGCTAATGTATTTAACATTTTTAAATTTGAACTCAATCCATTGGATAATAAAAAAGATATCGGCCTTTATGTACTTTTCAGGACTTTTCAGGTCAATTTTCAGGACATTAGTGTAACCCCCAAATATTTTAATGACTCACTATTCTGCGGAAGTCCTTACCGTCTACGTACAAAAAAAACCCAATACATGTACATTGTTGTATATATAACTTTTCTTCTTCATCCATGAAAGCATAAAATTACTTTAAAACGGTTGGTTATTTATATAAAAAAAAGTTTACTATATTTATGTTTATGGTATACAGTACTCAGTACATGTATTAAAACAAATTGAATAATTTTGTGAAAGATATGTTAATTTTGACCGGAAATCTCATTGAACATGAAAACGACACTTTTTCTTATATTTCGATCCGTTAAATCTAGATGTTTACACTTGAGCCTATATCAATAATCTGTTACATAATAATGTCTATCACAGCATATCAACGGTGTGTCTAGCTAGCATTGTTACATTGCTATACTCTGTGTCGCCGAATTTAAAAGGAGTCGGTCTGGATTTACTTTAGGGGTCCCAACATTTTTAGAATATACTTTAGGGGTCTCAATCCATAAACGCTAACCCTAACACTAACCATAGCCATAACCATACTACCCTTCTTTTTGCTAAGGTTATGTTGGGACCCCTAAAGTCAGGGCCTCTAAGACAAATTTTGCAAGTCGGAACAAGACTGCTTTTTGAGGTCCAATAAAACCACTAGTAAACTTCCATAAACGCTTTATTACCTACGCAGCAGAAAATACCCCCCCCCCCCCCCCAAGTTCATAGCTAAGGGACCCTTCAGAGATTCACAGGCTCCATTTTGGCTCTGCGGGCCTGGGTCGATGTACAGGTTTAACACCCCCTCTCATAGGCTCTGTCTAAAGTTAACGAAGGTCCAATATTTCGACACGCATACAATCTTGAAACGGCAAATTAAACACAAACAAGGTGGTTGATTAATTGCCCTTAACGCCTAGACAGAAGTGCTTCGCCTGTATAGGGGGCAATAACAAAATAGTGAACATGTAATATAACAGTAACTAAAGTTCAGTATAAATTTCTATTAAGACCGGTTCACACGGCAAAATTAATCGTATACTAGACTTACCTAGTCCAGCTGACATTAGCCTAGTTTTCACCTGACATTCAGTATTTTGCAGTATATATTAGGGTTCATGTTTTATCTAACAATGTAAAGATTTATCTTGTATTTTAGATACTACTTTATCATACATCCTATTGACTGGTTCTTTGATTTAGTGGGGGTCGTCGTGCAAGGTCGTGATCGTTTGTAGTTGGATTTACAACTACATATGCAATCAGTGCCTATCACCACTAAAGCTGTGAGTTCGAATCCCGCTCATGGAGAGGTGTACTCGATATATATTATGTGATCAAGTTTGTCAGTGACTTGCGGCAGGTCGGTAGTTTTCTCCGGTACTCTGGTTTCCTCGACCTCTAAAACTGACTGCCACGTTATAACTGAAATATTGTTAAAAGTGGCGTTAAGCACCATAATCCTAACCCTACCATAAATTTGCCCATTGCAAACAAAGTGTTGATCCTCAAAAATGTGCTTCATGATTTTCGTTGTGTTATCAGTCGTCTTGTAAAATAGAATGCAAACACAAAACGTTTTAGATTTTTTTTATAAATAGATCAACCAAATAAATATTACACTTTAGGTAAAACATTCTGAAATCACGTTTACTTGTTACATAATATACATACTGATGCGGAACCGTCGTGGTCGTGATCGTACGGTAGTTGGATTTACAATTACCTGTGCAATCAATGTCTATCAACGTCATTGGTGGCGTAATGGTTAGAGTGCTTACCTCGAATGCGGTAGATCGTGGGTTCGAACCCCGGTCGGGTCAAAACCAAAGACTATAAAATTGGTATTTCTTGCTTCTTCGCTAAGCACGCAGCATTAAGGAGAAAAGACAAAGACTGGTTGGCTTGGATTCAAAATAATGTGTCCGAGTGGAGCGACGTGTCTACCCGCGGACTGTTGTTTCAGTAAGTAAGTAAGTAAGTAAGTAAATTTTATTTAGAGTCGGTATATATATATACATAGACAACAAATCAACATGAGCCCTAAAGTGCTCTTAAACCGACTAGTGAGCTAGCACTATGAAGAAGAAAAGAACTAAGCGTGTTGGTCTATAACAAAGCGAACCTCATCATAGCCTCATTGGTTAATATCTTGGGCGGAAGTACATGTGACACTGTCTCATTCTTTCAACATCCACGCCAGTGACCAGACGTGTTGAGAATAGGAGCCGGCATTTGAAGGTAACATGCATTTTTCAATTGCCTTGGTGGCTTTCACAGTGTATAACCGGACAGTTTTGAAAAACGGAAGTTGGATGATTATCCGTGATTTATTCTTTGAAAGTGGATCAAATGAAGCAACAAAAATAAAAAAAAATACTGCAAAGGTATGTCATTTATATTTCTGATCAAATAACACTGCCCTATTTGAACACTGAAACTGGAAATCGTCGTTTAAACATCGTGGATGGTATGTTTTCGCTCGAAGAAAGGGGGTAAAAATCTAATTTTTCTCCACTTATTCTTTAAATTATGTCAAATATGTTCTCACTATCTGATGAAATAGACATCGACGTTTTCAATGCAAGGAAAATATGACCGTAAACGCACTCATTTTCATTACGACGGGTGCATTTAACATCGTTCTTCATTCTACGTCACTGTACTCCTAATTGCTACTGTACGTTATCATTAATTGCTGAATCTTAAAACTAATCTGTCCGCCTAATTGTTTTTTGATAAAGTTGATCGAGAACTTTTCTACAGTCTAATCCTTTACAAATTTAGTTTTACCGAAAATTAAGATAGTTTATGTGCTGCCTGCATTGGAGGACTTGTAAGGAATTACATTTACCAGATATTCAGTAATCTTATATGATATGTGATTCAAATACAGTTTTTGGAACAAGTTAAATGAGTTTTCTCCCGTTTACAGAGTTATCTTCCTCTAGCAGCAGGTGTCTATACATTGACTGCAATGATTGTCTTTTACAACTACAATGTACGTGATTGATGCGAATATCGTGTTTCATACATTAGGAATTAATTCTCGCCACAATGTACCGGTGCAATATAAGACGAGTCCCGAGAGTAATGCGTAAAGCCACCGGAATCCGCAGTTAAAAGGGTATTTCTAAACCCATTCAATATACAGTTAATAGAACCTAAGGATCATTTCTTCGATTCTGAAGACAGGGCTGAACGGAAACATGCTAAGCGAAAAAATGCGACCATTACGAAATTTGGAGCACCATGTAAGGGAATAAAACCTATAAGACCATCAGTGCAACGAAGAAAAAATATTACCGCATAAAAGACTTGGATTTGACTTTCAGGAATAGAATATTAAAAACACACATTATCTAACATTTTGATCTTAGTCATTTCCTTAGAAGTTTTTTAACTCGCCTGACCCGAAGAGTCAGGTGAGCATTTGCTACCACTGGGCGTCCGTCGTCCGTCCGTCCGCTGTTAACCTTTTGTATTTTAATATTCTCCTCTGAAACCACTGGGCCAATTGGGACTAAACTTGGCAAGATTGATGGTGCTTGGGTGGTCTCCTTTCAGAATTGTATCCGATGATCCCGCTCCCAACCAAGATGGCCGCCATTGCTGAAAATAGAAAATTCCGACAAAAAAAAATCATTTAAAATCTTCTCCTCTGAAACTAACTTGGCCAATTGGGACCAGACTTTGGTGGAATGGTCCTTGTGTGGTCCCCTTTCAGAATCATATCCGATGACCCCGCCTGCTAACCAAGATATTTTTCTCTCCTTTGACACTACCTGGAGAATTTTTAAATATATTTTACATGAATTATGCTTTTGATTTGACACAGAATATTGCAAAAACAAATATTTATGCTTGTTGCAGCTCGTCCAACATTTGTATATGTTGTTCGCTGTGTGGTTTCTACCGTGTTGAATATTGCATTGCGACCTCTGGACTTGTGGTTTGGCTAGTTGGTTCATTTTAAAGTACATTATCAGAAATCGCAATGCAAAATGTTTTGGGTGATTATATGTGCATATCTATTAATAGGTTTCCTGCAAAAACTCATCACTTCTATCTGTCCAACGACTAACAAGATGACCTAATTACATCTCCTAATACACTAACATAAGCAAAATATTTCATGTTATAACGCTTTAATAAAAATAACAAAAACAACAGTGAAAAATGGATCTCTTCTTCTGTAAAAGAAAACTTAAAAACGAAGGTAAAAAATTAGTTATAACAACAATAAATGACCCAATACTTAGTCTGTATAAAATTTAAACATAAAAACAATTGAATATAAATTTCTGCAATTCTTTTCGAAAAGTACTCACACTTATGTCTTCATGAGTTAACTACATCAATAAAAAAATAAGTCATACGAATTGTGTGAAATGAAACATTACATACAGTATTGTGCCATATAATTTTTTTTTGTATTTATGTACAAATGTCTTTTACCTATATATTATATATAAAGCTCTCTTTTTTCCAAAAATTCTACCAAAGTCATTTCTGGTCCGATTTTCATAAAATTTTCACCATTAAAATTCAAATTTAATATAGTTTCCTACAGTAATTTTGAAATAATTTTGCAATTTTTGAATAACAGTAAGTTAAACTCAAAATTTTTATTTTTTAAGTTCAAATTTAACATAAGTATATAGTAAATTATGACGTAAAAAAGTATGAAATTTTAGAACAACAGATAACAACTTCGAAACTTGAAGGAATACACAATTGTGCGGACAGGACAGACAAATTCGTTAGCAATTAGGCGTACAGTGACGTAGAATGAAGAACGATGTTAAATGTACCCGTCGTAAGGAAAATGAGTGCGTTTACGGTCATATTACCCTTGCACTGAAAACGTCGATGTCTATTTCATCAGATAGTGAGAACATATTTGACATAATTTAAAGAATAAGTGGAGAAAAATTAGATTTTTACCCCTTTTCTTCGAGCGAAAACATACCATCCACGATGTTTAAACGACGATTTCCAGTTTCAGTGTTCAAATAGGGCAGTGTTATTTGATCAGAAATATAAATGACATACCTTTGCAGTATTTTTTTATTTTTGTTGCTTCGGTTGATCCACTTTCAAAGAATAAATCACGGATAATCATCCAAAAATGTCTAAAGTTCTGCAAGCAACTAACCTTACCTGGTCGGACAGTACAGCAACTTCCGTTTTTCAAAACTGTCCGGTTATACACTGTGGCTTTAATATTTAGAAATTTTGCCTAGGTGGCAAAGATCTTGGTGGTTAGAATATAAAATTTTGCCTAGGTGGCAAAGACTAGCACAGCTAGCACACTACGTATTCACAACGTTGCAGTTTGGTTGCTGTTTGGTCAGGTCCCTTTCTTACGTGAAAATTACGTTGCCACAACGTATTTTAGATACGTGATATGCAAGTCGTTGTGACAACGTATGTTCCAACGTTTTTGTTACGTACGGATATGGTCTTGATGCTAACGTAAAAGCTCAAACGTAATGTGTACGTCCTGGTAACGTATTCAGAATACGTTATATCCAAGACGTTGTGACAACGTACTTTCCAACGTCTTTGTTACGTACGGATATAGCCTTGATGCTAACGTAAAAACTCAAGCGTAATTATTACGTCCTGGTAACGTATTCAGAATACGTTATATGCAAGTCGATCGTTGTGACACTGTAGTTTGAACGCTTTTGTTACGTACGGATATGGTCTTGATGCTAACGTAAAAACTCAAACGTAATTATTACGTCCTGGTAACGTATTTCAGAATACGCTATATGCAAGTCGTTGTCAAACAACCGTACGTACTTAATATCACCAATCGTTAAGGTATTTCCCTGGAAAAGGGAAAGGATCTTAATTAAAAAGTGATTTTTTCAAATTAGAAAGTATTCTCTAGACATGACTTTGAATTTGATAGTAGTTGATCTCCTGATTCTAAAAATGCATGGTTGATAAGGACTTTTTGCATTTCCAGGTTCATCAGTAAAAAATGTGACTAAGTTGTGTTGTTATTAAGCTACATTTTTGCGTTATGATGATACAACTGGCTATAGTTGTATATCAATAGCAATAAAAAAAAAAACATAATAAAAACGCCATGTACGAGGATCGTATCGGTGGCCTCTTGATCGTTAATCGTTCTTCTTTCCACTGAACTTAGTAGAACGTGATGAAGAAGGCAATATACAAATGTATCTCCAAGATTTAATTACTTGCAATAAAATTACCATTATCCAAAAATTAGAAGTACTTTTCCTCATAAATATTCGTCATATTTGAATTAGATTTTGACCACTGCAGTTTCAAGCTGAGTGGATCGTTTATTAGATTTGTCAAATAATAGCATACAATGCGGAAATTCAGTGTGTCCGTCAACGATTCGATAATAAAAAGTTATTGCTATTTCCGGAGTTTGAATTCCTACCAAAATTCAAATCATTTTGGTGTTTTGTGACAATTTTAACAATTTCTTTGATGTCCCGAACATACAAAAACCTCGAGTTTAGAAGGTAGAAATATACAGTAAGGTTAGTCAATAGAATTACATCTATGAATGAGCAATCCAAATTGATTTAAGAAAATACTGTGAGTGTGACGCCAAATGTCATTCATTGTTAAATTTTGTGTCAAAAACAAACAAACAAACAAACAAATACTTTATTGTCAATCAAGACGCCCCGAAGAACAGAAAAATCATCATTAATTTGTTACAATGATTAGCGTGATTTAAGTGATTTTCAAACATTGAAATAAAATAAAATAACACAATAAAGGTTTACACTAATTTACAGCAAAAGTTTATAATCATACATACCTTGTACATGTACAAAAATGTAGTTATGTCAGTAACCAAAGCAATGAGGTACAGAGACGTGCCAAAAGTATTCGGTCACTGTGATTTTTTACTATATATTTCATGTAAAACCACATTTTTTAAAAACATTATTCCAAAGTCGACTCTTGTTCGATTTTGATGATTTTTTTACCAACCAAAACAGAATTAAATGTAGTTTTACACTGTAATTTTAGCATAAATTTATAATCTATAATTTTTATGAGTTCACGATTTAAACACAAAACTAAATTTTGAACATCAAAAATACAATACAATGATAGTACATTTGAAGACAAATAATTTAAGCTTGTGTTTAAATCATTAACATTTAAAATCTGTGCTCCCAAAAATTATTTAAAAATAATCACAGAAAATTACATACGTTCTTGCTTCTGTTGGTAAAAATTTCATCAAAATCAAACAAGAATTGACTTTGGAATAATGTTTTCAAAAATTGTGGTTTTATATGAAATATATAGTAAAAAATTACAGTGACCGGATACTTTTGGCACGTCTCTGTACATTGTAAAGGTAATATTAAACAACCCAAAGATAATACTGTATAATATTGCATTCTCAAGAGGCAAAGCACCCAACAATCCTGTGATGAACTACACCAGAGTTCAATATGTTTTATTTTTTTTTTATATATCATGTTATTTAAATGGTTATTGGGGGGGGGGGGGGATAAAAAAAAAAATAATAATAACCATTGCACTTATTTAATTTTTTCTTGTCTCAATGTAAATAAGTTATCTCCCTCATTGGTCTCAATTTCATGTACAGAGACGTGCAACAAGTATTCGGTCACTGTAATTTTTTTGCTATACTTCATACAGGTATATAACCACAATTTTTCAAAACATTCCAAACTCAATTCTTGTTCGATTTTGATGAAATTTTTACCAACAGAACGTCAGAAGCGAGAACTATGTAATTTTCCGTGATTATTTTTAAATATTTTTTGGAAACACAGATTTTAAATATTCATGATTTAAATGCAAACTTAAATTATTTGTCTTCAAATGTACTATCATTGTATTGTATTTTTGACGTTCAAAATTTTGTTTTGTGTTTAAATTGTGAACTCATAAAAATTATAGATTATAAAATTATGCTAAAATCACTTTGTTAAACTACATTTAATTCTGTTTTTGTTGGTAAAAAAAATCATCAAAATCGAACAAGAGTCGACTTTGGAATAATGTTTTTAAAAAATGCGGTTTTATATGAAATATATAGTAAAACATCACAGTGACCGAATACTTTTTGCACGTCTCTGTATTACAGACATTTTTACATAGACTCTTAAGATCAGATAAAGGTTAGATGCATCTGATTTTCATTTTGTCCAGGAACCTCGAACATTTAATTGTTATTTCATTTATTATTTAGCTTGATTTTAGCCAAAGGTATATAATTTTCAAGTTCAGAAAATAACATGCATGCAATTAGAAATTATATCTTTAATGTAGATCATATGAAAATTGCAGACTTCCCCATGATGTCCCCATCTTAGATATGCAAATTATCAAATGGTACCTCATTTCTGGCTACATGTATATACTTAGGAGGCAGGGGGAAGTAGCCTCTTTTTTTTATCATTAAGACAGTATGATCATTGATGATACTTGTGCATTGTGTATATAAATGAGACTATGAATAAAATAGTTTAAATTTCTTCATTATAATTTCAGAGCTGGTTCATTTCTGTAAAAGTGGTAAACAAGTACAGTTGGATTTGAGGTTATAGCTGTTATAGGCACATAGCTGACCTTGTGACTTTTCAACATATGGCAAATCAGTCGACATAATTCCTGGCCCCATGTAATATTGGAAGCCACAGATGTCACCTGCTTCATGTCCTGTAATGTCAGACCGATCAACACATAGCTATAGCTAGACAACAGCAAATTTCACCATCATCTAATCAGAGGTATTCAATTTCATGTTCTTCTAGCTATAGGCCAGACAAGTCAACAGCATTATATTTTACATTTTACTATCAACTAATCTAGTCCTGAGGCAATTTTATAGGGATTAAACTCTGATCACGAAAGCTACCATGATGATTTATTGATGAACCAGAAATTAGACTTCATGCACAAAGCCTACAAAATAAATGTATAATGATACATGCATACACTTATACATGTAAGTTATACCAATAGAGCTCCTCCCATATTTACAGTGTGTGGCTATCACAGAAACAAAGGGTTCTTTAGATGAACTTGTTACATTTAATTACATGTATGCAATCTACTTCAAATACAGAACATTTCTTAAGAAGAGATTTATGTTAAATATCATCAGTTACAGTTGACGATAAAATGAAAATAAACACATTTTGAAAAGATCAACCTATCTGATAGAGATCCCATCCCAAAGACAAATTAACTGTACCTGTAATGAAATTTTGAGAAATCAATTAATAAGGAATATAGTTATGTAAAAAAAACTGCAGAAAAAAATGCCTAAAATTCCCAAGAGTAAATAATTATAATATGATCCTTTGTCAGAGCTTTGTAACATGGACTTAATTTTTTGGTTCATTTCTACTTTTCTTTTTAAAGTTTTCTATATTAAGTGTAGAAATAATAAAAGTGTAATAAATGAAGATAATATTGGTCAGTAGAGAAGTACTGGGCATGGGTAATTATGCTATTTAATTAGGTCACACCACTGATTGATCGATATTTATCTCCTCCCCACTGATTGTTTATATGTGCTTTTGTGATTTTCGTAATTTCTCATTAATGAAACGAGATCATGGAAAACATTTTATGGGATATGTTTATATCAACAACAAATATCAAAAACTGCAAGATAAGTGCTGTCTTAAATCAATTTTTAATCTAGAGATATAAGTTTCTTGCATATTAAGTGTAGGTTCCTCTCCGAGTCTAATGTTTTACATACTGCAAATGCTTCTTCTAAAATTAAGTATTAATTTTGATAATATTGTAGTCTTGCAATAGATCTAAATGTTTGAACTGCACTTTTTTTGTACTAATTCTCTTCTAATTCTCCTCTGTTCTCATGGTTTTTTTTTTTACATAAATGGAGATGTATCTTTTCTAGATTTGTCCCATCAATAAAATTTAACGTATATGTTTGGTCACAGTTTTTGGATTTCTTTCTTTAGCTCTGTAATATATATCCATGCAATATATTTCCGAGTTATAATCAATTAATTATAGGTTTTACAATGTGTCTTCACTTACCTAGCTACATTTGTACGATATGCGTCGCTAGGTAAGCTCATTTTGCGACCGTAAAACCGACGATTTACATCCGCAAAGCTTAAAATACAATACAGTTATCTCCTAAATATAATAATTTCAAGCTTCTGATCATGATCAAAATAGTTACTAAAAATATTTTCACCCCTAAAGTTGTTCCATTTAGCTGAAAATATTAATATCATATTATTTTTTTCAGAATCAATCCACCAATGAAGGCAGCTTTCCAGATGCTTGATGGAGAAAAAAAAACTTTATAGTTGAAGGAAACCTTTCATTGTTCATTTAAATTTGTTGTTTTTTATATCTTTCATTTTTTTGCTGACCAAATGTTAGAATTTGTATGTGTTTTTTTTTGTATGCAAGTTTTGTGATTTATATATATCAGTATCAGTATGGTTGAGATAATGTGGGTTTGAGTTAATTATAAGGTTATGAGTGTTTAACACCACTTTCAACAATATTGCAGTTTATAAAGGTAGAAGAAACCGGAGTACCCAGGATAGTATTATATAATATAATGTTGAATGAAAGTTGATTGGTTGAATGAGAATCATGATTTGTATGCCAGTATTTTGAATTCTAATATGACATGCTGTTTTGGCCTTGTAAACAAAAGGGTATAAAAATCCCCGGTTTATTATGACTTACACACGCTAATGATCATGACGTATTTGGCTGTTTTATTATACCCTTTTGTTTACAAAGCCAAAACAGCAACGTCGTAGAAATAATTTATGGAAGGAGTAAGTTTGTTGGAGATTTTAATATGGGTACACTATTAAGGAATATGGATTAAATATTTACCGTAATGTCCTATTAGAATAGAAATAATTTATGGAAGGGGTAAGTTTGTTGGAGATTTTAATATGGGTAACATTATCTGTGCAAATTTTACTCCTCGCAACTCACAACATTAGTGATTTGGCTGTTTTATTATACCCTTTTGTTTACAAAGCCAAAACAGCAACGTCGTAGAAATAATTTATGGAAGGGGTAAGTTTGTTGGAGATTTTAATATGGGTACACTATTAAGGAATATGGATTAAATATTTACCGTAATGTCCTATTAGAATAGAAATAATTTATGGAAGGGGTAAGTTTGTTGGAGATTTTAATATGGGTAACATTATCTGTGCAAATTTTACTCCTCGCAACTCACAACATTAGTGGTGATGTGCACTGATTGCATAGGTAGTTATAAATCCAACTACCATACGATCATGACTGTCCCCATATTTAATAATATATATTTTTTCTTTAAGAAAGAAAGAAAAATTAGGGTTATATTTTTTCTCTGTAAGGGGATGTGATATATTGGTTTTGATATTTTTATTTTGAATTGCTTAGTTTAAAATATTATTGTTCTTTGTTATATTTTTATATACATTAACAAGAATATTTTGGGTTTACAGCTTTCTCAGGATTGGGATGTGTACACTGGTACATTTGTAGATCTTACTATGAAATTAGCGAAGCTTAAACAACTTTTTTAATGAACTAACTTTTCAACAAAATTAATGGAGTTTTTTTTACTGTCTTTGTTATTAGAATAAGGCTATTTTAGTAATAGAATCATATGTCAATGGCTTAAAGTACTTAATATTGACCTTAGAATATGCTCCAATTCCAATTTCATATGGCCTCAAAATGTCCCTGCAATTAGTAAAATTTCCAAATTTGCACCTGAATCCCAAGCTGTATGGGCTCCTTGACTTAGCCAGAATCTATTCATAACCTACATTTTGGCAGTTGGATCCTCCAATCCTTTGTTGGTGCACAGCTTAATAGTTTGACAGCTCAGTCCTTATGTTAGAACCAATCGGAACCACAAACAGACATGAATTCTTAATTCAGGCTTGTGCATTCAAACACCAAAAATCAAGACTATCACCTGTTTATCCTAATGATCCCTCTAGTAATTTAAAGAATGAAAAAATTCTTTTTTCTGTGCATTGATGATCCTACAAATTTTCTTCGTTTTTGGTAATTTTCGATTATATATTTTTTAGTATTTAATTTTAAACCAAAGAATAGATTTTTAGGTCAAGTTGTTCTTACAAGTTTGGTCCATTGTTAGCAGGGTGATATTTTTATATGTATACATGTATTTCTGCTGTTTCCTTAGCCAGCATCTAGTGCTTCAGTTCCCATATTTATTAAGATATTTCTGTTTTCTAGCATAAAATGCTTATAATCCAGTACAGTAATTTTAATAAAAATCTGAGATATAGTGGTTAAATTAAAAACAAACAATTATCAGAATCTCCCATGGAACAACACCATTGAAGAAGATATCATCCGTTACTCAGACCTCTTTGCTGGTGGGAAAGGGATCAATGTTTGGCCCATTGTCAAGGACTCCACTCCAACACCCTGTTCATGGCCCTTTTGACCTTGTTGGTTATTCTTGCTGGCTGCAAAAGGGCCCACATAATAGTTCAGGGACCTTAAAATGTAGGTCCTCCACTGGATGTATACCTATTCATTACTTCTATAGATGTTATCTATATACATTTGTACATCTTTAATTTAGTCAAATGCAACTTTCACAAGATAAAGATTTTTAGTACATTTATTTTACATGTTTTTTAATCTGATATATTTATTATTACATGTACCTGACATATTTGTATAATAATTACATCTAAACATTTTGGCATCTTTAAAATAGATTATGATGGGATGAGTCTGAGAGTAGGAAGAGTGTTTCATCATCTGTAAAACTTGCAATAATTTGGATTAATAAATGTTTAGAATTTTATATTTTATTAGTTAACTCAAAAAAATTAAGAACATCACAAAAGGTCCTTAAATACACAAAAAATAATGTACATTTTTGTAGTTGGTACCGGTAGTTGCATGGTGTAACGGTCTTAATGTGATTATAGTTGCCCTACTATCCAAATTACGTTGTCACAATGTTTTGACAACGTAATTTGGCTATACAAGTCCTTTTAGGGTTGTACATTTTTTGTAGTTGTATAACTATATAGAGATGGTTGTAGTTGTGTCGTCTAAAGGTCTTTAGGTGGTCGTAGTTACATTGTATAAAGGTCCCTAGGTGGTCGTAGTTACGTTGTGTAAAGGTCCCTAGGTGGTTGTAGTTACGTTGTCTAAAGGACCCTATGTGGTTGTAATTACGTCATGTAAAGGTCCTTTGGTGGTTGTAATTACGTCGTATAAAGGTCCTATGATGGTTGGTAGTTACGTTGTGTAAACGTCCTTAATTAGTTGTATTTACCTCGTATTAAGGTCCTGTGATGGTTGGTGGTTACGTTGTGTAAACGTCCTTACATGGTCATGGTTGTCGTTTGGTTGTAGAAAGGTCTTTTACTACGTAGTACCACAACGTGGTAGTTACGCTTAGGGGAGTCTACAAATCGGCGTAGTTAAAACGTAAAATTCTTACGTTGTAACAACGAAAAAGTTACGTTGTCACTACGTTTTGACAACGTAATTTGGCTAGTAGGGTTGGTGGTCAGAATATATAATTTTGCCTAGGTGGCAAAGACCTTGGTGGTCAGAATATATAAACCTAGGTGGTTTTCATATAGATTTAATGTGGCTGAGTAGCCGAGAATACAATATGGCAATGTCACACAGAGTGTGTGCTTGAATTGAAGTGAATATTGTTAAGGGACCGACCATTTAACTTGAAGAGGGGGGGGGGGGGGGGGGTTATGGTTTTTTGTTTTGTTCAGAATTTGTTTTTCGGACAACACAAGAGTTAGAATATTAATTTTTTTTGTCGCGCGAAGCGCAAATTTTTTTTCCAGAATTAAATATTAGATTGTATGACAAAAACTCTGAATCAGATTATTTTTTTTTTCCTCCACCAAAATTAGAATATTTTTTTCAGCAACATTGGGAATCAGAATATTTTTTTCATTCGATGTTTAATTTTGTTTTAAACAATTGTCTTGTAAATTTAAAATCAGCTCGATGCGATAAATATAAAAATAAATATCCCAGTGTTTTGTGTAAATCGGTGTCACTTGTAATGTGTATACTTTTAAATTACTGAGCTTTATCTTAACAATTGATATTGATTGACAGAATTAACGGAACAGTGATTTTCTTTTCAGATGCTGTTACCTACGGTGCTTAAGAAGCACTTGAACTTTGAAGGGAAACACTTTTTTTTACCAATTATTAAAAGATAAGGGCGGGGCAGCCAAAAGGTTTAAAAGAATTTGGTAGACTTCAGAAGGATACGAAAACCGATG
This sequence comes from Bathymodiolus septemdierum, assembly GCA_963383655.1. NCBI lineage: Eukaryota > Metazoa > Mollusca > Bivalvia > Mytilida > Modiolidae > Bathymodiolus > Bathymodiolus septemdierum. Next base: position 51,391,157 of record OY726522.1, on the reverse strand, counting down.
AATTGATGATGTAAGATTTTATTGATTTAAAATCCAAAGGTTGGATTGTCATCAAACAACAAACAATACATTCAACTACAGCATGCAGGCATACACAAATATAAACATTCAGATTATTTACAATGAAAAATATATAGCATAATATTTAATATAATATTTCGACTGAGGAGGTTTGATACAGAGAGAATACCAGAAATATTATAGTTTTTCTTGCTCTTAAACAAATTACATTAATGAATTTCTGTATTTATACATTTCACTTATGCCTTTAATACAGCACATGTTTATGTCATAATCATTACTTCGAAATATAAAAAAGAATTTGTCTAAATCTGAAAAATTTGAAAATAAAGGTACAATATCAGTTAATTTCTGAAAGAATTTATCACGTATATCTTTAAGCTTATCACATATCATACTGAAATGGAATTCATCTTCTACTTCAGATCTGCATAAGGGACAAATTCTATTTGCTAAGTTTATCTTTCTATGTCTGCCTTTTTCAATCATGAGAGTACTATTACTTATTCTTATTCTGATAAAGTTTGAAACATCTGATCTAACTATGTCTAATTTGAGAAAATTTTCAATTTCATATTTCTCTTTCAATTTACGATACGTTCTCAATTTATTTCCCTTTTCTTCCGAACCATCCAAAGATAATTTATCTTTCCAGAATTTGATATAATCCTCTTTCAATTTTTTGTTAACAGAAAAAGTTAATCGATTTTAATCGATTTTTAGAGAATGTATTTTGATTCTCCCAAACATAGCCGAATCTTATTTTTATCAAAAAACAATTTGATTTTTGAACTATACCATCCAGAACTATTTATAATAGTATCATAAACCTTTCTGATCAGACTTGTACCCTTTGAATTAACAACATGATGCCAAAAACCTACCGAAAGTTTAATAGCATCCACTGAACAAGGGATCATACCCAATTCACCTAAAACTGCCAAATTGGATGCTTTTTATTTACCCCTAAAATATATTTTGCAAATTTTACTTGCACCAGTACTGGTTGAAATAAAAAATGTCTCGACTCAACATTTGCATTATCTTTCAACAATGTCTCCAGACACAAAACTTCACTACAGTAAAGTAATACAGGCTTAACACATGAATCGAACAATTTAAGATTTGGTAAAATATTTAACTTATCTGAATTCAATGTTTTATAAATGCAGAATAAAGCTTTTATTGCCTTTTTACACAAGAGCTCAGTTGCTTTAGTGAAACTACCCGAAGGCTTAAATAATATTCCTAAATACTTATACTCATTAGTAATTTCTAGTTCATGATCATTATATCTAAAAATATTTTTCCTGATCACTTTACCAGATTTATTAAATATCATAGCTTTAGTTTTGTCTATATTGATACACAAATTCCACGTTTCACAGTAATCAGACAGCTTATTCAAACAATTGTGTAAACCATTAGCAGACTGAAATTAAAATCACATCATCTGCATACATAAGACAAAATATTCTTTTGTTATCAATCAATGTTGGATCACAAGTGACATCGAATATCTTAACCATGTCATTTAAATATATTGAAAAAAGTGTAGGTTTCAAAATACATCCTTGTTTTACTCCAACCTTAGATGAAAACATGCATGTTTCCCCATCAGTAAATTTAATTGCATAATTGACATCTTTATACATATTTTTCATGATATCAAAAAAGTGACCAGTTACCTTATAATTACACATTTTATATAATAAAGCATCTCTATTCACACTATCAAACGCCTTCTTAAAATCTATAAAACAAACATGCAGACATTTTGATACTTTAAAGGCTTTATCTATAAGACATTTTAAAGTTAAGAAGTGATCACTAGTACGACAGCCCTTCTTAAATCCAATTTGTTCATTACATATCATTTTCTATTAGAAATTTATCTAATCTGTGATAATATTTTTGAGAAAATTTTTCCAAAACAGCTAGATAATGCTATACCTCTATAATTAGAGGGGTCATTGAAACATCCACCTTTGAAAATGGGTTTTATATAATTTTCCCTCCATAATTCCAGATAGATACTTGATTTTAAAATGGTATTAAAAAGGTTTACATACGCTGTTGTGTTATAAATACTAAATACAAGATATTTTTAACATCTCATTCAATATACCATCCGGCCCACCAACCTTTCCATTCTTTAGACTCTTAGCAGCCTTTAATACCTCCTCAGTCGTAATATTAGAATTCAAAAGTTGCATGTCATAATTTTCAACAAACTCTGCAAAGTTCATACTTGAATCTGTGTTATTAAAAACATCACAGGGAGGACTTATTGGAAATCTTGCAGCTTGCAGGAAGGGATGAGACACCGGAAGAGACACGATGGGCTCTTTATTCAATTATCATTTATGCAAATGAGTATGGGCAGCCAAAGAGCCAGGATTTGGCTGATGGGGACCCAGTGAGTATTTTGTATTTGTATACTATATAAATCGCGGTTAATTGGGAAATTATATCAATCTGATCAATTTACGGGCGTTATTTAAATCATGGTACTTAGTTTATGTTCGGTATTAAATGGAAGTAAATACTTCTGGGGTCCGTTGTTGAGCTTATGATTGGGCTGACCGGGTGATTGGCCCTAGTTGCATGGTTGGTCCCTAGTCCCATGCTCGGCTCATGTAATGATTAAAGTTTGTTACTGAAATCTTGATCACGGGTTCAACAAGGAACCCGTGTACTAGATTTATTTTTTGATGTTTGATTGGCGGAAAAGATTCAATTAAGTGTATTGCATATTTAAATATTCAGGACTCCGGTAAATTAAACTTTGGAAAATGTCGAAATAATTTAAAGTTAAGTTCAATTTGATAATAAAAAAAAAAATAAAAAAAAATAAATGTTGAATTAATCTGAGAGAGGTATACATTCCATATACCAATGTAAATCTTTTCTGATTTATATACACATCTACTATGGAATTTGATAGTAAATCCATTCGTTCAAAATACAACGATATGTACAAATCGCATGTGTTACCTGTACTTTTACACTGTTGAAAACGGAAGTAATAAAATTTAAAGTATTATACCGGGTATAACAACTTGACTACAGTATAGTAGATCTATGGTAATTTTAATTTTAAGTACATGTTAACTAAGAGGAATTCAACACTACCTTTTATGAAACGTGTTTATTATAATAGTGTATGAAACATGACAATGCCATATATGATATGTTATTTCAGAATTAGATGTATATACTGTGTGAGCTTTCTTATATTTTAATTGATATTTATATCTAATGTATAATGTGTAATACATACAGAATAACTTTAGAACATTTAAGGACAGTATTTACCAAACAGATTTATGCATTTGACTAATGGGCGAGGTGAATTTTTTTCTGTACACGTGGGTCACTTAGTTCATTCATTCGCTTAAGATAACATGTATGAATTTGAAATAGATTGTTTAATTTTAACAATTACTTGTGATATATTGATCTTGACAGAAAGGGGCATATGTATGCATTAAATTACATTCAATTTTCCAGGTTCCCAGTACAAGTGGTACAAGTGGTAGCGGTACCTCTAATGAAGAAAAGAGAAAGAGGAAAAGGGAGAGGGATACTGATACTGACAGCTTAGAAGATCGTATTGATTCGATAGACAAATCAGCAAAGGTGGAAAGGGTCAAGATTGTGACAAAAGGAAAGTAGCAAAAGGGAAAGTAAACTTATATTTGACATATATTTGTTTCGGAATTAGATGAATAATATATTGCTTGTATTCTAAATCTTAATGTGACTATTTTGAAATAATTTATATTGATAATAAAGTATGTGTTAATGTTGCTTTAATTTTTCACAATATGTTTTCTAATTATTTACGTGATAGGTTTGAAATGTCTTCGTCTACAGTTCAAGGGGCACGGATTCCCTAGTGGATTTTCCACGCGAATTGTAGGCGAGGGGATTTCTCCTTTAAGTGTGGCTTATGTTGGCTTTTGTAAGTGTTGTACGCTTGTTTTCAACAATATTGTTTTTTCACAGACCAGTAAAGAAATCTGAAACAGCGTTAATTCATTTGTAAAAGTTCCTTGTTTGGGAAATGGAAAGTGGATTTGATCCATTGAAAGTAAAAGTAAGGGAAATTCCAACATGGGTAGCACTTGGAGGCGAGGTTCCTTCGCTTACAATACCATTCCAACTGCTGAAGAGGTATTAAATGGAGATGTTTATTGTACATTGTCAGACTAATGTATTATATAGCTTACAACTTGTTATTAAAAAATATAATGTCAATTAGAATATTTATTTTGAGTTATGGGAATAAGGTTTTATGAAATACAACGGCCCACCTGGCCTGTGGCCATTAGGGATAGAATCCGGATATCCTTTTTCGGAAACGGCAGAGGTTTTTTACTTCCCAAAACTAAACATGAGCTGAATGCAAGAAGATGCTAAACATTGAGGATATGGGCATAGCCTCATTGGTTAATATCTTGGGCGGAAGTACATGTGACACTGTCTCATTCTTTCAACATCCATGCTAGTGGTTTAATGGTGATAATAAATTAGGCTGACTGTTTGTTGTCTTATACGATTCATGACTACCATATGGTTATTGATGGTTTAGACATTTTTTACCCACCCTATCCCTCCCAACTTGTCGTCGATGTGTATTAAAATGTGAAGCATGTGTTTGGTGTGTGTATATTTTGTCCACATTTTGATATTTTGTGGTTTGATATCTTGCATTCAGTCCACTCTTGCAGAGGTTTTTTACTTCCCAAAACTAGACGTGAGCTGAATGCAAGAAGATGTTAAACACTGAGGATATGGGCATCATCTCATTGAAAATTAACTTGTTCTCGCCATGATATAGCTGAAAAATTGCTGAAATGGCGTTAAACAACAATCGCTCAATCACTCAATCACTCACTAAAGCTGTTGCGTACAATTTTTATATTTCCCGAAAATGTACGTATATTGTGTTTATTCTGCAATGTTTTGTAGTTAAAAAAAAACAACTGCCAAATTGTCTAAAAAGAGCAGAAACATACGTCGTTCTAAGCGTTTTTAACGTCCGCGCTTGTATTATTAGTTTCTTGTCGCTCAACATGAATCGGGTACCAGAAAAACTATATCTTGGTCAAAATACAAAAATCTTAAGCAACATGTGATGAAAGAACAAAGATCGGCTTACAAGTCATATATAGAAAAAATGATACTGAACCTACTTTTAAATGACCCTGACCAAAACATCGGCAATCAATTTAAACACAAAAAGCTGCTGTCATATATAAAATCCTTACGTACTGACAAAACAGGTGTCGCACCAATGGGGAGAGATGGACAGATCACAGCTGACACAAAGCAAAAATCCAACATCCTTAATAAACAGTCTCAGTCGGTATTCACTGTGGAACCACAAGACAACATCCCCGACTGCACCAAAACCCACACCCTAAAAACAGCACTCCCAAATATCTCTACCAGGTGTACAGAAACTCTTACATAATATCAATACGTATAAAACTTGTGGCCCAGACAACATCAGTGGGAAAATCCTTAAAGAATTAAAAGAGCAAACATCACCAGTTCTTATTCTTATACTTATCTTTAAACGGACATTAAATACACACACTAGAAACATTGTGTGATATAGGAATCGGTAGGTTACCATGAAGATAAGCTACCTTATATTACGTCTCATAATTCTATTACACAGCCTATTATGTAGCAATCAAAATGTTTTCCATGGAAATAATGTACCTAGTGTTCCTTCAATGTGATGAAGATATGCTATGCTGCACCTCTTCATTGAATGATATACAACATGGTTGGTTATGAAGATAAGCTACAAAACATCTCACACTTGTGCGATATGGGTATCAAATATTGTCAATGATATGGTATCAGAAGGTTATACCTGAAGAAAAGCTACCTTACAATTCTTCATCTAGGATACATATGTGATGTAGTATCAGATGGTAAATTAGCTATGAAAATAAACTACCCTGTTTAAGCCCTTTCGTTTTATTGCTCCCAAAACTTTTAAATTATTTCACTATCCAATCTTTCGATTTTGAGCTACCTGATGAAGGTTATTCCAGAAACGCTCATGCGCACTAAAATTGATATCTAATATGTAGCTAATTTTCGTGGTCAAGTTTCTGATGCGTATGCTTATAAATGCTTGAATGAAGAAAGGTAGTTTATTTTCACGGGTAACACTTTGAAACCTGTGTCATACACTGAACAGATGCAAGGTAGCTTATTTTCATGGAAAACTTCATGACTCCTATACCATGCAATGAAGGAATGACAGGTAGCTAATTTTTATGGACAAACTTCTTATGCCTATGTTTGAATGATGCAAGGTAGTTTATTTTCATGGATAACACTTTGAAACATGTGTCATACACTGAACAGGTGCAAGGTAGCTTATTTTCATGGAAAACTTCATGACTCCTTTACCATGCAAGGAAGGAATTATTCTAACTACGAGTCAACTAGTCTTTGATTTTATTCTTTTACGCCATGTGCCAATATCAATTGTATAGTCTTTGGTTTGACCAGATCGTGGATCGAAACTACGATCTACCGCACACGATGCGAGTACTCTTTAACTATTGCACATTTTGTATTTGATTGATATATACATAGCAACTTGTTCTGTCATATACAGTATGTATATTGTTATTAATGTGTAAGGAGGGGCTTCATTTGTAATAACTTGTATTTCATCTTTTGATGTATAAAATAAACTCAAGTTGAAAATTTAAACTTTCTTATACTTTTAAATGGTAAATTGTATATCAGAGGAAATATATATTTTTAAAATAAAAATTAATAAATGACCTTTTCCATATCAGCCCGTGTATTATCCCGAGACCACTATATCAACACGAGGTCGAGGGATGATAGGCAGGATGATATTGAAAAGGTCATATTATATACTTCCGACAAATAGTTTTATAAGGCAAATAGAAATATGAAATAATTAAATGACTTTATATGGAAGTTTAATTGTGTATTCAACAGATAATTTTTCAGAATACTATTGTCAAACAAGAGCATCTCTACCCCCATAAATATCAATGGCAACATTTCTTGTGAAGGCATTTTGAAATAGAAAATTTAGATGTGAATCTTTTGTGTCGTTTATTTTTTTTTTATTTACCGTGAATCGTAACGAGGGCATTGTCCGTGAATCGTTTTCATTCAAAATCATTTTACGTTCTACGTGATCATCTATCATCCAACCTTTTTATGATTTTTTGTTATGTCATTTTCTTGACGACAATTGTTTTCCCTCTCAACTCGATTCGTCAATAGTACATGCATCCTTACTGGTCACCTCCACTGATTCTTGTTGACACGATTAGTAGGGATGTAAGTATCATGTAACAAGGATACAAATTACTTTTGTATAGGAGAATGTCCAAGTAACTCTCCATTCCTTAAAAATAATGGAGCCGAGGCCCATTGTTTTTAAGGAATGAAGAGATACGAGGACATTCTCCAACTTAAAATCCACCCATTGTACTTTATTAATTTGATTAATTATTAATTTTGCAACAACAAAAAAGTATGTGTATAGAATCTAAAGTACAAAGAGAACAATAACTCTCCATTGTTCATAACTCTCCATTCCTTAAAAATAATGGAGAGTTTAGACAATAGATTTACATCACAGGTGGATTTTAAAAACAATTAACGTTGGGTTTCATTTGTTCTCTCTCAAGAATTGTGATCAGCAGATTTTACTTCCCGTGAAAAGTGATTAGTAGAAAACCCTATCTCTCATTCATCTTTGTGAGTCAGCTATAAATTTGATTTCGTTTTCAAATATTATTAGACTTGAATTTATTTATATTTTATATCGAAATAACTGATTTTCGTCCAGCCTTTGTTCAGGAGATTGCTATATCCATTTTTGGGATAAATCTATTTAATTAAAATTAGATCTTCTCGCGTACATCCATCCCCCTTTTTTCGTTCCAAAATACTAATTATCAAGCGAGCGTACTTCTATTTAAACAACCTTATTAAGAAAAAACTGCTGGGACGTGCTAATCTGGGTCACGGGTCACTGTAATCGGGCGGCTGTATCGAGAAACAGATATGGTGTTGAAAAAACTGTTGATACTCATAAAATATTGATAAATGCTATAAAATTTTATGTTTGTCTTCAAGAAATATGAGACAAAACCATGTGTGAAGTTTTATGACGAAATATCTCCGATTTCTATGTAAATTTACGAGTTGAAGTTGCGGCTGTATCGAGAAACATATACGGTGTTGAAAAAACTGTTGATACTCATACAATATTGATACATGCAATAAAATTGTATGTTTGTCTTCAAGAAATATGATAGACAAAACCATGTGTGAAGTTTTATGACGAAATATCTCCGATTTCTATGTAAATTTACGAGTTGAAGTGGGGAAACACCCACAGGTAATTTTAGCGATGTATTTTTATCTTACTATAAAAAAAAACTTGGTAAAATAGTATTTTTAATGTATTATTAAGGAAGCAATTTTTCATGGCTATCATTTGGAATACCATCGCGGTATAATGGCATAGCTTAACTCGAATAATACTGCGCCCTCTATCGGCACTTTCGCTGGATGAGGCCACCAGCGGGAGCGTAATAAAGGACGAAGTCCTTTTAACTGTAGGCTGTACAATTTTTCCTATGTATCTATTCATAGCGAAATATCTTTTCACCGGAAGTTTTAAAAATAGATCAATTGATATTTAGAAACGCAAAAAATATATATTTCAATGAAAAATTCCCATTTTCTTTAATTATTTACTCTACACAAAATCGAAATAAACTTGAAATAAAATTCTAATTAAAAAACCTCTTTCTACCAGATTCTCGGCGGAAGAGTGGCGTAGGTAAAATGAACGGAACAGCCATAAGTCAAAGAGAGATAACTCCAGCCAAATAATTTAAAAAAAACTTTAAAAAGTACTTGAAAAAAAATAATACATTTCCTTCTCACGCCTCCCTCTTAAAATTATTGGACTTCGTCTTTCAAACAAGTTGTGCCTGTCTCATATTATATGACACCGGAAATAGCAACTTTTAATTATCGAATCGTTGACGGACACACTGAATTTCCGCATTGTATGCTATTATTTGACAAATCTAATAAACAATCTACCCAGCTTGATCAAGATCTAATTTAAATATGACGAATATTTATGAGGGAAAGTACTTCTGATTTCTAGATATGGTAATTTTATTGCAAGTAATTCAATCTTGGATATGCATTTGCACAGCCTTATACACGTTCTACTACATTTAGGTTCAGTGGAAAGATGGACGATTAACGATCAAGAGACCGCCGGTTCGATCTTCGCACATGGCGCTCTTATTATTGTTTTTTCATTGCTTTCTTTTAAATACAACTATAGCCAGTTGTATCATTTTAACCCAAAAATGTAGCTAAATAACAACACAAATAGTGACATTTTTTTATGAATCTGGAAATGGAAAAAGTCCATAACAACCATGCATTTTTAGAATCAGGAGATCAACTACTATTAAATTCAAAGTCATGGCTAAGGAATACCTCTCAATTTGAACAATTGAGTTTTTAATTAAGATCCTTTCCCTTTTCCAGGGAAAGACCTTAATGATTGATCCTTATACGGTTGTAGTTACGTTATATAAAGACCATATGATGGTTGGCAGCTACGTTGTGTAAATGTCCTTATACGGTTGTCGTTTGGTTGTAAAATGGTCTTTTATTACGTAGTACAACAACATATATATATATGTTCGTTATAGTAAATACGAAATAATGCCATTGATAAATTTATAGAAACAAACGTAACAATTTCCAAGCATCTTGATGTTTGGTTATCTGTCAATCTGTTTGCAAGAGGCGGGGCTTATGATACTTTTCCGGAAGTCGCGATCATTTCGCTCTTGCATTTGACAACACAGGCACTCGACGTCTGGACCCCCCTTTTATAGGAAATGAAAATATAGAACAAACGTCAAAAACTGAAGCAAATAAATTATTATTTCTCAGACCTCATAATCAAATTGCAACAATTGGAATACAAATACTGTAGTTAATTTTTAGCTCACCTGGCCAAAGGCCATGTGAGCTTTTGCCATCACTTGGCGTTCGTCGTCCGTCCGTCGTAAGTCGTAAACTTTCACATTTAAATCTTCTCCTCTGAAACCCATGAACCAAATTAAACCAAACCTGGCAGGGATGGTTCTTGGGTGGGCCCCTTTCAAAATTGTGTCTGACATCCCTGTCCTTCATTCAAGATGGCTGCTGTTACTAGAAATAGACAGTTCTTCAATTGTCCATTGCTGCTTTATTATAAATCAAAATAAGCTCACATTTTTACTACAACTACATGGAAATGAGTAGTTTAACATAAATTCCGGGTTTTTCTGTGAAATTTTTCTTCCAGCCGATTTATACCGATTATGCAAATTAGGCATATCTTGATATTAGATCACATTTAAATCTTCTCTTCTGAAACCGCTGAACCAAATTAAACCAAATTTGGCTGGGATAGTCATTGGGTAGTCCCATTTCAAAATTGTGTCCGACAGCTCCGCCCCAGCGATGGATCTTTAGCAGATGAAATTTGGTGAACATTTAAAAAAAGAACGAACTGGGCATCTAGAAAAAATATCAAATATGGTTACGAGTTTTTTTTCTTTTGTCATTTGAATTGGTCAATTTTAACCTTGTCACAAAAATGGGTCAAATTATTAAAGTACAGCGGCCTGTATAATTGGCCCCTATTAGCGGCCTGTATCATCGGCCTGTAAGTGATATTAGAGGCCGCATTTACAATAGCTTTGCTGGGGATATTATTGTCCAAATGAATATACAAAACTTTTTTGTTAAATGTTAACTGACTTTATATTCTTATATTTTTAGATTAAAAAAACCAACTTTATAAATTTCACTTTTGAGACCTGCATTTCCAAATTTACTTACCTGTAACTATCATTAATTGTTGTATAAACACCTGTAATAAAATGTTTGTTGGCATACCTTGAAAATGATATTTCAAAATGTAGGCATCTAGGTTGAAGACACCGTATTACTCCCATGTTCAGGGGCGTAACTAGGTATAAAATGAAATGTAGGCACAACTTGCAGCGACGGGTCTGGGGGCCGCTTAAGGCCCCCAGCAGGTCCAGGGCAGAGCCCTGGTGGGGGGTTCAGGCCCCCAATGGAAAACGATGTTAAGCATTAATAGATGTACAAATGGCGAAATCTGAACAATAAAAGACATGAAGTATATTCTTATTTTATCATGGAAACAATACAAAAATCGATGTCGTTAATATATTTTTCTGAATATGAGAACTTTTGACTGAATGTTTCTACACCGCTTTTCAGAATAATTTTAAGCTACAAAAATTCAGCATCACAAAGCATTGAATCTATAGCGAAGATTATCGTAAATGCAATATGATGTATGACTGAAGAAACATTCCCGGAAACAGGCAAAGAATAAAGTTTCAGAGTTCATGTAAGCACATGCAGCCATCATGTCCAGCAATACGGACTGGTAATTAAATAAAGTCCAGACGTCTGTTTTTTCTCACTGCAAATTTGTTGATAACATCTTCGATGCTTAGATTTCTTGTTCTGTGGATGTGTAACAACGATTTTGATAATCTCGCATCGCCCATTGTAGCTCTAAGACAGGTTTTTACGCGGTGCATCGCACTGAATGAATGCTCGCTAGACGCCGAAGACACTGGCATTGTTATCAATACTGTAAAAATTGCATAAATAATAGGGTACAAGTCTTGGTTTGTGACATTGAGTGTTTCCAGTAATGTTTGTGGTTTTTGCCCATCAACCATATTCCAGCGTGTTTTCCACCTAGCATCTTCATCAAGAAACGCTTGTCTGTCGCCAATATCCGTTCGAAAAGAATCAAAGATTGAATTGATATGTTAATGTGTGGAGCTAGCTACTCAGCTTATCTTTTTAAACATTTCATCCAAAGTTCTAGCTTTAAGTTTTATAGAGCCAGACATGTTTACACTGCAAGCCAATATCCCGACAACAGTTCTTTTGACGGCTCAATGACAAACTAGTAAATGTAGATTCAGAGTGTGAAAAACAAATTGTGTTTTATTTTATGTCAAGACAAAGTCTTTGAAGATAAAATGAACTGTCAATTTCAAAGGTCACAGTACTCATTGCAAATATTTATCTTTCAACTTGTGGAAGCTTGTCATCAGTACAATAAACATAAAACAGACATAATTAAAATATGTAACGCGTTGTTTGTCATTTTTTACACAGGCGCTCGTGGCACGGATTTACCACCCCCCATTTTTCTAACTTTCTGTTTACAAATTTATTTTCAACAAAATTTCTTTATTTCTTTATTATTTCATCTCTTTTTTCCTTATTTTAACTTGTTCGTGTCAATATTCATACAATCTTATGTTAACATCAAATTGCATGTGTCGACCCTATTCCCGATTTGCGATAACTACAGTTATTGTTCTTGAATCGAGTTATCTTTTCCTGACAGAGGGTATGTACACTTCCGGTTACATAACTGTAAACGTCACAAAACGTTTAAAAAATTGAAAAACACAATGTATTCTTATTCAAATAAAATCCGATTTATTGGAATTATTTTATTTAGCTTTTTATATCGCCCGATATCGGTGGATTCTATGAGATCTGTATTTTCATTTCATATCCTGAATGACCGTAATAATTAATAAATTCAGTGTTTTATATTCAAAGATGTAGCATTTTCTCGAAAATCGGCTTTGCTGTTAAAATTTCGGACATTAATAGCGATGTATGCAAAATTCATTCCGATTTTAGCAGTGGAATCATTTGTTTTATTTTCTTTTAAAGGGGATTATCTTAATCTTGAAATGTTCAAGATATTTTATCTGCTTGGAGTCTATTACAAAGATGTCTATTTTTGCATGATATTTAGATTTGCTTTCTTTTTTTCAAGAGATCAATGTAGATTCCCATAAAAATTCCCAGGCTCCACTCAAGAAATTGAATATTTTACCTTTAGCTATATACATGGTTCATGACTATTCATTCTTTGGTTCCACTGCGGATTTTGTAATAAAAAAAGGAACATTTAGTGTTTTTACCGGATTTGGCCATCTCCAAGCATTAGAGACGTCGGGTAGAAATATAACCGTAGAGTTAGACAGCCGGCATCCGCTCCTTCCAAAAGCTGGATGGGAAAAATGAAGATTTGACTCTGATCTTAAGAAAAAAATGGAAACTTTTGCAGATACAAGTGCTTTCAATGCTGGTGTAAAGGAGAAAAACACGAAAACAAACAAAATTACAATTGTTAAAAATCAAAAGCTTGCAACACAAAACTTCCTTTTTAACATGCATATACATTTTCCCTTTGGTAACATATAAAGACTTTTCCTTTTATGGAAAATATGCTTAAATATGATTTTATGAAATATAGGCATCGTCTGCTTTATTATAGAGTTGCACCAATTTACATCAGGTACACCTTTATATATACCACAAAAAAGAAAATAAAACTTACAAATTTGATCATTGTACCATAGCCGTGATCGTATAATCGCTGCTTCGCGACCCCTGCAGATTTACACTGAGAGTGCAAATCATATCGGAGCAGTTTTTTTTTTGGGGGGGGGGGGGGGGGGGTTTTGTTGTTTTTGTTTTTTTTATTTTTTTAGCAACATAATGTGTTTCGTTATTAATTTCGGTTAAAGTGATAAAAATGGAGGCTATAGTTATATAAACTTTTTTTCTTCTTTACATATTATAAGAATTGTGACTGCATACAGTAGATTTGTATTGATTTTTCGAAAGCCGCACAACGAATATTTCCTTACATATGAAATCATAACACGAATATACTTGCAAGCTTTTAATTTCATATTTTTCTTTATCAATATTAACTATTCTGTCGGTTTTTTGGGGTTTTTTTTTTCGAACATCACGTAAGCTGTCATAATCACTAAAAATAATGCAATTGAGCACATGTCGTTTTAATCGGAAACAAATCATCAGAGCTTTTATTATATTTTGCTTTGTGCTTGGTAGTTATTTTCTTAAATCTGCAGTTGAGAAATCAAATCGTCTGCTATGTATACTAATTCGCATTTTACCCCATCACTACTCTTAAGTAATAAATTTACTTGACTAAATGCGGGAGCACAGTGGTCATGATCGTATTGGCGCTGTCTTGTGATTGAATGGCCAATTCTAGAAGGTGGTTCGAATCCCATCAGTCCTTTTGTTTGTTTGTCTACATTGGTAAGCTTAGCTTCAGAACGGGATTTTTGGCTGTAAGATTATGAGACTGTAAATACATTTATTGCAAAATAACCTATTTGTCGTCAGTACTTAGACGGTATTCGAAATCATGGGTAGCGGTCGAGAAGTGCACATGTCTCCAAATACACCATTGTTTTTAAACGATAGACCGATTGCTTGCTCTTGATATATTAAAAACAGAAAAAAGCCGCGTTCGTGATCGTTTTATTTCCTATTCAAAATATTCCAGACGAGGGACATTATTCATTCAGAAAAAAGTAGGATCTGCTCTGACGGAAACCGAAAATTGGGATTTGCTTGTTGTCTGTACAAGTCGAGATGGTCGGCAAATGTTAGATACAGGTGTTCACCTATCTGATAAGCGCACATTGCTAATGAAGACGCACATACCGTTTCAAACACAGTACAACATATTCTACCGAATCCGCTTCTGCTTTTACAAATGGTGAAGAAACAACAGATTCTATTATTTCTAAAAATGCTTTCAAATTTATCTTGCCTTGTCTTCGACCGCTCGAGTGTAATGAAAAAATCAAATACGCTTTTTAATGCAAGGAGAGAAAACCTTTTTTAAAGAAAATATTCCCGCTTTCAGTGTACAAAGAAAATCGCGCAGTGTTTCCGTTTTGCTGAACAATTTGGTGACAATCATCCAAAACATTTCAGAAAGTTAATTATGTAACATGTTCATTGGTATTATGAAAATACAGAGTTGGAGTTATTTGTACAAAAATGTTACAAGTGCAGAGAAAAATATGTTAAATAAGTAAATAACTTTTTTTGATAGAAGTTTAAAAAAGGGAATGTCGTGTATATAATTTTCTTTATAAAAGTTAAAGCCTCTATTGAACTGTTTATAGCAGCTCATTTTTTCATTGTCACCATGATCTGACCGGCTTTTTAAAAGATACGTCTCTACATCTTTGTCGGAGCGCAAGCTCATTCATGTAACCACTGATTTTTTAATTACATTTCCGTAAAAACTGAACAAGTTCAGTCTTTTTTTTAAAGTTAGGAAGTCTTCAAGTGTTGCCTTGGAATCTACGTCAATTAATTTCATATTTTTTCGCACTTATTATTTATTCAATCAATTTATTAAAAACCGTCATGAAAACTTTTGCAACCGGAAATGCTATATACCCACTGCCAAGAACGATAATTCAAATTACGAACGATAACTCAATTTTCCGCAAAGAGGGAATATAGATACTAATAATCCACAAGGCATGCAACTCGGTAAAAATTTATTATTTAAATGTTTGGAACGTTTCTGACCTTATCGTTGAAGTTAATGCAGTGTACGTCACTTCCGTCAGCCGTGGGTCCTTATACGAAAAATTTGGCAATAAATGTGTGAAAATCATAGCCAGAAATGATAGGTGATTTGATTATTTGCATATTCAAAATGGCGGCTCAAAGATAATTTGGATTTTAGCATATAGTTGAACGGGAAACTTTCTGTTAGCTTGGGCCGGACAAATTGCCGGGATAGAAAATCAAACTATGCACCGGTTTGAACAATATCTCAAAATATTACAGTTTCAAATTTTGAAGCGTAAGCACCATTCAAAAGCATTGAGAAGAAGTGAAAAAATGCATCCTGCACGGCTTTCAAGACCTTAAAGCACTTTTCTTACAATCCCCATTCTAGTTGCCGGGACAAATTCGGTCAGTTCCGGTAACATTGTTGAGGAATCTTTCTTCGATAAATATTTTGCTGAAAAATCAAAGGTTCCCACGATAATTTAAAAGAGGGCTTCACAAGTTTTGTTTACCTTTCTAGTAGAGATTCAATAGGGGTTCATGCAAAAATATCTACTATTTCGTAAAACTGCTTCTGCTAGACATAGCATTATTTGAGTAAGCACCGCATTCCATTGTAAATGTAAATAAACAATTAAAAAAAGGCTCCACAAGGGTATTTTTTTTATTTCGACAAAACAACAGAAGAAGTAACTATAATACAATTGGTAACAATACTGCCGATATATAAAGTTCAAAAAATTTAACAATATATATACTAAACGATTTCAATGACATACTAATACTTATGTGGGGCAGAAATTGAAAAAAAATGCACATTATATTTTTTATTTACATATTTTTATTTCGTGGAAAAAAAAGGGGGGGGGGGGGGTGCAGTGCATTAAATATATTTTCGATCTTTTACACACATCATCGGATTCCTAATAAACATATGAAGACAATTAATTTTGATACGATCACAAATAATTATGAAGTTATTTATGTGATCAAAACTGTGATGAAATACCTTTTAAAAAAAATAGATACGAGTTTTCATCAGCCTCTTCCAAATATGGTTCAACGTTTATTTGCTGACGTCATAAATGACGCGATTTGGTTTATGAATATTCATGAGCAAAATCACCCATGATTTCTGGCTATGTCTTAAAATTCTGGAGAACTGAGCTATCGTATGCACAAAACAAAAACAGGGGCACAAAGATGCGTCTTTTAGGAATGGATACATGTCCTAGTTTGAATGACATAATGGAAATAAGGTGCAATAAATGTACTCGAAGCGAGCAGGGGTACGATTTTTAAACCCGCCGAGTTGCATGCCTTGTGGATTATTGGTATCTATATAGAGTCGACACATGCAATTTGATGTTAACATAAGATTGTATGAATATTGACACGAACAAGTTAAAATAAGGAAAAAGAGATGAAATAATAAAGAAATAAAGAAATTTTATTGAAAATAAATTTGTAAACAGAAAGTTGGAAAAAGGGGGGTGGTAAGTCCGTGCCACGAGCGCCTGTGATTTTTCATCAATAAAAAAATGTTGAGGAAAAAATTATGTGTAGGCACGTGCCTAAAGTGCCTTACGGTAGCTACGCCCCAGATGTTCGTCACGGCATGTAGATGGCAGGTTTTCCTCGCCAATCAAGTCTGCGGAAGTCACAACTGTGTGCTGACAGTGGCGATTTTTTTCAATTCAATTCAAAGTTTCATTTAAAGTCGATATTTATAAAACAATTACAAACACAAGCTCTAATGAGCTTTTCAAATCGACTACAAATCGGCGATAAATATAAATAATCCTGACCATTTCAAAAACAACTAATTTCATAATTACAATCCAATAAGGTTAATGTTACAATTAAGAATTATTTTTGCCTTAACAAAAATTATACATTGTAATTTAATTGGCTATGAAATATTTTTTTCAGTTAAAATCTTTTGTGTAAATAATAATTACAAGTCGCCTTAGGATAATAACCCAGTTTTAAATGATAAAAATTGTCATTGACGTGTGCACCATTAGTATTGCATAAGATAAATAAATATCGAACAGGATGTACGCGATCGAGGATGTGAATTAAAAAAAGAATTAAAAAAAAACGTACATCACGCGTGTACACATCAAATGTAAATTCAGCAAAATATGAAATGAAGTTGTTGGTGTGTTTATTGTGTATTGGAATATACATTCTATTATTAGCAGGTTCGTAAACATTTTAAGCAATAAGTTCTTAAAATGTGTTTGTTATTGAATAACAAACACATTTAAATTTAAATTCGTTGACCTTTTTTTCAATTACCATTGTTGATCAAAATATAGTCGTTGTTTCGTTTGTGGGTTGTGAAATAATAATTTACTAAATAAACAGTTATAAAAAACGAGTAGAAAATGAAATAAATTGACCAGA
Source organism: Bathymodiolus septemdierum (assembly GCA_963383655.1). Lineage (NCBI taxonomy): Eukaryota > Metazoa > Mollusca > Bivalvia > Mytilida > Modiolidae > Bathymodiolus > Bathymodiolus septemdierum. The sequence goes on along the minus strand of OY726522.1, from coordinate 51,373,172 downwards.
CCCAATCCCTTAAAGATTTCATTTTCGATTTCTTTCCATTAAAATATGGAACGCCGTTTTAACATATACTGACATAAGAGAAATCTCCTATTAAGATCTCTCTATTATTTGAATTACAGAGCTCTGTCCTCCCTCATTCATGACTAAATTATATCGCCCGATTTTACCAAGAATAACACGGATGTGTCATTAATGGAGCAGGAACTACTTACACTTCCGGAGCACATGAGTTCACATCCGTTTGTAGTGGGTTCGTGTTGCTCGATCTGTGGTTTATTGTATGTGTAGCGTTTTGTCGACCTGTGTTTCTCTTTTTGTCCTTTATCTTTTGGCCACTGTCTGTCCTTCGCACAACGGTTTCTGGTTACACTTTGTGGTATCTTCAAATTGTCTCTACTTGAATGTAAGAGCTCTCCAATTCAATTATTGAGCTCTATTTATTGATGTAGAGTTCAATTTTAATATTTGAGCATACAAACATGTACATGTATGTTAAAACCACAAGTACGAGACCGAGACGAGAATCATAACCCATCTCGCACATGTCGTTAAAACGGTGTTCCATATTAAAGCCCGAACCCGTATTCCTTTATAGCCAATTACATTTCAACTAAAATTATTTATATTATTTTTCAGAGATTACAACAGGATTAACATCAATTTTCTCGCCATTAGCGACCAGTATAACTCCAACGTCCGTCGATTACAGCAATGTTCAGTCTGAAAAAATAGCGGCACAGTATATAAATGTTACCGCTATATCTTTGTTACCGTCATCGAATGTAGATATTGTTACTGAACAGTCCAGCCTCCACCAATTACTTTCGTCTGTGATAGGTTCGGAGAATGATGCGTTAATGACTCCTTCCTATTTTATGATGAAATCCACTTTCACTCCAAATGACACATTAAGTACACATTCGATTGAGATCTCACCATCGATCTATAAAAATGAGTCTGATTCATTTTTGTCGATCACAGACACTATAGAAAATACAATGAGTACAGCGATTAATTTCACAGAGATGTCTTCTATTCCCACAACATCTTCGGGGATTGTAGTTATTTCATCGGAAACGACATCGATAGTAATTGGATCATCATCTGATATCGAACCGATCGAATCGACGTCGTTCGATACTTCTCAGACACAAATATCATCTATTGAATATATAAATATTTCATCAATTATTGACTATTCTACAAGTTCGGAAGAACCAACCCGTCCACCTGATAAACCACCGCCAGAGAAAGGTCTCAGTACTGCTGTCATAATTGTTATCGTTGTGCTAGTGATACTATTGGCGGCAGTAGGACTTTTTTGCTTTAGGAGGTAAGATAATACATATAGGTGTTTACACGAAGATAGTTTGACGTTTAAAGTTCACCATAAACAAATACCTAAATGACCGGGTGAAAGACCAGATATTTATTTGGCGTAGGGCAAAAGCTATGCCAAGTTCACGTTTTCTCCTTGTACTCCGGTTTCCTCCACCAATAAAGCAGACCACCACGATATAACTGAAATATTGTTGAAAGTGGCGTTAAACACCATAACCCACCCACTACCCCCACGAATATATATATATATATATATGTATTTTCTATATATATTTAAGTAAATATTCCTCAGAAAATCGACCTGGTATTTGCTATTCATTGGTTTTCCTTTTTCAAAAAACCATAAATGTTCCATTCAGTATTATAAATATCAAGTCTTTTACGCAGTGATTCTTTTTGGTTATGATGATGGGATATTGGAAGGGTTATGGTCAGGGCAGAAATATGACCTTTTGGGGCTCCAGTCTAATGACAGTATCCCCCCTCAGACGAAGCCATCCTCTATCTCGCTCACACCCGTCTTGAATATTTTTTACTCGTGATGTATTTAAGCGACATCTACACATCTTAAAATAAACTTATTTCAAAAGCTTCAGGGACCCTAGAATGCAGTCTATGCTAGCCTATAGGCCGGTAATCCAGACCTGGATATGGTGTTTATCGCCACGCTCAACAATATTTCAGTTATATCATGGTGGTCAGTTTTATTAGTGGAGGACACCACCGACCTGTCTCGAGCCGATGACAAACTTTGATCACATAATGTTGTATCGAGTACACCTCGCCTGAGCAGGGTTCGAACTCGCAACTTTAGTGGTGATAGGCACTGACTGCACATGCAGTTGTAAATCCAACTACCATACGATCACGACGACGATGCCCCTTGTCGGAAATTAGAGAAAATCATTCCTGAAACACAGATGGAAGAAAATGAAGAGGTGTTCAATAAGATATGTTCACAAAATATGAAATTGTCGTTCTTTCGAATTTCCAAAATAGAGACAACGATATGTCGCTTTTGTGTTTATTTATCTATTTTCTTGTAGATTAATAAGAATGACAGAAGACAGTTTCTCAAAATACAAGTAGTAATCAATTGATCTGTATTCTATTTCACCGTGGGTGGCGTTGTTGGGGGATTTTTTGGGTACTGTTGTAATTCTGATGAAGTTGTTTAACATTCCTGGTTTATGATTGAACAGTGCTGTAATTTTCACGGTATCAATTCCACGGTTGAAATATCATGAGATATTTTTAGAATTTTAGCCGATTACCGCTTACGTCATCTTGTTAATAATGTGGCAATGCACATGATTACATTCGAATGGAAATAACTGTATTGTATTTGAAAATTTCACGGCATCAATTGTCGATTTAATGGTGTAATTTTCACGGTATCAATTCCACGGTTGAAATAGCATGAAATATATTTTTTTAAATTTTAGCTGATTACCGCTTACGTCGTCTTGTCAATAATGTGGCAGTACACATCTATACACATGATTACATTAGAATGGAGATAACTGTGTTGTATTTGAAAATTTCACGGCATCAATGGTCGATTTAATGGTCGCAAATATCCGTTTACTGGCTCCGCTAACGCATCGCCATTAAACTCAATTTGCGACCATCAAATCTTCAATTGATGCCGTGAAATGTTCAAATACAATACAGTTCTAAATTATTATTTTTTTCAGAAGACACAAGTGTATTCGATATGGAATGAATAGTTCTGCTTCATACCACAGGTTTACAGATGATGAAGAAAACCAGGCAATAAACATTAACACCATGTCGTTGTAGACTGTAATGTATGGGAAACTTTCTGTGAGATAATAAGTGTTGTAGACTGTAATGTATGGGAAACTTTCTATGAGATAATAAGTGTTGTAGACTAATGTATGGGAAGCTTTCTGTAAGATAATAAGTGTTGTAGACTGTAATGTATGGGAAACTTTCTGTAAGATAATAACTGTTGTAGACTGTAATGTATGGGAAACTTTCTGTGAGATAATAAGTGTTGTAGACTGTAATGTATGGGAAGCTTTCTGTAAGATAATAAGTGTTGTAGACTGTAATGTATGAGAAACTTTCTGTAAGATAATAAGTGTTGTAGACTGTAATGTATGGGAAACTTTCTGTAAGATAATAAGTGTTGTAGACTGTAATGTATGGGGAACTTTCTGTGAGATAATAAGTGTTGTAGACTGTAATGTATGGGAAACTTTCTGTAAGATAATAAGTGTTGTAGACTGTAAAGTATGGGAAACTTTCTGTGAGATAATAAGTGTTGTAGACTGTAATATATGGGAAGCTTTCTGTAAGATAATAAGTATTGTACTAAGACTGTAATGTATGGGAAACTTTCTGTGAGATAATAAGTGTTGTAGACTGTAATGTATGGGAAACTTTCTGTGAGATAATAAGTGTTGTAGACTGTAATGTATGAGAAACTTTCTGTAAGATAATAAGTGTTGTAGACTGTAATGTATGGGAAACTTTCTGTGAGATAATAAGTGTTGTAGACTGTAATGTATGGGAAACTTTCTGTGAGATAATAAGTGTTGTAGACTGTAATGTATGGGAAACTTTCTGTAAGATAATAAGTGTTGTAGACTGTTATGTATGAGAAACTTTCTGTGAGATAATAAGTGTTGTAGACTGTAATGTATGGGAAACTTTCTGTAAGATAATAAGTGTTGTAGACTGTTATTTATGGAAACTTCCTGTGAGATAAGTGTTGTAGACTGTAATGTATGGGAAACTTTCTGTGAGATAATAAGTGTTGTAGACTGTAATGTATGGGAAACTTTCTGTAAGGTAATAAGTGTTGTAGACTGTAATGTATGGGAATCTTTTTAAGTAAGAGTTTTTATAAACAGAACATTTGTAGCAGTGTGCATCTTGACTAATCTAACACTGATTGTTTGTATTTAACGGAAGCATAGCAGGGATATGACGAATTTTTTTATTTATCTCGTAACCACGTGATACTATAGCATATGTCCGTGACATACTATCGCGTGGCGACAAGATACTAGCGCGTGGTCATAACATAATATATGAGAGAAAAGGGATAAAAAGGGGTCATAAATGTATACAGTTTTCAAATAAGCCTGTTAAAGATTTTTTATTTTTTTATTTGACAACTTGTGTTCTATTTACATGGTGTACAATGTTTTTGAGTGCGGTGATAGCTTCCGTTTATCGACAGCACTTGTTACTACTTTTGTTAGTGGCGATTTCTTCTTCTGGAGTTGACAGTTAGGACATCATGGCGGTTGCTAATATAATGGGGCGGGTGGTGCTAATCCTGTCGAAGCACATGATCTCACTCCCGTTGTTGTTTTTACAAATTTCGTGTTGTCCATGCTTTATCTTTATACTTGTACCGTTATTATCACGTATCCGGAATCTCTCTTTTAATACTTAACATTCCTTTTAATCTGGGTACTCTATACAGTTAGTATCTCGTTGTTTCGGTTGACTAGATAAACCAGCGAGTCCCAAATGTTAGTACATGTATAGTACAAAGCTTAGCATGTATCATTGTGTAGCTTGTTCTCGTCATGCTATATAGACTATAGTTGAACATTTACTCAGATGATGTTAGTTAACAGTAACTCATTCACTAATTCACTGCCTGATAATTTGTACAACTTGTAGATCATTATGAACTGTATATAGCATAATGTTATGAATTTAGTATTCTCATATACTCGGATCTCGGATGTAGTCGACGGAACCGTACCTCTAAACGGTTTTGTTTTTACCATAAGAAAGATAAAAAGACCGTTAAGAGCTACAGTACCTCAACAAGTCGACAATTATATATACCTCCATATTTACATCGCATGTATTATTTGTGACAATTGTTCTGGGGTTTTTTGTGTTTTTTTATTGTTCTTAATAATGGGGAATATAATGTTGGACACGAATGGTATACACATGTATACCAAATGTGATTAAGAATACACCGGTTGTGAAGCATATCTGATTTACAAGGTTTTAAGTACCATGAAAATGTAATGTATAAATCTGGTATGTTTTTTATACGGCCACAAAAAAAAATAGTTTTATATGGGTCCGTCCGTCTGTTTATAGACACAATGATTGTTTTACAACTAAGTTTTGTTCTAGTAGACAGATCCTTCTGAAATGATAACACAATGATAATTGGCGCAAAATAGAGGCCTTTGTTACAAAAGGAGATTGTAAGTTCATACATTTTCAAAAGAAGATCTCAAGGTGACAAAAGGTCTGTTTTCAAGCTTTAGTATGTGCAGAATTAATTTTTTTAACCAATTTAGATACATTTTCTCTTTTCATTCCTTATAAAGTTCTCTGTATGTATTATTCCAACAGTTTTTCCATTTTCATCATGTAACGGAAACAAATGGAACCAATGCCTAAAATTTTAAATTTCTATTTAATTTTGCTGTACATACAGATTAAACAAAATAATTAATTTATTATCTCAATGTTATTTGTAAATGTCGGTATTTGATAATGCAGATTGTATTTCTGAACTTTATCTAAAATCGTACTTGTCAATTGTTAACAGGTAAGAATTATACCGGTACCATTGTACCTTTTTTACAGGCTAAACACCTCTTTTGTAGATTTCGAAAAATAGTGGGCGCATTGTAGCGGTTACAAAAGACTATTTTTTTGTCCCTACCAAACTCTGCATACTTCTTCAGTGGCAGTTAAAAGTCGTTGACTCAGTTGATCCACACTTTCTCTCATTTCTATATTGTTTTTATATATTGAACTTGTTCTCGTCCTGAATATAGCTGAAATACTGCTCACACAATAATCAACCTTAAAAGTTTACAAAACATTGGTATTTCCGTTTTTTAATCTATATAATATTCGGTGCTTATATATTAACCTGGATTATTAATATATAATTACAACACATGGTTTCAAGATAATAATATAGATAGTTATGTACATAACATTTACCTTTTATCTCTATTGCATGTACAGGTGCAATTTCCAACAATATTTCAGTCATATCATGATGGTCAATTTTCTTCTTTTAGAAAAGTTACTGCATTCCCAAACTACTCAACACTCACATAAGGTTGAATTCAGTTTTACATCTTAAGCTATGATATTCAATTTGTAGTTCTTATGTGCTTGTGTGAGGTAGCTTTGAACAATGCAATTCTAATTCAAAGAAATACCTCGGGTTTTACAGAATTATATAGGGTATGTGTGTAGAGCATTTATAGATGTTTGATATTTCGATTTCGTATTTGATTTTTACATGTGATATTTAAAAAGTACATATTTTCTTAATGTTCTAAAAGTGAATTAGTTTTTATTTCAATACACTGGTGCACGGCTGATTATGTGATTATGTGATTATGTTATCTCAAATTCAGAAGCAGACTGGTTCATTTACTAAGAAATAATAATTTATGTGCAAAGTTAATGTAGGAATGGAATCTCTACTTTATTTATTGGAGGAATTTACAATCAATTACTCCATTTTTAAATTCCAACATCAGTGCTATGAAGAAGAAAAAACCTTGTTCATCTTGTCTCGGTGCTCTAAATACAAGCATGCGGAGATAAATATTTAAAGGGAGATAACTCTATCACGAAAATTGACAATGTTAAAAGTTGAAATATATTTTGTATTAATAAAATTACATAAAAATGTTCCATCAAATATTTTGTTTTCTTATATGCAACATTAACAATGAATATAGCTTATTTAAAAAAAAATCAAATCACTTTCCATTACAAGATATACAGATGACAGAAGCCGACATTATGCTATGAAATTATTTCAATGTGTATAATGTACAAATGAGAGGTTTGGTCCAAGCTGACCAGCAGCAATAATTCATGAATAAACATGAAATGTCCATTTACAATAGAGTTATTGTTTGGTAAATATCAAACTTCTTTCAAATCTGCAACTAAAAATATAATCTTTTTAAATATCTTCATGATTGTGTCTTCATCTCCCATAATTGTCCATTTTGATTGAATCTTCATTTGTATATCTTTTATAAGCCACAGATGACATGAGACCCCATTGGCTGTTCCCGAATCGCCTAAAATGATTTAAATAAAAATTAGAACAATTTTTGTGTACGGCATCTTCAATAGATTGCATTGAAGTTTTAAATTTGAAGACCCGGATATAATTAGTGCTAATCAGGATGCACCTCACCATAACCTGACGACTGCAGACATAAAATATACAAGATCCTTAAACTTATTAAATCTAATAAGTTGCTTGTCCATTAAATGAGTACATTTTTGTTTGTATGTCTCATTAACAACATACGGTCAACTCTGTTATTTGTTTAAATCCCTGGTGTACTCGATACAACATTATATGATAAAGTTTGTCAGTGCCTTGCGACAGGTTTGTGGTTTTCTCTGTGTACTACGGTGTTCTCCACTAATAAAACTGACCGCAACGATATAAATGAAATATTGTTGAAAGTGGCGTTAAACACCATAAACCAAACCAAACTCTCTTTCTCCTACGCAATGGGAAGTTTTGACAATAAGAAATTTATGCCTAAAACACAAGTAATTGGTTGCATAAACCTCAATTGAATTTAAGTCCCAATTAAACCTCAAGTGTAAATTAATTTCATGTACATTTCAAGTAAATTTAAGTGTCAGTTAAGTTTTAATTGGCACATAAATTTAATTGAGGATTGTGCAACCCAGTCACGGATATTTAGAAGAAACTAGGGACTCACCCGCGAGTATTTATTGGTTATTCATGCAGTTTGTGTTCAATCGAGTCTAGATTTTTAGAAGAACAATTTTAATTTTAATACATTTTCTCATAGTGTCCTATGTTAAATGAGTCAGTGGGGGATTACTGTTTAACGTCAAAATAAGCAATTTTTCAGTTTTATCAATTAACCTTTAGGTCAACCTCGGCTAAAATGGATAACCAGGGTTAAAAATGTTTCCTGTCCTTGTAAAACTCAACATTTCCATATCTTATGCACAATGGAATTCAAGAGGTATACAAAAAAGTCATATAATCAGAGACTTGGGTGTAATGTCTATTATGACTTCGGCCATTGACTGCAGTGTGGAGCAACATTTAAGTCCCAAGTCTTTTTGTGATACTAGACATGTGTGTGTGTTTTGGGGGGTAAAGAAAATATATATCGGATACCAATGTTTGGATGTGATTGGCTTACCAAATGCAATCTTGATATCAAGAGATGAGGGTTTGAGATTCTATCAACAAACTTGGTTGTGCAGTGCATGATTCAAACCAGGAATTAAGACTAGTTTCAGCCAGTTTTATCATGTGTTTCAGGATGAAACGGTCTTGGTCGTGTTTATTGTGGTTTATACAATTGTCAAATCAGTTTAACTTAATTTTAAGTATTGATAAATGGTGCACATTCAACACTTGTTCAGATACAAAAATGTACATATGTTAGTGCATGGTATATGAATTTACTATGAAATGTATCTTACCTTCGATACCATAGTAATCCTAGAACGGCAAGTACTACAACTACCAAAATAACAAAGATGGACAGAGCGGCCTTTCCTCCTGCACTCATTCCACTAGATTTTCGTTGACCATTACGATGTGCTCTATCAGTCGTCCATATACTTGTGCTAGGACCTGTGCTAGTTTTTATCATTGTTGTACTGGCTGTTGTAGACCACAATGTTGTGCTATGATATTTTGTAGTAGCAGTGTCCCTTGTTGAGGCAATCTTCGTAGTAGCTCCGTCTGTTGATGGCATGGAAGTAAGAGCTCCACCTGTTGAGACAATTGAGGTAGTAGCTCCCTCTGGTGTGACAACTGAGGTAGCAGCTCCATCTGTTGAGACAACTGGGGTAGTATCCCCCTCTGTTGTGACAACTGGAATAACGCTTCCTTCTGTTGACACAAATGTGCTAGTTTCAGGTTCGTTGTTTGCTGTCGTTTCAAGAGTTGGCGATTGTTTGGTGACTGTTGGTTTGGATGGTTCTGCCGTTGTACTAACATCCGTCACAGTTGTATTAACAGGTGTCACGGCATGAGCTGTGATTATAGTTGGTCCACTTGCTGTTTTCGTGGTTGGAGCCATCGTCTGTTGTTTTATTGTTGATGTTGATTCTTGTGTTGATGGAACTGTCGATACATTCATTGTTGTAATAGATGAGCTGTTATTTATAGTAGTTGGCTCTGTCGACCTGTCCTGTTTCGAGGCTGTAGTTATCGTCATCTTTGTCGCCATTGTTGACTGTTTTTCCGTTATGGATGATAACAATATAGATGAGTTTGTTGGTATGAAGTTCGCCGTTGTTGGTGGATTAGATCCTGCATCAATTCCTGTTGTTTGGTTGGTTTTAGTATCATCTTGCGTTGTTGCTGTACTATTCGCCGTCGTTGATGCTTGTTGAACAGTAGTTGAGGGAATTGTATTGTTGCTGCTGGTATGTGTTGTTTTCAACGCTGGAGTGATAGTAGTCGAGGCAGAAGTGGGTGTTGCTGAAAACAAATATGAACAAACTAGCAGAATATTTTTTTCCAATTTCCTTATATGCCAAGATGAACATTCTCTAACTAACATTAAGACAATATTAAAGGTTATCCAATTATTTTTATACACAACACGAATGCATGTATTTCGTAAAAGAGAATAAACTTATTTATAGCTGATCTGATATTCCAGACCTTGTGGTTTCTATCATGACTTTCTTGATAGAAGGTTGCTGCTTACAAGGAATCTACTGAACCAATGGTTCCTAGTGATTAAGTTGAAGTCATTATCGGTAACGAAAGTGTTGCGGTCGACACCATGACTTGGTTAACCGTTATGGAATATCTGTGTCCCAAATGACCACGGATATATTAAGGTTGTCGTAATCACAACCCGGTCATTTTCTCATTCATGACTAATCACAGGGTTTGTAACAAGAGTATCTCGACGGGTGCCACATGCGGAACAGGAACTGCTTAGCCTTTTGGAGCACCTGAGTTTATCCCCGGTTTTCAGTGTTGCCCGATCTTTATGCTTTATGTGTAGCGTTTTGTACATCATTGTTTATCTTTTCGTCTTTTTCTGGCCAATGTATTGTCTGTCCATGTTCTGGTTACCCCTTTGGTATCTTCAAACTTTTCTTACAGTTGTTAGAGGGTAATGTATATACAGAATAATTATAATAAAAAATAGCTATGGCCGAGTAAACCACATAAAAATGCAGGAAGTGGGTTAAAAAAAAAGACGGTTGTGGATTAAGAAAAATATATTTATCTATACAGCTGGTATTATAATCCTCTGTATATTAGCTGACTTATGTTTAGATGCACGTATAGACATTTATAGTTGATTTAATAAGAATACTAGTATTGGGTTATGTGCAGAGCCGGATTTTTATTTTATTTTTCAAAGTTTTAGGATATTTTCGGGGAAACATCTATGCAAAATTAAGTGTCAAACAAAAACAAAAAATACCACACTGGAACCGTTCTAATGAATTTTGGTGTGAATGTTTTGCGATCTCACAAACCCTTGTCTGTATAAAACTGATTGATTAATGATCACTACAACTGGTATATTAGTCTCTTATCAATAGCCCATCCTATGTTTTAACTTTCTAAAAATCCCAATCATACGAGACCAGTCCTTAAAATCATGGTTATAAATAGGTTATGTGTTATACTCTAAGCAGTATAATAAAATAAATTGTTATCTTGATTGTTGAATACTTGAGATACGCAATAATGTTTGAAAGCAGACATGATAATGTCACATTTTAAAACTGTCTCTTTTAACAATGAATATTGATTAATACGTGTAGATGGAAAATTACATCTTTCTTACAAACACATAAAGTTTCGCAATCTATGGGTCACATCCATGGTCACATGTAACCCCCTCCCCTTTAAAAAAATATAGACTTACCCTGAACAAAAATCACAGTGAATTTTAAAGACAACAGCAATAATATGCGTGTCAAGTCTGGTCTCATTATTTCCGTTTGGTTTTTAACTTAATTATCGTATATGAACAAATGTACACCGGAAAAGTTGTTTTTCTTTCATTTTTCACATCCGCTTACTATATTTTAATCAAAAATTTATAACGTGGATTGCAAAACAAATGACCTTTCAACTTGCATATCTATTGGAATACCTGTATTGATTAGGTAACGAATTCAAATGAGGCTTATAAACTCGCGATAAAGATTTACCTGTCCCAAAGCTTTATCAATTAGCTCTGATGTTGTCATAAGGAAATGAAGACCACACATATCAACTTAAATAGACCCGTATTAAATTTTAAAATAAAAACAAGCAGTGACATTAACTGGTTCCAAGTTCCATTCATATCAGTTCTTACAACTCATAAGCCTGGAATAATTAATAAACCAAGTAATATCAAATCAGGGGCGTAGGATCCGGGAGGGGGGGGGGGGGAGGAATTGCATATGCTTCCACTATTTAAATGGGGAGAGCAAAGGTAAAGCCCCCCCCCCTTTAACTTTTTTGCGCAAAAATTTATAAAAAGCTGAATTTGTAACAAATCCTCTGCAAAATAAAATGCTATATTATAGGCGAAGAATACAGTGGACGCGCGACAATAACGTGAGGCCTTGATTTAGGATAGCACATATCACAGTTGGCCATAGTACACGAATTTTTAATAGAATCTTTTTAATTTTCTCTGCATTGTAAATGATATATCAAATCAAACAACGCAATATACAATAATTGCCTTCATATGAGGGGAACATTGAGAGTTGTCAACCAGAGGGCTTTAGCCAAAGCGAAAGCAACTTCTCGAGGGTTGACAAATTGATGTTCACCTCATATTTAAGGCACTAACTGTTTTATTATACCACAACTACTCATAGATGTTTAAAACTTGACAGTTTTGCTTTGTAGTAGACAGCAAAATAATTTCCAGTATAGAAAATACAATATACAATTATTGTGTTCATATGAGGTGAAAATCGAAAGTTCACAGCCCAAGGGTGGATAACATGATGTTCATCTCATATGAAGACAATTATATTATACCGAACCTACTCTAAGATGTCTGTGACTTGAGTGTTTTGTTTTGCAGAAGACAATAAAATAATTTCAGGTAAAAAAAAATACAATATACAAATATTGCCTTCATACGAGGTGAACATCGAAAGTTGTCAACCCAGGGGAATTAGTCCAGTCCTAAAACATGCCCCTACTGTCAGGTGAACTCTAAGCTGCTGACATGAATATAAAATCAGTCATATCGAGTATCTTTAATACAATATTCTGTTATAATAAATGCAGTGAAAACAAACCCCCCACCTAAAATGTGTTCAAATGGAATCACCAAATCTATAACTAAAAGGGTTTCACTAATAGATAATTCGTTCTTCATTCAAGTTTTAGAAACAATTATCAAAATTCTGGATTTAGGAAAAACAAGTGTTTTTTTTTTATCTAAAATGTAGCAACTGGAACAAGGAAATGTGATGTATATGTAAATAGAAGGCTACCAAGGAAATGTGATGTATATGTAAATAGAAGGCTACCAAGGAAATGTGATGTATATGTAAATAGAAGGCTACCAAGGAAATGTGATGTATATGTAAATAGAAGGTTACCAAGGAAATGTGATGTATATGTAAATAGAAGGCTACCAAGGAAATGTGATGTATATGTAAATAGAAGGCTACCAAGGAAATGTGATGTATATGTAAATAGAAGGCTACCAAGGAAATGTGATGTATATGTAAATAGAAGGCTACCAAGGAAATGTGATGTATATGTAAATAGAAGGTTACCAAGGAAATGTGATGTATATGTAAATAGAAGGCTACCAAGGAAATGTGATGTATATGTAAATAGAAGGCTACCAAGGAAATGTGATGTATATGTAAATAGAAGGCTACCAAGGAAATGTGATGTATATGTAAATAGAAGGCTACCAAGGAAATGTGATGTATATGTAAATAGAAGGCTACCAAGGAAATGTGATGTATATGTAAATAGAAGGTTACCAAGGAAATGTGATGTATATGTAAATAGAAGGCTACCAAGGAAATGTGATGTATATGTAAATAGAAGGCTACCAAGGAAATGTGATGTATATGTAAATAGAAGGCTACCAAGGAAATGTGATGTATATGTAAATAGAAGGCTACCAAGGAAATGTGATGTATATGTAAATAGAAGGCTACCAAGGAAATGTGATGTATATGTAAATAGAAGGTTACCAAGAAAATGTGATGTATATGTAAATAGAAGGCTACCAAGGAAATGTGATGTATATGTAAATAGAAGGCTACCAAGGAAATGTGATGTATATGTAAATAGAAGGCTACCAAGGAAATGTGATGTATATGTAAATAGAAGGCTACCAAGGTAAGTCACTTTGTACATCTTCAGTGATTCATTACAATTTATATGCAATTCTGAAATTTTTTGTGAAAAATAAAAAAGAATAGATTTTGTTCAGACGTCGTTTTCTCTTTACCTGGAGACTTGATTAAAAAATGTGATCGTTTTGCATCCGTCAGTTGCCGTCCAATACAAAACACTGAGCTTGTTATTGTCTCTAATGTGTCATAGATGGCGTGAATACGATTGATTGATTGATTGATTGATTGATTGATTGATTGATTGATTGATTGATTGATTGATTGATTGATTGATGCTTAACGTCCAGCGAGCAATTTTTCAGCTATATTCAGGACGAGAACATTTAAAAATTTAAACGCCATGGGATTCGAAACAAGGAAAGCTGATGGGTAGGGACGGATAATTTAGCCAGTGCAACAGGTCTCTTATGGACCACTCATCATGAGCATAATGAGCTGCTACACTGGGTTCTTTAACGTGCGAAGAGGGTGGCAATCTCTCAACGCGCGACCTCGGTTTTATTTACGTCTCATCCGCAGGACGGGTTGGTTGTGAATTTATACATCCCGCACAACCGACGGACGCCCTTTCAAGCCGAAGAAGCTCTCGGTCCCATTTCTATACCCCGGGGTTCCCACGAATGGTCATTTGAAATCGTCGTTTCAGTAGAGGTTCGTTAAACAAGTTTGAAGATACCAAAGGGGTAATCAGAAGTCGTTAAGTGAAGACAAATAATACAATGGCCAATAGAGACAAACAATGATAGTACACAGAAAACTAAAGATCGAGAAACACGAAACCTACTAATAACTAAAGAAGAAGAAACGGGGGTGAATTCGGGTGTCCCGAAAGTGTGATCAGTTCCTGCTCCACATATGGAACCCATCGTGTTACTCTTGTTGCAAGCCCGATGATAAGTCATAAATGAGGAAAAGGCTGAATTATGACTACGACGAAAGAACACATCCGTCAGGTCCATGGCAAGAGTTAAGTAAAGTGTACGCAAAAAGTAATTAGCAACGAATGTTCTATGGGGCACCGAATTACACACACACAAATTTTTACTAATTACTAAAGGACAAATCATATGTCTATGATATAATTTACGTTATTTGTGTTTGCTTGCACATATATTGTGTTGTGTATTTGGTTTTCTTGTCTTCGTCTTGTGTACCATATGTTGCAATTTTCTCTGGATTGTTCATTTTTGATTGCCCCTTCGGTATTCTCTAATGTTTATTTGGTATTAATAATTTCAAATTTCTAAACGTTGTAAGTGATTGATATTAACGTTATTTATGCCTCCATTGTGTGTTGTTATATTAATATTAGGTCGCATTTGTCAAAATAGAGGACTGGTCATTGGAATTGGGAGACTGTCCCCGCGAGTTCTAGAAAAAATGTCACTTTCAATATTCTTTTGATAAGCAGAACGATCAGCAACAATCATCATGTTTCATGCGTAGTAATCTGTGTGTACAAAGATGATAATTTCAAAGATAATCCTAGCGGCCCCAAACTACCAAAGATGTAGTCAATGATCATCTAGTCCGTGCTATTGTAGTAATATCTTTGGCGTCACGACATTATTATTTCTACTTATGGGGTTTCAGTGATTGTCTGTGAGGCCACATAAAGCAACAATGAAAACTGATCGCGTCGGTAATACTTCCTTTATTAAACTCGGAATCGTACGAGAAATCTGTCAGAAACAACGGTCTTTCCATTGGTCAGTTATGTCACTTTGTGAGATTTTATTTATCGATATGTCTATTTCTACACATGAATTCGACACAGCATATCATCATGCGCAGGTGTAAATCAATTATATTTCGACGCAAATGGTGTTACAGTAGCAGCACGGACTATTGACTGACTACATTTTGTACATAGTAGTATGGAGCAGTCGGGGGGATCCCGAAAATAAATTACCTTCATTATACGAAGGCTTCCAGAAATGCTATCCCTTCCCCGTCCCTGCGTTATAAAAGACACGCGTGCGTTTTAGCTACCTGGGTAGGTTCTGTCTGTACATGGTCAATATTTTATATATAATTGGAGTAATATTAAAACCTAATTACAAACAAACATTTGACTTCAAAGCATACCCCTATGCATCTTGCTAAACCCAATATCATTGCTTCCATACTAAAAGTCGGCTTTTGATTTTTTTTTTTACCAAAAAGTGTGTGTGGAGGGTGGAGGAGGACCAACATAGTTCTGCATATCCCCCGAAAGCTCCTACTCCCCTGTATTAGTTTAGTTCCTTGTACTTTATTTGAACACAATATGAAATGTTGGTGATGTACGAGTTAAATAACATTAAGTTAGTGTGATATTACTCCCAATATTAAAGTTAAAAGTTAACATTTGCAGAATAGTTACGTTCCTCAGTCTTGCCATCATGTCAATAATACTCCAATATTAATCGGAGTCAATGCAGCAAACCCGAATACACCAGACACATAATACAAGCAATGCCAGTTGTAGATACAAACACGTATCTGTACAGTAGTAGCAAAAATATAATAAAATCTGTACGCATTCTGAACACACTCCTGGACCATTCAAATTTATATTTGTTTAACACAAATACTTGAGTTTGGTATTTGTTAAAACCTTGACGTAAATTACAGATTGCTCTACGTTTTCATTGCTCTATATCATTACATTCTCACATGAGTTTTTTTTTCAGTTGAATGAATCTTGCATTATTGCTTTTACGATCACGGTTCTATTTAAAGAATTAATGATACTGGGCCCGTATGCATAAAGCTACTTAAGCTAAGATTTTCCTTAGAAAACACTTAAGCTAAGGTAACTCCGCCCATTTTACTTAAGTGGTATGCATAAAACTGCTTAAACTAAGAATTTCCTTAGCAAAATCTTAGTTTTAAATAGCTCCACCCATCCCACTTAAGTGGTATGCATAAAACTCCTTAAAATAAAAATAAACTTAAGTTTTCACTTAAATCTAAGGTACCTATTGAGGTATCTTAATTAGTAGTATGTAAAATGTAGCGACTTCGAACCAATTAACAACGAAAAATTGTCAATATCGTTGATATTCATTTGAATAAATATCGGATGGGTATATTGTCCGAAATATTTTTTATGGGCTCTAATTATTAATTAATTCATATCTCAACAGAAAGTATACGTAGCTTTTCCGGTGCAGTTTACTTGATTTATTGCGTCAAAAATATCAATATTCGTTGTTGGAACCACAAGTCTTGTTTTTCAAATTAAAAATGTCCACGTACCTGTACATACATGTATAGTATCTTATGACAAGCTAGCTGCGGAATCGTAGCCCTTATGCTCCTTGGGCAGGTTTTCTGATATTTGCGGACCATAGGGCTACGGATTTCACCCTATCAAAAACTTTCGAACGTGCGCGGTGGAAATCTTGCGCACCTTTTTTTTGCAGATTATTGTCATGAAAAAAGGGTCCGAGAACGATCAAACATATATTTATCGTTTCGTTAGATATTTATCTACATTCTTCTATATTTACTTACCTATTAATAATCATTTCCAGCTCATTATTATAATAAATGTCTCATTTGCGACAAGTCCCGCCTATTTCGTCAGCCATCTTGCTCCGGTAGTCTCATAGCCAATCATATTGTAACATTTCAATGAAAAACGGAAGTAATTTATTTTGTTTTGAAGGTTTGACTCTTACACTATTTGTATTCACTCCATCCATATTTTTACACTTCAGAAAATATATTTAACATAGAGACCTATTAATGGGTAACATTTTTAATAATGGATCCAAAATTTTAAAATTAATTGTCAGAGTATATATCATATATTAATATACATCTAGAAAAACAATGTTGATTTCAAAACTGGATTTTTAAGATTTTTTTTCTGGACATTTATAAAAGTCGAATGGACTTTAGTTAGATTTACAACTACCTATGCAATCAGTGCCTATCACCATTATTGTTGTGAGTTCGAATCCCGCTCAGGTGAGCTGTACTCGATACAACGTTATGTGATCAACTTTGTCAGTGTCTTGCGGAAGGTCGGTTTCCTCCACCATTAAAACTGATATAACTCAAATAGTGTCGAAAGTAATCATAATCCTAACACTAACCCACAAAATATAATAAAAAGGTAATCATAATCCTAACACTAACCCAAAATAATAATAAAAAGGTAATCATAATCCTAACACTAACCCAAAATAATAATAAAAAAGTAATCATAAACCTAACACTAACCCAAAATAATAATAAAAAAGTAATCATAATCCTAACACTAACCCAAAAAATATAATAAAAAAGTAATCATAATCCTAACACTAACCCAAAATAATAATAAAAAAGTAATCATAATCCTAACACTAACCCAAAATAATAATAAAAAAGTAATCATAATCCTAACACTAACCAAAAAAATAATAATAAAAAAGTAATCATAATCCTAACACTAACCCAAAAAATATAATAAAAAAGTAATCATAATCCTAACACTAACCCAAAATAATAATAAAAAAGTAATCATAATCCTAACACTAACCCAAAATAATAATAAAAAAGTAATCATAATCCTAACACTAACCCAAAATAATAATAAAAAGGTAATCATAATCCTAACACTAACCCAAAAAAAATAATAAAAAAGTTGGAAATATGTTTTATTAAACAAAAGACATGTGTATATTTTGCTTACAAGTTAACCAAGTCCCAGTACTTTATGAAAAACCAAAGTCTGTGTGATTTATTCCTTCTTTCTTACGTGTTAACATTTGCTGAAAACCCTGCAAAATAACCACATTTGTCATGTTTTGACCTGATTTATAAATATGTATGTACACGCAAATGTGATGCCAATTTCGATGTTAAAATTACAGATATAAATAAGACATTCTTATTCCGAATGACAAGTGGCATTAATGTGAAAAGGGCTTTAGATATACACTGTAAATGTATATTGTAGCTAATTGCAACAAATCATGCAACATGCGGTTAATATTGTATTGATAATATCTACAGATTAATTATGCCTTAATTGGAAATAATAATGTTATTAGGACTAAAGTACAGTTTTTGTGAAGCCAAAATGTTAATATTATAATATAGACCAACATATAATCTATAGCTTAATTTGTCAAACTACCTTGAACAAATTAGATTCTTAATGATCAGAGTGGGTGCAAGCTTTTATTAACTCATTATTTAAGTGATTTCGGCATGTGCAAGAGATATATTTAAATCTATAGATTTGAGATTATCTTATAGAATTTTATAGTTTAAAAGAGAAATCAACAAAAGTATAACTGTCATTTGCTATGAAACCATGATATAAGCATGATAGATATAAGGTAAGATGAATTCAATATGCACTGCGCTTGTTTGTTTGTTTGTTTGTTTGTTTGTTTGATGGTGTTTAACGCCACTTTCAACAATATTTCAGTTATATCGTGGCGGTCAGTTTCATTAGTGGAGGAAACCGGAGAAAGCCACCGACCTGTCGCAAGTCACTGACAAACTTTGTTATGCATATTTAAAAACTTGATGTATTATTTGTTCATATGAGAATATTTTTTGTTGACAAAGATATAGATAAGATTGCATGGTCAGTGAAAATAGGTTGCCAACAATAGGAAAGGTTGCTTACAAATTTTAATATAGTGGGTTTTAAGAGCTTCATGTAGCTCATGTTATTTGTTATATGTATATATGTGCCGACTTTAAATAAAATTTACTTGCTTACTTACATTGAGTTTTAATATGGATAAATAGAGAGAGGTCATACATTGATGTTTCTACATAACTATATAAAGGCGAGCGAATTAGAGAGTAGTCAGTCAGAAATTTGGGATTTATAAACAGATGGAATTTATAGCATTGTATTTGGATATATTTAATTCAACTTGGAAGTCACATGACCGGAAATATGAACAATTCCAACGGACAATAAAGAAAGTTTGTGAATTGAAAATAAAGGATATTATAATTCAATAGAAATTCGATTTCGTAGGAAAGGATTTGAACTACTTCCGGAAAAGAAAAGGGCATTCATTCCATTGATTTAATTATGAACATTCAGGCCAGTTGTTGACTATAAATATGATTTTGTAATTGTATGTTATCATTAAGTAATTTTGCTATTTCATTAGAGAAATTTAATTGATTGTTTCTTTCTGTTACTAGAATATTCTAGGAGAACAGTATAAAAATAGCAACTGATGGATATAGAATAACATCAGTTTTGAAGGTCGAGACAGACCCTATCACTGGTATCACAGTGAGTCTGATAGGGCGAGGGGCGATACTAGTGTTAATGTTTGTCGAGACCTTCAAAACTGATCTTATCTGTATTGTTGGCATCGGTTACTTCATAAAATATGTTAGATTTCACACAAACTAATAATTTCCAGTTTCAGAGTAAGTTTTGATACTGACAATATCACTCAGTGAGATCAAAGGTCAAATGTTGTTGATACTGACAATATCACTCAGTGAGATCAAAGGTCAAATGTGGTTGATACTGACAATATCACTCAGTGAGATCAAAGGTCAAATGTTGTTGATACTAACAATATCACTCAGTGAGATCAAAGGTCAAATGTTGTTGATACTGACAATATCACTCAGTGAGATCAAAGGTCAAATGTTGTTGATACTAACAATATCACTCAGTGAGATCAAAGGACAAATGTTGTTGATACTGACAATATTACTCAGTGAGATCAAAGGTCAAATGTTCAAACTACTGATAATGTATGTATGGTTTGTGATAGAAATGTCTTTATTGTGATTCCCGCCCAAGATATGGTATGCTGGATACAACTTCATATAGTTTTGAAAGCTACAGGAAGCATGCATCTGGTCTTCTTAAGATTCCTTCCACTAACTGAGCTTAACTGCCAGGATATAACTGAAATATATATGAGTTACAGAGTGGCATTAAAAACTTGGTATGATCTTAACCCCCAATTCTAATACTACTGTACAAAAAGTAAATTTTTTGCTATATAAATGTATATACATGTACCTCAATGTTAAAAACCATTGACACAAATTTTCTCATAAATATATATCTATTAACTAATAATCACATATTGAAAATAATAAATTTCAGGAAATAGGAGTTTTAAACTCCTGAAGAAAATACTCAAAAACAATGGAGACTTGGCACTTGTGTCAGATTTACGTACTTGTAGTAATTTTATTGTTTGGATATTCAGCTTCACAGACTAATCGTAAATATGTCATAGAATATATGTTATTTGTTTGTTTGATGGTGCTTAGTGCCACTTTCAACAATATTTCAATGATATATTATATCGCGGGGTCAGTTTTATTGGTGGAGGAAACCGGAGGACCCGGAGAAAACCACCGATCTGTCGCAAGTCACTGAAAAACTTGATCACATAATGTTGTTTACCTCACCCTAATCGAAATTCAAACTCACAACATCAGTGGTGATAGACACTGGTTGCATAGGTAGTTGTAAATCCAACTACCATACCATCGCGGCTCGCGACGGCCCCCTCTTAGAATCACAAGTTGGTTTATGATATAAGGCTAAGGCGGGATGAGTTTGTTAAAAAAGATGAAAACGATTACACAACTTGTATTAAACCTAGAAGTATGAAAGTATAGTGGCGAGATCGAATCTGATCTCAAATACAAAATAATCAAGTTATATAGCAAACGTTTATGCTATTTCTTGGAAGTCCACATTGCTCTTGATCGCATAGCCATGTCAAAATATAGTATGTAATTTTAGCAGTTAACTAAATATGAGAATGCATAACGCTGATTGTTTACTTCTTTACCCGCGATGTTAATGTTTAGAAGATAACTATAAATTATTGTTCATTTATAACAACATAGCAATCAGGATCATCAGGTAAGCACCTCTCCAGGTAAATTGTGATCTTTCTAGAAGGTAGCGAGCACATGGCTCCACATCTACTGTGAAAGCACTTGTATTTGTTGGCACCAATTTTCGTGGTTTCTACAAACAGCATTGATCTCTCGGTTCTTGAATTCGTGGTTACAAACGCTAAAGGCAACAATCAATGGGAATATTACATTTCGTTGGATTTTTATTTTCGTTGTTTAAATGGACCACAAAATCAGCGGAAATTGGAACCCCACGAATAATTATGATTTCACAGTATATAGATATTAATTAAGACTCGGCGTTGATATCATGCGAACTGCACTTTTGATGAAAACAATGATTATCCAACACAAAATATTCCAAAATTTTTATAATACGTTACAAGGTTACATCAAATTGATTTTTAATTCTTTAGATTTTCCTGTACCAATTTTGTACAAGAAAAAAAGGATACAGAAAAATTAATTTTCCAGCATTTATTGAGAATATAGTATCACCCAAATGTTTTGCTTATGAAATTCTGAATTAAAAAAAATGTCGACATAATCATATAACTAAGTGAGAATTTAGATTTATCAAACAAACAAATTTTTTATTTTATTTAATACATATGAATCCTACCTCATAATTCCCCCTGTGCCTTTAAAAAGAAGCTTCAGCCAAAAAAAATAATAATTGAAGTGGCTCACTCATAATTTATTCTTTCTTTCAAACTTCAAATCAAATTGATGTGGTATAATAAAACTGTTTAAAGAAGGAATATATCTGAAGAATACAAGACATACCTCTATGTCCATACATTTACACGTGATTGATCATTCTATGAAGATGCTATTACTCATCTTCCCCATGCTCATCGCGTAATAGATTAGAGGATAGGCCTTCCAAGTTCACCTTTCGCTCAGCGATCACCTCTTATCTTGGATGAATCATAATCGGAGACGTCTTCTTCCTTCAGTCATGAGGGCCCACAATACCTCCGCGAGCCTATCCCAGATAATCATCCAGTAGGTTACGTTGTGCCAAGTCTTGGGATGCTTCTCTACACAAGGACGAAAAGACGAAACAACATTTTCTAAGCTTTATGCAGAAAATATATGATAATCATTGTACAGAATTGACTCCACATTTCCCACCAGACAAGAAACGATGCTACCACCCCTTGTTTGGTGTCTATCACCCACATAAACTGGATCATATTCGTGGTGTGATTGATTCATCGGCGAAATACGAAGGGGTATCCTTAAATGATCAACAGATGCAAGGACCAGATCTCCTTGGAGTTCCCATGCGGTTTAACATCCGATATTCAACATATGTTCCACTGTTTTCTGGTACATGAAGACCATCAGGACTACCTCTGGTTCCTGTGGCACGAATATAACATCCTAGAAAATCTGCTTGTTGCATATCGGATGAGAGCACATGTGCTCGGCAGTCGACCTTCGCCATCAATGCGATGTATGGACTTCGACGCATTCGTGATTTGGCGACAGAGAGTCACGGTTAGGATGTAAAGAACTTCATAACCGACCACTTTTACGTCGACGATAGCTTGATATCATGTCCATTGAGCCAAGAAGCTATCGATTTGATCCACATAACCCATGATGCCATGAAGATGCACGGATATCTCAGGCTTCATATATTTACGTCAAACAAGATTTCCATCTGAAGATCTGACCAAAACACTTGTTGACTTGGACTTCAAGAAAGACATTCTTGCGCACGTACCTTAGGTCTATTATGGGATTTGCGAACATATACCTTCAATTTAGGCATTTCTCCTGAAAACAAGCATGCTACTCTTAGAGGTATTATATCTACAGTAAACAGCCTTTACGATCCTTTTGGATTTATTCCACTAGTAACGGTACATGACAAAATTATTCTCTGCAAGGTCGTCTCGTCCACCCTTGATTGGGATTCACCTTTATCTGAAAATTTGATTAAAGAATGGAGTAAACGGCAGCTCAGACAACCGTAGTTTTTATTCGCATTCATCGTGTTATCATTCCTAACCTTATTGACACTATCCATAGATAACTTTTGAGCTTCTGTTATGCATATATATATAAGGAATGCATCTGAGGAAGCTACTACAGCTGTGTGTTATCTGCATTCGATGTACGGCGATGGTTCTACAGCAACATTATTTGTTCCTGGGAAAGCAACACTCTAACAACTGGCCCCACCATACCTAGGCTAGAATTATGCGCAAGGTTCTTATCTGTTGCAATTGCTGAAGAACTGTTAAGCACTAAAAGAAAAACTTTGATGACATGAAGTTCTTCAGTGAAAATCGTGTAGTATTGGGTTATATCAACAACATTATGAAACGGTTCTTCGTATACGTTGTCAATCATGTAGCACGTATCCGCAACAACAGCAAACCATCACAAGGGTCCTATGTTCGTACCGAGGTTATTTCTGCCGACGTAGGTACCTAAGGTATTCATTCTAGTGCCATGCATAATAGCTCCTGGCTCCTCGGCCCAAAGACATCAAGTCTACCTAATGTTGCCAGGTTCTCTGAATTGTCTTGATTGTAAGTCTACCTAATGTTGCCAGGTTCTCTGGATTGTCTTGATTGTACGTCTTCCTAATGTTGCCAGGTTCTCTGGATTGTCTTGATTGTACGTCTTCCTAATGTTGCCAGGTTCTCTGGATTGTCTTGATTGTACGTCTTCCTAATGTTGCCAGGTTCTCTGGATTTTCTTGATTGTATGTCTACCTAATGTTGCCAGGTTCTCTGGATTGCCTTGATTGTATGTCTACCTAATGTTGCCAGGTTCTCTGGATTGTCTTGATTGTACGTCTACCTAATGTTGCCAGGTTCTCTGGATTGTCTTGATTGTACGTCTACCTAATGTTGCCAGGTTCTCTGGATTGTCTTGATTGTAAGTCTACCTAATGTTGCCAGGTTCTCTGGATTGTCTTGATTGTATGTCTACCTAATGTTGCAAGGTTCTCTGGATTGCCTTGATTGTAAGTCTACCTAATGTTGCCAGGTTCTTTGGATTGTCTTGATTGCCTTCGGTTGCTCTAACGTTTATTATCTACAGTTTAAAGAATTAATTGATCCATTTGTTTGGCATTATTCATCCTCTTATTAACCCGGACGATGATAGAGAATTTTGCACAGTCCAGAAATAATATTCTAGATAAAATGATTCTCACAATTTTCTAACGGATTGTTCGGCGCCATGACATATGTTCGTGAGTTCATCAAACGTCGACATTCTTCAACGCTAATCGAAAACTCCAAGACGAAACATACTGAATTAGTAGAAAGCACAGAAACATTGATTATTCAGAGCGTACAACAAAGCGTGTATCATCAAGAAATAAAAAAAAAAAATAATAATAATAGTTCCTTTTTGAGACTTGATCCATTCATCGACAAAGATTGGGTCATCCTTGTGGGTAGACTCTTGACACATTTCAATTGAGACAAACTTTTTAAGAAACTAGTCATCATACCAGCGAAACAGCATGTGCCAACTATTATCCAGAAATATCATTGTGAAGTCAAACATCAAGGGCGTCATTTGACTGCAGACATGTCCGTTCATCCACCATTTGGATTGTCGGTGGTAAGCGATTTGTATCATCACTACTATATAAATATGTTACGTGTAGAAAACTCAGAAAAAGAGTTGACTTTCAAAAGATGGATATCATACCAGAAGAACGGATTGAGCTTGGACTACCTCCTTTCTTGTATGTCGGTGTAGATGTGTTTGATTCTTGAGGGTGGGGTGTCATATGCCGTAAAGAGGAGATTCGACTAACAGAAAGAGATGGACATAGAGGTAGTCGAGGAAATGTCAACATCCTCATTAATCAACGCCCTTCAACGATTTACAGCGTACGCTTTCATGTATTTTGAAATTTTTAAACCTTCCATCAATAACGATACGCAGGAAATTCAACTAATTTGTATTTCATCAATCTACATTATGTTGTCATGTATGGAATGCCAGTCTGGGTATTTCATATTGTGAGGTAGCACAAGTATACCACTAACACCAACACTACAAAATACTCAACTTACAAATGTCAAGTAGTCCCCCTGTTATAAGGCCCCTCCTACGCAAGACCCTTCCCTTATCAGGCCATATTTTAGATGATTTGAGATAGTAACACATTACTTAACTTTCCTCCTCAGGAGAGGTCACATTTCTTTCATTGCAGAAGATATGGCTTGATGAGAGCTGGACTTCTGCAACATTACATAAGACATAAGATCAAATACATGTAGCTTTGCATGTGTATGTATAACAAAATAGGTTAAAAAAGTGACAGGTAAATGATATATATAGTAGAGGTTGGCGGAGGGGTCTAAATGGTGCTGCAGTGTATCCAACTCTAACACTTTTGGGTTAAAAATCTCGTAGGGTTCCAATGAGGTAGTTGCATTTTGTTGTCATTTGCTTGATATAATTCCTATATTGTAAAAATTTTAGACGTTCACACACACATATATATATAGGGAGTGGATGTAGTCGAGTGGTCTAGGGCGCTGGACGTAAGGCTAAGCGAATGGTGCTTGCAGTGCAACAATGGTGTGGGTTCAAATCTCGTCGAGGGAAGAACAAAAATTTGACAGCTCTAAAATCTAATTCTAACACTGTTTGGTTTAATTTTCAGACGTATATATATACATAGCTGAAATACTTCTTGCTTGATGTTATACAACAATCCATCAATATTTTTAACCATTTATAGCATGTGAATACCAAGCTGCTGATACAAATGGAGGCACTCCTACTATTATTGTTGGTTTGCAAGAGGCTAGTCTTGGAGGTATGTTAACTTTTTAATCTAGAAATGTTATTTTAATACCAATGATCAGATACAAATGTACAATAACAAACAAAAGCTAAGCCAATCAGAATGAACACCACTCAAGATAAGCCAGCATTGTAGTTGTTTAATTTTTTTTATTGATAAACCATTCTTTGCCATAATTTTTTTCACCTGCTTGCCCAAAAGTCAACTATAGAAATATTTTCTAATCATTCAAACAAATTCTTTCATAATTTTCAAAATTGTCGGAATCCAGTTTTACTTCTCCCGGGCCTCGAGCAAGTGGGTTAACGTGAAGACTGTAAACATGAAAATAAAATAAAGAATAAAAGTAAACAAATTCATGTGTATCTTTTCTTTGTACATTTGTACCTTGAAATAAAAAAGGATTTTTCTAAACATTACCAGTAACCATATTTTATGTTTTATTTTAGATCTAACTCAAAATCCTGATGCTTATATAGCAGATACAAAAATAAATGGTATTCTAGGAGGTTCAAGCTCTTTAACTGGGATAACACTGGAAATATCTGCATCTGTTGGTACACCAAGTGGTATTGACGTGACTCGACTGTTTTCATTAGAGTCACGTTCAATTCCTCCTGAGAATGGGTTCTCTCAAAGGGCTTTCATCAGACTGGTTGAACCTTTAGACAGAGATGTGAGTTGATTTGATTTAATTTTTATGATTTTGTATATATCTGTATGTTGCTTATTTTTAACTTTTCGCCAAGTTCACATTATGTTGTTCATGTGTTGCTTCAGTTAAGGCTGGTTTATACGGTAAGATTAATCATATACATTGTACTACAAATCGTTGTAGTATATGACACCACCGTTGACATCTAGCAATTAATCCTGTACTAATTTTATAAAATAATTTTTCCTCCAAAGCAAAATGGTTCTCACTGATGAAGATGGCATGGCTACAGCCTTATCCCTTATAATTATTCTTGGTGTTATAAGAGGATATGGATCAATAGGAATTCTGCTCACAGACTGTGTTGGGTCCGTCCTTGGATAAGAAGACGCCAAAATTTAGGGCATTCATTGCACTTTTGACAAAATTATCAACAGAAGATCCTCAAAGTTGTAGGAACTTTTTAAGAATGGACAAGGAAGCATTTGAAGAACTATTAGGACTTGTTTATCTCATGCTTGTGTTCACAGAAATACACTGTTACCTTTGATGTGATTGAATATATAAATGAAAAACAGACGACACATTTTAAAATAGAGCGGCGCTCTATTCTAAAAACAATCGTATATGTTTATTTTTATTAGTGCAATGCTAAAAGTAATGAGCGGTACAGATGATAAGATTTGTCATACACAGTCACACTTGTCTTATATGACCTTCCAAGGGAACATTCAAATATGGTCAAATAAGACAGGTAGTTGCTTAATACAGGTTTAATTGGTATGCAATGCTCTGTGAAGGGAAATACAAATTAAGGTCACATAATACAAGTTATTGCTTAGTAGAGGTGGTCACTAAAGCAGGTTTGATTGTACTATTAATTGTATGTGACTAATCTTACCATGTGAACCAGCTTTCAGGTTTCAATCTAAACATAGAAAATGAGATGGCAAATTTTATGCAATTTTTTACTAGCTCATTAAACCAATTTTTACTATACTAGGGCTTAGGAATAGTGGTTTATGGTGCAGACTGATAATTGTTTAAGCTCAAATCCACTTGGACATACAGTGTATGCATATTATTGTGTTGGTACAACTGTTTGTATCATGGCGAGTTAGTTTTGTAAAGAATATCACTACGAGACGCAGTAACAGTAACAGTTTCAGCATAATCACATTGTTTTATCTAATTAATGGTGGAGTACATTGTATTATATATTTTATCTCTTTTTTATCTGTTATCTAGATAATTATGGCCTTTGTATATCTAACTATTTCAGGGTACGACTCCAACAACTTTTGATGATTTAGATGTAATAGAATTCCAAATCAAGTGTCAACAAGTGGTGAGTTGTTACTATTTATAGTTGTTTTGAGTTGTTTCTATGCAAAAACTAATACAAGTAACTTTGTTTGATGAAATTCTATTTCTTAAGGTGCGGCCACACACTATAATTTACCATCATAATTTCCATTCGATTTTTCCTTTCCACACACATTGTTTGTCCTTTTGTACTTTTTCTTTTGGCCATTGTGTTGTCTGTCCTTCTTCGATTTACAGATCATTTGGAAGAAGAGATACAGATTCAGATTAGGTGTTTGAGATGAAATTTATCCCTCTTTTGAAGGTTTAATTTTGATTAAAAAAAGGTTGTTATTTCATATATTGGGTGATAAGATTATAACCATGGTAACGTCTACACGTACAGTCGAATTTTGTGTCAATCTCATATCAAATTCGAAAGAACCAATGATTTTACTTAGAATTATATATGAATACATAAATTAACAAACACAAAACATAATTAATTCATCCAAAGCATAAAAACATACTGTATATGGTACTTTTGTACAAATGTAGATTAATAATTTAATACTGTCTAATTAAATCAAGAGGATTTGAACAAACATTCTTCTAAAAATCATTTGAAAATATAACTGCTGTAAACTACATGTTTTTGTTGATAAAAAATTGTCAAAATCAGACATAATTTGGCTTATTATTAAATTTAGATAATACTTTGAAAAAAAATGAAGTTTTATATGAAATACATGTATACAAGGAAAATTGGAATCATGTGAATACTTTTGTCCAGTTAATGTAGTGTAGATGGGCAAATATTTTTTTTTTCAAATGTCTTATGAAAAAAAGCTTTACTGTCCATTTAATGCCTAAAAATGGCTAAAAATAACTGAATATGATAAATTGTGAGTTAGAAAAAACAGTGCTCCAACAATTATTTAATTTAGGCCTTTAAATCAGACTTTCCTCTGCTGAAATACTTTTGATCTACACCTATTACCATGAGCTACTTACTTACTGTAACAATATTAGCTAGAATGTAATACATTGAAACCTGTCTAAGCTGAACCCTGAATAAACAGGAATCCTGTATAAACAGAACTTTTAATAAAGTCCCAATGTAGGAAATTTGTGTTAATTTAACCTGTATAAACCGAACACCTGTCTATTTGGAACACGAAAGTTGGTCCCAAGGAGGTTTGATTTAGTACAGGTTTCACTGTAACTTTTGTAACTTAAATATGATAATCCTATGATCTTAATGTATCATGTACTGGTTATAATTTGTGAGACATTCATTGTATGTTAAGATAGAATGGAGATGGTTGACAATACCACTAACATCAACAGTAAAAAAACTTGACTTGTTCCATGTACAGTAGTCCCCCTCTTATAAGACCACTCACACTCAAGGCCAGGTCATAGTTCAGATGATATGAGATTGTAAAATACTAGTAATTAATCTTCATCAAGAGAGTCAATCCCTCTATTTAGGCCAGGTCATAGTTCAGATGATATGAGATTGTTAAATACTAGTAATTAGTCTTCCTCAAGAGAGTCAATCCCTCTATTTAGGCCACTTTTTCATTTCAGAAGGGATGGTTTTATAAGAGAATGGGTCTACTCTTATATATATACATGTAGTGGTTTTGGGTGGGGGCTAAATCAAATGGTTTGTCATCATACATTGTTATGCTAAGCGAGGTGGAGCAGCAGTGTACCAATAGTGGGATGCACAAAATTCTAACTCCATTAATGTTGGTTTGAATGTTTAGACGTTTATGTCAAATTTTTAATGGCACATTTACATGTAAGAAAAGACATTTTAATATTGTAATTATAATTTTGAAGTTTGACATACATTGTCCTTTCGCAGGATCATATTGTCCTCCTTCATTGGCTATATGAGCAATGCCAAAAATACCTCTTGCTTTAAAATATTTTGCACATGCATATTGCTGGATACAGTATATAGTGGCCATTAATCCTGAGTGATTTCATGTGTTTATACAGAACTGTGGTGCATACAATGTATATACATTAATATTCCCTTTAAAATTTTGTGTTGTTTCTTTACATTTTCATTTTCTGGAAGAAAAAAAATCTACATACATGTATAGCCAGTTTGTAGGATCAACTTTTGCTTTTGTAAACTTTATGGTGATATTTTTTAATGCTAGTGACGTTGACACTTTGTTGTTGATTTATTTTACGAATTCTTTTAGCATTTTACACGTTTTAACCTGTAAAATCAGAATGACATATTATAAGATTGGAAAATGTATGTAACTTAATTGCTATACTGTGTATTGTTGTTTGTTTAGATAAAACCGACTGTAAGCTTGACAATTAGTAGATTTTGTTATGACATGCATTTCCAATCAATGCAATACTGCCTTCAACTTCGATTTTTCCTTTCTACACACTTTCGTGTTACTCGATCTTTAGTTTTATGCGTAATGTTTTGTAGATCGTTGTTTGTCCTTTTGTACTTTTTCTTTTGGTCATTGTGTTGTCTGTCCTTCTTCGATTTACAGATTCTGATTACCACTTTGGTATCTTCAAACTCATCTTGAAGTTAATGCAAAAGACTGTCAATAAAACATGTTAGAGTGAAACTGAGTCAAAAATTATTTTTAATAAAACTTATCAATATAAGAATTAATAGAATATCAACATACAGGATATATGCCAATAAAATTATGCATTTCAAAATTATGAAATAAATATAAAGATTTAAAAAATAGATATCAATGCACTAGTTACATTATTGTACACATACCAACTTCAGCATACAATAAAGAACAAATTTGAAACATGATCCTAAAAAGAAATAACACATCAACCTTGAATATTCATTAGTTGTCGTGCATGACATTAGATGTAATCAGTAATGTAATCGATTACATTTCAAAAGTAATTGTAAATTAATCAATTAAATTTGAAAATAATTGACACAAAGTCTGTCTGGTTGTTTTTAAACCTTTTTTCTGATCCGATATGAGACTTCCTAATGAGCAACCATATGCTAAGAGCGATTGCTGGTGGCTTACACGATAGAATTTCCAAATCATATCCATTATCTTACTTCTTAACCATAAGACTTTAGAAATTGCATTGAAATATTTGATTGCAATCATAATTATGACTATTATTGAGTTGCTTAGCAACAGTTTTGGTTAATTTAATTTTGTATATGGTATATGCTTTTCAAAAAGATTTTTTAACCAATTTTGCAGGGTTCAACAACATCAACATTTTTCTTGATGACAGTTGATGTTCAAGATATCAACGACAATAGTCCTGTTTTCACAAGTACCTCATACTTAACTAGTATCAATGAGGTTTGTATTGCAAGTATAAACACAATAGTTTTCACAAACACAGAAACTCTCCATACTTCAGCAGTGTCAATGAGGTTTGTATTACAAATATAAACAATATAGTTTTCACAAACAGAGAAACTCTCCATACTTCAGCAGTATCAATGAGGTTTGTATTACAAGTATAAACAAATAGTTTTCACAAACACAGAAACTCTCCATACTTCAGCAGTATCAATGAGGTTTGTATTACAAATATAAACAATATAGTTTTCACAAACAGAGAAACTCTCCATACTTCAGCAGTATCAATGAGGTTTGTATTACAAATATAAACACTATAGTTTTCACCAACAGAGAAACTCTCCATACTTCAGTAGTGTCAATGAGGTTTGTATTACAAGTATAAACAAATAGTTTTCACAAACAGAGAAACTCTCCATGCTTCAGCAGTGTCAATGAGGTTTGTATTACAAATATAAACAATATAGTTTTCACAAACAGAGAAACTCTCCATACTTCAGCAGTATCAATGAGGTTTGTATTACAAGTATAAACAAATAGTTTTCACAAACACAAAAACTCTCCATACTTCAGCAGTATCAATGAGGTTTGTATTACAAATATAAACAATATAGTTTTCACAAACAGAGACACTCTCCATACTTCAGCAGTATCAATGAGGTTTGTATTACAAATATAAACACTATAGTTTTCACCAACAGAGAAACTCTCCATACTTCAGTAGTGTCAATGAGGTTTGTATTACAAGTATAAACAAATAGTTTTCACAAACAGAGAAACTCTCCATGCTTCAGCAGTGTCATGGAGGTTTGTATTACAAATATAAACACTATAGTTTTCACAAACACAGAAACTCTCCATACTTCAGCAGTATCAATGAGGTTTGTATTACAAATAAAAACAATATAGTTTTCACAAACAGAGACACTCTCCATACTTCAGCAGTATCAATGAGGTTTGTATTACAAATATAAACACTATAGTTTTCACAAACAGAGAAACTCTCCATACTTCAGCAGTATCAATGAGGTTTGTATTACAAATATAAACAATATAGTTTTCACCAACAGAGAAACTCTCCATGCTTCAGCAGTGTCATGGAGGTTTGTATTACAAATATAAACAATATAGTTTTCACCAACAGAGAAACTCTCCATACTTCAGCAGTGTCATGGAGGTTTGTATTACAAATATAAACAATATAGTTTTCACCAACAGAGAAACTATCCATGCTTCAGCAGTGTCATGGAGGTTTGTATTACAAATATAAACACTATAGTTTTCACAAACAGAGAAACTCTCCATACTTCAGCAGTGTCATGGAGGTTTGTATTACAAATATAAACACTATAGTTTTCACAAACAGAGAAACTCTCCATACTTCAGCAGTGTCAATGAGGTTGGAATAACTAATACAATGGTGAGAGGGATGGCCTTGTAAAAGGGAACAACTATACATATTTTCCTTTTTTAAAATATGACCTGTAGCAAACAATAAATTGATATAAATGTTTTCTTTCCTTTAAAAGTTAACACCAGTTGGAATAACAGTGTTTAAAGATTTAGCAGCTTCAGATAATGATGCCGGTGTTAACAAAAACATTGACTTTGCCATTGTTGCTGGGAATGCAGACAATGTAAGCTATGTTTGTTTTTACGTTATACTTTTGTTGATTACTTCCGATATGCATAAATGCTATTTACAGAATAATCAATCACACATGACTGTATACTGTACATATAATTATGATCTTTTTGCACAAAACAACAATTTATTGAAATATTTAACAATATTGAACTCTTGTCATGAAAAGAAAGTTTAAACAGTGATGGTCAACAATTCAGTTAATATCAACAAAACAGGCAACTACCTGTCACTTCAAATCATTGAACACACAAAAAAACACGACAAACACTGATGGAAATCCAGTTCCTGTCTTGAACATGCACAACAATATGACAAGGTTAATCGGCTAAAACTCAAAATGTCCTTCATTAATAATTTGATCTTAAAACGTAAATACAGATCTAAACAAATAGTAAACAATCCTGCACAAATCCGCTTCCACTCATAAAGACAACTCACCATAATTAAAGTTTAAAAAGTGGTGTCAACACTTTCACCAATATCAACAAATCAAACATATTGAAAGCTTAAACAGTGGTGTCAACACTTTCACCAATATCAACTAAACAAACATATTGAAAGTTTAAACAGTGGTATCAACACTTTCACCAATATCAACAAAACAAACTTATTGAAAGTTTAAACAGTGGTATCAACACTTTCACCAATATCAACAAAACAAACATATTGAAAGTTTAAACAGTGGTGTCAACACTTTCACCAATATCAACAAAACAAACAAATTGAAAGTTTAAACAGTGGTGTCAACACTTTCACCAATATCAACTAAGCAAACATATTGAAATGGAATAACCCTGATGTAATGAAATTTAAACAGTGGTGTCAACACTTTCATCAATATCAACAAAACAAACCTATTGAAAGTTTAAACAGTGGTGTCAACACTTTCACCAATATCAACAAAACAAACAGACAACACACCATAATTAAAGCTTAAACAGTGGTGTCAACACTTTCACCAATATCAACAAAACAAACTTATTGAAAGTTTAAACAGTGGTGTCAACACTTTCACCGATATCAACTAAACAAACATATTGAAATGGAATAACCCTGATGTAATGAAAGTATAAACAGTGGTGTCAACACTTTCACCAATATCAACAAAACAAACATATTGAAAGTTTAAACAGTGGTATCAACACTTTCACCAATATCAACAAAACAAACATATTGAAATGGAATAACCCTGATGTAATGAAAGTTTAAACAGTGGTGTCAACACTTTTACCAATATCAACAAAACAAACATATTGAAAGTTTAAACTGTGGTATCAACACTTTCACCAATATCAACAAAACAAACATGTTGAAAGTTTAAAGAGTGGTGTCAACACTTTCACCAATATCAACAAAACAAACTTATTGAAAGTTTAAAGAGTGGTGTCAACACTTTCACCAATATCAACAAAACAAACTTATTGAAAGTTTAAAGAGTGGTGTCAACACTTTTACCAATATCAACAAAACAAACATATTGAAAGTTTAAACAGTGGTATCAACACTTTCACCAATATCAACAAAACAAACATGTTGAAAGTTTAAAGAGTGGTGTCAACACTTTCACCAATATCAACAAAACAAACTTATTGAAAGTTTAAAGAGTGGTGTCAACACTTTCACCAATATCAACAAAACAAACTTATTGAAAGTTTAAAGAGTGGTGTCAACACTTTTACCAATATCAACAAAACAAACATATTGAAAGTTTAAACAGTGGTGTCAACACTTTCACCAATATCAACAAAACAAACATATTGAAAGTTTAAACAGTGGTATCAACACTTTCACCAATATCAACAAAACAAACATATTGAAATGGAATAACCCTGATGTAATGAAAGTTTAAACAGTGGTGTCAACACTTTTACCAATATCAACAAAACAAACGTATTGAAAGTTTAAACAGTGGTATCAACACTTTCACCAATATCAACAAAACAAACATATTGAAAATTTAAAGAGTGGTGTCAACACTTTCACCAATATCAACAAAACAAACATATTGAAAGTTTAAACAGTGGTGTCAACACTTTCACCAATATCAACAAAACAAACATATTGAAAGTTTAAACAGTGGTGTCAACACTTTCACCAATATCAACAAAACAAACATATTGAAAGTTTAAACAGTGGTATCAACACTTTCACCAATATCAACAAAACAAACCTATTGAAAGTTTAAAGAGTGGTGTCAACACTTTCACCAATATCAACAAAACAAACATATTGAAAGTTTAAACAGTGGTGTCAACACTTTCACCAATATCAGCAAAACAAACATATTGAAATGGAATAACCCTGATGTTGAAATACAAAGCATGATGTTTTACTAATTGAAAGTAGTGTGGTTTATCAGATAAAGATATAATAATTATATTCATTAAGATAAAATGCAAATTTCAATTTGTGTCCGTTAATCCCCCCTCTGTCTACGGGAATTGATATATTATTCGGAATACCGGTATAACTTATACATGCCTGAAGAATAAACATGAATTGAAAGAGTTGACAGAAACAAACTTTTAAAAAAGATGAAATATGTTTTTTTACAGCTTGACGGCTCTCAGAAACTCAACATTCCAAACACACGATTGGGTTTTGTTGTAATTCAATCACCACTTGATTTTGAAGAGTTGAACGCAATAGGACAAACCTATTATATTCTCAATATTTCTGCCACCGTAAGTTTAGAATGTATTTGTAAATACAGTAGTCCCTTAGTTATAAGACCCCTCCCACCAAAGGCCACCCCTATTACCAATCAGATGTCAGATACACTGAAATAGTGGTGGCCTTATAAGACTCCTCCCACCAAAGGCCACCCCTATTACTAGGTCAGATGTCAGTTCCCCTACGTATAAGACCCCTCCCAACAAAGGCCACCCCTATTACTAGGTCAGATGTCAGATCCGCTACTCATAAGACCCCTCCCACCAAAGGCCACCCCTATTGCCAGGTCAGATGTCAGGTCCCCTACTTATAAAACTCCTCCCAGAAAAGGCCCCCCCTATTACCAGGTCAGATGTCAGGTCCCCTACTAATAAGACCCCTCCCACCAAAGGCCACCGCTATTACCAGGTCAGATGTCAGGTCCCTTACTTATAAGACCCCTCCCAACAAAGACCACCCCTATTACCAGGTCAGATGTCAGGCCCCCTACTTATAAGACCCTTCCCAACAAAGATCACTCCTATTACCAATCAGATTTCAGGTGCAGTGAAATAGTGGTGGCCTTATGAGATGATCGAGCAATGCTGTATATTCTTGTCATTTTGTTAATAGGATAAATGTTATCACAATATACAATATAATATTGTTCCTAGAGATTCGTTGATTCCTGACTGCCTTTATGATATAATAGTTAACATGCTCACCTCTAGTGTGTTAGATTAAGTTCAATGCCTGGCCTGGTCAAACCAAGGAAAATTGTATTTGTTTTTATATTTATATTATTCTCAGGAAATAAGAAAGGTTACACAACATGTAAACTTTGATAAAAAAAAATTAACTGAAAAGTTAAACAAAGGGAAATGTACTATGCACAAATATTTAAGGTAATGCGTTTTTGTACAATATGGAACATTTTAATAATAATTACTAATTGAAATGTCAATAGAAGGTGTGCTTACCTTACACATACTTACCGTAATCAGCTTTCATATAACATGTAAACAAAATAAGAATTGATAATTAAGAAATTTGAAGAATTACATTTGTACTATCCACATTCACTTACGGTAATCAGTTTTGTGGTAACTGTTGATTTTCAGGATCAAGCAACAGCTGTCTCTGACAGAAAAACAACATACACACAGTTGAGGATAGATGTTACTGATGGTGACGATTTGCCTCCCATCTTTGAGGTTGAAAACTGTGTCAGAGTGGAAAACATCTGTTTTCATCCCACATACACCACCGAAGTAACATCTAATGTTCCTGTAAGTACCTTATTCAAATGGTGGGTGTGCCAAAGTTTTTCCCGTCTTTTTAGTTCATTTTAAATAGACATTTTGCTACAGTTACAACCTCTATATTGTTTTTAGTGATTATGAAGAGCACACTATGTAGAAGTATTGTTTTTGGTGATTATGAAGAGTACACTATGTAGAAGTATTGTTTTTAGTGATTATGAAGAGTACACTATGTAGAAGTATTGTTTTTAGTGATTATGAAGAGTACACTATGTAGAAGTATTGTTTTTAGTGATTATGAAGAGTACACTATGTAGAAGTATTGTTTTTAGTGATTATGAAGAGTACACTATGTAGAAGTATTGTTCTTAGTGATTATGAAGAGTACACTATGTAGAAGTATTGTTTTTAGTGATTATGAAGAGTACACTATGTAGAAGTATTGTTTTTAGTGATTATGAAGAGTACACTATGTAGAAGTATTGTTTTTAGTGATTATGAAGAGTACACTATGTAGAAGTATTGTTCTTAGTGATTATGAAGAGTACACTATGTAGAAGTATTGTTTTTAGTGATTATGAAGAGTACACTATGTAGAAGTATTGTTTTTAGTGATTATGAAGAGTACACTATGTAGAAGTATTGTTTTTAGTGATTATGAAGAGTACACTATGTAGAAGTATTGTTTTTAGTGATTATGAAGAGTACACTATGTAGAAGTATTGTTTTTAGTGATTATGAAGAGTACACTATGTAGAAGTATTGTTCTTAGTGATTATGAAGAGTACACTATGTAGAAGTATTGTTTTTAGTGATTATGAAGAGTACACTATGTAGAAGTATTGTTTTTAGTGATTATGAAGAGTACACTATGTAGAAGTATTGTTTTTAGTGATTATGAAGAGTACACTATGTAGAAGTATTGTTTTGAGTGATTATGAAGAGTACACTATGTAGAAGTATTGCTTTTAGTGATTATGAAGAGTACACTATGTAGAAGTATTGCTTTTAGTGATTATGAAGAGTACACTATGTAGAAGTATTGTTTTTAGTGATTATGAAGAGTACACTATGTAGAAGTATTGTTCTTAGTGATTATGAAGAGTACACTATGTAGAAGTATTGTTTTTAGTGATTATGAAGAGTACACTATGTAGAAGTATTGTTTTTAGTGATTATGAAGAGTACACTATGTAGAAGTATTGTTTTTAGTGATTATGAAGAGTACACTATGTAGAAGTATTGTTTTTAGTGATTATGAAGAGTACACTATGTAGAAGTATTGCTTTTAGTGATTATGAAGAGTACACTATGTAGAAGTATTGTTTTTAGTGATTATGAAGAGTACACTATGTAGAAGTATTGTTTTTAGTGATTATGAAGAGTACACTATGTAGAAGTATTGTTCTTAGTGATTATGAAGAGTACACTATGTAGAAGTATTGTTTTTAGTGATTATGAAGAGTACACTATGTAGAAGTATTGTTTTTAGTGATTATGAAGAGTACACTATGTAGAAGTATTGTTTTTAGTGATTATGAAGAGTACACTATGTAGAAGTATTGTTTTGAGTGATTATGAAGAGTACACTATGTAGAAGTATTGCTTTTAGTGATTATGAAGAGTACACTATGTAGAAGTATTGTTTTTAGTGATTATGAAGAGTACACTATGTAGAAGTATTGTTTTTAGTGATTATGAAGAGTACACTATGTAGAAGTATTGTTTTTAGTGATTATGAAGAGTACACTATGTAGAAGTATTGTTTTTAGTGATTATGAAGAGTACACTATGTAGAAGTATTGCTTTTAGTGATTATGAAGAGTACACTATGTAGAAGTATTGTTTTTAGTGATTATGAAGAGTACACTATGTAGAAGTATTGTTCTTAGTGATTATGAAGAGTACACTATGTAGAAGTATTGTTTTTAGTGATTATGAAGAGTACACTATGTAGAAGTATTGTTTTTAGTGATTATGAAGAGTACACTATGTAGAAGTATTGTTTTTAGTGATTATGAAGAGTACACTATGTAGAAGTATTGTTTTTAGTGATTATGAAGAGTACACTATGTAGAAGTATTGTTCTTAGTGATTATGAAGAGTACACTATGTAGAAGTATTGTTTTTAGTGATTATGAAGAGTACACTATGTAGAAGTATTGTTTTTAGTGATTATGAAGAGTACACTATGTAGAAGTATTGTTTTTAGTGATTATGAAGAGTACACTATGTAGAAGTATTGTTTTGAGTGATTATGAAGAGTACACTATGTAGAAGTATTGCTTTTAGTGATTATGAAGAGTACACTATGTAGAAGTATTGCTCTTAGTGATTATGAAGAGTACACTATGTAGAAGTATTGTTTTTAGTGATTATGAAGAGTACACTATGTAGAAGTATTGTTCTTAGTGATTATGAAGAGTACACTATGTAGAAGTATTGTTTTTAGTGATTATGAAGAGTACACTATGTAGAAGTATTGTTTTTAGTGATTATGAAGAGTACACTATGTAGAAGTATTGTTTTTAGTGATTATGAAGAGTACACTATGTAGAAGTATTGTTTTTAGTGATTATGAAGAGTACACTATGTAGAAGTATTGCTTTTAGTGATTATGAAGAGTACACTATGTAGAAGTATTGTTTTTAGTGATTATGAAGAGTACACTATGTAGAAGTATTGTTTTTAGTGATTATGAAGAGTACACTATGTAGAAGTATTGTTCTTAGTGATTATGAAGAGTACACTATGTAGAAGTATTGTTTTTAGTGATTATGAAGAGTACACTATGTAGAAGTATTGTTTTTAGTGATTATGAAGAGTACACTATGTAGAAGTATTGTTTTTAGTGATTATGAAGAGTACACTATGTAGAAGTATTGTTTTGAGTGATTATGAAGAGTACACTATGTAGAAGTATTGCTTTTAGTGATTATGAAGAGTACACTATGTAGAAGTATTGTTTTTAGTGATTATGAAGAGTACACTATGTAGAAGTATTGTTCTTAGTGATTATGAAGAGTACACTATGTAGAAGTATTGTTTTTAGTGATTATGAAGAGTACACTATGTAGAAGTATTGTTTTTAGTGATTATGAAGAGTACACTATGTAGAAGTATTGCTTTTAGTGATTATGAAGAGTACACTATGTAGAAGTATTGTTTTTAGTGATTATGAAGAGTACACTATGTAGAAGTATTGTTCTTAGTGATTATGAAGAGTACACTATGTAGAAGTATTGTTTTTAGTGATTATGAAGAGTACACTATGTAGAAGTATTGTTTTTAGTGATTATGAAGAGTACACTATGTAGAAGTATTGTTTTTAGTGATTATGAAGAGTACACTATGTAGAAGTATTGTTTTTAGTGATTATGAAGAGTACACTATGTAGAAGTATTGTTCTTAGTGATTATGAAGAGTACACTATGTAGAAGTATTGTTTTTAGTGATTATGAAGAGTACACTATGTAGAAGTATTGTTTTTAGTGATTATGAAGAGTACACTATGTAGAAGTATTGTTTTTAGTGATTATGAAGAGTACACTATGTAGAAGTATTGTTTTGAGTGATTATGAAGAGTACACTATGTAGAAGTATTGCTTTTAGTGATTATGAAGAGTACACTATGTAGAAGTATTGCTTTTAGTGATTATGAAGAGTACACTATGTAGAAGTATTGTTTTTAGTGATTATGAAGAGTACACTATGTAGAAGTATTGTTCTTAGTGATTATGAAGAGTACACTATGTAGAAGTATTGTTTTTAGTGATTATGAAGAGTACACTATGTAGAAGTATTGTTTTTAGTGATTATGAAGAGTACACTATGTAGAAGTATTGTTTTTAGTGATTATGAAGAGTACACTATGTAGAAGTATTGTTTTTAGTGATTATGAAGAGTACACTATGTAGAAGTATTGCTTTTAGTGATTATGAAGAGTACACTATGTAGAAGTATTGTTTTTAGTGATTATGAAGAGTACACTATGTAGAAGTATTGTTTTTAGTGATTATGAAGAGTACACTATGTAGAAGTATTGTTCTTAGTGATTATGAAGAGTACACTATGTAGAAGTATTGTTTTTAGTGATTATGAAGAGTACACTATGTAGAAGTATTGTTTTTAGTGATTATGAAGAGTACACTATGTAGAAGTATTGTTTTTAGTGATTATGAAGAGTACACTATGTAGAAGTATTGTTTTGAGTGATTATGAAGAGTACACTATGTAGAAGTATTGCTTTTAGTGATTATGAAGAGTACACTATGTAGAAGTATTGCTTTTAGTGATTATGAAGAGTACACTATGTAGAAGTATTGCTTTTAGTGATTATGAAGAGTACACTATGTAGAAGTATTGTTCTTAGTGATTATGAAGAGTACACTATGTAGAAGTATTGTTTTTAGTGATTATGAAGAGTACACTATGTAGAAGTATTGTTTTTAGTGATTATGAAGAGTACACTATGTAGAAGTATTGTTTTTAGTGATTATGAAGAGTACACTATGTAGAAGTATTGTTTTTAGTGATTATGAAGAGTACACTATGTAGAAGTATTGCTTTTAGTGATTATGAAGAGTACACTATGTAGAAGTATTGTTTTTAGTGATTATGAAGAGTACACTATGTAGAAGCATTGTTCTTTGATGTAAAGTTTTCAACAAGTCAAGGCTACATAAATTATTCCTATTATGAAGAGTTTGAATCAGAATCCTATATCGAAGAAGAAAGAAGAACAACACAATAGCCAAAAGAAAACCGGGATTGAACTCAGGTGCTACGGAAGGGTAAGCAGTTCCTGCTTCACTAGAGTCAGTCGTCGTGTAAATCTAGTTACATACCCGGTGATAAGTCATGAATGAGGAAAGGACCGGGAAGCGTCGAAACAGTGAAAAGCCAAATAATTTGAAAAAAATGTTTGGGAGCAGGAAAACCAAAGGGCCTAAACAGAATAACCAAAGTCGTCTATGGTCACATATGCCTGAGGGGGGAGGGAGGTACCTAATATTATTAATTATTTCTAACATAATATGGTAGTAGATTCGTTTTAGTAAAACTGAAATAACTACAGTTATTCATCTTATTTTCCTCTATTTTGTGGTATTTTTTTTATTTGTAAATTGTATCATTATGACGTCACTCAGTATATTTTAGTGTTGCTGAAAGTCTTTCTTGCGTGAGACTTTCAACAGTGAGTTTCATTTACTTACTCAAGAAACGAGCCCATTAAAATACTGTACCCATTATATACAGTGTTCTGATTGGCTGATTTGAAGTATGAGTACAACACTCATTCTTGGAAGTTTTATTAACAAAATGTCGAGATATTTTGCAACATGTAAATTCGTAAGGGTAATGAACATTATCTATTGTAATAAGAATGTTTCGTTTGGTTTTAAGTGAATTATTATTTGGACAGAACATTAAGTTGAAATTTATAAAAACGTAGATATCA
The DNA here is from genome assembly GCA_963383655.1 of Bathymodiolus septemdierum. Lineage (NCBI taxonomy): Eukaryota > Metazoa > Mollusca > Bivalvia > Mytilida > Modiolidae > Bathymodiolus > Bathymodiolus septemdierum. Next base: position 51,330,480 of record OY726522.1, on the reverse strand, counting down.
AATTTAGTGCCACGACACGTTTCTGGAATAACCTTAATCAGGTACGTTCAGGAAAGCCAAATAATTTTAAAGTAAGAAAACCAAAGGACTAAACAGAATACCCCAAATCTGCTAAGGTCACCTATGCCTGAGGGAGGAGTACCTTAGTTTTATTAATAATTATATGATTTAGGAGCTGTAAATTTCAATAACAAATTATGTCTAAAAAAAACCTCTTTCAGTACCGAAGCAATGTAAATTTATTTCATCATGATTTCAGAGTGGAATTTTAACATTACGACCAGAGAACAGCCCATCACTAACAGCTGTCTTTGATGCACAAGACCAGGATACATTGAATGCATCTATAATATTCACAGTTGAGCAAAGTAAGTGTTTTAGTGAATTCATTATATAATACATGTACAGCTATATATTTATATACTCCTTATTAATGTGTTTTATATAATTGTGTCAAGAAGAGTTTTGAAGCTACGAAAGGTAATCAGAATCCGTAAATCGAAGACGACTGACAATAAAATGACCAACAGAAAAAGGATAAAAGGACAAAAAACAATCTACAAAACATAAACCAGTCAGTTCATTTTATAATTAAGTCTGGTAGTGACTCTATAACCTTGTAGATGACAAATTGCTGAAAGTGACCGTGAACTCAAATAAGCAACCCGTTAATTCAACCCTTCTTTAACGTGGGTGCACAACACAGTATTTTTGCTAAATGACCTGAATTTTTTTCTATTATAGCTATATACCACCTGGATATCAAAACAGATTTACCATTTCGGGAACAGGAAGTACAGAAAAACGGTATACAGCTTCGTTGTCTCAAGTGGCAGCTATTAATAGAAATAACCTACAAGATTTGGAAATTATTATAAAAGTAAGTAAAAGGCTTTAACAGATAAGACTTATGTAGAAAACAACTGTATAATGACATCAACATTGAAACGTGTAACAAGGATCCAGTAGTTAAAAGTGCTATGCTTTATTGTTCATAGACGAAAGTACAGACAACTGAGAGACGATCCAGTAGAGCTGTAGTTAAGACTACAGTAATACAGGCTAATAACAATGATCCAGTAGTTAAAAGTGTTATTTTTATCGTTCATGGGCAACAGAAGAGATAACTGAGAGACGATCCAGTAGAGCTGTAGTTAAGATTACAGTAATACAGGCTAATAACAATGATCCAGTAGTTAAAAGTGTTATTTTTATCGTTCATAGGCGACAGAAGAGACAACTGAGAGACGATCCAGTAGAGCTGTAGTTAAGATTACAGTAATACAGGCTAATAACAATGATCCAGTAGTTAAAGGTGTTATTTTTATCGTTCATAGGCGACAGAAGAGACAACTGAGAGACGATCCAGTAGAGCTGTAGTTAAGATTACAGTAATACAGGCTAATAACAATGATCCAGTAGTTAAAAGTGTTATTTTTATCGTTCATAGGCGACAGAAGAGACAACTGAGAGACGATCCAGTAGAGCTGTAGTTAAGATTACAGTAATACAGGCTAATAACAATGATCCAGTAGTTAAAAGTGTTATTTTTATCGTTCATAGACGAAAGTACAGACAACTGAGAGACGATCCAGTAGAGCTGTAGTTAAGACAACAGTAATACAGGCTAATAACAATGATCCAGTAGTTAAAAGTGTTATTTTTATCATTCATAGGCGACAGAAGAGACAACTGAGAGACGATCCAGTAGAGCTGTAGTTAAGATTACAGTAATACAGGCTAATAACAATGATCCAGTAGTTAAAAGTGTTATTTTTATCGTTCATAGGCGACAGAAGAGACAACTGAGAGACGATCCAGTAGAGCTGTAGTTAAGATTACAGTAATACAGGCTAATAACAATGATCCAGTAGTTAAAAGTGTTATTTTTATCGTTCATAGGCGACAGAAGAGACAACTGAGAGACGATCCAGTAGAGCTGTAGTTAAGATTACAGTAATACAGGCTAATAACAATGATCCAGTAGTTAAAAGTGTTATTTTTATCGTTCATAGGCGACAGAAGAGACAACTGAGAGACGATCCAGTAGAGCTGTAGTTAAGATTACAGTAATACAGGCTAATAACAATGATCCAGTAGTTAAAGGTGTTATTTTTATCGTTCATAGGCGACAGAAGAGACAACTGAGAGACGATCCAGTAGAGCTGTAGTTAAGATTACAGTAATACAGGCTAATAACAATGATCCAGTAGTTAAAAGTGTTATTTTTATCGTTCATAGGCGACAGAAGAGACAACTGAGAGACGATCCAGTAGAGCTGTAGTTAAGATTACAGTAATACAGGCTAATAACAATGATCCAGTAGTTAAAAGTGTTATATTTATCGTTCATAGGCGACAGAAGAGACAACTGAGAGACGATCCAGTAGAGCTGTAGTTAAGACTACAGTAATACAGGCTAATAACAATGATCCAGTAGTTAAAAGTGTTATTTTTATCGTTCATAGGCAACAAAAGAGATAACTGAGAGACGATCCAGTAGAGCTGTAGTTAAGATTACAGTAATACAGGCTAATAACAATGATCCAGTAGTTAAAAGTGTTATTTTTATCGTTCATAGGCGACAGAAGAGACAACTGAGAGACGATCCAGTAGAGCTGTAGTTAAGATTACAGTAATACAGGCTAATAACAATGATCCAGTAGTTAAAAGTGTTATTTTTATCGTTCATAGGCGACAGAAGAGACAACTGAGAGACGATCCAGTAGAGCTGTAGTTAAGATTACAGTAATACAGGCTAATAACAATGATCCAGTAGTTAAAAGTGTTATTTTTATCGTTCATAGGCGACAGAAGAGACAACTGAGAGACGATCCAGTAGAGCTGTAGTTAAGATTACAGTAATACAGGCTAATAACAATGATCCAGTAGTTAAAGGTGTTATTTTTATCGTTCATAGGCGACAGAAGAGACAACTGAGAGACGATCCAGTAGAGCTGTAGTTAAGATTACAGTAATACAGGCTAATAACAATGATCCAGTAGTTAAAAGTGTTATTTTTATCGTTCATAGGCGACAGAAGAGACAACTGAGAGACGATCCAGTAGAGCTGTAGTTAAGATTACAGTAATACAGGCTAATAACAATGATCCAGTAGTTAAAAGTGTTATTTTTATCGTTCATAGGCGACAGAAGAGACAACTGAGAGACGATCCAGTAGAGCTGTAGTTAAGATTACAGTAATACAGGCTAATAACAATGATCCAGTAGTTAAAGGTGTTATTTTTATCGTTCATAGGCGACAGAAGAGACAACTGAGAGACGATCCAGTAGAGCTGTAGTTAAGATTACAGTAATACAGGCTAATAACAATGATCCAGTAGTTAAAAGTGTTATTTTTATCGTTCATAGGCGACAGAAGAGACAACTGAGAGACGATCCAGTAGAGCTGTAGTTAAGATTACAGTAATACAGGCTAATAACAATGATCCAGTAGTTAAAAGTGTTATTTTTATCGTTCATAGGCGACAGAAGAGACAACTGAGAGACGATCCAGTAGAGCTGTAGTTAAGATTACAGTAATACAGGCTAATAACAATGATCCAGTAGTTAAAAGTGTTATTTTTATCGTTCATAGGCGACAGAAGAGACAACTGAGAGACGATCCAGTAGAGCTGTAGTTAAGATTATAGTAATACAGGCTAATAACAATGATCCAGTAGTTAAAAGTGTTATTTTTATCGTTCATAGGCGACAGAAGAGACAACTGAGAGACGATCCAGTAGAGCTGTAGTTAAGATTACAGTAATACAGGCTAATAACAATGATCCAGTAGTTAAAAGTGTTATTTTTATCGTTCATAGACGACAGAAGAGACAACTGAGAGACGATCCAGTAGAGCTGTAGTTAAGATTACAGTAATACAGGCTAATAACAATGATCCAGTAGTTAAAAGTGTTATTTTTATCGTTCATAGGCGACAGAAGAGACAACTGAGAGACGATCCAGTAGAGCTGTAGTTAAGATTACAGTAATACAGGCTAATAACAATGATCCAGTAGTTAAAAGTGTTATTTTTATCGTTCATAGGCGACAGAAGAGACAACTGAGAGACGATCCAGTAGAGCTGTAGTTAAGATTACAGTAATACAGGCTAATAACAATGATCCAGTAGTTAAAGGTGTTATTTTTATCGTTCATAGGCGACAGAAGAGACAACTGAGAGACGATCCAGTATAGCTGTAGTTAAGATTACAGTAATACAGGCTAATAACAATGATCCAGTAGTTAAAGGTGTTATTTTTATCGTTCATAGGCGACAGAAGAGACAACTGAGAGACGATCCAGTAGAGCTGTAGTTAAGATTACAGTAATACAGGCTAATAACAATGATCCAGTAGTTAAAGGTGTTATTTTTATCGTTCATAGGCGACAGAAGAGACAACTGAGAGACGATCCAGTAGAGCTGTAGTTAAGATTACAGTAATACAGGCTAATAACAATGATCCAGTAGTTAAAAGTGTTATTTTTATCGTTCATAGACGAAAGTACAGACAACTGAGAGACGATCCAGTAGAGCTGTAGTTAAGACAACAGTAATACAGGCTAATAACAATGATCCAGTAGTTAAAAGTGTTATTTTTATCGTTCATAGGCGACAGAAGAGACAACTGAGAGACGATCCAGTAGAGCTGTAGTTAAGATTACAGTAATACAGGCTAATAACAATGATCCAGTAGTTAAAAGTGTTATTTTTATCGTTCATAGACGAAAGTACAGACAACTGAGAGACGATCCAGTAGAGCTGTAGTTAAGACAACAGTAATACAGGCTAATAACAATGATCCAGTAGTTAAAAGTGTTATTTTTATCATTCATAGGCGACAGAAGAGACAACTGAGAGACGATCCAGTAGAGCTGTAGTTAAGATTACAGTAATACAGGCTAATAACAATGATCCAGTAGTTAAAAGTGTTATTTTTATCGTTCATAGGCGACAGAAGAGACAACTGAGAGACGATCCAGTAGAGCTGTAGTTAAGATTACAGTAATACAGGCTAATAACAATGATCCAGTAGTTAAAAGTGTTATTTTTATCGTTCATAGGCGACAGAAGAGACAACTGAGAGACGATCCAGTAGAGCTGTAGTTAAGATTACAGTAATACAGGCTAATAACAATGATCCAGTAGTTAAAAGTGTTATTTTTATCGTTCATAGGCGACAGAAGAGACAACTGAGAGACGATCCAGTAGAGCTGTAGTTAAGATTACAGTAATACAGGCTAATAACAATGATCCAGTAGTTAAAGGTGTTATTTTTATCGTTCATAGGCGACAGAAGAGACAACTGAGAGACGATCCAGTAGAGCTGTAGTTAAGATTACAGTAATACAGGCTAATAACAATGATCCAGTAGTTAAAAGTGTTATTTTTATCGTTCATAGGCGACAGAAGAGACAACTGAGAGACGATCCAGTAGAGCTGTAGTTAAGATTACAGTAATACAGGCTAATAACAATGATCCAGTAGTTAAAAGTGTTATATTTATCGTTCATAGGCGACAGAAGAGACAACTGAGAGACGATCCAGTAGAGCTGTAGTTAAGACTACAGTAATACAGGCTAATAACAATGATCCAGTAGTTAAAAGTGTTATTTTTATCGTTCATAGGCAACAAAAGAGATAACTGAGAGACGATCCAGTAGAGCTGTAGTTAAGATTACAGTAATACAGGCTAATAACAATGATCCAGTAGTTAAAAGTGTTATTTTTATCGTTCATAGGCGACAGAAGAGACAACTGAGAGACGATCCAGTAGAGCTGTAGTTAAGATTACAGTAATACAGGCTAATAACAATGATCCAGTAGTTAAAAGTGTTATTTTTATCGTTCATAGGCGACAGAAGAGACAACTGAGAGACGATCCAGTAGAGCTGTAGTTAAGATTACAGTAATACAGGCTAATAACAATGATCCAGTAGTTAAAAGTGTTATTTTTATCGTTCATAGGCGACAGAAGAGACAACTGAGAGACGATCCAGTAGAGCTGTAGTTAAGATTACAGTAATACAGGCTAATAACAATGATCCAGTAGTTAAAGGTGTTATTTTTATCGTTCATAGGCGACAGAAGAGACAACTGAGAGACGATCCAGTAGAGCTGTAGTTAAGATTACAGTAATACAGGCTAATAACAATGATCCAGTAGTTAAAAGTGTTATTTTTATCGTTCATAGGCGACAGAAGAGACAACTGAGAGACGATCCAGTAGAGCTGTAGTTAAGATTACAGTAATACAGGCTAATAACAATGATCCAGTAGTTAAAAGTGTTATTTTTATCGTTCATAGGCGACAGAAGAGACAACTGAGAGACGATCCAGTAGAGCTGTAGTTAAGATTACAGTAATACAGGCTAATAACAATGATCCAGTAGTTAAAGGTGTTATTTTTATCGTTCATAGGCGACAGAAGAGACAACTGAGAGACGATCCAGTAGAGCTGTAGTTAAGATTACAGTAATACAGGCTAATAACAATGATCCAGTAGTTAAAAGTGTTATTTTTATCGTTCATAGGCGACAGAAGAGACAACTGAGAGACGATCCAGTAGAGCTGTAGTTAAGATTACAGTAATACAGGCTAATAACAATGATCCAGTAGTTAAAAGTGTTATTTTTATCGTTCATAGGCGACAGAAGAGACAACTGAGAGACGATCCAGTAGAGCTGTAGTTAAGATTACAGTAATACAGGCTAATAACAATGATCCAGTAGTTAAAAGTGTTATTTTTATCGTTCATAGGCGACAGAAGAGACAACTGAGAGACGATCCAGTAGAGCTGTAGTTAAGATTATAGTAATACAGGCTAATAACAATGATCCAGTAGTTAAAAGTGTTATTTTTATCGTTCATAGGCGACAGAAGAGACAACTGAGAGACGATCCAGTAGAGCTGTAGTTAAGATTACAGTAATACAGGCTAATAACAATGATCCAGTAGTTAAAAGTGTTATTTTTATCGTTCATAGACGACAGAAGAGACAACTGAGAGACGATCCAGTAGAGCTGTAGTTAAGATTACAGTAATACAGGCTAATAACAATGATCCAGTAGTTAAAAGTGTTATTTTTATCGTTCATAGGCGACAGAAGAGACAACTGAGAGACGATCCAGTAGAGCTGTAGTTAAGATTACAGTAATACAGGCTAATAACAATGATCCAGTAGTTAAAAGTGTTATTTTTATCGTTCATAGGCGACAGAAGAGACAACTGAGAGACGATCCAGTAGAGCTGTAGTTAAGATTACAGTAATACAGGCTAATAACAATGATCCAGTAGTTAAAGGTGTTATTTTTATCGTTCATAGGCGACAGAAGAGACAACTGAGAGACGATCCAGTATAGCTGTAGTTAAGATTACAGTAATACAGGCTAATAACAATGATCCAGTAGTTAAAGGTGTTATTTTTATCGTTCATAGGCGACAGAAGAGACAACTGAGAGACGATCCAGTAGAGCTGTAGTTAAGATTACAGTAATACAGGCTAATAACAATGATCCAGTAGTTAAAGGTGTTATTTTTATCGTTCATAGGCGACAGAAGAGACAACTGAGAGACGATCCAGTAGAGCTGTAGTTAAGATTACAGTAATACAGGCTAATAACAATGATCCAGTAGTTAAAAGTGTTATTTTTATCGTTCATAGACGAAAGTACAGACAACTGAGAGACGATCCAGTAGAGCTGTAGTTAAGACAACAGTAATACAGGCTAATAACAATGATCCAGTAGTTAAAAGTGTTATTTTTATCGTTCATAGGCGACAGAAGAGACAACTGAGAGACGATCCAGTAGAGCTGTAGTTAAGATTACAGTAATACAGGCTAATAACAATGATCCAGTAGTTAAAAGTGTTATTTTTATCGTTCATAGGCGACAGAAGAGACAACTGAGAGACGATCCAGTAGAGCTGTAGTTAAGATTACAGTAATACAGGCTAATAACAATGATCCAGTAGTTAAAGGTGTTATTTTTATCGTTCATAGGCGACAGAAGAGACAACTGAGAGACGATCCAGTAGAGCTGTAGTTAAGATTACAGTAATACAGGCTAATAACAATGATCCAGTAGTTAAAAGTGTTATTTTTATCGTTCATAGGCGACAGAAGAGACAAATGAGAGACGATCCAGTAGAGCTGTAGTTAAGATTACAGTAATACAGGCTAATAACAATGATCCAGTAGTTAAAGGTGTTATTTTTATCGTTCATAGGCGACAGAAGAGACAACTGAGAGACGATCCAGTAGAGCTGTAGTTAAGATTACAGTAATACAGGCTAATAACAATGATCCAGTAGTTAAAAGTGTTATTTTTATCGTTCATAGGCGACAGAAGAGACAACTGAGAGACGATCCAGTAGAGCTGTAGTTAAGATTACAGTAATACAGGCTAATAACAATGATCCAGTAGTTAAAAGTGTTATTTTTATCGTTCATAGACGACAGAAGAGACAACTGAGAGACGATCCAGTAGAGCTGTAGTTAAGATTACAGTAATACAGGCTAATAACAATGATCCAGTAGTTAAAAGTGTTATATTTATCGTTCATAGGCGACAGAAGAGACAACTGAGAGACGATCCAGTAGAGCTGTAGTTAAGATTACAGTAATACAGGCTAATAACAATGATCCAGTAGTTAAAAGTGTTATTTTTATCGTTCATAGGCGACAGAAGAGACAACTGAGAGACGATCCAGTAGAGCTGTAGTTAAGATTACAGTAATACAGGCTAATAACAATGATCCAGTAGTTAAAAGTGTTATCTTTATCGTTCATAGGCGACAGAAGAGACAACTGAGAGACGATCCAGTAGAGCTGTAGTTAAGATTACAGTAATACAGGCTAATAACAATGATCCAGTAGTTAAAAGTGTTATTTTTATCGTTCATAGGCGACAGAAGAGACAACTGAGAGACGATCCAGTAGAGCTGTAGTTAAGACTACAGTAATACAGGCTAATAACAATGATCCAGTAGTTACGATACCATTTACAGGTTACATCAATGAAAATTCACCCATTGGCTCAGCTCCTACCAACAGTGATGGATCATCCCTGATGAGGGTAACAGTAACAGATGGTGATCTGGTATGTGTAAATAAACACTCATTTAATGAAGGAAGAATATAGTCAAACTTAAATTTGTTACTAGGAGATAATACTTTGATATGTTAATTAAAGTTCTTATATTACATGTATTAAGGTTGAAGGGAGAAGGATAATTACCTGTCCAAAGTCTTTTTTTTTCTTTTTTATGCCCCACAGTTATGCTTCAGGGGCATTAAGTTTCACCATGTCTGTAGATCTGTCTGTTCGTCCGTACATCCCATATTTGGATTCTGCCCAATAACTTAGGTTCCCCTTAAGCAAATCATATGAAATATTTACATTTATACTTTATACACAAGGTCAGAGACCATAAAAAGAAGGCCAAGTTCGATTAGGGACATTACCACATTTTCCCTTCTGCAGTTAAACTTCTGTTTACTTTAGCTGAAAGCGGAGCCATCCATGTTCAATGGACATATTCATCCATTTTATTTAAGATTAAAACATTAGTTTATTTATTACTGCTGTTACAATGTTCTTGATAGAAACAGCTTGACTACAAATATTTCTGTTGTTAAACGCCAAGAACACCAAGCAATCTTCATGATATGTAAATAATTTCAAGTTATTGTTAATAAATCACAATTATTCATTATTGTGTCATATCAGTTAAAAGCGGATTCTTTCACCCCAAACTATTACCTATTAATATACTTTTGTTTTTACTTCCATATTAAGTGCACATTTTGTTTACATATTTCTTGATCAAATTTGTACAACATGTATTTTGTGTTTGGTAAAGGAATTTCGTCTTTGCATAGTATTTAGCTTGATTTACAAGAAAGGATACGAATAGTTATTGAGAATTATGGGTGCCCATAATCTATAGTGAAATTTTGCTTTGCTGGCTTCAGAAATACAAAACAAAATTATAATGTATTTTCCTGTATCAATTATATATTTCAATTGTAGGCACCTGGAGAAGTAGGACAGTATAATTTGACTATAGAAGGAACATCTGACTTTGCCGTAACGACAGATGGATACATTATACTCAACACCAATACTCTTAATTATGAAGCAACACCTAGTTTTACCTTTAGAGTAAGATTTTGCATTATTCTTTATGAGGAGAGGAGACAGTACAGGAGATATAGGTTAACTTTGATTCTATGATTTAGATTTTTGGTGTTTTAATGCTACTTTCAGCAATATTTCAGCTATATCGTGGCGACCAAATTTAATGGTCGAAGAAGCCGGAGTACCCGGGGAGAACCAGCCGACCATGGGGAAGCATTTAATAAACTTTATAATTTGCGGCTGCGAGTCGAGTGCACCCTTTCTTGAAATTTCCAAAACCGGATGCGAACCCACGCCGTATTGGTGTTAGGCTTGCATGAGTTGCTAGGTAATCCAACTACCTAACTCATTGAGTCACCCGGGCCCTGTGAAAATATTGGATACTGTGTTCTGATTTTATAATCTTTTTAAGAGTTTATCACTAGCAATTTGATTGAATAGATGTTAAATTTTCAAAAAGTAAAAAAAAATGAATAATTAAGCAATCAATAATCAATTTTTTAAACAAAATATGTTAAAATATCATTTTTGTATTGTTATCCAGTTTCGAGCAACAGAAGTGGGAACAGCGAGTCCACGAAATGGAGCTACTAATGTAATTGTTATTGTCAGAGATCTGAATGACAACCCACCCGTGTTTACCTCAACAAGTTACGTTGTTAGCACCGCTGAACAAGACTACTCAACCAGCCCAAAGTTGTTAGTTACAGTATGTATATATTGACAAATTACATCAACTTTGTATTGTGACAGCATCGGTGGTGTAATGGTTAGCATGCTTGCCACAAGTGCGGTAGATCATGGGTTCGATCGCGGTCCAGTCAAACTAAAGACTATAAAATTAACATTCCTTGCTTCTCCGCTAAGCACATACCATTTAGGAGTAGGAACAAAGACTGGTTGGCTCAGAATCAGAATATGTACAAGTGAAGCTAAATGTTTACCTACGGACTGTTGTTTCAGTGAGCTAACAAAATAACAATCAAACTCATAATGGTGATCTAGTGCAAAGCGGACATCATTATCATCATCTCATCAAAATGTAACTTGTTCTCGCCATGATATAGCTGCCAAAATGTAACTTGTTCTCGCCATGATACAGCTGACAAAATGTAGCTTGTTCTCGCCATGATATAGCTGCCAAAATGTAACTTGTTCTCGCCATGATATAGCTAAAAATGTAAATTGTTCTCGCCATGATATAGCAGACAAAATGTAACTTGTTCTCGCCATGATATAGCCGCCAAAATGTAACTTGTTCTCGCCACGATATAGCAGACAAAATGTAACTTGTTCTCGCCATGATATAGCTGACAAAATGTAACTTGTTCTCGCCATGATATAGCTGACAAAATGTAACTTGTTCTCGCCATGATAGAGCTGACAAAATGTAACTTGTTCTCACCATGATAGAGCTGACAAAATGTAACTTGTTCTCGCCACGATATAGCTGACAAAATGTAACTTGTTCTCGCCATGATATAGCTGACAAAATGTAACTTGTTCTCGCCATGATAGAGCTGACAAAATGTAACTTGTTCTCGCCATGATACAGCTGACAAAATGTAACTTGTTCTCGCCATGATATAGCTGACGAAATGTAACTTGTTCTCGCCATGATAGAGCTGACAAAATGTAACTTGTTCTCGCCATGATACAGCTGACAAAATGTAACTTGTTCTCGCCATCATATAGCTGAAAATTGCTTATTTGGTGTTAAACAACAATCACTCACATCAGTTTTGTCTTCCCTTGATGAGATAGAGGTGTTATTTTTCAATCGTCGTGGTGACAGTATTAACAATTGTTAAGTTTGGAATTACATCAGTTTATCAATTATGTTGGTTCCTAACTACTACATGATAGCGGCCACAACAGACACGCAAATCAAATCAAAAGTTCGGACAACTGATCAGAAATAATGTTACAAATTCCTTGATGTATTTTAAATTTCAGATAAATGCTTTTCATTCAAATAAGGAAGTTGGATTTAAAAAAAACTTTAAATTGTACCTTATTATTTATCAGAAATAATATTTCAAATTTTTTCACATAAATATTTTGAGCTGCGTTTTTGTTTGTAGGTTGTAGCTAACGATCTAGATAGCAATGCTAATGGTGACATAAAGTTTTCTATTGTGAATGTAACAAGTGTTGGCATGGGCAAGTTTTACATTTCTAAAACATCAGGGGCTACAAATCCTCAAACAGCTGCCGTTAGCATAAATGGTAGTGTGATTGAGGGAGAAATTTATGTGCTTATTGTCAAAGCTGAGGACTCTGCAACAACAGATAAAAGGTGATTATTACAATTGTAGTGTCAGATTTTCTGTTTTTATATGGCTGCAGAAACTGATTATACTTAAAAAAAAAATTCCTTCTTGAAACGCTCGTAACGACTGTAAAATTAAGCAATTATTCATGGCAGTCCGTTGTTTTAGCACAAGTACATCATATATTCAGGAATTATTTACCTTGATTGTAGCGCAGCTGAGCAAGTGGTAAAATATATTAAAATATAAGGCCTACATAAATTAATTTACACTGATGTAAATGTGTGGAATTTAAACCAAAACAGATTTTGACAGGAAATACTGTACAACAATTTACACAACATTTATCGACAAAGATATAATAACGGTATAGCATCAAATCACCGAGAGACTGTATATTTTTTATCTTTCTCAGGAGTACAGCAATAACAGTTCAGGTAGATATAACAGGAACAGGAACCAGACCTCCCGTCATTCCAGCTTCCTTGTACACCTTGTCCATCAGTGAGGGAACACCAATTGGTACATCAATATTTACAATATCTGTAAGTTATAATTGACACTTGTATGATTATTCAACCGCATCGGTGGCGTAATGGTTAGCGTGCTCGCCTCAAGTGAGGTAGATCGTGGGTTCGAGCCCCGGTCGGACCAAACCAAAGATTATACAATTGGTATTTGTTGCTTCTCTGCTAAGGAGAAAGAGAAAAGACTGGTTGGCTCGGAATCAGAATAATGTGTCCGAGTGGAGCGACATGTCTAACCGCAGACTGTTGTTTCAATAATATAAGCTAGCACTATCAAAAATCCAACCCAGCGTGTTGGTCTAGTACAAAGCGGACATCATCATCATCTCATTGAAAATTAACTTGTTCTCGCCATGATATAGCTGAAAAATTGTTGAATTGGCGTTAAACAACAATCACTCACTCACTAACTTTCATGATTATTTGTACTAAGGGAGGAGCCTAGGTTTTTAGTAATTGTGTACCAGTTCACACTTACCTGTAAGTAATATTTATTGCCCTTTCGTTGGAGCAACCAATGTGTTGATTCCACCTTCTAGTGCAGTCCCCTCCATTTAAGATATGATATAATTTACCAAAATATAGAAATCCCAGTTGTATGCTATAAATACCTTACTTGTTTCTATTTTAGGCTACTGACCCAGAAGGGTCAGCTTTGGTATATGCCATTACAGGAGGAAACAATAGCGATTTTACAATTAATACCAATACGTAAGTTTAGAATTTGTGAGTTTAGAACTCATGTTTTTACAGAGATGATCTGGCCTGAATTCAATACTATACACCTGTTTTTTTCTCTCTAATATTTGGTATGAATAATAGATTTGCTTATTGCCAAATGCAAAATGATTGATTTAATATTTATCAGTAATTTGGAGTAATAATTATTAGTTCGTTTTCTCATTTCTGTGTACCCTCTTTCGACAATAGATATGAGAACATTGGCATTAAATGAAATGACTGCTTCGTTAGTGTACTGGATAACTTACTCGATTCTAGTGCATTAGATTGTGGTTCAATCCCCGCTCTGGTCAATTAAAGACTATAATATTTGTATTTACTTTTGCTTCTCCTCTAAATAAACAACATTGAGGATTAAGAGCAAAGGCTAATTGGATAGGGGTATAATGTTGCAGAGGGGAGCGACATGTCTATCTGAGCACTGTTGTTTCAGTGAACTGGCGCTTTTAAAAATTCATCTGAGTGTGTTGGTCTACAAATCAGACATCATCTTGTTCTTGCCACAATATAGATGAAAAAATGCTGACTTTATATAAACAACAATTACTCAATCACTAAACTCATTCAACGCATAATCCTTCTTTCTACAAATTGTTTGGACTTTGAGTTTACCCGATGAAGGTTATTTCCTGTGAGTGGAAATCAAATGTGGTATGCACAGACGGACGAACGTACGAACATAGAAAAAACAATGTAATCTGGGATACAATACAGTGCTTTAAATCAAACCTTTACCATGACTCCTGTATTTGAGGAACTTGGATGAACCTTTAACCTGAAAACAAAGACAAATTCCCATGTTATACTTAATAGAGAAAAAATACTGAACATTTTGAGGAACAAACCTTTGGGTAACATAATTTAGTTAATACACATTTTAGTGATGTTAACCCTTTTGTTCTTTCAGTGGAATCATTACAACACTTCGGTGGTTAAATCGAGAGGCAGTGCCATCATACAATTTAGGTTTAAGAGTTACAGACAATACACAACTTGTAAGTATTCTTTGTATATGTTAAATAGATATCGATACTATAGAGAGATTGGAGTTATCAAGTTTTGAGGGAAAAAAATTTAAATATATCCAGCAAGTTGCAAGTAACCCCCGAGAGTTTCTAGTACATTTTATCAGAGAGAGAGAGAGAAGTACAGTTCTATACCAAGAGTGAAGATAATTTCAAGATGGCTGCCAACTTCAAATGAACTACACCTGGGATTTCAAATCTTTGCAAGAATATAGATAAAAAATAAATTCACTTAACTTCAGCTTTAATTACTTGTTTCCTACGCTTGGAAATTGATTCATAAAGGTCGTGAATATAATCAATGGGTATGTCAGTCCATTTGTTGCGAATAGCAGTTGACAGCAACTGACGTGAGGTGATGTTTTGAACATGTTTTTGTAGTTCATGTTTGATTTCATGCCACACATTCTCTACAATATTAAGATCAGAACTCCATATACTCCATAGTTTCTTCCATATACTCCTTCACTAAACGTGCCCTATGTACGCGGGAATTATCATCTTGAAACGCATAATTGTCATCTGGGAAATGACGTGCAATAATGGACCAAACAAAGTTATTAACGACTTCAATATATTTTTGGGCATTGATATTACCGTAAACAAATGTACCCACACCTTCGTAGGTGATGCAGCCCCAGATCATCAAACTTACCCGAGCACTACGACCTGGATTCAAGCATGATGGAGTCCATTCTGTGCCTGGGTCGTCGGCAAATAAGTACGCGGTTGTCCATTTCCAATTCTACCTTATATTCATCACTATAAATCACCTTCTTCCAGAAATCATTTACAGTTTTGTGCCTTTTCAATTTACACCATGACCGTCGTTTTTTGACATTGTAGTCGCGAATTCTGATACTTTTTTTTACAACACACTTGTGATATTGTTTTTCAAACAATTTTCTTTGAACAGTTCGATCAGATACAGGTCGAACCCTATATTAGTATATATTAGTAACTTCCTGGAGTGGACGTTTCTTGTCAGATTTTACAACCCCATATAAAGTTTTCGAGTATTCCAAGGTGTAAGCACAGATGGATGACCTACCCGATCTCTCCTCGTTTTCTACAGTACCACGTTGTTTAAAACGTTTTAAAACACCATATATTGTTGTCAGCAGGTGTGTCGTTTCATGTGCTATTGCCGGTCCGTTCAGTCCTGCTTTGTGCAAAGCAACAATTGCATTCTTCTCAGAGACAAAGACAGTTGAACACGTTTTGGGGCCATCTCAAAAGCGATGAAATTTGTAAACAAAGCAGGCGACCCAGAACTTCCATTTTTTGTATGAAAAGATAGCTAACTCTAATTAATAGCAGAGAATTTTGCAACCAAACATTTACAACGAATCTGAGAGCACACTGGCGCCGGGAAAATTATCTTCACTTTTGACAACGTTCTTGTAGGTACACATGACCAATATCTATCTTCATGATTTTTTTCAATTGTTATAATTTGCAATTACTACAGCAACAACTTGACCTGTACATCACCAACTATAACTGACCCATTTATAGTTGGTGATGCACAGGTCAACTCTCTTCTTATGCAAATGACATCATACCGTTGTCAAGTACACAGGAAGGACTACAAAATTCTTTAAATGTATTAAGTAATTTTTGCTCTTTTTGGAAACTGGATGTAAACCAAGAGAAATCAAAGGCCATTGTATTTAATTCAAATGATAAAACATACATAAATAGTATTAACTTAAAAGGAAAACACCTGGAAACAGTGAAATCATACTGTTATCTAGGAGTGACAATCAAATATACAGGTAATCTTAACATTTCCAGTAAATTACTAATGGAAAAGCGTAGAAAAGCTTGGTTTTAAATAAAAAAGACTGTTGGTTTAAATAACCCCTGTAATCTCCTTGAAAAACTTTTTGATACTTTAGTAGTCCCCATAATTTTGTATGGTTGCGACATTTGGGGGGTTGACCACTGTTTTAAAGATAGTGAACCATTTGAACACCTACACATTAAGTTTATTAAAGAAATATTATGTGTCCATTGCAAGGCAACTAATGCTGCTTGTCTAGCAGAACTAAAACGATACCCTTTGAGAGGTAGGATACAATTAGCAACAATTAAATTTTTAGAACATATCTTAAATGCAAATAACTCACTTGTCAACAAAGTATATAGTAGTATTGCAAAAAACAGTAAATGGTTAAATACTGTTAAGGATTGGGTAAATAAATTAGGATTTGGACACCTGAATTTCCATACTAATAATATTGCATTTTACTTGACAAGTATAAAGTAACGAATCCATGACCATGCAATTCAATACCTTAATTGCTCAATTAGAGAATGTTCGAAACTAGAATTTTTTCAAAATGTGTTTAAAATTAATGAAAGACCTGCATACACTGATATATGTAAATTTAAAGAGGATATGTCTACTCTATGCAAATTTAGAATTAGTGCCCACTCTCTTGAAATTGAGAAGGGCAGGTACTCTAATATTCCACATGAAAATCGTGTTTGCTTATCATGCAAAGCTGGTAAAGTAGAAGATGAATTACATCTTTTCCTTGACTGCCCATCTTATGCACATTCAAGGCAAGACTTTTTTGAAAAAATAAAAAGTATCTTAGGTGAAGTAAATCAAAGTTTTCAATAAACTTCAAATGATAGCCCTACTGAACAGCAATTCACCAAAACTTTTATGAATGAATCCATGTCCAAGAGAAATTCATCCTAGTCAACGTTTATATAACAAATAAAATGAGTACATTTTCACTTTATATATATATTTATATATGTACTTAT
Organism: Bathymodiolus septemdierum; assembly: GCA_963383655.1. NCBI lineage: Eukaryota > Metazoa > Mollusca > Bivalvia > Mytilida > Modiolidae > Bathymodiolus > Bathymodiolus septemdierum. The sequence goes on along the minus strand of OY726522.1, from coordinate 51,312,989 downwards.
GCAAGCTGATGCCACTGTCGCTCCCACATGTATTGATATTATATATATTTTACATGTATATCTTTCTTTATGTGTCATAACCATATATTGTAAATGTGTTAGTACCAATAAATATTGTCTATTGTCTTGAAATAGGACATGGCTGTCTCAGCAGATTCCTTGTTCTGTTGCAATCAGACACGAAAAATGACCATAGACCACTATAATAGGATAAAAAAAATCTCAGAAAAACCATCTGGCTCAATTTCTCTTCATTAGATATATCTCCGAGAATGGACGTTTATTGGAATCCCATATAAAAACTGGTAATATTCCAATATATTATAAGATAATAATTTATTTTTGATTATCTCTAATAGACGGATACAGCCACCTTGTCAATTACCCTCACTGATATCAACGATATAACGCCAGCCTTTACTACAAATATATACAACTTTGCGGTTGATGAAGGAAAGAACCCTGGTACGCCTGTGGATACTGTAGCTGTAAGTACTCTTGAATTATAAATATCTAAATAAACAATAGCAATAAATACACTATTATTTTGTTTTAATTTCCCGTGAGTTTTAGATGAACTTTCTTTTACTTCACTAGCATCCATTATGTATTAGAGACCTAAAATAAATATTTTAAAAACAGTTCAGATACAAAATTTAGCTAATTGTAATTATCATATATTTCAGGCTATGGATGGAGATTATGGAGTAAATGGTCAATTCTTGTACTCGATCGCCTCATTGTCACCAACAAGCTCATATAATTTGTATGTCATTTGTATGTTTTCTTTATTCAGTCAATATCCTTTTTTCTTCAAAATGGCTGTCGTTGCCCATTGCCATGGTCACCAATCAAATGCTACTAAGCAAAAAAATATATTGCAAGGTAACAGCTGTACAGAATTACATAAAACTTAGTAGGACCAAGTCGTTCAAATTAAGCTGTTATTGCAACGGAAACCAAAAAGTAGCGACTTTTAGGGGTTTTTTTACGCTTTGATTTCCGGTCTTCATTGAAAGATGCAGGTGAATCTAAATGGTTGTGTCTATATGGAAAATATTATTATCTTTAATTTATCCACTTCGAAGATTTCATGAAAGGTTTAACCCCATCACTTGTTGTGCCTGTTCCAAGCCAGGACTCGGAATTCCACCATCATATGTCGTGGTTTTCATTATGTACAATGATTTGAGATAAGAGGTGATTGTTTGTTTGGTTGATATTGATTGAGTTGTTAACCATCACTGTGTAATCTTTCTTTTCATAGTGGTATTTTATATGAAAACCTTTGTTTTAGGTTTCCTCCATGACAGATTTTTATGTAGTGACCGGTACACAAGATTCCAATGTATTTAGGGGTTTGGTTAAGACAAATATCACTGTTCATATGTATAATTATTCTTTATCATAACAATATATGGCTTGTAATTTGATTTGTTGATTCCCAACATTACCCTGCCCCCAAAAAATTATGTAATTTTGTAAAAAAAAGAAAAAAAAAGTTTTCTATTTATAGCATGTTTTTACAATTTTTGATAGAGAGAAAGTTACCGACTTACGTATCCACTTCTCAAATTGTGAGTCGGGAAACACCAAATTGACTATTTTACAATAATGTACTTAAAGATTATAACATTTTTGCTTTGTTTTTACAGATTCACGATAAATAGCAATAGTGGACTAATATCAACAGTTCAAGTACTAGATTATGAAGCCAAAAATGTGCATACAATAGTTGTTCTAGCAATTGATCAAGGTACCAGTCCAAGAACTGGTTCCTCAACGGTCAATATTCGTGCAAATGATTTGCAAGATGAGATCCCACTTTTTACATCAGAGAATTATGAAAGAAGTGTTGCTGAAAACTCTGGTGTTGGTACGGAAGTTCTACAAGTCACAGTAAGTTATTAAAAATGTCGTATCCTTAATAAACCAGACTGATAAATGGGCATCGTTATACTCTTCTGTTACAGATGTTGTATCCTTATTAAACCAGACTGATAAATGGGCATCATTATACTCTTCTGTTACAGATGCTGTATCCTTATTAAACCAGACTGATAAATGGGCATCATTATACTCTTCTGTTACAGGAGATAACAAGTTTTGGCTTTACACAAAAATATATGTAAATACACGTGCTTATATCTAGTAACATATTAAATTAATGAAATAGATTACTAAATCTGAAAGCAAAATTTTAGAGGGGCGATGTTAATTTCTCAAAGCATGTAACCCCAAAAATGCACCATAAGGCAAATTTTTTTTTTTAACAGCCAGGGTGAGCATTATACAACAGAATGTTTTCAACATTACCATTATTTAAAAGTCAAAATAAAAAAGAAATGTGTGCATCACAAAATACGCCCGTCTATATAAATTATCAAATGGTATAATGGTAATTCAGTCAAACAACTAATCATGTGAGCAGGAAAAGTCAAAAATGCTATTTATAGTAACAGTGACCTTGACCTTTGACCTAATGACCCCAAAATAAATAGGATTCTTCCCCTTCCACAGGGCAATCAGGTGGTCAAGTTTGGTAAAGATCCAATATACAGAACTAAAGTTATGTGGAAACGACCCTGTTGTCAAAAATTATATTTATAGTAATGGTGACCTTGACCTTTAACCTAATGACCCCAAAATAAATAGGGTTCTTCCCCTTCCACAGGGGAATCATGTGGCTAAGTTTGGTAAAGATCCGATATACAGAACTAAAGTCATTGTGCGGAAACCTGTGAGGACGCCCGCCCGCCATACCCAATTACATAATACGACCCGTCTCTAGACGGGCGTAAAAAAATGGGATAGTAAGCATGAATGCATGCTATGCAGAACCAATTATGGTAATTTATTTTGACTGCCTGTAATACATTAATGTGTACTATGCACAAACAATTATGATAATTTATTTTGGTTACATTCAGCTATTTTGATATAAAACTGCGGTCTATTTTGATTTTGACATAACAATGTGTGCATGTTGTAAATATCTTTGTCATTTAACAGTTAAGTAATTATTGATGATTGTAGAAAGTTAAGTAAACATTTATCTACAGGTCTGCAATGTCACAATGTCCAGAGCTAAGAAGTATAACATTATATATTATATTTGCAGGCTGTAGATCCTGATACTGTGGATGCCATTACATACAAGTTCTCGACTGGTAACTCTGCCAGTTTCAGTATTGCTAGTGATGGTAGGATTACTACCAATGCTATCTTGGACTATGACACTATTCCACAGTATATTTTCACCGTTACAACTCGGGAAGGGGAAAATGGAGGAGTTTCTTCAACAGCTACCGTCACGGTCAACGTCCTTGTAAGTTGTTAAATGCAGATTCTGTTATTGATGCCAATAGGGAACTTCTCAACTTGGCATAACATTTGCAAGTCATCCAGAAAATAAAAAGAATTTTTCTAACCATTTCTTCAGATTTCTTGATTAACCGTAAACACTACAGCCCAGACCTGTAAAATTATCATCTCATCTATAAGAATATCACTTACAGACGTATAATTTACTGAAAAAATTCTCAAAAGATAGCTTAGTTCTATAGGCAAAAAAGCTTATTGTGATGACTGTTCTCCAGTGACTGAAAAACAAACAAAGACAGACATAGTATGTTCCAGTAATCTTGAACATATATAATATTACTTTTACTTACATTATGATATTGATTGAATTGCCAGTCGTCAGTTCTTGTTCATAAAAGATTTCAACCAAGGTTGTGGCTATTTAATGCTAATTTCAGCGATATATCGGTAATATCATGGCAATGTTATTTCAGCTACCACACAGTCATGGCCATGATGACCCTGATAAAATTGCATAAAATTTAATGTGTGTTGATGTAACGAGAAAATAATATTGAAATATACAATATTGGTCTATTGATGGTGAATATAGAATGTGTTTGACGAGACTGTGAAACAGGGAGAAATGTCAGTTTTAAGGAGTCTTTCCCCCCGCTTCTCGTCGTGTCAATCAATTTCTAAATTCACCATCAATAGACCAATATTGTATTTATCCTGCAATTCATAATGTTTATAGGAATTCTTTTATCCCTTGAATGTATTTCTTTTTAACTATTATCCCAGTTGGAACCTCACTACTTGCCCAGTCATATACAAGATGTGTAAATCTGTTATTTTAGGCAAATATTGACATACAAATAGTTCCCGTAAGGAAGTGAAATAATTTTTATTTTGATTAAGATGAAAAACCAGATCGAAACTTTACATTTTAAAAGCTGATGCATATAGTGTTTTAATAAATATTTGTAATTTTTACCACATTTGTACGATGCTCATAAATGTTACATAAGTAAACACATCGACGACTTTCAGGATTTTCAAGTTGCACTGACATGTTAATTTGCAGAGAAGTGTCATTTAGATCCTCATCAATCACGTCATTTATCAGGTAGAGATAATAGTGGGGACCCTTCTAGGTATTCAGAAGTCTTTCTGCACTGAAATTATTTTCCTATATATTTCATATAAAAACATGATTTAAAAACATTCTTGTCAAATCATTGCCTACCCTTCCGGAGCACCTAAGTGGGGTTCGTGTTACTCGATCTTTAGTTTTACGTGTAAGTTTTGTAGATCGTTGTTCGTCCTTTTTCTTTTGGCAATTGTGTTGTCTGCCCTTCTTCAATTTACGGATTCTGATTACCCCTTTGGTATCTTCCAACTCTTAGTTGATTTCTACACACTCATTAGAAAACTTGGGAATATTCTCTGATTAATTATGCTATTAAGTGTAAAAAAAATCTCAAGAAATAACTTTTTTTTAGAAATTAGTGGTGTCATATAATATATATCAGGAAAGATTTTTGACTTCTGAATGTATATCAGAAACATTAAAAGGAGAAGTACATAATGAGCTCAAACAGATAATTGTTGAATTTATCTGTGAAAAAACTGGGCAGATGACATAACTGATAGTTGTAGTTAATAGTTAATAGTTAATAGTTAATAGTTATAAAGCATGGCCTACAATAAAAATGACCCAGTAGTTAAAGTGTTATTTTTTATCATTCATAGGCGACAGAACAGACAACTGAGAGATGTGAAACTGTAGTACAGACTACTCCAATACTGGATAAAAACAACAGCGTCCCAGTGGTTAAACTGTTATTTTTTAGAAAGCATTGTTATTTCTGTTTGTTTTTATTATATCTTATATCCGTGCTTAAATACTAACCCGGATTAATATATATTTACAGCACAAAGTTCAGATAATAAGCGACCTATAATCCGTTATTGACGGTGGAAATGTGGTAAAAAAAAAGAGTTGAATAGAATGTAAAAAGATGTCTTAGTCGGAACCGGAAGCGGAAAATAAAAATAGTCTATGCGCCATTTTGATTCTGAGCAAGAAAAATTAGGATTTCTTCGGCTTCTAAAAAAGCAATAAAAACAATAAAGTTTGTACTTAATTATTTGTGATAAATTATTTAGTAAAATTCCTTAGAATATTCAGAAGAATTTTTTACATTTTTAGCAAACCAATTCTATATTTGAATCGGAAATGTACTGTAGAAGCAACCATATGGCGACACATCTTAACTACTGACGCTTACGAGGTAAAGATATCAATAACATTTTGCGGATTTCAAGGTTATATTGGATCTAAACCAACTTTTTTATATATAGTTTTTTATGATTCAGTGTTATTGAGATTTTGCCCAAAAAAATGAAAGCAGAAGTGTTGAAATAGTAAGAAAATCTTTATTATACATGGCAATGCATTTTTTACACGAATATCACAAATTTTGGAAATAAATTATAGTTGCATGTTCTTTCAGTGTCCATAAAGTGTTATATAGACATTGCATTTTGGTCTAAGCGAAAGTCTTATGACGCTATAACTAGGTTAAATATCGATTCTAAGGTCACGCCTGCTCTTAAAAATATCCATAGGGCCAAAAAAAAATATGTGTGTTTACTGTCACATGTCAAAAAAATCTAGGGTCGGTCGGTCGGGATTATTTTTTTTTATTATCGACAAAACCGGAAATAGTCGTTCCCGGTTCCGGAATCCGATTCCGGTATTTAATTTTCGAAAATTCCGGTTAAAATGACGAATTATGCAGTTTTTCTACCTTCTTTGCTCTCAATTTCGACAAAAAGCTAGCAGTTGAATAAATAAAACATTGCTGCTGGTTAAACAACAAAAAATGGTTATCCGAATTTTGTGTAAAAATGCATAGGGTCGCTAGCAAAAATTAGGGTAGGTCGGGTGACCGTAAACACACATATTTTTTTTTTCCCCCTAGTTTTGTACATTAAAAGTTAAAAATAACAATTACATCTCATCTCTATTGCATGTGCCGGTGTAATATCACCTATATTATACAATTAATAATCAGATACTACTATAATTTGCATTTCGGGGTGTTTAACCCGAATTTAGAACAACATTTCAGTTATATCATGGTGTGAAATTTTCTTGGAAGAAAAGTGACTGCATTCCACAACAAACTATTCAACACTTTGTTTTCACATAAGGTTGAATCCAATTTTACATGTTAAGCTACGATATTCAATTTGTTTCTCTTAAATCATAGCTATGAAAAGTGCTTGTGTGAGGTAGCTTTGAGCTTTGAAAATGCAATTCTAACTCAAATAAACACGCCAGGTTTTACTGGAGAATATATGTGATATATGCATAGAACATTAGATGCTTAATATTTAGATTTCGTATTTGATTTTTTTCATATTGTATTTAAAGAGTACAGCTATGTCTTATTAATGTTCTTAAAAGTAAATTATCTTTTTAATACTCTGGTGCAGCTGTTTGTGGTTATGCTATCTCAAGTTCAGTAACAAATTGGTTCATTTACTAACAAATAATATTCTATGTGCAAACTTAATGTGGGAATGAAATCTCTACTTTATTTATTGAAGAAAGATAATATCAGTTGTTCCATTTTATAATTCCGATATCAGTGTGATGAAAAAAAAACTTGTTCAGTATCTTGTCTTGGTGCTCTAAGTAACATAAACTATGTATATCCCTAGATATATCGAAGGCATTCAATAAAGTGTGGCATACCGTAAAGGTCTTACTGAAAAGTTAAAGTCTAATGGTTTATGTGAAAGCTTAATAAAATTGTTTCAAGATTATATTTCTAATAGGAAACAAATTGTGTTCATTAATAATTCAGAGTTACAGATACATGTAAGGCTACTTAAAGCTGGGGTTTTTCAGAGTTCAATGTGGGACCCGTCACTTTTTCTGATATATATCAATGATATTTCTGATCATTTATCTAGCTTGGTAACACTAATGCAGACGATACTTCGTTGTCCAGTTCATCAAATAAACTGAGAAAATTTAACTTAGATATGAACTTATAAATACATAGGTTGGGACATGCCTTGTTAAACATTCCCCCCCCCCCCCCCCCCCCCCAAGAAAAGAATTTGTATTTAGTCATAATAAAAATATAGACCAAGTAAACGGTCTATTTCAATGGTGAGAATATGAAAGCCTATGTTTTTCTAGCAACAGTAAGTGGTATTACCATATTAACAACACATGCCAAAAGGCTACCAAACAAATACAAATTTTACGAAAACTTAGATACAGCTGTACTTATTATGTAGATCCCATTTGATTAAGATTTATAAAACATATATTTTACCTATATTAGAGTATAGTTGTGAACGGTGCTACATTTTTTTGGGTTGACTGTTGTATTCGGGATTCCCAAACATTAGAATGTTTGGAACTTGAAGCAGCAAGGATTGTAACGATTCAACCTATTTATTCTGATGCTGAACTTCTCTGTTTAGTTTAAACATATTTTATTGTCCAAAAACATGACAATAGGATCAGATACAAGTTTTTCAACTTAGAACATCTTCCTTCTCCTTTATATAAACAATATACAAATACAATTAAACATAAATACACAAAAGCTACAGTCTTTCTTAATAATTAGAAAAACAACAAAAAACAACAACATGAAATGTACGAGTGCAACACAATTTGAAATTTACCCAATGACAAATCGAACAGACCTTTACAATAAATGGACTAGTTTATAGAACACACCTAAAATGAAGAAAATCAATAATTGTTATACAATGTAGTGGGATTATCAATTCGGTAAAGGTAGGATCTTTTAAAATTTAGTTTTAACATATATAACAATATCATTATTTATTCAGTAAGAATTTTAACATAAAGTGCTCACACGTGTGTATTGCAACATTTACTAATTCACACCAGGTCAGCCACAAACCAATTGTCATCTGATTACATTCACGATAATCAGCGGAAAGAAAAGCGACATGTTTCCTTAATATATGTCTGTACAGTAATGAATACATGCCTATTTGTGTCAATATTATAAATTTGACTTCCAAACAGCAAGGTGTTTAAGTCAATGTGTACATTTGCAGCTAATAAAGAACGGTACAAAATATTTCTTTGTGCATCAAACCTCTTGCAGTACAATAAAAAATGTTCAGCATTCTCTGTGGAATATCCACAAGAACAAGATCGGCTATGAATCAAATTAGCATGAAATAGATCATTATGTAATGCACTACAATTATTCCTTATTCTAGTATGCAGTATATTTAAATATCTGTTGCCAATATTATAATAGGAGGGGGGTTTAGCATTTTTATAGTAGTGTTGTTTCAATTTGTACTTGAAGGATTCAAAAGTTGAAAGTTGACGTATTCTCAGGTCTAATAAATTCCATAACTTGGTCGTCGACGGAAAAAATGACTGTTGGGATATCGATAATCTGTTTGTAGTTTGACTAATATTATAACTATTTCTTAAATTATAGTTGTTAGTTTCTCCAACACTGGGAGGAATCAAATCACATAAAAACTCAGGAGAATTACCAACATTTAATTTATAAAACATACATAATTTTTTAACCTCTCGCCTAGTGCTAAGTTTCTCCCAACCCGCCTCCCTGTATATTGAATCCAAACTTGTGTAGCATGTTAACTCTGTAACAATACGAGCCGCTTCCAATTGTAGTTTTTCTATTCTATCAGAATTGACTTGCCCGCAGTTATCCCATACCTCAGATGAATATTCCAAAATTGGTCTAATGAAAGTAAAATAAATATTTTCCAGAAATTTCCTCTCTAATCTAAATTTAAGCTTCCTCAAGACATTAAGTTGCTTTGAAGTTCTCTGAATTAGGCTGTCTGTATGTTTTGTCCATTTACAATCACTACTGATAATTATGCCTAAATGTTTGTGCTTATTAACAGAATTAAGGACGATTCCGTCGAATTCAAAGCTGAGTTCATCTTGTTGGTTTCTAATATTGAATATCATTATCTCAGTTTTATTAGGATTAAATTTTACTAACCAAGTATCCCCCCACTTTTTTATATTGTTTAGGTCGATATTAATCATATTTTTTAAAGTAGATTCGTCTAAGGCTGTATGTCCAATAGATGTATCGTCGGCAAAAAGTCTACTGAGTCCAAGCATGTCATCGGCAATGTCATTTATGAATACTAAAAATAACAGAGGACCGAGGACTGACCCTTGGGGAACACCAGCTTTTAAATCATCTAACTCAAATAATGCTTCTTTGATAGCTACTTTTTGTGATCTGTTAGTAAGATAGCTTTTAAGCCACGTGAGTAAATCTCCCTTAATGCCATATCTTTCTAATTTTAATAGTAGCCCCCCAATCCAAACACGATCAAATGCTTTACTTACATCAGCAAAAGTAATACTTGTAAAAAATTTGCTATCAAGTGCAGTCAAATAGTGTGATATATCTCAAGTAATTGGTGAGTAGTCGAAAGGCCAGGGATAAAACCTGATTGGAATTTGTATAGAAGTTTATTTTTATGTAAATGGTTAAAAATGTTTTTAAATACAATTTTTTCAAATATTTTACTTACACAAGATAATAATGAAACTGGTCTATAATTTGAGGGTAAGGATTTGTCGCCGTTTTTTGAATAAAGGAATCACATGAGCAATTTTCCAGGACCGTGGATATTTTTTTAGACGTAAAGATTTGCTAAAAAGTAAACATAGGGGTTTGGCTATTTCGTTTTTTTATAGATATAATCATTTTGTTGCTAATTTTATCAGGACCAGTAGCCTTATTACTATCTAAAATAGAAATTATATCAATGATTTCTTCTTCTCTCGCTCAAATAGTTTCAAGCACATTACCTCTCCTGTCATCAAAATCTGGAAAAGTTTTGTTTTCGTCGACTAAATTAGTGATCGAACAAAAATATTTATTTAAGACATCTGCCTTTTCTTTACCTTCATAAGACAAGCAATAATTATTTTTGGTGTCTTGAATAGGAGGAATATCGTTCATTGTAGACTCCCCCTTCAGAAGTGTATTGATGGTCTTCCAATAAGTTTTACTATTTTTGGTTTTAAGTTCGTTCAAATTTTCCTTTATATTAGTATAAAATTTTTCTTTTCATTGTTTCTTTAAATTATTAACCCGGTTTCTTTGTTGTTTGAAAATAGTTTGAGATAATGCAGTCTTGAGTTTTAAGTATTTTCTGCGGAATCGGTCTCGTTTACGTATCTCCCTCCGAATATTTGAATCGAACCATATTTTATCATTACATCTAATAGTAACCTCTCGTCTAGGAATACACTCTTCTGACACAGAAAGAATTACATTGGTAAAATTAATACATGCTTTGTCAATATCAGATTCTCTTTTAATTAAGGCATCCCAATCAAATTCCAAAAATTTTTGTTTCATAATATTATAGTCCCCTTTTTTATAATCCCAGATAAGTCTCTTAAAACTTTTTGAGTTACTATAACCACTTCTTATTGTTATATAAGTACCATCATGATCACTAATAGATCTGTCAATATGTATAGTATCACAGTCCACATACTGAATAGAGTCCGTTATCAAAATCGGATCAAGTAATGAAGAGCTACCAGTGCGTGAATCAAAATGAGTAGGCTGGTGTATTCCATTGAAAAGTCCATTAATACTAATCAAATCATTTATATTTGACGGTAAATTTAAAAAGTTTTTGTTCAAATCACCCATGCATATCAAATGAATAGATTCTTCCATTGCATTTTTCAACATAGCATCAAAGAAGTCCCAAAAACGATGATGAGACTGTCTCTCAGATCTGTAAATTATATTTATTAAAATATTTTGTAGCTTGGTTTTTAATTCGAACCACATACATTCAACAAGTGGGTTCTCTAAATCTACACGTCTTTTGATATTAACATGAGTTTTATAATACATTATTATACCACCTCCATCGGAGTTTCTATCTTTTCGCACTGGAATATCGTAACCCGAAAAATGTATATTTTTGTCTAATATCAATTTATCAAGATGTGTCTCTGTAAAAAATACAATATCATAATCTTCAATAATATTGGAAATATAATCTACCTTATTACGAAGACTTCTAATGTTGCCGTGGAAAATTGCTAATTTTATGATAGAACAACCCTATAGCAATTCTATGTGATATGATATCACTACCCATTGTCAAAAATAAGATGTCTGCAAAATAAAAATGGTTGGTCTATCATAAAAATATAATAATAAATGTAACAAGTTGTGGCCGACCTAGGACAAATCATGATAAGTGCAAAAAAATCAAATGGTGTTAAAAACATTACAAACAATATGTACAAAAAACAAATCATTTTTGTAGAAATTGACAAAAACACGAATTCAAAAGAGAAAAAAATGGTGGTATCATATTCTTACAATATACTCTAGTTAATCAAAGAACAAAATAATTATATATACACATAAGGAACATTAGTATATGCATTGCTTAATTATTCAAGAAAAATAACTGAGAAGATAGACCTGAAAAATAAACGTATACAAGTGTAACATACTGATCATCTCACATAATATTACATACATGTAGTTCAGTATTGGTTTGACAATAAAATCAACTAAATTGTTTTCGATTTACTGTTGAAAAAGGAATATCCGACATGAAACATTATGTTTAACGTTTAGAGAAGCAAGCTTTCAGCCGTGACTATTTACACAAGGTATTACTTATCGAACCGACCGTGATTCATATTATCAACATAGGATAACGGATTTTTATGTCAAAATGCCAATTTATTTTTCTACAAATATATAAGAGAACATTTACACGATTTAATGCAGAATAACAAGATAACACAGCAACTATTTCCGTGACTGATTAAATAATTACGTCAATAAATATATATATATATAAAGTATAACAGTTCAATTACAATGAAATTGCCGTTTTAATTATGATATAACTACTAACAATACAAAAAAAAATGTAGTACTAAGTAGAATATATATAACAGTAGATTATTCCACAAAAATATGGTAGCATTTCGTATTTATAATAAATGAATATTACTGTCGTTTAACATAGATGGACATTTAACAACAACAACAAAAAAGGTAGATTTAAATCCTTTTGATTCAGGTAATTTTATGATTGACATAGCGCGGTATTCCTAACGTGCGTTCATGCGTACAAGGTTAAACAATGAAAATGGAAAACTATTGTTAGTACAGTTAACATACACATATTGTTAGTAAACAAACGCACATGGTCTTTCAAAACAAATTTAACTGACAGATCATTTATATACAAAATGTTTAATAATCATCTACAATTTCTTCGTCAGTAAATACACCGCCAAGTTTTTGTATATCAGCCTCTGTTTAATAACATTGTTCCCATATACTCTTTGGATGTAACGAAATTAATGAAGAATTGAATACTTTATTGTTAGAATCAGTGCATAAATTTATTAGACAGACTTGTAGGTTAAATAATTATTAATCCCCAACCTTGATATAATCTCAACATAATTTAAAAGTTTACCCCCTTCCCACATTAATAGATAACTTCTAACTGGATTGTTTGCCTATGCAGGCCTCAGACGGTCGACTCATTGTTGAAGGCTCTGCTATATATGTGTATAATAGATAATAATTAACGTAAATCAAATAATTGAATAAATGATATTTAATCATTTAATAGAGCATGAATACTCGTATATACAAAGATATCAAATACACAAAGATAAGCACAAAATAATTATACCTATACACTTTGGCGTTACGGGCAGTACACCAATGAATTCGATATATATTTAACATGAGTAGTTACATATGTATCAGACGTCACAATCAAATTTCTTAAATTCACGAAATTAGGGCCTCTGTCGCTGAGCCTGTGGCGCTGACCAGTGTGTTAATATACACATGTTCCTTAATTATCTATATATATATCTATGAGGATAATTAACAAGAAAATGCATACAAAACAGACACTCCCAACCTATACTGAGAGGGAGTTGTCCCCACATGTTGTGAATTGAAGTGTAAAATGGGTACTAGTGCAAGAGATTGATGCATATTAACTCATGACGTTAACATACATCTGAAAACTGTTGAGCGCTAACGTTTATCTCCTATACCCAGTTTGTAACCTGAGTTGGTACAATCTGGTTTTGTATTGAGAATACTTTCAAATATACATATTTATTATGTACACGTTTCCAGATTTACAAACTATATTATTCATATTGGCATTGTACAATATATCAAAAACATCCTTTCACTTCAACATTCAACATTCACTAACTGTCCTCACTCACACAGGCTAGCCCCACATCATTCTTACCACACACAGAAAAGATAAAATTCCCATTAATTTAGAAGCAAGTACCAAATTTAACGGTCTGTCTGAATTAATTACTAAAACCACAGGATGTTTGTCTGACCACCTTTACGCGAATTTTCTGCATATCATTAATTACATAATCAATTTTGACAAATTTTACATCTTTACAAATCTCTCGTGAAAACCTTAAATGTACACCTGACGTGCATCCAACTGTTATTACGAATTGGAATAACAAAAAAGCGGTTCACGAGACAAGGGCTAACGGGCCGATTGTCCCAAAATTATGACTGCCTAATATCTCAAGTGAATAATTTGGAACAGAGTAAATGGGAATCCATTTACAATGCCCATGCGAGGTAGTTACATTGATGTTGCCGTGTAGCGTACGAATGTTTCCCAAATTATCCAAGATGTTGTGTTATAGTTGATTAAAAGTAAATGTCAAAATTGTGTGAACAAATTAGTACTAATAAATGCATATAGACATTAACCTGTATCAATATGATAAGTCATTTACCCATTTGGTTTAATGCTCTACGAATGTCTTCATTTGAAGTTCTGATATACCTATTATAACAGTCAGATTTCCATCTACCTAAGGTCTTAATCATATTATCTTGCACCAAATTAGAGCTACATGAGGTGGCTGCTCCAATACGAGAAGAGTGTCCATTGTATTTATTGGAATCAAAGCCTAAATGTGTTAAAGCAGTTTTAAGTTTGGCAACAAACACAGTCCTAGTAAGCGGTTCTCCGTTTTCGTCCACGAATAAGGAGTTTTCGCCTTGAGTTCCACAACGTTATCTGTAAATCAATGTATCTAGTCAACTGTTTATAAGGACAAATATTTGTGTCTGTCTTGAAAAGTTTGATAATAACACCTTTTCGGAACACGTCTGTTTTTGAGGCTTTAAGACGAACGGTAATTTGCTCCGAAGAAATTGGAGTAATGTCATTAACTGTCAGATTAGAAGAAGGATGGAATGTTTGTTTACATGTAAATTCCCCACATCTTAAGAAACCAAAAAACGCTACAATGCAAGATGTCATTAATGTAAAATCCATATGCTTATTGAAAATAACACTTGAAAAATGGTAATTCAATCTACATAAAACATCATATGTAATTGGTAACTTTTGATTACTTAAATTATCACCACTTTTTACCCGTGTCATAATATTTTCTAACCTCTTTAACGAACAACCATATTTATCTATTAATGGATTGCGATTAAAGATAGATAATGAAAAGTGACACACACCTGCCAAATAGAGCTTTATAGTAGAATATTTCAATTTCAACACTGAATAACAATGCGACACAAAATAAATTTACACAAACACTTATATCCGACAAATAAGCATTTCTTGTGGCACTACTAATGCTACGATTCCATAAATTATTCACAGTACGATTTAATTCCACAGAATTTCTGAGTGCGGTGGGAAGAAACAAGGAGTCGGTAATGCTGTCGGACAGAGGCGACGAAATCGATCAATCTGAAAACGAGAAATTGCATCAGCTATATTATTATATTTCCCATAAACAAATTTTGAATGCACAATAAAATTATATTTAGCCGTACACCATGTTAGACGTCTCATTAGCTTCATTATTTCTAATGACTTAGATCTACTTTTAATAATTATGAATACAGTAGCCTGATTATCACAATGGAACAGGATGCCTTAACCTGACCATTCACCTACCCGACAGAATAGCAGCTATAACTATAGGATATAAATCCATGTACACCATAGAAGAATCACCAGTGCCTAGTTTGATCTCAACGGGCCATACTCCTTGAAACCAGCTGTTTTGAAAATATCCACCAAATCCGCATTTAGAACTTGCGTCAGTGAATAAATCATAATCAGATGCTGTTATAAAATTATCGTCGATAAAGAAAGAAATACCATTCCATTGTTCTAAATATCTAAACCACATATCTAAATCCTGTCGACAATCGGCAGTAATTGAAACATGATGATGCAATTCTTTGACAGAATGGGCTGTATTCAAAAGATAAGATATAAAAGATCTGCCCGTTGGAATTACTCTCATAGCAAAATTTAAGTGTCCAAGTAAGCAAAGCATTTCACGCTTAGTACAAGTCCGTCGGTTTAGGAATGAGAACAAAAAGTATTTAATACGACATAGTTTATCCTCTGGAAGTTTTACTAAC
Source organism: Bathymodiolus septemdierum (assembly GCA_963383655.1). NCBI lineage: Eukaryota > Metazoa > Mollusca > Bivalvia > Mytilida > Modiolidae > Bathymodiolus > Bathymodiolus septemdierum. The sequence goes on along the minus strand of OY726522.1, from coordinate 51,297,135 downwards.
ATGTTGTCGGTATCTAATATAATACCTAAATATTTGATAGAAGTAACTGGTCCAACAGTCTTATGCTTTGCTAACGGTACATTAAGAGACTCAAACATTGCAAGCATTCTATGCATAGTAATGTAAGCGTCATAATCAGGGGGGTATATTGATAAAAAATCGTCTAACTGGTGAAGTACATTACGAATACCATAATTCTGTTGTAGAATCCAGCAATATTAAGGACGAAAAAAACAGTCGAATATTTTAGGACTAGAACGTGACCCAAAAGCAAGTCTTGTATAGAAATAATAATTGTCATTCCATTTAAATCCATAAAGATGCCATAAGCTTGGATGAACAGGTACAAGTTCAAAAGCGTTTGATATATCTGTTTTACAACACTTAGCACCTTTTCCATATTTCTTTATTATCTTAATAGTATCATCAACTTCAGGGGCGGATCCAGGATTTAAAGTTAGTGGAGCGCACTTAAAATACATTGCGCCGAGCGGACGAAGGCGCGAAAATTGTTGGGGTATTTCGTGTGAAAAATCACGATTTTACGCCAAAAAATCTTATTTTTCCAATTTTTTAGGGGGGGCGTGCCGGGTGCGCCCCCCCCTCCCCCCTCCTGGATTCGCCCCTGAACTTTGATGTATGAAAGTGAAAGCTCTTCTTTACTGGTAAGATCATTAAGATTTTGATGTTCGGTATTACGGTGGGCCGCTGATAAATCTAAAATTAATCGTTTCTTCATTGAATACTTTCCCTCTACAATACCGATAGGACTGACTCTATAGGCGTCGAAAGGTGACGATTTAAATAGGTCGATGATAAAATTATTTTCTAATTCTGATTCGACAATTCGAGATACATCACTGGGATATCTCTTAGTAGACAACAAATTCTTACACTCTAACTTGGTGTCCGGTATATTAGAAAGACCCGTGGAAAAACCGTCTTTAAATCCGTTTATTACGAAATTAACCAATTTTAAATCTGAATGAAAATGCATTTCATATTGAAGCCTTTTAGCATTGACTGGTGTAGACGTTTTCAAAACTACCTGTTCGGAATGTAGTCATATTGTAATTTGATTCTTCGTGACTTTTGTAGGTATATTTGATACCTGTATTGGGATTGATTTTGCGTTTTATTACTGCACTGTCCAACTTGAACATGCGCATAACGACACGTGTTTCCTCTCGCACAAAATCCTATAGAAAATGATTGCAAACCTCCTTTCCGGCATAAAACAGTTTCGGACGGCCGTAAATATCAGTGTCACTCTTCCTACTGGACGACCTTTTGAACTGCGAACTGACAGCAGAATTCACTAACGGCGAATGTGAACCGGTAGGACACAACTCAGAAATATGCAAGGAACTTTCGCAATGAGAGTACGTATGAATGGGTTTGCCCAAGCAGATTGTATTGTACAGTTTTTCGTCACGAACAGCCCAATCTATTGTTAAACCTTCAATCTGGTTAATAGCTGCTGCCTTCTTAGCAAAGGCTTTGTAAAACGTGTTACCCTTGAACTTAATAGCCATATCTATAATGTCTTGCAAATAATTGTCAAGTTCAACGCTCCTATCTTCTATTCCACATATAATATTTTTGAACATATTAAATGTTTCGATGAATTTTTGTAAGGAAAGTTCCCGTCGCAGACGAGCATCGTGTGCCCTTACAGTAGTGACAATTTGACGAATGTCATGATTGTCACTTGGAGGTACTAATAAAGAAGCTAGATTGATGTACTTGTCTTCGATTATCGTATGCCGTTGTGTTGGCGTTACCAAGTGTGGATGGGGAAACATCCCAGCTGTAACGTTGCTGCTAGCCATATTGCCTGAATCAGTAGGTAGCGCCAATGGAACAGAAGCTGTTACGGGACCAACGCTAATCCCTGATGTTGGTGCCAAATTTGTATTATCAAATGGAATTCTTTCTAGTATTTCACTATGTCTTTTCATCGTCTAACCTAGAGATTTTACTGTTGATAGGATTTCGCGAATGTCATGATTAGGAATATATGCATTATTATATGTAGTAGAAATTGAAATAGAGGAATCAATTGCAACACTCACGTTATTAGAGTTATCCGAACTTTTAGAATTTTCCGAAATGAGTGACTCCATTTGAGATTTTGCAAACGTGTCTGGTACGTTAATTCCCATAGCAATGAGTTTTTGTTGTAAATTCTTCTTGGTAATTTTACTTTGAGACACTATGAGTACGAAACGAATAATGCTCTGCATGCAATGTTATAGCACAGACAGCTGTCTGCCCTCGGAAGGCAAAATGTCATCAAATAGCAACCTTAACCTTATCAAAACACCGATGTAGAGAATAACTTATATCTCTTGATAAATATGAAGTGCTAACAGTATATTGATGACAGATGTGTAGAGAATGTGGGAATACCTCCCATAAACTATAATTAAATCTTAGCTCACAACAAACCTTAACTAACATTGCATGAGAATGTTCTATCAAATATTCTGTTTTTAATATGCAACATTTACAATGAAAAAAGCATGTTCAAAAACATTCCAATCATATACAAAATGTCCCATTATAGGAACAGTGAGTGCAACATTATGCTATAAAATTATTTCAATGTGTGTACAAATGAGACATTTGAAGTGAGCGAGTGATTGTTATTTAACGCCAACTCAGCAATTTTTCATCTATATCATGGTGGGAACAAGTTAATTTACAATGAAATGATGATGAGGTCCGCTTTGTACTAGACCAACACGCTTAGTTGGATGTATATAGTACTAGCTCACTGAAATAACAGTCCGCGGATAGACATGTCGCTCCATTTTTTCTTTTTTTCATTTGCTTGATAGCTTTGAAAACTTTCCGGTCATCTCCTGAAACTTCCCCCCGAACCCACACCCCTTTTCTCCCCTCCACATCCACTTTTCGGTCCTTTTCAAAGGCTTGCACGTTCCACTTTTACGCCTCTGAATAATATATTATCTCGTTATGACACAAAGTTGTTTTCCTTGTTGCTATTTGAGCATATTATGTAATATAATAACATAACTTAGTCGGCTGTTAATGATAAAAGTAACATTGCTTGTATTACGTTCCTCACTCTTACCATCACATGTTAATATTACTCCATTGTTAATCAGAGTGAATGCAGCAAATCCGAATACACCAGACAGATAATACAGCCAATGCAAGTTTCAGATACAAACACGTTTCTGTACAGTAGTCAGGGCCGGATTAAAGCCAATTTATGCCCTAAGCACTGACCAACCTTAGTGCCCCGCACCTTCCACTGGCATAATGTACTCAACATAATTGTCAAATGCCTAACATTAAATTCATAGAAGTAAAGATTTAATAAAAAATCAAGAAAGGATCATAATAATACTACAACTAAATGCTGGCTAAAGTTGTTGAATAGTTGCTTACTTCCGATGGTTCTATTTTTATTTTCACTTTTACACTAATTTAAATAGAAACGTTTTTTCGTAGCATTTTAAATTTGTAATATATTTTTCGCATTGTATTTAATATTTTAGCATTAATGTACATAGGTTTTCTTAGCGGTTTTTTTATAAACTTACATACGTGATTTTATCAACTTTTTGATTTAAATACATTGTAAATATCATTTTAAATCATCTAAATTCATTGTTTGTATTGTTTTAGCATGCATAAATAAAGCCTATGACATTTATTAGTGTTGTATTTCATTTTCCCTACATTTGTTTGAATTGTTGGTGTGTTTTTTATCCTAATATCTGGCTCATAAAATAAATTGCCTTTTAGACGGATTTTTGTGGTGCCCCTTGTCCCTTGATGCTCTAAGCACGTGCCTATTTTGCCTAAGGGTTCATCCAGATCTGACAGTAGTAGCAAAGATATAATAAAATCTGTGGGCATTCTGAACACACTTCTGGGCCATTCAAAATTATATTTGTTTAACACAAATGTTTGAGTTTTGGTATTTGTTAAAACCTTGACGTAAATTACAGATTGTTCTACGTTTTGATTGCTCACTATTATTACATCCTCACATGAGGATTTTGTTTTATTTCAATGAATCTGGCAAAACCGGTTCTACGATCATGATTCTAATAAAACAATCAATGATACTGTTTACCTTTATTCTTGAGTTTTCCATCTTGGTAGCCGTATGGGAGTTTCCCATCAGATCGGTAGTAAGCATTTAAAGCTACCTGTGACAGACGATTTTGCAGGTGTGGTAAAGATCCCCAAGCTTTTTAAGAGGGATCTTCCAGCAAAAGGGGATCAGATTTGGTATTTTCATTTCTGTGGTGTTATCTTGTTATTTTCAAGATATAAATTAATTTTCAGGTAAGTGAAACCTATATTGTATTACATAGCAATACTTAAAATTATCGAAAATTGCATCATAAAGAAAAACAATGCATGTCTGTATTTGTTTTTGATCAAATATGTTTGAGTGAGTGAGGGATTGTTGTTTAACGCCGATTCAGCAATGTTTCACCTATTTTATGGCGAGAACAAGTTAATTTTCAATGAGATGATGAGTCCGCTTTGTACTAGACCAACACGCTTAGTTGGATGTTTATAGTACTGGCTCACTAAAACAACAGTCCGCGGATAGTCATGTCGCCCCACTCGGACACATTATCCAAATAACTTTTTTCTTTTTTTCATTTGCTTGATAGCTTTGAACACTTTCCGGTCATCTCCTGAAACTTCCCCCAAACCCACACCCCCTTTTTCCCCTCCACATCCACTTTTCGGTCCTTTTCAAAGGCTTGCACGTTCCACTTTTACGCCTCTGAATAATATATTATCTCGTTATGACCCAAAGTTGTTAGTTTATTTCCTTGTTACTATTTGAACATATTATGTAATATAATAACATAACTTAGTCGGCTGTTAATGATAAAAGTAACATTGCTTGTATTACGTTCCTCACTCTTACCATCACATGTTAATATTACTCCATTGTTAATCAGAGTGAATGCAGCAAATCCGAAGACACCAGACAGATAATACAGCCAATGCAAGTTTCAGATACAAACACGTTTCTGTACAGTAGTCGGGGCCGGATTAAAGCCAATTTATGCCCTAAGCACTGACCAACCTTAGTGCCCCGCACCTTCCAGTGGCATAATGTACTCAACATAATTGTCAAATGCCTAACATTAAATTCATAGAAGTAACGATTTAACAAAAAATCAAGAAAGGATCATAATAATACTACAACTAAATGCTGGCTAAAGTTGTTGAATAGTTGCTTACTTCCGATGGTTCTCTTTTTATTTTCACTTTTACACTAATTTAAATAGAAACGTTTTTTCGCAGCATTTTAAACTTGTAATATATTTTTCGTATTGTATTTAATATTTTAGCATTAATGTACATAGGTTTTTTTAGCCGTTTTTCTTTAAACTTACATACTTGATTTTATCAACTTTTTGATTTAAATACATTGTAAATATCATTTTAAATCATCTAAATTAATTGTTTGTATTGTTTTAACATGCATAAATAAAGCCTATGACATTTATTAGTGTTTTATTTCATTTTCCCTACATTTGTTTGAATTTTTGGTGTGTTTTTTTATCCTAATATCTGGCTCATAAAATAAATTGCCTTTTAGACGGATTTTTGTGGTGCCCCTTGTCCCTTGATGCTCTAAGCTCGTGCCTATTTTGCCTAAGGGTTCATCCAGATCTGACAGTAGTAGCAAAGATATCATAAAATCTGTGGGCATTCTGAATACACTTCTGGGCCATTCAAAATTATATTTGTTTAACACAAATGTTTGAGTTTTGGTATTTGTTAAAACCTTGACGTAAATTACAGATTGTTCTACGTTTTGATTGCTCACTATTATTACATCCTCACATGAGGATTTTGTTTTATTTCAATGAATCTGGCAAAACCGGTTCTACGATCATGATTCTAATAAAACAATCAATGATACTGTTTACCTTTATTCTTGAGTTTTCCATCTTGGTAGCCGTATGGGAGTTTCCCATCAGATCGGTAGTAAGCATTTAAAGCTACCTGTGACAGACGATTTTGCAGGTGTGGTAAAGATCCCCAAGCTTTTTAAGAGGGATCTTCCAGCAAAAGGGGATCAGATTTGGTATTTTCATTTCTGTGGTGTTATCTTGTTATTTTCAAGATATAAATTAATTTTCAGGTAAGTGAAACCTATATTGTATTACATAGCAATACTTAAAATTATCGAAAATTGCATCATAAAGAAAAACAATGCATGTCTGTATTTGTTTTTGATCAAATATGTTTGAGTGAGTGAGGGATTGTTGTTTAACGCCGATTCAGCAATGTTTCACCTATTTTATGGCGAGAACAAGTTAATTTTCAATGAGATGATGAGGTCCGCTTTGTACTAGACCAACACGCTTAGTTGGATGTTTATAGTACTGGCTCACTAAAACAACAGTCCGCGGATAGTCATGTCACCTCACTCGGACACATTATCCAAATAACTTTTTTCTTTTTTTCATTTGCTTGATAGCTTTGAACACTTTCCGGTCATCTCCTGAAACTTCCCCCGAACCCACACCCCCTTTTTCCCCTCCACATCTACTTTTCGGTCCTTTTCAAAGGCTTGCACGTTCCACTTTTACGCCTCTGAATAATATATTATCTCGTTATGACCCAAAGTTGTTAGTTTATTTCCTTGTTACTATTTGAACATATTATGTAATATAATAACATAACTTAGTCGGCTGTTAATGATAAAAGTAACATTGCTTGTATTACGTTCCTCACTCTTACCATCACATGTTAATATTACTCCATTGTTAATCAGAGTGAATGCAGCAAATCCGAAGACATCAGACAGATAATACAGCCAATGCAAGTTTCAGATACAAACACGTTACTGTACAGTAGTCAGGGCCGGATTAAAGCCAATTTATGCCCTAAGCACTGACCAACCTTAGTGCCCCGCACCTTCCACTGGCATAATGTACTCAACATAATTGTCAAATGCCTAACATTAAATTCATAGAAGTAAAGATTTAATAAAAAATCAAGAAAGGATCATAATAATACTACAACTAAATGCTGGCTAAGGTTGTTGAATAGTTGCTTACTTCCGATGGTTCTCTTTTTATTTTCACTTTTACACTAATTTAAATAGAAACGTTTTTTCGTAGCATTTTAAACTTGTAATATATTTTTCGTATTGTATTTAATATTTTAGCATTAATGTACATAGGTTTTTTTAGCCGTTTTTCTATAAACATACATACTTGATTTTATCAACATTTTGATTTAAATACATTGTAAATATCATTTTAAATCATCTAAATTCATTGTTTGTATTGTTTTAACATGCATAAATAAAGCCTATGACATTTATTAGTGTTTTATTTCATTTTCCCTACATTTGTTTGAATTGTTGGTGTGCTTTTTATCCTAATATCTGGCTCATAAAATAAATTGCCTTTTAGACGGATTTTTGTGGTGCCCCTTGTCCCTTGATGCTCTAAGCACGTGCCTATTTTGCCTAAGGGTTCATCCAGATCTGACAGTAGTAGCAAAGATATCATAAAATCTGTGGGCATTCTGAACACACTTCTGGGCCATTCAAAATTATATTTGTTTAACACAAATGTTTGAGTTTTGGTATTTGTTAAAACCTTGACGTAAATTACAGATTGTTCTACGTTTTGATTGCTCACTATTATTACATCCTCAGAAGAGGATTTTGTTTTATTTCAATGAATCTGGCAAAACCGGTTCTACGCTCATGATTCTAATAAAACAATCAATGATACTGTTTACCTTTATTCTTGAGTTTTCCATCCTGATAGCCGTATGGGAGTTTCCCATCAGATCGGTAGTAAGCATTTAAAGCTACCTGTGACAGACGATTTTGCAGGTGTGGTAAAGATCCCCAAGCTTTTTAAGAGGGATCTTCCAGCAAAAGGGGATCAGATTTGGTATTTTCATTTCTGTGGTGTTATCTTGTTATTTTCAAGATATAAATTAATTTTCAGGTAAGTGAAACCTATATTGTATTACATAGCAATACTTAAAATTATCGAAAATTGCATCATAAAGAAAAACAATGCATGTCTGTATTTGTTTTTGATCAAATATGTTTGAGTGAGTGAGGGATTGTTGTTTAACGCCGATTCAGCAATGTTTCACCTATTTTATGGCGAGAACAAGTTAATTTTCAATGAGATGATGAGGTCCGCTTTGTACTAGACCAACACGCTTAGTTGGATGTTTATAGTACTGGCTCACTAAAACAACAGTCCGCGGATAGTCATGTCGCCCCACTCGGACACATTATCCAAATAACTTTTTTCTTTTTTTCATTTGCTTGATAGCTTTGAACACTTTCCGGTCATCTCCTGAAACTTCCCCCGAACCCACACCCCCTTTTTCCCCTCCACATCCACTTTTCGGTCCTTTTCAAAGGCTTGCACGTTCCACTTTTACGCCTCTGAATAATATATTATCTCGTTATGACCCAAAGTTGTTAGTTTATTTCCTTGTTACTATTTGAACATATTATGTAATATAATAACATAACTTAGTCGGCTGTTAATGATAAAAGTAACATTGCTTGTATTACGTTCCTCACTCTTACCATCACATGTTAATATTACTCCATTGTTAATCAGAGTGAATGCAGCAAATCCGAAGACACCAGACAGATAATACAGCCAATGCAAGTTTCAGATACAAACACGTTTCTGTACAGTAGTCAGGGCCGGATTAAAGCCAATTTATGCCCTAAGCACTGACCAACCTTAGTGCCCCGCACCTTCCAGTGGCATAATGTACTCAACATAATTGTCAAATGCCTAACATTAAATTCATAGAAGTAACGATTTAACAAAAAATCAAGAAAGGATCATAATAATACTACAACTAAATGCTGGCTAAAGTTGTTGAATAGTTGCTTACTTCCGATGGTTCTCTTTTTATTTTCACTTTTACACTAATTTAAATAGAAACGTTTTTTCGCAGCATTTTAAACTTGTAATATATTTTTCGTATTGTATTTAATATTTTAGCATTAATGTACATAGGTTTTTTTAGCCGTTTTTCTATAAACTTACATACTTGATTTTATCAACTTTTTGATTTAAATACATTGTAAATATCATTTTAAATCATCTAAATTAATTGTTTGTATTGTTTTAACATGCATAAATAAAGCCTATGACATTTATTAGTGTTTTATTTCATTTTCCCTACATTTGTTTGAATTTTTGGTGTGTTTTTTTATCCTAATATCTGGCTCATAAAATAAATTGCCTTTTAGACGGATTTTTGTGGTGCCCCTTGTCCCTTGATGCTCTAAGCTCGTGCCTATTTTGCCTAAGGGTTCATCCAGATCTGACAGTAGTAGCAAAGATATCATAAAATCTGTGGGCATTCTGAATACACTTCTGGGCCATTCAAAATTATATTTGTTTAACACAAATGTTTGAGTTTTGGTATTTGTTAAAACCTTGACGTAAATTACAGATTGTTCTACGTTTTGATTGCTCACTATTATTACATCCTCACATGAGGATTTTGTTTTATTTCAATGAATCTGGCAAAACCGGTTCTACGCTCATGATTCTAATAAAACAATCAATGATACTGTTTACCTTTATTCTTGAGTTTTCCATCCTGATAGCCGTATGGGAGTTTCCCATCAGATCGGTAGTAAGCATTTAAAGCTACCTGTGACAGACGATTTTGCAGGTGTGGTAAAGATCCCCAAGCTTTTTAAGAGGGATCTTCCAGCAAAAGGGGATCAGATTTGGTATTTTCATTTCTGTGGTGTTATCTTGTTATTTTCAAGATATAAATTAATTTTCAGGTAAGTGAAACCTATATTGTATTACATAGCAATACTTAAAATTATCGAAAATTACATCATAAAGAAAAACAATGCATGTCTGTATTTGTTTTTGATCAAATATGTTTGAGTGAGTGAGGGATTGTTGTTTAACGCCGATTCAGCAATGTTTCACCTATTTTATGGCGAGAACAAGTTAATTTTCAATGAGATGATGAGGTCCGCTTTGTACTAGACCAACACGCTTAGTTGGATGTTTATAGTACTGGCTCACTAAAACAACAGTCCGCGGATAGTCATGTCGCCCCACTCGGACACATTATCCAAATAACTTTTTTCATTTTTTCATTTGCTTGATAGCTTTGAACACTTTCCGGTCATCTCCTGAAGCTTCCCCCGAACCCACACACCCTTTTTCTCCTCCACATCTACTTTTCGGTCCTTTTCAAAGGCTTGCACGTTCCACTTTTACGCCTCTGAATAATATATTATCTCGTTATGACCCAAAGTTGTTAGTTTATTTCCTTGTTACTATTTGAACATATTATGTAATATAATAACATAACTTAGTCGGCTGTTAATGATAAAAGTAACATTGCTTGTATTACGTTCCTCACTCTTACCATCACATGTTAATATTACTCCATTGTTAATCAGAGTGAATGCAGCAAATTCGAATACACCAGACAGATAATACAGCCAATGCAAGTTTCAGATACAAACACGTTTCTGTACAGTAGTCAGGGCCGGATTAAAGCCAATTTATGCCCTAAGCACTGACCAACCTTAGTGCCCCGCACCTTCCAGTGGCATAATGTACTCAACATAATTGTCAAATGCCTAACATTAAATTCATAGAAGTAAAGATTTAGCAAAAAATCAAGAAAGGATCATAATAATACTACAGCTAAATGCTGTCTAAAGTTGTTGAATAGTTGCTTACTTCCGATGGTTCTCTTTTTATTTTCACTTTTACACTAATTTGAATAGAAACGTTTTTTCGTAGCATTTTTAACTTGTAATATATTTTTCGTATTGTATTTAATATTTTAGCATTAATGTACATAGGTTTTCTTAGCCGTTTTTCTATAAACATACATACTTGATTTTATCAACATTTTGATTTAAATACATTGTAAATATCATTTTAAATCATCTAAATTCATTGTTTGTATTGTTTTAACATGCATAAATAAAGCCTATGACATTTATTAGTGTTTTATTTCATTTTCCCTACATTTGTTTGAATTGTTGGTGTGTTTTTTATCCTAATATCTGGCTCATAAAATAAATTGCCTTTTAGACGGATTTTTGTGGTGCCCCTTGTCCCTTGATGCTTTAAGCACGTGCCTATTTTGCCTAAGGGTTCATCCAGATCTGACAGTAGTAGCAAAGATATAATTAAATCTGTGGGCATTCTGAACACACTTCTGGGCCATTCAAAATTATATTTGTTTAACACAAATGTTTGAGTTTTGGTATTTGTTAAAACCTTGACGTAAATTACAGATTGTTCTACGTTTTGATTGCTCACTATTATTACATCCTCACATGAGGATTTTGTTTTATTTCAATGAATCTGGCAAAGCCGTTCTGCGCTCATGGATCTGTAATGAAGAATACACTCCGACTGTAGATTCTTAAAAATAATCAACTCGGCCCGAGTTGATTATTTTTAAAAATCTACAAGTTGGAGTGTATTCTCTTACATAATACATTTCCTTCTACAACACTGTTTTCATTTTATATGTTTACCTTTTTAATGTTCAGAATACTAAATAAACCACAATTAACAAAAATTAAACAGCAAAAATTTATCGGCATTCGTGCTTTCGATTTTCGTTTATGTAGTGTAGAATACACTCCAACTGTAGATTCTTAAATATAATCAACGAGACCCACTCCTACTGTAGATTCTTAAAAATAATCAACGAGACCCGTAAGGATCGAGTTGATTATTTTAAAGATTCTACAAGTTGGAGTGTATTCTCTTACATAATACATTTCTATCTGCAACAGTGTTTTCATTTTATATGTTTACCCTTTTAATATTCAGAAAGCTAAATAAGCCACAATTAACAAAAAATAAAGAACAAAATTTTATCGGCATCCGTGCTTTCGATTCTCGTTTATATTTAGATATTTCAAGGTCTTTCAGGTGAATAGAATCGTTTATATTTAGATATTTCAAGATCTTTCAATTGTCCCAAATGTTCACCTGTGGTCTCTCTGATTTGTTTTTACCTGCGGTCGGTTCGTTAGTTGTTTTTGTATTGCGAGAATACATTTTAAAAGTTCACATACTCGTCAGTTCTGAACATAAAATTATGCCAGACCTGAAATACTTGTCTCGTATCTTGTATATATTGATCAATTGCTTCTTTAAACAAATTGTTGATATTTTTTTTAACAACGCTTACTATCAAGAGTTATATACATGTATACTAATTATAGATAATAGTAGTGTGGTCATCGTAGACGAGTGGTTAGATAGAAGTTTTGAAAGTTAAAGTAGATTTGAAAAAGCCCAGCAGTGGTTCGATACCCGAAAGTCCCACAATATGCATTATACGTGTTTAAGCCTAAAACAGTAAAAGCTTAAAGTTCATATATTCAAGAACAAAAGAATAAACTGTAGACATTTAAAAATAATCCACTGTTCGAACAATAATAGAGTGACGTCAGAGAAATGTTTTATATTATAATACAAGAATCAATGATACGTTTAACCTTTATACGGGAGTTTTCCATTCTGGTAGCTGTACGGGAGTTTCCCATCAGATCGTTAGTAAAGCATTTAAAGCTACCTACGACACGATTTTGCAGGTGTGGTAAAGATTCCCAAACATTTTAAGAGAGATCTGCCCACAAAAGGGGTTCAGATTTGGTATTTTCATTTCTGTGGTAATATTTTGTTATTTTCGAGATATAAATAAATTTTCAGGTAAGTGAAACGTATATTGTATTACTTAGCAATACTTAAAATTATCGAAAATTGCATCATAAAGGAAAACAATGCATGTCTGTATTTGTTTTTGATCAAATGTGTTTGAGTGAGTGAGTGAGTGATTGTTTAACGCCAATTCAGCAATGTTTCATCTATTTTATGGCGAGAACAAGTTAATTTTCAATGAGATGATGATGAGGTCCGCTTTGTCTTAGACCAACATGCTTAGTTTGATTTTTATAGTGTTAGTTCACTGAAACAACAGTCCGCGGATAGACATGTCGTCCCACTCGGACACATTATCCTGATTCAGAGTCAACCAGTCTTTGCTTTTTCTCCTTAATGCTGCGTGCTTAACGGAAAAGCAACAAACACAAATTGTATAGTCTTTGGTTTGACTCGACAGGGGGCTCGAACCCACGATCTACCGCACTCGAGGCGAGCACACTAACCATTACGCCACCGATGCGGTTGAAATATGTTTGCATATATACCAATATAGCAATAAAAAAAAGTAAGAAATATGTTTTATTTAACAAAAAACATGTGCAGCTTTAATTTAAATGATACTTTCCCACTTTATGTTGTGCATTGCCAAAGTATGATAATATCAAATTAATTAATAATATAATTCTAAAATAAAATAAAAAAAGTTGTATGCAAAACCCCTTTTTCCCCTTTAAATATACTGTTAATGTATATTGTGGCTTATTGCAACAAAATATGCAATCAATGTTTCATAATGTTCGTACCCATATTTACAATATACTTTACTTATTAAGATGGTAAATAAAAAGAACAAAATGTTAGTTGGAAAAAAACCAGTTTTTGGCAAGCCAATTTTTTTAATTGTTTTAACTTTGACCTACATATCATTAGCTGAACTTGTCAAACTACTTTGAAAAACTTAAATTATGCTTGAATGAACAGAGTGGGTGCAACCTTTCATGATTAAAGTGATCTTGTTACGAACAAGAACTATCTTAAAATGTAATCTATAGAATTGAGATTGTCTTAAACAATATTATACTTTAAAATTTTCTTTTCACAAAGACAAAATTATAATTATAACTGTCATTTACAAAGAAGCCATAACATAAGCATGATAGATAGACATGTAAGTTAATATTTGTTCAATATGCACTCAGTTATGCATATTTAATGAATTCGATGTATTATTTGTTCGTGGAGAATATTTGTTGATAAGATAAGATTGCAGCACGAGTGAACATAGATTGTCAAAATAGGAAAGGTTGTTAACAAGTTTTAATATTTGACCTTGGGTTTTGATACGGGCAAATATAGAGAGGTCATGCATAGATGTTTCTACATAACTATATAAAGGCGAGCGAATGAGAGAGTAGTCAGTCAGAAATCTGGGATTGATAAACAGGTGGAATCTATAGCATTGTATTTGGATATATTTACTTCAGTTAAGTCACATGATATGAACTATAAACAATTCCAACGGACAATAGGGAAAATTTATGGATTGGAACCAAAGGATACCAGTATTATATTTCAATGGAAGTTCAATTTCCTAGCAAAGAAATCGAACTACTTCCGGAAAGGGATAGGACATTCATTTCAAGAGATTTAACTGTGAACATTCGGGCCAGTTGTTGACTTTTTTGTCAATTAGATTTTTTTGGTAATTGTATAATATCATTAAATAATATGTTATTTAATAAGAGAAACTTAATTGACTTACTTACTATGTAACAACAGATACATATATAACAGAAGTTTTACTTCACACTGACCAAAAATTTCCAGTATCAGAGTCAGCTTAGATACTAACAGAGTCACTTAATGAGATTAAGCGAAAAATGTTCAAATAATAGATAAATGTATGCGTGTTTTTAAATATCATTTTTGTTATTCCCGCCCATGGCGAGGTATACCGGATACTACTTTATTAGTTAACATTTTGAAAGATAACAGAAGCATGTATCTGGTCTTCTCAAGATTTCTTCAATTAACTGAACTTGACTGGAAGGCTATAGCTAACACATATATATATATATATAGGGAGTGGATGTGGTCTAGTGGTCTAGGCGCTGGACGTAAGGCTAAGCGAATGATGCTGCAGTGTATCAATGGTGTGGGTTCAAATCCCGTCGAGGGAAGAACAAAAATTTGACAGCTCTAAAATCTAATTCTAACACTGTTTGGTTTAATTTTCAGACGTATATATATATATATATATATATATACATGCATAAGCTACATAGTGGCAATAAAGACAGTACAAAATGTAAATAATTTGCTATATATACATGTATATACTTATATGTTTTCTTTTATATTGTATCATGAGAAAATTTACAAACACATGACATAAGTTTTCCTATAAAAATCTTTTTTCCTAATAATCTTGAAAATAATAAATTTCAGGTGATAGGAGTTTTAAACTCCTGATGAAAATCCTCAAATACCATGGATTCCTGGCACTTGTGTCAGATTTTCCTACTTCCTGTAATCTTATTGTTTGAACATTCAGCTGCACAGACTAATCGTAAATATTGATTTAGAATATAAGAATAATCATCAGGTTTTTCTATATCTGACTGTGATGGAATGAGTTGTTTAGGAAAGATGAAAACGAACCTAAATGTGTGAAAGTGGCCAGATCGAATCTGATCTCGAATATAAAATCATCAAGTTATATAGCAAAAGTTTATGCAATTTCTAGGAAATCCACATGGCTCGTGATCGCATAATCCATCTCGAACTATAGTATGTAATTTTAGCAGTTAAACAAATATGATAAAGCCTAACGCTTATTGTTTACTTCTTTATCCGCGATATGAATATTACATTATGAAATTTATATCACATAAATACACATTCATTTATAACACCAAAGCAATCAGGATCATCAGGTAAGTATCTTTCCATTTTCATCTTTCTAGAAGGTAACGAACACACTGGCTCCTCATATATATCGAAATTAACGAAGATTTGGTTTTCCTCTAATGCCAATAGCTACTGCACTTTTGATGAAAACAATGATTTTCCAACACGAAATATTCCAAAATTGTTATAATACGTTACAAGGTCACATCAAATTGATTTGTAATTCTTTAGATTTTCCTGTACCAATTTTGTACAAAACAATTAATAATGAAAAATAAATTTTCCAACATGTAATGACAATATCGTGTCTTTATCCCCCCCTCCCCCATATTTGTTGAGATTCAGACTCACAACTTCAGGGGTAATAGGCACTGACTACACAGGTAGTTATCAATCCACCTACCATACGAACACGATCACGTTGACTTGGATTTCGAGAGAGACTTTCCTACCCAGTGTAGATTATATCTATTATTGGATTTGCAAACAGATACCTTCAAATTCGTCATTTCTCCTTAAAACAAGCCTGTTACTCTTTTAGAGGTATTCTATTTACAGTAATCAGCTTTTACACATCGTAAAAGCTGTTTAATGTAGATAAAATACGTCTTTAGGATTTAATACGGTACATGACAAAATTAGTATCCACCCTTGATTGGGATGAACCTTTATCTGAACATTTGATTGAAGAATGGAGTAGATGGCGGTTCAGCATACCGGAAGTGGAAATTTTACGCATTCCTCGTGTAATGGTTCCTAACCTCATTGACACTACCCATAAAAATCGCTTGATCTTCTGTGATGCATCTGAGGATGCAGCTGTGTGTTATCGTCATTCGATGTACGGAAATGGTCCTACAGCAACATGATTTGTTCCCGGAAAGTAAAGATCACTCTAACAACTGGCCACACCATATCTAGGCTAGAATTATGCGCAGCGGTCTTAGCTGTAGAAGTTAATCATGTAACAGTGGAGCACTTACAAATCAATTTTGACGACGTTAAGTTCTTCAGCAACAGTCGTGCGGTGTTGGACTAATTAACAAATATCAATAATGATTTTTCGCTTACGTTGCCAATCGTGTAGAACGCAACTACAACAAGCCATCACAATGGTACTATGTTCATTATTCATCCCCTTATCAACCCGGACGATGACAGTGAAGTTCGCACCAACAAGATTGACGTCCAGAGTGAATCTTCTACGTTAGATAATGGTCGTTATTTTGACGGACCGATTGGTCAGCTCAGGGACATGCATTCGTGAAATCATCATACGTTGATATTCTTCAACCTTAATGGAAAAACCAAAGACGAGATACACTGAATTACATGAATCACAGCAACATTTATTATTAGGAGCGTACAACAAAGAGTGTATCATCAAGAAATCAGTTGTCACTGACAAGAAATGTCCCCTCCCCCTTTTTCCGACTATCTATTCGTTGACGAAGATGGGCTCATCCCTGTGGGTGGAAGCTTAAAACATTTCAATGGATATGAACTTTGTAAGAATCCAGTCATCATACCAGCGAAACATCATGTGGCAACTCTTATACAGAAATATCATTGTGAAGTCAAACATCAAGGGCGTCATTTGACAGCAGGACGTGTCAGCTCAGACGGCTTTGAATTGTCGGTGGTAAGGGAATTTAATCATCCCTAGGATGTTCGGTTTGTAGGAGGTATTATGTCTTATTCTGTTGTTGTTGTTTTTTTTTGTTTGTTTTTGTATGTTTGCGCATAGCGATGTCAAAAACATTTTGTTCTATCAAATGTCTTTTTGTTTTGAGTTCCATTTTGTGATGTCCGCTACGATTTCCGCATAAGAACAATGTTCGGTTCGTCTTTACCTCCCGTTGTTTGAAGGCGAGTTCATGTCTGATTTACGTTAGTTGTGCTTGCTTGCGCATAATGGTGTCAAACACATATTGTGTTGTGTTTTTTGTTTTGTTTTGTTTGTCTTCATCTTGTGTCTTGTGTACCCAAATGTTGCGAGTTTCTCTGGATTGTTCATTCTTGATTGACCTTTCTGTTTTCTCTAATGTTTATTTTTTACACACATGTGTCACGTGTAGAAAACTTATAAAAAGAGTTGACTTTCAAAAGAAGGCTAACTTACTGATACACGTATTGAGCTTGTAAAACCTCCTTTCTAATCTGTCGGTGTAGATGTGTTTGGTTCTTGGTAGGTTGTAGTACGCCGTAACGAGGAGGTTCGACCAACAGTAAGAGACGGACATAGAGGTAGTCGTGGAAATGTCAGCATCCTCATTTATCAACGCCCTTTGACGTTTCACAGCCGTACGCGGCAAAGTGATTATCTTCAGGTCGGACATGGGCACATGCTTTGTGGGCACTGTGAACGAGTTGCCACGAAACCCAATCAGCGTCGAGGATGGACCTATTCGCGATTTTCTTGACAATAACCGAACTACACAGGGGAAGACTGTGGGAACGTATGATAGGAGTGACCAGTCGCATTCTGGATGTCATGCTTCTGGAATTACCCCAATATGACTCTCGCAGCTTAACACATGAGTGCTACTTTCCTAGCCGAAGTCTGCTCCATAATAAATTCGACCGATCCTGAAGAACAGTTCATTATCGATATTACACAGATGCAATGGACTTGATCAAATTGATATGTGTTATGGTTTTGTGACAGTAGTGATATTTTTCTAATACCAGACGAGGAGTGTGTTGTCTTTTCATTGTGGAATTTGTACGTTTTTGATAGACATTTTATTCATACAATTCCTTTCTCAAACTGAAATATTGACACATCCCAACTCTTCTTTGGGCTCTATTATCCCGCAGTGTAAGTTTTATTTCATTTAATTTGTCATTTTTAACCTCCCGTAAATACTGATGCTCAGGAAATTCAACTAGTTCTAGTTTTTATATGATTTTGCCTATCTACATTATGTTGGCATATGTGGATCGTCAGTCTGGATAATTTTTATGTATGGAACATATGGCACATTTCTAGGACTATTTTGCACAATTCGTTAGGAATAACTTACACACATGTAGTTTGATTAAATTTTTATCTGTATTTGTCAAGCGTCCTTCATGTATACATTATCTGTGTTACTATGAGTTAGCTGTCTGCAATTGTGATGTAGCACATATATAACCTAACTCAATGAATTAGGTAGTTGGATTGCCTAACAACTCATACAAGCCTATCACCAATACAGCGTGGGTTCGTGTCTTCTTTGTAAATTACAAAAAGGGTGAACTCGAATCGCAGCCGCAAGTGATCAAGTTTACCAGTTGCCTGCCCATGGTCGGTGGTTCTTTCCGAGTACTCCGGCTTCTTCCACCACTAAAACTGGTCGCCATGATATAGCTGAAATACTGATGGTAAAATAGCACTAAATTATCATCCTTAAAAAAGGACACTTTTCTTCATTGCAAAAGGTATGGCTTTATTAGAGGGGCACCTCTGTAACATTATATAAAGACATAGGTTATAGTACACGTAACTGTGCATGTGTATACATAAAAATAGGTAAAATAGAAGCAGGTATATATAGCAGATTTTGGCTGTGGGGGATCTACAACTATCTATGCAATCAGTGCCTTTCACCACTAAAGTTGTGAGTTGGAATATCGTTCATGGTGAGGTTTTCTCGATTCAACATTATCTGATAAAGTTTTCTAGTGACATGCGACAGTTCGGTGATTTTCTCTGGGTACTCCGCTTTCCTTCACCAATAAAACTGACCGCCACGATATAACTGAGCAATTGTTGAATGAGGCATTAAACACCACAGCCCTAAACCCTTGACCGTTGGCTCTAAATGTGATGCAGTGTTTCTAACTCTAACATTGTTGAGTTAAATGTTCAGGCTTTTATATAAAAAGAAATAATTCAAACAGCCCGGGATCTGTTGGGATCCAGTGAGGTAGTTACATTGTGTTGTTGTCACTTGCTAAAGATGATTCCTATATTGTACACCTTTCATGCGTTTATATATATATATATTTTTTAACTTTTTAACCAGTGCCTGGTCCTTAGCTAGTTGGTAAACTTCATCATTACATTTTCTCATTCTGTTCATATTTATAAATTAGTGTGCAATATACTTGAATAATATAAAGCATAAAGTTCAAGATTATGATTTTTAGTCATTTACGTCACGATAACTGATGGTCACGCGACAATTTTTCAAATCAGATTACAGACGCTGTAGACTTATAGTTATTTTTGTTACATTTTAACATCTTTTTTTTTTATATCGTTGTGCTAACATTTTAGACGTTTATATATAAATATATATATAAACATGTAAAATGCAGCACAACAACATCAAAAAAGATGTTAAAATATATAACAAAAAGACTATAATTATAATCAAATTGACGGACATTTCGCTTGACCGACATGCTTCATCAGCGTCTGTAATCTACAGATTGTATTATGATTTTTACGTCACGATAACTGATGGTCACGTGCTAATCTGTTTACGATCCGACATCCCGTTCATACGTTGACTACTTTTTCAGACGTGTGTGTATGTGTGTGTGTGTGGCTGAAATACTCCTTGGTTGATGTTAAGCAGTCCATCAATATTTTTAATCATTTGTAGCATGTGAATCCCAAGCTGCTGATACTAATGGAGGCACTCCTACTATTATTGTTGGTTTGCAAGAGGCTAGTCTTGGAGGTATGTTAACTTGTTAATCTATGAATGTTATTTTAATACCAATGATCAGATACAAATGTACAATGAGAAACAAAAGCTAAGCCAATCAGAAAGAATATCACTCAAGATAAGCTGGCATTGTAGTTGCTTAACTTTGTTTATTGATCAACATGAAAATAGAACTAAAAAAACAAATTCATGTTTATCTTTTTTTTTGTACAATAAGTTTAATCCTTGAAATAAAAAAGGATTTTTCTAAACATTACCAGTAATCATATTTTATGTTTTATTTTAGATCTAACTCAAAATCCTGATGCTTATATAGCAGATACAAAAATAAATGGTATTCTAGGAGGTTCAAGCTCTTTAACTGGGATAACACTGGAAATATCTGCATCTGTTGGTACACCAAGTGGTATTGACGTGACTCGACTGTTTTCATTAGAGTCACGTTCAATTCCTCCTGAGAATGGGTTCTCTCAAAGGGCTTTCATCAGACTGGTTGAACCTTTAGACAGAGATGTGAGTTGATTTGATTTAATTTTTATGATTTTGTATATATCTGTATGTTGCTTATTTTTAACTTTTCGTCAAGTTCACATTATGTTGTTCATGTGTTGCTTCAGTTAAGGCTGGTTTATACGGTAAGATTAATCATATACATTGTACTACAAATCGTTGTAGTATATGACACCACCGTTGACATCTAGCAATTAATCCTGTACTAATTTTATAAAATAATTTTTCCTCCAAAGCAAAATGGTTCTCACTGATGAAGATGGCATGGCTACAGCCTTATCCCTTATAATTATTCTTGGTGTTATAAGAGGATATGGATCAATAGGAATTCTGCTCACAGACTGTGTTGGGTCCGTCCTTGGATAAGAAGACGCCAAAATTTAGGGCATTCATTGCACTTTTGACAAAATTATCAACAGAAGATCCTCAAAGTTGTAGGAACTTTTTAAGAATGGACAAGGAAGCATTTGAAGAACTATTAGGACTTGTTTATCTCATGCTTGTGTTCACAGAAATACACTGTTACCTTTGATGTGATTGAATATATGAATGAAAAACAGACGACACATTTTAAAAACAATCGTATATGTTTATTTTTATTAGTGCAATGCTAAAAGTAATGAGCGGTACAGATGATAAGATTTGTCATACACAGTCACACTTGTCTTATATGACCTTCCAAGGGAACATTCAAATATGGTCAAATAAGACAGGTAGTTGCTTAATACAGGTTTAATTGGTATGCAATGCTCTGTGAAGGGAAATACAAATTAAGGTCACATAATACAAGTTATTGCTTAGTAGAGGTGGTCACTAAAGCAGGTTTGATTGTACTATTAATTGTATGTGACTAATCTTACCATGTGAACCAGCTTTCAGGTTTCAATCTAAACATAGAAAATGAGATGGCAAATTTTATGCAATTTTTTACTAGCTCATTAAACCAATTTTTACTTTACTAGGGCTTAGGAATAGTGGTTTATGGTGCAGACTGATAATTGTTTAAGCTCAAATCCACTTGGACATACAGTGTATGCATATTATTGTGTTGGTACAACTGTTTGTATCATGGCGAGTTAGTTTTGTAAAGAATATCACTACGAGACGCAGTAACAGTAACAGTTTCAGCATAATCACATTGTTTTATCTAATTAATGGTGGAGTACATTGTATTATATATTTTATCTTATTTTTATCTGTTATCTAAATAATTATGGCCTTTGTATATCTAAATATTTTAGGGTACGATCCCATCAACTTTTGATGATTTAGATGTAATAGAATTCCAAATCAAGTGTCAACAAGTGGTGAGTTGTTACTATTTATAGTTGTTTTGAGTTGTTTCTATACAAAAACTAATACAAGTAACTTTGTTTGATGAAATTCTATTTCTTTAGGTGCGGTCACATAAATGTAATTTGTTATCGGATTTTCCATTGATGGCTTTAACTATTTGAACTTTTAGTCATAAATATGACCGTTTTATTGAGTTTCTTAGGATGTTTTGTTTTTAATTTAATTTTTTATATGGTATATGGTTTTAAAAAGATTTTTTAACCAATTTTGCAGGGTTCAACAACATCAACATTTTTCTTGATGACAGTTGATGTTCAAGATATCAACGACAATAGTCCTGTTTTCACAAATACTCCATACTTAACTAATGTCAATGAGGTTTGTATATTGAATATTAATAATTCAAGGGTGCCTTGTGGTCGTGATCGTATGGTAATTGGATTTACAACAACATATGCTACCACTAAAGTTGTGAAGTTAAATCCTGCTCATGGCAAGGTGTACTTGATACAACATTATGTGATAAAGTATGTCAGTGACTTGTGGCAATACAGTTCTCACAAACACAGAAACACTCCATACTTAACCAGTGTCACTGAAGTTTATATAAGAAATAAAGTGAAACATGTTTAAACCAAACCTCCTTGTGACCAACTTTGTGTTCAGATTAGACAGGTGTTCTGTTTATACAGGCTAAATTAACATACATTTCCTACATTTGGTCCTGTCTGTCTGTTCATCATAATAGTTAGTATGCACAACTCCTGCTACATTTTAAATGGACATTTTTCAAAACTTTGAATGAAGAATCACATATTTATATGGCTATTTGATCAGACCAGTTTGAAAGAGTATTTGCATTTTTTGACTTGCCGGTAGAGATAAAATAACTCTATTCGTCATGTGAGCTTTCAAAGGGATTTGGCTAAAAAAGCAAACAGAAAATAAGCCTAGTTATAAGATATAATAAAATAAGAATCAACATAGGGCACTAGTATGACCGTTAGTTGTAATTAAAGGATGTTCTAAGAGTTCTTAGATAAACAATGACTCTATTCCGTACCCCTTGTAATCCAGTCATTTGCTAGCAGAGAGGTTTACAACTTTAAGTTATTGGTATAAATCTGGGCCACTCTCACGAAAGGCCCCTCCTCTTATCAGACCACATTTCAGATTCACTGAGATAGTGAAATACTACTAAATTGCTAACTTGTCCCTTTTGAGAAAGGCCACCTTTTCATTGCAAAAAGGGGGGCCTTGTAAAAGGGTGATTTCTGTACATATTTTCTTATCTTTAAACTTTAACAAGAAATAGAGAGCTCAAATTGATACATCTTCTTTTCCTTTAAAAGTTGTCTCCAGTTGGCACAACAGTCTATAAAGATATAACAGCTTCAGATAATGATGCCGGTGTTAACAAAAACATTGACTTTGCCATTGTTGCTGGGAATGCAGACATTGTAAGTTATGTTTGTTTTTACGTTATACTTTTGTTGATTACTTCCGATATGCATAAATGCTATTTACAGGGTAATCAATCACACTAGAAGGTATACTGTGCATATAATTATGACTTTTTAAAGAAATTATATTAAATTATTTCACCAAAATTGAACTTTTCTTTTGAAAAGAAATTTTAAACAGTGATGGTCAACAATTCAATTAATATCAACAAATCGAACAACTACCTGTCACTTCAAATCATAGAACATAAATAAAAAAAAACATGACATGTGTCGATGGAAATCCAGGTCCTGGCTGATGGTCAACACTTCAACCAATATCAACGAAACAAAGAATCATGTATGTTGAAATACAAAACATGATGTTTTCCTTATTGAAAGTAGTATGGTTTATCAGATAAAAAAAATAATGCTTTTATACATTAAGAGAAAATGAAAACTTTAATTTTGTCACTTACGGTAGTCATCCCTCCATCTACAGTAATTAGCGTTCTATTCGGAATACATACACGTCTGATGAATAAACATGACTTGGAAGATTTGAACGAAAAAAATAAATCTCAAAAGATTTAGATAGTCATTGTAAAGATAAAATGTATTTTTTATTTACAGCGTGATGGCTCTCAGAAATTCAACATTCCAACACCACGATTGGGTTATGTTGTAATTCAATCACCACTTGATTTTGAAGAGCTAAATGCAATAGGACAAACCTACTATATTCTCAACATTACTGCCACAGTAAGTTTAGAATGTAGTCAAATCTGTATTAAGAGGTCGCCTTTGGAACAAAGAAAAAGTGGTCTTTAAAGATGATCTCTTAAAAGAGGTTCAATTCATATAAAATTTTCTATGACAGGACAAGAAAAAGGTGGCCTTTTAATAGAGGTGAAATCTTGGGCAGGTTTGACTGTATTTGTAAATACAGTAGTCTCTCTCTTATTATACCCCTCCCTACAAAGGCCACCACCTATTCTTGTCATTTTATTATAGGATGAATGTTCCTAGAGATTCTTGAGTTCATGACTACCTTGGTAATGTAATAGTTAGTGCGCTATGTCTGGACTCAAGTGTGTAAATTAAGGTTGAGTTCAATCCCTGGCCTGATCAAACCAATGACTGCAAAATTTGTATGTTCTGCTTCTCTGCTAATCACACCACATTAAGGAGTAAGAATACAGAGTGAATGAGTCAGAATGATGTATATCTGTAGTCAAGTACAAAAACAGACATCATCATCATATTATCAGAAAGTAGCACTTTCTCATCATGAAATAGATAAAAAAAAAATGATCACTTGGCATTAAGCAACTGCTCATGCCTTCTTTATAGGTTTGACTTTTTTCAGCTTTATAATACTCTATCTCCTTCCTTGCTGACAAGTAATATCTGTCTTTTTGAGATCCATGTTAGAACAATTAAAAATAAATTGAAAACAACAGGATTAAACCTAAATTGAAATAAAAACATAATTAAACATTAGTTGAAGAAGTATTTATGAATATAATTTAAACTTATGGTTTATATGACAGTTATAAAAATTTGAGGTTTGTGCTTAACTGACATTGCTGGTAACTTTACAAAATCTTTTATCAAAATGGAAATCTTGTTGTTTTTTTTGTCATACTGATTTGGAAAATTGTATTGGTTTTATATCTATATTGTACCCAAGAAATAAGAAAGCTTACACAACATGTAAACTTTGATAAAAATTTCTAATTTAAAGTCAAAGGAAGGGATGTGTACTATAAACAAAATTTACGTAATCAATTTTTATGCAGCATATATAAACTTTGATACCAATTACTCAAGAAGTCAAAAGACTTATATGTGTGTACTATCTACAATCATTTACGGTAATCAGTTTTGTGGTAATTGTTGATTTTCAGGATCAAGCAACAGCTGTCTCTGATAGAAAAACAACATACACACAGTTGAGGATAGATGTTACTGATGGTGACGATTTGCCTCCCATCTTTGAGGTGAAAAACTGTGTCAGAGTGGAAAAAAATCTGTTTTCATCCCACATACACTACTGAAGTTACATCTAATGCTATTGTAAGTACACTACAGAAGTTACATCTAATGCTATTGTAAGTACACTACAGAAGTTACATCTAATGCTATTGTAAGTACACTACAGAAGGTACATCTAATGCTGTTGTAAGTACACTACAGAAGTTACATCTAATGCTATTGTAAGTACACTACAAAAGTTGCATCTAAGTACACTACAGAAGTTACATCTAATGCTATTGTAAGTACACTACAGAAGTTACATCTAATGCTATTTTAAGTATACTACAGAAGTTACATCTAATGCTATTGTAAGTACCTTATTCAAATGGTTGATGTGACAATTTTTGTTTTCATTTTTTTTTATATTATATTAAATAGAAATTTTAATATAGTTACAACTTCTATTTTGTGTCTAGTGATTATGAAGTGTACAATACATATATCTAGAAACATTGTTCTGTGATCGTAAAGTTTTCAAGTCATGGTTTCATAAATTATTTCTATTATAATATGGTACTAGAGTCGATATTAGTAAAACTGAAAGAACAACAGTTATTCATCTTATTTTCCTCTATTTTGTAGTCTTTTTTTATTTGTAAATTGTATCATTATGATGTCAGTATATTATAGTGTGACGTGACTACAGACCTACCTGGCATACAAATTTTCATGTTTTGAGTTTCATTTACATACTAATAAAATTGGCCACTCAAAGCACTGTATCCAGTATATACAGTGTTTTGATTGGATGATTAGGAGCTTGAAGGCTTGATGACCATAAGTCCAGGTCTCAGATTGATAAATATTTTGTGATATATAAATTCATAAATGGAATGAATATGACGTATTGTAATAAGATTGTCTCGTTTGTTTATAAGTGAATTATTACCGGTAAGTTCATATTTGGACAAAATGTTAAGTGGAAATTTATTTCATTATGATTTCAGGGTGGAATTTTAACATTACGACCAGAGAACAGCCCATCACTAACAGCTGTCTTTGATGCACAAGACCAGGATACATTGAATGCATCTATAATATTCACAGTTGAGCAAAGTAAGTGTTTTAGGGAATTCATTATATAATACATATGCAGCTATATATTTATCATCTTTGCTAGCCAAGGGTTGCGATTCGGGTCCCCCTTCTCTCCACCCTTGGTAGATCTAGAATACATTTTGAAATTCGCACGCAATGCCACCTGGTGGTTTATCGAAGTTGCGCCCCTTACATAGTCGTAATCGCCAGCCAATCAGAATCGTTATGTTATACGTATGTTGGAGAATTGAAAATGGCAGCGCCCAGTGAAGAAAAACTTATTTGTGATCAGTTTAATTTGGAAGCACTTACTGTCAACCAATTGAAAGTTTCAAAGCTTTGGCAGACGGGAAAGATGTTTTCATTGGAACCAAAACGGGAAGTGGCAAATCGTTGTCATATGAAAGCATTCCGGTGCCATCTTTGTTTACATTTCGTCGATAACATGTGCTCCGTGTAAAACGTCTTCTGATTGGATACGTGTACTGGTAGCCGTAACCAATAAAATATTAAAGCGCGAATCCTCAAAATGTATTCTAGATCTGCCAAGGGTGGAGAGAAGGGGGACCCGAATCGTAACTCTTGGTTAGCCAAGATGTATATTTATATACTCCTTATTAATGTGGTTTTAAGAATTGTGTCAAATTGCACTGAAAAATAACACAACCAAAAATACAGTAAATATAGAGTGGTTTATGTTCTTATCTGGAGCCTGGATGGTCAAGTGGTTTAGGTTTTTAATTGGAGCCTGGGTGGTAGAGTGGTTTATGTTCTTATCTGGAGCCTGGATGGTAGAATGGTTTATGTTCTTATCTGGAGTCTGGGTGGTAGAGTGGTTTATGTTGTTATCTGGAGTCAGAGTGGTTTATGTTCTTATCTGGAGTCTGTGTGGTAGAGTGGTTTATGTTCTTATCTGGAGTCAGAGTGGTTTATGTTCTGATCTGGAGTCTGTGTGGTAGAGTGGTTTATGTTCTTATCTGGAGTCTGGGTGATAGAGTGATTTATGTTCTTATCTTGAGTCTGGATGGTAGAGTGGTTTATGTTCTTATCTGGAGTCTGGGTGGTAGAGTGGTTTATGTTCTTATCTGAGTCTGGGTGGTAGAGTGGTTTATGTTCTTATCTGGAGTCTGGGTGGTAGAGTGGTTTATGTTCTTATTTGGAGCCTGGATGGTAGAGTGGTTTATGTTCTTATCTGAAGTCTGGATGGTAGAGTGGTTTATGTTCTTATCTGGAGTCTGGGTGGTAGAGTGGTTTATGTTCTTATCTGGAGTCAGAGTGGTTTATGTTCTTATCTGGAGTCTGGGTGGTAGAGTGGTTTATGTTCTTATCTGGAGTCTGGATGGTAGAGTGATTTATGTTCTTATCTTGAGTCTGGATGGTAGAGTGGTTTATGTTCTTATCTGGAGTCTGGGTGGTAGAGTGGTTTATGTTCTTATCTGAGTCTGGGTGGTAGAGTGGTTTATGTTCTTATCTGGAGTCTGGGTGGTAGAGTGGTTTATGTTCTTATTTGGAGCCTGGATGGTAGAGTGGTTTATGTTCTTATCTGAAGTCTGGATGGTAGAGTGGTTTATGTTCTTATCTGGAGTCTGGGTGGTAGAGTGGTTTATGTTCTTATCTGGAGCCTGGATGGTAGAGTGGTTTATGTTCTTATCTGGAGTCTGGGTGGTAGAGTGGTTTATGTTCTTATTTGGAGCCTGGATGGTAGAGTGGTTTATGTTCTTATCTGGAGTCTGGGTGGTAGAGTGGTTTATGTTCTTATCTGGAGTCTGGGTGGTAGAGTGGTTTATGTTCTTATCTGGAGTTTGGGTGGTAGAGTGGTTTATGTTCTTATCTGGAGTCTGGGTGGTAGAGTGGTTTATGTTCTTATCTGGAGTCTGGGTGGTAGAGTGGTTTATGTTCTTATCTGGAGCCTGGATGTTAGAGTGGTTTATGTTCTTATCTGGAGCCTGGATGGTAGAGTGGTTTATGTTCTTATCTGGAGTCTGGGTGGTAGAGTGGTTTATGTTCTTATTTGGAGCCTGGATGGTAGAGTGGTTTATGTTCTTATCTGGAGTCTGGGTGGTAGAGTGGTTTATGTTCTTATCTGGAGTCTGGGTGGTAGAGTGGTTTATGTTCTTATCTGGAGTCTGGGTGGTCAAGTGGTTTATGTTCTTATCTGGAGTCTGGGTGGTAGAGTGGTTTATGTTCTTATTTGGAGCCTGGATGGTAGAGTGGTTTATGTTCTTATCTGGAGTCTGGATGGTAGAGTGGTTTATGTTCTTATCTGGAGTCAGAGTGGTTTATGTTCTTATCTGGAGTCTGGGTGGTAGAGTGGTTTATGTTCTTATTTGGAGCCTGGATGGTAGAGTGGTTTATGTTCTTATCTGAAGTCTGGATGGTAGAGTGGTTTATGTTCTTATCTGGAGCCTGGATGGTAGAGTGGTTTATGTTCTTATCTGGAGTCTGGATGGTAGAGTGGTTTATGTTCTTATCTGGAGTCTGGGTGGTAGAGTGGTTTATGTTCTTATCTGGAGTCTGGGTGGTCAAGTGGTTTATGTTCTTATCTGAGTCAGAGTGGTTTATGTTCTTATCTGGAGTCTGGGCGGTCAAGTGGTTTATGTTCTTATCTGGAGTTTGGGTGGTCAAGTGGTTTACGTTCTTATCTGGAGTCTGGGTGGTCAAGTGGTTTATGTTCTTATCTGGAGTCTGGGTGGTCAAGTGGTTTATGTTCTTATCTGGAGTCTGGGTGGTAGAGTGGTTTATGTTCTTATCTGGAGTCTGGGTGGTCAAGTGGCTTATGTTCTTATCTGAGTCTGGATGGTAGAGGGGTTTATGTTCTTATCTGGAGTCTGGGTGGTCAAGTGGTTTATGTTCTTATCTGGAGTCTGGGTGATCAAGTGGCTTATGTTCTTATCTGAGTCTGGGTGGTCAAGTGGTTTATGTTCTTATCTTGGTCTGGGTGGTAGAGGGGTTTATGTTCTTATCTTGGTCTGGGTGGTAGAGGGGTTTATGTTCTTATCTGGAGTCTGGGTGGTCAAGTGGTTTATGTTCTTATCTGAGTCTGGGTGGTCAAGTGGTTTATGTTCTTATCTTGGTCTGGGTGGTAGAGGGGTTTATGTTCTTATCTGGAGTCTGGGTGGTCAAGTGGTTTATGTTCTTATCTGAGTCTGGGTGATCAAGGTGATTTATGTTCTTATCTGGAGTCTGGGTGGTCAAGTGGTTTATGTTCTTATCTGGAGTCTGGGTGATCAAGTGGTTTATGTTCTTATCTGGAGTCTGGGTGGTCAAGTGGTTTATGTTCTTATCTGAGTCTGGGTGATCAAGTGGTTTATGTTCTTATCTGGAGTCTGTGTGGTCAAGTGGTTTATGCTCTTATCTGGAGCCTGGATGGTCAAGTGGTTTATGTTCTTATCTGGAGCCTGGATGGTCAAGTGGTATAGGTTTTTAATTGGAGCCTGGGTGGTAGAGTGGTTTATGTTCTTATCTGGAGTCTGGGTGGTAGAGTGGTTTATGTTCTTATCTGGAGCCTGGATGGTAGAGTGGTTTATGTTCTTATCTGGAGTCAGAGTGGTTTATGTTCTTATCTGGAGTCTGGGTGGTAGAGTGATTTATATTCTTATCTGGAGTCTGGATGGTCAAGTGGTTTATGTTCTTATCTGAGTCACAGTGGTTTATGTTCTTATCTGGAGTCTGGGCGGTCAAGTGGTTTATGTTCTTATCTGGAGTTTGGGTGGTCAAGTGGTTTATGTTCTTATCTGGAGTCTGGGTGGTCAAGTGGTTTATGTTCTTATCTGGAGTCTGGGTGGTCAAGTGGTTTATGTTCTTATCTGGAGTCTGGGTGGTAGAGTGGTTTATGTTCTTATCTGGAGTCTGGGTGGTCAAGTGGCTTATGTTCTTATCTGAGTCTGGGTGGTAGAGGGGTTTATGTTCTTATCTGGAGTCTGGGTGGTCAAGTGGTTTATGTTCTTATCTGGAGTCTGGGTGATCAAGTGGCTTATGTTCTTATCTGAGTCTGGGTGGTAGAGGGGTTTATGTTCTTATCTGGAGTCTGGGTGGTCAAGTGGTTTATGTTCTTATCTGAGTCTGGGTGATCAAGGTGATTTATGTTCTTATCTGGAGTCTGGGTGGTCAAGTGGTTTATGTTCTTATCTGGAGTCTGGGTGGTCAAGTGGTTTATGTTCTTATCTGGAGTCTGGGTGGTAAAGTGGTTTATGTTCTTATCTGGAGTCTGGGTGGTCAAGTGGTTTATGTTCTTATCTGAGTCTGGGTGATCAAGTGGTTTATGTTCTTATCTGGAGTCTGTGTGGTCAAGTGGTTTATGTTCTTATCTGGAGCCTGGATGGTCAAGTGGTTTATGTTCTTATCTGGAGCCTGGATGGTCAAGTGGTTTAGGTTTTTAATTGGAGCCTGGGTGGTAGAGTGGTTTATGTTCTTATCTGGAGTCTGGGTGGTAGAGTGGTTTATGTTCTTATCTGGAGCCTGGATGGTAGAGTGGTTTATGTTCTTATCTGGAGTCAGAGTGGTTTATGTTCTTATCTGGAGTCTGGGTGGTAGAGTGATTTATATTCTTATCTGGAGTCTGGATGGTAGAGTGGTTTATGTTCTTATCTGGAGTCTGGGTGGTAGAGTGGTTTATGTTCTTATCTGGAGTCTGGATGGTAGAGTGGTTTATGTTCTTATCTGGAGTCTGATTGGTCAAGTGGTTTATGTTCTTATCTGAGTCTGGGTGGTCAAGTGGTTTATGTTCTTATCTGGAGCCTGGGTGGTAGAGTGGTTTATGTTCTTATCTGGAGCCTGGATGGTAGAGTGGTTTATGTTCTTATCTGGAGTCTGGGTGGTAGAGTGGTTTATGTTCTTATCTGAGTCTGGGTGGTAGAGTGGTTTATGTTCTTATCTGGAGCCTGGATGGTAGATTGGTTTATGTTCTTATCTGGAGCCTGGGTGGTCAAGTGGTTTATGTTCTTATCTGAGTCTGGGTGGTAGAGTGGTTTATGTTCTTATCTGGAGTCTGGATGGTAGAGTGGTTTATGTTCTTATCTGGAGTCTGGGTGGTAGAGTGGTTTATGTTCTTATCTGGAGTCTGGATGGTAGAGTGGTTTATGTTCTTATCTGGAGTCTGGTTGGTCAAGTGGTTTATGTTCTTATCTGAGTCTGGGTGGTCAAGTGGTTTATGTTCTTATCTGGAGTCTGGGTGGTAGAGTGGTTTATGTTCTTATCTGGAGCCTGGGTGGTAGAGTGGTTTATGTTCTTATCTGGAGCCTGGGTGGTAGAGTGGTTTATGTTCTTATCTGGAGCCTGGATGGTAGAGTGGTTTATGTTCTTATCTGGAGTCTGGGTGGTAGAGTGGTTTATGTTCTTATCTGGAGCCTGGGTGGTAGAGTGGTTTATGTTCTTATCTGGAGCCTGGATGGTAGAATGGTTTATGTTCTTATCTGGAGTCTGGGTGGTCAAGTGGTTTATGTTCTTATCTGAGTCTGGGTGGTAGAGTGGTTTATGTTCTTATCTGGAGTCTGGGTGGTAGAGTGGTTTATGTTCTTATCTGGAGTCTGGATGGTAGAGTGGTTTATGTTCTTATCTGGAGTCTGGGTGGTCAAGTGGTTTATGCTCTTATCTGAGTCTGGGTGGTAGAGTGGTTTATGTTCTTATCTGGATTCTGGGTGGTAGAGTGGTTTATGTTCTTATCTGAAGCCTGGATGGTAGAGTGGTTTATGTTCTTATCTGGAGTATGGATGGTAGAGTGGTTTATGTTCTTATCTGGAGTCTGGGTGGTAGAGTGATTTATGTTCTTATCTGGAGTCTCGGTGGTAGAGTGGTTTATGTTCTTATCTGGAGTCTGGATGGTAGAGTGGTTTATGTTCTTATCTGGAGTCTGGGTGGTCAAGTGGTTTATGTTCTTATCTGAGTCTGGGTGGTAGAGTGGTTTATGTTCTTATCTGGAGTCTGGGTGGTAGAGTGGTTTATGTTCTTATCTGGAGTCTGGGTGGTCAAGTGGTTTATGTTCTTATCTGAGTCAGAGTGGTTTATGCTCTTATCTGGAGTCTGGGTGGTCAAGTGGTTTATGTTCTTATCTGGAGTCTGGGTGGTCAAGTGGTTTATGTTCTTATCTGGAGTCTGGGTGGTCAAGTGGTTTATGTTCTTATCTGGAGTCTGGGTGGTCAAGTGGTTTATGTTCTTATCTGTGTATGGGTGGTAGAGTGGTTTATGTTCTTATCTGGAGTCTGGGTGGTCAAGTGGCTTATGTTCTTATCTGAGTCTGGGTGGTCAAGTGGTTTATGTTCTTATCTGGAGCCTGGATGGTAGAGTGGTTTATGTTCTTATCTGGACTCTGGATGGTAGAGGGGTTTATGTTCTTATCTGGAGTCTGGGTGGTCAAGTGGTTTATGTTCTTATCTTGGTCTGGGTGGTAGAGGGGTTTATGTTCTTATCTGGAGTTTGGGTGGTCAAGTGGTTTATGTTCTTATCTGAGTCTGGGTGATCAAGTGGTTTATGTTCTTATCTGGAGTCGGTGTGGTCAAGTGGTTTATGTTCTTATCTGGAGCCTGGATGGTCAAGTGGTTTATGTGCTTATCTGGAGCCTGGGTGGTCAAGTGGTTTAGGTTTTTAATTGGAGCCTGGGTGGTAGAGTGGTTTATGTTCTTATCTGAAGCCTGGATGGTAGAGTGGTTTATGTTCTTATCTGGAGTCAGAGTGGTTTATGTTCTTATCTGGAGTCTGGGTGGTAGAGTGATTTATGTTCTTATCTGGAGTCTGGATGGTCAAGTGGTTTATGTTCTTATCTTGAGTCTGGGTGGTAGAGTGGTTTATGTTCTTATCTGGAGTCTGGGTGGTAGAGTGGTTTATGTTCTTATCTGGAGTCTGGGTGGTAGAGTGGTTTATGTTCTTATCTGGAGTCTGGGTGGTAGAGTGGTTTATGTTCTTATCTTGAGTCTGGGTGGTAGAGTGGTTTATGTTCTTATCTGGAGCCTGGATGGTAGAGTGGTTTATGTTCTTATCTGGAGTCTGGGTGGTAGAGTGGTTTATGTTCTTATCTGGAGTCTGGGTGGTAGAGTGGTTTATGTTCTTATCTGGAGTCTGGGTGGTAGAGTGGTTTATGTTCTTATCTGGAGTCTGGATGGTAGAGTGGTTTATGTTCTTATCTGGAGTCTGGGTGGTCAAGTGGTTTATGTTCTTATCTGAGTCTGGGTGGTAGAGTGGTTTATGTTCTTATCTGGAGTCTGGATGGTAGAGTGGTTTATGTTCTTATCTGAAGTCTGGGTGGTAGAGTGGTTTATGTTCTTATCTGGAGTCTGGGTGGTAGAGTGGTTTATGTTCTTATCTGAAGCCTGGATGGTAGAGTGGTTTATGTTCTTATCTGGAGTCTGGATGGTAGAGTGGTTTATGTTCTTATCTGGAGTTTGGGTTGTAGAGTGATTTATGTTCTTATCTGGAGTCTGGATGGTAGAGTGGTTTATGTTCTTATCTGGAGTCTGGATGGTAGAGTGGTTTATGTTCTTATCTGGAGCCTGGATGGTAGAGTGGTTTATGTTCTTATCTGGAGTCTGGGTGGTAGAGTGGTTTATGTTCTTATCTGAAGTCTGGGTGGTAGAGTGGTTTATGTTCTTATCTGGAGTCTGGGTGGTAGAGTGGTTTATGTTCTTATCTGCAGTCTCGGTGGTAGAGTGGTTTATGTTCTTATCTGGAGTCTGGATGGTAGAGTGGTTTATGTTCTTATCTGGAGTCTGGGTGGTCAAGTGGTTTATGTTCTTATCTGAGTCTGGGTGGTAGAGTGGTTTATGTTCTTATCTGGAGTCTGGGTGGTCAAGTGGTTTATGTTCTTATCTGAGTCTGGATGGTAGAGTGGTTTATATTCTTATCTGGAGTCTGGGTGGTCAAGTGGTTTATGTTCTTATCTGGAGTCTGGGTGATCAAGTGGCTTATGTTCTTATCTGAGTCTGGGTGGTAGAGGGGTTTATGTTCTTATCTGGAGTCTGGGTGGTCAAGTGGTTTATGTTCTTATCTGAGTCTGGGTGATCAAGGTGATTTATGTTCTTATCTGGAGTCTGGGTGGTCAAGTGGTTTATGTTCTTATCTGGAGTCTGGGTGGTCAAGTGGTTTATGTTCTTATCTGGAGTCTGGGTGGTAAAGTGGTTTATGTTCTTATCTGGAGTCTGGGTGGTCAAGTGGTTTATGTTCTTATCTGAGTCTGGGTGATCAAGTGGTTTATGTTCTTATCTGGAGTCTGTGTGGTCAAGTGGTTTATGTTCTTATCTGGAGCCTGGATGGTCAAGTGGTTTATGTTCTTATCTGGAGCCTGGATGGTCAAGTGGTTTAGGTTTTTAATTGGAGCCTGGGTGGTAGAGTGGTTTATGTTCTTATCTGGAGTCTGGGTGGTAGAGTGGTTTATGTTCTTATCTGGAGCCTGGATGGTAGAGTGGTTTATGTTCTTATCTGGAGTCAGAGTGGTTTATGTTCTTATCTGGAGTCTGGGTGGTAGAGTGATTTATATTCTTATCTGGAGTCTGGATGGTAGAGTGGTTTATGTTCTTATCTGGAGTCTGGGTGGTAGAGTGGTTTATGTTCTTATCTGGAGTCTGGATGGTAGAGTGGTTTATGTTCTTATCTGGAGTCTGATTGGTCAAGTGGTTTATGTTCTTATCTGAGTCTGGGTGGTCAAGTGGTTTATGTTCTTATCTGGAGCCTGGGTGGTAGAGTGGTTTATGTTCTTATCTGGAGCCTGGATGGTAGAGTGGTTTATGTTCTTATCTGGAGTCTGGGTGGTAGAGTGGTTTATGTTCTTATCTGAGTCTGGGTGGTAGAGTGGTTTATGTTCTTATCTGGAGCCTGGATGGTAGATTGGTTTATGTTCTTATCTGGAGCCTGGGTGGTCAAGTGGTTTATGTTCTTATCTGAGTCTGGGTGGTAGAGTGGTTTATGTTCTTATCTGGAGTCTGGATGGTAGAGTGGTTTATGTTCTTATCTGGAGTCTGGGTGGTAGAGTGGTTTATGTTCTTATCTGGAGTCTGGATGGTAGAGTGGTTTATGTTCTTATCTGGAGTCTGGTTGGTCAAGTGGTTTATGTTCTTATCTGAGTCTGGGTGGTCAAGTGGTTTATGTTCTTATCTGGAGTCTGGGTGGTAGAGTGGTTTATGTTCTTATCTGGAGCCTGGGTGGTAGAGTGGTTTATGTTCTTATCTGGAGCCTGGGTGGTAGAGTGGTTTATATTCTTATCTGGAGCCTGGATGGTAGAGTGGTTTATGTTCTTATCTGGAGTCTGGGTGGTAGAGTGGTTTATGTTCTTATCTGGAGCCTGGGTGGTAGAGTGGTTTATGTTCTTATCTGGAGCCTGGATGGTAGAATGGTTTATGTTCTTATCTGGAGTCTGGGTGGTCAAGTGGTTTATGTTCTTATCTGAGTCTGGGTGGTAGAGTGGTTTATGTTCTTATCTGGAGTCTGGGTGGTAGAGTGGTTTATGTTCTTATCTGGAGTCTGGATGGTAGAGTGGTTTATGTTCTTATCTGGAGTCTGGGTGGTCAAGTGGTTTATGCTCTTATCTGAGTCTGGGTGGTAGAGTGGTTTATGTTCTTATCTGGATTCTGGGTGGTAGAGTGGTTTATGTTCTTATCTGAAGCCTGGATGGTAGAGTGGTTTATGTTCTTATCTGGAGTATGGATGGTAGAGTGGTTTATGTTCTTATCTGGAGTCTGGGTGGTAGAGTGATTTATGTTCTTATCTGGAGTCTCGGTGGTAGAGTGGTTTATGTTCTTATCTGGAGTCTGGATGGTAGAGTGGTTTATGTTCTTATCTGGAGTCTGGGTGGTCAAGTGGTTTATGTTCTTATCTGAGTCTGGGTGGTAGAGTGGTTTATGTTCTTATCTGGAGTCTGGGTGGTAGAGTGGTTTATGTTCTTATCTGGAGTCTGGGTGGTCAAGTGGTTTATGTTCTTATCTGAGTCAGAGTGGTTTATGCTCTTATCTGGAGTCTGGGTGGTCAAGTGGTTTATGTTCTTATCTGGAGTCTGGGTGGTCAAGTGGTTTATGTTCTTATCTGGAGTCTGGGTGGTCAAGTGGTTTATGTTCTTATCTGGAGTCTGGGTGGTCAAGTGGTTTATGTTCTTATCTGTGTATGGGTGGTAGAGTGGTTTATGTTCTTATCTGGAGTCTGGGTGGTCAAGTGGCTTATGTTCTTATCTGAGTCTGGGTGGTCAAGTGGTTTATGTTCTTATCTGGAGCCTGGATGGTAGAGTGGTTTATGTTCTTATCTGGACTCTGGATGGTAGAGGGGTTTATGTTCTTATCTGGAGTCTGGGTGGTCAAGTGGTTTATGTTCTTATCTTGGTCTGGGTGGTAGAGGGGTTTATGTTCTTATCTGGAGTTTGGGTGGTCAAGTGGTTTATGTTCTTATCTGAGTCTGGGTGATCAAGTGGTTTATGTTCTTATCTGGAGTCGGTGTGGTCAAGTGGTTTATGTTCTTATCTGGAGCCTGGATGGTCAAGTGGTTTATGTGCTTATCTGGAGCCTGGGTGGTCAAGTGGTTTAGGTTTTTAATTGGAGCCTGGGTGGTAGAGTGGTTTATGTTCTTATCTGAAGCCTGGATGGTAGAGTGGTTTATGTTCTTATCTGGAGTCAGAGTGGTTTATGTTCTTATCTGGAGTCTGGGTGGTAGAGTGATTTATGTTCTTATCTGGAGTCTGGATGGTCAAGTGGTTTATGTTCTTATCTTGAGTCTGGGTGGTAGAGTGGTTTATGTTCTTATCTGGAGTCTGGGTGGTAGAGTGGTTTATGTTCTTATCTGGAGTCTGGGTGGTAGAGTGGTTTATGTTCTTATCTGGAGTCTGGGTGGTAGAGTGGTTTATGTTCTTATCTTGAGTCTGGGTGGTAGAGTGGTTTATGTTCTTATCTGGAGCCTGGATGGTAGAGTGGTTTATGTTCTTATCTGGAGTCTGGGTGGTAGAGTGGTTTATGTTCTTATCTGGAGTCTGGGTGGTAGAGTGGTTTATGTTCTTATCTGGAGTCTGGGTGGTAGAGTGGTTTATGTTCTTATCTGGAGTCTGGGTGGTAGAGTGGTTTATGTTCTTATCTGGAGTCTGGGTGGTCAAGTGGTTTATGTTCTTATCTGAGTCTGGGTGGTAGAGTGGTTTATGTTCTTATCTGGAGTCTGGATGGTAGAGTGGTTTATGTTCTTATCTGAAGTCTGGGTGGTAGAGTGGTTTATGTTCTTATCTGGAGTCTGGGTGGTAGAGTGGTTTATGTTCTTATCTGAAGCCTGGATGGTAGAGTGGTTTATGTTCTTATCTGGAGTCTGGATGGTAGAGTGGTTTATGTTCTTATCTGGAGTTTGGGTTGTAGAGTGATTTATGTTCTTATCTGGAGTCTGGATGGTAGAGTGGTTTATGTTCTTATCTGGAGTCTGGATGGTAGAGTGGTTTATGTTCTTATCTGGAGCCTGGATGGTAGAGTGGTTTATGTTCTTATCTGGAGTCTGGGTGGTAGAGTGGTTTATGTTCTTATCTGAAGTCTGGGTGGTAGAGTGGTTTATGTTCTTATCTGGAGTCTGGGTGGTAGAGTGGTTTATGTTCTTATCTGCAGTCTCGGTGGTAGAGTGGTTTATGTTCTTATCTGGAGTCTGGATGGTAGAGTGGTTTATGTTCTTATCTGGAGTCTGGGTGGTCAAGTGGTTTATGTTCTTATCTGAGTCTGGGTGGTAGAGTGGTTTATGTTCTTATCTGGAGTCTGGGTGGTCAAGTGGTTTATGTTCTTATCTGAGTCTGGATGGTAGAGTGGTTTATATTCTTATCTGGAGTCTGGATGGTAGAGTGGTTTATGTTCTTATCTGGAGTCTGGGTGGTAGAGTGGTTTATGTTCTTATCTGGAGTCTGGGTGGTAGAGTGGTTTATGTTCTTATCTGGAGTCGGTGTGGTCAAGTGGTTTATGTTCTTATCTGGAGCCTGGATGGTCAAGTGGTTTATGTTCTTATCTGGAGCCTGGGTGGTCAAGTGGTTTAGGTTTTTAATTGGAGCCTGGGTGGTCAAGTGGTTTATGTTCTTATCTGAAGTCTGGGTGGTAGAGTGGTTTATGTTCTTATCTGGAGTCTGGATGGTAGAGTGGTTTATGTTCTTATCTGGAGTCTGGGTGGTAGAGTGATTTATGTTCTTATCTGGAGTCTGGATGGTAGAGTGGTTTATGTTCTTATCTGGAGTCTGGATGGTAGAGTGGTTTATGTTCTTATCTGAAGTCTGGGTGGTAGAGTGGTTTATGTTCTTATCTGGAGTCTGGGTGGTAGAGTGGTTTATGTTCTTATCTGCAGTCTCGGTTGTAGAGTGGTTTATGTTCTTATCTGGAGTCTGGGTGGTCAAGTGGTTTATGTTCTTATCTGAGTCTGGGTGGTAGAGTGGTTTATGTTCTTATCTGGAGTCTGGGTGGTAGAGTGGTTTATGTTCTTATCTGGAGTCTGGATGGTAGAGTGGTTTATGTTCTTATCTGGAGTCTGGGTGGTAGAGTGGTTTATGTTCTTATCTGGAGTCTG
Organism: Bathymodiolus septemdierum; assembly: GCA_963383655.1. Classification (NCBI taxonomy): domain Eukaryota; kingdom Metazoa; phylum Mollusca; class Bivalvia; order Mytilida; family Modiolidae; genus Bathymodiolus; species Bathymodiolus septemdierum. The sequence goes on along the minus strand of OY726522.1, from coordinate 51,258,057 downwards.
GGTGGTAGAGTGGTTTATGTTCTTATCTGGAGTCTGGATGGTCAAGTGGTTTATGTTCTTTTCTGAGTCAGAGTGGTTTATGTTCTTATCTGGAGTCTGGGTGGTAGAGTGGTTTATGTTCTTATCTGGAGTCTGGGTGGTAGAGTGGTTTATGTTCTTATCTGGAGTCTGGGTGGTAGAGTGGTTTATGTTCTTATCTGGAGTCTGGGTGGTCAAGTGGTTTATGTTCTTATCTGAGTCTGGGTGGTAGAGTGGTTTATGTTCTTATCTGGAGTCTGGGTGGTCAAGTGGTTTATGTTCTTATCTTGAGTCTGTATGGTAGAGTGGTTTATGTTCTTATCTGGAGTCTGGGTGGTCAAGTGGTTTATGTTCTTATCTGAGTCTGGGTGGTAGAGTGGTTTATGTTCTTATCTGGAGTCTGGGTGGTAGAGTGGTTTATGTTCTTATCTGGAGTCTGGATGGTCAAGTGGTTTATGTTCTTATCTGAGTCAGAGTGGTTTATGTTCTTATCTGGAGTCTGGGTGGTAGAGTGGTTTATGTTCTTATCTGGAGTCTGGGTGGTCAAGTGGTTTATGTTCTTATCTGGAGTTTGGGTGGTCAAGTGGTTTATGTTCTTATCTGGAGTCTGGGTGGTCAAGTGGTTTATGTTCTTATCTGGAGTCTGGGTGGTGAAGTGGTGTATGTTCTTATCTGTGTCTGGGTGGTAGAGTGGTTTATGTTCTTATCTGGAGTCTGGGTGGTAGAGTGGTTTATGTTCTTATCTGGAGCCTGGGTGGTAGAGTGGTTTATGTTCTTATCTGGAGTCTGGGTGGTCAAGTGGCTTATGTTCTTATCTGAGTCTGGGTGGTAGAGGGATTTATGTTCTTATCTGGACTCTGGGTGGTCAAGTGGTGTATGTTCTTATCTGGAGTCTGGGTGGTAGAGTGGTTTATGTTCTTATCTGGAGTTTGGGTGGTGAAGTGGTTTATGTTCTTATCTGGAGTCTGGGTGGTAGAGTGGTTTATGTTCTTATCTGGAGTCTGGGTGGTCAAGTGGTTTATGTTCTTATCTGGAGTTTGGGTGGTCAAGTGGTTTATGTTCTTATCTGGAGTCTGGGTGGTCAAGTGGTTTATGTTCTTATCTGGAGTCTGGGTGGTCAAGTGGTTTATGTTCTTATCTGTGTCTGGGTGGTAGAGTGGTTTATGTTCTTATCTGGAGTCTGGGTGGTCAAGTGGCTTATGTTCTTATCTGAGTCTGGGTGGTAGAGGGATTTATGTTCTTATCTGGACTCTGGGTGGTCAAGTGGTGTATGTTCTTATCTGGAGTCTGGGTGGTAGAGTGGTTTATGTTCTTATCTGGAGTCTGGGTGGTAGAGTGGTTTATGTTCTTATCTGGAGTTTGGGTGGTCAAGTGGTTTATGTTCTTATCTGGAGTCTGGGTGGTCAAGTGGTTTATGTTCTTATCTGGAGTTTGGGTGGTGAAGTGGTTTATGTTCTTATCTGGAGTCTGGGTGGTAGAGTGGTTTATGTTCTTATCTGGAGTCTGGGTGGTCAAGTGGTTTATGTTCTTATCTGGAGTCTGGATGGTCAAGTGGTTTATGTTCTTATCTGGAGTCTGGGTGGTCAAGTGGCTTATGTTCTTATCTGAGTCTGGGTGATCAAGTGGTTTATGTTCTTATCTGGATCCTGGGTGGTCAAGTGGTTTATGTTCTTATCTGGAGCCTGGGTGGTCAAGTGGTTTAGGTTTTTATTTGGAGCCTGGGTGGTAGAGTGGTTTATGTTCTTATCTGGAGTCTGGGTGGTCAAGTGGTCATTGACTTCTGACTATGAACCTAACACCAGTGACATCAGTTCAAGCCAACTACCTATGCAATCAGTGCCTTACTACCACTTAAGTCGTGAGTTTGAACCCTGTTCATGCAGAGGTGTACTCGATACAACATTATGTGATAAATTTTGTCAGTAACTTGCAGTTGTTTCCTCCACCAGTAAAACTGACTGCCACGATATAACTGAAATATTGTTGAAAGTGGCATTATGTACCATAAACTAAAACTTCAGTTCAAGCCTTGTTACAGACCTTAAGTGTTAATGGTTCCAGTCACCTACCAAAGGCCAGGATGTTCCCCAGTCAGTTCATTATATCTGAACGACCTTTTCCCTCCCATGAAGTCTGGTAGTCGCTATATACCCTCAACTTGGATGCACAACACAATATTTTTACTAAATGACATGCAATTTTTTGCTATTGTAGCGATACCACCTGGATATCAAAACAGATTTACCATTTCGGGAACAGGAAGTACAGGAAAACGGTATACAGCTTCGTTGTCTCAAGTAGCAGCTATTAATAGAAATAACCTACAAGAGTTGGAAATTATTATAAAAGTAAGTAAAAGGCTTTAACAGGTAAGACTTATGTAGAAAACAACTGTATAATGACATCAACATTGAAACGTGTAACAAGGACCCAGTAGTTAAAAGTATTATTTTTTATTGTTCATAGGCGGCAGAACAGACAACTGAGAGACGATCCAGTAGAGCTGTAGTTAAGACTACAGTAACACAGGCTAATAACAATGATCCAGTAGTTACGATACCATTTACAGGTTACATCAATGAAAATTCACCCATTGGCTCAGCTCCTACCAACATTGATGGATCATCCCTGTTGAGGGTAACAGTAACAGATGGTGATCTGGTATGTGTAAATAAACACTCATGTGTCCCTGTAGTACATGACATATTTTAACTTTGTTGCTGGAAGATAATACTTTGATATGTTTAATTAAAGTTATACTATTTTATTACATGTATTAAGTTTGATTTACAGGAGAAGGATATTTATCAATTAAAATCCTTTTTTTATGTCCCGGCCACTAGGTGGCCGGGACATATAGTGTTACCCATGTCCGTAATTCCGAAATAAAACAGTTGCGACCACTTTTTTTTTCACTATGCTTGGAGATATTGACTTGATTTTTGGTATTTGAGTGTATAATGATGAGTTACAGATCAAGTTTACATTTCGTTCCGGTCCAATGAGCTTTGGCCGAGTAAAGGCCCTTGGACTTTGAAATTTGGCCAAATATTTAGGTGTCACCACTTTATTTCATTATGATTTGAGATATTGACTTGATTTTTGGTATGAGAGTGTATAATCATAAGTTACAGATCAACTTTGAAATTCATTTGTTATTCTTAGCCTATTACTGAGGGAATTAAAAAAGGGTGAAACATTTTCGAGCCTCCTTAGCATTCACGGCGGGGACATTCGTGTCGTTCCGACACATCTAGTTATGCTTCAGGGGCATTAAATTTTATGACGTCCGTACGTCTGTCTGTTCATACGTACGTCCAACACTTGGTTTCTGCCCAATAACTTAAGTTCCACTTAAGCAAATCATATGAAATTTATACACAAGGTCAGGGACCATAGAAAGAATGCCAAGTTTGATAAGGGACATTACCATATTTTCCGTTCAGAAGTAATGCCCGTGTTTACTTTCATTGAAAGTGGAGCCATCCATGTTCTGGGGTTACATTCTTACATTTTATTTAAGATTAAAACATTAGTTTATTTATTACTGTTGTTACAATGTTCTTGGTAGTTACTGTTTGACTACAAAGATTCCTGTTATTAAACATCAAGAACCCCAAACAATCTTTATGATATGTAAATAATTTCAAGTTATTGTTAGTAAATCACAATTATTCATTATTGCCTTATATCAGTTAAAAGCAGATTCTTTCACCTCAAACTATTAGTTATATTATACTTTTGTTTTTACTTCCACATTAAGTGCACATTTTATTTACATATATCTAGAAGAAAGTACTACTAGATGTACTTTGTGTTTGGTAAATGAAATTTGTCTTTTTTTAGAATTAAGTTTGATTTACAAGAAGGATATGAATAGTTATTGAAAATTATGGATACCCATAATTCTCAATAATTATTCATAATTGATAGTGAAGTTGTATATTTTTTCGGCTGGCTTTGGAAATACAATTTTTGTTTATATTAATGCCATAATAATGTATTTTCCGTAAACAATTATATATTTCTATTACAGGCACCTGGAGAAGTAGGACAGTATGATTTGACTATTGAAGGAACATCAGACTTTACCGTAACGACAGATGGATACATTATACTCAACACAAATACTCTTAATTATGAAGCAACACCTAGTTTTACCTTTACAGTAAGTTTTGCATTATTTTTTATGTGGAGAAGAGACTGCGCAGGAGATCTAGGTTAACTTTGATTCTATGATCAGTTAAAAAAAAATTCAGGCAGAGATGAGGTTAACACCAACAGTTTGATTGAAAAGATATTAAATTTTCAAAAAATCAAAAAAATGAATAATTAAGCATGAGGGTAAAGGCATATATGAATTTTTAAAACAAAATACGTTAAAATATCATTTTTGCATTGTTTTCCAGGTTCGAGCAACAGAAGTGGGAACAACGAGTCCACGGAATGGAGCTACTAATGTAATTGTTATTGTCAGAGATCTGAATGACAACCCACCCGTGTTTACCTCAACAAGTTACGCTGTTAGCACTGCTGAACAAGACTACTCAATCAGTCCAAAGTTATTAGTTACAGTATGTATATATTAACAAAATTACGTCATCTTTGTCCTGCGACCTCATCAGTGGTGTAATGGTTAGCATACTTGCCACAAGTGCAGTAGATCATGGATTCAATCCCCAGTCTGATCAAACTAAAGCCTATAAAATTAATATTTAATGCTTCTCCGCTAAGCAAACAGCATTTAGGAGTAAGAGCAAAGACTGGTTGGCTCATAATCAGAATGTGTATGAGTAGAACGACATGTCTACCTAAGGACTGTTGGTTCAGTGAGCTAACAATATAAAAATCTAAGTCAGTATGGTGGTCAAGTGCAAAGTGGACTTCATCTCATCAAAATGTAATTTGTTCTCGCCATGATATAGCTGAAAATTACTCATTTTTGTCTTGCCTTGATGAGATATAGGTGTTATTTTTCAATCGTCATGAAAACAGTATTAACAATTGTTAAGTTTGGAATTGCATCAGTTTAGCAATTCTGTTGATCCCTAGTTACAACGGCCACGCAATTCAAATAAAATGTTCGGCTCACTGATCAGAAATAGTTTTACAAATTCCCTGATGGATTTTAGATTTCAGATAAATGTTTTTCATTCAAGTATGTAAGTTGGATTTTAAAAGAAATGGTAAGCTTTAAATTGTGCCTTATTATTTATCAGAAAACAAAAAACAAAATTGTATTTTTGTTTGTAGGTTGTAGCTAACGATCTAGATAGCAATGCTAATGGTGACATAAAGTTTTCTATTGTGAATGTAACAAGTGGTGGCATGGGCAAGTTTTACATTTCTAAAACATCAGGGGCTGCAAATCCTCAAACAGCTGCCGTTAGCATAAATGGTAGTGTGATTGAGGGAGAAATTTATGTGATTATTGTCAAAGCTGAGGACTCTGCAACAACAGATAAAAGGTAATTATTACAATTGTAGTGTCAGTTGCAAGGTTATTGCTATTGCTATATGTTAAAAATGAGAATTCTAATGTGTCGCTTTAATTAAAGTAATTGGTTTTCTGTCTGGATATTTAATTTTTATTTAAACCTTATATAAGTATCCTGGATTTTATTGGTTGATTGTACACATTTTTTTGTGACGTCAGTAATGGTTATTGCTTAATCAATATTTTATCGTGAAACAGACCACAAAGTGAATACAGGACAAACGTCGTATTAGAATTTATGCTTTAAAACTATTCTGAAAAGAGTAGTATTGTTACTTATTGGTGAGAATACAGGACAGACGTCGTATTAGAATTTATGCTTTAAAACTATTCTGAAAAGAGTAGTATTGTTACTTATTGGTGAGAATAAAACAAAGCAAAAATCACAATGTAGGAACAATTCCAAAATCCAATAGAAAAATCGTAGATAGTGGCAAAATGAATACCCCTAAAACACATACATGACTGCTCATCATGTTTATATATGTTAATTCCATGGTGTCTGAAATAAATGTGAGGAATTTAAACAAAAACAGATTTTGGCATAGCAATTTAGACAACATGTTAAAAATAGATATTATAAAACATCAGATCACCGAGAGACTGTATGTTTTTATCTTTCTCAGGAGTACAACAATAACAGTTCAGGTAGATATAACAGGAACAGGAACCAGACCTCCCGTCATTCCGGCATCTGTGTACACCTTGTCTATCAGTGAGGGAACACCAATTGGTACATCAATATTTACAATACCTGTAAGTTATAGTTAACACTTCCATCATTATTTGTAATGAGGGAGGAGCCTAGGTTAAGTTATAGTTAACACTTGTGTGATTATTTGTAATGAGGGAGGAGTCTAGGTTAAGTTATAGTTAACACTTGTGTGATTATTTGTAATGAGGGAGGAGCCTAGGTTAAGTTATAGTTAACACTTGTGTGATTATTTGTAATGAGGCAGGAGCCTAGGTTAAGTTATAGTTAACACTTGTGTGATTATTTGTAATGAGGGAGGAGTCTAGGTTAAATTATAGTTAACACTTGTGTGATTATTTGTAATGAGGGAGGAGCCTAGGTTAAGTTATAGTTAACACTTGTGTGATTATTTGTAATGAGGGAGGAGTCTAGGTTAAGTTATAGTTAACACTTGTGTGATTATTTGTAATGAGGGAGGAGCCTAGGTTAAGTTATAATTAACACTTGTATGATTATTTGTAATGAGGGAGGAGCCTAGGTTAAGTTATAGTTAACACTTGTGTGATTATTTGTAATGAGGGAGGAGTCTAGGTTAAGTTATAATTAACACTTGTATGATTATTTGTAATGAGGAAGTAGCCTAGGTTAAGTTATAGTTAACACTTGTGTGATTATTTGTAATGAGGGAGGAGTCTAGGTTAAGTTATAGTTAACACTTGTGTGATTATTTGTAATGAGGGAGGAGCCTAGGTTAAGTTATAATTAACACTTGTATGATTATTTGTAATGAGGGAGGAGCCTAGGTTAAGTTATAGTTAACACTTGTGTGATTATTTGTAATGAGGAAGTAGCCTAGGTTAAGTTATAGTTAACACTTGTGTGATTATTTGTAATGAGGGAGGAACCTAGGTTAAGTTATAGTTAACACTTGTGTGATTATTTGTAATGAGGGAGGAGCCTAGGTTAAGTTATAGTTAACACTTGCATGATTATATGTAATGTGGGAGGAGTCTAGATTAAGTTATAGTTAACACTTGTGTGATTATTTGTAATGAGGGAGGAGCCCAGGTACTGTGTACCAGTTCATACTTACCTGTAAGTAATATTTATTGCCCGTTTGTTGGAGCAACAGAGGTATTGAGTGAAGGAACATCAGCTTGTACTTACATATTCACAAAACTTGTAAGTAATAGTTATCAATCTCATTATTGTTTACAATGATGGAGGAACCCAGGTAATCAGTGAGGGTTTAAACAGGAACAATTTCTTTCTTAGTTATAATTCATGAATTAATTAATTATCAAAATAAATTCATTTTTATGGAATTTAAGAAATTTAAACGAATAACATTTATCTTCTTTTATTAACTGTCTTCAGTTTTTCTTATCTGACAACATTAATTTTGAATGAATTAACAAGATCTTTATAGTGATCATTCAATTAGCTATTAACACACTTTTAATTTTCATGGTCGGTATAATTTTCTAACCTGTATGAACCGAACACCTGTCTATTTCGAACATAAAAACTGACAGGTTTAGACAGGTTTCACTGGGCAATGCAGTAGCAATAAATTGATTACACCTTCTAGTGCAGTCCTCACCATTTAAGATATGATATAATTTACCAAAGAATAGAAACCCCAGTTGTATACTATAAATATCCTACTTGTTTCTATTTTAGGCTACTGACCCAGAAGGATCAGCTTTGGTATATGCCATTACAGGAGGAAATAATGGCGATTTTACAATTAATACCAATACGTAAGTTTAGAATTTGTGAGTTTAGAGCTCGATTTTCTTACAGAAATCATCTTGCCCAAATTCAACACTATGTACCAGTTATTTCTAAAATTTTCTATGAATAAAAGATTTGCTCGTTGCCAAGGAATCAGTAATTTGGAGTAATAATTATCTTTCCATTTTCTTATTTCTGTGTACACTCGTTCGACAATAGATATGAGAATATTACCATAAAATGAAAAAATACTTTTTTTTAGGAAGATATTCCCTTGTCAATTGAAGTTCATAATGAAATTGCTTTATTACACAAGTGGCTTTTAAATAGAGTGGCTTTGTTTAAGGGGAACTTAAGTTTATTAATGGAAATCAAATGTGGTATGTACAGACAGACGAACATACGAACATGGATAAAACTTCATGCCCCGATACCTAGGAGTAGCTACATAATAAAATGTAATCTGGGATACAATACAGTGCTTTAATCAAACTTTTACCATGACTACTGTGTTTGAGAAAAATGTGGATGAACTTTAACCCTGAAAACAAAGACAAATGACTATGTTATACTTAATAGAGAAAAAAAAATACTGAAAAATAGGAGGGTTCAACTATTGGGTAGCAAAATTTAGTTAATAAACATTTTAATCATGGGTTTAACCTTTTTGTTCTTTCAGTGCGGTTATTACAACAGTTCGGGGGTTAAATCGAGAGGCAGTGCCATCATACAATTTAGGTTTAAGAGTTACAGCCAATACACAACTTGTAAGTATTCTTTTTATATGTTGCATATATATCGATACTATAGATCGATTGGGGTTATCAAGTTTTTAGAAATGTTATGTGTTTTTTTTCTTAATTGAGCTCAGAATATTCAGGGTAAAACATAAAGAATTTGTCAAGCTAGTGGAAAATTATGTATACTAATATATAGGTTGAAGTCTGCAAGATTTATCTATTATAATAATGGTGACGTTTGTTTGGTTTTTTTTTATTCAAGCTTGTCTTGCCTTGGTTTTTTCACTCTTGAAATTGTAAATGATATCTGCTCAATTTCTCTTCATTAGATATATCTCTAAGGAAGGATTTGCTTGAAATCACATATAAAAACTGGCAACATTCCAATATATTATAACAAAATAATTTATTTTTGATTATCTCTTTTAGACGGATACAGCCACTTTGTCAATTACCGTCACTGATATCAACGATATAACGCCAGCCTTTACTACAAATATATACAACTTTGCGGTTGATGAAGGACAGAACCCTGGTACCCCTGTGGATACTGTAGCTGTAAGTACTCTTGAATGATAAATATCTAAATAAACAATAGCAATAAATACGCTATTAATTCTTTTTTTTTTTGGGGTAACTTTCTTTTATATTCACTAGCTCCCATTAAGTAATGGATACCTAAAAATAGTTATTTTAAAAACAGTTCATATAATTCTTTCATACAAACAAATTAGTATAGAAAAATGGAGATAGCAAAATTAAATAGTGACAGATGACAAATTTAGCTAATTATAATTATCGTGTATTTCAGGCTACAGATGGAGATTCTGGAGTAAATGGTCAATTCTTGTACTCGATTGCCTCAGTGTCACCAACAGGCTCATCTAATTTGTAAGTTATATGTGTGTTTTCTTTATTCAGTCAATTTTGTGTTCTTCTTCAAAACTGTCATTGCCCGTTGTCATACTCGCCAATCAATTGCTATCATACAAAAAGGAATATACCATGGTAACCGCTATATATATATATATAATTACATGACTCTTAGTGGGACGAAGTAGAACCAGTCATTCAAATTTAGCTGTTATTGCAATGGAAACCAAAAAGTAGCGAATGTTAATAATTTTTATTACAATTTGATTTCCAGACTTCATTGAAAGATGCTGGAATATCTAAATGGTTGTGGCTGTATGGAATAAATTATTCTCTTTAATTTATCCACTTCGAAGATTTCATGAAAGGTTTAACCCCATCACTTGTTGTGCCTGCTCCAAGCCAGGACTCAGAATTCCAGCATCATATGTCGTGGTCTTCATTATGTACAATGATTTGAGATAAGAGGTGATTGCTTGTTTGGTTGATATTGATTGAGTTGTTAACCATCACTGTGTAATCTTTCTTTTCATAGCGGTATTTTATATGAAAACCTTTGTTTTAGGTTTGCTCCATGACAGATTTTTATGTAGTGACCGGTACACACGATTCCAATTTATTTATGTAGTGACTGGTAAACAAGATTCCAATTTATTTAAGGCTTTGGTTCAGACAAATTTCACTGTTCATATGTATAATTATTCTTTATCATAGCAATATATGGCTTGTAATTTGCTTTGTTGATTCCCAACATTGCCCTCTCCCCCAAAAAATTATGTAATTTTGTAAAACAAAAAAAAACAAAAAAACAAAAAGTTTTCTATTTATAGCATGTTTTGACTATTTTTGAGAGAGAGAAAGTTGCCTACTTACGTATCCACTTTTCGGGAAACACCAAATTCAATATTTTCCAATAATGTACTTAAAGATTATAACATTTTTGTTTTGTTTTTACAGATTCATGATAAATAGCAATAGTGGACTAATATCACCAGTTCAAGTACTAGATTATGAAGCCCAAAATTTGCATACAATAGTTGTTCTAGCAATAGATCAAGGTACCAGTCCAAGAACTGGTTCCTCAATGGTCAATATTCGTGTAAATGATTTGCAAGATGAGATCCCACTTTTTACATCAGAGAATTATGAAAGAAGTGTTGCTGAAAACTCTGGTGTTGGTACGGAAGTTCTACAAGTCACAGTAAGTTATTGAAAACCAGACTGATAAATGAGGCTCATTATGTTCTTCTGTTACAGGAGATAACGCTGTATCCTTATTAAACCAGACTGATAAATGGGGTTCACTATATTCTTCTGTTACAGGAGATAACAAGTTTTGGCTTTACACAAAAATATATGTAAATACACGTGCTTATATCTAGTAACATATTAAATTAATGAAATAGATTACTAAATCTGAAAGCAAAACTTTAGAGGGGCGATGTTAATTTCTCAAAGCATGTAACCCAAAAAATGCACCATAAGGCAAATTAATTTTTCTTCAACTGCCAGGGTGAGCATCATGCAACAGAAAGTTTTAAAAATTACCATTAATTTAAAAGTCAAAATACAAATGAATGCATATTATGCAGAACCAATTAAAGTAATTTATTATGGCTGCGTGTAATGCATGAATGTGTATTATGCACAAACAATTACGGTAATTCATTTTGGATACATTCAGCTAATTTGATGTAAAACTGCGGTCTATTTTGACTTTGACATAACAAGGTCTATATGTTGTAAATATTTTGTCAATTAACTGTTATGTAATTATTTATGATTATAGGAAGTTAAGTAAAAATTGTTCTACATGTCTGCAATGTCACAATGTCCAGAGCTAAGAAGTATAACATTGTATATTATATTTGCAGGCTGTAGATCCTGATACTGTGGATGCCATTACATACAAGTTCTCGACTGGTAACTCTGCCAGTTTCAGTATTGCTAGTGATGGTAGGATTACTACCAATGCTATCTTGGACTATGAAACTATTCCGCAGTACATTTTCACTGTTACAACTCAGGAAGGAGAAAATGGAGGAGTTTCTTCAACAGCTACCGTCACTGTCAACGTCCTTGTAAGTCGTTAATTGTAGATTCTGTTATTGATGCCAATAGGGAATTTCTCAACTTGACATAAATGTACATACATATGTAAACATATGAATGCTACAAGTACACATTGACAACTATCAGGATTTTCAGGTGACACTGACATATAATTTGCAGAAGAGTGTCATTTAGGTCCTCATCAATTATATGTCATTATCAGGTAGAGATAATAGTGGGAACCCTTCTAGGTTAAAACACGATACTTCCTTGTTTAAGTTTGGATTGTTTTGCACACACTGTTCTGCAGATTGATTTAAAACAAAAGATTTTGTTGTTTTTCATTCATTTCTAAAAATTGCTTAGTGTAAGATACCAAGGGGGTAATCAGAATCCATATATTGAATTGACAGTTGATATTCTTCTGTTTGAACATCCTTTTATGAATGTGTTGCTTTTACAGATAATATGCGAGCGTAAGCGATCTCTTTATGGTAAAAAATGTGTACCTATGATTTTTTGAGAAACATGTTTTCACATACTGATGGATATATTTTTATTCTGCACATTGTAAACACGTTCAGTGTAAAACACTTACTTCTTCTTCTCTTCGTAGTTTCCTCCACTGTGGAGCACCCGTGTCAAACGGTAAACATTGCGTGTGTTTTTTAGGATTGAAAACTTAAAACATATTGGAACCAATTGAATATTTTCTTTTACTCTTAGTATTAAAAAGTTATTACTTTTAGGTATTAAAAAGTAAAAGATATTTACAAAATAAAATTATTTACAATCCTAAATTCAAAGAGTCATTAATCTTATTCATCAATTAACTCAGATATATATATATATATATATATATATATATATATATATATATATATATATATAGAAGTCTAGAAGATTGTGCAACGATACCGATAAAGGTGTTACAAAAAAATATATTGACAAAATTTTCGATCAACAAATGACCTTCCTCAGTGTCTATCAAAGTTAGATTGAGTTTGTAAAGATTAGATGGTATAATTACAACTCACTAAATAGTCAGGTGACCAAGTGTGACGTATTAAAAATCTTTAAAAATCTTGAACTCCCTCATTTCACTGTAAAGATATGATGGTATAATTGTCACCTGGTAAAGTGTGACGCAGTTGAGAATGCTAAGGATAATCGTTAATAAAAGGTGGTGAGCACAAATCTTTAACTTTGTGACAGTAGTAAAATATTCGTTAACTATAAACACTGTGAAAGAAAATATACATAAAAATTTATTGTTTTCTGTTAATACCGTCCGGATGTAAAACACGGAGTTCTTTAATCCAAAATCTTTCCCGATTCTCACGTTGAAAATCACTCCACAGACAGTTCTGTTCAATGATGAGGATTTTCATTCTGTTGAAATCCTCGAGACTGTGGTCAGACAGTCTGGAGTGCTGGCTCACAGGAAGAAATGTCTTTTTTGTAAGGTCACTTCTGTGTCCATTCAGGCGTTTGTGGAAGGGCTGCTTAGACTCGCAAACTATTTTGTACTGTTTTCCGGTGACCTTACTGGTATACGATGACGAGTGTTGCATATGTTTACAGCATTTGCAGCGTTTGTCTCCACAAGAGTAACTCTTGCCTATAGTTGTGTTAGGCTTTGACATCTCTGTCCGCACCAACAGGTTTCTCAGACTGTTTGGTTGTTTGAAGACAACCATGTGTGGCTAAGGAAAGACTTTGGACAGTTTGGAATTTTTTTCGACGGATGTCCAATGCCCACGAATGGTGTTGAAGCTGTTTCTCAGACAGGGATTGTATGTGAGGACACAAGGGGTTCTTTTACATATTTACATATTTACATATCTTACAGTAGCTTAGTGCCTTAAATATATTCCTTTTAATTATATTTTAAAGGGGTTGGCTTCATTAGTGTAATGTGTATCAATATTATTTTATTAAGTTTGATATTAATTATCAATAAACTAATAAAAATATACTTTTAAAAGGTAAAACAAAATTACTGTTTACTAACTTGGCCATGCCCAGGGTCATCAATGCCAGTAGTATGGTACGAGCTTTTATACCGATACGATGGGGAGCCGATTACATAACCCACCTCCTAACTCTAACCTTAAAACCCTAACCCTAACCCTATGTAAAAAAAGTATTCATAATTAACCCTAACCCTAGGTAAAAAAAAGTATTTATAATTAACCCTGACCCTAGGTAAAAAAGTATTTATAATTAACCCTAACCCTAGCTAAAAAAAAAGTATTTATAATTAGATAATACGAATGCGATAAAATTCTTATCAGTTAAAGTAAATACAAACCATAGGTGCTATCTATAAAGCGATGTTTACCCGACAATCATACTGTAAATAGATAAACAAAGTATTTAATAATTAGATAATAGACTCTTATACGAATGCGATACAATTCTTATCCGTTTAATCAAAGTAAATAAAAATCATCTGTGCTAACAAGATTTGTTATCTATCAAGTGATGCTTACCCGACAATCATATTGTAAATATGTAAACAAAGTATTTATAATTAGATGTAAAGACTTCTATGTACATCGGGTTCCATTTTATATAAATCCAATGCAGCGATTGTACATAATTGATCTGTCCATCATTACAATGGCTCAAACCATTCTGGAAAGACATACTAACCATAAATACGTCAAGACTGTTTTGTAAAACACCAATATTAAATTCAATAGATACGGTAAATATAAAACACCCGATATATTGTACCCTCTTAATTATTATCTATAATGGAACATTGGTCACGACAAAACAATTCAACTGTCCAAACAAAATTGCCTATTGTAAATAGATAGGTAAGCAAAGTATTTATAATTAGATATTAAATATCAGGTATAATAGACTTATATGCGTCTGAAAATTAAACCAAACAGTGTTAGAATTAGATCTTTGAGCTGTTAAATGTTTCTTCTTCCCTCGACGGGATTTGAACGGTGTGTATGTTCGATGAGAGTGGGGGGAGATAACTCAATGTGTATATTCAAAGGGAATTAATTTTACGCTTCCAGTATGGTTAAACGTATTCAAAGGGAAGTAACTCTGAGCATAACACAACGACACGATTTCGTTCATTTATTTACGTATAATACATTCTATAATAAAGACACGGCAATGCTTGACAATATACAATAGTCGTTTTAACACGATTTCGTCCGTTTGTTAAGTACGATACATTCTATAATGGAGACATTTACCAAGATAATGCACGACAAAATACAATTTTAACAGTTCGATTGTTTATCCAGTGATTTACGCCACGGTCGCACGTGTCCGTATTGACGATGAGCGTGCGAGGCCTGACTCCCACGTGAGCCGGTAACTCGTCGGCGCAGCACACGGTCGCGGGATAGTCCTTTAAACAGCTCTCTACAATCAAGGAGCCATCATGTATATCCACCACCACCATCACTGACACCACCAGTTGATTGAATTAAAGTTTGTTTCAGCTTAGATAGTGTTGTTTTCCTTTTCTCATTAAGAGCTGGGCATCTTAATAGAAAGTGCTCCATATTTTCCTGTTCAATTTGGCATAGTTCACATTTTTGTTCATCCTTTTCCTTCGAAAACCTTTGCATATTAGATTGAAGCAGGTATGTACCTGTGAGCAACCTGGCGTTAATCTGGGCTTTTTTTTACCTCACGTGTAACTGAAGGCAATGAGCTCCAGACTGGATGAACGCCGTGGATTTTTAATAGGTCCCTGCTACACAGTTTCATTGTGCTTTTTCCTTCAATTTCTTCTGACAGTTTATTAGTCCATTTTGCCGCTATGTTCAAATTGATTCCTCGTTTCCATGCAAGCTTAGTTGGCATGCATCAACAAGCACTTGAATTGGTGGCAAGTTGTACAAGTCCAGTATTTCTTGTATTCTCGAAAAAAAAAAGCTTTCCGGGTTGTTTTTATTGAGTCAGCTGTTTTTCCATCAGGTTCGTCAGCTTTGTGTTCTCTGAGGTTAATATTGAGTATGCTAATATTGAGTAGAGCAGGCTTAGTTCCCTCTTATGTAGCTCTGCTTCTATGGGTAGCGCACAGAGAAGAAGGTATACTGCTGATGTTGGTGTTCGGACTGGAAGAGATTGGAAGCATCTCTAAGTTTTAGTATGAAATTGCTTCAGTTCTGTTATTTGAGATGCATTTAAAGGAAGTACTTCGAGCCCATACAGAAGTCTGGGTAATACATATGCTTGGTAGATCTTATATGCTGTTAATGGGTTGAGTCCATTTTCGCCATTCGGTCCGACTGGAATTTGGGAATATAGCGTTTTCGTGCAATACTGATCTGTTCCTGAATATTTAGCTTGGTTTCTTTCTTATCTGCTCTAATAATTCCTAAATGTACCGTTTGATTGTCTGTTTGTAATGGCTTTTCACCTAATTTTACTGGTTCAGTTAGATTTTTCATCTTATTTCTTTCCGTTTTATTTAATATGCTCTTTTGTGGATGGATGTTGTATCTATGCTGGCAGGAGCGGTGATACTAAACAGAGTCGACTAGAGTCGATTAGAATCGACTAAGAGTCTACTACTGAAATAACGCAAAATAAACATGTAAAAGTATTGCATTACTTTGTAGATGATATTAAATTACTTAAATGATATTTATAAGTTAATTTTATTGATGTTTTAGTTCTCACGGAGTGAAAATATACAAGAAAGATCGGTGCGATTTACTTCCGGTTTACAAGTAACTTTTTTACTCAATACTTTTAAGAACTCAATAAAAAAAATGTGTTTTTGTTATGAATAAAGGTTTATATTACACAATACGGTGATTTTCAGCTTTTTCTGGTCTGAAATTTTAGCTATTTATTTGTCTTTTCTTCAATTGAGCTGTACGGCTGTGTGTTACAGACGTCGGACAACTATGGATGGGCTGTTGTTGATGGGTGTTAAATAGTTTTGATTTTTATTTATTATCATATAAAATAATAGATATGTACATACAGAGACTTAATTTTTCATATTTCGCATGTATTTATTTATTATTTCGTTTGGTAACAAAATCATCGGTAAATCCAATATGGCGACACCTTTGTCTATAAAAACCTGCGCCATTCCGGGACGAATAGGAAATAGTTGAGGATAGGATGAAGACGATGTATATTGTGTAGGATGTATTTAATTGTTGGTTTTTGTTTGTTTTTTGTTTTTTTATAAATATCCTAATAATTTACAATATTGACTGTTTCATATAAAGAAACTTTTATTTTTATTTATCTTCATACAAGGATTTATAAATCCTTGCTTCATACAACAATATCAATGAAACAATTTAATTAATTTGTCTAACATAAATTGTCTCATAAGTGTATGTTAAAGGGGCATTAGCTACGATTTTGACCAAACAAATTATATGTTTTGGAAATTGGTAAATAGCTTTAAAATGATGAAATAAAGGTCAATATTTCACATTAAGCAGCTTATCGAAACACTTTTCGCCTTTTGAGAACGAAAATTACCATCGATTAGTTATTTCCTTGCAAGCAAATAATTTGGCCTCGCTTTTTCTGTATGCAACTGACCTTACTAGTGACAGGTACAAACGAATAATTTGTATTTTGTCACTTATTAACTGCAAACTTGCGGCATGGTTCTTTGTCCGTAATTAACAGAGATGGTAATTGTCTTTTCAATGCCATCTCCTTGGTATTATTTGGCCATGAGAATGCTTCATCTGAGATCAGATTGAAGACATTCTTTCAATTATTTGACAATGCAGCGTTCTATGAGCGTATACATGTCAAATAGTTCATACCGGACCATGCATGCTGCCAGTACTGTTATTGGCAAGCCTATAAAGTCTGTGTATCCTGTTGTCAATGGCCCTGCTGACATGAACATCAAGATCTTGAACACCACATTCAAGCCCCGTGGGTCAAGATCAAGACATGATATCACTATTGTGGTCCGGTGGTAACAACATAGGCTCATTCCGGAAGCCATGTCATTTTGTTCCCCTTATACCCCATACGGTGGAATGTTTGACCATCAATATTGATGACTACGAACAATTCCCACCCTTAGGCAAGGAGGAATTTACTTCCACACCTTCCAAGTCATTTAGTGTACCTTCAGAAGAAGCCCCTATTGACTCATTTGTTCAGTTGCCTGAAACTGAATCAGACTGCCATCAGTCTGATCATGTGATGGAATTTCATCTTGATGTCTAAGTGGCTATAACTTTCAATATACTTTAAAAAAAAAAAAAAAAAAAAAAAAAAAAAAAAAAATGCGGACTACATAAGAGGTCCCGGGCCACGTGCAGGACATCTTGGTAGGTTAAAAAGTCCCCATGTATTAAACTAAATTTCTGCGATAAAGCTAAAGAATAAAACATTTATTATTTTTCAATTAAGGGAAAGGGAGGGCCTACCCCCACATTGATCATGGCCTTAACGTGGCGTGAGGGCTCTAACATTCTGTACAGTCCTTTTTTAAATACACTAATTTATTAAATGATTCTGTTTCAATGTTTAATTTATCATATAACTTCTACCATTGGCATCATATTCTCAATCAATCAATCAATGTTATTTCCAATAAAAACTATATCTCAAACTTACGAACACTGTACAGAATGATAGTCTAACATGAGCATTTTTTTTCCATATCTTTTTTAATTATATCCTAGATCCTTTCTTAATGAAACACGATTAATAAGGATAAAAAAATTGTGCATGTGTAAAACTTGTTAGTGTTTCATAATTGGCTTTAAAAAAAATCCTATACATTGATTTTGTATCTTATGTATGCATCATCATCTCATACGTTCATTTTAGTGAACTTCAGACACGTCAAGCATTTTCATGTCCTAGATCGATATTGATTTTAAATTTAGAAGCGCTTTTATTTTGCTTTGACAAACATGAATCTGACCTAAATTTCAACATGCATGTGCTTTAAAAATATGATTTAATACTCAAATACCACTTATGAGTTATTGACAAACATGATATTTCATATCTCAGTCGAAAACAACTATAAAAGTTACTTGGTTTTTTTTGGGGTAAACCGGAAGTAAATCGTGCCGATCTTTCTTGTATATATTTACTCCGTGAGAACTAACACATCAATAAAATTAACTTATAAATATCATTTAAGTCATTTAATATCATCTACAAAGTAACGCAATACTTTTACATGTTTATTTTGCGTTATTTCAGTAGTAGACTCTAGTCGATTCTAATCGACTCTAGCCGACTCTGTTTAGTATCACCCTGGCAGGAGTACTTACAAGCTATGTCTAGCATTGTTTGTATCTCTGCATCATCTGTGGACATAAGTACTATATCATCAGCACATAAGGGGCTGTCGTAGTATTCCAATCCAATTGTAAGACATAATCCTCTTTTTTCCAGCCCCAGTGGCAGATCATTGATATATGACTTATACATGCCAGTAGAAAGAACTACACCTTGCCGTACTCCTTGCTTTATATTGAAATTTTTGCTTGTATATCCACTCCATTTCACTTGTGATGACATGTCAGAGTACAGATCTTGAATTACTTTCTAGATTTCAGGTGGAACTTTATAGTAAGGTTTCTCCAAGAGTAGCATATGATGTACAACATCAAATGCCTTTTTCTTGTCTAATGTGACCAAATACAGATTTGATTTTTGTTGTTTTGCCTGTAGAATAACTTCTGAAGCTATTAAGGCTGCCATGATAGGTAATAGTCCTCTTGTAAATCCGAATTGCACATCTGACTGATTATTATTCAACTTAGGCATTTTTTCAAGAAGTGCATATTCAAAAATGTTTCCTAATACAGATGTTACAGTAATGCCCCTATAGTTGGTTGTCAATGTCGGATCTTTTCCTTTCTTATGGATCGGTGTTAAAATTCCTGTCCTGAAGACTTTTGGGATTTTTCCAGATTGTATGATGTTGTTAAATAAATTACAATACTTTCTCCAGCATATTTGAAGTGTTCAGCTGTAAGTGTACACCCATCTGAAGTTTTGCCAGTATTTAGCTTTCCAATTGAGAGGTGAATATCTTCCTCAATAAATTGTGTATTTATGTTTTCATTTGCAGTATGTTGAACAATATTATTGATGGGTGAATATCGATATTCACAATCTTCCAGATGGTCATTATCAAAATGTTCTTCATTAGATGGTATTGCTAATGATTCATTGAATTGTGCAAACAGGTCTGCTTGTTCCTTATGGTCTGATATGTCTTGATTTTGATCCCCTTTTATCACCATTGCTGCCGTTTCAGCCCACCATTTCTTTAGAAATGCCTATACCAAGTCAGGGTCATTACGGTTTTCACAGTTTTCCGGTTGTTGACTGATTTTGTCTGTTTATATAATTATGAGTTTTGACTTTCCCTTTGTAAGATTGTTCGGAGTTCGGTAATTTTGTTTTTACCCTTATTCATTTGAGGAGGCTTTATTTTTTCTAATAAGACTTGAAAATGTTTTTGAATCTGGTTTGTCCATCAAATTGTTGTAAAAATTCAGTTTGTCTTCATGTTCCTCTCTTCTAATTTGGTTTCTTAATTGTCTTTTACACCTTTTCATTTCTATATATTCAATGCTGTTTTCATCTTTTGGTCTCTCATTTTGTTTCCAGTTATAAAAAGCCCTTTTGTTTTCTGAGATTAGCTCTTTCACAGGTGGTGAGGCCTTCCAGGATGGTCCTTTTAGAATGACAGTTTTATTTGTTACATTGGTTTTGCTGGCTGTTACTATCAAGTTTATGATGTCTTCAGCCTGTATATCTACATCGAAACTGTTCAACAAGTTCTCCAGTACAGCTTTTTCTATTGCGTCCTGATAGGATGGAATGTTGGTTTCTTCCCTTTTTAGTATCGTTTTATGTTTCCGTTTTTGTCCTGACTTTTGCTAAGAGGTAATACCAATGTGGTTTTTGTTCGAACTGGAACAAGTGCAGAACCATTTAGTTGATGTTGATCCTCAATTTTAGTATCTAGTAGGATATTACTTTGTATATTCTCTAAGATGTAATCAATTTGTGAGTTGGACTTTTCATTGTGATGATGAAACGTTGGGCAATGAGTATTGTTTATAGTATGTTTTAGTTTATGTTTCCTACAGAACTGTTTCAATAACTTATCATGATTGTTGTTTCTTGCTGGTGATAAAGTGCCATTCAAATCTCCCCCAATAACTATATTGGTGAGTATCCTCATATTTTTCTATTAAAGCTGATAGTTTATCTAAATGTTCTATATAGTTAGGTTCTGAGCCTGTCATCATGGTTGGTAGGTAGTTGTTAATCAAGATCATCTTATGTTTGTCTGCTAGGACTTCAATTACTACAAATCTTTCCTCTTTTTCCAGTTTTTTAATCTTATGTGAGAACTTTTGTGGCCAGATAGTAATAACTCCCCCTTTTCCTCTTCTTTTTTGTAATTCAATATCAATTTGTTCATCGTCAAAACAGGATATATGAAAGTCGAAGCCCGAAAGTATTCCCTAGATAGTATTAATTACATAGCCATGTAACCAATGCTCTTGTAAACATAGTATCCTGTTCGCATCACAGAGATGTTTTAGATAAGGAGAGTTGCCTTTAATACCTTCGATATTAAGCGTGACAATCTCTAGCATTGTCCCTGGTTTTTGTCCAGCTCCTGTTCTATTTCCTTTTGAAAGTGGTCTGGCAGTTTTCGCTGAAGGCCCGTTCTCTCTAAAAAAAATAATTGTTCAATTCCATACCTGTATGAGACGTTTGATTTTCGTCCTTTTCTCTGAAATCATTTGTTAAAGATTCCAAGGTCATGTTTTGTTGTTGTTTTCCTGTATTATTGCCTTCATAGCTCTTGTGACCTGCGTGCGTTCTTTCTCTTGAATAATGTTGCCTAGATGTATCCCCTATCAACATTCCTGTTCTGTATGGTGGTGCTGAGATCGATTGTCTATTTTCATTTATGTCTTTTTTGGTTAGTGAGGCCTTGTAAGTTTGTTTTCTCATTGGCTGATCTTGTCTCACTTGTATAGTTGATGTTTGTGTTTTATGTTCCATATTTTGCATTTGTTGATCAGGATGCCATCTCTGTGGGTGATGGTTTTGAGCATTTAAATAGTGGCCTTGGTCTTCTTGTTGTCTTGATATAGGATGATTTTGTCTTGGATATCTTTCCTGTTGGTCTTGGCTAGGCGTAGGCAGGATGGTTCGATTGTATGTTCTGTAGTGATTACCCCTTCTTTTGGAATTGACCTGCGAATGATGTGTAGTATTACTTTCTGTGTAAATAGGTTTATGATATTGACTTATTACGTTACTTTGTCTTATTGCCTATTCTTCATCCTCCCTCTGGTTTTGTCACCGGTATTGACTTCTTACGTTACCTAGGCTCATTGTCTGGTCTTCATCCTCCCTCTGGTTTAGCCCCTGATATTGACTTCTTACGTTACTTTGTCTCATTGTCTGGTCTTCATCCTCACTCTAGTTTTGCCACCTATACTGGTTCATTTGGATACTGTTGAGAACTATCTGGTTGGTGATACTGATGATTACTCTGTGATTGAGTTCTTATTTGTTGGTTCATTTGATGTTGTTGGTTCAAGTTTTGTTGTTTGTTCCACATTTGTTGTAGATTGCCTATCGGATGATCTTCTGGGTAAGGAAGGTTTCCCATATGGTTACAGCTATTTTGAGAACGTACCATCATCTGTGTCGTAATTGCTGTATTAAGACACACGAATTGCATCATTTGGTTTTCTACTTGTCTTAGCCTCATATCCGTCATCTGCTTTTGCATTTCTTGTTTAATTTGTGACTCTATTTCCTTTAATAGTTGTTCCAAATTAAATGTTCCTGAGTTACTAGTACTTTCTGTATTTTGATTGTCTTTACACTAATTAATAGATTTTTGATTCTGTAGTATCTCCATAATTGTTTTTAACAATTCAATAGTTTTGTTATGATTCTGTATCTGTTGTTCTCATGAGCTGATATCTATTATTTGGTCTCCATCATTCTTCCTGTTTTGTTGACTTTTGGTAGTATTTCTCTTTTGTGTTACTTTGGCGTTTTGCTTGTGAGTTGTATCCTCTAATAGTGGGATATCTACTACTGTCTGTTTCATGAGAGTTTCTTCATAATTGCCTTGCTGTGTGTTTGTACTCTGTAGTCCAGACCTTTTGTGAAATGTGCCTTTTGTATTTTGTTGTTGATAGGCATTGCTTGGGTCGGTTTTAGCAGTACCGGTAGCACATTGTAGACTCGATCTGCTATCCATAGTTGCTGATTCTAACTGGCAATCTTTATGTTTCTCCGTATGCATGCTAATTTCCTTTTGTGTGTTCAGGGTCGGCGGCCTTTGTGCGTTTTGATCTGATGGTTCCAGGTTAGGCTTGAAAGTACTTTTTGGATTAGGAGTACTGTCCAGAGTTGACCCTTCTGCTTGACAATCTTTGACATGTCTTATTTGCATGTTATTTCCAGTTTGTATCATATCAATCAGTGGTTTACCTAGATTTTGATCTGATTGTTCATTGTTTACATCTGGAGCTGTAAATGGCAGTTCTGCGTTGCATAAATCACAGATATAAGGAATGTTCGCATCTATTTTGTTGATTTCTAATTGTGATAGCTTAAGAGAGCTGTCGTGATACCATTCATTACATTCATCACAGGTGATGGTCTTTTCCTGAGCCTCTTCTCTACATATAGGGCATATATAGACTAGATTGACTTCTTTGTCATTTGTTGACTCCGTTTGTCCATTATAGCATTGTCCATTCATATCATTTGTTTCTATATTTGATGTTTGGATACATATCGCATTTTCTGGGGAGTCTGATTTATCACTCTACTAATGAAGATCTTCTTAACAAAAAGCGCAAATGTGATCATAAATCTCGAACCCTCTCCCGTACGTCCGATACCACTGAAACCGGTAACCCATGTGCAATAAAAATCATTTTGTTAGCTTGTTTTACTTATAATTGATATTTTCAAATTTTATTAAATCTCTTCTGACATACTGGCAAGAATTCTTTTTCTGCGTGGAAGTTAATTTTTGAGATCTCGTAAGGACCAACGAGAGTTCGATTGAATGAGACTAGATTCGACCCTAAAAAAAAGTCGTCCCCGATATATCTCGATCCTAAAAAAAGTCGTCCCCGATATATCTCGGCCCAAATAATCTCAACACTATTTTGATGCACTGGATGAGCGTGAAATTGGCAGATAATTTTCAGATTCGCGAGCATTCATGGCCGTGCCTGTTTCATATTAGTTATGTAGAAAACAACTGTATAATGACATCAACATTGAAACGTCTGGGAAATGAATATAATGAAATGTTACTGTAATATATTAAAACCTCAGAAATTACATTGTTTACTAGGTAATTGATTTGATCTAACATTATGTACGTTTTCCTTTGACATTAACGAAAGTCGCATGTCTGATACAAGGTGTCTGGTACAAGATGTTGTATCACCACACTGTGGTGATAAAAGAATGCCGCGACGTTGCACGAGACGTTCTCTGTCGAACTACTTTGTCATGACGTCATATCATTAGAATGTGAAACAAAACACAGTAACGTGACATTGGTGAATGAACGGCAAAAATAATGTGACGTCATGCACAAAATGTAGTCTCCCTCAGACTATTGTACACATTTTAATTCAACCCTTCTTATTTGTTTAAAATTCGTTTTTATTGAAATGTTAGATAGACTTATTACATATATAGTGTGTTGGTACAAGACTTTATATCAGATCTTGCCTGTTGAGTGAACTAATCGCATCACAACTCGTCGCTTTCGCGACTCGTAGTGATACTGGTTCACATAACAGACTCGACCTGATACAAAGTCTTGTACCAACACACTATGTATGTAATGGGTATTTCATTGTCGGAAAGAGGAGATTCTTTCTGATAAACTTGTGTTTTCATTTATAATTAGTTATATATAACATTCACTTTAGTTAAATCTTTGAGCAGCCTGTGTGTGTATTATACAAGAATCAATTGAGTATAAAAAAAAAATCATAGCTCACCGTAACAAGGACCCAGTAGTCATAGTGTTATTTTGTATCGTTCATAGGCGACAGAACAGACAACCAAGAGATGTGAAGCTGTAGTAAATACCACTCCAATAAAGGCTACAAATAACAGCGACCCAGTGGTTAAAGTGTTATTTTTTAGAAAACATTGTTATTTCTGTTTGTTTTTATTGTATATTATATCCGTGCTTAAATATTAACCTGGATTAATATATAATTACAACACGGATAATAAGCGAGCTATAGCTCGCTATTGATTGTAAAAAAGAGTTTAATACTATATAAAAAGATTTCTTCTTCTGTACCGGAAAATGAAAATGTTTTATCCACCGTTTTGATTATGCAGAAAAAAAGGCAGCATTCCTTCCGCTTCTCAAAAAGCAATGAAATTAACAAAGTTTGTACTTAATTATTTGTGATCAATTTTTTAGTAACATTCTTTTGAATAGTTTGAAGTACTTTTACATTTTTAACAAATCAATTCTATATTAGAATCCGAAATGTACTCTGGAAGCACTCATATGACTTTATCTCTTTCCTATGACGTCATGTTTTTACTATTGACATTACGTGGTAAGGTTATCATTATTAATATTTTGCGGATTTCAAGGTTATACTGGATCTATACCAACTTTTTTATATATAGTTTTTTTATGATTCAGTTTTATTGAGATTTTGCCAAAAAATGAAAACAGAAGTGTTGAAATAGTATGAAAAACTTTATTATACATTATCACAAATTTTGGAAATAAACTTTAGTTCTTTCAGTGCCCATACAGTGTTATATAAACATTGTATTTTGGTCTAGGCGAAAATCTTATAATGCTATGACTAGCCTATGTATCGCTCGCTTCTCAGATGGCACCTACTCTTAAAAATATACATAGTTTTGTGCATTAAATGTTAAAAATAACAATTACCTCTCATCTCTATTGCATGTGCAGGTGTAATATCACCTATATTATACAATTAATAATCAGATGCTACTATGATCTGCATTTCGGGGTGTTTAACCCGAATTTTCTTGGATGAACAAAAGGGATTCCTGAAGAAAAGTGACTACATTCCACAAACTATTCAACACTCTTTTTCACATAAGGTTGAATCCAGTTTTACATCTTAAGCTATGATATTCAATTTATTTCTCTTAAATCATAGCTATAAAAGTGCTTGTGTGAGGTAGTTTTGAGCTTTGAAAATGCAATTCTAACTCAAATAAACACGCCACGTTTTACGGGAGGATATATGTGTGTATAGAACATTAGATGTTTAATATTTGGATTTCGTATTTGATTTTTTTCATTTTGTATTTAAAAAGTACATTTGTATTTTTTATTTTATTTATGTTCCTAAAAGTAAATTAGTTTATAATACTCTGGTGCAGCTGTTTGAATATGTTATCTTTTATAGTAACACTGATATTTTTTGTTCAGTTCATTTACTAACAAATAATAATTTATGTGTAAACTTAATGTAGGAATGAAATCTCTACTTTATTTATTGAAGAAAGATAAAATCAGTTGTTCCATTTGATAATTCCAATATCAGTGTTATGGAAAACAACTTGTTCAGTATCTTGTCTCGGTGCTCTAAGTAACATAAAATATGTATATCCCTAGATAAAAAGTTAAAGTCTTATGGTTTATGTGAAAGTTAATAAAATAGTTTCAAGATTATTTTTCTAATAGGAAACAAATTGTGTTCATTAATAATTCAGTGACAGATACAGGTAAGGTCACTTAAAGCTGGTGTTTCTCAGGGTTCAATGTGAGACCCGTTACTTTTTCTGACTTATATCAATAATATTTCTGATCATTTATCTAGCTTGGTAAGACTATTTACAGACGATACTTCGTTGTCCAGTTCATCAAATAACCTGCTTAAAATTGAAAAAAATTAAGGTTGAGACATGTGTGATTAACCATGCCCCTCCTCCCCCTCCCCCTCCCCCCCTCCCAAAAGAATTTGTCGTCTTTGGTCATAATAAAAATACAGACCACGTTAACATCCTTTTGAATGGTGAGAATATTAAACATATATATTTTATTGTTCAAATCAGTGCATTAATTTATTGGACAAACTTCCATATTTATTCATTAATTATCCCCAACCTTGATATAATCTCAACCCCATTTATATGTTTAACCCCACACACACACACACATTTCCCTTTATTCTCTTCTGTTAAATATTAAAGAAATATTTAATAAGTTGCACACATAGTTGATATAACTTGTACATGTGCAGTCCTTTGATTTATGTTATTAATGTATTTGTATTGAGAGGGACTAGCAAGCTGTAAAAACTTGTTCCCAATACAACTGTATATATATTGACAATACAATCATTATAAGAAAAGTTTGAAGATACCAAAGGTGTAATCAGAATCCGTATATCGAAGAAGAACAAACAACACAATGGCCAAAAGAAAAAGTACAAAACATACATATAAAACTAAAGATAGAGTAACACGAACCCCACTAAAAACCGGGGTTGAACTTGTGTGCTCCGGCAGGATAAGAAGTTCTTGCTCCACTAGTGACACCTGTCGTGTTAATCTAGTTACAAACTCGATGATAAGTCGTGAATGAGGAAAGGACCGGGAAGTGTTTACGACAAGTGGAACATATGAAATCAATTTTGCTTAGATATATGTTTAAAGAGAGATAAAGTAGAATGAACCAACATCGATATGATGCAAGAGATCCCAAATACAGGATTTTGTATAATCATTTCAATCAGCCGGGTCATGACCGCTGTTTGACGATGAAAGTTCGAATCATCGAGAAGATTTACCATCATACAAACAGTCCAATACTTAGTACACCTTACCGTACCGATAGAGAGTTGTTTTTGATTAAAGAGTTAGGTACTGCAATGCCTTACGGTTGCAATGATAACATCAAAGGAGTGGGAAAGTTGTCAAGTCCTGGATGCAGCAAAATCAACGTGATGAGCCTTTTTAATACTATTCCAAGAACTAAACGTAGCCATGGTCATAAAAGAATTCAACATCCAAATGTTAAAAAGGCCTCTAAACCAAGAACGTTACAAGTTTAGTTTATGATGATTTTATTTGCTAAATTAACAAAAGGGATAGGATACAAGTTTTACCAACTTATGAAGTTTTCTCCCATTTATACAATAAATTCACATAGTATAATGATCATTCTGAGCATACATATAATACATATAGAGATATATTGTAAATGATTAACGAATTAATAAAAAGGTTGTGTTGGATGGATACGAGGTTGGAGAGTAGATAATTATCCAGTAATTATACTACAAGGAATCTTTTTGAAGATTTAATAAAAATTGAAAACGTGTTTGATGATATTAATATTTTCTTCGTATGTTAAATCATCCGACCCACGGGTTAGTAGATTCAAATTCAAATCGCTTGTCTGTACTCAATTTAAGTTGTTCATCATAATACGTCTTATTTCAGTATAATTAGGAATAATGGAATGCATCTTCCCGTGGATCTCCACAGGAACAAGCAGCATCATTTACTATATTAACCTTTGATAGATCGTAATTTAGAAAGGAATACGAGTTACGAAGTTGAGTAAGAATAATATTAAGTTTTCTGGGACCATAATAAAAATGTTTCGGGATACGTTTTGTGTTATCTGACTGTTCCTTTCGAATGGCTTTTTTGAATTTAGTTAATGTGTCAAGATTACGATCAAATTGATCTAGCCGGTTCCAGAGTTTAACTGTAGATGGAATAAAAGATTCAGTTGTAATCGAGAGTCTGCAAAAAGGTATTATTAAATCCGAACCGTTTCTTAAGGGGTAAATAGTTGTGCTTTGTACATTATGAGGAATAAGTTCTCTAAGATAATTTGGTGCATGTCCATTCTTTATATTATAAAATAACTGGAGTTTCCTATTATGCCTTCTACTAGAGAAAGTAGTCCATCCTGTTTCTGAGTATGATTTATCTGTTTTTGTGAAAATTGGTAATCCAGTTACAATCCTTACAGCATCTAGTTGCAATTTTTCAAGTTTGTTTGAATAACACACTCCACAATTATCCCATATTTCACAGGCATATTAAAAAATTTGGCGGATATATACTAAGTACAGTTTTTCTAGATTTTGTCTACTTTGGGAACGACCATTTAATTTGAAGGGGGGGGGGTTATCGTTTTTTTCTAAAAAAATATTCTGATTCCCAATGTTGCTGAAAAAAATATTCTGATTTTGGTGGAGAAAAAAATAAATAAACTGATTCAGAGTTTTTGTCATAAATTCTAATTTAAAATTCTGGAAAAAAATTCGCGCTTTGCGTGACAAAAAAAAATATTCTAACTCTCGTGTTGTCGGAAAAAAAAATTCTGAATGAAACAAAAAACCATAACCCCCCCCCTTTTTCAAGTTAAATGGTCGGTTCCTTAACCTATATTTTAATTTTCGCAGAATACCTAAATGTTTTGATACGCTTAAGATTATATTTTCAATGTGGTTATTCCATTTAGCATCGCTTGACAAGGTCACACACAAGTGTTTGTGACTCATTGTTATAGAGATATTGTTTCCATTAAATGTGAAATTAAAATTATATCTAACGTCTGTATTGGAAAATAACATAATCTCAGTTTTGTCTGGATTAAAAGACATTAACCATTTTGTGGACCAGGTATTTAGTTCACATAAGTCATGATTTATAACATTTTCAATTTCAACAACATTTTGACTTGAATAACCTAAAGAAGTATTATCTGCAAAGAGTCTACTGAGAGAGAGGAGCTTCTCTCCAATATCATTTATATAGATTAAAAATAGTAAAGGGCCTAAAACTGACCCTTGGAGGACTCCAGCAGAGACTTCACAAACAGTTGATGATGTTGCCCTGTTAATCACTTTTTGGTTTCTTTGATACAAATAATTTTCAAACCATTTGATTAAAGGACCTTTTATACCATAAGAATTCATTTTATGTATTAAACCCCTGTGCCAAACTTTATCGAAAGCTTTGGAAAAGTCACAGAATAAAAAACAACTAAATTCTTTTTTTTCTAGTGAATTGAGTATAGAGTTGTATAGTTCTAACAACTGGTGGATAGTCGAATGTTTCGGAAGAAAGCCAGACTGATATTCATATATAAGTTTGTTTCTAACAAGATAATTATAAACATTTTTATAAACTACTCTCTCCATAATTTTACCAACACAACTTATCAAAGATATCGGACGGTAATTTGAAGGCAAAGAGGCATCACCTTTTTTTTAAATAGCTATCACGTTACAAGATACTTTTAATGATTTACTTTCTAATATACAGAAACCTCTTGGAATTCATCACATTCGTACAATCTTATTTTCACTACCTGTAAACTACCTCAAAGATCTTAGGGATTTTGGACTTGACAAAGGAGGCGTAGATCCTTTTTCTTCTAAGTACAGATTGTCTAGTATTATATGTGACGTGGCGTCCTTTCGTCTTTTCAAACCAGTTCGATCTGAACCTCTTCATGAAAACAACAGAAAATTCCTCCATATTCCGTTTGCTAACAAAGGAATCGATGCTATTAACATCAGCAACATTCTTAATAGAAAAGAGGTCGTAAAAGAAATTCCACCATATTTCAAAAATCAATCTGTTCCCATTGTCTCCTATAGCTACACTAACAGCATTGGCCGTAAAATTTTCAACTACAAAGAAGCATTGCAAGATATTAACATAGAAGAGTACCTTAAGAACCCTCTAACTTGTGACTGCTCCCACTCTCCGTTTCAATACAACCCATCTGGACATGTAATCACTGGTGATCTGAATATCATTCAACATGAGAGTCTCCGAAAGCTGATTTCTCATGGTCCTAAATTCAGAGAACCTCAACACATCAATTGGAAACATAATTTCAAGATAATTATGGATGATGTTGAAGATTATGCCAGAAGGTGGATAAAGAGAGAAGTAGACCAAGATCCCGAGTTAGAATCCTTGTCAGACTGGGTTAGAACAATTAGGTCTCTAGTACAAGGTCGGATTCACAAACTCAAAAATTGTGTTAATAGTCTACCTAAGTCTGTATTTAAAGACCAAGAAGCTGTTAAGTGTCTTTCCTCTCTTCATGACAGATATGTTATCGTTCCTGCGGACAAGGCTTCCAACAATATCGTGTTTGTATGTAAATCATATTACTTCGAATGCCTAATCAAGGAATTAGGCATAAATAACAACACCTCTAGTAACACCACATACAAACCTACTTCGTTCAACAAAGATGAAATCCTAGCTAACCACAGATAATTCATGACCTTTTTAAACATTCCCTCTGGTAAAGAGTCTGAGGATTTACGAAAGAATTGTCTATTCACCTGACACAAATTCTGTCTGCAGTAAAAGAGGGACAACAGAAATATTGTGAAACTGTTTACTCGCGTAGTGGCATAAATCACATGTGGATTTTGAAAAACTCTAAAGATCTTTTGGATAACCTGAAATCAAGATATTTCTCTCAGGTATCCTCCATCAAAACTTTTGATTTTTCAACTCTATATACCACCCCGCCAGACAAATTAAAAACTCGCTTAAAAGAAACAATTCACAAAGCTTTCAGTCATAGAAACTATGGCTCAAAATTTGTTGTGTTAGGCTACAATTCCACATATTTTTCAAACAAAATTCAAAAAGGTAAAACATGCTACTCCGAGGAACAAGTGATCAGTATGCTGGAGTTCCTCATCGATAACATATTTGTCTCCTTTGGAGGGATACAGTTTCAGCAGGTCGTCGGCATACCAATGGGTACGAATTGTGTCCCTCTTCTAGCCGATTTATTTTTATACTCATATGAGTCGGAGTTTCTTCAAAAGCTTGTAAAAGATAAGAAGATTCATGAGGTTAGAGCCTTTAATTTCACATACAGGTATATTGATGACGTTTTATCTATCAATAATTCTAGATTTGCAGAATTTCTTCCATTGATATATCCTCCAGAGCTGGAAGTTAAAGAGACCACAGATACAGCTTCGTCCGCATCCTTTTTGGACTTATACCTCGAATTTTACGACAGTGGTCAAATCAGTACTAAAATTTATGATAAACGGGACGACTTCAATTTTAAGATCATAAATTTTCCAAATATGTGCAGCAATATACCAGCTTCTCCTGCATATGGTGTTTACATCTCGCAATTGATTCATTATGCAAGGGCCAGTAGCAATTATTCTGATTTCCTGAAACGTCATCTTCATCTGAGAAACAGGCTACTGGACCAGGGCTATCAAAAGATTCGCCTTATTCGATCTCTTAAAAAGTTTATATTCCGATACCAAGATCTTGTCGAAATATATTCCGTCTCTGCAGAAAAGATTATAAACGATGGATTTTCATGTAGTGAAAATGTATAAAGATAAGGTTTCAACAAAAATGTCAAAATTTTTTTTTTTTAACAATGTGTGACGTAAAATTGTTTTTGACATTTACTTCGCTGAGTTTGGCACTGATTTGACAACTGTTTTACCTGTTTTGTTCAAGTATTGTTGTAAATACTGTTATAGTGACAGCCGGAAACTTTGAGCCGTAATGAAAGGGGGAGGTTTGGCGCTTTAAAATCTGATTCAACCCACCATTTCTTTAGAAATGCCTGTACCAGGTCAGGGTCATTACGGTTTTCAGTTTTCTGGTTGTTGACTGATTTTGTCTGTTTATATACTTATGAGTTTTGACTTTCCCTTTGTTAGATTGTTCGGAGTTCGGTAATTTTGTTATTACCCTTATTCACGAAAATTGGAAGTTGTACTATTTTTATTAATACACCAAACAAACCTTAACAAAAATTGCATGAGAATGTTCTATCAAATATTTTGTTTTTATATATGCAGCATCTACAATGAAGAAATCATGTTCAAAAACATTCCAATCATATACAATTATAGGAACAGTGAGTGAAACATTATGCTATCAAATTATTTCAATGTGTATATGTACAAATGAGAGATTGGAGTGAGCGAGTGATTGTTGTTTAACGCCAACTCAGCAATTTTTCATCTATATCATGGCGGCAACAAATTAATTTACAATGAAATGATGATGAGGTCCGCTTCGTACTAGACCAACATGCTTAGTTGGATGTTTATGGTACTAGCTCACTGAAACAACAGTCCGCGGATAGACATGTCGCCCCATTTGGACACATTATCCTGATTCCGGTCCAAACAGTCATTGATCTTTCTCCTTAATGTTGTGTGCTTAGCAGAGAAGCAACAAATACCAATTTCATAGTCTTTGGTTTGACCCGATTGGAGCTCGAACACACGATCTACCGAACAGAGAGCGAGCACGCTCACCATTACACCGCCGATGCGGTTTGAGAGGTTTGGTTCAGGCTGTCCAGCAGCATAATGAGGTAGACGATGCCTCACAAAAATGATTTTATCATTTGAATTTTAATAGTATATATGTTACAGTAAATATGTATAATTAGTAATTATGCATAATTACTGAAATTTTTAGGAATTATGTATAATAACTGACGGGTTTAGGAATTATATATAATTACTGAAATTTTCAGTGATTATGTATAATTACTAAAAATATTGCCAGTTATTATGCATAATTTAACTTTACATGAGTTAGAAAAGGGCTAAAATGTTTAATGCTTTAATCAAATCAATGTCACATAAAACACTCCACAAAGAAGAAGTGATAAACACATTCATTTATTTTTACAAGTAAGATTTGGATTGCATCTACTATTGCACATTTGTCCAGCCTTTCTGCATGCACATCTATTTGTTTCACATCTGTTTTTACCACAACAACCACATTTTAAAAAAAAACCTAAGACTGATCTCCCGAAGCCTTCTTCACCATTTGTTTTTCCACAAATCACAGTGTTGCTACATTTTGAACATGAATGAGCGTTAGAAGCTGGTTTCTGACACACAATACATGTCACACTGTCTGTGTTTCCAGTGCCAGAAACCCAATCGGTTATTTCAATAATGTCAAAGTCATTTCTAAATCCAGTGTTTGTGCTATCTTTAAGATCATCTTCAGTGCTGATTTTTGAAATTATTTCATCCGGTAAGGAAGATGAGGTCAGACCAACTTTCGCTTCTACTCCAAACATTGCCTTATATGGTATTCGTTTAATTCCCGAATGGTAGCTAAGGTTTTTCTGAAATTGCGCAAATTTTATTCCAACTGGCCAATCTTTACAACTGTTTTCACGCATCCATGTTCCGGTCATATCTTTTATATCTGTGTTTGCCCGCTCAACACTTCCCTGGCTTTGTGTGTGTATCGGCTTCCCATGAACGATTTTGCACTCTGGCCAAAAATTCTTTAATTGAGATATAATGCTGGCGGTAAATTCTGCACCGTTATCGCTCTGTAAAATATTTGGAGCTCCAAAAAGAAGAAAAATATCCAAAATCTGCATCGCTACATCAGTCGCTCTTTTTGATTTCAATGGCCGCAGAACAACAAATTTTGTCATATGATCTTGGTAAACCATGATGTACCTATAATCATTATAGGATAGCATATCGATTAAATCCATTTGACCACGGGAATTAAATTCCTTGCTAACAATTGGTTTAACAACAAGACCTTTACTGGCAAGTTTGCGTTTCTTTAGCTGGCATTCTTCACATAGCTCTTTAAAAAGTTCAAGCGCCTCTATAGAAACATTAGTATTCGCCTCCTTGATCATTTTATCTCGGTCTCCATGACCGGTTGCAATGTGAATTTTTTGTACAACATTAAACATATCTTCTAGACAAACATAATACTTACCGGTATGTCATCTTCACAAGAACTGCGTCATAGAAAATATTTTTTTTTGTATCAGTGTCATTCTTAAAACTAGTGTTCACTTAAGATTAACTAACTAAACTTGAGAAGAAATAACCAAACAAAATCTACTCACTTTTAAGGTTT
This sequence comes from Bathymodiolus septemdierum, assembly GCA_963383655.1. Lineage (NCBI taxonomy): Eukaryota > Metazoa > Mollusca > Bivalvia > Mytilida > Modiolidae > Bathymodiolus > Bathymodiolus septemdierum. The sequence continues at coordinate 51,223,508 of OY726522.1, read as the reverse complement.
TTAAAAAGATTAACATTCAATGTCTATGTTTTAATATATGGCATTAACATTGACTGATCAAGTCTAGAGATGATTATTATTATTCAAATTTCCTAAAAATCAAACCAGTAAATTTGTAGAATAATTAACAAAATTTTCAGTAATTATGTATATTTACTGGTCAATTTCAGGGATTATATATAATCACTAGCATGTTTAGTAATTATACATAATTACTGAAAATTCAGTAATTATGCATAATTCCTGATTATACAAATTTACTGTAACATATATACCTCACTGTGTGCAGTACTCAAACAGGATTAGAAATTAATATATTATTAATGATAGATATATAAACTATGAATTTGATGATATATTATAAATAATTCCATGAAAAAACATGAAATATCCATTTACAATAGAGGAATTATTAAATAAATTCTCAAGCTTCTTTCAAAACTGAAACTAGAAATATAATCTCTAATATCTTCATGAATGTGTCTCCATCTCCCATAATTGTCCATTTTGATTGAATCTTCATTTGTATATTTTTAATAAGCTACAGATGACATGAGACCCCATTGGCTGTTCCAAATTTTTGTTAACGTCATTTTCGATAGATTTCATTGAAGTTTTAAATTTGAAGACCCGGATATAATACATTATTGCCAATTATATTATAACCGAGCTCATTCGTGGCCGTGATCGTATGATAGTTGGATTTACAACTACCTATGCAATCGGTACCTATCACCACTGATGTTGTCAGTTAGAATCCCGCTCAGGGCGAGGTGTACAACATTATGTGATAAAGTTTGTCAGTGACTTGCGCCACTCCATAAAACTGACCGCCACGATATAGCTGAAATATTGTTGAAAGTGGCGTTAAACATTATAAAAACCAAACCAAACTAAACCTCGCCATAACCTGAAAACCGCAGTCATGGTCAACATAGGTGAAATAACGTGTTATTAAAATACTACATAAAATATACAAGGTCCTTAAACTTATTAATTCTAATAAGCTGATTGTCCATTTAATGAATATGTCTCATCAACGCTCAACTCCGTTATTTGTTTGTTTAAATCCCTCTTTCTCCTACGGAATTGGAAGTATCGACAACAAGACATCTATGTCTAAAACACAAGAATATTTAGAAGAAACTAGAAGCTCACCTGAGCATTTATTGATCACCTAGTTATTCATGCACAAGTCTAGATTTTGAGAATAAAAATATTCATCCATAATCACATAAGGTTATTAAGCTTTAGCTAATTATAATCGGACTGACAATTAAACTAGAGGCTCAGTGGGCCGAGCCTGTGTCGCTCACCTTTGATTCTGTTTTGAGCAAACTTTATAAAGTTTCGGTTCATTTGGCTACTCGGTTTCAGAGGAGAAGATTTCTTAGGAATCAACCAATCAAAAACAATAATTGGCTGTGGCGGCCATGTTTGTTAACGGATTGGGACGAAATGAGCAATCGCTATAGAGGACCTTCCATAAATTCTTCCTACCAAATTTCGGTTCATTTGGCCACACGGTTTCAGAGGAAAAGATGTTTTTATAAATCGACCAAACAGAAACAAGAATTGCTTGTGGCCGCCATGTTTGTTAACGGATCGGGACGAAATGAGCAATCTAAATTGAGGACCTTCCATAGATGCTTCCTACAAAGTTTCGGTTAATTTGGCAACTCGGTTTAAGAGCAGAAGATATTTTAGAAATTGAACAATCAGAAACAAGAATGGCCTGTGGTGGCCATGTTTGTAAACGAATCGGAACGAAATGAGCATTCTTTATAGAGGACCTTCCATAGATGCTTCCTACAAAGTTTCGGTTCATTTGGCCAAGTGGTTTCAGAGGAGAAAAATTTTAAGAAATCGACCAATCAGAAAGAAGAATTGTCTGTGGCGGACATGTTTGTCAACGGAACCAAATGAGCAATCAAAGGACCTTCCATAGATGTTTTCTACCAAGTTTTGATTCATTTGGCCAAGTGGTTTCAGAGGAGAAGATTTTTTTTAATCGGCCAATCAGAAACAAGAATTGCCTGTGGCAGCCATGTTTGTTAACGGATCGCGATGAAATGAGCAATCTTTATAGAGGACCTTCCATGGATGTTTCCTACCAAGTTTCAGTTCATTTGGGTATGGGGTTTCAGAGGAGAAAATTATAATGTGAAAAGTTAACAGACGACGGACGACGCACGCAAAGTCATGGCAAAAGCTCACATTGGCAAGGTGAGCTAAAACAAATGGATTTTGTCCCTTTTCTCCCCTCCTATCTCGGAAACCATAAGAGTTAGATCACATCTGTTTGAAAAACGTATTCTGGAATTTCATAAAGAATAAAATGATAAGAAAAAAACTCAAAATCGGACTGCGTAAGTCTGTGCGTTTGCCCCAATTTTACCCCTTATAGCTTGAAAGGCGTAAGAACCATAAAGAACATTTTGGTTTATTACACAAATAGAGTTTAATAAGGGACATACAGAAATCATCAAAATTGGTTGCAAAATAAACACTACACATCGGAAAAAAACAAAAAGCACACTTTTTGACATCTCGGGACATCTTGTTTTTCTGCAGTGGAGGCCATCTTGATTTACCAATCCGAACAAGAACATGAACTTTGTAAAGGACTATTCACCGAGCATTCCTACTACATGTATATTTAATGTCAATTATAGCCCAGTTGTAATGTAAGAGTTTTATACGAAGACGAACGCAAGTCGATGATAATACCTCATCTGGTCTTTAACCTTTGGGTCAGCCTCAGTTGATATAGATAACCAGGGTTTTAAATGTTTCCGGTCCTTGTAAAACTCAACTTCGTTCCGTATTTCATACGGAATGGAATTATTCAATAAGGTTGGTTGGTTGGTTGGTTTATGGTGTTTAACACCATTTTCAGTTATATCGTAGCGGTTAGTTTTATTGGTAGAGGAAACCAGTGTATCCGGAGAAAACCACTGACCTGTCGCAAGGTACTGACAAACTTTATCACATAATGTTGTATTGAGTACAACTCGCCATGAACGGGGTTCGAACACACAACTTTATAGTGGTGATAGGCACTGATTGCACAGGTAGTTGTAAATCCAACTACATGTACCATACATTCACGGCCACGACGGCCCTTTATTCAATAAGATGTACAGACAAATCATATATAAATCAGAATGGAGAGTTGGTGTTTTTCCTCGGGCATTACCTTCAGTGTGGATCAGCACTGGAGTCACAAGTTGCTGGGTTTTTGTTGTTGTTGTTGTTGTGATGCTAGACATGTGTGTGCGTTTTTGAAGTAAAGCAAATATATCGGATAGCATTTGTTACATATCATTGTTTTGCCAAAGGATATAAAAATATCAAAAGAGGTGCGTCAACCGACGTGATTGTGCATGCATTATTCAAGCCGTATGCACGTTTCATATGGAATAGATAGGAAATAAAAACTCTTCAAAATCAACTTCGAGACTCATGCAAGCTCAAAATGTAACAAATATACAAACTGGATTGACTTACCTTAATTTTTAGTGATGTAGCCTCGAGCTGTCTGAACTTTGACGGAATGATGGAATTGACGAGTACAAATTTCGAATGTAATCTACTGAAATATTGGTTCATATTTGTAAAATTTTGTCATAAAGTTGATCCCTAGAATCTACTGTTTCAGAAATTTCTTGCAGCTCAATTTTCATTTTCAACCATACATTTTCAATGATGTTCAAGTCCGGACTTTGGGCCGGCCATTCCATGGTTTTTATTTCGTTTTCATCCATGAATGTTTTTGTTCCGAAAGCTCTATAAACAGGAGCATTTCATCCTGAAGACAATAATTATCATCAGGGAAGTGCCTGGCAATGACTAGCCACAAACAACTGTCTAAGATATCAACATATTTTGCTGCATCAACTTTAGTCAAGTACCGACGTCACTGATTTTTCTGTTTATACCGGGATAAATACATTCAGATCGGAAGGTTTCAACGCTTTTTCTCCAAATATAGGCTCGATTGTCATTTCCAATCACAATTTGGCTCTTGTCCGAACATTCGTTTTTTCCCTGTTTACCTCCCGAATTCGCATTTTCTTCCTGCATAGACAGCAACGATACCCACAGGCACTTGTTTCATTCAAAAAATATATGACCCCCTCCTCTTCCTTACTTCAAGGTAAACACCTGCCCTTTTCCCCTTCCCCACTTCGCCTCAATATTTTTCGCTTATTTGAGATCCTTTCGCTGACCCAATTATATCGTTACACTCCCGAGATATTTCTCTTTTCGACTGCCACATTTAAATATACCTACCGGGCTTCAATCAGACGAATTGGACAAGAATATTCAGCGAACGTCGCATGGTCTATTTTTCAGTCATTGAAACGGATACAGCCACTTCCGGTCCGGTCTAAATTGATTTAGAAAATTAAAAAAAGTGCTTTAAAAATCAATTGTCAGTAATTTGGAGTTGAACATATTTTTAAAATCTGCATTGAAACAATTATCTGTATTTTAAAGGCTTACTTTACATTTGAGAGGAGAAAATCCAGCGCAAACCGGAAGTGGCTGTATCCGTTTCAATGACTTAAAAGTAGACCATGCGATGTTCGCTGAATATTCTTGTCCAATTCGTCTGAGGGGGGCCCGGTAGGTATATTTAAATGAGAAATATCTCGGGAGTGTAACGATATAATTGGGTCAGCGAAAGGATCACAAATAAGCGGAAAATATTGACGCGAAGTGGGGAAGGGGAAAAGGGCAGATGTTTACCTTGAAGTAAGGAAGAAGAGGGGGCATATATTTTTTTAATGAAACAAGTGCCTGTGACGATACCCCAAAATTGCTTCGAATAAACCTCCACATTGTTTTTTTTACACATATTTATATTTTCAGAATTGTTAAATCTGTTTGTACATAATGTCAGACAATGAGGCTTTCCTATCTGCCCTCAAACTTTTCGGCGGGAATGGCGATCGTCCAAACGTTTTCTTCTCCCCGATTTTTTGGCATTTTCTGTAGTACCCTGTGAATCAAACCTTTTAAAAACGTTGTACTCTGTAATTTTTGGTATTTTCAACATATGTTGATCTCCCAGCATTTTACTTTCAGCTGTTTATTTACGTTTTGGGTACTGAGACACTAATAATAATCTACTGAAGTACATTTCTATTTTTAGTCAGTTACTTCCAATTTTAAACCGAGACCGGCAATATTGTTGTCGTCTGTTCCTGTTCAGCGCGTGCAATCGTAATAGTCTTGCAACCAGCTACTGAAAAGTCGCTTATTTATCGAGTTTAATGTGCTGAAATAAGACACAGATGCAATATCTCTTAAATTTTAGATAAATTTGTCTTCTTTCCATTTCAAGTTGTCGTCAATGATTTTTGCGGTAAGTTTGCGCAATATCGGTCTGTTAACTGAGCCACCCCAAAAACACGTATTTCACTAGTCAATTTGAAAATGAAATCGTTGCATCATTGTATCACATATAAATAAAATAAAGATTCTATTTGCATGAGAAAACATGTAAAATGAATATGAATGTATTGGTTTTGCAAAAACGCATGTCATTATCGAATGTTAAACTTCCAAACATTGATCAAAATTGACTCTCAGTTTATAGGCGTTTTTCTCTTAACGGACGAAAAAAATTATACCCGATACATTGATTTGCATTCAAAATGCAAGATTATTGTGTTAACGAATTCCCTGCCAAATTTTAAGGTAAAACATCAAGTAGCTTTGTTTAAAATCAACAAAGAAAAATAATTTTTTACCACTTTGTAATTACGGAAAAATAGCTATCCATCAATCGAGTCTATAAGTTATTCAATTAGTTCAATAACTAGGACAATTTGTTCACTTATGAACTTGCTTTATCGTTGAAATTAGACACACAATTGTAGTTTCACTGTCGTATTTCAATTGTTTTGAATGTATTTTACTTTAGGACAATTTACTTTTCTTAGTTATTTTTGTAAATATGCGTTTATTTTAGAGTTTGTGTATTAGCGTTTTAAATACACAAATCAAACACTTGGGAATCGAATTTATTCCGGTTGCCGTTGTTTCATTAATCAAATTGTGTTAGTGCGTAAATAAGTTGTATATAGTATTTTGACAAGATATAAATGATGAATTTTTCCTCTTGTTTTGGGATGTTGATTTCTATTGTTTGACATTTTGTTCAATCAGATGTAAATAGTCGTATAGGTCTTTGTTGTTCTGTTTTTTATCAACCCATTGTTTTGAAAATGGCTAGTTTTGGCAGCCCTTTAAAGCTTGAGCCGTCGAGTCCTAAACGACGAAGACCAGCAATTATGTGGGACAAATGTGTTTTTTGCCAGCGTCCGAGCCTTGAAAACCTGATTTGCATGAGGAGTATAAGTAAGAACAGCTTCATTAAAGCTATGAATGTACGGCGAGACAATATATTTGAAATAATAACTGGAGAATTATCGTCCGTCGATGGCTTACTGTCCCCAAATGTAAAAGTGTTTTACCACCGATCATGCTACAAAACATATACTAGCAAACACAACTGTGGACCATTCACACAGCTTGAAGAGAATGAGGATACTGGATAAATTCCCGATTCAGCTGTTATTCAGACCCGATCGGTGGTTCAACCCGGTTCCATTGATAGGAATTTATGCTTCATATGCAAGAAAAAAAGGTTCAAACGAGACTTTAAACTACACAAGATTGAATCGTCAGAGCGCCTAGATAGCTTAATGAGTCGTGCAAAAGAGCACAATGATTTGATGATGTTCAAGACACTCAATAAACCCGATATTCTGGCGAGTGCTGTTTATCATTCGGGGTGCATTAGAAGATTGTTATTGCATTCGACGCCACTTAAAGAAGAAACTGAGCAGTCAGTTCATGAGGTTGCCTTTGACTGCCTTATTTCTAGAATCAGTGATGACCTTTTTGTACACAAGAAAACTTTTCTTATATCTCATATTCTTGAAATATACAAGTCACTTTTACCAAAAGATGTTTCTGAAAACTACCAGTCAACTAGGCTCCAATGTAAGCTTGCCAATTACTACGGCAGCTCAATAACTATTCATCCTCAGAGAAGTCAAGGTATGTCAAGTATTGTATTTAGTTCTAGTCTCACTATTGCTGATGGAATCACTGCTGCTGCAAAGTTAAAATATATTTTGAAGGTAACGGAGTTTGAACAAGGCATGTCTGCAGCCTGTAGTGAAATGTCAGAAGAGCAGATTCTCCACTCTGCTTCAAGCATTATAAGACGCGACATAGAAAGTCTTGATATTACAGAGCATGAATGTTAAAGCATTCAAAACATTTGGTGATTTAGCTGAACATTTCATTAAATGTCAGCAGCAATGTTTCCCAAGTGCTGCAACTGTTGTTGGGGTATTTGACAGATACGATAAAAAGTTATCTATTAAATCTGCTGAACGAGACAGACGTTCCAGCTCTTTTGATGATCACAAGGTCTTTCAGTTGATAGATGGTCGGCCAATTCCAGACTGGTAAAAGTTTCTTGGAGTAAATGCCAACAAACAAGCTCTACTAAAATTCCTTAGCGATTTTGTAATACGGAGTCACTCCCAGTCCTCGATAGTAACATCATCTGATGATGAGCTTTATCTTGCTGGTTTATTCTCTGACCCATCAACTACAAAGAATTTCACGCCTTCAAAAGTGAACGATTGTCCAGATTTGTTCAGCAATCACGAGGAGGTTAATACCCGTATGCTATTACACGCCATTCATGCTGATACTCGCTTTGGCGACATGAATGTAAAAGGTCGTATACTTATCAAGTCTCCAGATACAGATGTTCTCCTTCTTTGCATACATTTCTTTCCTTCAATGAGGAACACAAAAGAACTCTGGTTCAAAACTGGGACAGTTACAAGAACAAAGGATGGTCGTCGCTATCTTCCAGTCCATGATATTTGCCATATCAAGGGTTCTCTTGTATGCAGGTTATTTCCTGCAGTGCATGTTTTAATAGGTTGCGACACCACATCCTCATTTTTTGGAATAGGAAAGAAAACCGTGCTAAAAACACTAAAGGACAACATTGACGAATTCGTTGACTTGAACAAGCATTGTCTACTTGACAGTGAAACTTCCATAGACGTTTCTAGAAACTTTGTGGCAAGATTATACGATCAGAAGGGAAAGATGAAATCTGCTCATGACAATTTAAATAGGTTGAGGGTAAAGATTGCAAAGCAGAAGGATGTAAGCTTGGCAACGTTACCACCATGTGAAGCTTCATTCGTTCAACATGTTCTCAGAGCTTCCCTTCAGACATCTGGATGAAGTCAGACACAGCGCAGCCACCTGAAAAATCCGCCTTAGACTGTGGTTGGGAAGATCAAAACGGATTGTTACCCGTTTACTTTGTTACTCGGACTTCTTCAGATTTTCTGAAAGATTTGCTGTGTACATGTAAAGGCAAATCTTCGTGTTCTCAGGGTTGTGCTTGTGCTGAACAAAATCTGACCTGCACTGAGGTATGTCAATGTCAATGTCATGTTGCAACCCGTTGACTCAAACTGCAGATGAAGATAGTGATGATGAAATGAACATATAATTCTGGCATCTAACTGTCGCTTTATTTGAGTAATCTGTGTACTAATAAGCCAGTGATTTTGAAAAGTCATCAAATATCTTGTGATACAGTCTGTGATAACACATGACTTAAAAAACTCTAATACTTCAATGATTTATCTTAACTTACATCTGAAATCATTTCATCCTTAATTCATCGTAAATAATCTTTTACTGATCTTAGAAGGCCACAAAATTCAAACGTACTAGCTTTCATAATTTCAATCATGTGGTCGCCATGGAGGGTGTTAGTGTTTGTTGTTTGGTGTAACATGTGTCAGTGTTTATGAGACCTAAGCTTCGCCTCCGATGACTTAATAAGCTTAATTTATGTAGAAACCAGTTCTATTAAATATTTTGAGGTTTCTTATCTCAATTGATAACTGAAAAACCTTAAGCAGTCACCGATTGTAATTAAATGCACAACCACTAAATTGCCATGATTTTGGGTCTACTGCGGAGCTCTCTTAATTTTTTTGTTAAAAGTGAAATCTGTTTTTTTTTTATGTTAAAAAATGAATTTAGGGCATGTTTTTTAAGAAACCGTCAAGATATCATGCATTTTGCAAATATGTCAAGTTCAAGGTCGGGTTAACTTCTTGTCAGTTGAGATTTACGAAAAATATCAAAGTTCAAGATTAAGGCTAATTTTCAGAGGCTCTTTTGATTTTTTTCCATCAAAACTTACAAAATATGGCAATGGTAACTATATTATGTTAAACAGAATGAACATTTTCAACGTTATATAATTTTTAGGACATACAGAATTATTTTATTAATCTTCTCCAACATTTAAACGAAACTGTAGCCTGACCTTTGACCTCAAATATTTGATACACGCAGCCGTTTTTCACTTTGACGACAAGTGTATTCTTATGCCATTTGTCTTTCTCTTTCCAACGATATACAACTTAGCCGTGTCTTCTTTCAGCACATTAAATCCATCAAATTATGTATCTGGTTGCAAGACTATAAGCAGATGTCAGAGATGACATTAAAAATATCATTGTGGATATGGGCACCGTATCTTGACGTTTTATCTAGCGAAATAATAGTATAAAATCTGTATATTATATATATAAAGACACAAGTAATGAAAGAAGTTTTTCCCTCCAAAGGTTGTCTAACTGTGTAAATAACTAAATTTTTTGTAACCTTCGGCTTCCTTCGCCCGTAAAATAATGCTACGTTGGAATGTTGGAAGGTAAATCCCTTTCATGCATACATGTAGTTTATTTGTACCAAACATTGCTTTGTTCCCTACCTATTTGTCTTTTTTCACAGCAGAAAGACTTTCGTGTTTTTAAAATTTAGCCATTGTGCCCATAACTTCCGGTTTCGGCAGCAAAAAGGTGAAATATGTGCAGTGCTATCGGGAACAACTTTTTGTTTCTACATGACGTTTAAAATGTTGTAGTATGTGAACAGAGGAACTTCTATTATGTTTGGTAAAGACGTTGAATAAAGGTACTAATGCATTTTAATGGAGATACTGGTTTGTTTCTTTGAATCCTGCTGACAGTCGACCCACGATATCGTTTATTTACATCGATGAAGTCAAAAGGAAAGCACCAACGTGACTACGATCTCAGAATCACATGTAAATATTAGGCGTTCTGCAACGTTAAATTTTCGTGACGGTAAAGATAGAAATTCATAGGACACACATTTCAGAGTAAATAAAGGAAATATTTGACATAAAAAATATATAAATCTTTAAGCATTATTATTTAATGCTTACTGTAATGATTAAACCTTTAAAACATAAAGAAACACCATTTTTGAAGTTTTAATTCTTTTTTTCTATGACCATTCCAGCTATGGGACATTACCATCACGTGTATTATTCTATATGTGACGGTAAAAAATCATATAAATTGTATCAATTGGCCAGTGCAATCGCCAGATTTAGACATTATTGTAAATGTGAGGCTTAGATTGCAAATAAAACTACAACAACTTGCATTGCTGAAGTTATAACTTAGCAATGCACATGATCTCTGTAGGGCTATTGTGGTTGATATATAGCAAAAACAAACCTTGACCTTGGAATATGTTCAAGGACTGTACCTTTCATTACCAAAGCGAATGAGGAAAAGGTTAAATGACAAAATATTGAGTGGGGTAAGTATATTTTGAATTGTCCTTTTCATACATTTGAGTCATTTGTTACGATTCAGCGACGCCATATTGGATAATTAATTTTCGATGATTATGTTTATCGCATCTATCCCATCGAACTTAATTTATATAAAAGACACCATAATTTTTATAAATACAGCTAGGTCTGTTTCAAACCTTGACCTACCCATTCCGACAGCGCCAGGTATGGATGATATATCTTTCCCAGATACATGTCCCAGAGCTTTTGGTTCTTAACATGAATTCCTCGAAAGAAGTTTGCTGCTAATGAACCAAGGGCTCCTAGAGGTCAAGTTAAAAGTTATATCTGTGTCACATATGACCACGGATGTGTTCTGTTTGTCGTAGTCACAATTCCGTCCTTTCATAATGGTTTTATACCGATGGTTTTAGAAGAGTATATTAAGAATGGTGTCACTAGTGGAGCAAAAACTGTTTATCTTTCTGGAGCACTCAAGCTTTTCCCCAGTTTTAATGGGATTTGTGTTGATCATTTTGTCCAAGTGCATGCCTTGACGTCTGTAGTTCCACGTTGTGATGTCCGTTACGATTTCCGCCTAAAGCGGTGTTTAATTCGTCTTTACTCTCATTATGTTGTAGGGGTTCATTTTTTTATTTATGTCATTTGTATTTATTTACGTATAACGGTGTCCAAACCATATCAGGTTATGTTCGTGTCGTATTTAGCAACACATCGAATGCCACCATGGGAACAGGAAGTGCTTTATTTAAAGAGCGTTACGGTTAGTAAAACACTATCCATGTACACGGTCCCTACCAACTGAAATGGGGTCGTGTTACCGTACATCTACAAGAAAAACTACTGACAAATCTATGAACAGAAGAAAGACAAAATATCCCCCGTTTGACTTGAAATGAATGAAATTACCACATATACCTTTTTAAGGTTACATTGTTCAACAGAGTACTTCACGTCTTGCCAGTGCGAAATTTTCTCATTTCCAATCGGCGTCTATTAAATGTGTTGTTACTGATATACCGCATCGGTGGTGTAATGGTTTGGTACTACCTGAAGCCATTTTTGTTATGATTTATATATTTTTATTGCATGAATTAAACGTACAGCACTCATTTTATTTTGGACTTCAAGAAGGAATTCAAGATAAAAGATGAAAAGACTATTTATAGGATCAAAGACTGTCCGTCGATTTAAGGTTTTACCGATCAGCAACTTTTAACAATTTTGCAATTTACCAAAAGCATATAGTAGGAAAGCCAAAAGAACTACTTGTAATAGAGACTGGGATAGGTACAACAAACTGAAATCAGAAACGCAACATCAAATGAGAAAAGCCCAGACTGATTTGATACAAAATACTGTAAATAGAGACATTAAAGAAAATTCTAAACGTTTCTGGTCTTATATAAAGAGTAAGAGACAAGAACCAGTTGGTATATCACCACTCTTAGATAAAGATGGGTTCCTTCATAGTGACAACCAAAATAAAGCAGAAATTTGGAACAACCAATTTCAGTCCGTTTATACAAAAGAGGACACAACCACCCTGCTGGACAAAGGTAACAGCACCATAAAGAGTATGAACGACATATATATAACTGAAAATGGTGTCATCAAACTCCTTAAAGACCTGAACCCACACAAGGCATCTGGACCAGATCAAATTCCGACAACGCTATTGAAGTTATGTGCTTCAGAGTTAGCTCCTGCCATTGTTCGCGTTTTCCAAACATCACTGGACTCTGGTACTGTTCCGTCCGACTGGAAAGAAGCCCTCATCACCCCTTTGTTTAAAAAGGGAGAACGGAATGTTGCATCCAACTATCGTCCTGTTTCACATACATCAGTAGTAAGCAAAATACTTGAACATATTGTCCATTCATCGATAATGAGACATCCTGACCATTATAAAATCCTGACAGAATGTCAATGCGGCTTTCGCTCTCGAAGATCTTGCGAATCACAGCTAATATCAACCATCCAATGAATTGCAGAGAAACTGAAATCAGGAAAAGATCAAATTGACATCATCATCCTAGATTTCGCCCAAGCGTTTGACAAAGTTCCGCATAAGCGCTTACTTCCGTGGAAAAACCCTACAATGGATAACATTTTTCTTTTCTTCAAGAACACAACATGAGCTAGTCGAAGGGCGTGAGTCAGCGAAGCTTTATGTACTTTCTGGAGTACCGCAAGTCACGGTGTTAGATCCGCTGTTATTTCTTGTGTACACCAACGACCTATCAGAAGTAGCTTCAACCTCTACATTACGTTTATTCGCTGATGACAGCTTAGTATATAGACAAGTAAGGAACCAAACTGACTCAAACGACCTTCAGAAAGACCTATCAGCACTCGAAGAATGGGAGAACAAATGGCAGATGGGTTTTCACCCAGCAAAATGCACTGCCATCCGCATTAGCACAAACAGACGCAATGTCCTAGACACACACTACTTCCTACATGGACACAAACTAGAAGTAGTAGATAGTAGCAAATACCTAGGAGTAGCACTCAGTGAGGACCTTAGCTGGAGGAGACATGTGGAAGCAACATCATCAAAGGCCTCCAGGACATTAGGATTCCTGCGCCGCAATTTTCGTGATTGCAACAAGTCTGTCAGTGAATAGCACCATGGTCTGACCTACCTTAGAATATGCGTCTGCAGCCTGGGATCCATACACCTCTGACCAAGTTAACCAACTTGACAAAGTCCAACGCCGAGCAGCACGTTTTGTCAGCTACAATTACAGAGACAAAACCCCAGGATGCGTCACTGCTATGGTAACGTCGTTGGGATGGGATCCTCTAAAGGAGCGCCGAAAAAGCCATAGACTCATAATGATGTATAAGGTAATGCATGGCTTAGTCTGTATTCCAGAATCATCATATATGGTCCAGACAAATGACTCCAGAACCAGAGGTGCCAACAGACTGATACAACATCACACCAATATAGCAGCAAACAAACAATCCTTCTTCCCACGTACCATACAAGAATGGAACCGGCTTCCAATTGCGGTAACAAACGCCACAAAACTGGAGGAGTTCAAGGCCAGCCTACTCTCAGAGATGGCCTTGCAATAAACAGCATAAACGCCACTACTCGATGTATATAGTTTTAACTGTACATTTGGATTTTATATGTATAAAGTTATTTGGGATTTTAACTCTGTGGCATCCTCATCCTACGACAGGTCAAGCTTTACAGTCGTCACCGACTCCTGACCTCATATCGGCACAAGAAGAAGAGCTGAATAGCTCCTGTATAAACGTGCAAACTTTATAACTTACCCCTACATCCGTGGGTGGTTTTAATGCGGGCTTCGGAATCGTAGCTCCTATGGTTTGGTTTTCCCCCGCAACAAGTGGGGTTCGTGTTGCTCAAACTTTAGTTTTCAATGTAGTGTTTTGGTTCCTTTTTGTCCCTTTTCTTTCGACAATTGTATTAGCTGTCCTTTGATTTACGGTTGCTGATCACCCCTTTGGTATCTTAAGATTATTCTGATATTGTTTGGTTCGTATTATACATATTAAAATATGGAGAGCAAAAATACCACAAGTCAGAACAGTTCCAAAAACCAACATTCGGAAAAATCGTAGAAACAAAGACGAAATCGACAACCACAGCTAGCACACATATATACATGACCGTGTGCTCTACTGGCTAGAACATCGACAACCACAGCTAGCACACATATACATATGACCGTGTGCTCTACTGGCTAGAACAACCAAAGCTAACACACATATATACATGACCGTGTGCTCTACTGACTAGAACAACCACAGCTAACACACATATATACATGACCGTGTGCTCTACTGGCTAGAACATCGACAACCACAGCTAGCACACATATATACATGACCGTGTGCTCTACTGGCTAGAACAACCACAGCTAACACACATATACATGACCGTGTGCTCTACTGACTAGAACATCGACAACCACAGCTAGCTGGCTAGATCATCGACAACCACAGCTAGCACACATACATGGCATGACCGTGTGCTCTACTGGCTAGAACAACCACAGCTAGCACACATATATGCATGACCGTGTGCTCTACTGGCTAGAACATCGACAACCACAGCTAGCACACATATACATGACCGTGTGCTTTACTGGCTAGAACATCGACAACCACAGCTAGCACACATATACATGACCGTGTGCTCTACTGGTTAGAACATCGACAACCACAGCTAGCTGGCTAGAACATCGACAACCACAGCTAGCCCACATATATACATGATCGTGTGCTCTACTGGTTAGAACATCGACAACCACAGCTAGCTGGCTAGAACATCGACAACCACAGCTAGCTGGCTAGAACATCGACAACCACAGCTAGCACACATATATACATGACCGTGTGCTCTACTGGTTAGAACATCGACAACCACAGCTAGCACACATATATACATGACCGTGTGCTCTACTGGCTAGAACATCGGGGCGGCAAAATGTAAATTTGGAATGAGCAAACATAACTGATCCCCCCTTTTTAAGTTGTGTTGAAAAAAATTAATCCCCCCTCTTTCCACTACTTCATATCTTTTGACCCCTCCCTTTCCTGATTATTGTTGAAAGGCTTCTAATTTCATATGTTGCTATAAATTCTTTTCAACAAGGACAGTAGCTCATAGGAAATGGAACTAAAGGTCCTTCTGTGTTCATGAAGGCAACCACAACCACATCTAATGAAAAGGCAGTGGCGTAGAAAGGAGTTGTTAATAGTGCACACACGGAGGGTTTGGGTGGTGTCCTCCAGGGTATAGGTAGATAGCAGGAAAATCTATTTAAAACTACTTTTAATATCCTTTAATCATTTTAATAATGTAATGGATGTTTACATACAATCAAACCAAAAGACGTTTTTCATTGCCCGAGATATTTAGAAGAGATTGAAGATACCAAAGGGGTAATCAGAATTCGTAAATCGATGAAGAACAGACAACACAATATCCAAAAGAAAAAAGACAAAAGGACAAACAACGATCTTCAAAACGTACACATAAAGCTTAAAGATCGAGTAACACGAACCCCACTATAAACCGGGGATGAACTCAGGTGCTCCGGAAGGTTAGACAGTTCCTGCTCCAGTAGTCTTGTTTACAACTGCAGCTGATTATCATTGTGAATATGTAGCAATACCAAGACCGATAGTCTTTCCTGTCCCATTGTGCCGCGTAAAGGTGTCTTTACACGTTTCAAAACACTGAAAGATCTTTCGGCTTTTGCTGTAGAGGATGGCATTGTAAGCAAAATTTTCAATATACAATAGATATATATTTGGATATAAGTTTTTGCTTACAGGATCGAATGTCTCCCAAAGAAAGATGGAATGGTTTTACCTGGTCTATGGGATATAAGTCTCACCTTGCTTTCCATCTCTTTACTTCAATGGTAAAGATCTGCCCTATTACGCATCATAAATATGCTATTCATTCTCCTGTTTTAGTTTGTTTAAATTGATCGATATCAATAACTATGCCAGAAATCGATCTTCGTTTTCACCAAACGATCCCTTAACTCGTTAAACAAGTGATCTAAGAACCAGTAATCCTTGATGTCTGCTACCTGTGGATTGGTACGATTTCGTTGTCTACTGGTTGTCCGCTGCTTAAACGTTGTTAGAGTTGTAAACACTAATGTCATTTCTCTCAGTCTCAAAATGTCGAATCAAGGCTTGATATTCACTCACAGCCTCTATCAAATCGTAGGAGATGTTATTCAACATTGGTATAATCGGTACAACATCTTGCAAAATGTGACTGCAAACCACTAGTGGCAAAATAAATTTCAAATCGCAAAAAGACAGATAAATGAACGCATGATATGCCGTCACCACACTGTAAAAAAAAAGTGGAACTTTACACTAACCAGAGGCTCTCAAGAGCCTGTATCGTTCACCTGGTTATAAAGAAAAACAATTGGTCCTATGTAAAAACTATGTCCTGCAGTGGTAGTCATCTTGGAATTACGATCAACATAAAAAACACAAAGTTTGTAAAGGACCTTCCAATGATTGATGCACAGTTTAGGTTCAATCAGTGCAATAGCTTCAGAGAAGAAGATATTTCTGTATTTTCCCGATATGGTCCTGTGTTAATACTATCACCTGTGGTGGCAGCCATCTTGGATTTCCGATCGGCATAAAAAACAGAGGACCTTCCAATGATCATTCCTGGGCAGTTTGGTTTCAGAGAAGAAGCGTTTTGAAACATTTTTCCCAAAGGGTCCAATGTTAAACAAGTCCTGCCGTAGCCGCCATTTTGAATTTCATATCAGAACAAAAAACGTAAAGTTTGTAGAGGACCATCCAATGAACATTCATGTACAGTTTGGTTTTAATCATATTTGTAGTTTCTGAGAAGAAGGCATTTGAAAATTTTCCCATAGGTTCCAATGCTAATCTATGTCCTGCGGTGGTGGCCATCTTGGATATCCGATCGGCATAAAAAAACACACACCTTGTAGAGGACCTTCCAATGATCATTCCTGGGCAGTTTGGTTTCAACTGTCCTCGTGGTTTCAGAGAAGAAGCGTTTTGAAACGTTTTCCCCATAGGGTCCAATGTTAAACTATGTCCTGCCGTAGCCGCCATTTTGAACTTCATACCGGAACAAAAAACGTAAAGTTTGTAGAGGACCATCTAATGAACATTCATGTACAGTTTGGCTTTAATAATATTTGTAGTTTCTGAGAAGAAGGCATTTGAACATTTTCCCATAGGGTTCAATGTTAATCTATGTATTGCGGTGGTAGCCATCTTGGATTTCCGATCGGCATGAAAAACATACAATTTGTAGAGGACCTTCCAATGATCATTCCTGGGCAGTTTGGTTTCAACTGTCCTAGTGGTTTCAGAGAAGAAGCGTTTTGAAACATTTTCCCCATAGGGTCCAATGTTAAACTAAATCCTGCCGTAGCCGCCATTTTGAATTTCATATCGGAACAAAAAACGTAAAGTTTGTAGAGGACCATCCAATGAACATTCATGTACAGTTTGGCTTTAATCATATTTGTAGTTTCTGAGAAGAAGGCATTTGAACATTTTCCCATAGGGTCCAATGTTAATCTATGTATTGCGGTGGCGGCCATCTTGGATTTCCGATCGACATAAAAAAGCAAAATTTTGTAGAGGACCTTCCAATGATCATTCCTGGGCAGTTTGGTTTCAACTGTCCTAGTGGTTTCAGAGAAGAAGCGTTTTGAAACATTTTCCCCATAGGGTCCAATGTTAAACTAAGTCCTGCCGTAGCCGCCATTTTGAATTTCATATCGGAACAAAAAACGTAAAGTTTGTAGAGGACCATCCAATGAACATTCATGTACAGTTTGGCTTTAATAATATTTGTAGTTTCTGAGAAGAAGGCATTTGAACATTTTCCCATAGGGTCCAATGTTAATCTATGTATTGCGGTGGCGGCCATCTTGGATTTCCGATCGACATAAACTTTGTAGAGGACCTTCCAATGATCATTCCTGGGCAGTTTGGTTTCAATTGTCCTAGTGGTTTCAGAGAAGAAGCGTTTTGAAACATTTTCCCCATAGGGTCCAATGTTAAACTAAGTCCTGCCGTAGCTGCCATTTTGAATTTCATATCGGAACAAAAAACGTACAGTTTGTAGAGGACCATCCAATGAACATTCATGAACAGTTTGGCTTTAATAATATTTGTAGTTTCTGAGAAGAAGGCATTTGAACATTTTCCCATAGGGTTCAATGTTAATTTATGTATTGCGGTGGCGGCCATCTTGGATTTTCGATCGGCATAAAAAACAGAGACTTTGTAGAGGACCTTCCAATGATCATTCCTGGGCAGTTTGGTTTCAACTGTCCAAGTGGTTTCAGAGAAGAAGCATTTTGAAACATTTTCCCCATAGGGTTCAATGTTAAACTAAGTCCTGCCGTAGCCGCCATTTTGAATTTCATATCGGAACAAAAAACGTACAGTTTGTAGAGGACCATCCAATGAACATTCATGTACAGTTTGGCTTTAATAATATTTGTAGTTTCTGAGAAGAAGGCATTTGAACATTTTCCCATAGGGTCCAATGTTAATCTATGTATTGCGGTGGCGGCCATCTTGGATTTCCGATCGGCATAAAAAACATACAATTTGTAGAGGACCTTCCAATGACCATTCCTGGGCAGTTTGGTTTCAACTGTCCTAGTGGTTTCAGAGAAGAAGCGTTTTGAAACATTTTCCCCATAGGGTCCAATGTTAAACTAAGTCCTGCCGTAGCCGCCATTTTGAATTTCATACCGGAACAAAAAACCTAAAGTTTGCAGAGGACCATCTAATGAACATTCATGTACAGTTTGGCTTTAATCATATTTGTAGTTTCTGAGAAGAAGGCATTTGAACATTTTCCCATAGGGTCCAATGTTAATCTATGTCCTGCGATGGTGGCCATCTTGGATTTCCGATCGGCATAAAAAACACACACCTTGTAGAGGGCCTTCCAATGATCATTCATGGGCAGTTTGGTTTCAATTATCCAAGTGGTTTCAGAGAAGAAGCGTTTTGAAACATTTTCCCCATAGGGTCCAATGTTAAACTAAGTCCTGCCGTAGCTGCCATTTTGAATTTCATACCGGAACAAAAAACCTAAAGTTTGTAGAGGACCATCTAATGAACATTCATGTACAGTTTGGCTTTAATCATATTTGTAGTTTCTGAGAAGAAGGCATTTGAATATTTTCCCATAGGGTCCAATGTTAATCTATGTCCTGCGGTGGTGGCCATCTTGGATTTCGGATCGGCATAAAAAACAGAAACTTTGTAGAGGACCTTCCAATGATCATTCCTGGGCAGTTTGGTTTCAACTGTCCAAGTGGTTTCAGAGAAGAAGCATTTTGAAACATTTTTCCCATAGGGTTCAATGTTAAACCAAGTTCTGCCGTAGCCGTCATTTTGAATTTCTTATCGGAACAAAAAACGTAAAGTTTGTAGAGGACCATCCAATGAACATTCATGTACAGTTTGGCTTTAATAATATTTGTAGTTTCTGAGAAGAAGGCATTTGAACATTTTCCCATAGGGTCCAATGTTAATCTATGTATTGCGGTGGCGGCCATCTTGGATTTCCGATCGGCATAAAAAACATAAAATTTGTAGAGGACCTTCCAATGATCATTCCTGGGCAGTTTGGTTTCAACTGTCCTAGTGGTTTCAGAGAAGAAGCGTTTTGAAACATTTTTCCCAAAGGGTCCAATGTTAAACTAAGTCCTGCCGTAGCCGCCATTTTGAATTTCATATCGGAACAAAAAACGTACAGTTTGTAGAGGACCATCCAATGAACATTCATGTACAGTTTGGCTTTAATCATATTTGTAGTTTCTGAGAAGAAGGCATTTGAACATTTTCCCATAGGGTCCAATGTTAATCTATGTATTGCGGTGGTGGCCATCTTGGATTTCCAATCGGCATAAAAAAACACACACCTTGTAGAGGACCTTCCAATGATCATTCCTGGGCAGTTTGGTTTCAATTATCCAAGTGGTTTCAGAGAAGAAGCGTTTTGAAACATTTTCCCCATAGGGTCCAATGTTAAACTAAGTCCTGCCGTAGCCGCCATTTTGAATTTCATACCGGAACAAAAAACGTAAAGTTTGTAGAGGACCATCTAATGAACATTCATGTACAGTTTGGCTTTAATCATATTTGTAGTTTCTGAGAAGAAGGCATTTGAACATTTTCCCATAGGGTCCAATGTTAATCTATATCCTGCGGTGGCGGCCATCTTGGATTTCTGATCGGCATAAAAAACAGAAACTTTGTAGAGGACCTTCCAATGATCATTCCTGGGCAGTTTGGTTTCAACTGTCCAAGTGGTTTCAGAGAAGAAGCATTTTGAAACATTTTTCCCATAGGGTCCAATGTTAAACTAAGTCCTGCCGTAGCCGCCATTTTGAATTTCATATCGGAACAAAAAACCTTAAGATTGTAGAGGACCATCCAATGAACATTCATGTACAGTTTGGCTTTAATCATATTTGTAGTTTCTGAGAAGAAGGCATTTGAACATTTTCCCATAGGGTCCAATGTTAATCTATGTCCTGCGATGGCGGCCATCTTGGATTTCCGATCGGCATAAAAAACAGTAACTTGGTAAAGGACATTCCAATGATCATTCATTTACAGTTTGGGTTCAGTCAGTTCATTAGTTTCAGAGAAGAAGATCTTTGAAATTTCAGCCAATCACAGCATATTATTGGCCCTGGCAGCCATATTGAATATCCGACTAGAACGAAAAACAGTAACTTTGTAGAGGACCATCCAAGGAACATTCCTGCTAAGTTCGGTTCCAATCGGCCAAGTGGTTTCGGAGAAGAAGCTTGAAATGTGAAAAGTTTACAGACGACAGACAACAGACGACGGACGCCAAGGTGAACTAACAAACGAAAACGATAACAAGACACACATTCATTGGCAATGAAAAGCAACAAACAGTCAAATATTAACAGCAAGAGGATACAAAATTAATTGTCAAAAATACATCCTTCAGTAGCAATAATTACGGCTTACGATTATTAAAAGTCAACAGGTAGAACAGGTAACGCTAATCTCTTAATTGGCGATAAAATATCAATCGGCGCACAGGTGACCGAGAGCCATAAAATTTAATCCCGACCACCTTGTTTTATGGTTCTTTTTAGGTCTATCACAGTGGGTTTATGTCCGTGATGATATGTCTAAAGGATTAAAAATTATGTCTCTCGGAGTGATCAATCACGGTATGTCCCTTTCTGTACAACCGAATTTTGAAAAAAACGATGTTTGTTCAAGCGTAGAATAGTCAGGTTCAAACGTAGGGCGTAATTTACTGTAAAAAAGCGTAGTAAATACGGCGAAAACGTAGTAGTAAACAGGTCTGGCTATAGCATCCTTCTATTCCACATGCTATATTAAAATTTGGATCCCCTCTGTGGATTAAAGATACATTGTATATGCTTGATGTAAGAATTGACACTGTTAAAATCTTTACTACAAATTCTACATATCATTGTGAAATGCACTTTGGGACAACTGTAGCTTACCGCCGTGTCAACTTGAGGTGCAGTACGTTCGCTTCGGAAGTGTTACATGCGGTCAAAATTGTTGTATGCTTTTCTCCAAAGGAAACAATGATGAAGCATAAAGCGCATCAATAACTCTGATAAAAAAACAACGATCCGATAACTCTGTTTCCCGCCGTAACACGAATCGTAGAATTTTAACACCAATTTCGGTGTCGCTTTTCTCCTTTCTCTGCCGCAATGTGAACCCATGGCTCCCACTGGACCTGTCAAGTCTCACACAATTATTTCATACTTTTATGCTTATAATATTTTATGTTTCATTAGATTTACATATTTAATTGGTTCTGGGATTAGTCAAAGCAAGGACGAATATATACATATTTAGCTTGCCGGGAAAAAAAAGAGTAAATGAGAAAAAAAGATAATTACCATCCTAGTTCTTTTATTTCTGTTTATCTTCTCGTGAAGATCAAGATCAAGGTCGTGTACGACCACAAAAAAAAAAGCCCAGGTAACAACAGAGACATAAAACATATATATATGTCTCCGGTAACAACGATCTTTTATTGCGTAATGAATTCTGTTTTTCTTTTCTTTTTCTGTCTGAACAAGCTGACAAAGGTCAACTTCCCGAACGAACATGTACAGCTCAGCGATCTGATAATTATACACCAGCTATATATATGGTATGAAGGCGAACTCAGCTACCGCGGCGCGTACACGCACGTCTAGATGGCATCGTTACACTGACAAGGCAAAGTGATCGTGTTACAATGATTTAGTTCATAAACTTTGGAGTTAGTTTACATTACTGATTAAAATCTGTATCATTTTTGCGGAAAGATTTTTTATTTAGGGCAGTTGACACCATATAACATTAAATGTATGTTATATGTGTAAAGTCCATCTAAACTTACACCACTTACTTCGGAAACACCTCTTTTTAAAATTATTTACGCTGTAGATGATGTAACATAACACCGATTTTTTACAGTGCATTGGTTTGTAAATACTCTTGGCCACTGACTATAACAGGAAGCGTGACATTATTTTTTTGCTGATGTGTTTGTGCACGCAAATGCGTCGCTGCGTCAATGGTAGCTACGCCACTGAAAGGATACCCTTAAAGGGATATATAAGCTCGTTTTAACATATATTTTTTCAACTCGTGACGAAGGTTGTTTCTTTTCAATTTAATTGTAAAAACAATCCAAAAATACGTTGCACGCCCATATATAATCCCTAATATCGTTAAAATATCACTTAAAAGGGTCGAAATGAATTTTTGTCCAGGAAGCAAAAATTCAATTATTGGCAAAGACCGCAAGATATGACAGAATTATCAAGGAATTATGTCACTTTTACAAAGTTTCATTGATAAAAACCGGGTTAATGTTTCATAAATATAATTTATTGAACCAATTGCAAGTTTTCATGAGATACAAAAAATTACCAAAATGAGCTTTAATATCCCTTTAAGTCACTTTGTTGTAATTTTTTGTCTTCACAGTCTTCAACAAGCCAGGAGCCCACTATTTAAAGAAGCTGCATCAAGAATTTTTGCCATGAATACAATGTACTATAACAATAGTTTTTTTTAATATATTGAAATATTATTTTAATCATCAGTTTCACAATTAATCTCAAATCAATAGTATTATGATAACAGAAATTTGCAAATTAAAAAATACTTTATAATTAAATACAACAAAACAATTGAGAAAGTATTCATAGTGCAAAAATTATCATTGGCAAAATGTATGACAAGGAGACATTTTTTTCAGCTGAATATATTTATTTTTATTTTACATGCAAATAGATTTTATCTATAGTGTATGTCTAAAAAAAATCATGATTGACAGTTTTGAAAACTTGTTCCACCACCTTCCGGTCCTCTCCTGAAACTTCCCCCGAATCCCCCCCCCTTTTTTCGGCCCGTTTCAAATGCTTGTCCGGTCCACTTCTACGCCTCTGAATAATATATATTTTCTCGTTATGACACAGGGTTGTTAGTTTAGTTAGTTTATTAGTTTATTTCTTTGTTGTTATTTGAACGTATTATGTAATAACATAACACTTAGTCGGCTATTAATGATAAAAATAACATTGGTTACGTTCCTCTGTCTTGTCAATATACCTGTAGCTCCAATATAATCAGAGTGAATGGCACAATTCCGAATACACCAGACACATAATACAAGCAATGCAAGTTTCAGATACAAACACGTTTCTGTACATTAGTAGCAAAGATATAATTAAGTGTACTGTATGTGTATTTTGAACACACACCTGGGCCATTCAAAATACAAATTATTTGAGTTGGTATTTGTTTGAACCTGGACGGAAATTACCGATTGTTGAAATGTGCTCAAAATGAATTATTGCCCAGCATCGAAAAACTCTTCAACTCTTGTCTATTCAGTGGAAATTATCCAAAAAATTGGGCTGTTGGATATATTACACCTATTCATAAAGCAGGTGACATCTCGGATCCTAACAATTATAGGGGTATTTCAGTTACAAGTGCACTAGGAAAACTCTTCAATTCTATCCTAGATAACAGACTAGATATGTTTTTAGAAAAACATCAAATTATTGATACATGTCAGGTTGGATTTACAAGGAAAGCCAGAACAACTGATCACTTGTTTATATTGAAATGTATAATTGATACATATTGTAACTCTAAAGACGGTAGAGTGTTTGCCTGCTTTGTGGATTTTCAAAAGGCATTTGACACTGTCATTCACACCGGTATCAAAATCAAATTACTACACGCTGGGGTAGGCTCCCTATTCTATAATATAATAAGTAGAATGTATGAAATTAGCAAATCTTGTGTTAAAGTTTCAAATGGTATAACAGATTTCTTTCCTATTAAAGTTGGGGTAAAACAAGGTGACAATCTAAGCCCCAACTTATTTAAGATATTTATAAATGATTTCCCAGATTACATCGGGAACTGCCCAGATCCGATACAATTAAATGATAAGCCTATCCACTGCCTTATGTATGCAGATGATATAATTCTGTTATCTTCTACTGCAGAAGGCCTCCAAGCAAAACTTGATATCCTTGATAGTTATTGTAATGATTGGTGTTTGACAGTTAACCCAACTAAAACCAAAATATTGGTCTTCAACAAGGCAGGCAGGCACCTACGTCATAAATTTAAGTACAAAGCATGTGAACTTGAATGTGTACAACACTGCAAATACTTAGGTGTGTATTTTAGTGCTTCTGGGACTTTCTCCTATGCTCAGGATGAACTTTATAAGAAAGGTTTGAAAGCATATTTTAAACTTCAGAAAGATTTTCTCTCACTAAACCCAAAACCAAAAACTAGTATACATATATTTGATCACACAATCAAGCCCATTGTACTTTATGGCTGTGAAATATGGGGCACTTTTAACTCAAATACAGCTAGATTTAGAAATGGAACTGTATCTCCGGACAGAATTTACTTAAATCTCATTGGTGAAAAATTACATACTAAATTTTGTAAATTTATTTTAGGTGTTCATAAAAAAACCACCAACTTTGCTGTTTTGTCAGAACTTGGTCGTTTCCCACTCTGTTACGATATTATAAAAAGTATTTTCCACTATTGGAACCGACTTGAATATCTAGAAAAATTTCCTTTACTACAAAATGCTTATGAACAATCAAAACAACTATATAATCAAAACAAATCATCATGGTATGGATCTCTCCAACGTATACTTCAAAATTTTCCAACAATTAGTCAATTGAAAGGAAAGAAAATTTCAAAAAACAGCCTCAATAGACAAATCAAAGAGGGCTTTTTGGAACTATGGAAAAATCAGATGAAACAATACTCAGAAGGGAAGCTTCGCACTTACACCACATTCAAAGTACATTTTGGGTTTGAAAATTATATATCTGTTATCGGTAATTTTGAGCATAGGAGATGTTTAACTAAGCTAAGAATCTCAGCACATCGTCTACATATTGAGACTGGTAGATACCGGGGTATCCCTCCACACCAAAGGTTGTGTGGGCAGTGCGACTCGGGAGAGGTAGAAGATGAAATTCATTTTCTACTTTGCTGCAGCAAATTTAGAGAGGAGCGACAACAGCTGTTCAAAACAATATCTCAATCGTGTAACAATTTTCTACAATTAAATCCTCGAGAAAAATTTTACTGGTTAATGACCTGTGAAGATGTATCAATCTTAAAAGAGTTGTGTCACTTTATTTATAAATACTGCAGATAATTTAAATAACTGAATAACACTGCTTCAATTTTATTAACAAAATCTACATATTAATGTTTAAAATATATTGTTGTTTGTCTGCACTAGACACGAGGAGGAATGCTCATTGCTAATCTTAGTAGATGCAATACATTTCCTGAAGCACTGTCCCTTGGTGTCTGTTGCAGATAAACGATACATCTATTTATTCCCAATTTAGTTTATTACTCGAACTGCTTGCTTTCCTGGATCAGACACGGGGAGAATCGAAATGCGATTCTTAAGCACCGTCCCCTGGTGTCTCCTCCAGCTAAGTAATCACAGTCCTTTCATCAAACACATGATGTTTTACTACTTGAACCGCTTGCTTTGCTGGATCAGACACGGGGAGAATCATAACACAATTCTTAAGCATCGTCCCCTGGTGTCTCCTCCAGCTAAGTAATCGCATTCATGTAGTCCATTCTTCAACCATATGATACACTGCAACTATACATTACTCATTGCCTCTCATCGGGTCGTGCTGCCGAACACGGCCTATTTATTTATTTATTTATATATTTTTTGTAACATATATCATTTAAATAGTTAGAATTGTCTTGTTTAAAAACATATATCTCCATTCTGTATTGTTGTAACTGTTGATATAATTATGAATGTATATTTGTTATTGCCCCTTGAGGGACCCTAATTGGAATAAAAATATTGTATTGTATTGTATTGTATTGTACGTTTTGATTGGTCACTATTTTTACATTCTCACATGGCGATATTGTTTGATTTGAATGAATCTTGCAGAACCGGTTCTACGATTATGGTTCTATTAAAAGAATCAATGACATTGGTAACCTTACGGGAGTTTTCCATCAGATCGCTAGTAAAGCATTTAAAGCTACCTGTGACAGACGATTTTGCAGGTGTGGTAAAGATCCCAAAACTTTTTAAGAGGGATCCGCAAAAGGATATCAGATTTGGTATTTTCATTTCTGTGGTGTTATTTGGTTATTTTCGAGATATATATTATTTTTCGGGTAAGTGAAACGTATATTTTATTACTTAGCATGAAATATTATCGAAACATGCATCATAAAGCAAAACAATGCAAGTCTGTATTTGTTTTTATAAAATATGTAATATGTTTGCAAGTATCTATAGCCTTGTACTGTAGGCCTATACCAAAAAAGCAAAATAATTATGAAAAAGTAAGAAATATGTTTTATTTAACAAAAAATATGTGTAACTTTAATTTATATGATACTTTCCCACTTTTTCTTGTGTATTGCCAAAGTATGATAATATCAAATTAATTGATTAATGCCTGTTGCTACTCCCTAGAAAAAGTTGTCTATTGTGTGTCTACAAAAACTTTCTTCTACTAGATATACACCATATATTGCAACAAAACATGGAATATGCAGTTTATATTTTATGATAATATCTACTGTCCATAAAGTTACAAGCAACATTTTATAATTTTCTTATCCATATTTACAATTACAATGGTATAGTGTACTCATTAAACATGTTAAATTAATTGAAAAAAATAACTTTATCAGGCATAAAGGCAATTTTGTGAGGCCAAAATTTTATTATTTTAATATTGATCACCACATAATCAGCTGAACCTGTCAAACTACTTTGAAAAATATAGATTATGCTTGAATGAACAGAGTGGGTGCAACCTTTTATTAACATTTTATTAAAGTGATTTCGGCATGTGCAAGAAATATTTTAAATTTTGTTGTTTCAAATGAGATTATTCTGAAAAAAATGATACTTTCAAAGAGAAATCAACTAAAACAAATTATAACTGTCATTTGTCATAAAGCCACAGTATAAACATGATAGGCTTAAGTTAACATGGGTTCTGTATGCTTTCCTGTTCACTACATCATAACATGTACTGATACATCTAGAATAACATCAGTTTTGAAGGTTGAGACAGACATCATGGTATCACAGTGAGTCTGATAGGGCGAGCTGCGATACTAGTGTTAATGTTTGTCGAGACCTTCAAAACTGACCTTATCTGTATTGTTTTTATTCGTAACATCATAAGATGTGTTTGATTTCACACTAACCGGTGAGATCAAAGAAGAAATGACCAATTTATCGATAAATGTATGTATTATTTGTTGATAGAAATGACATAAATATTGTGGTTCCTGTCAATGGCAAAGTGTACCGAATACAACTTTATATGATTACATTTTTAAAAGCATGTTTCTGGTCTTCTCAAGATTTCTTCCACCGACTGAACTTGACTGCTAGGATATAACCGAAATATATATATTCATGTATAAGCTACAGAGTGGCAATAAAGACTGGTATAATCTTAATTCTTATTTCTAATACTATCTACTGTACAAAAAGTAAACATATACATGTGATGTATACATGTACATGTGATGTATACATGTATATATACATGTGTTTCCTTTTTTATAGCATCAAGAGAAAATGTTAAAAACACATGATACAAGTTTTCTTATAGTTTTGATTTCTTCCAATAATTATATATAATTACATATTGAAAATAATAAATTTCAGGTGATAGGAGTTTTAAACTCCTGAAGAAAATCTACAAAAACAATGGAGACTTGGCACTTGTGTCAGATTCTCTTACTTACAGTAATTTTAATGTTTGGAAATTCAGCTGCACAGACTAATCGTAAGTACCTGTATATTTTTAGAATATAATAATAAAGTAATTTGTTTTTAATATGAGGTCACAGCTACGTGATTTGCAATTCTTTAGATTTTTCTGATTTTGGACAAAAACAATTAGATAATCAATGAGAACGTAATTTTCCAACATTTAACAATGAAAAAATACATTGTACATGTATGTCTCAATTTCGCCCATATTTTTTTGCTGATGAAGTTTTGAATTGCTCGACCAAATGTAACCAAATTTGACAAAGATGATCATTTGGAAGAAGAGATTAGGTGCTTGAAATGAAATTTATCCCTCATTTGAAGGTTTAATTTTGATTAAAAAAAGGTTGTTATTTCATATATTGGGTGATAAAATTATAACCATGGTAACGTCTACATGTACAGTCGAATCTTGTGTCAATCTCATATCAAATTCAAAAGAACCAATGGTTTTACTTAGAATTATATATACATTTGTAAATACATAAATTAACGAACACAAAACATAATTAATTCATCCAAAGCATAAAAACATACTGTATATTGTACTTTTATTCAAATGTAGATTAATAATTTAATACTGTCTAATTAAATCAAGAGGATTTGAACAAACATTCTTCTAAAAATCATTTGAAAATATAACTGCTGTAAACTACATATTTTTCTGTTTTTGTTGATGAAAATTTTTCAAAATCAGACATAATTTGGCATATTATTAAATTTAGATAATACTTTGAAAAAAAATGAAGTTTTATATGAAATATACAAGGAAAATTGGAATCATGTGAATACTTTTGTCCAGTTAATTTAGTGTAGATGGGCAAATATTTTGTTTTCAAATGTCTTATAAAAAAAGCTTTACTGTCCATTTAATGCCTAAAAATTGCTAAAAATAATTGAATATGATAAATTGTGAGTTAGAAAAAACAGTGCTCCAACAATTATTTAATTTAGGCCTTTAAATCAGACTTTCCTCTGGTGAAATACTTTTGATCTACACCTATCACCATGAGCTACTTACTTACTGTAACAATATTAGCTAGAATGTAATACATTGAAACCTGTCTAAACTGAACCCTGAATAAACAGGAATCCTGTATAAACAGAACTTTTAATAAAGTCCCAATGTAGGAAATTTGTGTTAATTTAACCTGTATAAACCGAACACCTGTCTATTTGGAACACGAAAGTTGGTCCCAAGGAGGTTTGATTTAGTACAGGTTTCACTGTAACTTTTGTAACTTAAATATGATAATCCTATGATCTTAATGTATCATGTACTGGTTATAATTTGTGAGACATTTATTGTATGCTTTCTTAAGATAGAATGGAGATGGTTGACAATACCACTAACATCAACAGTAAAAAAAAACTTGACTTGTTCCATGTACAGTAGTCCCCCTCTTATAAGACCACTCACACTCAAGGCCAGGTCATAGTTCAGATGATTCTTATAAGACCACTCACACTCGAGGCCAGGTCATAGTTCAGATGATTCTTATAAGACCACTCACACTCAAGGCCAGGTCATAGTTCAGATGATTCTTATAAGACCACTCCCACTCAAGGCCAGATCATAGTTCAGATGATTCTTATAAGACTACTCACACTCAAGGCCAGGTCATAGTTCAGATGATTCTTATAAGACTACTCACACTCAAGGCCAGGTCATAGTTCAGATGATATGAGATTGTTAAATACTAGTAATTAGTCTTCCTCAAGAAAATCAATCCCTCTATTTAGGCCAGGTCATAGTTCAGATGATATGAGATTGTAAAATACAAGTACATGTAATTAGTCTTCCTCAAGAGAGTCAATCCCTCTATTTAGGCCACTTTTTCATTTCAGAAGGGATGGCTTTATAAGAGAATGGGTCTACTCTTATATATATACATGTAGTGGTTTTGGGTGGGGACTAAATCAAATGGTTTGTCATCATACATTGTTATGCTAAGCGAAGTGGAGCAGCAGTGTACCAATAGTGGAAGTTCAAATCCCATTGAGGGATGCACAAAAAATCTAACTCCATTAATGTTGGTTTGAATGTTTAGACGTTTATGTCAAATTTTTAATGGCACATTTACATGTAAGAAAAGACATTTTAGTATTGTAATTATAATTTTGAAGTTTAACATACATTCACTGTATAATATAAATTTATTAATAAATAAACATTGTCCTTTCACTGGATCATATTGTCCTCCTTCATTGGCTATATGAGCAATGCCAAAAATACCTCTTGCTTTAAAAAATTTTAGCACATGCATATTACTGGATACAGTATATAGTGGCCATTAATCCTGAGTGATTTCATGTGTTTATACAGAACTGTGGTGCATACAATGTATATACATTAATATCCCATTTAAAATTTTGTGTTGTTTCAGACTTTCTTTACATTTTCATTTGCTGGAAGAAAAAAAAACTACATATAGCCAGTTTGTAGGATCAACTTTTGCTTTTGTAAACTTTATGGTGACATTTTTTAATGCTAGTGACGTTGACACTTTGTTGTTGATTTATTTTACGAATTCTTTTAGCATTTTACATGTTTTAACCTGTAAAATCAGAATGACATATTATAAGATTGGAAAATGTATGTAACTTAATTGCTATACTGTGTATTGTTGTTTGTTTAGATAAAACCGACTGTAAGCTTGACAATTAGTAGATTTTGCTATGACATGCATTTCCAATCAATGCAATACTGCCTTCAACTTAAAAAAAAAATTAGTAAAATTTGTCCTATTATAGCCGAAATAATTCAGGAAAGTCATAGTGTTTATGATGTTTTTATATCAGTAATCTTATTTTTGTTGCATTTTGCAAAAATGTAGTTCTCGGTATCGCTCGGGATAAAAAAAAATACGAAAATAATGTTACCCATGTTGAAACTACATACAGCCTTCCATGAATTATTTCTTTATTTACTATCTCCCTTTTGTTCATTTATCATTGCAAAGAAAACACTAATGATTGAACAAAAAGGGAGATAACTTATATTTAAAAAAATGCATTTCTTTTATTCAAGCCCTATAAAAAGATGTCTTGTTTAAAATGGGTGGACAAACAAATTTAAAAAAAAGCAAATTATTTGCCACTGAGTCGTATAATAGCACTTAAATAAATTTCTGTTCTTGTCATGAATATTTTATTTTCTTGCTTGATGTTATACAACAATACATCAATATTTTAACCATTTGTAGCATGTGAATCCCAAGCTGCTGATACAAATGGAGGCACTCCTACTATTATTGTTGGTTTGCAAGAGGCTAGTCTTGGAGGTATGATAACTTTTTAATCTAGAAATGTTATTTTAATACCAATGATCAGATACAAATGTACAATAACAAACAAAAGCTAAGCCAATCAGAATGAACACCACTCAAGATAAGCCAGCATTGTAGTTGTTTATTTTTTTTTATTGATAAACCATTCTTTGCCATAATTTTTTTCACCTGCTTGCCCAAAAGTCAACTATAGAAATATTTTCTATTTATTCAAACAAATTCTTTCATAATTTTAAAAATTGTCGGAATCCAGTTTTACTTCTCCCGGGCCTCAGGCAAGTGGGTTAGTGTGAAGACTGTAAACATGAAAATAAAATAAAGAATAAAAGTAAACAAATTCATGTGTATCTTTTCTTTGTACATTTGTACCTTGAAATAAAAAAGGATTTTTCTAAACATTACCAGTAACCATATTTTATGTTTTATTTTAGATCTAGCTCAAAATCCTGATGCTTATATAGCAGATACAAAAATAAATGGTATTCTAGGAGGTTCAAGCTCTGTAACTGGGATAACACTGGAAATATCTGCATCTATTGGTACACCAAGTGGTATTAACGTGACTCAACTGTTTTCATTAGAGTCACGTTCAATTTCTCCTGAGAATGGGTTCTCTGAAAGGGCTTTCATCAGACTGGTTGAACCTTTAGACAGAGATGTGAGTTGATTTGATTTAATTTTTATGATTTTGTATATATCTGTAAGTTGCTTATTTTTAACTTTTCGTCAAGTTCACATTATGTTGTTCATGTGTTGCTTCAGTTAAGGCTGGTTTATACGGTAAGATTAATCATATACATTGTACTACAAATCGTTGTAGTATATGACACCACCGTTGACATCTAGCAATTAATCCTGTACTAATTTTATAAAATCATTTTTCCTCCAAAGCAAAATGGTTCTCACTGATGAAGATGGCATGGCTACAGCCTTATCCCTTATAATTATTCTTGGTGTTATAAGAGGATATGGATCAATAGGAATCCTGCTCACAGACTGTGTTGGGTCCGTCCTTGGATAAGAAGACGCCAAAATTTAGGGCATTCATTGCACTTTTGACAAAATTATCAACAGAAGATCCTCAAAGTTGAAGGAACTTTTTAAGAATGGACAAGGAAGCATTTGAAGAACTATTAGGACTTGTTTATCTCATGCTTGTGTTCACAGAAATACACTGTTACCTTTGATGTGATTGAATATATGAATGAAAAACAGACGACACATTTTAAAATAGAGCGGCGCTCTATTCTAAAAACAATCGTATATGTTTATTTTTATCAGTGCTATGCTAAAAGTAATGAGCGGTACAGATGATAAGATTTGTCATACACAGTCAAACTTGTCTTATGTGACCTTCCAAGGGAACATTCAAATATGGTCAAATAAGACAGGTAGTTGCTTAATACAGGTTTAATTGGTATGAAATGCACTGTGAAGGGAAATACAAATTAAGGTCACATAATACAAGTTATTGCTTAGTAGAGGTGGTCACTAAAGCAGGTTTGATTGCACTATTAATTGTATGTGACTAATCTTACCATGTGAACCAGCTTTCAGGTTTCAAATATAAACATAGAAAATGAGATGGCTAGACAAAATAAAAGGAAATATAAACTTTTTGACCAACTAGCCCAAAACAGCATTTTTGAGGATTTTTTTTGATTTAGCAAATTTTATGCAATTTTTTACTAGCTCATTAAACCAATTTTTACTATACTAGGGCTTAGGAATAGTGGTTTATGGTGCAGACTGATAATTGTTTAAGCTCAAATCCACTTGGACATACAGTGTATGCATATTATTGTGTTGGTACAACTGTTTGTATCATGGCGAGTTAGTTTTGTAAAGAATATCACTACGAGACGCAGTAACAGTAACAGTTTCAGCATAATCACATTGTTTTATCTAATTAATGGTGGAGTACATTATATTATATATTTTATCTTATTTTTATCTGTTATCTAGATAATTATGGCCTTTGTATATCTAAATATTTCAGGGTACGACCCCATCAACTTTTGATGATTTAGATGTAATAGAATTCCAAATCAAGTGTCAACAAGTGGTGAGTTGTTACTATTTATAGTTGTTTTGAGTTGTTTCTATACAAAAACTAATACAAGTAACTTTGTTTGATGAAATTCT
The DNA here is from genome assembly GCA_963383655.1 of Bathymodiolus septemdierum. Taxonomy (NCBI): domain Eukaryota; kingdom Metazoa; phylum Mollusca; class Bivalvia; order Mytilida; family Modiolidae; genus Bathymodiolus; species Bathymodiolus septemdierum. The sequence goes on along the minus strand of OY726522.1, from coordinate 51,189,448 downwards.
ATTTCTTTAGGTGCGGTCACATAAATGTAATTTGTTATCGGATTTTCCATTGATGGCTTTAACTATTTGAACTTTTAGTCATAAATATGACCGTTTTATTGAGTTTCTTAGGATGTTTTGTTTTTAATTTAATTTTTTATATGGTATATGGTTTTAAAAAGATTTTTTAACCAATTTTGCAGGGTTCAACAACATCAACATTTTTCTTGATGACAGTTGATGTTCAAGATATCAACGACAATAGTCCTGTTTTCACAAATACTCCATACTTAGCTAATGTCAATGAGGTTTGTATATTGAATATTAATAATTCAAGGGTGCCTTGTGGTCGTGATCGTATGGTAATTGGATTTACAACAACATATGCTACCACTAAAGTTGTGAAGTTAAATCCTGCTCATGGCAAGGTGTACTTGATACAACATTATGTGATAAAGTATGTCAGTGACTTGTGGCAATACAGTTCTCACAAACACAGAAACACTCCATACTTAACCAGTGTCACTGAAGTTTATATAAGAAATAAAGTGAAACATGTTTAAACCAAACCTCCTTGTGACCAACTTTGTGTTCAGATTAGACAGGTGTTCTGTTTATACAGGCTAAATTAACATACATTTCCTACATTTGGTCCTGTCTGTCTGTTCATCATAATAGTTAGTATGCACAACTCCTGCTACATTTTAAATGGACATTGTTCAAAACTTTGAATGAAGAATCACATATTTATATGGCTATTTGATCAGACCAGTTTGAAAGAGTATTTGCATTTTTTGACTTGCCGGTAGAGATAAAATAACTCTATTCGTCATGTGAGCTTTCAAAGGGATTTGGCTAAAAAAGCAAACAGAAAATAAGCCTAGTTATAAGATATAATAAAATAAGAATCAACATAGGGCACTAGTATGACCGTTAGTTGTAATTAAAGGATGTTCTAAGAGTTCTTAGATAAACAATGACTCTATTCCGTACCCCTTGTAATCCAGTCATTTGCTAGCAGAGAGGTTTACAACTTTAAGTTATTGGTATAAATCTGGGCAACTCTCACGAAAGGCCCCTCCTCTTATCAGACCACATTTCAGATTCACTGAGATAGTGAAATACTACTAAATTGCTAACTTGTCCCTTTTGAGAAAGGCCACCTTTTCATTGCAAAAAAGGGGGGCCTTGTAAAAGGGTGATTTCTGTACATATTTTCTTATCTTTAAACTTTAACAAGAAATAGAGAGCTCAAATTGATACATCTTCTTTTCCTTTAAAAGTTGTCTCCAGTTGGTACAACAGTCTATAAAGATATAGCAGCTTCAGATAATGATGCCGGTGTTAACAAAAACATTGACTTTGCCATTGTTGCTGGGAATGCAGACATTGTAAGTTATGTTTGTTTTTACGTTATACTTTTGTTGATTACTTCCGATATGCATAAATGCTATTTACAGAGTAATCAATCACACTAGAAGGTATACTGTGCATATAATTATGACTTTTTAAAGAAATTATATTAAATTATTTCACAAAATTGAACTTTTCTTTTGAAAAGAAATTTTAAACAGTGATGGTCAACAATTCAATTAATATCAACAAATCGAACAACTACCTGTCACTTCAAATCATAGAACATAAATAAAAAAAAAACATGACATGTGTCGATGGAAATCCAGGTCCTGGCTGGGACATACAAAAAAAGTGTGGGACAGTTAATCGGCTAGTGGGATCCCAAAACTCCCTCTCTTAATGAAGTGGATCTTAAGCATCAATACAGATCTAAACAAACAATAAAAACGTGCTTAGTTTCACTTCAGTTCAAAAGGACCACACAAAAAAAAGTTTTAGCAGTGATGGTCAACACTTCAACCAATATCAACGAAACAAAGAATCATGTATGTTGAAATGGAACAGCCCTGATGTTGAAATACAAAACATGATGTTTTCCTTATTGAAAGTAGTATGGTTTATCAGATAAAAAAAATAATGCTTTTATACATTAAGAGAAAATGAAAACTTTAATTTTGTCACTTACGGTAGTCATCCCTCCATCTACAGTAATTAGCGTTCTATTCGGAATACATACACGTCTGATGAATAAACATGACTTGGAAGATTTGAAAGTTTTGTCTGATGAATAAACAGGACTTGGAAGATTTGAAAGTTTTGTCTGATGAATAAACAGGACTTGGAAGATTTGAACGAAAAAAATAAATCTCAAAAGATTTAGATAGTCATTGTAAAGATGAAATGTATTTTTTATTTACAGCGTGATGGCTCTCAGAAATTCAACATTCCAACACCACGATTGGGTTATGTTGTAATTCAATCACCACTTGATTTTGAAGAGTTAAACGCAATAGGACAAACCTACTATATTCTCAACATTTCTGCCACAGTAAGTTTAGAATGTAGTCAAACCTGTATTAAGAGGTCGCCTTTGGAACAAAGAAAAAAGTGGTCTTTAAAGATGATCTCTTAAAAGAGGTTCAATTCATATAAAATTTTCTATGACAGGACAAGAAAAAGGTGGCCTTTTAATAGAGGTGAAATCTTGGGCAGGTTTGACTGTATTTGTAAATACAGTAGTCTCCCTCTTATTATACCCCTCCCTACAAAGGCCACCACCTATTCTTATCATTTTGTTATAGGATGAATGTTCCTAGAGATTCTTGAGTTCATGACTACCTTGGTAATGTAATAGTTAGTGTGCTATGTCTCGACTCAAGTGTGTAAATTAAGGTTGAGTTCAATCCCTGGCCTGATCAAACCAATGACTGCAAAATTTGTATTTTCTGCTTCTCTGCTAATCACACCACATTAAGGAGTAAGAATAAAGAGTGAATGAGTCAGAATGATGTATATCTGTAGTCTAGTACAAAAACAGACATCATCACCATATTATCAGAAAGTAGCACTTTCTCATCATGAAATAGATAAAAAAAAAATGATCACTTGGCATTAAGCAACTGCTCATGCCTTCTTTATAGGTTTTACTTTTTTCAGCTTTATAATACTCTATCTCCTTCCTTGCTGACAAGTAGCCTGTATGTAATATCTGTCTTTTTGAGATCCATGATAGAACAATTGAAAATAAATTGAAAACAACAGGATTAAACCTAAATTGAAATTAAAACATAATTAAACATTAGTTGAAGTATTTATGAATATAATTTAAACTTATAGTTTATATGACAGTTATATAAATTTGAGGTTTGTGCTTAACTGACATTGCTGGTAACTTTACAAAATCTTTTATCAAAATGAAAATCTTGTTGGTTTTTTTGTCATACTGATTTGGAAAATTGTATTGGTTTTATATCTATATTGTACCCAAGAAATAAGAAAGCTTACACAACATGTAAACTTTGATAAAAATTTCTAATTTAAAGGTCAAAAGAAGGGATGTGTACTATAAACAAAATTTATGTAATCAATTTTTATGCAGCATTTACAAACTTTGATACCAATTACTCAAGAAGTCAAAAGACTTATATGTGTGTACTATCTACAATCATTTACGGTAATCAGTTTTGTGGTAATTGTTGATTTTCAGGATCAAGCAACACCTGTCTCTGATAGAAAAACAACATACAAACAGTTGAGGATAGATGTTACTGATGGTGACGATTTGCCTCCCATCTTTGAGGTGAAAAACTGTGTCAGAGTGGAAAAAATCTGTTTTCATCCCACATACACTACTGAAGTTACATCTAATGCTATTGTAAGTATACTACAGAAGTTACATCTAATGTTATTGTAAGTACACTACAGAAGTTACATCTAATGCTATTGTAAGTACACTACAGAAGGTACATCTAATGCTGTTGTAAGTACACTACAGAAGTTACATCTAATGCTATTGTAAGTACACTACAGAAGTTACATCTAATGCTATTGTAAGTACACTACAGAAGTTACATCTAATGCTATTGTAAGTACACTACAGAAGTTACATCTAATGCTATTGTAAGTACACTACAGAAGTTACATCTAATGCTATTGTAAGTACACTACAGAAAGTACATCTAATGCTATTGTAAGTACACTACAGAAGTTACATCTAAGTACATTACAGAAGTTACATCTAATGCCATTGTAAGTACACTACAGAAGTTACATCTAATGCTATTGTAAGTACACTACATAAGTTACATCTATTGCTATTGTAAGTACACTACAGAAGTTACATCTAAGTACACTACAAAAGTTACATCTAATGCTATTGTAAGTACACTACAGAAGTTACATCTAATGCTATTGTAAGTACACTACATAAGTTACATCTATTGCTATTGTAAGTACACTACAGAAGTTACATCTAATGCTATTGTAAGTACACTACAGAAGTTACATCTAATGCTATTGTAAGTACACTACAGAAGTTACATCTAATGCTATTGTAAGTACACTACAGAAGTTACATCTAATGCTATTGTAAGTACACTACAGAAGGTACATCTAATGCTGTTGTAAGTACACTACAGAAGTTACATCTAATGCTATTGTAAGTACACTACAGAAGTTACATCTAATGCTATTGTAAGTACACTACAGAAGTTACATCTAATGCTATTGTAAGTACACTACAGAAGTTACATCTAATGCTATTGTAAGTACACTACAGAAGTTACATCTAATGCTATTGTAAGTACACTACAGAAAGTACATCTAATGCTATTGTAAGTACACTACAGAAGTTACATCTAAGTACATTACAGAAGTTACATCTAATGCCATTGTAAGTACACTACAGAAGTTACATCTAATGCTATTGTAAGTACACTACATAAGTTACATCTATTGCTATTGTAAGTACACTACAGAAGTTACATCTAAGTACACTACAAAAGTTACATCTAATGCTATTGTAAGTACACTACAGAAGTTACATCTAATGCTATTGTAAGTACACTACATAAGTTACATCTATTGCTATTGTAAGTACACTACAGAAGTTACATCTAATGCTATTGTAAGTACACTACAGAAGTTACATCTAATGCTATTGTAAGTACACTACAGAAGTTACATCTAATGCTATTGTAAGTACACTACAGAAGGTACATCTAATGCTGTTGTAAGTACACTACAGAAGTTACATCTAATGCTATTGTAAGTACACTACAGAAAGTACATCTAATGCTATTGTAAGTACACTACAGAAGTTACATCTAAGTACATTACAGAAGTTACATCTAATGCCATTGTAAGTACACTACAGAAGTTACATCTAATGCTATTGTAAGTACACTACAGAAGTTACATCTAATGCTATTGTAAGTACACTACAGAAGTTACATCTAATGCTATTGTAAGTACAATACAGAAGGTACATCTAATGCTGTTGTAAGTACACTACAGAAGTTACATCTAATGCTATCGTAAGTACACTACAGAAGTTACATCTAATGCTATTCTAAGTACACTACAGAAGTTACATCTAATGCTGTTGTAAGTACACTACAGAAGTTACATCTAATGCTATTGTAAGTACACTACAGAAGTTACATCTAATGCTATTGTAAGTACACTACAGAAGTTACATCTAATGCTGTTGTAAGTACACTACAGAAGGTACATCTAATGCTATTGTAAGTACACCACAGAAATTACATCTAATGCTATTGTAAGTACACTACAGAAGTTACATCTAATGCTATTGTAAGTACACTACAGAAGTTACATCTAATGCTGTTGTAAGTACACTACAGAAGTTACATCTAATGCTATTGTAAGTACACTACAGAAGTTACATCTAATGCTATTGTAAGTACACTACAGAAGGTACATCTAATGCTGTTGTAAGTACACTACAGAAGTTACATCTAATGCTATTGTAAGTACACTACAGAAGTTACATCTAATGCTATTGTAAGTACACTACAGAAGTTACATCTAATGCTGTTGTAAGTACACTACAGAAGTTACATCTAATGCTATTGTAAGTACACTACAGAAGTTACATCTAATGCTATTGTAAGTACACTGCAAAAGTTACATCTAGTGCTATTGTAAGTACACTACAGAAGGTACATCTAATGCTATTGTAAGTATACTACAGAAGTTACATCTAATGCTAGTGTAAGTACACTACAGAAGTTACATCTAATGCCATTGTAAGTACACTACATAAGTTACATCTATTGCTATTGTAAGTACACTACAGAAGTTACATCTAATGCTATTGTAAGTACACTACAGAAGTTACATCTAATGCTATTGTAAGTACACTACAGAAGTTACATCTAATGCTATTGTAAGTACACTACAGAAGGTACATCTAATGCTGTTGTAAGTACACTACAGAAGTTACATCTAATGCTATTGTAAGTACACTACAGAAGTTACATCTAATGCTATTGTAAGTACACTACAGAAGTTACATCTAATGCTATTGTAAGTACACTACAGAAGTTACATCTAATGCTATTGTAAGTACACTACAGAAAGTACATCTAATGCTATTGTAAGTACACTACAGAAGTTACATCTAAGTACATTACAGAAGTTACATCTAATGCCATTGTAAGTACACTACAGAAGTTACATCTAATGCTATTGTAAGTACACTACATAAGTTACATCTATTGCTATTGTAAGTACACTACAGAAGTTACATCTAAGTACACTACAAAAGCTACATCTAATGCTATTGTAAGTACACTACAGAAGTTACATCTAATGCTATTGTAAGTACACTACATAAGTTACATCTATTGCTATTGTAAGTACACTACAGAAGTTACATCTAATGCTATTGTAAGTACACTACAGAAGTTACATCTAATGCTATTGTAAGTACACTACAGAAGTTACATCTAATGCTATTGTAAGTACACTACAGAAGGTACATCTAATGCTGTTGTAAGTACACTACAGAAGTTACATCTAATGCTATTGTAAGTACACTACAGAAGTTACATCTAATGCTATTGTAAGTACACTACAGAAAGTACATCTAATGCTATTGTAAGTACACTACAGAAGTTACATCTAAGTACATTACAGAAGTTACATCTAATGCCATTGTAAGTACACTACAGAAGTTACATCTAATGCTATTGTAAGTACACTACAGAAGTTACATCTAATGCTATTGTAAGTACACTACAGAAGTTACATCTAATGCTATTGTAAGTACAATACAGAAGGTACATCTAATGCTGTTGTAAGTACACTACAGAAGTTACATCTAATGCTATCGTAAGTACACTACAGAAGTTACATCTAATGCTATTGTAAGTACACTACAGAAGTTACATCTAATGCTATTGTAAGTACACTACAGAAGTTACATCTAATGCTATTGTAAGTACACTACAGAAGTTACATCTAATGCTATTGTAAGTACACTACAGAAGTTACATCTAATGCTGTTGTAAGTACACTACAGAAGGTACATCTAATGCTATTGTAAGTACACTACAGAAGTTACATCTAATGCTGTTGTAAGTACACTACAGAAGTTACATCTAATGCTATTGTAAGTACACTACAGAAGTTACATCTAATGCTATTGTAAGTACACTACAGAAGGTACATCTAATGCTGTTGTAAGTACACTACAGACGTTACATCTAATGCTATTGTAAGTACACTACAGAAGTTACATCTAATGCTATTGTAAGTACACTACAGAAGTTACATCTAATGCTGTTGTAAGTACACTACAGAAGTTACATCTAATGCTATTGTAAGTACACTACAGAAGTTACATCTAATGCTATTGTAAGTACACTGCAAAAGTTACATCTAGTGCTATTGTAAGTACACTACAGAAGGTACATCTAATGCTATTGTAAGTACACTACAGAAGTTACATCTAATGCTAGTGTAAGTACACTACAGAAGTTACATCTAATGCCATTGTAAGTACACTACTAAAGTTACATCTAATGCCATTGTAAGTACAGTACAGAAGTTACATCTAATGCTATTGTAAGTACACTACAGAAGGTACATCTAATGCTATTGTAAGTATACTACAGAAGTTACATCTAATGCCATTGTAAGTACACTACAGAAGTTACATCTAATGCCATTGTAAGTACACTACTAAAGTTACATCTAATGCTATTGTAAGTACACTACAGAAGTTACATCTAATGCTATTGTAAGTACACTACATAAGTTACATCTAATGCCATTGTAAGTACACTACAGAAGTTACATCTAATGCCATTGTAAGTACACTACTAAAGTTACATCTAATGCTATTGTAAGTACACTACAGAAGTTACATCTAATGCTATTGTAAGTACACTACAGAAGTTACATCTAATGCTATTGTAAGTACACTACAGAAGTTACATCTAATGCTATTGTAAGTACACTACAGAAGTTACATCTAATGCTATTGTAAGTATACTACAGAAGTTACATCTAATGCTATTGTAAGTACACTACAGAAGGTACATCTAATGCTATTGTAAGTACACTACAGAAGTTACATCTAATGCTATTGTAAGTATACTACTAAAGTTACATCTAATGCTATTGTAAGTACACTACAGAAGTTACATCTAATGCTATTGTAAGTATACTACAGAAGTTACATCTAATGCCATTGTAAGTACACTACTAAAGTTACATCTCATGCCATTGTAAGTACACTACAGAAGTTACATCTAATGTTATTGTAAGTACACTACAGAAGTTACATCTAATGCTATTGTAAGTACACTACAGAAGTTACATCTAATGCCATTGTAAGTACACTACAGAAGTTACATCTAATGCCATTGTAAGTACACTACTAAAGTTACATCTAATGCTATTGTAAGTACACTACAGAAGTTACATCTAATGCTATTGTAAGTACACTACAGAAGTTACATCTAATGCTATTATAAGTACACTACAGAAGTTACATCTAATGCTATTGTAAGTACACTACAGAAGTTACATCTAATGCTATTGTAAGTATACTACAGAAGTTACATCTAATGCTATTGTAAGTACACTACAGAAGGTACATCTAATGCTATTGTAAGCACACTACAGAAGTTACATCTAATGCTATTGTAAGTACACTACAGAAGTTACATCTAATGCTATTGTAAGTATACTACAGAAGTTACATCTAATGCTATTGTAAGTACACTACAGAAGTTACATCTAATACTATTGTAAGTACACTACAGAAGTTACATCTAATGCTATTGTAAGTATACTACAGAAGTTACATTTAATGCTATTGTAAGTACACTACAGAAGTTACATCTAATGCTATTGTAAGTATACTACAGAATTTATATCTAATGCTATTGTAAGTACACTACAGAAGGTACATCTAATGCTATTGTAAGTACACTACAGAAGTTACATCTAATGCTATTGTAAGTATACTACTAAAGTTACATCTAATGCTATTGTAAGTACACTACAGAAGTTACATCTAATGCTATTGTAAGTATACTACAGAAGTTACATCTAATGCTATTGTAAGTACACTACAGAAGGTACATCTAATGCTATTGTAAGTATACTACAGAAGTTACATCTAATGCTATTGTAAGTACACTACAGAAGTTACATCTAATGCTATTGTAAGTACACTACAGAAAGTACATCTAATGCTATTGTAAGTACACTACAGAAGTTACATCTAATGCTATTGTAAGTACACTACAGAAGGTACATCTAATGCTATTGTAAGTACACTACAGAAGTTACATCTAATGCTATTGTAAGTACACTACAGAAGTTACATCTAATGCTATTGTAAGTACACTACAGAAGTTACATCTAATGCTATTGTAAGTACACTACAGAAGGTACATCTAATGCTATTGTAAGTACACTACAGAAGTTACATCTAATGCTATTGTAACTACACTACAGAAGTTACATCTAATGCTATTGTAAGTACACTACAGAAGTTACATCTAATGCTATTGTAAGTACACTACAGAAGTTACATCTAATGCTATTGTAAGTACACTACAGAAGGTACATCTAATGCTATTGTAACTACACTACAGAAGTTACATCTAATGCTATTGTAAGTACACTACAGAAGTTACATCTAATGCTAGTGTAAGTACACTACAGAAGTTACATCTAATGCCATTGTAAGTACACTACTAAAGTTACATCTAATGCCATTGTAAGTACAGTACAGAAGTTACATCTAATGCTATTATAAGTACACTACTGAAGGTACATCTAATGCTATTGTAAGTATACTACAGAAGTTACATCTAATGCCATTGTAAGTACACTACAGAAGTTACATCTAATGCCATTGTAAGTACACTACTAAAGTTACATCTAATGCTATTGTAAGTACACTACAGAAGTTACATCTAATGCTATTGTAAGTACACTACATAAGTTACATCTAATGCCATTGTAAGTACACTACAGAAGTTACATCTAATGCCATTGTAAGTACACTACTAAAGTTACATCTAATGCCATTGTAAGTACACTACTAAAGTTACATCTAATGCTATTGTAAGTACACTACAGAAGTTACATCTAATGCTATTGTAAGTACACTACAGAAGTTACATCTAATGCTATTGTAAGTACACTACAGAAGTTACATCTAATGCTATTGTAAGTATACTACAGAAGTTACATCTAATGCTATTGTAAGTACACTACAGAAGGTACATCTAATGCTATTGTAAGTACACCACAGAAGTTACATCTAATGCTATTGTAAGTATACTACTAAAGTTACATCTAATGCTATTGTAAGTACACTACAGAAGTTACATCTAATGCTATTGTAAGTATACTACAGAAGTTACATCTAATGCCATTGTAAGTACACTACTAAAGTTACATCTAATGCCATTGTAAGTACACTACAGAAGTTACATCTAATGTTATTGTAAGTACACTACAGAAGTTACATCTAATGCTATTGTAAGTACACTACAGAAGTTACATCTAATGCCATTGTAAGTACACTACAGAAGTTACATCTAATGCCATTGTAAGTACACTACTAAAGTTACATCTAATGCTATTGTAAGTACACTACAGAAGTTACATCTAATGCTATTGTAAGTACACTACAGAAGTTACATCTAATGCTATTATAAGTACACTACAGAAGTTACATCTAATGCTATTGTAAGTACACTACAGAAGTTACATCTAATGCTATTGTAAGTATACTACAGAAGTTACATCTAATGCTATTGTAAGTACACTACAGAAGGTACATCTAATGCTATTGTAAGCACACTACAGAAGTTACATCTAATGCTATTGTAAGTACACTACAGAAGTTACATCTAATGCTATTGTAAGTATACTACAGAAGTTACATCTAATGCTATTGTAAGTACACTACAGAAGTTACATCTAATGCTATTGTAAGTACACTACAGAAGTTACATCTAATGCTATTGTAAGTATACTACAGAAGTTACATCTAATGCTATTGTAAGTACACTACAGAAGTTACATCTAATGCTATTGTAAGTATACTACAGAATTTATATCTAATGCTATTGTAAGTACACTACAGAAGGTACATCTAATGCTATTGTAAGTACACTACAGAAGTTACATCTAATGCTATTGTAAGTATACTACTAAAGTTACATCTAATGCTATTGTAAGTACACTACAGAAGTTACATCTAATGCTATTGTAAGTATACTACAGAAGTTACATCTAATGCTATTGTAAGTACACTACAGAAGGTACATCTAATGCTATTGTAAGTATACTACAGAAGTTACATCTAATGCTATTGTAAGTACACTACAGAAGTTACATCTAATGCTATTGTAAGTACACTACAGAAAGTACATCTAATGCTATTGTAAGTACACTACAGAAGTTACATCTAATGCTATTGTAAGTACACTACAGAAGGTACATGTAATGCTATTGTAAGTACACTACAGAAGTTACATCTAATGCTATTGTAAGTACACTACAGAAGTTACATCTAATGCTATTGTAAGTACACTACAGAAGTTACATCTAATGCTATTGTAAGTACACTACAGAAGGTACATCTAATGCTATTGTAAGTACACTACAGAAGTTACATCTAATGCTATTGTAACTACACTACAGAAGTTACATCTAATGCTATTGTAAGTACACTACAGAAGTTACATCTAATGCTATTGTAAGTACACTACAGAAGGTACATCTAATGCTATTGTAAGTACACTACAGAAGGTACATCTAATGCTATTGTAAGTACACTACAGAAGTTACATCTAATGGTATTGTAAGTACACTACAGACGTTACATCTAATGCTATTGTAAGTACACTACAGAAGTTACATCTAATGCTATTGTAAGTACACCACAGAAGTTACATCTAATGCTATTGTAAGTACACTACAGAAGGTACATCTAATGCTATTGTAAGTACACTACAGAAGTTACATCTAATGCTATTGTAAGTACACTACAGAAGTTACATCTAATGCTATTGTAAGTACACTACAGAAGGCACATCTAATGCTATTGTAAGTACACTACAGAAGGTACATCTAATGCTATTGTAAGTACACTACAGAAGTTACATCTAATGCTATTGTAAGTACACTACAGAAGTTACATCTAATGCTATTGTAAGTACACTACAGAAGTTACATCTAATGCTATTGTAAGTACACTACAGAAGTTACATCTAATGCTATTGTAAGTACACTACAGACGTTACATCTAATGCTATTGTAAGTACACTACAGAAGTTACATCTAATGCTATTGTAAGTACACCACAGAAGTTACATCTAATGCTATTGTAAGTACACTACAGAAGGTACATCTAATGCTATTGTAAGTACACTACAGAAGTTACATCTAATGCTATTGTAAGTACACTACAGAAGTTACATCTAATGCTATTGTAAGTACATTACAGAAGGCACATCTAATGCTATTGTAAGTACACTACAGAAGGTACATCTAATGCTATTGTAAGTACACTACAGAAGTTACATCTAATGCTATTGTAAGTACACTACAGAAGTTACATCTAATGCTATTGTAAGTACACTACAGAAGTTACATCTAATGCTATTGTAAGTACACTACAGAAGTTACATCTAATGCTATTGTAAGTACACTACAGAAGTTACATCTAATGCTATTGTAAGTACACTACAGAAGGTACATCTAATGCTATTGTAAGTACACTACAGAAGTTACATCTAATGCTATTGTAAGTACACTACAGAAGTTACATCTAATGCTATTGTAAGTACACCACAGAAATTACATCTAATGCTATTGTAAGTACACTACAGAAGTTACATCTAATGCTATTGTAAGTACACCACAGAAGTTACATCTAATGCCATTGTAAGTACACTACAGAAGTTACATCTAATGCTATTGTAAGTACACTACATAAGTTACATCTAATGCCATTGGAAGTACACTACTAAAGTTACATCTAATACTATTGTAAGTACACTACATAAGTTACATCTAATGCTATTGTAAGTACACCACAGCAGTTACATCTAATGCTATTGTAAGTACACTACAGAAGTTACATCTAATGCTATTGTAAGTACACCACAGAAGTTACATCTAATGCTATTGTAAGTACACTACAGAAGTTACATCTAATGCTATTGTAAGTACACCACAGAAGTTACATCTAATGCTATTGTAAGTACACTACATAAGTTACATCTAATGCTATTGTAAGTACACTACAGAAGTTACATCTAATGCTATTGTAAGTACACTACAGAAGTTACATCTAATGCTATTGTAAGTACACCACAGAAGTTACATCTAATGCTATTGTAAGTACACTACAGAAGTTACATCTAATGCCATTGTAAGTACACTACAGAAGTTACATCTAATGCTATTGTAAGTACACTACATAAGTTACATCTAATGCCATTGTAAGTACACTACTAAAGTTACATCTAATGCTATTGTAAGTACACCACAGAAGTTACATCTAATGCTATTGTAAGTACACTACATAAGTTACATCTAATGCTATTGTAAGTACACTACAGAAGTTACATCTAATGCTATTGTAAGTACACTACAGAAGTTACATCTAATGCTATTGTAAGTACACTACAGAAGTTACATCTAATGCTATTGTAAGTACACTACAGAAGTTACATCTAATGCTATTGTAAGTACACTACAGAAGTTACATCTAATGCTATTGTAAGTACACTACAGAAGTTACATCTAATGCTATTGTAAGTACACTACAGAAAATACATCTAATGCTATTGTAAGTACGCCACAGAAGTTACATCTAATGCTATTGTAAGTACACCACAGAAGTTACATCTAATGCTATTGTAAGTACACTACTAAAGTTACATCTAATGCTATTGTAAGTACACTACAGAAGTTACATCTAATGCTATTGTAAGTACATTACAGAAGTTACATCTAATGCTATTGTAAGTACACTACAGAAGTGACATCTAATGCTATTGTAAGTACACTACAGAAGTTACATCTAATGCTATTGTAAGTATACTACAGAAGTTACATCTAATGTTATTGTAAGTACACTACAGAAGGTACATCTAATGCTATTGTAAGTACACTACAGAAGTTACATCTAATGCTATTGTAAGTACACTACAGAAGTTACATCTAATGCTATTGTAAGTACACTACAGAAGTTACATCTAATGCTATTGTAAGTACACCACAGAAGTTACATCTAATGCTATTGTAAGTACACCACAGAAGTTACATCTAATGCTATTGTAAGTACACTACAGAAGGTACATCTAATGCTATTGTAAGTACACTACAGAAGTTACATCTAATGCTATTGTAAGTACACTACAGAAGTTACATCTAATGCTATTGTAAGTACACTACAGAAGTTACATCTAATGCTATTGTAAGTACACTACAGAAGGTACATCTAATGCTATTGTAAGTACACTACAGAAGGTGCATCTAATGCTATTGTAAGTACACTACAGAAGGTACATCTAATGCAATTGTAAGTACACTACTAAAGTTACATCTAATGCTATTGTAAGTACACTACAGAAGTTACATCTAATGCTATTGTAAGTACACTACAGAAGTTACATCTAATGCTATTGTAAGTACACCACAGAAATTACATCTAATGCTATTGTAAGTACACTACAGAAGTTACATCTAATGCTATTGTAAGTACACCACAGAAGTTACATCTAATGCCATTGTAAGTACACTACAGAAGTTACATCTAATGCTATTGTAAGTACACTACATAAGTTACATCTAATGCCATTGTAAGTACACTACTAAAGTTACATCTAATGCTATTGTAAGTACACCACAGAAGTTACATCTAATGCTATTGTAAATACACTACAGAAGTTACATCTAATGCTATTGTAAGTACACTACAGAAGTTACATCTAATGCTATTGTAAGTACACTACAGAAGTTACATCTAATGCTATTGTAAGTACACCACAGAAGTTACATCTAATGCTATTGTAAGTACACTACAGAAGTTACATCTAATGCTATTGTAAGTACACCACAGAAGTTACATCTAATGCTATTGTAAGTACACTACAGAAGTTACATCTAATGCTATTGTAAGTACACCACAGAAGTTGCATCTAATGCCATTGTAAGTACCCTACAGAAGTTACATCTAATGCTATTGTAAGTACACTACATAAGTTACATCTAATGCCATTGTAAGTACACTACTAAAGTTACATCTAATGCTATTGTAAGTACACCACAGAAGTTACATCTAATGCTATTGTAAGTGCACTACATAAGTTACATCTAATGCTATTGTAAGTACACTACAGAAGTTACATCTAATGCTATTGTAAGTACACTACAGAAGTTACATCTAATGCTATTGTAAGTACACCACAGAAGTTACATCTAATGTTATTGTAAGTACACTACAGAAGTTACATCTAATGCCATTGTAAGTACACTACAGAAGTTACATCTAATGCTATTGTAAGTACACTACATAAGTTACATCTAATGCCATTGTAAGTACACTACTAAAGTTACATCTAATGCTATTGTAAGTACACCACAGAAGTTACATCTAATGCTATTGTAAGTACACTACATAAGTTACATCTAATGCTATTGTAAGTACACTACAGAAGTTACATCTAATGCTATTGTAAGTACACTACAGAAGTTACATCTAATGCTATTGTAAGTACATCACAGAAGTTACATCTAATGCTATTGTAAGTACACTACAGAAGTTACATCTAATGCTATTGTAAGTACACTACAGAAGTTACATCTAATGCTATTGTAAGTACACTACAGAAGGTACATCTAATGCTATTGTAAGTACACTACAGAAGTTACATCTAATGCTATTGTAAGTACACTACAGAAGTTACATCTAATGCTATTGTAAGTACACTACAGAAGTTACATCTAATGCTATTGTAAGTACACTACAGAAGGTACATCTAATGCTATTGTAAGTACACTACAGAAGGTGCATCTAATGCTATTGTAAGTACACTACAGAAGGTACATCTAATGCAATTGTAAGTACACTACTAAAGTTACATCTAATGCTATTGTAAGTACACTACAGAAGTTACATCTAATGCTATTGTAAGTACACTACAGAAGTTACATCTAATGCTATTGTAAGTACACCACAGAAATTACATCTAATGCTATTGTAAGTACACTACAGAAGTTACATCTAATGCTATTGTAAGTACACCACAGAAGTTACATCTAATGCCATTGTAAGTACACTACAGAAGTTACATCTAATGCTATTGTAAGTACACTACATAAGTTACATCTAATGCCATTGTAAGTACACTACTAAAGTTACATCTAATGCTATTGTAAGTACACCACAGAAGTTACATCTAATGCTATTGTAAGTACACTACAGAAGTTACATCTAATGCTATTGTAAGTACACTACAGAAGTTACATCTAATGCTATTGTAAGTACAATACATAAGTTACATCTAATGCTATTGTAAGTACACCACAGAAGTTACATCTAATGCTATTGTAAGTACACTACAGAAGTTACATCTAATGCTATTGTAAGTACACCACAGAAGTTACATCTAATGCTATTGTAAGTACACTACAGAAGTTACATCTAATGCTATTGTAAGTACACCACAGAAGTTGCATCTAATGCCATTGTAAGTACCCTACAGAAGTTACATCTAATGCTATTGTAAGTACACTACATAAGTTACATCTAATGCCATTGTAAGTACACTACTAAAGTTACATCTAATGCTATTGTAAGTACACCACAGAAGTTACATCTAATGCTATTGTAAGTGCACTACATAAGTTACATCTAATGCTATTGTAAGTACACTACAGAAGTTACATCTAATGCTATTGTAAGTACACTACAGAAGTTACATCTAATGCTATTGTAAGTACACCACAGAAGTTACATCTAATGCCATTGTAAGTACACTACAGAAGTTACATCTAATGCCATTGTAAGTACACTACAGAAGTTACATCTAATGCTATTGTAAGTACACTACATAAGTTACATCTAATGCCATTGTAAGTACACTACTAAAGTTACATCTAATGCTATTGTAAGTACACCACAGAAGTTACATCTAATGCTATTGTAAGTACACTACATAAGTTACATCTAATGCTATTGTAAGTACACTACAGAAGTTACATCTAATGCTATTGTAAGTACACTACAGAAGTTACATCTAATGCTATTGTAAGTACATCACAGAAGTTACATCTAATGCTATTGTAAGTACACTACAGAAGTTACATCTAATGCTATTGTAAGTACACTACAGAAGTTACATCTAATGCTATTGTAAGTACACTACAGAAGTTACATCTAATGCTATTGTAAGTACACTACAGAAAGTACATCTAATGCTATTGTAAGTACACCACAGAAGTTACATCTAATGCTATTGTAAGTACACTACAGAAGTTACATCTAATGCTATTGTAAGTACACTACTAAAGTTACATCTAATGCTATTGTAAGTACACTACAGAAGTTACATCTAATGCTATTGTAAGTACACTACAGAAGTTACATCTAAAGCTATTGTAAGTACACTACAGAAGTTACATCTAATGCTATTGTAAGTACACTACAGAAGTTACATCTAATGCTATTGTAAGTACACTACAGAAGTTACATCTAATGCTATTGTAAGTATACTACAGAAGTTACATCTAATGTTATTGTAAGTACACTACAGAAGGTACATCTAATGCTATTGTAAGTACACTACAGAAGTTACATCTAATGCTATTGTAAGTACACTACAGAAGTTACATCTAATGCTATTGTAAGTACACTACAGAAGTTACATCTAATGCTATTGTAAGTACACTACAGAAGTTACATCTAATGCTATTGTAAGTACACCACAGAAGTTACATCTAATGCTATTGTAAGTACACCACAGAAGTTACATCTAATGCTATTGTAAGTATACTACAGAAGTTACATCTAATGCTATTGTAAGTACACTACAGAAGGTACATCTAATGCTATTGTAAGTACACTACAGAAGTTACATCTAATGCTATTGTAAGTACACTACAGAAGTTACATCTAATGCTATTGTAAGTACACCACAGAAATTACATCTAATGCTATTGTAAGTACACTACAGAAGTTACATCTAATGCTATTGTAAGTACACCACAGAAGTTACATCTAATACCATTGTAAGTACACTACAGAAGTTACATCTAATGCTATTGTAAGTACACTACATAAGTTACATCTAATGCCATTGTAAGTACACTACTAAAGTTACATCTAATGCTATTGTAAGTACACCACAGAAGTTACATCTAATGCTATTGTAAGTACACTACAGAAGTTACATCTAATGCTATTGTAAGTACACTACAGAAGTTACATCTAATGCTATTGTAAGTACACTACAGAAGTTACATCTAATGCTATTGTAAGTATACTACAGAAGTTACATCTAATGTTATTGTAAGTACACTACAGAAGGTACATCTAATGCTATTGTAAGTACACTACAGAAGTTACATCTAATGCTATTGTAAGTACACTACAGAAGTTACATCTAATGCTATTGTAAGTACACTACAGAAGTTACATCTAATGCTATTGTAAGTACACCACAGAAGTTACATCTAATGCTATTGTAAGTACACCACAGAAGTTACATCTAATGCTATTGTAAGTATACTACAGAAGTTACATCTAATGCTATTGTAAGTACACTACAGAAGGTACATATAATGCTATTGTAAGTACACTACAGAAGTTACATCTAATGCTATTGTAAGTACACTACAGAAGTTACATCTAATGCTATTGTAAGTACACCACAGAAATTACATCTAATGCTATTGTAAGTACACTACAGAAGTTACATCTAATGCTATTGTAAGTACACCACAGAAGTTACATCTAATACCATTGTAAGTACACTACAGAAGTTACATCTAATGCTATTGTAAGTACACTACATAAGTTACATCTAATGCCATTGTAAGTACACTACTAAAGTTACATCTAATGCTATTGTAAGTACACCACAGAAGTTACATCTAATGCTATTGTAAGTACACTACAGAAGTTACATCTAATGCTATTGTAAGTACACTACAGAAGTTACATCTAATGCTATTGTAAGTACACTACATAAGTTACAACTAATGCTATTGTAAGTACACCACAGAAGTTACATCTAATGCTATTGTAAGTACACTACAGAAGTTACATCTAATGCTATTGTAAGTACACCACAGAAGTTACATCTAATGCTATTGTAAGTACACTACAGAAGTTACATCTAATGCTATTGTAAGTACACCACAGAAGTTACATCTAATGCCATTGTAAGTACACTACAGAAGTTACATCTAATGCTATTGTAAGTACACTACAGAAGTTACATCTAATGCTATTGTAAGTACACTACAGAAGTTACATCTAATGCTATTGTAAGTACACCACAGAAGTTACATCTAATGCTATTGTAAGTACACTACAGAAGTTACATCTAATGCCATTGTAAGTACACTACAGAAGTTACATCTAATGCTATTGTAAGTACACTACATAAGTTACATCTAATGCCATTGTAAGTACACTACTAAAGTTACATCTAATGCTATTGTAAGTACACCACAGAAGTTACATCTAATGCTATTGTAAGTACACTACATAAGTTACATCTAATGCTATTGTAAGTACACTACAGAAGTTACATCTAATGCTATTGTAAGTACACTACAGAAGTTACATCTAATGCTATTGTAAGTACACCACAGAAGTTACATCTAATGCTATTGTAAGTACACTACAGAAGTTACATCTAATGCTATTGTAAGTACACTACAGAAGATACATCTAATGCTATTGTAAGTACACTACAGAAAGTACATCTAATGCTATTGTAAGTACACCACAGAAGTTACATCTAATGCTATTGTAAGTACACCACAGAAGTTACATCTAATGCTATTGTAAGTACACTACTAAAGTTACATCTAATGCTATTGTAAGTACACTACAGAAGTTACATCTAATGCTATTGTAAGTACACTACAGAAGTTACATCTAATGCTATTGTAAGTACACTACAGAAGTTACATCTAATGCTATTGTAAGTACACTACAGAAGTTACATCTAATGCTATTGTAAGTATACTACAGAAGTTACATCTAATGTTATTGTAAGTACACTACAGAAGGTACATCTAATGCTATTGTAAGTACACTACAGAAGTTACATCTAATGCTATTGTAAGTACACTACAGAAAGTACATTTAATGCTATTGTAAGTACACTACAGAAGTTACATCTAATGCTATTGTAAGTACACCACAGAAGTTACATCTAATGCTATTGTTAAGTACACCACAGAAGTTACATCTAATGCTATTGTAAGTATACTACAGAAGTTACATCTAATGCTATTGTAAGTACACTACAGAAGGTACATCTAATGCTATTGTAAGTACACTACAGAAGTTACATCTAATGCTATTGTAAGTACACCACAGAAGGTACATCTAATGCTATTGTAAGTACACCACAGAAGTTACATCTAATGCTATTGTAAGTACACTACAGAAGTTACATCTAATGCTATTGTAAGTACACTACAGAAGTTACATCTAATGCTATTGTAAGTACACTACAGAAGTTACATCTAATGCCATTGTAAGTACACTACAGAAGTTACATCTAATGCTATTGTAAGTACACTACAGAAGTTACATCTAATGCTATTGTAAGTACAATACAGAAGTTACATCTAATGCTATTGTAAGTACACTACAAAAAGTACATCTAATGCTATTGTAAGTACACTACAGAAGTTACATCTAATGCTATTTTAAGTATACTACAGAAGTTACATCTAATGCTATTGTAAGTACCTTATTCAAATGGTTGATGTGACAATTTTGTTTTCATTTTTTTTTATATTATATTAAATAGAAATTTTAATATAGTTACAACTTCTATTTTGTGTCTAGTGATTATGAAGTGTACAATACATATATCTAGAAACATTGTTCTGTGATCGTAAAGTTTTCAAGTCATGGTTTCATAAATTATTTCTATTATAATATGGTACTAGAGTCGATATTAGTAAAACTGAAAGAACAACAGTTATTCATCTTATTTTCCTCTATTTTGTGGTATTTTTTTATTTGTAAATTGCTACATTATGATGTCAGTATATTATAGTGTGACGTGACTACAGACCTACCTGGCATAAAATTTTCATGTTTTGAGTTTCATTTTCATACGAATAAAATTGGCCACTCAAAGCACTGTATCCAGTATATACAGTGTTTTGATTGGATGATTAGGAGCTTGAAGGCTTGATGACCATAAGTCCAGGTCTCAGATTGATAAATATTTTGTGATATATAAATTCATAAATGGAATGAATCTGACGTATTGTAATAAGATTGTCTCGTTTGTTTATAAGTGAATTATTACCGGTAAGTTCATATTTGGACAAAATGTTAAGTGGAAATTGATTTCATTATGATTTCAGGGTGGAATTTTAACATTACGACCAGAGAACAGCCCATCACTAACAGCTGTCTTTGATGCACAAGACCAGGATACATTGAATGCATCTATAATATTCACAGTTGAGCAAAGTAAGTGTTTTAGGGAATTCATTATATAATACATATGCAGCTATATATTTATCATCTTCGCTAGCCAAGGGTTACGATTCGGGTCCCCCTTCTCTCCACCCTTGGCAGATCTAGAATACATTTTGAAATTCGCGCGCAATGCCACCTGGTGGTTTATTGAAGTTGCGCCCCTTAGATAGTCGTAATCGCCAGCCAATCAGAATCGTTTTGTTATACGTATGTTGGAGAATTGAAAATGGCAGCGCCCAGTGAAGAAAAACTTATTTGTGATCAGTTTAATTTGGAACCACTTACTGTCAACCAATTGAAAGTTTCAAAGCTTTGGCAGACGGGAAAAATGTTTTCATTGGAACCAAAACGGGAAGTGGCAAATCGTTGTCATATGAGAGCATTCCGGTGCCATCTTTGTTTACATTTCGTCGATAACATGTGCTCCGTGTAAAACGTCTTCTGATTGGATACGTGTACTGGTAGCCGTAACCAATGAAATATTAAAGCGCGAATCCTCAAAATGTATTCTAGATCTGCCAAGGGTGGAGAGAAGGGGGACCCGAATCGTAACTCTTGGTTAGCCAAGATGTATATTTATATACTCCTTATTAATGTGGTTTTAAGAATTGTGTCAAATTGCACTGAAAAATAACACAACCAAAAATACAGTAAATATAGAGTGGTTTATGTTCTTATCTGGAGCCTGGATGGTCAAGTGGTTTAGGTTTTTAATTGGAGCCTGGGTGGTAGAGTGGTTTATGTTCTTATCTGGAGTCTGGGTGGTAGAGTGGTTTATGTTCTTATCTGGAGTCTGGGTGGTAGAGTGGTTTATGTTCTTATCTGGAGTCTGGATGGTAGAATGGTTTATGTTCTTATCTGGAGTCTGGGTGGTAGAGTGGTTTATGTTCTTATCTGGAGCCTGGATGGTAGAGTGGTTTATGTTCTTATCTGGAGTCTGGGTGGTCAAGTGGTTTATGTTCTTATCTGGAGTTTGGGTGGTCAAGTGGTTTATGTTCTTATCTGGAGTCTGGGTGGTCAAGTGGTTTATGTTCTTATCTGCAGTCTCGGTGGTAGAGTGGTTTATGTTCTTATCTGGAGTCTGGGTGGTAGAGTGATTTATGTTCTTATCTGGAGTCTGGGTGGTAGAGTGGTTTATGTTCTTATCTGAGTCTGGGTGGTAGAGTGGTTTATGTTCTTATCTGGAGTCTGGGTGGTAGAGTGGTTTATGTTCTTATCTGGAGTCTGGGTGGTAGAGTGGTTTATGTTCTTATCTGGAGCCTGGATGGTAGAGTGGTTTATGTTCTTATCTGGAGTCTGGGTGGTCAAGTGGTTTATGTTCTTATCTGGAGTTTGGGTGGTCAAGTGGTTTATGTTCTTATCTGGAGCCTGGATGGTAGAGTGGTTTATGTTCTTATCTGGAGTCTGGGTGGTAGAGTGGTTTATGTTCTTATCTGGAGTCTGGGTGGTCAAGTGGTTTATGTTCTTATCTGGAGTCTGGGTGGTAGAGTGGTTTATGTTCTTATCTGGAGTCTGGGTGGTAGAGTGGTTTATGTTCTTATCTGGAGTCTGGATGGTAGAATGGTTTATGTTCTTATCTGGAGCCTGGATGGTAGAGTGGTTTATGTTCTTATCTGGAGTCTGGGTGGTCAAGTGGTTTATGTTCTTATCTGGAGTCTGGGTGGTAGAGTGGTTTATGTTCTTATCTGGAGTCTGGGTGGTCAAGTGGTTTATGTTCTTATCTGGAGTCTGGGTGGTCAAGTGGTTTATGTTCTTATCTGGAGTCTGGGTGGTAGAGTGGTTTATGTTCTTATCTGGAGTCTGGGTGGTAGAGTGGTTTATATTCTTATCTGGAGTCTGGGTGGTCAAGTGGTTTATGTTCTTATCTGAGTCTGGATGGTAGAGTGGTTTATGTTCTTATCTGGAGTCTGGGTGGTAGAGTGGTTTATATTCTTATCTGGAGTCTGGGTGGTAGAGTGGTTTATGTTCTTATCTGAGTCTGGATGGTAGAGTGGTTTATGTTCTTAT
Organism: Bathymodiolus septemdierum; assembly: GCA_963383655.1. NCBI lineage: Eukaryota > Metazoa > Mollusca > Bivalvia > Mytilida > Modiolidae > Bathymodiolus > Bathymodiolus septemdierum. Next base: position 51,165,354 of record OY726522.1, on the reverse strand, counting down.
CTGGAGTCTGGATGGTAGAGTGGTTTATGTTCTTATCTGGAGTCTGGGTGATAGAGTGGTTTATGTTCTTATCTGGAGTCTGGGTGGTAGAGTGATTTATGTTCTTATCTGGAGTCTGGATGGTAGAGTGGTTTATGTTCTTATCTGGAGTCTGGGTGGTAGAGTGGTTTATATTCTTATCTGGAGTCTGGGTGGTAGAGTGGTTTATGTTCTTATCTGAGTCTGGGTGGTAGAGTGGTTTATGTTCTTATCTGGAGTCTGGGTGGTCAAGTGGTTTATGTTCTTATCTGAGTCTGGATGGTAGAGTGGTTTATGTTCTTATCTGGAGTCTGGATGGTAGAGTGGTTTATGTTCTTATCTGGAGTCTGGATGGTAGAGTGGTTTATGTTCTTATCTGGAGTCTGGGTGGTAGAGTGGTTTATATTCTTATCTGGAGTCTGGGTGGTAGAGTGGTTTATGTTCTTATCTGAGTCTGGATGGTAGAGTGGTTTATGTTCTTATCTGGAGTCTGGGTGGTCAAGTGGTTTATGTTCTTATCTGGAGTCTGGGTGATAGAGTGGTTTATGTTCTTATCTGGAGTCTGGGTGGTAGAGTGATTTATGTTCTTATCTGGAGTCTGGATGGTAGAGTGGTTTATGTTCTTATCTGGAGTCTGGGTGGTAGAGTGGTTTATATTCTTATCTGGAGTCTGGGTGGTAGAGTGGTTTATGTTCTTATCTGAGTCTGGGTGGTAGAGTGGTTTATGTTCTTATCTGGAGTCTGGGTGGTAGAGTGGTTTATGTTCTTATCTGAGTCTGGATGGTAGAGTGGTTTATGTTCTTATCTGGAGTCTGGATGGTAGAGTGGTTTATGTTCTTATCTGGAGCCTGGGTGGTCAAGTGGTTTATGTTCTTGTCTGGAGCCTGGGTGGTCAAGTGGTTTATGTTCTTGTCTGGAGTCTGGGTGGTAGAGTGGTTTATGTTCTTATCTGGAGCCTGGGTGGTCAAGTGGTTTATGTTCTTGTCTGGAGTCTGGGTGGTAGAGTGGTTTATGTTCTTATCTGGAGCCTGGGTGGTCAAGTGGTTTATGTTCTTGTCTGGAGTCTGGGTGGTAGAGTGGTTTATGTTCTTATCTGGAGCCTGGGTGGTCAAGTGGTTTATGTTCTTATCTGGAGTCTGGATGGTAGAGTGGTTTATGTTCTTATCTGGAGTCTGGGTGGTAGAGTGGTTTATGTTCTTATCTGGAGCCTGGGTGGTCAAGTGGTTTATGTTCTTGTCTGGAGTCTGGGTGGTAGAGTGGTTTATGTTCTTATCTGGAGCCTGGGTGGTCAAGTGGTTTATGTTCTTATCTGGAGTCTGGATGGTAGAGTGGTTTATGTTCTTATCTGGAGTCTGGGTGGTAGAGTGGTTTATGTTCTTATCTGGAGCCTGGGTGGTCAAGTGGTTTATGTTCTTGTCTGGAGTCTGGGTGGTAGAGTGGTTTATGTTCTTATCTGGAGTCTGGGTGGTCAAGTGGTTTATGTTCTTATCTGGAGTCTGGATGGTAGAGTGGTTTATGTTCTTATCTGGAGTCTGGATGGTAGAATGGTTTATGTTCTTATCTGGAGTCTGGATGGTAGAGTGGTTTATGTTCTTATCTGGAGTCTGGATGGTAGAATGGTTTATGTTCTTATCTGGAGTCTGGGTGGTAGAGTAATTTATGTTCTTATCTGGAGTCTGGATGGTAGAATGGTTTATGTTCTTATCTGGAGTCTGTGTGGTAGAGTGGTTTATGTTCTTATCTGGAGTCTGGATGGTAGAATGGTTTATGTTCTTATCTGGAGTCTGTGTGGTAGAGTGGTTTATGTTCTTATCTGGAGTCTGGATGGTAGAATGGTTTATGTTCTTATCTGGAGTCTGGGTGGTAGAGTGGTTTATGTTCTTATCTGGAGTCTGGATGGTAGAATGGTTTATGTTCTTATCTGGAGTCTGGATGGTAGAATGGTTTATGTTCTTATCTGGAGTCTGGGTGGTAGAGTGGTTTATGTTCTTATCTGGAGTCTGGGTGGTAGAGTGGTTTATGTTCTTATCTGGAGCCTGGATGGTAGAATGGTTTATGTTCTTATCTGGAGTCTGGGTGGTAGAGTGGTTTATGTTCTTATCTGGAGTCTGGATGGTAGAGTGGTTTATGTTCTTATCTGGAGTCTGGGTGATAGAGTAATTTATGTTCTTATCTGGAGTCTGGGTGATAGAATGGTTTATGTTCTTATCTGGAGTCTGGGTGGTCAAGTGGTTTATGTTCTTATCTGGAGTCTGGGTGATAGAGTGGTTTATGTTCTTATCTGGAGTCTGGGTGGTAGAGTGGTTTATGTTCTTATCTGGAGTCTGGGTGGTAGAGTGGTTTATGTTCTTATCTGGAGCCTGGATGGTAGAATGGTTTATGTTCTTATCTGAGTCTGGGTGGTAGAGTGGTTTATGTTCTTATCTGGAGCCTGGATGGTAGAATGGTTTATGTTCTTATCTGGAGTCTGGGTGGTAGAGTGGTTTATGTTCTTATCTGGAGTCTGGGTGGTAGAGTGGTTTATGTTCTTATCTGGAGCCTGGGTGGTCAAGTGGTTTATGTTCTTGTCTGGAGTCTGGGTGGTAGAGTGGTTTATGTTCTTATCTGGAGCCTGGGTGGTAGAATGGTTTATGTTCTTATCTGGAGTCTGGGTGGTAGAGTGGTTTATGTTCTTATCTGGAGCCTGGGTGGTCAAGTGGTTTATGTTCTTGTCTGGAGTCTGGGTGGTAGAGTGGTTTATGTTCTTATCTGGAGCCTGGGTGGTCAAGTGGTTTATGTTCTTATCTGGAGTCTGGATGGTAGAGTGGTTTATGTTCTTATCTGGAGTCTGGATGGTAGAGTGGTTTATGTTCTTATCTGGAGTCTGGATGGTAGAATGGTTTATGTTCTTATCTGGAGTCTGGGTGGTAGAGTGGTTTATGTTCTTATCTGGAGTCTGGGTGGTAGAGTGGTTTATGTTCTTATCTGGAGCCTGGATGGTAGAATGGTTTATGTTCTTATCTGGAGTCTGGGTGGTAGAGTGGTTTATGTTCTTATCTGGAGTCTGGGTGATAGAGCAATTTATGTTCTTATCTGGAGTCTGGATGGTAGAATGGTTTATGTTCTTATCTGGAGCCTGGATGGTAGAATGGTTTATGTTCTTATCTGGAGTCTGGGTGGTAGAATGGTTTATGTTCTTATCTGGAGTCTGGGTGGTCAAGTGGTTTATGTTCTTATCTGGAGTCTGGGTGATAGAGTAATTTATGTTCTTATCTGAGTCTGGGTGGTAGAGTGGTTTATGTTCTTATCTGGAGTCTGGATGGTAGAGTGGTTTATGTTCTTATCTGGAGTCTGGGTGGTCAAGTGGTTTATGTTCTTATCTGGAGTCTGGGTGATAGAGTAATTTATGTTCTTATCTGAGTCTGGGTGGTAGAGTGGTTTATGTTCTTATCTGGAGTCTGGGTGGTAGAGTGGTTTATGTTCTTATCTGGAGTCTGGATGGTAGAGTGGTTTATGTTCTTATCTGGAGTCTGGGTGGTCAAGTGGTTTATGTTCTTATCTGGAGTCTGGGTGATAGAGTAATTTATGTTCTTATCTGAGTCTGGGTGGTAGAGTGGTTTATGTTCTTATCTGGAGTCTGGGTGGTAGAGTGGTTTATGTTCTTATCTGGAGTCTGGGTGGTCAAGTGGTTTATGTTCTTATCTGGAGTCTGGGTGGTAGAATGGTTTATGTTCTTATCTGGAGTCTGGATGGTAGAGTGGTTTATGTTCTTATCTGGAGTCTGGGTGGTAGAGTGGTTTATGTTCTTATCTGGAGTCTGGATGGTAGAATGGTTTATGTTCTTATCTGAGTCTGGATGGTAGAATGGTTTATGTTCTTATCTGGAGTCTGGATGGTAGAATGGTTTATGTTCTTATCTGGAGTCTGGATGGTAGAATGGTTTATGTTCTTATCTGGAGTCTGGATGGTAGAATGGTTTATGTTCTTATCTGGAGCCTGGATGGTAGAATGGTTTATGTTCTTATCTGGAGCCTGGATGGTAGAGTGGTTTATGTTCTTATCTGGAGTCTGGGTGGTAGAGTGGTTTATGTTCTTATCTGGAGTCTGGATGGTAGAATGGTTTATGTTCTTATCTGAGTCTGGATGGTAGAATGGTTTATGTTCTTATCTGGAGTCTGGATGGTAGAATGGTTTATGTTCTTATCTGGAGTCTGGGTGGTAGAATGGTTTATGTTCTTATCTGGAGTCTGGATGGTAGAGTGGTTTATGTTCTTATCTGAGTCTGGATGGTAGAGTGGTTTATGTTCTTATCTGGAGTCTGGGTGATAGAGTAATTTATGTTCTTATCTGGAGTCTGGATGGTAGAGTGGTTTATATTCTTATCTGGAGCCTGGATGGTAGAGTGGTTTATGTTCTTATCTGGAGTCTGGGTGATAGAGTGATTTATGTTCTTATCTGGAGTCTGGGTGGTAGAGTGGTTTATGTTCTTATCTGGAGCCTGGATGGTAGAGTGGTTTATGTTCTTATCTGGAGTCTGGATGGTAGAGTGTTTTATGTTCTTATCTGGAGTCTGGGTGGTAGAGTGGATTATGTTCTTATCTGGAGTCTGGGTGGTAGAGTGGTTTATGTTCTTATCTGGAGTCTGGGTGGTAGAGTGGTTTATGTTCTTATCTGGAGTCTGGGTGGTCAAGTGGTTTATGTTCTTATCTGGAGTCTGGGTGGTAGAGTGGTTTATGTTCTTATCTGGAGTCTGGATGGTAGAATGGTTTATGTTCTTATCTGGAGTCTGGGTGGTAGAGTGGTTTATGTTCTTATCTGGAGTCTGGATGGTAGAATGGTTTATGTTCTTATCTGGAGTCTGGATGGTAGAATGGTTTATGTTCTTATCTGGAGTCTGGGTGGTAGAGTGGTTTATGTTCTTATCTGGAGTCTGGGTGGTAGAGTGGTTTATGTTCTTATCTGGAGCCTGGATGGTAGAATGGTTTATGTTCTTATCTGGAGTCTGGGTGGTAGAGTGGTTTATGTTCTTATCTGGAGTCTGGATGGTAGAGTGGTTTATGTTCTTATCTGGAGTCTGGGTGATAGAGTAATTTATGTTCTTATCTGGAGTCTGGGTGATAGAATGGTTTATGTTCTTATCTGGAGTCTGGGTGGTCAAGTGGTTTATGTTCTTATCTGGAGTCTGGGTGATAGAGTGGTTTATGTTCTTATCTGGAGTCTGGGTGGTAGAGTGGTTTATGTTCTTATCTGGAGTCTGGGTGGTAGAGTGGTTTATGTTCTTATCTGGAGCCTGGATGGTAGAATGGTTTATGTTCTTATCTGAGTCTGGGTGGTAGAGTGGTTTATGTTCTTATCTGGAGCCTGGATGGTAGAATGGTTTATGTTCTTATCTGGAGTCTGGGTGGTAGAGTGGTTTATGTTCTTATCTGGAGTCTGGGTGGTAGAGTGGTTTATGTTCTTATCTGGAGCCTGGGTGGTCAAGTGGTTTATGTTCTTGTCTGGAGTCTGGGTGGTAGAGTGGTTTATGTTCTTATCTGGAGCCTGGGTGGTAGAGTGGTTTATGTTCTTATCTGGAGTCTGGGTGGTAGAGTGGTTTATGTTCTTATCTGGAGCCTGGGTGGTCAAGTGGTTTATGTTCTTGTCTGGAGTCTGGGTGGTAGAGTGGTTTATGTTCTTATCTGGAGCCTGGGTGGTCAAGTGGTTTATGTTCTTATCTGGAGCCTGGGTGGTCAAGTGGTTTAGGTTTTTAATTGGAGTCTGGGTGGTAGAGTGGTTTATGTTCTTATCTGCAGTCTGGGTGGTAGAGTGGTTTATGTTCTTATCTGCAGTCTGGGTGGTAGAGTGGTTTATGTTCTTATCTGGAGTCTGTGTGGTAGAGTGGTTTATGTTCTTATCTGGAGTCTGGATGGTAGAATGGTTTATGTTCTTATCTGGAGTCTGTGTGGTAGAGTGGTTTATGTTCTTATCTGGAGTCTGGATGGTAGAATGGTTTATGTTCTTATCTGGAGTCTGGGTGGTAGAGTGGTTTATGTTCTTATCTGGAGTCTGGATGGTAGAATGGTTTATGTTCTTATCTGGAGTCTGGATGGTAGAATGGTTTATGTTCTTATCTGGAATCTGGGTGGTAGAGTGGTTTATGTTCTTATCTGGAGTCTGGGTGGTAGAGTGGTTTATGTTCTTATCTGGAGCCTGGATGGTAGAATGGTTTATGTTCTTATCTGGAGTCTGGGTGGTAGAGTGGTTTATGTTCTTATCTGGAGTCTGGATGGTAGAGTGGTTTATGTTCTTATCTGGAGTCTGGGTGATAGAGTAATTTATGTTCTTATCTGGAGTCTGGGTGATAGAATGGTTTATGTTCTTATCTGGAGTCTGGGTGGTCAAGTGGTTTATGTTCTTATCTGGAGTCTGGGTGATAGAGTGGTTTATGTTCTTATCTGGAGTCTGGGTGGTAGAGTGGTTTATGTTCTTATCTGGAGTCTGGGTGGTAGAGTGGTTTATGTTCTTATCTGGAGCCTGGATGGTAGAATGGTTTATGTTCTTATCTGAGTCTGGGTGGTAGAGTGGTTTATGTTCTTATCTGGAGCCTGGATGGTAGAATGGTTTATGTTCTTATCTGGAGTCTGGGTGGTAGAGTGGTTTATGTTCTTATCTGGAGTCTGGGTGGTAGAGTGGTTTATGTTCTTATCTGGAGCCTGGGTGGTCAAGTGGTTTATGTTCTTCTTGTCTGGAGTCTGGGTGGTAGAGTGGTTTATGTTCTTATCTGCAGCCTGGGTGGTAGAGTGGTTTATGTTCTTATCTGGAGTCTGGGTGGTAGAGTGGTTTATGTTCTTATCTGGAGCCTGGGTGGTCAAGTGGTTTATGTTCTTGTCTGGAATCTGGGTGGTAGAGTGGTTTATGTTCTTATCTGGAGCCTGGGTGGTCAAGTGGTTTATGTTCTTATCTGGAGTCTGGATGGTAGAGTGGTTTATGTTCTTATCTGGAGTCTGGATGGTAGAGTGGTTTATGTTCTTATCTGGAGTCTGGATGGTAGAATGGTTTATGTTCTTATCTGGAGTCTGGGTGGTAGAGTGGTTTATGTTCTTATCTGGAGTCTGGGTGGTAGAGTGGTTTATGTTCTTATCTGGAGCCTGGATGGTAGAATGGTTTATGTTCTTATCTGGAGTCTGGGTGGTAGAGTGGTTTATGTTCTTATCTGGAGTCTGGGTGATAGAGCAATTTATGTTCTTATCTGGAGTCTGGATGGTAGAATGGTTTATGTTCTTATCTGAGTCTGGATGGTAGAATGGTTTATGTTCTTATCTGGAGCCTGGATGGTAGAATGGTTTATGTTCTTATCTGGAGTCTGGGTGGTAGAATGGTTTATGTTCTTATCTGGAGTCTGGGTGGTCAAGTGGTTTATGTTCTTATCTGGAGTCTGGGTGATAGAGTAATTTATGTTCTTATCTGAGTCTGGGTGGTAGAGTGGTTTATGTTCTTATCTGGAGTCTGGATGGTAGAGTGGTTTATGTTCTTATCTGGAGTCTGGGTGGTCAAGTGGTTTATGTTCTTATCTGGAGTCTGGGTGATAGAGTAATTTATGTTCTTATCTGAGTCTGGGTGGTAGAGTGGTTTATGTTCTTATCTGGAGTCTGGGTGGTAGAGTGGTTTATGTTCTTATCTGGAGTCTGGATGGTAGAATGGTTTATGTTCTTATCTGAGTCTGGATGGTAGAATGGTTTATGTTCTTATCTGGAGTCTGGATGGTAGAATGGTTTATGTTCTTATCTGGAGTCTGGGTGGTAGAATGGTTTATGTTCTTATCTGGAGTCTGGATGGTAGAGTGGTTTATGTTCTTATCTGGAGTCTGGGTGGTAGAGTGGTTTATGTTCTTATCTGGAGTCTGGATGGTAGAATGGTTTATGTTCTTATCTGAGTCTGGATGGTAGAATGGTTTATGTTCTTATCTGGAGTCTGGATGGTAGAATGGTTTATGTTCTTATCTGGAGTCTGGATGGTAGAATGGTTTATGTTCTTATCTGGAGTCTGGATGGTAGAATGGTTTATGTTCTTATCTGGAGCCTGGATGGTAGAATGGTTTATGTTCTTATCTGGAGCCTGGATGGTAGAGTGGTTTATGTTCTTATCTGGAGTCTGGGTGGTAGAGTGGTTTATGTTCTTATCTGGAGCCTGGGTGGTCAAGTGGTTTATGTTCTTATCTGGAGTCTGGATGGTAGAGTGGTTTATGTTCTTATCTGGAGTCTGGGTGGTAGAGTGGTTTATGTTCTTATCTGGAGCCTGGGTGGTCAAGTGGTTTATGTTCTTGTCTGGAGTCTGGGTGGTAGAGTGGTTTATGTTCTTATCTGGAGCCTGGGTGGTCAAGTGGTTTATGTTCTTATCTGGAGTCTGGATGGTAGAGTGGTTTATGTTCTTATCTGGAGTCTGGGTGGTAGAGTGGTTTATGTTCTTATCTGGAGTCTGGATGGTAGAGTGGTTTATGTTCTTATCTGGAGTCTGGGTGATAGAGTAATTTATGTTCTTATCTGGAGTCTGGGTGATAGAATGGTTTATGTTCTTATCTGGAGTCTGGGTGGTCAAGTGGTTTATGTTCTTATCTGGAGTCTGGGTGATAGAGTGGTTTATGTTCTTATCTGGAGTCTGGGTGGTAGAGTGGTTTATGTTCTTATCTGGAGTCTGGGTGGTAGAGTGGTTTATGTTCTTATCTGGAGCCTGGATGGTAGAATGGTTTATGTTCTTATCTGAGTCTGGGTGGTAGAGTGGTTTATGTTCTTATCTGGAGCCTGGATGGTAGAATGGTTTATGTTCTTATCTGGAGTCTGGGTGGTAGAGTGGTTTATGTTCTTATCTGGAGTCTGGGTGGTAGAGTGGTTTATGTTCTTATCTGGAGCCTGGGTGGTCAAGTGGTTTATGTTCTTGTCTGGAGTCTGGGTGGTAGAGTGGTTTATGTTCTTATCTGGAGCCTGGGTGGTAGAGTGGTTTATGTTCTTATCTGGAGTCTGGGTGGTAGAGTGGTTTATGTTCTTATCTGGAGCCTGGGTGGTCAAGTGGTTTATGTTCTTGTCTGGAGTCTGGGTGGTAGAGTGGTTTATGTTCTTATCTGGAGCCTGGGTGGTCAAGTGGTTTATGTTCTTATCTGGAGTCTGGATGGTAGAGTGGTTTATGTTCTTATCTGGAGTCTGGATGGTAGAGTGGTTTATGTTCTTATCTGGAGTCTGGATGGTAGAATGGTTTATGTTCTTATCTGGAGTCTGGGTGGTAGAGTGGTTTATGTTCTTATCTGGAGTCTGGGTGGTAGAGTGGTTTATGTTCTTATCTGGAGCCTGGATGGTAGAATGGTTTATGTTCTTATCTGGAGTCTGGGTGGTAGAGTGGTTTATGTTCTTATCTGGAGTCTGGGTGATAGAGCAATTTATGTTCTTATCTGGAGTCTGGATGGTAGAATGGTTTATGTTCTTATCTGAGTCTGGATGGTAGAATGGTTTATGTTCTTATCTGGAGCCTGGATGGTAGAATGGTTTATGTTCTTATCTGGAGTCTGGGTGGTAGAATGGTTTATGTTCTTATCTGGAGTCTGGGTGGTCAAGTGGTTTATGTTCTTATCTGGAGTCTGGGTGATAGAGTAATTTATGTTCTTATCTGAGTCTGGGTGGTAGAGTGGTTTATGTTCTTATCTGGAGTCTGGATGGTAGAGTGGTTTATGTTCTTATCTGGAGTCTGGGTGGTCAAGTGGTTTATGTTCTTATCTGGAGTCTGGGTGATAGAGTAATTTATGTTCTTATCTGAGTCTGGGTGGTAGAGTGGTTTATGTTCTTATCTGGAGTCTGGGTGGTAGAGTGGTTTATGTTCTTATCTGGAGTCTGGATGGTAGAATGGTTTATGTTCTTATCTGAGTCTGGGTGGTAGAATGGTTTATGTTCTTATCTGGAGTCTGGATGGTAGAATGGTTTATGTTCTTATCTGGAGTCTGGGTGGTAGAATGGTTTATGTTCTTATCTGGAGTCTGGATGGTAGAGTGGTTTATGTTCTTATCTGGAGTCTGGGTGGTAGAGTGGTTTATGTTCTTATCTGGAGTCTGGATGGTAGAATGGTTTATGTTCTTATCTGAGTCTGGATGGTAGAATGGTTTATGTTCTTATCTGGAGTCTGGATGGTAGAATGGTTTATGTTCTTATCTGGAGTCTGGATGGTAGAATGGTTTATGTTCTTATCTGGAGTCTGGATGGTAGAATGGTTTATGTTCTTATCTGGAGCCTGGATGGTAGAATGGTTTATGTTCTTATCTGGAGCCTGGATGGTAGAGTAGTTTATGTTCTTATCTGGAGTCTGGGTGGTAGAGTGCTTTATGTTCTTATCTGGAGTCTGGATGGTAGAATGGTTTATGTTCTTATCTGAGTCTGGATGGTAGAATGGTTTATGTTCTTATCTGGAATCTGGATGGTAGAATGGTTTATGTTCTTATCTGGAGTCTGGGTGGTAGAATGGTTTATGTTCTTATCTGGAGTCTGGATGGTAGAGTGGTTTATGTTCTTATCTGAGTCTGGATGGTAGAGTGGTTTATGTTCTTATCTGGAGTCTGGGTGATAGAGTAATTTATGTTCTTATCTGGAGTCTGGATGGTAGAGTGGTTTATATTCTTATCTGGAGCCTGGATGGTAGAGTGGTTTATGTTCTTATCTGGAGTCTGGGTGATAGAGTAATTTATGTTCTTATCTGGAGTCTGGGTGGTAGAGTGGTTTATGTTCTTATCTGGAGCCTGGATGGTAGAGTGGTTTATGTTCTTATCTGGAGTCTGGATGGTAGAGTGGTTTATGTTCTTATCTGGAGTCTGGGTGGTAGAGTGGATTATGTTCTTATCTGGAGTCTGGGTGGTAGAGTGGTTTATGTTCTTATCTGGAGTCTGGGTGGTAGAGTGGTTTATGTTCTTATCTGGAGTCTGGGTGGTCAAGTGGTTTATGTTCTTATCTGGAGTCTGGGTGGTAGAGTGGTTTATGTTCTTATCTGGAGTCTGGATGGTAGAATGGTTTATGTTCTTATCTGGAGTCTGGGTGGTAGAGTGGTTTATGTTCTTATCTGGAGTCTGGATGGTAGAATGGTTTATGTTCTTATCTGGAGTCTGGATGGTAGAATGGTTTATGTTCTTATCTGGAGTCTGGGTGGTAGAGTGGTTTATGTTCTTATCTGGAGTCTGGGTGGTAGAGTGGTTTATGTTCTTATCTGGAGCCTGGATGGTAGAATGGTTTATGTTCTGATCTGGAGTCTGGGTGGTAGAGTGGTTTATGTTCTTATCTGGAGTCTGGATGGTAGAGTGGTTTATGTTCTTATCTGGAGTCTGGGTGATAGAGTAATTTATGTTCTTATCTGGAGTCTGGGTGATAGAATGGTTTATGTTCTTATCTGGAGTCTGGGTGGTCAAGTGGTTTATGTTCTTATCTGGAGTCTGGGTGGTAGAGTGGTTTATGTTCTTATCTGGAGTCTGGGTGGTAGAGTGGTTTATGTTCTTATCTGGAGTTTGGGTGGTAGAGTGGTTTATGTTCTTATCTGGAGTCTGGGTGGTAGAGTGGTTTATGTTCTTATCTGGAGCCTGGATGGTAGAATGGTTTATGTTCTTATCTGAGTCTGGGTGGTAGAGTGGTTTATGTTCTTATCTGGAGCCTGGATGGTAGAATGGTTTATGTTCTTATCTGGAGTCTGGGTGGTAGAGTGGTTTATGTTCTTATCTGGAGTCTGGGTGGTAGAGTGGTTTATGTTCTTATCTGGAGCCTGGGTGGTCAAGTGGTTTATGTTCTTGTCTGGAGTCTGGGTGGTAGAGTGGTTTATGTTCTTATCTGGAGCCTGGGTGGTAGAGTGGTTTATGTTCTTATCTGGAGTCTGGGTGGTAGAGTGGTTTATGTTCTTATCTGGAGCCTGGGTGGTCAAGTGGTTTATGTTCTTGTCTGGAGTCTGGGTGGTAGAGTGGTTTATGTTCTTATCTGGAGCCTGGGTGGTCAAGTGGTTTATGTTCTTATCTGGAGCCTGGGTGGTCAAGTGGTTTAGGTTTTTAATTGGAGTCTGGGTGGTAGAGTGGTTTATGTTCTTATCTGTAGTCTGGGTGGTAGAGTGGTTTATGTTCTTATCTGCAGTCTGGGTGGTAGAGTGGTTTATGTTCTTATCTGGAGTCTGGGTGGTAGAGTGGTTTATGTTCTTATCTGGAGTCTGAATGGTAGAATGGTTTATGTTCTTATCTGGAGTCTGTGTGGTAGAGTGGTTTATGTTCTTATCTGGAGTCTGGATGGTAGAATGGTTTATGTTCTTATCTGGAGTCTGGGTGGTAGAGTGGTTTATGTTCTTATCTGGAGTCTGGATGGTAGAATGGTTTATGTTCTTATCTGGAGTCTGGATGGTAGAATGGTTTATGTTCTTATCTGGAGTCTGGGTGGTAGAGTGGTTTATGTTCTTATCTGGAGTCTGGGTGGTAGAGTGGTTTATGTTCTTATCTGGAGCCTGGATGGTAGAATGGTTTATGTTCTTATCTGGAGTCTGGGTGGTAGAGTGGTTTATGTTCTTATCTGGAGTCTGGATGGTAGAATGGTTTATGTTCTTATCTGGAGTCTGGGTGGTAGAGTGGTTTATGTTCTTATCTGGAGTCTGGATGGTAGAATGGTTTATGTTCTTATCTGGAGTCTGGATGGTAGAATGGTTTATGTTCTTATCTGGAGTCTGGGTGGTAGAGTGGTTTATGTTCTTATCTGGAGTCTGGGTGGTAGAGTGGTTTATGTTCTTATCTGGAGCCTGGATGGTAGAATGGTTTATGTTCTTATCTGGAGTCTGGGTGGTAGAGTGGTTTATGTTCTTATCTGTAGTCTGGGTGGTAGAGTGGTTTATGTTCTTATCTGCAGTCTGGGTGGTAGAGTGGTTTATGTTCTTATCTGGAGTCTGTGTGGTAGAGTGGTTTATGTTCTTATCTGGAGTCTGGATGGTAGAATGGTTTATGTTCTTATCTGGAGTCTGTGTGGTAGAGTGGTTTATGTTCTTATCTGGAGTCTGGATGGTAGAATGGTTTATGTTCTTATCTGGAGTCTGGGTGGTAGAGTGGTTTATGTTCTTATCTGGAGTCTGGATGGTAGAATGGTTTATGTTCTTATCTGGAGTCTGGATGGTAGAATGGTTTATGTTCTTATCTGGAGTCTGGGTGGTAGAGTGGTTTATGTTCTTATCTGGAGTCTGGGTGGTAGAGTGGTTTATGTTCTTATCTGGAGCCTGGATGGTAGAATGGTTTATGTTCTTATCTGGAGTCTGGGTGGTAGAGTGGTTTATGTTCTTATCTGGAGTCTGGATGGTAGAGTGGTTTATGTTCTTATCTGGAGTCTGGGTGATAGAGTAATTTATGTTCTTATCTGGAGTCTGGGTGATAGAATGGTTTATGTTCTTATCTGGAGTCTGGGTGGTCAAGTGGTTTATGTTCTTATCTGGAGTCTGGGTGATAGAGTGGTTTATGTTCTTATCTGGAGTCTGGGTGGTAGAGTGGTTTATGTTCTTATCTGGAGTCTGGGTGGTAGAGTGGTTTATGTTCTTATCTGGAGCCTGGATGGTAGAATGGTTTATGTTCTTATCTGAGTCTGGGTGGTAGAGTGGTTTATGTTCTTATCTGGAGCCTGGATGGTAGAATGGTTTATGTTCTTATCTGGAGTCTGGGTGGTAGAGTGGTTTATGTTCTTATCTGGAGTCTGGGTGGTAGAGTGGTTTATGTTCTTATCTGGAGCCTGGGTGGTCAAGTGGTTTATGTTCTTGTCTGGAGTCTGGGTGGTAGAGTGGTTTATGTTCTTATCTGGAGCCTGGGTGGTAGAGTGGTTTATGTTCTTATCTGGAGTCTGGGTGGTCAAGTGGTTTATGTTCTTGTCTGGAGTCTGGGTGGTAGAGTGGTTTATGTTCTTATCTGGAGCCTGGGTGGTCAAGTGGTTTATGTTCTTATCTGGAGTCTGGATGGTAGAGTGGTTTATGTTCTTATCTGGAGTCTGGATGGTAGAGTGGTTTATGTTCTTATCTGGAGTCTGGATGGTAGAATGGTTTATGTTCTTATCTGGAGTCTGGGTGGTAGAGTGGTTTATGTTCTTATCTGGAGTCTGGGTGGTAGAGTGGTTTATGTTCTTATCTGGAGCCTGGATGGTAGAATGGTTTATGTTCTTATCTGGAGTCTGGGTGGTAGAGTGGTTTATGTTCTTATCTGGAGTCTGGGTGATAGAGCAATTTATGTTCTTATCTGGAGTCTGGATGGTAGAATGGTTTATGTTCTTATCTGAGTCTGGATGGTAGAATGGTTTATGTTCTTATCTGGAGCCTGGATGGTAGAATGGTTTATGTTCTTATCTGGAGTCTGGGTGGTAGAATGGTTTATGTTCTTATCTGGAGTCTGGGTGGTCAAGTGGTTTATGTTCTTATCTGGAGTCTGGGTGATAGAGTAATTTATGTTCTTATCTGAGTCTGGGTGGTAGAGTGGTTTATGTTCTTATCTGGAGTCTGGATGGTAGAGTGGTTTATGTTCTTATCTGGAGTCTGGGTGGTCAAGTGGTTTATGTTCTTATCTGGAGTCTGGGTGATAGAGTAATTTATGTTCTTATCTGAGTCTGGGTGGTAGAGTGGTTTATGTTCTTATCTGGAGTCTGGGTGGTAGAGTGGTTTATGTTCTTATCTGGAGTCTGGATGGTAGAATGGTTTATGTTCTTATCTGAGTCTGGATGGTAGAATGGTTTATGTTCTTATCTGGAGTCTGGATGGTAGAATGGTTTATGTTCTTATCTGGAGTCTGGGTGGTAGAATGGTTTATGTTCTTATCTGGAGTCTGGATGGTAGAGTGGTTTATGTTCTTATCTGGAGTCTGGGTGGTAGAGTGGTTTATGTTCTTATCTGGAGTCTGGATGGTAGAATGGTTTATGTTCTTATCTGAGTCTGGATGGTAGAATGGTTTATGTTCTTATCTGGAGTCTGGATGGTAGAATGGTTTATGTTCTTATCTGGAGTCTGGATGGTAGAATGGTTTATGTTCTTATCTGGAGTCTGGATGGTAGAATGGTTTATGTTCTTATCTGGAGCCTGGATGGTAGAATGGTTTATGTTCTTATCTGGAGCCTGGATGGTAGAGTGGTTTATGTTCTTATCTGGAGTCTGGGTGGTAGAGTGGTTTATGTTCTTATCTGGAGTCTGGATGGTAGAATGGTTTATGTTCTTATCTGAGTCTGGATGGTAGAATGGTTTATGTTCTTATCTGGAGTCTGGATGGTAGAATGGTTTATGTTCTTATCTGGAGTCTGGGTTGTAGAATGGTTTATGTTCTTATCTGGAGTCTGGATGGTAGAGTGGTTTATGTTCTTATCTGAGTCTGGATGGTAGAGTGGTTTATGTTCTTATCTGGAGTCTGGGTGATAGAGTAATTTATGTTCTTATCTGGAGTCTGGATGGTAGAGTGGTTTATATTCTTATCTGGAGCCTGGATGGTAGAGTGGTTTATGTTCTTATCTGGAGTCTGGGTGATAGAGTGATTTATGTTCTTATCTGGAGTCTGGGTGGTAGAGTGGTTTATGTTCTTATCTGGAGCCTGGATGGTAGAGTGGTTTATGTTCTTATCTGGAGTCTGGATGGTAGAGTGGTTTATGTTCTTATCTGGAGTCTGGGTGGTAGAGTGGATTATGTTCTTATCTGGAGTCTGGGTGGTAGAGTGGTTTATGTTCTTATCTGGAGTCTGGGTGGTAGAGTGGTTTATGTTCTTATCTGGAGTCTGGGTGGTCAAGTGGTTTATGTTCTTATCTGGAGTCTGGGTGGTAGAGTGGTTTATGTTCTTATATGGAGTCTGGATGGTAGAGTGGTTTATGTTCTTATCTGGAGTCTGGGTGGTCAAGTGGTTTATGTTCTTATTTGAGTCTGGGTGGTAGAGTGGTTTATGTTCTTATCTGGAGTCTGGGTGGTCAAGTGGTTTATGTTCTTATCTGGAGTCTGGGTGGTCAAGTGGTTTATGTTCTTTTCTGGAGTCTGGGTGGTAGAGTGGTTTATGTTCTTATCTGGAGTCTGGGTGGTAGAGTGGTTTATGTTCTTATCTGGAGTCTGGGTGGTCAAGTGGTGTATGTTCTTATCTGGAGTCTGGGTGGTAGAGTGGTTTATGTTCTTATCTGGAGTCTGGATGGTAGAGTGGTTTATGTTCTTATCTGGAGTCTGGGTGGTCAAGTGGTTTATGTTCTTATCTGGAGTCTGGGTGGTAGAGTGGTTTATGTTCTTATCTGAGTCTGGGTGGTAGAGTGGTTTATGTTCTTATCTGGAGTCTGGGTGGTAGAGTGGTTTATGTTCTTATCTGGAGTCTGGGTGGTCAAGTGGTTTATGTTCTTATCTGGAGTCTGGGTGGTCAAGTGGTTTATGTTCTTATCTGGAGTCTGGGTGGTCAAGTGGTTTATGTTCTTATCTGAGTCTGTGTGGTCAAGTGGTTTATGTTCTTATCTTGAGTCTGGGTGGTCAAGTGGTTTATGTTCTTATCTGAGTCTGGGTGGTAGAGTGGTTTATGTTCTTATCTGGAGTCTGGGTGGTCAAGTGGTTTATGTTCTTATCTGGAGTCTGGGTGGTAGAGTGGTTTATGTTCTTATCTGGAGTCTGGATGGTAGAGTGGTTTATGTTCTTATCTGAGTCTGTGTGGTCAAGTGGTTTATGTTCTTATCTGAGTCTGTGTGGTCAAGTCGTTTATGTTCTTATCTTGAGTCTGAGTGGTCAAGTGGTTTATGTTCTTATCTGGAGTCTGGGTGGTAGAGTGGTTTATGTTCTTATCTGGAGTCTGGGTGGTCAAGTGGTTTATGTTCTTATCTGGAGTCTGGGTGGTAGAGTGGTTTATGTTCTTATCTGGAGTCTGGATGGTAGAGTGGTTTATGTTCTTATCTGCAGTCTGGGTGGTCAAGTGGTTTATGTTCTTATCTGGAGTCTGGGTGGTAGAGTGGTTTATGTTCTTATCTGGAGTCTGGGTGGTCAAGTGGTTTATGTTCTTATCTGAGTCTGGGTGGTAGAGGGGTTTATGTTCTTATCTGGACTCTGGGTGGTCAAGTGGTGTATGTTCTTATCTGGAGTCTGGGTGGTCAAGTGGTTTATGTTGTTATCTGGAGTCTGGGTGGTCAAGTGGTTTATGTTCTTATCTGGAGTCTGGGTGGTCAAGTGGTTTATGTTCTTATCTGGAGTCTGGGTGGTCAAGTGGTTTATGTTCTTATCTGGAGTCTGGGTGGTCAAGTGGTTTATGTTCTTGTCTGGAGTCTGGGTGGTCTAGTGGTTTATGTTCTTATCTGAGTCTGGGTGGTAGAGTGGTTTATGTTCTTATCTGGAGTCTGGGTGGTCAAGTGGTTTATGTTCTTATCTGGAGTCTGGGTGGTCAAGTGGTTTATGTTCTTATCTGGAGTCTGGGTGGTCAAGTGGTTTATGTTCTTATCTGGAGCCTGGGTGGTCAAGTGGTTTATGTTCTTATCTGGAGCCTGGGTGGTCAAGTGGTTTATGTTTTTAATTGGAGCCTGGGTGGTCAAGTGGTTTATGTTCTTATCTGGAGCCTGGGTGGTCAAGTGGTTTATGTTCTTATCTGGAGCCTGGGTGGTCAAGTGGTTTAGGTTTTTAATTGGAGTCTGGGTGGTAGAGTGGTTTATGTTCTTATCTGCAGTCTGGGTGGTAGAGTGGTTTATGTTCTTATCTGCAGTCTGGGTGGTAGAGTGGTTTATGTTCTTATCTGGAGCCTGGGTGATAGAGTGGTTTATGTTCTTATCTGGAGTCTGGGTGGTAGAGTGGTTTATGTTCTTATCTGGAGCCTGGGTGATAGAGTGGTTTATGTTCTTATCTGGAGTCTGGGTGGTAGAGTGGTTTATGTTCTTATCTGAGTCTGGGTGGTAGAGTGGTTTATGTTCTTATCTGGAGTCTGGATGGTAGAGTGGTTTATGTTCTTATCTGGAGCCTGGGTGGTCAAGTGGTTTATGTTTTTAATTGGAGCCTGGGTGGTAGAGTGGTTTATGTTCTTAACTGAAGTCTGGGTGGTCAAGTGGTCATTGACTTCTGACTATGAACCTAACACCAGTGACATCAGTTCAAGCCAACTACCTATGCAATCAGTGTCTTACTACCACTTAAGTCGTGAGTTTGAACCCTGTTCATGCAGAGGTGTACTCGATACAACATTATGTGATAAATTTTGTCAGTAACTTGCAGTGGTTTCCTCCACCAGTGAAACTGACTGCCACGATATAACTGAAATATTGTTGAAAGTGGCATTATGTACCATAAACTAAAACTTCAGTTCAAGCCTTGTTACAGACCTTAAGTGTTAATGGTTCCAGTCACCTACCAAAGGCCAGGATGTTCCCCAGTCAGTTCATTATATCTGAACGACCTTTTCCCTCCCATGAAGTCTGGTAGTCGCTATATACCCTCAACTTGGATGCACAACACAATATTTTTACTAAATGACATGCAATTTTTTGCTATTGTAGCGATACCACCTGGATATCAAAACAGATTTACCATTTCGGGAACAGGAAGTACAGGAAAACGGTATACAGCTTCGTTGTCTCAAATAGCAGCTATTAATAGAAATAACCTACAAGATTTGGAAATTATTATAAAAGTAAGTAAAAGGCTTTTACAGATAAGACTTATGTAGAAAACAACTGTATAATGACATCAACATTGAAACGTGTAACAAGGACCCAGTAGCTAAAAGTATTATTTTTTATTGTTCATAGGCGGCAGAACAGACAACTGAGAGACGATCCAGTAGAGCTGTAGTTAAGACTACAGTAATACAGGCTAATAACAATGATCCAGTAGTTACGATACCATTTACAGGTTACATCAATGAAAATTCACCCATTGGCTCAGCTCCTACCAACATTGATGGATCATCCCTGTTGAGGGTAACAGTAACAGATGGTGATCTGGTATGTGTAAATAAACACTCATGTGTCCCTGTAGTACATGACATATTTTAACTTTGTTGCTGGAAGATAATACTTTGATATGTTTAATTAAAGTTATACTATTTTATTACATGTATTAAGTTTGATTTACAGGAGAAGGATATTTATCAATTAAAGTCCTTTTTTTATGTCCCGGCCACTAGGTGGCCGGGACATATAGTGTTACCCATGTCCGTAATTCCGAAATAAAACAGTTGCGACCACTTTTTTTTTCGCTATGCTTGGAGATATTGACTTGATTTTTGATATTTGAGTGTATAATGATGAGTTACAGATCAAGTTTACATTTCGTTCCGGTCCAATGATCTTTGGCCGAGTTAAGGCCCTTGGACTTTGAAATTTGGCCAAATATTTAGGTGTCACCACTTTATTTCATTATGATTTGAGATGTTGACTTGATTTTTAGTATGAGAGTGTATAATCATAAGTTACAGATCAACTTTGAAATTAATTTGTTATTCTTAACATATTACAGAGGGAATTAAAAAAGGGTGAAACATTTTCGAGCCTCCTTAATATTCACGGCGGGGACATTCGTGTCGTTCCGACACATCTAGTTATGCTTCAGGGGCATTAAGTTTTATGACGTCTGTACGTCTGTCTGTTCATACGTACGTCCAACACTTGGTTTCTGCCCAATAACTTAAGTTCCACTTAAGCAAATCATATGAAATTTATACACAAGGTCAGGGACCATAGAAAGAATGCCAAGTTTGATAAGGGACATTACCATATTTTCCGTTCAGAAGTAATGCCCGTGTTTACTTTCACTGAAAGTGGAGCCATCCATGTTCTATGGTTACATTCTTACATTTTATTTAAGATTAAAACATTAGTTTATTTATTACTGTTGTTATAATGTTCTTGGTAGTTACTGTTTGACTACAAAGATTCCTGTTATTAAACATCAAGAACACCAAACAATCTTTATGATATGTAAATAATTTCAAGTTATTGTTAGTAAATCACAATTATTCATTATTGCCTTATATCAGTTAAAAGCAGATTCTTTCACCTCAAACTATTAGTTATATTATACTTTTGTTTTTACTTCCACATTAAGTGCACATTTTATTTACATATATCTAGAAGAAAGTACTACTAGATGTACTTTGTGTTTGGTAAATGAAATTTGTCTTTTTTTAGAATTAAGTTTGATTTACAAGAAAGGATATGAATAGTTATTGAAAATTATGGGTACCCATAATTCTCAATAACTATTCATAATTGATAGTGAAGTTGTATATTTTTTCGGCTGGCTTTGGAAATACAATTTTTGTTTATATTAATGCCATAATAATGTATTTTCCGTAAACAATTATATATTTCTATTACAGGCACCTGGAGAAGTAGGACAGTATGATTTGACTATTGAAGGAACATCAGACTTTACCGTAACGACAGATGGATACATTATACTCAACACAAATACTCTTAATTATGAAGCAACACCTAGTTTTACCTTTACAGTAAGTTTTGCATTATTCTTTATGAGGAGAGGAGACAGTACAGGAGATATAGGTTAACTTTGATTCTATGATCAGTTAAAAAAAAATTCAGGCAGAGATGAGGTTAACACCAACAGTTTGATTGAAAAGATATTAAATTTTCAAAAAGTCAAAAAAATGAATAATTAAGCATGAGGGTAAAGGCATATATGAATTTTTAAAACAAAATACGTTAAAATAAAATTTTTGCATTGTTTTCCAGGTTCGAGCAACAGAAGTGGGAACAACGAGTCCACGGAATGGAGCTACTAATGTAATTGTTATTGTCAGAGATCTGAATGACAACCCACCCGTGTTTACCTCAACAAGTTACGCTGTTAGCACTGCTGAACAAGACTACTCAACCAGTCCAAAGTTATTAGTTACAGTATGTATATATTAACAAAATTACGTCATCTTTGTCCTGCGACCTCATCAGTGGTGTAATGGTTAGCATACTTGCCACAAGTGCAGTAGATCATGGATTCAATCCCCAGTCTGGTCAAACTAAAGCCTATAAAATTAATATTTAATGCTTCTCCGCTAAGCAAACAGCATTTAGGAGTAAGAGCAAAGACTGGTTGGCTCATAATCAGAATGTGTATGAGTAGAACGACATGTCTACCTAAGGACTGTTGGTTCAGTGAGCTAACAATATAAAAATCAAAGTCAGTATGGTGGTCAAGTGCAAAGTGGACTTCTTCTCATCAAAATGTAATTTGTTCTCGCCATGATATAGCTGAAAATTACTCATTTTTTTCTTGCCTTGATGAGATATAGGTGTTATTTTTCAATCGTCATGAAAACAGTATTAACAATTGTTAAGTTTGGAATTGCATCAGTTTAGCAATTCTGTTGGTCCCTAGTTACAACGGCCACGCAATTCAAATAAAATGTTCGGCTCACTGATCAGAAATAGTTTTACAAATTCCCTGATGGATTTTAGATTTCAGATAAATGTTTTTCATTCAAGTATGTAAGTTGGATTTTAAAAAAAATGGTAAGCTTTAAATTGTGCCTTATTATTTATCAGAAAACAAAAAACAAAATTGTATTTTTGTTTGTAGGTTGTAGCTAACGATCTAGATAGCAATGCTAATGGTGACATAAAGTTTTCTATTGTGAATGTAACAAGTGGTGGCATGGGCAAGTTTTACATTTCTAAAACATCAGGGGCTGCAAATCCTCAAACAGCTGCCGTTAGCATAAATGGTAGTGTGATTGAGGGAGAAATTTATGTGATTATTGTCAAAGCTGAGGACTCTGCAACAACAGATAAAAGGTAATTATTACAATTGTAGTGTCAGTTGCAAGGTTATTGCTATTGCTATATGTTAAAAATGAGAATTCTAATGTGTCGCTTTAATTAAAGTAATTGGTTTTCTGTCTGGATATTTAATTTTTATTTAAACCTTATATAAGTATCCTGGATTTTATTGGTTGATTGCACAAATTTTTTTGTGACGTCAGTAATGGTTATTGCTTAATCAATATTTTATCGTGAAACATACCACAAAGTGAATACAGGACAAACGTCGTATTAGAATTTATGCTTTAAGACTATTCTGAAAAGAGTAGTATTGTTACTTATTGGTGAGAATACAGGACAGATGTCGTATTAGAATTTATGCTTTAAAACTATTCTGAAAAGAGTAGTATTGTTACTTATTGGTGAGAATAAAACAAAGCAAAAATCACAATGTAGGAACAATTCCAAAATCCAATAGAAAAATCGTAGATAGTGGCAAAATGAATACCCCTAAAACACATACATGACTGCTCATCATGTTTATATATGTTAATTCCACGGTGTCTGAAATAAATGTGAGGAATTTAAACAAAAACAGATTTTGGCATAGCAATTTAGACAACATGTTAAAAATAGATATTATAAAACATCAGATCACCGAGAGACTGTATGTTTTTATCTTTCTCAGGAGTACAACAATAACAGTTCAGGTAGATATAACAGGAACAGGAACCAGACCTCCCGTCATTCCGGCATCTGTGTACACCTTGTCTATCAGTGAGGGAACACCAATTGGTACATCAATATTTACAATACCTGTAAGTTATAGTTAACACTTCCATCATTATTTGTAATGAGGGAGGAGCCTAGGTTAAGTTATAGTTAACACTTGTGTGATTATTTGTAATGAGGGAGGAGTCTAGGTTAAGTTATAGTTAACACTTGTGTGATTATTTGTAATGAGGGAGGAGCCTAGGTTAAGTTATAATTAACACTTGTATGATTATTTGTAATGAGGGAGGAGCCTAGATTAAGTTATAGTTAACACTTGTGTGATTATTTGTAATGAGGGAGGAGCCTAGGTTAAGTTATAGTTAACACTTGTGTGATTATTTGTAATGAGGGAGGAGCCTAGGTTAAGTTATAGTTAACACTTGCATGATTATATGTAATGAGGAAGTAGCCTAGGTTAAGTTATAGTTAACACTTGTGTGATTATTTGTAATGAGGGAGGAGCCTAGGTTAAGTTATAGTTAACACTTGCATGATTATATGTAATGTGGGAGGAGTCTAGATTAAGTTATAGTTAACACTTGTGTGATTATTTGTAATGAGGGAGGAGCCTAAGTTAAGTTATAGTTAACACTTGCATGATTATATGTAATGTGGGAGGAGTCTAGATTAAGTTATAGTTAACACTTGTGTGATTATTTGTAATGAGGGAGGAGCCCAGGTACTGTGTACCAGTTCATACTTACCTGTAAGTAATATTTATTGCCCGTTTGTTGGAGCAACCGAGGTATTGAGTGAAGGAACATCAGTTTGTACTTACATATTCACAAAACTTGTAAGTAATAGTTAGCAATCTCATTATTGTTTACAATGATGGAGGAACCCAGGTAATCAGTGAGGGTTTAAACAGGAACAATTTCTTTCTTAGTTATAATTCATGAATTAATTAATTATCAAAATAAATTCATTTTTATGGAATTTAAGAAATTTAAACAAACAACATTTATCTTCTTTTATTAACTGTCTTCAGTTTTTCTTATCTGACAACATTAATTTTGAATGAATTAACAAGATCTTCATAGTGATCATTCAATTAGCTATTAACACACTTTTAGTTTTCATGGTCGGTATAATTTTCTAACCTGTATGAACCGAACACCTGTCTATTTCGAACATAAAAACTGACAGGTTTAGACAGGTTTCACTGGGCAATGCAGTAGCAATAAATTGATTACACCTTCTAGTGCAGTCCTCACCATTTAAGATATGATATAATTTACCAAAATATAGAAACCCCAGTTGTATACTATAAATATCCTACTTGTTTCTATTTTAGGCTACTGACCCAGAAGGATCAGCTTTGGTATATGCCATTACAGGAGGAAACAATGGCGATTTTACAATTAATACCAATACGTAAGTTTAGAATTTGTGAGTTTAGAGCTCGATTTTCTTACAGAAATCATCTTGCCCAAATTCAACACTATGTACCAGTTATTTCTAAAATTTTCTATGAATAAAAGATTTGCTCGTTGCCAAGGAATCAGTAATTTGGAGTAATAATTATTTTTCCATTTTCTTATTTCTGTGTACACTCGTTCGACAATAGATATGAGAATATTACCATAAAATGAAAAAATACTTTTTTTTAGGAAGATATTCCCTTGTCAATTGAAGTTCATAATGAAATTGCTTTATTACACAAGTGGCTTTTAAATAGAGTGGCTTTGTTTAAGGGGAACTTAAGTTTATTAATGGAAATCAAATGTGGTATGTACAGACAGACGAACATACGAACATGGATAAAACTTCATGCCCCGATACCTAGGAGTAGCTACATAATAAAATGTAATCTGGGATACGATACAGTGTTTTAATCAAACTTTTACCATGACTACTGTGTTTGAGAAAAATGTGGATGAATTTTAATCCTGATAACAAAGACAAATGACTATGTTATACTTAATAGAGAAAAAAAAATACTGAAAAATAGGAGGGTTCAACTATTGGGTAGCAAAATTTAATTAATAAACATTTTAATCATGGGTTTAACCTTTTTGTTCTTTCAGTGGGGTTATTACAACAGTTCGGGGGTTAAATCGAGAGGCAGAGCCATCATACAACTTAGGTTTAAGAGTTACAGACAATACACAACTTGTAAGTATTCTTTTTATATGTTGCATATATATCGATACTATAGATCGATTGGGGTTATCAAGTTTTTAGAAATGTTATGTGTTTTTTTTCTTAATTGAGCTCAGAATATTCAGGGTAAAACATAAAGAATTTGTCAAGCTAGTGGAAAATTATGTATACTAATATATAGGTTGAAGTCTGCAAGATTTATCTATTATAATAATGGTGACGTTTGTTTGTTTTTTTTGATTCAAGCTTGTCTTGCCTTGGTTTTTTCACTCTTGAAATTGTAAATGATATCTGCTCAATTTCTCTTCATTAGATATATCTCTAAGGAAGGATTTGCTTGAAATCACATATAAAAACTGGCAACATTCCAATATATTATAACAAAATAATTTATTTTTGATTATCTCTTTTAGACGGATACAGCCACTTTGTCAATTACCGTCACTGATATCAACGATATAACGCCAGCCTTTACTACAAATATATACAACTTTGCGGTTGATGAAGGACAGAACCCTGGTACCCCTGTGGATACTGTAGCTGTAAGTACTCTTGAATGATAAATATCTAAATAAACAATAGCAATAAATACACTATTAATTCTTTTTTTTTAGGGTAACTTTCTTTTATATTCACTAGCTCCCATTAAGTAATGGATACCTAAAAATAGTTATTTTAAAAACAGTTCGTATAATTCTTTCATACAAACAAATTAGTATAGAAAAATGGAGATAGCAAAATTAAATAGTGACAGATGACAAATTTAGCTAATTATAATTATCGTGTATTTCAGGCTACAGATGGAGATTCTGGAGTAAATGGTCAATTCTTGTACTCGATTGCCTCAGTGTCACCAACAGGCTCATCTAATTTGTAAGTTATATGTGTGTTTTCTTTATTCTATTTCCCTCCCCTTCAAAATGGCTGCCATTGCCATGGTCACCAATCAAATGCTACTATACAAAAATGAACATATCAAGGTAAACTCTATACATAATTACATGAACCTTTATGGGAATGATCTTTAGACCAAGTGGAATCTGTTGGACAACTTTAGCTGTTATTGCAATGAAAGCAAAAAAAGTAGCAAATATTAATATTTTTTTACAATTTTGAATTCCGGACTGCACTGAAAGGTCTAAATGGTTGTGTCTGTTTGGGATGAATTATTATCTTTAATTTATCAACGTAGAAGGTTTCACAAAAGGGGAAGGGATGGGATCTCATTAACTGGTTTAACCCCATCACATTTTTTCCTGTTCCAAGCCAGGACCTAGATTTCCAGCATCATATGTCACTCATTATGTTCAATGATTTGAGGTGAGAGGTGGGTTGGTTTGTTGATTTTGGTGGTAGAATTGTTAACCATCACTGTTTAATATTTCTTTTCATAATGGTATTTTATATGAAGTATGTTCTATAGCAGATCTTTATTTTCCATATAGTTTCCATGACAACATTGCAATACTCAAATTCCCCTATTGGCAATTTGAATTGATTATGAAATTTATGAACTGGCTAGTCGTCAGTCGATATTACATTATGTTTATGTGAAGCAATCAATGAAATATGATTATAAATTATTTATGAGTACAAATATTTTCAAATGAATTGGTCCATGTAATTAATAAATATGATATAATACCTGTATGTCTTATTAAGTTTGATTTTCATATTTTTTTCTCTCTTATAAATAGAGTGTAAGTATTAATGCAAATATTAGATTAGGAAATAAAAAATATTTAATACTGATGATGTAAGTCTAATTTTTTTAACAGTAATTGTAAATTAATTTAAAATATGCTTTTTTGAATATTATACAAAGTAGTGTGTACTAAAAATTAACAATTGTGATTTTACCCTTTATATTGTGCTTGAATAGTGAAATAGATTTGTCATGTGTGCCATGCTCTATTTTTACGACGAAATAATGGAGTAAAAATAATTGTAACATAAATGACCTTTTTTTTCTTTTGATGTTTTTATGAATTATTCAGCTTAAAAATTGAGTTTGATTGTTTTGAAATCATTAGCCTTAACTTTGTCTTCTTTGAAATCATGTTTGTATTATTATCATGTTTAGTATTTTTTAAGAAATAAATTTGCTTGTAATTCAAGTCTGCTTCAATACTGTTGTTTAAGAAAATTATACAGTCAAACCTGTCTTATGTGACCTTCCATGGGAACAGTGAAATATGGTCAAATAAGACAGGTGGTTGCTTAATACAGGTTTAATTGATATGAAATGCACTGTGAAGGGAAATAAAGATTAAGGTCACACACTACAAGTTATTGCTTAATAGAGGGGGTCATAAAAGAGGTTTGACTGTAGATCTTTTTAATTGAGAAAAAAAAATGTTGCTAAATATTTTGTTTAAATCAATTTATTTTTCTCTCTCCGGCTTGTAAATTAATTTGCTGATCCCCAACTGACCTATGAAATTACCTTGCCCAACAAATTTTTTATGTGTTTTTGTTAAAAAAAAGTTTTTCATTTATAGTATGTTTTTGCTATTTTTTGAAAGAGAGAAAATTACCTACATCCCTACCCCCTTCTCAAATTGTGAGTCGGGAAACACCAAATTTTCTATTTTACAATAATGTCCTTAGAGATTATAACATTTTTGTTTTGTTTTTACAGATTCACGATAAATGGCAATAGTGGGCTAATTTCAACAGTTCAAAGACTAGATTATGAAGCCAAAAATTTGCATACAATAGTTGTTCTAGCAATAGATCAAGGTACCAGTCCAAGAACTGGTTCCTCAACAGTCAATATTCGTGTGAATGATTTGCAAGATGAGATCCCACTTTTTACATCAGAGAATTATGAAAGAAGTGTTGCTGAAAACTCTGGTGTTGGTACGGAAGTTCTACAAGTCACAGTAAGTTATTAAAAATGCTGTACCCTTATTAAACCAGACTGATAAATGGGCATCGTTATACTCTTCTGTTACAGATGCTGTATCCTTAATAAACCAGACTGATAAATGGGGATCATTATATTCTTCTGTTACAGGAGATAACATGTGTTTATAACTAGTAACATATTAAATTAATAAAAATAGATTACTAAATTTGAAAAAAATAATTTAGAGGGACGATGCTAAAAGTAAAAATAAAGATTGAGGTATAAAATATGAATGTGTATTATTCAGAACCAATTACGGTAAATTATTTGGCTACATTCAGCTAATTTGATGTAAATAAATGTTGGAGAACACCAAAGGGACCAATCAAAAATGGACAATCCAGAGAAATTGGCAACATATGGTACACAAGAGGAAGAAAAACAAAACAAAAACGCAGCACAATATGTGTTGGAAACCACTATGCGCAAACAAACTTAAATAACGTGAATAAGACACGAACCCTCCTACAAACAACTGGAGGTAAAACTGCGGTCTATTTTGACTTTGACATAGCAAGGTCTGTATGTTGTAAATTGTCATTTAACTGTTAAGTAATTATTTATATGATTATAGGAAGTTAAGTAAAAATTGTTCTACAGGTCTGTAATGTCACAATGTCCAGAGCTAAGAAGTATAACATTATATATTATATTTGCAGGCTGTAGATCCTGATAGTGTGGATGCCATTACATACAAGTTCTTGACTGGTAACTTTGCCAGTTTCAGAATTGCTATTGATGGTATGATTACTACCAATGCTATCTTGGACTATGAAACTATTCCGCAGTACATTTTCACCGTTACAACTCAGGAAGGGGAAAATGGAGGAGTTTCTTCAACAGCTACTGTCACTATTAACGTGCTTGTAAGTTGTTAATTATAGATTCTGTTATTTATACCTATATAGGGAACTTCTCAACTTGACATAAATGTGTACACCTGTAAACATGTGAATACTACAAGTACACATTGACAACTTTCAGGATTTTCAGGTGACACTGACATATAATTTGCAGAAGAGTGACATTTAGGTCCTCATCAATTATATGTCATTATCAGGTAGAGATAATAGTGGGAACCCTTCTAGGTTAAAACACGATACTTCCTTGTTTAAGTTTGGATTGTCTTGCACACACTGTTCTGCAGATTGATTTAAAGCAAAAGATTTTGTTGTTGTTTTTCTTTCATTTCTAGCAATTGTTTAGCGTAAAATAAGTATACAACAAATGTTGAAATTTAAAATTATTAGTTTCATATTATTCATTTTGGCGGTTTGTATTTAGAAACAAGGAAGACAGCATTTGTTAACAACAACTGATTGTTTATACAGTAGAGTTTGTTTATAACGAAGTCCAGGGGACTCTCGATCTTAGTTCGTTATAGGCATTGTTCGTTATAAGAGAAGCAATGTAGAATTACCTCCCCTTTTGAAAATCGTACAGAAGAACTTCGCTGGCTCGAACTCGAAGGGACTGTAAAAATCTGTTCTAGCTATCGATAGTTCGAGCCACCGAGGTCCCGTAATTTTAGAGAGAAAAAAATTTTGTTCTGACCCGGGCAGTTTCATTACGCTATGATAACTGATGCACAGTAAAGTGGGCCTTTATCGTAAAAAAATATTGAATCCTTTAGACAGTTCTCAAAGACTACGGCTTCTGAATACCTCTTTGGTATCTTCAAACGTTCCTTAGAAAAAAAAAATCAACTTTGTTCACGATTTATTTTATAAACAGGAAATATGAGGTCGGGTATTGGATTGATATCCGATATAATGCTGATAATTCGGAAATATATTTTTAATGGCCAATTTTAAGATTGTAGCCATTTTCCTTTTTTTTTAATTTGAATTTGAAGAATAATTGTTTCTTTTTGGTATTATATACACATAAAAACTCGGGTTAATCGAAATTTCAGAACAAGTACATTTCTTTTGTTTTTGGTATTTAGATGAACCTTGAGACCATGCAGTTTGCTGTTTAATTAAAGAGTCTGTCATCAAAGAAAAAATAAACAATATCGAATAAATTAATCTTGCACATGACTTTGTTTTTAATTTCTTTAGCTTGTGCATCATTCATTAAAATTTAGATTACGTTTTATTAATTTTTAATGCAATAAATTACTGCATTTGTTATTAATTGACAACTTGTTAATCACATCATTAATACCCATTTTATTGTTTGAATATTTTAAAGAATATTCTTGATTGACATCATTTACAACATCAAAGATGGGATTATTGATTTTTCAATTATCGATAACGGAAGTGTCAAATGCACTTGACCATTCTAATATGTGATCGTCCGTGGGTAACGGAAGACAGATAAACGATGTGTTTGTTCAGCAATTTTCTTTGTTATATCATGTTAATTTTGAGTAATAAAAACATTGTTTGGGTTTAAAATTATCTTCGTTATAAGCCTGATTTTGTTATAAAAAATTTGTAATAAGCCTTCACAAATACATTGTTTAAATAGCGATGGGACCGGGGATTTATCTTTACTTCGTTATAAGCCTGATTTCGTTACAAGCCTGTTCATTATAAGCGAACTCTACTGTATATCGATTACTGGTCTGTCGAACAGAGAACATAAAAAAAGAAGACCATAATGGGCAGGTCTTAAAAAGTTATTCGTTAACTAGACAAATAAAGCAAAAAATTATTGTTACACTATATTTGCAGGATAAAAAATATGAAAAGACTATAAAATTTGTATTTGTTACTTCTCTGCAAAGCATGCAGCATTAAAGAGAAAGAGCAAAGACTGGTTGGCTCGGAATCAGGATAATGTGTACGAATGAAGTGACATGTCTACCCATAGACTGTTGTTTCAGTGAGCTAGCACTATAAAAAATCCCACTAAGCATGTTGGTCTATTACAAAGCAGATATCATTATCATCTCTTCAGATATAACTTGTTCTTGCCATCATATAGCTGAAAAAATTTTCATTTGGCATTAAGTAACCATTACTTACTCACTTACTCGTCACAACTAGAGAGGAGAACATTGTAATTTGTATGTAATGTTGTACTTAAAGGATCTGAATGATGGTACTCCACAAATAGCTGTCGTACCTGCTGGTGTCGTTGAGAGATTAGAGAATGTGGGAGTTGGTAATGAACTAGCTACACTTACAGTCACAGATCCTGATCCACCAGTAAGTCCACATTTATTGATCCTGATCCTCCGGTCTTCATGTTTTATCTAAATTTAGTTAAGAGTTTGAGTTATCAGCATTTGTCATATCTTAGCTATGCCCTTTACATGTATATATACAAATTTAAAGCAATGTTTTTTCTCTTTTTAAAAAAATATTTTAATGAACAATTTTTATTTTCAAAAACAATTTCTTTTCCAAAGACAAGATTTCTTCTACATGACAACAATAGGAACTCAGCTTGTAAATCTCTGATGTCAACTACATTTTTAACCCCAGACGAAAAACAGATTGATTGATAACTGACATTTGATATTATCTTATTACAGGGTACACCTAACAGTGACGTTACTATCAGTATTACCAACGTTGTGTCCAATGTAGCTAATACAAATAGTGGAAACAACTTGTTTTATATTGATCCTAAGAGTCCTGCTCGACTTCTACTTACTCAGCCATTTACCAGTGACCTATCCAAAGCTACACAGTATACGGTGAGTTTGTGTCCAAATTGATTGAATCGGGGAAATAAACTGGACATCAAAGATATGACATATTAAAATAATGTTATGAAATTATTTTTTTTTAAATTGTATGAACTAGTGATTATGATAGTAATATGGTGTTATTCTGAATGATGACCATACCATCTGTAAACCTATGTTTTGTTTAATTGACTTCAACTTGTGGCCAAAGCCCATTTGAACTTCCAAAATGGCTGTAGTTACCAAGAAAAAAATATTCAGATGACAAAATACATAACATGCTTGTTACATAATTTACATGAATGATTATTGAATAATGAATTGATGAATTATAATGGCCAAGCAATACAGTCTCAGATGAGCCTCTAGATCAATACAGTCTCAGATGAGCCTCTAGATCAATACAGTCTCAGATGAGCCTCTAGATCAATACAGTCTCAGATGAGCCTCTACATCAATACAGTCTCAGATGAGCCTCTAGATCAATACAGTCTCAGATGAGCCTCTAGATCAATACAGTCTCAGATGAGCCTCTAGATCAATACAGTCTCAGATGAGCCTCTAGATCAATACAGTCTCAGATGAGCCTCTAGATCAATAGTCTCAGATGAGGCTCCAGACTTGGGGTCAATTACTTTCAAATATAATCGATTACATTACAATTACTTTGCAATTGTCATGATTACATTACATTACGATTACATCAATTTTCAAATGTAATCGATTACATTACAATTACTTTGTAAATGTAATCGATTACATTACTGATTACATTTGATGTCATGACAACCAATGTATATTCAAGTTTGCTATGTTACTTCTTTTTGTTTCAAATTTCTGTTTCTTTGTATGCTTGTTGGTATGTGTACAGTAATATATATAATTGGTGCTTTGATTTCTTTTTGTTTCATTGCCTTGATATAGCTAAAAAAAATTGCACATTACATGAAATAACATACAGTACATTAGTTCATTGTAAATTCTTTTTTTTCCTTTTTTGTTTTTTTTTTATAAAATATGTTGTGTCATAGTAATTATGATCAATATTCATTCCATCTTTAACTATTAATAGATATTATAACAGACATATAATATATTTTATCATATAATTTCAATATAATCCTGTCAAAAGTTTATTGTGGATAATAAACTATCAGTTAACCTGTGCCACAGATAAAACTTGTAATTAAGGTCTTATTTATGGTTCATTCCCATTTATCCAACTTTTTGAAAAATAGACAGCACAGGTAAAAAATAAAAGTGGGATAAATGAGATCAAAGATAATCAAGAACAAACTTTAAATGACACTTAATTAAAGCTTGGTTTGTGTAACAGGTGAATAAGTGGACAAAAATTTGGACCAGGACAATATACTACATGTTTATGTACAACATTTAATATTTATTTCCATATATTTCATTTAAAATGAAAAAGAATACAAATTATTATTACTAATTTTGACTGATATCAAAATTTAATTGGATATGATATTTCTTTATGAGTCGATCACGTCTTTCTCTAGAATAGAATAGGGTAAATCCTTAAAAAGACGACTTAGTTCAATTTCAGAATTTAATTGATCACTGTTTAATTAAATATTGAGAAATAACAGAGGCAAG
This sequence comes from Bathymodiolus septemdierum, assembly GCA_963383655.1. Taxonomy (NCBI): domain Eukaryota; kingdom Metazoa; phylum Mollusca; class Bivalvia; order Mytilida; family Modiolidae; genus Bathymodiolus; species Bathymodiolus septemdierum. The sequence continues at coordinate 51,132,617 of OY726522.1, read as the reverse complement.
CTTGGGCGATGTTATTGATGATCATCATGTTTGTTGCATGATTAGCAATCTTTTCATCAATAAATAAGGTTTAAGGAACAAATTATCAGGTATTTTGGTCAAAAAAGACCTAATCAATGTTAAATAAACAATCCTACAGGTAAGAAAATAAAAGTTGGATAAATGGGAAGACACCTTATTTATGACACCAAATTATGTAACAATTATCATTGCTAAATCTCACACCATTTCAATGTGTGTCATTGATGTATATTGATATATAATTCAGAAGATAAAAAAAAAACAAGTCATTCTGATTCATGTTGTGATTGCCACCTTATTTAATAGATATTTTTGTGGAATTTTTAACAATTGAATTTCATAACATATGTTTTTATTTAGATGTCAATAAACTTTATATTTTTTCTAGTAAACCATTCTACATTATTTGTTTAATAAATTTCATGAAGAAAATTCATTTACATAAATCATACATTAAATATCTAAGGAGATACATGCTTCAGTTAAGGCAAAATGATGAAAAGTAATCTAAATGTAATTGGAAAGTAATCATGATTACAGGGTCAAAATGAATGTAATCGATTACATTACGATTACATGTAATAAAAAAAAAAGTCTGATTACAGATTACATCCGATTACATGAAAAAATGTAATCGATTACAACTGATTATGATTACAATTACGATTACCCCATGTCTGAGATGAGCCTCTAGATCAATACAGTCTCAGATGAGCTTCTAGATCAATACAGTCTCAGATGAGCCTCTAGATCAATACAGTCTCAGATGAACCTCTAGATCATTACAGTCTCAGATGAACCTCTAGATCATTACAGTCTCAGATGAAGGTTATTCCAATATTTTGTCTTTGAGCATACCTGATGAAGGTTATTCCAATATTTTGTCTGAGCGTACCTGATGAAGGTTATTCCAATATTTTGTCTTTGAGCGTACCTGATGAAGGTTATTCCAATATTTTGTCTTTGAGCGTACCTGATGAAGGTTATTCCAGAAACGTGTGATGCACTAAATTTGATATTTATGTTTTTGTTATAAGATGCTGAATACTGTTGATTATAGGTAGGCCATTTAAATAGATATAAGGCAACTGTTTACCAAACAGGCGATTACAGTCTCCATGGATGGTTTAGGTTTATGGTGTTTAATGCCACTTTCAACAATATTTCTGTTATATCGGGGCGGAAGTCAGTCTCCATGGAGCCTCTGGTTTGTAGTGATTTTTTTCAATTTAAAATTTTTATGGTTTATGATTTTAGAAGGAATGTTATTCTTTCTTTTTGTGGAGAACACATCTTAAGCATTTTTTTTTTCTTAATTGTTTTTTTTTGTAAGCTATATGAAATGTCTCAATTTAAAATGTATGTGATTATTTTATAGGTTACCATAGCTGCAGCAGACAAGGGTAATCCTGCTTTACAGTCAACAACTACAGTCACAGTCAATGTGATTAGGAATGAAGCTCCTGTCTTCAATCCATCATCAAAAACCATAAATGTTAACAACAATGCTAATACTGGTACGATAGGAACATTTATTGCTACAGATAGTAATACAAATGTAAGTTGATTTAAAAAGTGAATAAGAAACTTAGATTTATTCTTTTCCTGACATGTGAAAATTGTCTTACATTAGAATAGTTATATATATCATAAATGTTGAAAATGGTATAAATTGTACAAAAAAATAAATTAAAAAAATGTTTTATAAAGTTGCTTTGATGAAGTAATTAAAACTGGATATTTATTTGGGTACATTTAATTCAATTTTAACATTATGTTATTTTCAGAGTGAGTTCAACACACTAACATACACTTTGATACCAGATAATAGATTGCCTAATGCCTTCCAAGTCCAGAGTGGAGGAGTAATCAGTCTACAAACCGGTCTCTTAACAGATATTACTGAGACATACATAGTAAGTTACTTTATAAATTGTGTGACTTGTGTGTAGTACATGTCTTATAGATAAACACACATCACATGCTATCTAATAAATAAGCACATGTCATCTAGTCAATAAACACATGGCATCTAGTCAATAAACACATGGCATCTAGTCAATAAATACATGTGATCTAGCCATATGGAACTTTTTTCTTCATCATTTCTACGATCACATAGATCTTTATGAAAGGAAAATTTAAACAGTGATAGTCATCAATTCCACCAATATCAACAAAATGAACAATCACCTCTCATCTTATCTGAACACACTGAGCACAAAAAAGACCACTATATATGACATTAGAAATCCAGGTTCTGGCTTTGGATAAGCACACAAATGTGTGGAGGTTAAACTGGTTAATGGGATCCCAACCCTCCCATCTTGAAAACTGGATCTCCAATGGCAGTACATATATAAATAAAACCTGCACAGATTTGCTTCTTCTCAAAAAGACTATACCATCACAAAAATGAATGACAACATAAACATTGACAGTACAATAGCAGGGTCAATGAATGTTTGTAGTTTACTGACTACTATCAGATACATCTATTGTTTTTATTACTGGTATGATCTTTAACTACCTCAGTGAATGTTGCCATTTTTCCATTGTGTACATTTGAATCTTTGATTGTAACAATGTGTTCTGTGTGTTCTACACTGTGTATATTCATTTCTTCCATGGTTAACTAGAAATACTTTTAAATATAACTTTTCTTAGAGCTGTTCTCTTGTTGAGTGGACAGACCAAGGGACATTACTCAATTTTTTTTTATTATTGTTTTCAGTTGAATGTTATAGCAACAGATCCACCTGGATTGAGTGCCACAGGTACACTGACAATAAGTGTAAACCGTAACTTTAATGATCCACAGTGGGTGTTAGTCAATGGACAGGCCGCTGTAGCAGTTACAATCCTAGAGACTAAACCTCTTCTAGAATCTGTCGTTAAAATTAGGGCCACTGATGCAGATCTACAGGTCAGATTTTAATTAGGATTATGTTAATTTTATAGATCTTTTTTTCTGAAAGTTAAACCTTCAGATAATTTATTCCACCAAACCTGTCTTTAAAGAGCACCCAGCCAATATTTGAGTTATCTGAGATGTATTAAAATAAAAGATAAAACATTTTATTTTACCTTTCCAAACTTACCTAATAATGGACGATTTTACTTCAAAATATCTTAATGTTTGTATTTTCCGGCTGCTATGAACAAACAAAATTTTACCTTCCAGTTATCCAGGTAAATGAGTTTCAAGTTAACAAGGTGCGACTATAGATAAATTTGTATTTTTTTGTCTTAGTTAAGTCTTTTTTTCTTTAAAGAATATCAATACTTTTTTTTAATATCATCTGTTAATGACTAGAGGAAATATTTGTTTTTTAAATTTTGATTGAAAAAAAAATGGACCTGGGTAGTCATCGCTGTTCTAGACAATATCGCAATGGCCAATATGTAACATTAGTTTGTATAGCGTTTAATTCTGATGAACATTTTGATGATTTTTATACTGTGTTTCATAACTTTATTTCTTTTCTCTTTTTTTCAGAGTCCTTACAATACATTGCAGTATGCTATAGTTGGCGATTCTACAGCTCAAAGTTATTTCAGGGGAGTTAAGCAGGGTGCTAATCAGGAATATGACTTACAGCTTATACGATCTCCAGCAGATAACCCCAATATAAAGACATTCACGGTAAGCTTACTATTTATACTTTTATATTCATTTATCACAGTATGTATTTATAATTTAATAATGCAGTTTTTTTCTGTGTAAAAAATTAAATGCACTGTGAAATGTACATATTTCAATAAAACTTTATTCTTCTGGAATAAAGCGTTAAGATATCTTGTTTTATTCCTGTTCATGTTTGAATTTAAAAAATGTGGATCGGTATTCAACAATGTTTAACAGAACTTTTTTTTATCTGATTCATTTGAATATTTTAAAATAAAGTAATCTTATACAAAATATAAATAGAAAATATAGTTTTATCTGTTTAATTTTTTGTTTATATCTTAAGTATTTGTAGTCATGAAGTTTATTTTATATAATTTGTTCATGGCATGATATTGCTGAAATACTGCTGGATTTGATATACATCAATCAATCAATCAACCAAGCACCTGTTTATCTAGAATATAAAATGGTGTTTAGTTTAGACAAGTGTCACAGTGTATCATGCCTTGATCAGTGTGATAGATGCTCTTACATGTATATACTACAGTGTATCATGCCTTGATCAGTGTGATAGATGCTCTTACATGTATATACTACAGTGTATCATGCCTTGATCAGTGTGATAGATGCTCTTACATGTATATACTACAGTGTATCATGCCTTGATCAGTGTGATAGATGCTCTTACATGTATATACTACAGTGAATCATGCCTTGATCAGTGTGATAGATGCTCTTACATGTATATACTACAGTGTATCATGCCTTGATCAGTGTGATAGATGCTCTTACATGTATATACTACAGTGTATCATGCCTTGATCAGTGTGATAGATGCTCTTACATGTATATACTACAGTGTATCATGCCTTGATCAGTGTGATAGATGCTTTTACATGTATATACTACAGTGTATCATGCCTTGATCAGTGTGATAGATGCTCTTACATGTATATACTACAGTGTATCATGCCTTGATCAGTGTGATAGATGCTCTTACATGTATATACTACAGTGAATCATGCCTTGATCAGTGTGATAGATGCTTTTACATGTATATACTACAGTGTATCATGCCTTGATCAGTGTGATAGATGCTCTTACATGTATATACTACAGTGTATCATGCCTTGATCAGTGTGATAGATGCTCTTACATGTATATACTACAGTGTATCATGCCTTGATCAGTGTGATAGATGCTCTTACATGTATGTACTACTTTTACAGATAACAGTGGCTGTACAAGATGGAGCAACACCACCCAATTCAGCCACGACAACCTTCGTTGTCACAGTAACAGTCATTAGAAACACAGAACCACCAATTTTCTTTGAACAGACATATTACAGGGAGATCAGCGAGAACCTAGGTGTAAATCAGGAAGTTTTAACAGTCTCGGCCAATGATGCTGACACTACGGTATTGTTCTATATCATTATTGATGAACAAATTATTATTATAATTAAGCTTACCCTAATGGTCACCTTGAATTACCAGTCATCTGCTGTAAGCGGCCAGTTTAAAAACCCTTCAGATCTGATTTATATGCTATTTTAAATCAAATAACCGGTCATCTCACTAACATGGTCAGCAGTGACACAAAGTTTATCCCATTGTATCAGATTGCCGACTATTACCAGTCAGTTTTCATTGTAGACTTTGAAAATTCATCGGTTATTAACTTTTGAAGTGTTCTCAATTCTCGATAGTATTATATAAGCTGTCAATCATTGAGCGATGAACTAATTAACTGTAAATTGTTACAAAAATATTTTAAGCACAGCAGCATTACAAACTGACTGCATTTTTTTCTGGTAACAGTAATACATGAATCATTACAGACCAGAACTGACAATCCAGATCAACCAATCTAAAATAAATGGTCACTGGTCTTATCTGGTAATTTTTCCTTTGTCCCTCAGAATTTTTAATGATTTTTACCTTTTTATTTTTTAGAATTCCTTTAAGCAGATTACTTACTCTATTGCATCAAGTAGTGCACATGAAGTTGATACTTATTTCAACATAATTCCTACAACAGGACGGATCAATGTCAAGGCTGCACTAACAGGAAGTAACACAGTTTTCTATAATGTAGGTATATTAACTACCAGAGAGAGAGTTCACAAGTCATTAACACTCTACAACTCTATAATGTAGGTATATTAACTATCAGAGAGAGAGTTCATAAGACATTAACACTGTACAACTCTATAATGTAGGTATATTAACTATCAGAGAGAGAGTTCATAAGACATTAACACTGTACAACTCTATAATGTAGGTATATTAACTATCAGAGAGAGAGTTCATAAGACATTAACACTCTACAACTCTATAATGTAGGTATATTAACTACCAGAGAGAGAGTTCACAAGTCATTAACACTCTACAACTCTATAATGTAGGTATATTAACTATCAGAGAGAGAGTTCATAAGACATTAACACTGTACAACTCTATAATGTAGGTATATTAACTATCAGAGAGAGAGTTCATAAGACATTAACACTGTACAACTCTATAATGTAGGTATATTAACTATCAGAGAGAGAGTTCATAAGACATTAACACTCTACAACTCTATAATGTAGGTATATTAACTATCAGAGAGAGAGTTCATAAGACATTAACACTACAACTCTATAATGTAGGTATATTAACTATCAGAGAGAGAGTTCATAAGACATTAACACTACACAACTCTATAATGTAGGTATATTAACTATCAGAGAGAGAGTTCATAAGACATTAACACTCTACAACTCTATAATGTAGGTATATTAACTATCAGAGAGAGAGTTCATAAGACATTAACACTGTACAACTCTATAATGTAGGTATATTAACTATCAGAGAGAGAGTTCATAAGACATTAACACTGTACAACTCTATAATGTAGGTATATTAACTATCAGAGAGAGAGTTCATAAGACATTAACACTGTACAACTCTATAATGTAGGTATATTAACTATCAGAGAGAGAGTTCATAAGACATTAACACTGTACAACTCTATGATGTAGGTATATTAACTATCAGAGAGAGAGTTCATAAGACATTAACACTACACAACTATAATGTAGGTATATTAACTATCAGAGAGAGAGTTCATAAGACATTAACACTGTACAACTCTATAATGTAGGTATATTAACTATCAGAGAGAGAGTTCATAAGACATTAACACTCTACAACTCTATAATGTAGGTATATTAACTATCAGAGAGAGAGTTCATAAGACATTAACACTCTACAACTCTATAATGTAGGTATATTAACTATCAGAGAGAGAGTTCATAAGACATTAACACTGTACAACTCTATAATGTAGGTATATTAACTATCAGAGAGAGAGTTCATAAGACATTAACACTCTACAACTCTATAATGTAGGTATATTAACTATCAGAGAGAGAGTTCATAAGACATTAACACTGTACAACTCTATAATGTAGGTATATTAACTATCAGAGAGAGAGTTCATAAGACATTAACACTCTACAACTCTATAATGTAGGTATATTAACTATCAGAGAGAGAGTTCATAAGACATTAACACTACAACTCTATAATGTAGGTATATTAACTATCAGAGAGAGAGTTCATAAGACATTAACACTACACAACTCTATAATGTAGGTATATTAACTATCAGAGAGAGAGTTCATAAGACATTAACACTCTACAACTCTATAATGTAGGTATATTAACTATCAGAGAGAGAGTTCATAAGACATTAACACTCTACAACTCTATAATGTAGGTATATTAACTATCAGAGAGAGAGTTCATAAGACATTAACACTGTACAACTCTATAATGTAGGTATATTAACTATCAGAGAGAGAGTTCATAAGACATTAACACTCTACAACTCTATAATGTAGGTATATTAACTATCAGAGAGAGAGTTCATAAGACATTAACACTGTACAACTCTATAATGTAGGTATATTAACTCTCAGAGAGAGAGTTCATAAGACATTAACACTACACAACTCTATAATGTAGGTATATTAACTATCAGAGAGAGAGTTCATAAGACATTAACACTGTACAACTCTATAATGTAGGTATATTAACTATCAGAGAGAGAGTTCATAAGACATTAACACTGTACAACTCTATAATGTAGGTATATTAACGATCAGAGGGAGAGTTCACAAGACATTAACACTCTACAACTCTATAATGTAGGTATATTAACTATCAGAGAGAGAGTTCATAAGACATTAACACTGTACAACTCTATAATGTAGGTATATTAACTATCAGAGAGAGAGTTCATAAGACATTAACACTGTACAACTCTATAATGTAGGTATATTAACTATCAGAGAGAGAGTTCATAAGACATTAACACTGTACAACTCTATAATGTAGGTATATTAACTATCAGAGAGAGAGTTCATAAGACATTAACACTACAACTCTATAATGTAGGTATATTAACTATCAGAGAGAGAGTTCATAAGACATTAACACTGTACAACTCTATAATGTAGGTATATTAACTATCAGAGAGAGAGTTCATAAGACATTAACACTCTACAACTCTATAATGTAGGTATATTAACTATCAGAGAGAGAGTTCATAAGACATTAACACTGTACAACTCTATAATGTAGGTATATTAACTATCAGAGAGAGAGTTCATAAGACATTAACACTGTACAACTCTATAATGTAGGTATATTAACTATCAGAGAGAGAGTTCATAAGACATTAACACTGTACAACTCTATAATGTAGGTATATTAACTATCAGAGAGAGAGTTCATAAGACATTAACACTACAACTCTATAATGTAGGTATATTAACTATCAGAGAGAGAGTTCATAAGACATTAACACTCTACAACTCTATAATGTAGGTATATTAACTATCAGAGAGAGAGTTCATAAGACATTAACACTACAACTCTATAATGTAGGTGTATTAACTATCAGAGAGAGAGTTCATAAGACATTAACACTGTACAACTCTATAATGTAGGTATATTAACTATCAGAGAGAGAGTTCATAAGACATTAACACTCTACAACTCTTACATATTATTGGAACTATTTATCAAAATGTAACAGTAAAGAAAATGCAATGTCCCTGATGGGATTTGACATCAGAAGCTCTTGCATTATAAGCAAGCACTCTACCATCTGAGCTACAGGAGCTCTCCACAAACACAGTTAGCGGAGGGTGGTTATGAACTTACTAGGATTCCTATAACCTTAGGTAAAGGAATATACCATCACAATTTTAATTTACGCAACATAGACATTTTTCACAAAAAGTTATTCGAAAAGAAATATTCTTGGTTTCTCTCAAATCTATTATTTTTTTATGTTTGAAAACATATGTTTTATGTTATACTATAAAAAGAAACTTTAAACATTGACGGTCAACAATTCCACCAATATCAACAAAATGAACAATCACATCTGACTGAACCCAAAAAAGTGGGGATGTTGGAAATATGTTATATAAAAATTATGAAGCAACTACCAATTGATATTGCTTATTTTATCCTTCTTCAGTTTATCGCTCAAGCAACAGATGGCTCTAGGACAGCTAATGCATATGTAACCATAAAAGTGCTACATAACCTGGCGCAGCCATCCTTTACAGTGACTGCTTACACTGCGACCATCTTAGAGACACAACCTGTCGGTGTAGCGATATCTCTCGATCAGAACTTTGTTGTAGCCGATGGTGACAGACAACCACCAAATACTGTAGTAAATTATCGTCTGCTCAACAACCTAGACCATTTCCAGATCAGTGAGACAGGAACTATTAGTGTTAAAAACTCTTTAACTGCAAGTGATCCTAAATCAACAGGTTATCAGGTAAAATTCTATTAAAGTACATGTAAACCTCATTATCTATCTTTATCTCGGGATAAATTGTTTTCTCGTAGAGCTTGAAATAAAAAATATTTAGAAAATTTGTAGTAGCCTTTGGCTTTATTTATTGAGATAACTCATATTTTGTTCTTGGTTATTTTCAAGTAAAATCACTTGTTCTTTCGTCTTCGACTCAAGGTTTGACTGTCTATTAAATTATAGCTGTAATTGTCGTATAGGTCCATTTAATGGAGTTGAATAAAAGTTTCTCATTTGAATATCTTTTATTGATATATATATTATGGGAGCAGGACAATTGCCCCCCACAAATTTTTTTCAGTTTTATTTTGGTGGCTTTATGTTATTTTACGCTCTTTGGTTCGACTGGTTGTCTATTTTCCCTGTTTCCGTTTTTAATTCTATGTGATAAGTTTCTTATTGGTATTGTATTCAGACAGATACACCATACTCCATAGAATCTGTTGATTGGGTGTAAGAATAGATAAATTACTAGGTTCTTCTGCTTAACATAGAGGAAACCTTGGTAGCTTAGTTTCTGATTACCCCTTTCTGACTCTATGAACTCCATTGCACTACTATACTTTCACTTCAAAATACACTCCTATTTAAGCCAGTTCTAAGCTTGTACTTGGAATCATTTTTTCTCAAAATTCTTTTTAATTATTAACTTTTTTATTTAGCTTTGATCATTGTTTAATCAAATTCCTTTTTATAATTTTTCTTTGAAGACCAATTTTGTAAGGTAATTAAATTTAATTGAAAAATCATTAAACTCTTTCTTATCTAAAAAATAATAAGAGAAAGTTATTTTTATCATAGCTTGTCCAAGCTGTATAATCCTTTTGATGATTAATATACAAAGGAAAAAATCCAACTTAAAAGTAATTTGATTAATTTAATCTGAGTTTATGCATATTTATTTCTCATTTAAAAAAAAAATGTTTTCAAATAAAAAAAATAAAATAAATAAAAAATAAAAATGAAATAACAAAATTTGGGGGATGGGGGGAAATTGACCGGGGGGCTATTGTCCAGGAGGCTATTGTCCTAGACACATATATTATCTTATCGGGCAAAGTGGGGACAACATTATCTTAGGATGAAATTATGGCCTGCAAACACTGTCATATTCAAAATTATAGTGTAAAAATATATTATTTACTATACTAAAAGAATACCTTTTTAAAATTGGCTATATATGTGAATATATTTTGCCAGGGAAAATATATATATGTATATATGTATATATACATATATAGATCTAAATTATTTTGTAACAAGAATGGCTTTATCTGTGTGGGGAAAGATATATTTTCTGCTAAAATTGTATGTCTACATGAAATTAAAACAAAGTATCAATTAAGATAGAACCACAGAAGATTAGAAAAAATACATGGTAAATAATTTTTATCATTATATGCTCTTATTTTTTATGTTAAAATGATATATTCTATAATTTCAGCTTCAAATTCAAGGTTATGACCTTGGTGACCCCAGTCTAAACAGTAGCAACACTGCTTTGGTCACAATTACTGTCATAAGAAACCAAGCTCCTGTAATATCAACACAGAATATTGCTCCTATTGATGAGACAACTCAGGTTTCTACAAATCCATTGTTTACTGTCGTAGCTAATGACCCTGACACCAGAGTAAGTATAGTAATCTGGTTACCTAAAAATACAGTAAGGAATTTCTTGTTTCCTTTATATACATTATATCAGTAAACTGTACTATTTAATTAGAATATTATTATTTATGTAAATTATGATCTTAAAAATGAAACTTCTCAGTTTTGTTTATTTAATTTACATTTTCATTCTTGAAAATTTGGTCTGAAAATGTTATTTAAAAAATAATTAAACCTTTTATAAGAATCCTGGATTGTGATTGGTTAATAGCCAGTGTATTTTCATATTTAGGATTAATTTCGTTCATATTTACCGCTGACGGGGTATTTGCATGAGGATTTAACTTTTTTCCCTGTGCCATGGTATTTACGAAAACGTATTTCACTTTTTTACCCTTGCGTGCTTCAAACGGCCAAATTCATTCGGAACATTTCTTCTTTACCTTTATACGTAAGGTAACGTGATAAATCAAATTTGAAACCCGGAAGTGTTCCGATGTAAAGGATTTAACTTTTTTACCCTCGCGTGCCTCAAACTACCAAATTCATTCGGAATACTTCAACCACTGTCTTGACATAACAAATCGAAATAGTACCACTGTACCTGCTGAAGGGAATAGTTCAAAGCGTCCTATAGTATTTAACAATTGCCAAGTTACAAACAATAAAAACAAAATATTCCTGAAAACGACAAGCAAAAGGTATTATTTATTTAGTCAGTGTTCTAAATAATATTCGGTGTAATTAAACAGATATATCATATTGTGAGGGGTATTTGCGAAAAATACCAGTCTTGAGACTAAATTTCCCTCTCCTTTCGGCTCGGGAAATTTTTCATCTCTGGACTGATATTTTTTGCAAATACCCCTCCCAAACATGATATATCTGTTCAAAAACCCAGAAAAAAAACCATGACAAGACACCATACTTAGCATTATATTTGTTGTACCAAATCAATTATTTTTTTATTTTAAAAACCTTTATTATTGTGTATTTTTGTTCTCAGGCTGAATTTAACAAGCTGACATACAGTATTTATGGACCCACTACTGCTTTTACCTATTTCGAGATAAACCCAGATAATGGACAAATTCGGTTGAGACAGTCATTGCAAGGAATTACACAAACAACATTCCAGGTATTTCTTTAAAATTGAAAGACCCACTACATAGTTTTGTAAAAGAAAAATCCAATTTGCATTGGTTTTTTTACTAGAATAAAGTAAGACATTATTTTTTTGTGTTAAAAAAATGTATCTGTCTCTGATATGTAAATGAAAAACTTATGTTTAAAATTATATATGGTTTCAGCAATAAATGTATTAATAAATATTTTATGCCACATCCAAAAAATGAAAAACAATTGCCAATATTTTTTTAGTTTATTCTTGTTGTATATAGTTGACACAGAATAACCTTTTTTCTTTCAAGTTATCTGTGAAAATTTATTTTTAAAATTATATTGAAGCAGACAACAAATCTGTCACTTTTCTTAAAATTTTTACAACTAGTTTACCAACTGAACAGGTAAAACATGTGACAAGAGTTAAAAAAAACCAAAAACATGCCTTTCTTCTGCAGATATTTGTGCGGGTTACTGATAGTGGGACTCCACCCCTGTCAGATACTGAGGTATTTACAGTGACGGTGCAACGTAATTTAAATCCACCGGTGTTCAATCCTCTTACCTATTCAGCCGAGATTCAGGAGAACCACCAAGTAGGAAATGGTATCGGTGTGACGGTTCGCGCCACTGATGCTGATATTTCAGTAAGTTATTTTGTGTAATTAGTGGGATATATTGATTTGTTCTTACATCTGTGGAGAAATTTTTAATCTTGATAAAAGACGCTTCACTTGTTCAATCAAGAAAGATATACATTTTGTATTTGTCATTGTAAAATATCAGATTGAGATTGTCAAATATTCAAATGTAATATCGAAACCTTGATTTTTATAAAAATAAAATATTTATGGTTGGTTGGTAGAATAAAATAAAGCTATATAGATATAATTACTAATTATCGATAAGTTAGAAATTTCTCCTTTGATCTCACTAAGTGATACTATTACTGTCAACGAACTGACTCTGATGTTCTAAATTATCAGTCAATGTGACGTAAAGCAAATTACAGTCAAACCTGTATTAAGAGGTCACCTTTGGGACAAAGAAAAAAATGGTCTTTTAAGACAGGTGACTTAATAGAGGTGACCTCTTGTGCAGGTTTGACTGTATGATGTTACTGATTAGAACAATAGCATTAGTTTTGAAAGTTTAGACATGCATCATCATTAGTATCGCAGCTCCTCTACAGGACACTCTGCGATACTAGTGATAATGTCTGTCTCGACCTTTAAAACTGATGTTATTTTACATTTATAACTATTATATGACAAAACTGGTCTTTTATTATAGCATTTTCTTTCTGCAATTTGTTTAAACCAGGAAGTAAATAGATGATTGTTATTTGTATTGTTTTGTGTTTATTGTTTTGACATGCTGACTTTAAATAAATTTATCTTATCTAAAGAAAAGTTGTAAACCAGAATTAAAAAGAGACATAATATTACTTTCACTTGTATGAATATTGTTGAAATCAAGAATTTGAAGATGCAAAATCTTTTAAGGTAATTTTTATTAGTATGCAAGGAAATAATTGATAATTGTTATTTTTAGAGAAGGAAAGTGGTGAATCAGAATTAAAAATAACAGAAAAACCCCAGAAAACTGACTAAATTTTTCTTAAAACTTTTTTCTTCAGCTGTTATTAAATGATGGAATTGACTAAAATATGTATTGTCTATTTCAGTCGCCACATAAGGATGTCACCTACACTGCTACTGGTGACAGCCGTGCAATGTTATACTTCTCAGTTAACAGTCAGACTGGAGTGGTGTCAGTTAGCAAACCATTACACGAAGACACTAACAATGCTGATTACGCTGTAAGTAAGACCAAAGCCTGTGTCTAAATATAGAATAGACATATATTGACTTGTCATACCATACTATCTTGTATCGTTATGACAAAGAAACAAGAAGAAATGAGAGTTTACAGGAGATTTCTTCCTTTTTTCCTGTCAAATACATATGTCGGAAAATATAAAATTTATTTGTACGAACTTTAGAAACAGGCAGAAAAAGAGCTTTTCTAGCCTGTTTCGCAGAGAAGGCAAATAAATTTGATATTTAATGACAACATACGTATGTGGTATTTATCCTGTAATATCAAAAAGTCCTAAACACCTGCCAAATTGTCTGAATATAGCAAAAACAAGGGTTGTTCTAATCGTTTTCAATGGTGTAATCTGAGACGTCACCGCTTATACTGTACCGTTTCCTTCTGTCGCTCCAGATGAATCACGTATCAGAAATGCATTATTAGGTCTATGACCTAATAAATAACAGTTAAGTTTATTTGACCCCCTTTATTAGTACCCAAAACCACACAATTGCAGGATGAAATATGATATTGATGTCTGTTATACAGTAGTCCCCCTCTTATAAGGCCACTACCACCAAAGACTACCCCTCTTATAAGGCCATTCTCACCAAAGACTACCCCTCTTATAAGGCCACTACCACCAAAGACTACCCCTCTTATAAGGCCATTCTCACCAAAGACTACCCCTCTTATAAGGCCACTACCACCAAAGACTACCCCTCTTATAAGGCCACTACCACCAAAGACTACCCCTCTTATAAGGCCACTACCACCAAAGACTACCCCTCTTATAAGGCCATTCTCACCAAAGACTACCCCTCTTATAAGGCCACTACCACCAAAGACGACCCCTCTTATAAGGCCATTCTCACCAAAGACTACCCCTCTTATAAGGCCACTACCACCAAAGACTACCCCTCTTATAAGGCCATTCTCACCATAGACTACCCCTCTTATAAGGCCATTCTCACCATAGACTACCCCTCTTATAAGGCCACTACCACCAAAGACTACCCCTCTTATAAGGCCATTCTCACCATAGACTACCCCTCTTATAAGGCCACTACCACCAAAGACTACCCCTCTTATAAGACCACTACCACCAAAGACTACCCCTCTTATAAGGCCATTCTCACCATAGACTACCCCTCTTATAAGGCCACTACCACCAAAGACTACCCCTCTTATAAGGCCATTCTCACCAAAGACTACCCCTCTTATAAGGCCACTACCACCAAAGACTACCCCTCTTATAAGGCCATTCTCACCATAGACTACCCCTCTTATAAGGCCACTACCACCAAAGACTACCCCTCTTATAAGGCCACTCTCACCAAAGACTACCCCTCTTATAAGGCCATTCTCACCAAAGACGACCCCTCTTATAAGGCCACTCTCACCAAAGACTACCCCTCTTATAAGGCCATTCTCACCAAAGACTACCCCTCTTATAAGACCACTACCACCAAAGACTACCCCTCTTATAAGACCACTACCACCAAAGACTACCCCTCTTATAAGGCCATTCTCACCAAAGACTACCCCTCTTATAAGGCCATTCTCACCATAGACTACCCCTCTTATAAGGCCATTCTCACCAAAGACTACCCCTCTTATAAGGCCACTCTCACCAAAGACTACCCCTCTTATAAGGCCATTCTCCCCAAAGACTACCCCTCTTATAAGGCCACTACCACCAAAGACTACCCCTCTTTATAAGGCCATTCTCACCAAAGACGACCCCTCTTATAAGGCCACTCTCACCAAAGACTACCCCTCTTATAAGGCCATTCTCACCAAAGACTACCCCTCTTATAAGACCACTACCACCAAAGACTACCCCTCTTATAAGACCACTACCACCAAAGACTACCCCTCTTATAAGGCCATTCTCACCAAAGACTACCCCTCTTATAAGGCCATTCTCACCAAAGACTACCCCTCTTATAAGGCCACTCTCACCAAAGACTACCCCTCTTATAAGGCCATTCTCACCAAAGACTACCCCTCTTATAAGGCCATTCTCACCAAACACCACTCCTCTTATCAGGCCAGATTTCAGATACACTTTGATAGTAAGATACTACTCAATAGTCCCCCCCTCAAGAGAGACCACCCCTCTTATAAGATACCACTCAATAGTCTCCCTCAAGGGAGACCACCCCTCTTATAAGATACTACTCAATAGTCCCCCCCCCAAGAGAGACCACCCCTCTTATAAGGTCAGATTTCAGATACATGTTGATAGTAAGATACTACTCAATAGTCCCCCTCAAGAGAGACCACCCCTCTTGTCAGGCCAGATTTCAGATACACTTTGATAGTAAGATACTACTCAATAGCCCCCCCTCCCCAAGAGAGACCACCCCTCTTGTCAGGCCAGATTTCAGATACACTTTGATAGTAAGATACTACTCAATAGTCCCCCTCAAGAGAGACCACCCCTCTTATAAGATACTACTCAATAGTCCCCCTCAAGGGAGACCACCCCTCTTATAAGATACTACTCAATAGTCCCCCTCATGAGAGACCACCCCTCTTATAAGATACTACTCAATAGTCCCCCTCAAGAGAGACCACCCCTCTTATAAGATACTACTCAATAGTCACCCTCAAGAGAGACCACCCCTCTTATAAGATACTACTCAATAGTCCCCCTCAAGGGAGACCACCCCTCTTATAAGATACTACCCAATAGTCCCCCCCCCCCCAAGAGAGACCACCCCTCTTGTCAGACCAGATTTCAGATACACTTTGATAGTAAGATACTACTCAATAGTCCCTCCCCCCCAAGAGAGACCACCCCTCTTATAAGATACTACTCAATAGTCCCCCCCCCCTCAAGAGAGACCACCCCTCTTATAAGATACTACTCAATAGTCCCCCTCAAGAGAGACCACCCCTCTTATAAGATACTACTCAATAGTCCTCCCCTCAAGAGAGACCACCCCTCTTATAAGATACTACTCAATAGTCCCCCCCCTCAAGAGAGACCACCCCTCTTATAAGATACTACCCAATAGTCCCCCCCCCCCCAAGAGAGACCACCCCTCTTATAAGATACTACTCAATAGTCCCCCTCTTATAAGATACTACCCAATAGTCCTCCCCCCCAAGAGAGACCACCCCTCTTGTCAGGCCAGATTTCAGATACACTTTGATAGTAAGATACTACTCAATAGTCCCCCCCTCAAGAGAGACCACCCCTCTTATAAGATACTACTCAATAGTCCCCCTCAAGAGAGACCACCCCTCTTATATGATACTTCTCAATAGTCCCCCACAAGAGAGACCACCCCTCTTATAAGGTCACTTTTTCATTGTAGAAGCGATGACCTTATAAGAGGTGGACTACTGTTTTTGGATGTTGTATTTGTTATATTTTCGTCTCTCAATATTGCACCAAACTTCATTATTTAAAACAGACAAAAGTTTATGGATATTATTCAGCTTTAAAACAATATATTTGTAAGTTTACTTTATTTTCCATTGGATTATTTAGTTTTAAAGAAATTTCTGGTGTCGTATAAAAATAACAGAAATCGTCTGTTATATCAAAAAGACGTTAAAATTTCTTTCTGATTGTTTAGGGTAACGGGTTGATTATTAATTAATTTGGTTATATCATAGAAATCAGTTAAATTGGATGAGGAAACATCAGTACCTGGAGAAAACCAGCAACCTGTCATACGTCACTGTTAAGGTTGACTATATATGGCTGTATCAAGTACCCGAATTCACGGATAAGAATCAAATATATATAGTTTGAACTTGTTCTCGTCATGGATAGGCATGAAATATTTGCCACTGGACGTTAAGCAACCAACAATTGATCTTCTTATTGGATAACTATGACATCTATTTTTTTTTTTTCTGTTTGCAGTTAACAGTCAGAGCTATTGATAATGGATCTCCCAATAAATTACAATCTGGAAATGTTGCTACGGTAACCATAAAAGTAAACAGAAATAATAATCCACCAATATTCCAGAATTTACCAGCTGTCATATCTGTACCACGTAATTCTGGCAGTAATTTCTTGATTCTTGACGTAGATGCAACAGATGCCGACAGTGTGGTAAGTATCACATGACAATCATGTGACCATATTTTACCACTGTCAATATTAAGTATATGGATGTTTTATCTTGATCAGATATCTGTTATCTTAAACAAATTCAAGTTTCTGGAATGTTCAATTGTGTCCTGTGTTGGTCTATTACAAAGCAGACCTCATAATCATCTCATTGAAAATTAACTTGTTCTCGCCATGATATAGCTGAAAAATTGCTGAGTTGGCGTTAAACAACAATCAATTACTCACTCAATTGTGTCCTAATGAATGTAAAATATGACCTTCCAATATGTTTTTCGTTTTAAAAAAAAATGCATTGAAGTATTTTACAAATTTCTTGCTACCTTATAAGGACCTCCCTCTGAAGATTTGTACTTTATGAATTAAATATTATGTGTTTTTATTTTTAGGCTCCATTCAATGTAATTGAATATGCCATTGCTGGTGGTGTTGGTTCTGAAGAGTTTACAATCAACTCTAACAATGGAGAAATCAGGATAGTTAATACAATGACAAAGTCTCGCTATGAGGTTTGTACAAGGATTTTATACAATTCATTTGCATGTATCCAGCTTATTGTGACATCTTTTCTTTATTTTTTTTGTTTAATCCAAAAAATTTTGCTATTTTTAATGTACAATAAAAGCGAATTTAAATACAAATACAATCATTTGACAATTTCTTGTTACAAAGTATATTGTATTCAATACTGAAAATAATTAAAAACATTCAAAGACATATTTCTCCAACATGGTTAGCAGTGTATTAAATATTGGCTAATGGATTAATAGTGTTTACCCTCAATGTCAGTTATGTCATGATTGCCAGACCTCTTGTGGGAGAGGAAAGCCCTAGACAGATATACCAAACCAAAACATGAAACACTTGGGCCATGGAAGGTGTTTGGAAATATTTCCAATTGAGGTGGGTACTGGGGAGGCATTAACCAGCAGCAGTTCACTAATATAACGAAATCAAAATGGCAGACTTCATATATTTATGTCTCCCCCCACTTTTGTGGGGAGACATATTGTTTTTGTCCTGTCCGTTTGTCAGCACAACTTCTCTGAAACTACAGAACAGAATTTCATGAAACTTGGTAGATAGTAAGGACACCATATGTAGTTGTGCATATTACCAGGAAATTTGGATCGCCTGAATTTTGTGGGAGGTATGCCCCTTTGAACTTAGAAATTTCCCGAAATTTACTACTGAAGCAGCTTGTCAGCACGACTCCTCTGAAACTACTGAACAGAATTTCATGAAACTTGGTAGGTAGTAAGGACACCATATGTAGTTGTGCATATTACCAGGAAATTTTGATCTCCTGAATTTTGTGGGAGTTATGCCCCTTTGAACTTAGAAATTTCCCGAAATTTACTACTGAAGCAGCTTGTCAGTGCAACTCCTCTGAAACTACTGAACAGAATTTCATGAAACTTGGTAGGTAGTAAGGACACCATATGTAGTTGTGCATATTACCAGGAAATGTTAATCCCCTAAAATTTGTGGGAGTTATGCCCCTTTGAACTTAAAATTTCCCGAAATATACTTCTGAAACAGCTTGTCAGCACAACTCCTCTGAAACTACTGAACAGAATTTCATGAAACTTGGTAGGTAGTAAGGACACCATATGTAGTTGTGCATATTACCAGGAAATGTTGATCCCCTAAATTTTGTGGGAGTTATTTGCAAACACTCTAGTGTAATATCCCTTACTGAAACTTGTATATACACATGTATATATATGTACAAGAGTCTATCATAATGTCACTATTTCCCTAAAAAGTTTTCATCACCAATCCATTGATTTTAGAAGAACAAAACTCCTTTAAAATCATTGGAACATAGGCTGAGCAATTTTCGGGAATGGGGAACTTTGCAATGACAGTATGGAATAGTACCAGTAACCCATGCTTTAGCACTTTTGATCAAATTTTTTTGGTGTTTCATGGATTAAAAACAGTTTTTTTTGTTATTCATGGAAGCTTAATTTTATTTGTTACCCAAATAGATTTTTTACCTATGACTACAGTTTGTGGGACGAGGGGAGACATACGTTTTTGCGGGCAAAAACAAACTTTAATTTGCTCCTAATTTTAACCAAATTATTCACAGATACAATTATTTTTTTTTTACTATTTTTGCATCTTTGTGAAAGCAATGAAAGTTAATAGCACACAAGCTTTTTATTGGTTTAAAGCAGCTGAAATATGACAAATAACCCAAACCCTCTAAATCTATAAGTTGACAGTTTTACGAATCGTTACCAAATTTATGTTTTAATAATAGCATTATTTGTTACCTGCTGTATATGAGTGTGTTAAAGATCTTAATAAGTTTTTAATACAAAGATTTTTAGAAAATGGTTTTCGTTTTATTTTTAGCTTACAATTATGGCTACAGATGCTGTAGGAACATCAGGGGTCAAACGTGAATCTGCCTATGCCATTTTAACCTTGAATGTAGATAGTAACCTGAATGACCCTGAATTGATTGCTCCCTCAGGACCAAGTTACCAAGCAACAGTGGAGATAAATGAAGACATTGGTTTTGCTGTGACAGTTTATGATGCCAATGCTATTGACAATGATTTAACTGTAAATATTACAATGATAATGAATACACAATTTAGTGAATATCAAACAAATTTCTATAATTATTTTGGTGAAATTTTGGCTTTTTTTTTTTAAGTGCTATTAAAATCTGTGAATTTCTGGAGTACACCTGAATACTTATAAATAATTATAAATTTCTGTAGATGACATAAAAATCAGATATCTGTCATGAACTAAACCATCAAGTTTTTTCTTAATGACTCGTCATAGGCATGAAGACAAGCTTTGTATTTCTATCATTAGGTAATATTTGTTTTATCAAGAAAGATATATGGGGTCTAACACTGGGAGAGGTGCAAGATCGTAAAATCTGAGACACCGAGGGTAAGATTTAAATCGTATCTGATGAGGTTAATATTTTAATCATGTTATTTGGTTACAAAAAAGTTATAATGATGTAAATGATGAATTTGTTTATTTTGTTTGTTTACAGGATCCTTACAACAAACTGCACTTTTCTTTGACTGGACAAGGAACTGCCACAGATTTCTTTACAATTAATGAAGACACTGGCATTATTAGTCTAAAGAAATCTCTACTAGCACAGAATGAAAATCAGTATATTGTAAGCCTTTTGTAGTCTTTAGAGTCCATAGTGTTTTGTAGGTTACAATACAGTCCAACATGGTCACCTTGAACTAGAATATGTAGTATCTTTGGTTAGATCATAGGCAAAATTTATTAATAAGAAAGGATATGGATGTAAATGAACATGATAGATTTTTCAACATTACAGTTACACTTAGACACAAATAAAAGTAAAGGCACAGTGCTAATATTGCTGTTCTACATTTCTAGATTATTTGTAAGACTATTATTATTTACAAATTAACATGCAGAGAAGGAACTTGGATCTTTTGCTCCAAATATTACAAGAGTATGAAGAAGAAGAATACTTTATTGACCAATTAAGGACCCACAAGGGGCGTAGCAATTACAATGATTGACAACATGGAATACATACATACAATGTACATAATAACAACAAGGAAATATTGATAATGTCATATAATTATATAAGCCACCAGTGCAATTTGTTTGAATATAAATAGTTTTATTTCCAGTAAAATAAACTTTTAACAACAACTGTCAGTAGATCAGAGATGTGCAATCAATAATGATATTATTAATAAATAAGGAAAAAATAAAAAATAAAATATATATACACACTATATTTAACCTTTACCAACAATACAGGCACAGCATGGCTGTCCTCTCGTGACCAATGCACAAGGACAAGTATCAGTTATCCAAATGCAATGGTCACCAGAGGCAGGTGCTAAAGGGACCTTTGACCAAGCTGACCATAGTACACATTAGCAATATTAAAAAAAAAACCAAAAACCCACTTACTTTACAGTTTCTTTTATATGTATATAAATAATGTCAACTCGTATATGTATACAAATGATGTCCTCCTCGTGACCAGTGCACATGAACCATTAAACAATATTCAAATGCAATGGTCACCAAGGGCTGATGCTTAAAGGACCAAAAGGAAGGATTAATAAACATAAACTGTAATAATTATGTGAATCACTAAAGAAAAAATTGGTATGAACAATAGCACATCACTGACACCAACACATGCATCTAATATTTTTTTGTTACCTGCTACATATTTCGGAGAGTGCATTATGCCTTCTAACCTTGGGACATATTTCGGCATATAACATGGACAACACAATATTATTGTTATTATTACTCTGGATGTCTTTGGTGATTTAAAAAAATGAAATTTGTCTAAAATGTAAAGATTGGCAAATAATATTCATTTAAATTCAAGAAATATTTAATTTCAACAATAACAATGAACTGTCAAATATTTAATTCCCAAACCTGGAACTGACCATTGTTTTGACAGACGACAGCATCAACGTTAAAGAAAAACGTATAATACATTGTAAATTGTACACTGTTAAAAGTGCTCAGGTGATCCCGTTTAGACCCCGCCTATTTAAATGATGTAACATTGTTCTAAGCTCCGCCCATCAGCATAGTAATGACTCCAACAATAGTACTATGCGAGTGCATAGTACTATAGCAACGCTATTTATTCTTTGTAAAATTATGTTTCGATAATATCATGTCAATTATAATGAAAGTTTCTTTAATACATGAAGAGTAATAATTCACATTATCAGTACACTAAAAAATAGTTCTGGCAAAGATAATAATGTTGTCACAATCAAACCTATTTTATTTTGTACATTAGTTCTTGTTGCCACAATCAAACCTATTTTATTTTGTACATTAGTTCTTGTTGCCACAATCAAACCTATTTTATTTTGTACAGTAGTTCTTGTTGCCACAATCAAATCTATTTTATTTTGTACATTAGTTCTTGTTGCCACAATCAAACCTATTTTATTTTGTACAGTAGTTCTTGTTGCCACAATCAAACCTATTTTATTTTGTACAGTAGTTCTTGTTGCCACAATCAAACCTATTTTATTTTGTACAGTAGTTCTTGTTGCCACAATCAAACCTATTTTATTTTGTACAGTAGTTCTTGTTGCCACAATCAAACCTATTTTATTTTGTACAGTAGTTCTTGTTGCCACAATCAAACCTATTTTATTTTGTACAGTAGTTCTTGTTGCCACAATCAAACCTATTTTATTTTGTACATTAGTTCTTGTTGCCACAATCAAACCTATTTTATTTTGTACAGTAGTTCTTGTTGCCACAATCAAACCTATTTTATTTTGTACAGTAGTTCTTGTTGCCACAATCAAACCTATTTTATTTTGTACAGTAGTTCTTGTTGCCACAATCAAACCTATTTTATTTTGTACAGTAGATCTTGTTGCCACAATCAAACCTATTTTATTTTATACAGTAGTTCTTGTTGCCACAATCAAACCTATTTTATTTTGTACAGTAGTTCCTCTCTTATTCTTAGAGCAGATTTAATATGAAATGAATTAGAAAAATGCTACTAAAGTATCTTCCTCAAGAGACCTCTTATAATGCCAGTTTTTCATTGCAAAATAGGTAGCCATATAAGAGGAAAACTACGGTATTGTTTTGAATTTGTGTTCATTCCTTATGTAATTGCTTAGCTTTATTTTGTACTCTGTTCAGTATATTGGACCTTCTATAATAAAACATTTGTCTTATTTGTTTAGACCACCCTCATAGTGGAAGATGGTGGAACTCCCCCTAAAAAAGGGGCTAACACTGGAACAGTGACGATAAATGTGATCAGGAACAATATAGCTCCACAGTGGGAGAGTACAAATTACAAACAGAGTATACAAGAGATACTCAGTGTCAACTCAAATGTTATTGCTGTACGAGCTACTGACCCAGATAGAGTGTTTAATGTTGTGAAATATGAAATAATTGGTGACGACAATTCCACGGCTTACTTCAAGATTGGTGAAGATAGTGGACAAATTCAAGTTTCAGCATCTATAGCTGGAATTCAGGAGGAAATCTTTTATGTAAGTTCTACACTCTATGTTTCTTATAAGAGCAATTTTTTTTACCTTATTGAATTCTTTTGTTTATTTGAAAATTAAAGTCTCGTCAATAAAATAATGGCTTTTATCGTAAAACGATAATGTACAAACAGTTTGAGAAATTTATTAATTGTAAATCATTTGATGATACCTATTTTTTGTATTGCTTTATTGCCCATCTTGTTCACTATTGCCACTAATTTACATAATTATAATGTACTGTATATCATTCTTCAATAACTATGAAAAATGTTGCTGTATCCTTGATACAAAATGACCGCTGGAAACATGGTGATGTTTTAAAGATATATCTTTACATTACCAGAGTTTTACATGGTTAAAAAGAAATTATTTGTTTTATTTATATCATAATTCTATATCATACTACATACAGTCAAACCTGCCCCCCCCCCCCCCCCCCCCCTCCCCAGTCACCTCTAATAAGAAGTCACCTGTATTAAAAGGTCACCTTTTTTTCTCCTGTCATAGAACATTTCTTATGGATTGAGCCTCTTTTAAGAGGTCATCTGTCTTAAAAAAACACTCTTTCTTTGTCCCAAAGGTGACCTCTTAATATAGGTTTGCCTGTATTTACAATGAGAAACTTTTTGTAACTACAGATTTTCTATTAACAAGTTTATAACATTTATTGTAGGTGAGAGTCAGAGCATATGATAATGGCTCCCCTGCTTTGGGAAATATCACTGTAGTTGCTATAACTGTCGAGAGAAATCTATTTGCACCTGTACTTCAAGGTCAAACAGTCATCACTATTAGAGTTCCTGAGACAAAAGAACTTGGTGTTCCTATTGCAACAATCAGTGCAAATGATGCTGATTCTCAGGTAATTTCCATGTGTTCCCATCACAAAGTAAACACATATAATCAAGATTATCAGGTATTTTACAAGTGTTCCTGTCACAAAAGTAATGTGTCAGGTATTTTACAAATGTTTTTATCACAAAAATAATGTATCAGGTATTTTACTAGTGTTTTTATCACAAAAATAATGTATCAGGTATTTTACTAGTGTTCCTATCACAAAAGTAATGTATCGGGTATTTTACAAGTGTTCCAATCACAAAAGTAATATATCAGGTATTTTACTAGTGTTCCTATCACAAAAGTAATGTATCAGGTATTTTACAAGTGTTCCAATCACAAAAGTAATGTATGGGGTATTTTACAAGTGTTCCAATCACAAAAGTAATGTATGGGGTATTTTACAAGCGTTCCAATCACAAAAGTAATATATCAGGTATTTTACTAGTGTTCCAATCACAAAAGTAATGTATCGGGTATTTTACAAGTGTTCCAATCACAAAAGTAATGTATCAGGTATTTTACAAGTGTTCCAATCACAAAGGTAATTTATCAGGTATTTTATAGGGTCTAAGCTCCAGGGTTCAAAGTTAACGTAGACTATGATAGGGAACATTGTGATAGGGATATAAAATTCCAAGGCTTTGATCAATCCAAATCCTAGCAGATCAGATGGATAGTGAATAGTTAGAAAGATAAGTGATGCATGTTCATTTGTACCCCTAGTTAAAGATACTTTGATCTGTATGTAGGCAACATTTTCAAGGATAAAATAATTTTTTGCATAATTTTTATTGTAATATGATTTGTTTTTACAGCCCCCTCATAAAACTGTTAGGTATAGAGCCTTTGGAAGTGCCAAGCTGTTTGAGTATTTTGGTCTTAATACAGAAACAGGAGAAGTTTATGTGTCAAAGTCACTTCAGTTGGATAATACAGATAACTTCCAGGTAAGCATTCATGTTATTAATATTGTACTCTAATATGACATCTGTCATTGACTATATAAACAATGCTGAGATAAAATCCCTGATATATTATGTCTTCACACATACAAATTGGTGGACGTATTGGGACTATTGTTCCTGAGTGATTCATGTATCTATACAGAACAGTGAATAAAATTATTAAGTAATGTTATTCATGTTAAAATGTCCAACAAACTTATGGCTTCCATGAATTATTTTTTAATTATCTGAAACCATTATGATATGTAGGATTATCAATATTGTCAAACTCATTAATCCCTTTTTTTATGCATATATATATATTTTTTTTTTTAAAGTGTAGAACTATTACTATTAGCCATAATATTATTTCTGTTATTTTATTTTTTTTCAAATTTTACTATTAAAAAATAATTTCTCTTCAATAAATTTAAGAGCTAAATTTTCAAATTATTCTTTAATTTCAATTTGTTACCATGAATATTAATGATGTGATGTTAATGTATTAATATTGATGGCATTTTCTCCCCATTTTTGTATTATAGATGCTTGTGCAAGCATATGACTTGGGAACTCCTGCAAGATCGTCCTCTCTCAATGCTACAGTCAATATCATAGTTTACCGTAACAGATTTATCCCCTCCCCTTCTCAAAATACTGCATATGAGGTTGAGGTTCCAGAGACACGAGCACCACTAAGCAATGTTCAAATTGTCTCATTCAATGATGCTGACACTGATGTAAGTATGCTCTAAAACACCCCATAAAAATCCATGCCACTCACTCAGTTACATCCCCTCCTGAGGAATGGTTACATATTTGATTATTGACATGTAACTAACAATTAGGTTGTACACAGCAGTAAAGAATATATTTCTATAACCCATGAAGCTAATTTTGATGTATAAAGGTGTTGGAATAATGATGTTTATTCTGCAGAATTACACGAGATTGAAGGATTCTATTACTATTGAAATACCACATTTCATGTGTTTCTAACTATCGACAGGAACTTGTTTACTTCAGAAACATATTTTTACCATTAAGATATAGTCAAGGATGTAGCAAAGAAAATGTGGTATTGAATTAAAAAAAAAATATTACGAGAAAAAGTCTGTATGTATATTACTGTCATATTATTGTATTGTTATGTGTAAATTTGTATGTGTTATGAAAAGAAACCTTAAACAGTGATGGGCAACAATTCCACCAATATCAACAAAATGAGCAATCACCTCTCATCTCAAATTGTTGAGCACAAAAAAGACCAGAATATATGTCGTTGGAAATCTATGTACTGTTGGGACAGGTACAAAAATATGGCGGAGTTAAACCGATTAATGGGATCCCAACCCCTTCCCCTCTTGATAACTGGATCTCAAACAACAATACAGATATAATATGTAAATATCTTAAATATGACAAACATCATATAGCTCTTCTATCAAATAAACATACCGCAAACATTAGGGCATGATGACAAAACCTGAAATCACAGTTTGAAGATCACCTATAGATATATTTATATATTTTAATCTTTCTGTAGATTCCTTATGGAGATTTGACGCTGTCTGTTATTGGGGATGGTCAAGTTGAAAACTATTTCCAGTTCACTCAAATTATTGATGCTAGTGGTAACGAAGCTGCACAAATAACAGTGAAAACCAACCTGACATTAGCACCACTTGATTCCTACACTGTAAGTATATATTGTTCTCAGCACCCACAAAAAACAAGTTTATAAGGAAAGAAGACAATCTGGCATTGTTACTTAGAATCTAGAATGTAGACATATATCTTATAAATTGTTCTCAGCACAATTTTTTTTTAAAAGATTCTAATCTTAAAAACTATTGACTCGTAGTAATCAGCTTAATTTTTATTAAAAATAAATAATCATTCTTTTTTTTCTTTTTTAGATGAGGATACAAGCCAAAGATGGCGGATCTCCTCCATTGTCTGGTACTGCTGTTGTTATCATCACTATAAATAGAAATTTATTCCGTCCTGTTTTCAACCCAACTGTATATACAGCTAAAATTGATGAAATATTAGATCTTGGCACAGTGATTAAAACTCTTAATGCAACAGATGGAGATGAAAGAGTAAGATGAATAATTGAGTTTTTGTTAGTTAAAGGGAGATTATTAAATAATCTCCTACAGGAATCCTATGGGAAATTTTTTATTGTCTCCCTTACTTAAATTGAGATGAAACTTAATTTTTTACATTTATCATAACAATCAAGATATCTTGTTATAAAGAGGGGCATGTGTTTTGAATGTAATCATTTCATTTCTTAGTAATATTTATTTACAAGTGACAAATTATTGAATAATAGACTGTGTAGTTAAAAAAGCTGTACTTCATTTCTTGAGTATAGATTTGCACAGTTGTAGCAACACTTAAAAAGGGAAGTAAACAAGCACTTTTTGTCCACATGAGCAGGACCTTGCCAGAAATATAAGTTTTTCTGTTTGCTAGGGAAGAAATGTTGTGTAGATTTCAATTTTCAGACAGAATTATTGAGTATTTTTAAATTTATTGATCTGTGTTTAGTATACCTGTAAACAATGTGCTAAATGCCAATTTTTTCTGAGATGTTGATTCTATTTTAAGGCACCCAATAACATAGTGAGATATTTAATGAGTCAAGGTTCACCCAGTCAGGTGGCCAGTAACTATTTCCTAGTGGATTATACAACTGGAGAGATCAGATTACGACAGTCACTGATGAATGACCCTAATAAGAGATTGTCATATTCTGTAAGTATGATAGGCAAAAAGGCTAATGTGAGCTTGTAGTTTTATGTACCGTCAGAACTTGGACAATAAAGAGATTAATAATAAATAGATGAGTTATGCAAACTTAGATGAGCCTTTGGTTTATTTTTTTATTTTTTTGATAGCAAAACATTTACCTAAATTCTAATTTTCTAAAGAAATTGTAACAAGAAAAGCTAAATAATTTAAATAAAAATCAATTCTGGCTTGGACTTTTTAAAGCCGAAGTAAAGTTAAAACTCAAGATTTAGTATTTACTTAGATATTTCTAGTTAAAAGCTCAAAACTTTGAGATTTTGTAGAAGAATTTTAGACCTGGCCCCATACTTATGAAACTTTTGAGTACAATTTTTATACTCCTACTGCAAAATTGTGCAATCAGAATAAAAAATAATAGATAACACAGTATTCCGATTGACTGGTTTTTGAAAACGAGTTCAAACTCATGCTCAAAAATTATGTTTGTATTCTGTTAATATTTATATACCATATGTTTTTAAGTTTACTGCAGAGGCCAAAGATGAAGGAGTGCCAGTGGCTCTAGAAGGAAGTAACACTGCGCAAATACAGATTAATGTCAATAGAAATCTTCATCCACCCGTTATCTCAAACCTGGACAATACTAAAGAGATCTTCCATAATACCACAGGACAAGTATATGATGTAGCTGCATCTGACATAGATACTACAGTAAGTAATAATTATACAAGGACGGAGAATTGGGGGACACATTTGTGATTATGGAAATAAAATTTAAACAGTGAGGGTCAGCAATTCCACTAATATCAACAAAGCGAAGTGTATACATGTGAGAAAATATCTCACTTATTTCTGAGGTTGGAAAATTTATTCACACAATGATATAGCTGAAATACTGCTAAAGTTGGTGTTAAACACCAATCAATCAATCAAATAAAGTGACATTTTGTTTCATATTTTCCTTTGATAATGAACTAATTTTACTATTTGTGACCAGCATAACACTCATTCAGATATAATTAGAACATTTCTATTTGTAATATTAGATTATTTAAAAGTACCATCATATTCAATTACATTAGAACAACCTTTCAGATATCAATAGGGTGCACCATAGACCAAAATCATTTCAAAATATCACAACATGTAGTGAGAAAAGTATCTTATGAATGTTTGATTTGAATCTAATCATCAATTTCACAAAGGAAGTGCCAAAGAGAGAGGACTTCCTCATCAGCAGACATTACATGCTATTAATATATGCCACTGCAGATTATTTAAGTGTAAATTTGTATGCTGTAAATTACTTTCCATCTGTGGGGAATACATTTTCCAGGATTTTGTGTTAATCAACATGTGAATTTAAGAATCCAACTAAATGGTACTTGTCCTGTCCAATAAATTATACTTTTTTTTTTATTTAATATTATTTTTTGAGGAAATTGAAGAATTCATGAAATTGTCATTTACTAGCAATCTACAGAAATATGGATCCGTGAATGAGCAATAGATTCTTTCATATTATTTATATCTATTTTTCTTTTATTTCAGGCTCCTTTCAATACTATTACATTTGACATCACTGGAGACGATGGTGCTGGTGGAAATTTTAACATTGATCCTACAACAGGAGTTATCTCCCTTGTATCAAATATTTTCCCACTGACAACTACTGAGTATAAAGTAAGAATTTTAATTAAGTTATCTACCTTGAAATAAAAAAAGTATGTTGATTATTGCAAAAAAAAATCACTTCTGCATAGTGCAACAATCAAATTTTTTGTTGTCATAGTTGTTAGTCAGTAAACAAATATATAACATAAATTCAACTGGACTTTTCAAATAAAATGAGTGTGGGATAATATAGATTCTACTATGACCAAAATGTCAAAAATATTTTTAAGTTGTTAATTTCCATCATTAATGATCATGAAAAGAATTGGCAGGAAGTAACATGCAGAAATTTAACCACTATGGTGATTTATATTATTAGGAAAATTTAATCAACTGTTTAAACATGCTAGAAAGAATAGAAGAAAATATAATACAATTATATTCCCCAGAAGAAAATGAAAAACAATATTATATAGTGAAACCTGTCTAGCCGAAACCCTGTATAAACCGAACTTTAGATAGAGTCCTAATGGAAGAAGTCTTTGTTAATTTAACCTGTATAAACCGAACACCTGTCTATTCTGAACACAAAAGTTGGTCCCGTGAATGTTTGGTTTAGACAGGTTTCACTGTATGACTAATCTATTTTTAGATAAGAGTGAGAGCTAGAGATGGTGGAGTCCCTCGTTTAGAAGATGTCAAAGTTTTAACACTTACCATCAAGAGAAACTTCAATGTACCTGTATTTAGTCAGACATCATATACTGGAGTTGTAAGAGAAGATGCAGATATAGGATTTTCTATTCGTCAAGTCAGTGCCTTTGATGCCGATTCTGACGTAAGTTTTCAACAACAGAAATTCTTACCATAGATCGGCCATCCACATCCACCTTTTTTACCTAGATTCTAATTAGTTGTTTTCAGTTGTTTCTTGTTAAGAATACATGTTTAACTAATAAGTGCTCATTTGACATTAAACAACAATCAATCAATAAATTAATGAAGAATTAAATTTCATTTTGGTTCATAATGGTATTTTTCAGAACACATAATTTTTTGCTTTGTAAATTTTTGAACACTAAACTTATTTCTATTTACTTTATATAAAATAAATCAAAGGGTTTTAAACAGAACACAAAATCTAACCTCACTGATGTATTAAGATATCAAATTACAAGAGAAAGAAGGACCGCTAAAGCAATGAAATATTGTACATTTCTTTTAAACGATTAATATTTCAATTTGATACTATTTTGGTTCTCTCATCAAAATATATTTTTTTAACGTGTTAAATGATTTATCTTGCAGTCCCCTTACAATTTAGTGAGGTACTATATAGATGGTGTTTCTACAAGATTTTTTGTGGATCCCTCCTCTGGTTGGATCACCGTGAGAAGAACATTGACTGGAGAAACCCAGAACACATTTACAGTAAGTTTTCATCGGTTATGATACAGCATATTTCCTGACGGGAAACCATTTCCTGATAGGAAATAATAATCTAATAGAAAATCATTTCCTGACGGGAAATATTTCCTGATGTGTAATCATTTCCTGGCGGGAAATATTTCCTGATGTGTAATCATTTCCTGGCAGGAACCAGTTTCCTGATTCAATTAGAAAGCTCTGTTTTGAATACTATAACTTTCTATACAATCCTATATACATATTTATGCTATGTCAAACTATAGATTATAAAATTGGTATTTGTTGCTTTTCTGATAAGCACACAGCACTAAGTACTAAGAGCAAAGACTGGTTGACTCGGAATCGGCACAATGTGTCTGAGTGGAGTGACATGTCTACCCACAGAATGGGGTTTCAGTGAGATAGTTCTATAAAATCTTACTAAGCGTTGTTGATCTAATTTAAAGTGGACATCATGAATGTAACTTGATATGCTGAACAATTGTTCATTTAGTGTTACACAGCAGTCAGTCAGTCACTGTTTATTTCATATTTATCTACAAATAAAGTATTTATTGGTTGGTAGGTTTATGGTGTTTAATGCCAGTTTCAACAATATTTCAGTTGCAAATTATTTATTGGAGATCAGTATTCCTTTCTTAGCGGTGTCAATAATGGTATTGCTTATAAATTACTGACACACAAATTTTACACGTTTTTGTATATTCCAGTTTAATGTTTATGCTCAAGATGGTGCAACACCCGCTGGTAGAAGTCAAAATATCCCTGTGACAATAACGGTAAATCGTAACGACTTCACACCACAGTTTACCAACTTACCTAACAGTATTAGGATACAACCATCTCAGTCTGGAGTTTTCTTCACTACACAAGCCACAGATGATGATACAGTTGTAAGTATTTGCTTGTTAAGTTATTGATATTATATTTTGATAATGCCTAGAATGAATCTCTCCATGTCCTAAAGGAACCAGTCATAAGGGAACCAGTTTCATATCATTGGTTCATAAGTGAACCAGTTAATTAATTATAGTATATCTACTTTCGCAATCCGAATATGGAAAATAAATGACAAGTAACCGAACAACACAGTAATATACGCATGCTTATTAGCGCATGCTTGAATTATCATAGTTGTTCAGTTATCAATGATTTATTTTGATATACAGAATGTAAGTGTAGCTTTTATGTTTATTACATAGATTTTACTGTATTGTTTGCTTTAATAAGATGTAACAAAAAGGAACTTTATTTCATTGTTGGACACTCAATGATAATATCGATTGTGACGACATTGGTGCTGTAATGTAAATAATGATTCAATGGTTTACCTAAATTGTAGACATGCTGTATTATGTCTTGTAGAAAATGATACTGAAAGGAAATTTAAGTCAGTCCAAAGGGAAGATACAGTGAAACCTGTCTAAACCCTGAATAAGATAGAAACCTGTCTAAACCCTGAATAAGATAGAAACCTGTCTAAACCCTGAATAAGATAGAAACCTGTCTAAACCCTGAATAAGATAGAAACCTGTCTAAACCCTGAATAAGATAGAATCCTGTATAAACTGAACATTAGATAAATTACCAATGTAGGAAATCTTTGTTAATTTTACCTGTATAAACTGAACACCTGTCTATTCTGGACACAAAAAACTGCTCCCAAAGAGGTTTGGTTGAGACCGTTTTCAATTTACCAATATTGTTTTGATATCTCTACCAATCATATTTGCTTGATAGAAAGTTTACAAATATTGTTTTGACATCTGGACCAATCAGATTTGCTTGATAGAAAGTTTACCAATATTGTTTTGACATCTGAACCAATCAGATTTGCTATAAAGACAGTTGACTCATTTGGTTGATATCTTGACCAATCATATTAGCTGTAAAGATATTGTACAGAAAATGCAGTTGCTGTACTTTACGTTTCTACTATAAAAGTCTGAAAATGTCAAATAATGAGCTGTCTAAATGTTATATTAATCATTACTTACAGGTAACAGACTTCGGTACTATAGATTATTTTATCATTGGGGATGATTCTGCTGGTACCCTGTTCAACATCAACCAGAATGGTGGAGGGGTAGCAGTCATTGGAAATTTAGCAGCAGATGCAGGAGAATACTATCGGGTAAGTGTTGTACATCAACCAGAAACATAGAAATCTATCAGCAGGCAGAATTGCAGAAGGAATTTGATATGTGAAATTTAGCAGCAGACCGCTAGTGAATACCACCAGGTAAATGTTTACCTTTAGCCGGAATTTAAAAAATCAGCAGCAGACGCAGATGAATGTTACTAGGTAAGTGTTGATCATCAGCCAAAATGGTAGAAATCTAGCTGCAGGCACAATCAGGAAAATGTTTAATATCAACCAGATTTGTGGAAAGTGAGCTGTTCGGAAATCTTGCAGCAGACACAATGGAAATATGGTATTTTATAACTTTTTTGAATAAATGCATATTTATACCACTAAGGGTTGACAGTATGACTTACAATATTACAAACATACGAGGGCTGTCCGTAAAGTTCGTGGACAATCTCTGTAAATTTGTTGAAAAAAAGAAATTGCAATTTTCATTTATAGTAGAGTTTACTCGATAAGTGAACAAAATTTTGTAAATAAAAATGAACTACAAGTATGAATTTTTCTCTATCTTATAAATAAGCATACTCACACCCAGAGCACAGCGGTAAAAGTTTTTGACGTTAAGCGACGTCAAACGCTACATCCAATTTAACTTTTTTCGACGTAGTCACCTTTAAGTTCCACACATTTCTTGTGTCGTCTTACTCAGTCATCAAAAATTTGCACAAACTGATCAGTTTTCATGTGAAATATTACATTCATTACGGCTTGTCTTAATTCACTTAAATTGTCGAACCCCATTCCCCGTAAGAAGGATTTGATGTAGGGGAAAACTGCAAAGTCCATTGGTGCTAAGTCTGGGCTGTACATATTTTTTCCTAAAGATTTTGTCACTTTTGCTTTTTTTGGCCGAGGAGAGTCGACATTTTTCCATTGACTCGATTGTTGCTTTGTTTCCGGGTCATAGTAGTGAAACCATGTTTCATCTGTGGTTATTATTCTATCCAGAAATCCAATTCCGCTCTGGCTAAACTTTCTAAGAAATAGTTTTGATGCCTCAGTTCTGTTTGTCATATTTTGTTCTGATAACATTCTGGGTACCCATCGTACACAAATGCGATTCATGTGTAATTCTTGAATTACAATTTCATGTACCGTTGTCTTTGATATAGCGCACTTGTCCGCAACTTCACGTACAGTTAAACATCTGTCACCGTCAATAACGTCGCGTACTTCATTTTTCACAACATCTGAAGTCTTAAAAGACGGTCTCCCCTCGCGTTTATCGTCTATTAAACTACCTCTACCGTCAGAAAATCTCTTATGCCACTTAAACACTAACAAGCGACTAACATTGGAATGTGTTACTGACCGTTTGATGAATTTATGCTTTTCAGTTGGCGTTTTTCCTATGTCGACACAAAATTTTATAACGGCCCTCTGCTCCACCTTATTTGAAAACGTAGTTTTTTCCGATGAAGAAGGTTTCATCTTCAAAGTTTGAAAACTGGACTCCGCAGCCATCTGAGAATACTTCCGATTCAAATTTTACAGATGTGACGTCGAGAGCACTATCAACGTCACAGTACAAATTTAATTAAAATGTGCACGATCAAATGAAAAAATAATCATGGCCAACCACAAGTAACTACATAGAAGTTACATGTAATTTATACTGTGCTCCAGGTGCCCTATGACAGACATTACAAATTCGATTTAATTAAGTTAGGAAATTAAAATCTGATACAGATGTTTTATATCTAACATCGCATTTGATTAAGGAATACAGGTAACACTAAAAAAATTGAAAAACACGTTGCTATTTAGGAAAATTGGGACCTGTCCACGAACTTTACGGACAGCTCTCGTACATCAAATTATAGACATTTAAGTATATTACATGGTCATTTCAGTTGGGTTTTTTTTAGATATTTTTTTTGTACATTCGACTTTTATTAACTTATACAGGGATCGAAATTAATGAACGCAAAGATGCTAAATGCGTCTGTTTTTTTCATATTGCATCTGAAAATTGTCACGGGAACGACAAAAAATGTGTGTGCATATTTCAGCAAGTGTAGCACAAAAATTGTACCTTTCTACCTTTGTCCTGTTCCGAAATATGTGTTTTCTGTTTTTAATTTTAGAATATATTTTAAAACGTAGTCTATTTATATCCTATGCAGCTAGGGGTTATAATTCAACTGGTTTGTGAGTGTCGTTTTATTCGGGATTGGAAACCAGTGGTTCGGATAACATGTGTTCTAATATGTTTGATGTACTATCTAATGAAAAGTCTAAAAAATCCTGAAGAGGTTTTGACCTGTTAACCTTGACTCCCTGCTGACGTATAATATGTCAGCGAAACATGTGTTTAAAGTATTTTCCACCTAAAAATAAACATGAAATGAAAGTACCGATGTAGGTCAAGCGGCAAACAAACTTAAGCAAAAATAGTGAAAAACCCATATAATACAGTGAAACCTGACAAAGCCAAATTTCTGTGGAAACCGAACAAATTTCCAA
The DNA here is from genome assembly GCA_963383655.1 of Bathymodiolus septemdierum. NCBI lineage: Eukaryota > Metazoa > Mollusca > Bivalvia > Mytilida > Modiolidae > Bathymodiolus > Bathymodiolus septemdierum. The sequence continues at coordinate 51,096,169 of OY726522.1, read as the reverse complement.
GTCCCGAAGAAATCCTCCTCCAATTAATGCTTATTTAACCTGAATGAACCGAACCCTGTCATTACCAAACTCCGAACACAATTTGAAGTCCGTAAATGAATGTATATTACAAATACACCTGATTAATCCGAACACTCTTTTTGTAGTCCTGTAACTGAATGTGTATTTCAAACACATCTGATTAATCTAAACGCCCTTTGATATCCTATAATTGAATGTGTATTCCAAGCACAACTGATATATTCAATCAATACAATGAATCGATTGATGTACTACAGAAGGTGTCTGTAAATGGATGAGGGAATTGAATGTTGATGTTGGCTTCAAAACAAAAAAGATGAAAATGGAAAGGACACGGATTTTGTCTTCAGAAGGCTAATCTCAACGAGAATATCATTGGATAAAAGCTCATCGGCAAGTCTGTTATAAATTTTTCAATTTTTTTTCTGGGGTCGCCCTCCCCTTCCGCAAAAAATACCCCATATAGAAAAATATTACCCTTTCCCAAGGTATAAAATTAACCCCACAAATGGTTCTGAATACACTGAATTTCACGTTGACTGTCACATTATTTGCTTACCCCATCAAAACAGATGTAGGCTACAGTGTCTAGTTAAGAGTTGATGGGAAATGAAATAATCATGTAACAGAATGTAAAACATGGATTGTTGCATGTTAGTAGCTCCTACACTTGACTGTGCTTTCCATTTTTTGGCACCATTGTAATTATGTTAGTTGTTAAAAAAAACACAAAAAAATGCTTCTTAAATTTTAAATAACACTGAATTTTGCTTGTAGCTTTTAAAGCAAGCAATGTTTTGCTTGTGGTTAAAAAAGTTAATTTGCCTGCTTATAGTTGTATAAAAAAAAAGATTTTACATGTAAAAACCATTGACCATTAAGACATAAAATATGGTAGTACTGTATGAAACCTGCATTATTTGAAGATCTAGCGATTTGTCTACTTAAGAGTTATGACCCTTGTTATAAACCATGAACCATATATCTTGATTGAAACAGAATATAAAGATGTATTAATATATACTTATGCTAATGTTTGAGTATTCTTTTATAGCACTTATAATTTTTTTAGGTACGTGTGAGGGCTCAGGATCGTGGTAGTCCTCCAAAATCTGCCACTGGAATGCTATTGGTGAATGTGACTCGTAACTTAAATCCACCGTTCTTTTCTGTGGGCAATACAAACTACAATGCAGATATTCTGGAGACACAGCCACCAGGTGTGGAAATTGTGGATGTGGATGCTACAGATTCCGATACCAATGTAAGAAATAAATTATGCTTAATTTTTCCTCTTTAAAAAATATTTGATTTATAATTTTATCATTGGCAAGAAATTAAATGATTTTATTTTTCAAAATTAAATAGATTTAAAGGGAAATAAAGTAAATGAAATTAATGATAAAAAAAGAAGATAAAATAAATGAAATTCATTGGTGAAAAAAAAATACAGGAAATGAAAAGCAGAAAATAAAAATTATTTCAATAACTATTTCTAAGCTATATAAAAACAACCAATCAACCAATCAATCAATTATTTATCTGATTCAATATGTGTTTAAATACTCCACAAAATCTTCATTTAATTTAACCAGAGAGTATATTCTAAATAGATTTTGATGGGGTTTTTTTTTCAGCCTCCCAACAATGCTCTTGTATACACAATGGTAGGAGATGTGAATGACCAGACATACTTCCAAGTTAACCCGGACAATGGAAAGGTGTCTGTGTTACAGTCTTTGATCAGCGATACTAGTGATACTCTACTGTACACAGTAAGTTCTTAATATAATAGAAAAAGATGAAAGAATAATGAGAAATCCATTTGTTTCTGTCCCATTGTCAATAATAAACAAAGAACCAATCAATGGAATAAATACACACACACACATACTAAAGATGCCATTTTGAGGCCTGTGTCAGGATGCTGGAGAAATGAAATTAATTTTATATTTATTACACGTTAGATTTACTTTTTAGACGTTAATAATATATATTTTTTTCATGTATATTTAAGTGTACTTGAATGAAATTGTAGTGTTGGTTATTGAACTTTTGCACCTGGTCCTAGGAGAAGAAAAAATGATCCCAAGATTGTTTCAAAACTATATTTTCATTATAATTTTGTCCTTATTTTTTGTATAGTTCACAGTTACAGTCAAAGACAAGGGTACACCAGAGTTAGTTGGCACTAACACAGCGACTGTCACCGTCACGGTCCATCGTAACTTAAATGATCCTGAGCTTAATCTTCCGGCTACTGCTGACATCAACAGACAGGCTAATGATAATGATGTAGTAACCACATTCAACCCAAGGGATGTTGATGACAGGGTAGGTTAATTGATATTAAATATGTAGTTCATTTAAAATCTTCAGTGTTTTTGAGGAGAAAAGAAAAAATATCAACAATAACAAATATTCTCTAAATTAGAAAACTGGGACATTCTCCCTACCTATAAATATTGTTGTTTTGTGTTACTGTTAAATTGGTTCAGTTACTGTCTCAATGGTGTAATGGTTAGTACTATTAGGCTCAAATACGGTAGAATTTAATCCACAGTTGGGTCAAATAAATGACTATAAATTTGGTACTGGCCACTTTTTTGCAAAGCATGTAGCATAATGGAGTAGGAGGAAAGACTGATTTGGCTCGGGGGTTAAGGTGTCCGAGTGGAGCGACATGTCTATATGTGGGGAGTGGAGCGACATGTCTATATGTGGGCTGTTGTTTTAGTGAGCTAGCACTAAAACTCCAATAGAAACTAAACATGTTTTAAAGTAGACACACTCCCAAGATCATTCTATTGTGTTGTTTAAGTTAGATTCACTTGCATATATAGAAAGTTTGACAAGTAATATGCAGTAGTCTCCCCTTTTTTAAAAGTTGCTCCCACCGAAGACCATACCATTTATAAGACCATATTACAGATACACTGAAATAGTAAAATACTACTATATTAACAACCTCAAGAGATGCTACCCCTCATATAAGGCCACTTTTTCATTGATTGCAAAAAAGGGTGGCCTTATAATATATAAGAGGGGAACAACTGTAACAATGAGGGATAGTCAAAAACGGGTGCCCAATAATTTTCCAGCAAGTAAACATTTTTAATATTCTATTTCAGGCTCCATTCAACGTATTTAAAACAGAGATGATTGGTGATGGGGCAACCACAGTAAATATATTTAGCCTGGTAGGAAATACCATCAGAGTGAAGGATGCTGCTGCCCTAGCTGCCAATACAACTGAAACTTATACTGTATGTATTAATTTCTTGGTCACCTAATCATCAAATTTATTAATGTGTATTTATTGTGTATTGTAGATTTAAATGCCTCTGTTTCAGTGAAATTTTTCATTTTTAACTGCATCTGGATCAGTGGAAAGTTTCAATTTTAACTGCATCTGAATCAGTGGAAAGTTTCATTTTTAGCTCACCTTGCCAAAGGCAATGTGAGCTTTTGCCATCACTTGGCGTCCGTCGTCCGTTAACTTTTCACATTTTAATCTTCTCCTCTGAAATCCCTCAGCCAAATGAACTGAAGCTTGGTAGGAAGCATCTATGGTAGGTCCTTTATAAAGATTGCTAATTTCGTCGCGATCCATTAACAAACATGGCTGCCGCAGGCAATTCTTGCTTCTGATTGGTCAATTTTTTTTAAATTCTTCTCCTCTGAAACCACTTGGCCAAATGTACCGAAAATTGATAGGAAGCATATATGGATCATTAAAATAAAAAAATAAAAATTAGATTAGTTTTGGGTAGTTTACACAACAGTTCTGATAAAGTAATGACAAGCTGTACTTGACATTTTTGAGGGAGTACAATAGTGCTGGATTATGCATTCATTTTTATCAGTAATGTGAATCTATTTTTCTTCAAATTCTGAACAACAATATTTTACCACTTTTTTTCCCTTTATATGGTGTTTGTTATTATCCATCATCACTAGCTTTACTTATGTTATGTGCATTGTAAACCATATTGCATAAGTTTTTTTTCCCATGCTGTTTTCAAAATTTAGGTATTTTAAAAATTTTGAGATTTTAACCATATATTTCTACTTGTTACAGGTGAGACTTCGGATTGAAGATGGAGGTTCTCCCCCAAGAAGTTCTACTTCTATCACTGTTATTAGAGTACAGAGGAACATGCTTCCTCCATTCTTTGCTGGTAACGTTAATACAACTATACTGGAGAATACTGCTGTTGGTGTAGCGTTGAAAACAGTAACAGCTACTGATAATGATCCTCAGGTAATATTAACTACAATATGAAGATTAAAAGCAAAAAACCAAAATGACCATGAACAAGTGTCAATTCTACCATGAACTTGTGAGGTGTAATACATGACATTCAACTGAAATAAATTGGATTATCAAAATTTATTGGTAATTTACGCATTTTTCCTTTGATCTTACAGCGGGATATTTTCAGTATCAATGAAATAGCTCTGATACTATATATTCAGCTATTCTCAATACAAGATGTACTAATTAACTATAAATCGTTATATAAACACAGTAACATTACAAAGCAGCCACCACATTTTCCAATTAATTACTTTTCGGTTACAGTAATACACCAATCATTACGTACATAAACTGACAATCTAGATTTCTCTATCTTAAGTAAGTGGTCAATAGTCTTATGTTTTCATATTTACTTTGTCCTAATGATAACCGTTGAATACAAGTTTGATTCTATATTAATCTAATCTGGATGTCAATTTGATTTCAGGCTCCTTACAACGAAATTAGTTATTCAATTGTTGGTAATGCTCAAGCTTCACCATTTTTCTACATACAACCTGACACAGGAGTTGTCTCCTTGAAATCCTCCATAGCTGGAAGCAACATAAGTCCATTTACAGTAAGTACATTAGTATTTTCCTTAGTTTTTTTTTAGTATGGTACAGCATGATGCGTTCCCTTTTCAGCACCATGCTGCCCTCACAATGCTATCATTTTTTTAAGTTAAGGATTTCAGAAATATCAACAGACTAAGTCATATTCTAAAATTAACACCCCTTTATGTTTTCTCTTTTTTAAAGGCTATGCAAAATATAGTTTCTCAGGGTCCATATGTTTGACTCAAATACTGTTAATTCCTTAATTTTTTTTCATTGAAGACTTAAAATATTATGCTTTTTTTTTTGCTTGAAAAAAAATCATATACATATATATATTGTCATGATGAAAATATTTTTCTGCATCCATTCGTAATCATTAATTCAAAGTCCTAATCACGACAAATTAAGGGCCATTATAGCCATGATGGAATGGCGGGTAGATAAAATATGATAAACAAATAATTTAAATCCCTTCCAGCTACACCTTGTTTTTTGTTACACTAAAAAACCAAATGATATTTTTCCTCATAATTTTTTTTGATAGTTTTTCTGCAAACTACTAAAAATTAATTATTGATGTCACACTTATTTTTTAATTTTCTTTTAAGATAAAATGCCTTTTTACATCGGGAGGTACATGAATAATGGAACAATTATTGAGATCACAGTACTCGCACCTATATTTAGATTTGAAAAGGCTCTTTTAATCAAAGAAAATGTATATCTTGTTATTTTTTTCCCTTGCAGGTATTAATTAGAGCAGAAGATAAAGGAACTCCATCCCTGTCTGCAACTGGTACCTTGACTGTGTATGTCTCTGTTGATCCTACACTTGTATGGGTAACAAATGATTGGACTGCTACCATTACAGAAAATCATGTAGTTGGGAATATAGTAAAGACAATTCAGGCAACACCCCCAGTAAGTCAATATTATGCTGCAGATTTGTATGTAAAAATATACTTATAAAATTATTCTGTAATCAGCATACACTTGTATATAATTTTAGTATTTCTAACATCATTTACAATATTTGTGTGTAAGCGAAATTTTATTCATAGTAAATTTTTGGGAGGAATTTTGAAAACACAGTAGAGGGAATACCTTTATTGATATAAATATATCACATAGATAACATACTCTTATTTCACCTCTTTCTATTGTGGTGGGGTACATATGGCTACTTGTAGCAATCTTGTTTTTTTATTTATACCCCCGCTCCCCGAAGGGGGAGGGGGTATACTGTTTTACCTCTGTCCGTCTGTCCTTCAGTCCGTCCAAGATATTTTTCATCGCATTTTTCTCAGTAATTGTTGATGGCAGAAATCTGATATTTGGTCACAAGTGTCATATAGGTATACCATATTGTGGGTAGCGTTTTTGGACCCGTCAGATTCCTACTTCCTGTTTGCCGACTTAGTTGGTTTTTATACACATTGAACATATATGCACATTTTTCGTCACATTGTTCTCAGCAACTATTGATGGCAGAAATCTGATATTTGGTCACAAGCTTCATATAGGTACCCCATATCGTGGGAAGCGTTTTTGGACCCATCAGATTCCTACTTCCTGTTTGCCGATTTTGTTGATTTTTATACACATTTAACATACATTTGTATATGCACATTTTTCTAAGCAACTATTGAGGACAGGAATCTGATATTTGGTCACAAGCTTCATATAGGTATGCCATATTGTGGGAAGCGTTTTTGGACCCGTCAGATTCCTACTTCCTGTTCGTCGACTTAGTTGGTTTTTATACACATTGAACATAAGTGCACATTTTTCGTCACATTTTTCTCAGCAACTATTGATGGCAGAGATCTGATATTTGGTCACAAGCTTCATATAGGTACCCCATATCGTAGGAAGCGTTTTTTGACCTGTCAGATTCCTACTTCCTGTTTGCCGAAGAGCGGGGGTATCATAAGTGAGCATTAGTTCACAGTTCATCTTGTTTTTATTAAATTAAATGTGTGCATCTTGCAGTAATATATATTATCCAGGGCTCACGTTAGAGGGCAACTAGGGCGAAGAAGTCACCTTGTGAAGGTTGACTTCGCTTTCTCGTTGGTCAAAAGCGAAGTTCAAGTCGCCTTGTAATTTTGAAGAGTCGCCCTTGTCATTTATACGTTAAGTATTTTGAACGTGATTCTCTTGAAAACATTTACATCTACATTATAGTTTATACAATGCTCCGTCAATTGTGACGACGATGCATCGGCGTGAATAGACCATATATTAATGTAAAGTAATCCATAACAAGTTAAAAACAAATTTTAATTTTGTTCAATAACAAACAACATTGGCGCCATTGTAAAGGGGACGCAACCCAGCACTATGCTCTGGGAAATGTTGACTGAAGCTCACTTTCAACAAAACAAAATTTTGATTGATTTTTTTCTCACTTCTGTGACATGATTCATAGTTCTCATGTTTAATATGTTCATATTTGTGAAGGTTCGCCATTCAAAATTCGTTGAAATGCACGAGGACGCTTCAGATTTTTATCCATTCACATTGGTATTTTATACTCGACACCAGGTTAATATTACGATCTATCGAACTGTTTATTTATATATAGACATGTGTCAACGTAAGCTAATGGGCCTATGCAATTAAAAAATATACTTTGAACTACAGTAGCTTTATTCCATTGTTGCAATCTGATTTAAAGTCTGACAAATAATAGCTACATTTTTGACTGCCAGTGTCCATGAAAATATACGTTTGTGCTATATTTTCATTATAATATGTAGCTATATATTGTTAGACCGTTGAGCTAATGGGCAGAGACATCTTTCTTCTGCTGAAGATTATACAAGTATGAGTTTTTACAATTTATGTGGTATTAGATCACAGCACAGTAATATTTTAATATTTCAAAAGGAAAAAAAAAGGGGGGGGATGTATCACAGGTATGCAAGGCTCCAATAGTCAAGATAGACAGAAATAGATGTCCTTTAAGTAATTATGAATAATAAGAACAGAACAAATCAGATCAGACAGCTTTATAACTATTTACTAAATTTGGACAGGGTAACTTCAGAGGGGTTGTGAAACAATGTTTCGATTAATCGCAATTAGCTTCTCCCAGAAGTCTCTCCACTTCTCCTTGTGAGCTCTCGGAAAGAGAAGTCACTTCTCTCTCTAATTTGAAAGAAGTGAAAGCCCTGTTGTCATATTTTGTTTTTGTGTGAAGCAGAAAGCACCTACATTTGTATATTAATTAATAAATATCAGAATGTCTAAAATCGTTTTAATTTTAATTTTTTCAGCCTGGGATAACATATTCCATCACAGGATTATCAGATGCAGCTGATTATTTCTCAATTAACCAAGATTCTGGAGTTATAACATTGAAAAAACTGTTGACTAACGATCCATCGAAAAGAGGTAGCTTTGAGGTATGTATTCAAGGCTCAGTTTATACTGGATACCTGTTTTTCAAGGTTCAATATTTATGCTGGATACCAGTTTATTCAAAATTCAGTTTATACATGATACCAGTTTATTCAAGGTTTGGTTTATACTGGATACCAGTTTAATCAAGGTTCGGTTTATACATGATACCAGTTTATTCAAGGTTCGGTTTATACTGGATACCAGTTATTCAAGGTTCAATATTTATACATGATACCAGTTTATTCAAGGTTCGGTTTATACATGATACCAGTTTATTCAAGGTTCAATATTTATACATGATACCAGTTTATTCAAAGTTCCATTTATACATGATACCAGTTTATTCAAGGTTCGGTTTATACTGGATACCAGTTATTCAAGGTTCAATATTTATACATGATACCAGTTTATTCAAGGTTCGGTTTATACATGATACCAGTTTATTCAAGGTTCAATATTTATACATGATACCAGTTTATTCAAAGTTCCATTTATACATGATGCCAGTTTATTCAAGGTTTAATATTTATACATGATACCAGTTTATTCAAGGTTCGGTTTATACATGATACCAGTTTATTCAAGGTTCGATTTATACTGGATACCAGTTTATTCAAGGCTCGGTTTATACATGATACCAGTTTATTCAAGGCTCGGTTTATACATGATACCAGTTTATTCAAGGCTCGGTTTATACTGGATACCAGTTTATTCAAGATTCGGTTTATACTGGATACCAGTTTATTCAAGGTTTGGTTTATACTGGATACCAGTTTATTCAAGATTCGGTTTATACATGATACCAGTTTATTCAAGGTTTGGTTTATACTGGATACCAGTTTATTCAAGGCTTGGTTTATACATGATACCAGTTTATTCAAGGCTCGGTTTATACATGATACCAGTTTATTCAAGGCTCGGTTTATACTGGATACCAGTTTATTCAAGATTCGGTTTATACTGGATACCAGTTTATTCAAGGTTTGGTTTATACTGGATACCAGTTTATTCAAGATTCGGTTTATACTGGATACCAGTTTATTCAAGGTTTGGTTTATACTGGATACCAGTTTATTCAAGGTTTGGTTTATACTGGATACCAGTTTATTCAAGGCTCGATTTATGCATGATACCAGTTTATTCAAGGCTCGGTTTATACATGATACCAGTTTATTCAAGGCTCGGTTTATACTGGATACCAGTTTATTCAAGATTCGGTTTATACTGGATACCAGTTTATTCAAGGTTCAGTTTATACTGGATACCAGTTTATTCAAGATTCGGTTTATACTGGATACCAGTTTATTCAAGGTGGGGTTTATACTGGATACCAGTTTATGCAAGGCTCGGTTTATACATGATACCAGTTTATTCAAGGTTCAGTTTATACTAGATACCAGTTTATACTGGATACCAGTTTATTCAAGGTTTGGTTTATACTGGATACCAGTTTAATCAAGGTTCGGTTTATACATGATACCAGTTTATTCAAGGTTCGGTTTATACTGGATACCAGTTATTCAAGGTTCAATATTTATACATGATACCAGTTTATTCAAGGTTCGGTTTATACATGATACCAGTTTATTCAAGGTTCAATATTTATACATGATACCAGTTTATTCAAAGTTCCATTTATACATGATGCCAGTTTATTCAAGGTTTAATATTTATACATGATACCAGTTTATTCAAGGTTCGATTTATACATGATACCAGTTTATTCAAGGTTCGGTTTATACATGATGCCAGTTTATTCAAGGTTCGGTTTATACTGGATACCAGTTTATTCAAGGTTTGGTTTATACTGGATACCAGTTTATTCAAGGTTTGGTTTATACTGGATACCAGTTTATTCAAGGCTCGGTTTATACATGATACCAGTTTATTCAAGGTTCAGTTTATACTGGATACCAGTTTATTCAAGGTTCGGCTTATACATGTTTCATTGTATATTTCCTTTATTACTTGAGAATAAATAATGAAACACTATGATGACATTTTCTGTATACTTAAGTAGAGTTTTGTACTCTTGTCTGTCGTCAGTGATTTCAACTTATAATGGTTTATGATGAATCTTTGAGATTCTAGACTGGAAAGGCCTTTAAATATTGAAAGTATATATTAGATGTTTAAAGTATAAGCTAACTTTATTTGATATTTTGTAGACAATTGACATGTAGTAATCCATATTCTGTTTTATGATAATAGATTGAAGTTCAGGCAACCAGAGATTTTCCAACTGGTACCCAGACTATCAAGGAAATTCTGAGAGTGACAATAACCAGAAATGTTAATCCACCAGTTTTCAATGCCACAACATACTCATCACCACAGATACCAGAAAAATTTGGTCTTGGATTATCTATTGTTCAAGTATTTGCAACTGATGCTGATGCAGCGGTAGGTACCAGTCATAAATGGTCGGTATTATTTAATTACCTTGACCGCATGAAACATTCAAGTATGTTTTTTGTGCTCATACCGGTACTCAGAAATTGACAAATTAGAATAATGTATTCAGATAGACACATAATTTTCAGATTTGATTATTTGAAGAAATGTTCATTATAACTTTGGTACTATTACCCTGAAATACAGTGTTCTGATTGGATGATTCAGAGGTTTTCTGATTGGATGATTTTTTTGTATGTGTAGAAGACTTAAGTTTTGCTGTTTGTACGGTTACTTTTGGAGGACATTATATCAGATCTTGCGATCATGAAACTCTTTGAGTATATTTTGATGTTTGTACGGTTACTTTGGGAGGACATTATATCAGATCTTGCGATCATGAAACTCTTTGAGTATATTTTGATGTTTGTACGGTTACTTTGGGAGGACATTATATCAGATCTTGCGATCATGAAACTCTTTGAGTATATTTTGATGTTTGTACGGTTACTTTGGGAGGACCTTATATCAGATCTTGCGATCATGAAACTCTTTGAGTATATTTTGATGTTTGTACGGTTACTTTGGGAGAACCTTATATCAGATCTTGCGATCATGAAACTCTTTGAGTATATTTTGATGTTTGTACGGTTACTTTGGGAGGACATTATATCAGATCTTGCGATCACGAAACTCTTTGAGTATGAGTTTCGTACTCATATTAAAAAAATCATCAAATCATGTCACTTTAAATATGAGATACAGTGTTCTAATTGACTGTTTTTCGAGTACAATTGCAAAAATCGTACTCAGAAGTTTTATGAATATAAGACCTGAATTGTTGTTCTTTTGTTTTGTTTTACTTTATTGTTTTTCCTTTTGTTGTTTTTGTATCCAGATTTTCTCTTTATTAAAACATTCTCTTATGTTTGTCTAGTTTTCTGCATGAATAAATTCCTATTTGGGAATGTAAAAATAGTGTCTCCCTTTTCTATTTGGTTGTAAGATTTGTTAGGAAATTATGTAAATATGCATTTTTTATTGAAGGAAAGAATTTAAAAAAAAACTGCTTTTTACGTTAACTTAAAAAGATATGACAGTTCTAAGTATCCGAGAATTTGGGATTAAGATATGACTGAAAACATTAAACTGCCAAAAATGTCCATACAACCTTACAGAAATACCTCCCCAAAAGGGACATAACTCTTACAAAATTTTAATTTCGCTAAGACAGAATTTGTTTCCATTAATTTTGAGAAGGAAGAAATAACACAATGTACTTAGATCAGTGATGATATTTATCATGGTAGTTGGATTTACAACTACCTGTGCAATCAGTGCCTATCTTCACTAAAGTCATAAGTTCAAATCCTGTTTATGTCGGGGTGTACTCTACAGCATTAAGTGATAAAGTGTATCAGTTACTTGTGACAGATCAGTGGTTTTCTCCGGGACTCCGGTTTCCTTCACCAATGAAACTGACAGCCACGATATAACTGAAATATTTTTGAAACCATAAACCAACCTATTTATCAATGAAAAAATTGGAAAAATTTGTGAATAAGAACAAATGTGAATTGCAGTGCACAGCAAATCAAAATAAAGCAATAATATTTAATCATTTACAGGATGTGTTGACATATAGTATTGTGCCTAGTGCAGGAGTTACAGATTATTTCTACATGCAACCATTTACTGGTGAAATTTCACTTGCTAAATTGTTGACAACTGATAATGGCAAAGCTACAACATACAGAGTAAGTAAAATAAACATTCCTCAAAAACCAAACTAACCAGAACATAATTAATGAAATCATTGTTAATATGGACGACTCCTTAAGCTATATGAGTTGTTTACTTTAAGTAATTTTTAATTTTTGATAATTGAATTCAGAAACAACATACTTGACAACTTTATTTAATCATATATATGTCTTATGTCTATCTCTAGATTTTCCTTACGAGACAAGGTAGCACTTCGATTATTGAAACTCCATTTTTATGGAGCGGATGTGGTCGAGTGGTCTAGGGTGCTGGACGTAAGGCTAAGCGATTGGTGCTGCAGTGTATCAATGTTGTGAGTTCAAATCCCGTCGAGGGAAGAACAAAACTTTGACAGCTCAAAAATCTAATTCTAACTCTGTTTGGTTTAATTTTCAGACGTATATATTTAATATTTAGTATTAACCTAGTATCACAAATAACTTTGAGATCCAGTGGGACAGATATATTGTATGGTTATCACTTGCTTAGACGTTTGTATAATATACTTTATTTCCTGTGGCTGTATAATGAATTCTTCATTATCCTATACAATATATTAAAAATTGCTGAATTAGATTGCTGTCAAATTATAATATTAAGTATATATGTACCATCTACGCACGCTTAGACACATGTCTTATGTTTATCTGCAGATTTTCTTTACGAGAAAAGGTAACACTTCGATTATTGAAGCTCCATTTTTATGGAGCGGATGTGGTCTAGGGCGCTGGACGTAAGGCTAAGCGATTGGTGCTGCAGTGTATCAATGGTGTGAGTTCAAATCCTGTCGAGGGAAGAACAAAAATTTGACAGCTCAAAAATCGAATTCTAACACTGTTTGGTTTAATTTTCAGACGTATATATTTATATATATATATATATATAAACAAATAATTTTGTGAGAGGGTGTGGGAGACAAATGTTTTTGTATAAAAAATAACCTTTAATTTGATACTTAATTTTGTATCTGGATAATACACTTAAAAGAAAATTTAATCAAGCTCCTCATTCATCTTCACTGGGAAAGATTACACAAGCTAGAAAGTCTTAATGTGTATTACTCCTATTCTTAGTATGTTTAACTAGTTGGCTAAATTATCATAATATTTTTAATCGCCACAGTGAATTTCCGCCAATTTCCCTTCAAAGGTCATTACAGACGGAAATTAACATTCTAAAATAAATTTGATGTATTGGTCATAAGCTAAGAGAGAAGAGATTCTCCTGTTACCAGTAGATTATAATAATACCCCACTGTCAATATTAAATTTTCAAACTTCCAAGTGGAGAAATATCATAATCCACTGGTAGCAAAAGAACAATATATATATATATAATACTCATTTCTTTTCAGTTTAATGTCAGAGTGTCAGATAATTCTAATCCAGAAAAAACAGATACATCTGAAGTAATTGTGTCCATATCCAGAAATCTTCAATCACCACGTTTTACAAACGATGTTCCTCCCTATGCGACGTCCATAGACTACAACCAAGCACCCAATGTTGTAATATTTACAACAACTGCTACAGATCCTGACATGGCACCATCGGTAATATGTAATGTTATGTCTTCACTATTTTTGTAATATATATTTTGAATAAAAAAAAATGTTGATAACAGTATTACTGTAAATCTTGGCATTTTGTGTAATTTGTATTGTTATGTTTTCAACAAATTCTTTTAATATTTTTTATATCTTTTGGATTAAAAAAATAATAATTAACAACAGTTTTACATTATATCGTAGCATTGTGGGTAAGAATTAAAAACATATTTTATGACATATTTTAAATATTTATGACAATTTGATATCTAGATTGATATTATTCATTGTAGCCTTTCCATTTTGGGAGTATTTAAATTACTTTCTATTATAGAGTCGTTTACAATTTGAAGTAGCATATTTTTCATCAGCACCTAGTTACTTTACTGTTAATCCTACCAGTGGAGAAATATATGTATACAACAGTAACTTGCAGACGGCCACAGAAAAGACATACGTTGTAAGTTAAAAGCTATTTAAATTATATACCTTAGTTATATGTTGTGTACTATAAATTGATTTGTCAATTTTATCCATTTTAATAATCTGAAGAAGTGTAAAATTTGTTTAACTGATGAAAACATCACAAAAGTTGAGAGAATTTAATTGTTTTTAAGAATTTTTTAGTTAAACTGGAGATTATTTTATATATTTAATTTTGATTTACAGAGATATGTGTTATTGTATTTTAAATCAATTATATTGTATTTGTTCTGAACACTGAAGAACAGTAATTTTTCATTTATTGAAGAACTGTTTGCCATTAGTGGAATGGGAAAAGTTTTCTCTTACGGAGCACCAATCTTTGATTGCTCAAGAATGTATAGGCCTGTTCTAACTGCCAGGTTTTATAGATGATTGTGTTGTCAAAACTTTTATTTATTTTGTTTTGTATTGTTTTTTTAGTCCTTGTCTTCTAAAATGAACTTATCATTTTAGATATGTGTAAGGGTTATCAACTTATCATTTTAGATATGTGTGGGTTATCAACTTATCATTTTAGATATGTGTGGGTTATCAACTTATCATTTTAGATATGTGTGGGTTATCAACTTACCATTTTAGATATGTGTGGGTTATCAACTTATCATTTTAGATATGTGTAAGGGTTATCAACTTATCATTTTAGATATGTGTAAGGGTTATCAACTTATCATTTTAGATATGTGTAAGGGTTATCAACTTATCATTTTAGATATGTGTAAGGGTTATCAACTTATCATTTTAGATATGTGTAAGGGTTATCAACTTATCATTTTAGATATGTGTGGGTTATCAACTTATCATTTTAGATATGTGTGGGTTATCAACTTATCATTTTAGATATGTGTAAGGGTTATCAACTTATCATTTTAGATATGTGTAAGGGTTACCAACTTATCATTTTAGATATGTGTAAGGGTTATCAACTTATCATTTTAGATATGTGTAAGGGTTATCAACTTATCATTTTAGATATGTGTAAGGGTTATCAACTTATCATTTTAGATATGTGTGGGTTATCAACTTATCATTTTAGATATGTGTGGGTTATCAACTTATCATTTTAGATATGTGTAAGGGTTATCAACTTATCATTTTAGATATGTGTAAGGGTTATCAACTTATCATTTTAGATATGTGTAAGGGTTATCAACTTATCATTTTAGATATGTGTAAAGGTTATCAACTTATCATTTTAGATATGTGTAAGGGTTATCAACTTATCATTTTAGATATGTGTGGGTTATCAACTTATCATTTTAGATATGTGTAAGGGTTATCAACTTATCATTTTAGATATGTGTGGGTTATCAACTTATCATTTTAAATATGTGTGGGTTATCAACTTATCATTTTAGATATGTGTAAGGGTTATCAACTTATCATTTTAGATATGTGTGGGTTATCAACTTATCATTTTAGATATGTGTGGGTTATCAACTTATCATTTTAGATATGTGTGGGTTATCAACTTGTAATTTTAGATATATGTGGGTTATCAACTTATCATTTTAGATATGTGTGGGTTATCAACTTATCATTTTAGATATGTGTGGGTTATCAACTTATCATTTTAGATATGTGTAAGGGTTATCAACTTATCATTTTAGATATGTGTAAGGGTTATCAACTTATCATTTTAGATATGTGTGGGTTATCAACTTATCATTTTAGATATGTGTAAGGGTTATCAACTTATCATTTTAGATATGTGTAAAGGTTATCAATATGCTTCTATGATTTTTCAGTTAGAATTGGAACTGTTCCGACAGTGTGGTATTTTGTGTTTTTCATTTGATTTCAGCTTGGTGTAGTTGTATATGATATTGCTTACCCTGAAGACAGAGATGCAACGAAC
The DNA here is from genome assembly GCA_963383655.1 of Bathymodiolus septemdierum. NCBI lineage: Eukaryota > Metazoa > Mollusca > Bivalvia > Mytilida > Modiolidae > Bathymodiolus > Bathymodiolus septemdierum. The sequence continues at coordinate 51,079,835 of OY726522.1, read as the reverse complement.
ATCACTATTACTGTCGATCGTAATCCATCTCCACCTGTGTTCAATCCACAACAATACTTACGAACCATCAATGAGAGCTACCCGATAGGTCTTAGCTTGGTACAATTAAGTGCTTCTGATCCAGATAATGTAAGTAAAGTGGTATTGTCTTATAGTAACTCTTTATAGCACTCTGGAAATTCATAATTTTTTACTATGACTACTTGTGCATTACAAATATTGAAAATAAATTGAGCATATCTGAACAACACAGTACTTCATGAATGTGTATGAGCACATGAGTGAATTATTTCTCATATTAAGAATGTAAGAGTAGTAATTAATATACAATACTTGGGCACTGTCGAAGCATATAGGTAATATGTGTATGAGGCTTAGAAACGGGGCGTTTCGTGCCGAATACACATATTTACATATATGCTTCGACAGTGCACATGTATTGTATTTATCCTGCAATTTTAAATCGTAAATAAACGTTTACTGGACGATGATAAAAGTATTTGAAATAATTTTGTGTATGTATTTGAAAACAATATCCCCGATGTGCCCCGATGAGTTCCGGAGTGGGCAGAGCTTACATTTGTATGTTCTATTTATAACTGACCGATATCAAAATAAATATTGGGCAGGCTATATTGGTCGGTAAATGTGGTCATTGCAGGATAAAAAGATTTTATTATTTCTCATATTAAGAATGTAAGAGTACTAAGTAATTAAAAGATTTTATTATTTCTCATATTCAGAATGTAAGAGTACTAAGTAATTAAAAGATTTTATTATTTCTCATATTAAGAATGTAAGAGTACTAAGTAATTAAAAGATTTTATTATTTCTCATATTAAGAATGTAAGAGTACTAAGTAATTAAATTTTTTTATTATTTCTCATATTAAGAATGTAAGAGTACTAAGTAATTAAAAGATTTTATTATTTCTCTTATTAAGAATGTAAGAGTACTAAGTAATTAAAAGATTTTATTATTTCTCATATTAAGAATGTAAGAATACTAAGTAATTAAAAGATTTTATTATTTCTCATATTAAGAATGTAAGAGTACTAAGTAATTAAAAGATTTTATTATTTCTCATATTAAGAATGTAAGAGTACTAAGTAATTAAAAGATTTTATTATTTCTCATATTCAGAATGTAAGAGTACTAAGTAATTAAAAGATTTTATTATTTCTCATATTAAGAATGTAAGAGTACTAAGTAATTAAAAGATTTTATTATTTCTCATATTAAGAATGTAAGAGTACTAAGTAATTAAAAGATTTTATTATTTCTCATATTAAGAATGTAAAGAGTACTAAGTAATTAAAAGATTTTATTATTTCTCATATTAAGAATGTAAGAGTACTAAGTAATTAAAAGATTTTATTATTTCTCATATTCAGAATGTAAGAGTACTAAGTAATTAAAAGATTTTATTATTTCTCATATTAAGAATGTAAGAATACTAAGTAATTAAAAGATTTTATTATTTCTCATATTCAGAATGTAAGAGTACTAAGTAATTAAAAGATTTTATTATTTCTCATATTAAGAATGTAAGAGTACTAAGTAATTAAAAGATTTTATTATTTCTCATATTCAGAATGTAAGAGTACTAAGTAATTAAAAGATTTTATTATTTCTCATATTCAGAATGTAAGAGTACTAAGTAATTAAAAGATTTTATTATTTCTCATATTCAGAATGTAAGAGTACTAAGTAATTAAAAGATTTTATTATTTCTCATATTCAGAATGTAAGAGTACTAAGTAATTAAAGATTTTACACTGTTGTTTCTACTGTTATTTCCACTAATTAAACGTCTTAAAAACAGGAACTTGTTTTTAATTACGGGATACCAAGTGATATTTTTAATTTGGACGACAGTGTCTTAGTATTTCACTGGCCTCTATGTATATATATATATATATAATATATGCATATTATACACTTACAAATCCTGCTTTTTTTAGCTCACCTGGCAAAGGCCATGTGAGCTTTTGCCATCACTTGGCGTCCGTCTGTCTTATGTCGTAAATTTTCACATTTAAATCTTCTCTTCTGAAACCACTGAACCATTGATGCTTTATTATAAATCAAAATGAGCTCAAATTTTAATTGAAGATACATGACAATGAGTTGTTTAACATATATTACAGGGTTTTCTGTGAAATTTTTCTTTCAACCGATTATGCAAAGTAGGCATATTTTGATAAAATATCACATTTAAATCTTCTTCTCTGAAACCGCTGAACCAAGTTAGACTAAATTTGGCTAGGATGGTCATTGGGTGCTTCCCTTTAAAAAAAATTGTCAGAAAGCCCCACCCTCCATTCAAGATGACGGTCATTACTAAAAATAGATATTTCTTTAATTTAAATGAGCTTTGGTTGGCCAACTTTCAAAATTATTTGTATCACTCCCATTTTCTATAAACCTTGTCAAATGGAAAACCAGATGAGCTATTTCAACCTCCTGAGAACCTGTAGTTTTAATTAGGTTACCATGGAAATATAGTAAATAAATTGTTGCCAGATTTGATCAACTATTATTTTATGATGTATTAAACTTTCATTCAACAAATGTATACATTAAAACTTTTAATTTAAATGGCTATTGATAATTGAAGCAAAACATGAGAACAAGGTTACATGGATTTAAAGCTAGTAATGTTGTAACTTGATTTTTTTTTTAGCATGGGCTGGAATATTCCATCCGCAGCAGCAATCCACAAGGGGCAGAGAACTATTTTAGTGTCGATCAGTATAGTGGACTGATGAATGTGATAAAACCTCTCACTGATAATCCTAATATATTCCAATATCAGGTACAGTTATTGCCCTTGTACAAGAACTTTGTTATCTCCTAGAGTAGGTATTGGACTAAAACATTTAACCAAACTGCAGCTTGTATTCCTACATCATACTGGTCAATGGATAAATATGTCCAACCAAGTACCAAGGAAGGTTACTGTTAGAGAGCTTCTGGTTTATATTGATAAATTGATGATAAATTTATTTTTCTTCCATAATTGAATCTCTGAAATAGAAATTTTGACTTTAAAGCAGTAAATTTTACCTTGATGATAATCATGAAATATTCATATTAGAAAAAATAGTGAGCAATTTTGTAATAATAAAAAAGGGGGGGGGGTTATAGTGTTTAACAACACTTTCAACAATATTTTGGTTATATCATGGTGGTCACTTCTTATTGGTGGAGGAAACCGGAGTACCCAGAGAAAACTTCCGATCTGTCGCAAGTCACTGACAAACTTTATCATAGAATGTTGTATCAAGTACATCTCGCCTGAGTGGGGTTTGAAATCACAATATTAAAAAAAAGGGAGTATATTTTTAGGAAGCTATGCAAAACCTGTATTCCTTCTATCCACATTAAGCTTAATGCAAATTATTCTAAAGAATAATTAACCTTATGGTGAAAATGAATTGCACAGATATTATTTTTTTTCACCTCTCTAATACATGTCTTAATCTTTAAACACATCAAACATTGTCTTGCTGTCTGCTCTCTGTAAATATTTCATGGAATATCTTCTCGTTATAGATTTTTGTCTCAATAAAGGACCGTGGAGATCCTCCACAGACAGGAAATGACGCTAATGTCACCATCATCATTATCAGAAACAGAAATCCACCGTCTTTCACGTTGCCAACATATGAGAAAACTATAAAGGAAAATGAAACTGTCGGCAATATAGTGGAGACAGTTGCAGCTAATGATAATGATGGAACAGTAAGGCTTATTTTGATAATAATTTAAAAATCAACAACTGTGCCTTTTTATAATACATTGTAAATATAAACGAGGAAACATATATACTGTTGTTGATTTGTTTTGCGAGAAGCCAAAGACTTTGAAATTGATTTCTGCTGCTTCTCAGTTAAACACACAGCATCCATTAATGACTGGGTTGCTCTTAGTCAGGAGTCTGAGTGGAGAGACATATTCTAGTGAAATATCACTATGAAAATCAACTTTACTTGTAGGGCTAGTTTAGACATCATTATCATCTTGTTAATGAGTAACTTGATATACTGCGGTTTTGTGTGCTATTTGTGGTTTTGATGCTTGCAAATGATTTCTCTTGGTATTTATGTCTTTCGTTGTGCACTAGACTTCGCGGTTTGATTGAACCAATGAAAACCATGAAAACTGGTATTCAACGAATAAAAATGAATTTACAGTAGATGAAAATTGACAGCAGTCTGTCACTCACTCACTCATTTTACTACTAAATACATCTGATTTTACTGTAAGCTTGAGTTGTCTGCCTTCATGGTTTGAACACACCTTCATGATTTGAGCATATCTTCTTGTTTGAGCATGCCTTTATGGTTTTAGCATACCTTCAGATTTAAGCACACCATCAGAATTTGAACACACCTTCATGATTTGCACATACATGTACCTTCATGATTTGAGCCTATTTTTTATATTTTATAGGCTACACCATATGGACAGCTTACCTATAGGTTAACACCAGATTCTGATAGTAATATGGATGTTTATTTTGCCCTAAATGTGAACAATGGACAAATCAGGATATTACAACCATTGACTGGAGAAGATGTACCATATTATCAGGTATAATGACAGTCAGATTACTTTGTATAGGGTTAAATTATGTAAGCCACTCATACAAACCATGGGTATGAAGATCTTTTTTTTTAATTTTACAATTGAAGAAGATATGACAATTAAACGAATTTAAGATGAAACAAAGCATCCCCCCTTTATTGATATAAGAAAGAATTCAAATTATGATTCTAAATTGTTCATTTTTTGTTAAGTGATCACCTGTCTTAAATGGCCATTTTTTTTAAATTGTTTTGGGTGATCATAGAAATCAGGTTTGAATGTATTACACATATATAGCAGACACAAAGTGTCTACTCTATTTTGAAATCTACAGAATGCACACAAATAGTTGTATAATAAAAAAATAATTTGTACAGTCAACACAACCTGCTCAAACAATCATTCTAAGTCAATTATTGTATAATGAACACAATAACATGAAATGTTTATAATCTTCTAATTCATTTGTGCACAACTGACAAGTTCTTTTATAGCTAATAATACCTTGTTAAAATATTTTGTTTAATGAAATAGTCATATATACACTGATAATGATAATAATATTTTCAAGGGTCGAATCTATGCAATTGATGGTGGAATACCAGCCAAGACAGCTACCGCCATTGTTAAGTTCAATATTGATCGTAATTTGAATATTCCTGTCTTTGGTCCATTGTCGTACGCCAATCAAATATATGAGACAGAACCATTAAGGACTATGGTTATAGATGTTAATGCTCAAGATGGAGATAGAATCGTAAGTGTTTGTTTTTCATCATCTTTTTATGTACTAATTATTGTATGTATTTTTTCCATTCAAACTTGTGTTGTTTATTTAAGTTATCTTGTTAGATCATAGCATAAGAATATGTGTTAAATTATCAATGAATGAATTGTGTATTTAAATGTTATGTATGTATTTTGGCTATTATTTCATAGATATTAATGACAAACTTGCTGAGATCATGGTTTGACTCCAGCCCAGCCTAGACCGTAGCGATGGTATAATTCTTTACATGCTTCCCCCTCCCCTCTCTTTCAACAATCATTCACTCAATGGTTTGTGCAAAACAGGTGAAAATTAGAATCTGTCAAAATAGATTACAGCTAAAAATAGGATTAACAATTTGTACCACGATCGTGAAAATATTTCTATATAATTTTTTCTGCAAATTGCCAAATTCACAAATAATCAAATCTGTTATTTAGGTTTTAATTTTAATATTTAATATTCTTTTTCATTTTATGTTCAGTCGCCATACAAAGATATAACCTACGCACTAACAGACACTACTCCACAAAACAGAGGAAGTTTGTTCTTTTCCATGGATAGTAATACAGGACAGATTGAAGTTAGCCAAGATCTGTATGACGATGTAACTGATACCAGATTCTATACTGTAAGTCTGTCAAAAAAATGTATAAAATAAAGGAAACAACAATTTTATAAGGTTTCAGAAAATCGTGAATATGTACTCTGAGAATTTTGTTTATTCCTTTACCAGGTTAAACTTGCATCTGATTTTTAGTTTGCCTCGTTATCTTAAATGCAGAATAAGTCATTGTCTTGAATAACTCGAAGTAAAAATATCGTCATTTCATAGTAATTGTTTGTTAAATTTGCCTTGATAACTCTAATAATTATATAATTCTTATCTTACTAAAATAGTAGATCTCTTTAACTTCAACACAATGGGGTTGACAAGATTTAAGATATAAGTCTACCAACTTAAGCAATCATATATCACTGTAAATGTAAAACACAAGGAAGACATGGCATTATGATCAAAAAAAAATTATGACTACAATTTTTTTTCTTGTATTTGAAAATCAATTGATAAGAACCAGGGTTTTATTTGATACAGTTTTCTGATTTGTTGTTTTTATGAATATGAGTACAAAATATGTGCTCAAGAAGAGTTTGAAGATTCCAAAAGAGTAATCAGAATTGGTAAATCGAAGGACAGACAACACAATGGTCAAAAGAGTAATCAGAATTGGTAAATCAAAGGACAGACAACACAATGGTCAAAAGAGTAATCAGAATTGGTCAATCAAAGGACAGATAACACAATGGTCAAAAGAGTAATCAGAATTGGTAAATCAAAGGACAGACAACACAATGGTCAAAAGAGTAATCAGAATTGGTAAATCAAAGGACAGACAACACAATGGTCAAAAGAGTAATCAGAATTGGTAAATCAAAGGACAGATAACACAATGGTCAAAAGAGTAATCAGAATTGGTAAATCAAAGGACAAACAACACAATGGTCAAAAGAGTAATCAGAATTGGTAAATCAAAGGACAGACAACACAATGGTCAAAAGAGTAATCAGAATTGGTAAATCAAAGGACAGACAACACAATGGTCAAAAGAGTAATCAGAATTGGTAAATCAAAGGACAGATAACACAATGGTCAAAAGAGTAATCAGAATTGGTAAATCAAAGGACAGATAACACAATGGTCAAAAGAGTAATCAGAATTGGTAAATCAAAGGACTGATAACACAATGGTCAAAAGAGTAATCAGAATTGGTAAATCAAAGGACAAACAACACAATGGTCAAAAGAGTAATCAGAATTGGTAAATCAAAGGACAGATAACACAATGGTCAAAAGAGTAATCAGAATTGGTAAATCAAAGGACAGACAACACACAATGGTCAAAAGAGTAATCAGAATTGGTCAATCAAAGGACAGACAACACAATGGTCAAAAGAGTAATCAGAATTGGTAAATCAAAGGACAGACAACACAATGGTCAAAAGAGTAATCAGAATTGGTCAATCAAAGGACAGATAACACAATGGTCAAAAGAGTAATCAGAATTGGTAAATCAAAGGACAGACAACACAATGGTCAAAAGAGTAATCAGAATTGGTAAATCAAAGGACAGACAACACAATGGTCAAAAGAGTAATCAGAATTGGTCAATCAAAGGACAGACAACACAATGGTCAAAAGAGTAATCAGAATTGGTAAATCAAAGGACAGACAACACAATGATCAAACGAGTAATCAGAATTGGTCAATCAAAGGACAGACAACACAATGGTCAAAAGAGTAATCAGAATTGGTAGATCAAAGGACAGACAACACAATGGTCAAAAGAGTAATCAGAATTGGTAAATCAAAGGACAGACAACACAATGGTCAAAAGAGTAATCAGAATTGGTCAATCAAAGGACAGACAACACAATGATCAAACGAGTAATCAGAATTGGTCAATCAAAGGACAGACAACACAATGGTCAAAAGAGTAATCAGAATTGGTAAATCAAAGGACAGACAACACAATGATCAAACGAGTAATCAGAATTGGTCAATCAAAGGACAGACAACACAATGGTCAAAAGAGTAATCAGAATTGGTAAATCAAAGGACAGACAACACAATGGTCAAAAGAGTAATCAGAATTGGTCAATCAAAGGACAGACAACACAATGGTCAAAAGAGTAATCAGAATTGGTCAATCAAAGGACAGATAACACAATGGTCAAAAGAGTAATCAGAATTGGTCAATCAAAGGACAGACAACACAATGGTCAAAAGAGTAATCAGAATTGGTAAATCAAAGGACAGACAACACAATGGTCAAAAGAGTAATCAGAATTGGTAAATCAAAGGACAGATAACACAATGGTCAAAAGAGTAATCAGAATTGGTAAATCAAAGGACAAACAACACAATGGTCAAAAGAGTAATCAGAATTGGTAAATCAAAGGACAGACAACACAATGGTCAAAAGAGTAATCAGAATTGGTAAATCAAAGGACAGACAACACAATGGTCAAAAGAGTAATCAGAATTGGTAAATCAAAGGACAGATAACACAATGGTCAAAAGAGTAATCAGAATTGGTAAATCAAAGGACAGATAACACAATGGTCAAAAGAGTAATCAGAATTGGTAAATCAAAGGACTGATAACACAATGGTCAAAAGAGTAATCAGAATTGGTCAATCAAAGGACAGACAACACAATGGTCAAAAGAGTAATCAGAATTGGTAAATCAAAGGACAAACAACACAATGGTCAAAAGAGTAATCAGAATTGGTAAATCAAAGGACAGATAACACAATGGTCAAAAGAGTAATCAGAATTGGTAAATCAAAGGACAGACAACACACAATGGTCAAAAGAGTAATCAGAATTGGTAAATCAAAGGACAGACAACACAATGGTCAAAAGAGTAATCAGAATTGGTAAATCAAAGGACAGACAACACAATGGTTAAAAGAGTAATCAGAATTGGTCAATCAAAGGACAGATAACACAATGGTCAAAAGAGTAATCAGAATTGGTCAATCAAAGGACAGACAACACAATGGTCAAAAGAGTAATCAGAATTGGTAAATCAAAGGACAGACAACACAATGGTCAAAAGAGTAATCAGAATTGGTCAATCAAAGGACAGACAACACAATGGTCAAAAGAGTAATCAGAATTGGTCAATCAAAGGACAGACAACACAATGGTCAAAAGAGTAATCAGAATTGGTAAATCAAAGGACAGACAACACAATGATCAAACGAGTAATCAGAATTGGTAGATCAAAGGACAGACAACACAATGGTCAAAAGAGTAATCAGAATTGGTAAATCAAAGGACAGACAACACAATGATCAAACGAGTAATCAGAATTGGTCAATCAAAGGACAGACAACACAATGGTCAAAAGAGTAATCAGAATTGGTAAATCAAAGGACAGACAACACAATGATCAAACGAGTAATCAGAATTGGTCAATCAAAGGACAGACAACACAATGGTCAAAAGAGTAATCAGAATTGGTAAATCAAAGGACAGACAACACAATGATCAAACGAGTAATCAGAATTGGTAGATCAAAGGACAAACAACACAATGGTCAAAAGAGAAAGGACAAATAACGATCTACAACGTTTTATGACAAAAGCTTATAAAAATATCCTGACTTTACACAAGAACAAATATATCACCAAACTGATCTGGTTAAAGGGATCTAAACTCTTCCTTTTGTCAGCTAGTTTTCCAGTTCATGTCAATATTATATGCTAAATTACAGAATTTTTGAGTGAAAGAACATTTCGTTGAAGTATTTTTCCTTATAAAAAATATACATCTATATCATAGATTTACAAGAAGGGTTAAGATTATTAGAAAAGTATCATTTTACCCCTAATAACCATTATATCATAGATTTACAAGAAGAGTTGAGATTATTAGAAAAGTATCATTTTACCCCTAATAACCATTATATCATAGATTTACAAGAAGGGTTGAGATTATTAGAAAAGTAACATTATATCATAGATTTACAAGAAGGGCTGAGATTATTAGAAAAGTAACATTATATCATAGATTTACAAGAAGGGTTAAGATTATTAGAAAAGTATCATTTTACCCCTAATAACCATTATATCATAGATTTACAAGAAGGGTTGAGATTATTAGAAAAGTAACATTATATCATAGATTTACAAGAAGGGCTGAGATTATTAGAAAAGTAACATTATATCATAGATTTACAAGAAGGGCTGAGATTATTAGAAAAGTAACATTATATCATAGATTTACAAGAAGGGCTGAGATTATTAGAAAAGTATCATTTTACCCCTAATAACCAAACTGTGAAAACAAAGTTTAAATAGTCTCAACAATTCTACAATCACGTCTCACCTCAACTCACTGAACCAAAAGAAAGACCACACCTTAATGACATTAGAAATCCAGGTCCTGGCTTGGGTCAGGCACAAAAATGTGGAAGGGTTAAATCAGTTAATGGGATCATTGATGAAGAACAGATAAATAGTTTTCCAGTAAATATGATGTAACTTTCTCTAAATTTTTTTCAGTTCCTAGTATCTGCTACTGATGGTGGAGGTGAAACAGCAGCCAATCAGGCTTCAGTTAACATATCTGTCATTAGGAATTTGTTTCCGCCTACTTTCCAAAATGAGCCATACGATGCAGACATCAACTTTAATGTAGCCAATGGGGCTTTAGTTACCAACGTTGTACAAGCAACAGACCCAGATACTGATGTAAGTATTGTTTAGAACATGGAACTTGTAGGTTGTCATTTGTTTTGTTTCTTCACCTTGAATCACATTTTCAGATTTTGAGCTTTCCTATTTAAAAGTTATTTTTGTAAGCCTTACTTTCTATATTTCTTAATATATATATACATGTATAAGTAATCAAGCTAGTTCTGATGACGAAATTGAAATATTTTATTGACCTAAATTAGAAATTGAATTTCCATTGAATAAACATGTTCCTAAAGAACATATGCAAATTACGCCTAAATTTCATATATACAGACTTTTAGTCAAGATAATATTATAGACCGGACATGAAACGTCACTTCAAAAATCTGGTCAGAGTTTGCAAAAGTTTTTTGTTAACTTCATATTGAAGATTCTCTTAAAAGCTAAAAAAAAAATCCCTTTTTATTATTTTATTTTTTATCTTTTAATTACAAATTGAAGATTTCACATAAATCAATGCAGAAAATTAAATATATGTTGCTATATGCAATTTTTTTATTTTAGAATCGTTACAACACAAACTCAGTACGATATGCCATCACAGACAATGCCGAAGCTATGGCTTTCTTCCAAATTAACAGCTTCAGTGGACAAATCACCACTAGAACAAGTTTAGCTGCATCCAAGTTAGAAGAATTTAAGGTATGTAATTATTATTAAAGGTTTACAGAAGAGAAAACCGTCACATCAAATTGTGATGCAGTAGTCCCTCTCTTGTAAGGCCATTCCTTCTGTAATGAAAAAGTGACCCTATAAGAGGGTAGCTTCTCTTGAGGAGGGAAATTTTGTAGTATTTTAGTGCATCTGAGATTTGGCCTGATAAAAGAGTGGCCATTGGTGGGACGGGTCTTATAAGAGGGGGACTAGTATACTGGTATTTATTACAATAAAGCATAACAATAACAAAATCTTAAGATAAACAAACTGTGACAAAATTTTACAAGCAAAAACTTCAGAAGCAGACTTAAATCCTAATGGTTAAAATTTACATCTGCAGGTCATATTGATATGAGAAATATATACACAATATATGTAAATTGTCGGAAAATATATAATTTATTTGTACAAGCTTTAGAAACATGTAGAAAAGTGAGCCTTTGGCAAGCTTTCCTAGACTGTTTCACAGCGAGTCCATATTAGTTTCATATTTAACAACAATGTTCGTATATTGTGTTTATCCTGCAATATCTAAAAGACCAAAACAACTGCCAAATTGTTTGAAAATAGCTAAAACAAGCGTCGATCTAATCATTTTCAATGGTGTCATCGGTGATGTCACCGCTTATACTGTTACCGTTACTTTCTGTCGCTCTTCATGAATCAGGTACCAGAAATGTTTTATTAGGTCCATGACTAAATAACACTGAATTTTATTTGCCCTCCTCTTTTTGTACTTAAAATCACATAAATAACCTCCAAATTAAAATACAGGTAACCTTACCATCATAAATATTTTTTGAAATTTGGCCAACCAGAACACAGTAGCAAATATATACAGTATTCTGATTGGATGATTATGGAGTAGGAATCTTGTACTTGAACATGTTGGGACATTGAAATTATGAAAAGGAGCACATGGTTTTGAGGGCAGAGTGCTTTATCCCTCCATGTCCTTCTAGCAAGGACATTTTTATAGATAGCAGAGTTATTTTTTTTTTTATACTTTTCTTCATAGCTCAAAGTTGTGGCAACTGATGGTGGAACTCCAGCATTGACAGACACTGCCACAGTGACAGTGGCTGTAGAGCGTAACTTAAACAGTCCACGATTTACCACGACAACTTACAATAAAGCTATATATGAGACACAGATACCAGGTGTTGACTTCTTACCACTTCTAGCTAATGATAATGATGCTGCTGTAAGTATAACAAGAGAACATTTGAAGAAATTTTTTTGTCACAAATTTTCAATTACGTAAATTTTACTTTTGTACATACTCTTGTAAAATTCAAGGGACCGTCATGGTTGTAATCATATGGTAGTTCAGTTGGATTTACAACTATCTATACAATCAGTGCCTATCACCACTAAAGTTGTGAGTTCGAATCCCATTCATGGCGAGGTGCACTCGATACAGCATCAAGTTTGTCAGTGACTTGCGGCAGGACAGTGGTTTTCTCTGGGTACTCTGGTTTCCTCCACCAATGAAACTGACCACCATGATATAACTGAAATAATGTTGAACGTGGCATTAAACACCATAAATCAAATCAAGCTAGACTTGTAAAATTCAAATCCATGATATCTGTTCCTTTGACAAATGAGGATTTAGTTTGTCTAGGAAAGTTTGCCAATTATGTTTTACCCATCATATAATTTTTTTGGGGTAATGATAATGTTGTGTTTTAATATTTGATGACATCAATTAGTAATTTTACTGAATGTAGTTCATTGATGAGGTGTGTCTTTATTTACAGCATAATCTGTTTTGATATCTTAAGTTAACAAAGTTATCTTTTTTTTCAGGCTCCTTTCAATACAATTAACTATTATCTCAGTGGCAACACAGAGGCAATGGATTTCTTTGGTGTTAACCAACAGTCAGGACAGATTTATCTGAAACAATCACTCCTGGAGAAATCACAAAAAACATTTACAGTAAGTTGACAATACATAGTTTAAAATGAGGCAGTTACTTTTTTTTATTCAATATAACTAAAAATGATTATTTAAGCAGGATTTATATTTGTACATAAATGCATGCACGATATATTTTATGTACATTTTTAATTTTATAAACTTATAATTTTGTGTGTATGTGTGTGTGTGTAACTATGACATAGAAACTACAGGGACAGGCAAAAAGTATACGTCATTAGAATATTTTTACTAAAAACCACCTTTAAAATGTATTATTCCAATGCCAGTTCTTGTTTGATTTCGTTAAAATTGTTATCAACAAAATCAGAATTGAATGTAGCCCTATAATTTCAACCTAATTTTGTTAATGTAAGAATTTTAATAGTTTAAGCTGCATCAGTAGTGTAAAGGTTAGCGTCCTTTCCTCATATATGCGGTAGATTGTGTCTTTCCCAGAAATTATAGCCACAGCCCTAGATGAAGCTTTGTTATTATTCCTTTGTAAAACTTGTAAAGAATTTTCAAAAAAGATTATTTTCTTTCTCTTAATTTTCTTTATTCGATGAAATTTTTTTTTTGTTTTTTTTTTGTTAAATGATCTATAATGTATAACTAACTTGCCTATTAAAATATATCATTGAAGTTTACCATGCTTGATGAACATTGAATGGAGAAAACCAAAGCATATTTTCTATTAATAAGTATGCATAAGTTTTAACCAAGTTACAACGATTTGCTTGTTATAGATTTATTTTTGTTACAGTTCAGTGCCTGGCTATCAGATGGAGGCTCCACTTCTAAAACATCACCTGTTAACGCAACAATTACTGTTACTGTGATTAGGAATGACCATACGCCTCAGTTCCAGAATTTACCATATACAGGAAGCCTGGACGAAAATAACCAGCAGTCTGGATTTGTAATATTTCAGGCCACTGCCACAGACAACGATCCTTCGGTGAGTAATATAAATAGTAGTTCTATTAACTTGACAGTGTCAATTAAAGGGTGACATTGAAGAATATGGAGGCTGTCATGGTCGTGATCGTATGGTAGTTGGATTTACAACTACCTATGCAATCTGCCTATCACCACTAATGTTGTGAGTTCGAATCCCGCTCAGGCGAGGTGTACATGACACAACATTATGTGCTAAAGTTTGTCAGTGACTTGTGGCAAGCCCTTGGGATTTCTCCAGGTATTCCGGTTTCCTCCACCAATAAAACTGGCCGCCATGATATAACTAAAATATTGTAGAAAGTGGCATTAAACACCATGACCCCCCCCCCCCACCTGCAGAAGATGTATCAAGTATTTGTAAATAAACCTCTGACTTGGTTGTCTTACACATAATTTTCAAGAGTTTCTCTTTTTGAATTATAACAGAAGTTTCTTTTTTTTTAAATGGATACAAAGTAAACATTGAATATTTCTTTTTTTGCAATTTGTATGTTAATATTTTTGTTAAATATTTCAAGAAAAAACTATAAATAATGTTAATAATAATAATAATAATAAGGTAAATGAACACCTGGATTTCCAACCTCATATGTCATGGTCTTTTTTGTGTTCAGTGAGTTCAGTTAAGATGAGAGATGATTGTTTGTATTGTTGATATTGGTGGAATTGATGACCATCACTGTTTAAACTTTCTTTTCATAACTGTGTACTCACTTATTTGGTAATGCTTATAAGTTCAGTAATTTTCATAGTAAAACACAGAATTTGTTCTATTTTTAAGGATTTTCACCCTAATTTACATTCAGTTTTTCTGAGAGAAAAAAATATAGATTACCAATTGTAAATTATTTAGTAAGATTTTAAAGTGACTTATTTATAGATTGATTGATCAATGTTTAATTTCATTTAAAAATCATCTTGTAGTTCACATTTTTATAGATTTCTAATTTCATGATGAAAGATTGTGCTTTATTTGTCAAATTAATTAATATTTTTTTAATTTTTTTTATTATATATCAAATTTTATTATAGTGTATGCATTTGTAATTTGATTACAGAATCACGATTTTGGAACTGTACAGTACAGACTTATTGGTGATGGAGGGGCATCTAATTACTTCAGTATTGACAACAGTGGAAATGTCAGACTAAAGAATATTCTACAAGGTTCACAATTAACTGAGTTTAGTGTAAGTAGACAAAATTGATCATGTGACCTGTTGTCATCACATGTGCCTGTGTATTTTTCTGATTGTTTTTATTTCATTCATTTCTGGCCCAAATTAAACCAAGCTTTATGGAGGAATGTTCATTAGATGGTCCACTATAATATGTAAATTTATGGGTTTTTTTCAGTTGCTCAGAAATCCAAAATGGCCACCACGTCAGGATATAGTTTAAAACATGAAAATAAATATCCCCCAAAAGTTGTTCTTTATTAAACTGCAAAAAATAGATACCATGAAGATTAACGTGTTGACAGTAAAAAATTCCCATTCACAATAAATTCTTCAAGAAATTCATTTCATATTGAAGTTCTTAAAATGCTTTATGAAACATATAAATGAGTGACTCACATCAAAAGAAAATAAACAATCTACTCCACTCAATGATATAAAAATGAAAACCATTTACTTGTACTACTATAATGCCATGTACATTATGATGTCACATATTCCATTTTATTTGCAGTTACGGATTGAAGCTTATGATCAAGGAACGCCACCGAAAACAAACACAACTGTGGCTATAGTATCTGTTACACGTAACTTCTATGAGCCGGCCTTTAATTCCACTAGTTACAATGTCAGAATACCAGAAACTCAACCATTGGGTGATGTTATTATTAGAACTTATGCAACAGATGCTGATGCACTTGTAAGTATATCTGGTACAACAAATTTTATAGTAAATTAAACATGCTTGTAAAATGTAAAAATCTTTTGTCCCAGGAGTGGATTGAATACTTTGCTGTGTTTATATACATATTTTATCCGACAGCAAAGGTTTTGGGATTGTATTATGGTATGGATGTGTTGTAGCTGCTGATATGTAACTCTTACTTTGGTCAACATTGCAAAACCTGACATGTAATTTCTGGGATAGCATAGCACCGTCCAAAGTCAATTCTATATTTCTATACTTGTAGTTGAGATAGCGGAACATAAAGGCAGAGACCTTAAGAGTAGGATGTATTGTTGACATCGTTTTCTATCTGTAGATTCAAAAATCTTGTTTTGTAATAGGGCTCCTAAAGGTATATTTTATGGGTCCAAACAAAGGTGGGGATCAACAACAATGTAATTAAAATTATATGTTTATTGTATATATTTTTTTACACTTTTTCTTTGGCAAACACTAACAACATCCTGTTTGGAGTCATATCAGGAGTACATATTTTCAACTGACCAATCAGCAATGAGCCTACTTTTTTTTTTAAACTTAGTATGCACTAAGAGCTGTTGTCAATATATTTAACTGTTTTACATAATATGAGACAGGCAACCTGTTTGAAGGACATTTTATCTACTGTACGCCACTCTTCCGTCGGGAGTTTCGTAGAGATATTTTTTTATTAATTTATTTCAAGTTTATTTCGATTTTGCATAGAGTAAATAATTAAAGAATTGGGAATTTTTCATTGAAATATATTTCTTTTGCATTTTTAAATTATCAATTGATCTATTTTTTAAACTTCCGGTGAACAGATATTTGGCTATCAATATAGAAGGGAAAATTGGACAGCCTACCTTTATAAGGACTTTGTCCTTTATTATTGGACAGTCAAAGATGAAAGAAAGGCTACCTGACATGAATAATATGGATTAGGCACAGCCTACAGGCGAGCATCGCATCTACGCATACTTTGTTCTCCATTTCGACTTACCCAGTTAATTCCATTGCAAAGGAGATTTTTTGGGCCGAGATATATTGAGGACGACTTTTTTTTAGGGCCAAGATATATTGGGGACGCCTTTTTTTATGGGCGAAGAAGGTCTAACGATTGTCCATTTTTTAAATAAATTAATTGTTTCATGTAAAGAAGCTGTATGGGTTCCTTTGTAAAAAAAAATTGTTATTTTTAAACTGGATAGTTATTTTTTATTCAAATGAATAGACTATTTCCGGTGATTCACTCCGATTGTTCATTCTATGCTGAAACTTAGAATCCACTTCCGGTTGGTATTGGTCGTATATATTCATCTCCTTACACACATGTTGCTGTTTAGCTCGCATCTTACGATGCTCGCTATGAACAGGAGTTGGTTAGATGTTAGTGTATTGCAAAAAAAGAAGATTTTTTTTTTTTTTTTTTTTAAAGATGCAAGCAATATTTTATTTTAATTCAATTGGGTCTACACTAAATCCTATGTTTGGTAGATATTTGTAGCAGTTTGATGTTATGCTAGCCTATCTTTTTAATAATTTTAAAATGTTTTCAGTTAAACTTTTTAATATTATTTCACAGGCTCCAAACAATGTGATAAGATATGCTATAACAGCAGGACCAGAGGACATGGATTGTTTTATTATAAACGAGGTCAATGGAGATCTTATGCTGAAAAGACCCTTGTTGTACAGCCCATGTAGAGCTAATCGATTTGAGGTAGGCAATTGTTAATGATATTGTATTATGATGCATTTAATTTCAATAAGGCAGCTCAGAATGAATTTACATTTGTACTTAATCAACGCTTTTGATTACAGTGTAGTTTTAGAGACCTTTACAGAGACTTAAATTTTTAAAATTAATATTTCCATGGAAACAAGATATTTTTAAATATTATAATAGAGCATTTCCTATAAGTTTAAAAAGTTTATTTTGACTGATGTTGCATAACATACTTTCTCCTTGAAAATTTGGTTTGCCCTAGAGAGGCTAAGCATACAATTATATTTGTACACAAGCAGCAAGCAGATGAGAGAGAAAAAAATTACGGAACAGGATATTGGGGAATAATATCCCTCTCAGTATATTATATTTTTTCTTTAATTTTGATACTATTAAGTGTCAGTGTGATATATATAGAATAATGGCAGTTTGATGATCGAGACAGACATTTTTGGACTCACTAAGAGACTAATGATAATGTGGAGGCCTTCAATACTGATGTTATTGTTTTATCGGTAACATAATGTGTTTGACGTCACACTTGACTGATCATTTCCAGTATCAGAGTCAGTTTGTTGTTACTTACAATATCACTGGATGAGATCTAAGGAAATGTCTCCAAATTACTGACAAATTTTTATTTTATTTCTCAGATGACAGTGACAGCAACAGACCAGGGAACTCCAGTTCTAAATAAGAATGTACAAGTGATTGTTGATGTAGATCGTAACTTATTCCCACCAACATTCACTAACCTACCGAGGAATGTGTCCATAAACGAGGACCTTGAAATAAACATCAATGTCTTCACAGCTTCAGCAACTGATCAAGATACACAGGTATTGATTGTTTATTACCTGAATGGTATGGAGTTATGGTGTTTAATGTCACTTTCAATAATATTTCATTTATATCGTGGCGGTCAGTTTTATTGATGGAGGAAACCGGAGTACCCAGAGAAAACCATGATCTGCCACAATTCACTGACAAACTTTATGACATAATGTTGTATCGAGTACACCTCAAACGGGATTCAAACTCAAAAAGTTAGTAGTGATAGGAACTGATTGCATAGGTAGTTGTAAATCAACCATATGATCACGACCACGACAGCTCTTACCTGAATGGAAAGTTAAAAAAGACAAAGTTTAAAGTTATTGATATGGAATTTAAAATAAATAAATGTATCCCAACATTAGAATGCAGAATAGATTGTTTTGTTTTTAAAGTCAAATTAGAGATATGAAGAGAAGTTGTTATGTAAAAGGTATTTAACAGTATATGGTCTGTGAACGTTGCCGTCAAACAAAATAATCAATCAATGATATGTGAAATTGGTTCCTACTTTATTTTTATTAAAGCAACATTATTTTTCATACTATGTAAGTTATTTTACTTTTGACATTTTAAATAAATGTTAGAGAAACCTGAAGTGATAATCAAGAATGGATAATCTAGGAATAAAGGGAACATTTGAATTGGGCACAAAGACAAGGGGTTAGGGTTTGGTGTTTAACGTCACTTACAACAATATTTCAGTTATATTGTGGCGGTCGTTTATTGTTGGTGGAGGAACCTGGAGAAAACCACCCACTTGCAGCAAGCCACTGACAAACTTTATTTTATATTGTTGTCTTGAGTACACATTGCCTGAGCGAAGGACGAACACAAACAAAGCAAGAAACACAATGCAGAAAAACTTAAATAATGAGTAGCATATTTATTTTTTGTTGTTTTAATTTTGAAAATTTGTAAATTGGACCTATAATCTACATAGACTTTTCATACAGAATATATTTTATATTTTATAAACAGAAAATAACCAGATATTATAATTATCATTTCAGAGTCCATTTAAAGATTTTGCTTTTAGTATGATTGGTGATGATACTGCCCTGACGTACTTTAAGATAGAACCAACAGGAGAAATCACTTTAAAGCAAAAAGTACTGCCTGACTCTTTGGAAACATACAAGGTAAAAATAGAATCCACTGGAAACATAACTTTAAAACGATGTGTTCTTTCTGACTATTAGATACAAGATGAAATGAGGTCTACTTGAGATTTTACTTTAAAACATAACATACTACATGACTTTATGGACAAGGAATACAAAAAAACACAAATGAGAAAATCCATCGAAAGTTTCTGTTCGTTGCTTTATATATTCTTGAATTTGTAGTATATAATAAAAACCTACTGTATACTAAATTAAGTGAATTTTGAAGATAATTTAATATTACCTGTTTTCTGGAAATAAAACTTGAAGAATATATTTTCACATATTTAATAATGTTCCTTGAGAGACAATTCAACAAATTTTTTATCAAAATATCTACTTATGAAGAGACAGTGTCTGATGGTCAACAATTCAACCAATATCAACAAAGCGACCCTGTTTCTTTTTTAGTTGAGAATTGCAGTTAAAGATGGTGGAACGCCAAGTCTTTCATCTACAGCAACATTACGAGTAGATGTATCAAGAAACTTGTACAGACCTGAATTCAGAGAACTCAGTTATGAGACCACTATTGCCGAGACCATTCCCACTGATGTTTCTATTGTACAAATAAATGCTACAGACCGGGACTCAAAGGTAATACGCTTGTTCAAATTGTATGTATTCCATAAAAATTCTGGTAATATTCTGTGCATAAAAGCATAAGTTTTTTTAAACAATATTAAACCATGAAGTGGGATTTTTTTTTTTTTCATAATTTATTTTAAAATGACAGATTTGTTTTAAAAAATCTTATGCTTTTATGCACAGAATATTACCAGAATATTTGATTTTGGGTATGGTAATGCTGCCTCTCACATTCATCTTTGCCTTTGATAAACAGAACATATTGTTGATGGAACTATTTATGCAGGATACAGAATATTTGTTCTTATCACAGAAGCTAAAATTAAAGGCTGCCAATAAATTTTATATAATTAATGTAAATAGAAATTTTTAGATATTGTTAAAATGGGGCACAAAAAATAATCCAGGAATAAGTGCAATCAAAGCAATTATCTGGAAAAAATGTTTTTTTGTGATTTCACGTTTAACTTTATTTTACATATGTTCATTTTGTAATATTTTCAGTCTCCTCACAACAAGCTGACTTACGAGATAACAGGGCCGTCTCTAGCACAACAATACTTTACTATTACTTCTAGTGGACTTTTGGTGGCAAGACGTTCATTGATTGACGACAATACTGACACATCTCCATATCTGGTATGTTTAAGATTTACATATAAAGAAAGTTAAGCTGAAGTTTAAATGATGAATAACACACATTTTTTAAGTGATGATCTACAGTTATATATTTCTCACCCCTTGGATAAAGTAGTCCGTTAATTTAGGTGAAAAAGATTTTTCTATCTTACCCCGGCTCCAGGGTAAGACAAGCTACACACCGTTTTTCCCGCAAAATTGTTTTCCATTGTTGAATTAAATTGTCAATTTATAGTGTCTTGGCAGTATTTTTAATGTATTTCACAATAAAATACAAAATGTATTTTATAAATATATTATAAATGCTACTACAACAGCAATAAATGCCTGTAAAAAAGTTATTTGACGTTGGTCAAAGGGAGGTAATTTTTTTTATTTACGTTAGTTACCTAACAAGGGAAAGCACTCTATATTTTCTCAATGTAAGCAAATATTGACACGATAGAAAGAGATGAGAAAAAGAGGCAAACATCGTAAAAGGTGCAAGATGTTGTTATTGTAGAATCTATCATAAGTTTGTTAACTTTATTATTTTGAACCTCTTTAAAGTTGTAAAATGAAAATCTTGTTTTATTTTATTATGTGGCATTTTGGTTCGCAAATTAATGTGCCAAACTACACAAAAAGTAAACAAGCATTGACACGGTAGAAAGGGGTGAGAAAAAGAGTCAAACACCGTAAAAGGTGCAAGATAGTAAAATCTGTGACACCTGAGGGTGTCACAGATTTTACTATCTTGCACCTCTCCCGGTGTTAGACCCTATATATCCTAACCGAACCCTAAATAAAACAGAATCCTGTCTAAACCAAAACCTTAATAAAACAGAATTGTGTATAAACCTAACTTTAAATAAAGTTCCAATGTAGGAAATCTTTATTAATTTAACCTGTATTAACTGTCAAACACCTGTCTATTTCAAACTCAGATGTTGGTCCCCTGGTGGTTCAGTTTAGACAGGTTTCTCTTTTTGACATTGTAACTGAGTAGATACAGTAAGTAATTGGTTGTGTATATTACATACATATACTCTTTTTTTAAATCTTGTGTATAATACTAATCCAAGCTAGTCAAAATAAACATTTGTGACAAAAAAAATGAGCATTATGTGCAAGCAATTACAGCAATTTCAACCAATTTATTATGATAATACACCATATCTGAGTTTCTGGCTTTTCCTTTTTAAATCTATAATATATGATTAATTTGTCCAACCGACGTGACACTGGACAAACAATGAAAATATAGAAGGAAAGAATTTTGTTGTGTGTCCCAGATCTCAAATAGACGGAAAAAAAATTACCAGGTGCAGAAAGGAATTTTAATATGATACCAAAAAAAACATGTTTTGAGTGAGCTATTTTATTTGACATCTCTACGTAATAAATGTCATAAGTTCACTTCCAGAGTATAACATAAATATTTGGCATTCTTTCACTACCTTTAGGAACTTTAAAAATGAGTTTAATCTCATAAAAACTAGTTCTTCAAGTAAACAAGGTTTTTATATTCTGTTATTGTAATATGAACATGTTAGATTTTAAGAATTATATGCGTTATTACGGTTGATTAAATATTTGAAATCAAATTGATACAAGCAAATAGCAGAACACAGATATCGTCTATTACAAATGTAATATATTATTCATCATGTTTCACTGTTCTTTTTCTCCCATTGAACATTGTCTTTTCTTATGTTTCCACCACTTCTCCCTGTATCAGTTTTTTCTTATTTTTAATAAAAATTAAATAAAAAATCAAACTTTTATTTTAACATGTAATTACATTTTTTGCAGATGACTGTCATGGTGAAAGATCAAGGAACGCCAGTTCGGTCAAGTGTTACGACTGCTAGTGTACGAATCAATGTCAACAGGAACATCAACTGTCCACAGTTTAGCTCAAATTCTCCATCATCTTATACGATCAAGCAGAACCAAACTACTGCTGTATTTGCTACTGTAGATGCCACAGATAATGATGCACCTGTGAGTTTTATTTCATGGGGAATTTAACCTTGAAGCTAAAATGTCATTGTACTGATATCAACTTTAATGTTGTGTTTCTAAATATCCTGCTCGTATTAATAATAACAAGGCATTTTTACAGTGTTTATTTAATTTTTGCAGTACTATGTTGTATTTTCAAGTGAAATCAATTCAGATAATGGCAATGATACCTTTGATTTAGCATATTTTCAGATATATTTTACTCTATCTTAGCCATCAATCTTTCCCTATTTTAGCCAACAATTTTCCCCTATCTTGGCTGTCAATCTTGCCCTATCTTGGACATTAATCTTTCCCTATCTGTGCCATCAGTTTTGCCTTATATAGGATATCATACTTGCCCTATCACGGCCATTAAATTTTGACATACCTTATTGTCAATCATAAATCAAGCAAGATTTTGTATAGTAATATACAAAGCAAATTTCATATGTCTTAGCATTTATTATATAATTTTGTTTTTCCTCTTTCATTTTACAGAATACACTATTCAGTACAATAACTTATCAACTAATCGGTGATGACGATGCCACTTCAATGTTTACTATCAATGTGAATTCAGGAGCCATATCAAATCTATTTGCTCTTTATTCAGACAATGGACGTACTTATCAGGTAATTAATATACATAGAGATTAAAACATGACCTTTTCCATATCAGCCCGAGACACAGTCGAGGGCTGATATGGGTCGAGTGATGATATGGAAAAGGTCATGTATTAATCTTTTTATCATATATTTTGACAAATTGTTCGATGAAACAAATAA
The DNA here is from genome assembly GCA_963383655.1 of Bathymodiolus septemdierum. Lineage (NCBI taxonomy): Eukaryota > Metazoa > Mollusca > Bivalvia > Mytilida > Modiolidae > Bathymodiolus > Bathymodiolus septemdierum. The sequence goes on along the minus strand of OY726522.1, from coordinate 51,056,048 downwards.
GCAAATTGAAATAATTAAATGCTTAAGTGTGTATTCAACAGATACATGATCAGAACACTATTCTCAAACACGATCATTTCTACCCCCATAAATATTAATGGCAACATTTCATATGAAGGCATTTTGAAACATAGAAAATATAGATGTGATTCTTTAGTGTCGTTTATTTTATTTATCATGAATTATGATGAGGGAATTGCCTGTGAATCGTTTTCATTCAAAATCATTTTACGTTCTTCGTTATATAATCATCTATCATCTAACATTTCTGTGATTTTTATTTAATGTGGTCTTCTTGATGACAATTTTCCCCTCAACTCGATTTGTTAATATTACGGACATCCTTACTGTCACACTGGTCACTTCCACCGATTCTTGTTGATGCGATTAGTTGGCAAGTAACAAGGATAAAAACGGTACGTTTAACAATTTACGTTGGGTTTCATATTCTTCAAGAAGTGTGATCATCATAATTTACTTCCCGTGAAATGTGATTAGTAAACAGTATTTTTCGTGAACCATGATGAGACCCATATCTCCCACTCAACATTGTGTGTCGGTTAATGTTTATAAACAGACGTTACCAGAAGTAACTTGCACGAGACGCACTATTATGGGTTTTTTACACGAGACGTCTCTCAGCCTGGGGGTGAAATTATGGCTAGTTTGCTTCCTGTCATTACACATATGGAAAAACTATCATATTAATGCCAAGTATATGATAAATTACATTTATCCACCTCTTATAATGCCTCTCACCCCTTAACAGATTTCAGATGCACTGAGATAGTAAAATACTGGTGAATTGTCCCATTCAGTAGAGGCCACTTTTTAGTTGCAGAAGGGGTGGCCTTATAAGAGCGGGACTATATTACTTAAATATGAAATCAGTGTTGAGGTTTGTTTTAACTCTAGTTATTGCAAATTATCAATAAAAGCAATAAAAGTGCTGTTTCTTTACTTAATTTGTGTCTAAAGTAGTATATTCTTGCATGTTCATTTACATTCAAATACTTTCATACTAGTTAAATAGTACAGATACAAATGTTTAACTTTCATACTAGTTAAATAGTACAGATACAAATGTTTAACTTTCATACTAGTTAAATAGTACAGATACAAATGTTTAACTTTCATACTAGTTAAATAGTACAGATACAAATGTTTAACTTTCATACTAGTTAAATAGTATAGATACAAATGTTTAACTTTCATACTAGTTAAATAGTACAGATACAAATGTTTAACTTTCATACTAGTTAAATAGTACAGATACAAATGTTTAACTTTCATACTAGTTAAATAGTACAGATACAAATGTTTAACTTTCATACTAGTTAAATAGTACAGATACAAATGTTTAACTTTCATACTAGTTAAACAGTACAGATACAAATGTTTAACTTTCATACTAGTTAAATAGTATAGATATAAATGTTTAACTTTCATACTAGTTAAATAGTACAGATACAAATGTTTAACTTTCATACTAGTTAAATAGTATAGATACAAATGTTTAACTTTCATACTAGTTAAATAGTATAGATATAAATGTTTAACTTTCATACTAGTTAAATAGTACAGATACAAATGTTTAACTTTCATACTAGTTAAATAGTACAGATACAAATGTTTAACTTTCATACTAGTTAAATAGTATAGATACAAATGTTTAACTTTCATACTAGTTAAATAGTATAGATATAAATGTTTAACTTTCATACTAGTTAAATAGTACAGATACAAATGTTTAACTTTCATACTAGTTAAACAGTATAGATATAAATGTTTAACTTTCATACTAGTTAAACAGTACAGATACAAATGTTTAACTTTCATACTAGTTAAATAGTACAGATACAAATGTTTTAACTTTCATACTAGTTAAATAGTACAGATACAAATGTTTAACTTTCATACTAGTTAAACAGTACAGATACAAATGTTTAACTTTCATACTAGTTAAATAGTATAGATATAAATGTTTAACTTTCATACTAGTTAAACAGTACAGATACAAATGTTTAACTTTCATACTAGTTAAATAGTACAGATACAAATGTTTTAACTTTCATACTAGTTAAATAGTACCGATACAAATGTTTAACTTTCATACTAGTTAAATAGTACAGATACAAATGTTTAACTTTCATACTAGTTAAACAGTATAGATACAAATGTTTAACTTTCATACTAGTTAAATAGTATAGATACAAATGTTTAACTTTCATACTAGTTAAATAGTACAGATACAAATGTTTAACTTTCATACTAGTTAAACAGTACAGATACAAATGTTTAACTTTCATACTAGTTAAATAGTACAGATACAAATGTTTAACTTTCATACTAGTTAAATAGTACAGATACAAATGTTTAACTTTCATACTAGTTAAATAGTACAGATACAAATGTTTAACTTTCATACTAGTTAAATAGTACAGATACAAATGTTTAACTTTCATACTAGTTAAACAGTATAGATACAAATGTTTAACTTTCATACTAGTTAAACAGTACAGATACAAATGTTTAACTTTCATACTAGTTAAATAGTATAGATATAAATGTTTAACTTTCATACTAGTTAAATAGTATAGATACAAATGTTTAACTTTCATACTAGTTAAACAGTACAGATACAAATGTTTAACTTTCATACTAGTTAAACAGTACAGATACAAATGTTTAACTTTCATACTAGTTAAACAGTACAGATACAAATGTTTAACTTTCATACTAGTTAAATAGTATAGATACAAATGTTTAACTTTCATACTAGTTAAACAGTATAGATACAAATGTTTAACTTTCATACTAGTTAAATAGTACAGATACAAATGTTTAACTTTCATACTAGTTAAATAGTACAGATACAAATGTTTAACTTTCATACTAGTTAAATAGTACAGATACAAATGTTTAACTTTCATACTAGTTAAATAGTATAGATATAAATGTTTAACTTTCATACTAGTTAAATAGTACAGATACAAATGTTTAACTTTCATACTAGTTAAATAGTACAGATACAAATGTTTAACTTTCATACTAGTTAAATAGTACAGATACAAATGTTTAACTTTCATACTAGTTAAATAGTATAGATATAAATGTTTAACTTTCATACTAGTTAAATAGTACAGATACAAATGTTTAACTTTCATACTAGTTAAACAGTACAGATACAAATGTTTAACTTTCATACTAGTTAAATAGTACAGATACAAATGTTTAACTTTCATACTAGTTAAATAGTACAGATACAAATGTTTAACTTTCATACTAGTTAAATAGTACAGATACAAATGTTTAACTTTCATACTAGTTAAATAGTATAGATACAAATGTTTAACTTTCATACTAGTTAAATAGTACAGATACAAATGTTTAACTTTCATACTAGTTAAATAGTACAGATACAAATGTTTAACTTTCATACTAGTTAAATAGTATAGATACAAATGTTTAACTTTCATACTAGTTAAATAGTACAGATACAAATGTTTAACTTTCATACTAGTTAAATAGTACAGATACAAATGTTTAACTTTCATACTAGTTAAATAGTACAGATACAAATGTTTAACTTTCATACTAGTTAAACAGTACAGATACAAATGTTTAACTTTCATACTAGTTAAATAGTACAGATACAAATGTTTAACTTTCATACTAGTTAAATAGTACAGATACAAATGTTTAACTTTCATACTAGTTAAATAGTACAGATACAAATGTTTAACTTTCATACTAGTTAAATAGTATAGATACAAATGTTTAACTTTCATACTAGTTAAATAGTACAGATACAAATGTTTAACTTTCATACTAGTTAAATAGTATAGATACAAATGTTTAACTTTCATACTAGTTAAATAGTACAGATACAAATGTTTAACTTTCATACTAGTTAAATAGTACAGATACAAATGTTTAACTTTCATACTAGTTAAATAGTACAGATACAAATGTTTAACTTTCATACTAGTTAAATAGTACAGATACAAATGTTTAACTTTCATACTAGTTAAATAGTATAGATATAAATGTTTAACTTTCATACTAGTTAAATAGTACAGATACAAATGTTTAACTTTCATACTAGTTAAATAGTACAGATACAAATGTTTAACTTTCATACTAGTTAAATAGTACAGATACAAATGTTTAACTTTCATACTAGTTAAATAGTACAGATACAAATGTTTAACCATCAATATTGTGTTGTCAGAAGATATCAGAGGTTTTTTTTATGATGAGCATTAAAGAATGAAAATTCATTATCATGATTCATGAATCACAGAACTAATTCTACTGATTATTATGAATAATTGGACAAAGACCCTCCTTAATCATGATTCATTGAGAATTAATCTCATTGATTATTATACCAGAAGAAATAAACTGTTTATTCTTATGTTTTTTATTTTGATTTGTTTCAGTTGCGTATCCGGGCAACAGATGGTGGAACTCCTCCTTGTTCTACAGACCGTGTGATATTAGTTACAGTAGATCGTAACTTACAACCCCCAGTATGGTCTAGTACAAACACACCAAATAACTATGTTGTAGAGATATTTGAAACACACTTAGTTACCACTCCAGTAAAAGTGTTATCAGCGACTGATGGCGATGTCAGGGTAAGATATGAGAGATAACTACAGGAAAAGGGGGAAGAGGGTAAACATTTCCAGTGTTCCCTTATATTGTACATATTAATGGTGAAATGTATCTTTTTGGAGTGTTCATATCATTCCATCATAGGCATGGCTGAATCTCTAAAGATAAACCAGTTTAAGTGTAAACATGGTTTTCATAATAAAGTATTTGCAGAAATATCATTATACATAAAATAATACATTTGCAAATATTGTAATTGCTAGGTCACCTACATATATCATTTGATGGAAATAGAACTCTGTAATCATTAGAAAAGACAGCTTTGCAAGGTTTAGGTTTATTGTACTTGATTCACACAACTTCCTACGATATTTCAACTAAAATTGTGGCTGTTTGTTTTATTGGTGGAGGAAACAGGAGTACCTGGTGAGAACCTGCCACAAGCAACTTTTATTACATATGATTGTAACAATTGGATCTTACCTTGACGGAATTAATCTCATAAGCATCAGTAGTTATCAGTATTGATTGCATAAGAACATTGAAGTTCAATTACCATCAAATCATGGCCCCATAATCCCCATATTGCAAGGTGAAAACAAGTGAATTAAAGGCATACAAATTGATATACAGTCAGGATTCTGTTTTATTCAGGGTTCAGTTTAGACTGGTTTTATCATATACATTAAGAAGTAAAATTGGCAGTAATGATTGACAGTCCAACTGATTACTACAAATGATAATTATCCCTTAAAGTACAGAAGAAGGTCTCAACTAGTACAGTCAAACCTGCCTATGTGGTCACCTCTATTAAACGGTCTCCTTTTTCTTGTTTCTGCCATTGAAAATTTCTTTTAATTGGTAACCTGTCTTAAAAGACCACTTAGTCTTTGTCCTAAAGGTGACCTCTTAGTACAAGTTTGACTGTACGGTATATTTTATTTCAGACTCCAAATAATGATGTCTACTACGAATTTGCTCCAGCATCACTCCATCAAGGTTTGTTTACAGTAGACCAGAATGGTGCGGTATATCTACGTGGCAGTATGATTGGTCAAACTCCTGTACAGTATAATGTATGTATCATTATTGACATTATTAATTTTCCTTTAAATTGGAAGCCATTGATTTGTAGATGAAAAATTAAAAAAATTCATGAAATTTTAGTAAGGCTAAGAGGTTTACTGAATGTCTACTGACTTATTCATATTTCATATGTCTCTCCTAAAGATTCAAAAGTTTCATTTAAATCCTAATTCTAAATGTAGTATTACTATATTTTCAGTTAAATAACTTCCATCTTTTTTCCTACAAAAATTGTCCTGTAGCTGATGCCAAGGTGGGGTTTATTAGGATTTTTTTTTATATTTCAGAAACATCCATTTTTTTTTAATGCACATTAACATGATGTTTATGCATTGTTTATCTTTTAATGATTATGAAATAATAAATTTACAATTTTTTGTTGTAGAAATTGGATCATGTTCCAATTAAGTAAGACCCAAAATACCACCTGTTTATTTTATTATTTACAGGGTCGTAAAATATATTTGTCTGCATGTGAAACATTGGTTATTTTGAGAATGTGCAAAAATAAATGTTATTTTTCTATTTTTCTTTTTTAGCTGACAGTATATGCTCGTGACAGGGGAACACCATCATTGAGTAGTCCCCTGGGTACTCTTACTGTCAATGTTGTGAGGAATACACTCCCACCAGTTATTACAAACTTACCTAATACAACGAATATCACAGCTTCTCAGCTAGTAAATCAAGAATTATTCAGAGTCACTGCCAGGGATGATGACACCAGGGTAGGCTATATATAACTATTTTTCTGCGATATATTTCTCCTTTTCTCAATGGGGCATTTTGGCTGCGATCTTGTGGTAGTTCAATTTACTTCCAACAAGATTTAAAAAAAACTGTTATTAGTAATTTTTTTTATAAGATGGTTAGTTGATTATTTCATATGTCTACATACGTTTGGTAAATTATCAGATAATTATCAGGAAAGAAAAACAGTTATATTGATTGATTGATTGATTGATTGGTGTTTAAGGCCATAGTAATCAGTATTTCAGCTATATTGTGGTGTGAACAAATTTTATAAATTTATTTCGAAATATTTATACCTTTTTATGCATGGTTTTCAGTAATTATTTGCTTGATAATAAATATTGCATTTATTGATATTTTTATTCCATACAATAAGTAGATGGTGTTTTATTTTGGAATTTTTCTGCTAAAATGTTAATATCACAAAAGAGATATGCATCCACAAGCCAAATTACAGTTTGTTCTGCATTGCAGGGCAAAATGATATTATTTTTATAGGCAAAATAACACTTGCATAATTTAATATTATTGCATGTTAAAAATATGTATACTTTTTTATTAAATACTTTTGTGTATAGGATAATTTGAAATACTAGATATAAATACTAAAAATATAATTAGAGAGTTTCAATTATTTTAAATTATTCTACATTTCAGAGTCCTTATAACACTTTCACCTTTGACAGAACAGGTGAGGGATCTGCCACAACATACTTCAATATCAACCCATCTACTGGAGCGGTGTATCTAACTACATCTGTCCTAAATGTTCCAGACGAAACATTTTATGTAAGTCGTGTAAAATATATAGACTCCAAGTATCACTGTATGAAGTTTATTTAAATATGGTAATCGCAAAATTTTTAGTTGTAATTTATTTTATGTTCTATAATCTGTATAACATCTCATTTTTAGTGGAAAAATTGAAATTGGTGATAGAGTGAAGCCTGTCTAAAACTAACCATGAGTTAACCTGAATCCTGTATATACCTAACTTGAGATAAATCCCAATGTAGGAAGTCTTTACTAAAATATTCTGTATAAAATGAAGACTTGTCTATTTGGAACACACTAGTTGGTCTCAAGTAGGTTAATTTTAGACCAGTTTCATTGTATACATTTAAATGTATACAAGGTATTTAATTTTCTTGGGATATTTGAATTTAAATTTCACTTGTGAAAAGTCATGCTTAAATTTCCACTCAGTACTAGATTTAAATTCATTTTTTTTTTTTAAATAAATAAATGAGTTTTCCGGTTTATTTATGTTGAAATAAACATTAGAGAAAACAGAAGGGGTAATCAAGAATGGAAAATCCAGAGACACTGGCAAGAAAGATTTTTTTGCAATTATTTTAGTTGAGGGTCAGAGTTCAAGATGGAGGTGATCCTAAGAAGTTTGATACAGAGGTACTAACTGTTAGAGTGACAAGAAATCTCCGGAAACCAATAATGGTGGTTGGAAACTACCAGAAGAGAATCCTGGAAATACAGGCCATTGGAGTAGAACTGTTAAGGCTAAATGCCAACGATAATGACAATTTCGTAAGTATTTTAATCTGAAGATTGGATTTTGTTATTGAGCCATCTTGTGAAACATTATTTGTTGGGTTAGGGATGAAGGGAAACTGGAGAACACCAGTGAAAATGACAGATCTACTGGAATTCACTGACAAATTTTGTCAAAAAGAGCGGAAAAATTAATATAAAAGTATAATTTTAATTAGATTGAAATTTGGTTAATTAGGCTGCAGGCCTATTTCTTTGTGAAGAGGATAATGATCTATATTGATAATCCTGATGATACCATTAACCACTATTTGTTTCTGTAACAGTTACTTTATGCTAATTATACACATAAAAATAAAGGTCTAGTAACACCAACCCCACTAAAAACCAGGGTGAACTCAGCTGCTCCAGAAGTGTAAGTAGTTCCTGCTCCACTTGTTTGTTTCCATTTCTGTGATTTGGTTGATTGATTGATTAATGCTTTACGTACAGTGAGCAGTAACTATGTATTGGAGTTTAAGATTGTCAGAAGAGTGGTTCATGTTATTGTGATTTCTATTATTGTACAACCATTACTGTTTAACTTTCTATTTACAATTATTAATACAATGTAAATAAATAGTTTTACACATTTTTATTTATTTATTTTTTGTTTTGTTTACATCTTATTGACTAATTTTTATTATTTTCTCTTTTGACAGCCACCAAACAACAACATCGAGTACTTCATCTCATCAACAAATGCTGTCATTAATGAATTTGTACAGGTTGACCCAGTTAATGGTTCTGTAACCTTGAAGAAATCTGTGAAGGACTTTAACAATCCAGCAAATATCTTCTTATTAGCAGTAAGTTTTGGCCGACTTATTTTTTCTTGTTGACAAGTTGTTTTGGCTGACTTTTTTTTTATTGTTGACAGAAGCTGTAAGAGTACCCTTAACAAAATGTTAGTTTGTCCTATTAAACCTGACCCATTTGTGTTGAACATGGGTAGGTACAATGTTGTTAGGATTTTTTTTTTCTCTTATAGCATATGTTAAAATTTGAAATAAGATATGTTATTGTTATTGAACTTGGAAATATCCAGATATTTAAAAAAAAAAACAGCAACATTTTAGTGGAAAAAAAAAAAGAAGAAAGAATTTGAGTAGACTCCTTTTTTCCTGGTAGGTTATTATAGACCAAACAAGCGATTTATTTATTATGGCTTTAAAGCAGAATTATTTAGTTGTGTTTTGTTTTAATTTGGCCTACTTTGTTACAGCTGATATAAAACTGAGAAATTTCAGTGTATTAATAAATGTGTTCCAATGAAAATGCAAAGAAGAATTTTGATACTTATGGTCAACTAGATTTATTCATTTCTGCACCATGCAAGTGTGATCTTGTCCAAGATATTTTTTGAGATGGTACTGTTAAATTCTTGATTGCACTGAATCCACAAAAGTTAATATTCCTACTTTCAATTTAGTTCAAGATTTGGCAGTTGTTTTCTATACTGTCTACTTTCACTTTCAGTTCCAAGTTTCTGCTCGAGACAAAGGATCCCCACCATTATCAGCTGACAATCCACAGACAGTAACACTAACTGTAATACGTAACACACAACCAGTATTTACCAATACAGCATCGTATTCCAAAACAATTCCAGAAACTACAGGAGGTGGACAGATTGTTTATCCTACAACAGTTCAGAACACAGATCAGGATGTAAGTTCCAATATTATAGCTTTTATAATCAAAAGATACCTATATTAATTAAGAGTGCTGTATTTCACTTTTTCAGTAAAACAGTTGGAAAAATAGGTTTGTATATTTTTTTTCATTCTTCATAATATTTATTAATTACTTGATATGTTTACCTGAGGACATTTCACCTAGTTTTCATCTTGTATTACATTAAGAGGGTGTAGGGTAGACTCAAAAATGTATTGAAAGAAAATACTTATGAAAATAAATTTTAGCATATCATGCCAATGTTATTTCTTATATTTGTGACAGGCTCCATTTAACATGTTGAATTATTCCATCTATGCTGACAACACAAATCAAGCCAATCAGTTCTTTGAGATTGACTCTAATGGTGTAGTGAGAACTAAGGCTGGAGTGGATTTGAAAACAACTGGACAAACAGAGTTTGATGTAAGTCATTTTTTATATACAGTCAAACCTACATGTAGTTGTAACCATTGGTTTTGCTTGGAGAGGATTTGTATAGGCCTAGCCTGTTGTCCAATCCACTTGATTTCATCAATAAAATATTTGAAATGAAATTGGTTTTACTGCGAAATATTTGAATATTCAAGTTATTCATAATAAATTAAACTGAGAGCTACTAAGAACAGACCAAATGTTTTTGTTTAAGTTTCCATGGAAGCGACATATCAGAGTTTAAGATAACTAGGTTTAACTATGAACAATATCAAAACAATATGATTGACATACATGTATATGTAAATGTTGAAAATGTTACAGAAACAAAATATTAGTGGTGCTTAATAAAATTCTAATTTTCATTTTCTGTCACTTAATTTTGCGATTATTGTTGAGCAGTTTTATTGCTATATAATAAGTGTTTATTTGAAATGAAGCTATATTTATATCTATGTGTGCAAACTGCCAGCAATTTTGTACAATATTTCCGGAAGATGCTAATACCCAATGTGCGTAATTTCTATATTTCTATAAAAAAACAAAAAAACTCACAGAAACCACACCTGTAGGAACTAATATTATATCTGTCAATGCCAGTGATTCTGAATTGGCTGTGAGTTTTTTTGTTTTTTTTATAGAAATATAGAAATTACACACATTGGTATTAGCTGTAAACTAGCTCAAGTCTGAGTTGACAAGCAACAAAATAAGCAGTAAATTTATTCACAGTAAGATTCAACAAGCAATGAATAACATGTAACACAAAAAGTAGGATTCAGTTAGGAGAAAAATGACATCTTTATAATGATAAATGTTTTTGGAAAAATTGAAGTATAAAATTATTGTATGGTGATTTGATTGTACAAGTTTATTTTGCCAGCTATCTGTTATTTTAATATAAAATGTGCCACATTTTTTCAGGTGAGAGTTGTTGTGGCTGACGGAGGTATACCACCTCTAACTGACATTGCCCGCGTTGCTGTCACAGTGGAACATAACCTACAAACACCAGTGTTTGGTCATAGTACGTCTCTCTCCATACCAATTCCAGAAACCACACCTGTAGGAACTAATATTATATCTGTCAATGCCAGTGATTCTGATTCAGCTGTGAGTTTTTTGTTTTTTTTTTAGAAATATAGAAATTATGTGCCTTGTCTCTGAATATAACATTTATTTTTTACAAGGCTTAGGAACAGGTAGAAATACAAGTCTTGTCGATCGTTTCTCACCTATTCCTTGTTGAATACAAATTTATTTTATATTTAAATACTGAGGTGACATTATTAAACAAGCTATGCATTTATAGGAATCAGGATTGCCTTTTACGAAGAAAGGGTAAAAATTTCAGTGTTAATTACAGGCAAGTATATGGTATATCATTTGTCTCATTATTTGAATGTAAAAAAAAAACTGGTTTTAATCAAGAACAAAAAATCTTTTGATGACTTCATATTAGACATAGACCTGAATGGTGATAAGTTTCAAATACAAACATTCAAAATAATTTTAGAGAAATCAAAACCAAAGACAAAATTAGAAAAATGTTGAAATGCATATATTTACCTGGCTTTCTGTTCGAAAAATACTGTTAATACTACCCTTGATGAGTTTAATCTTCATATTTCATGGTGTTGTGGTTGGTGAACTCACCTCAATCTCCAGTTAGTTCAAATCTATGTATTGGTTGGCATGCTCACAAAATGGTGCCTGATCCGGTCAAACCAAAGAGTAATTACAGAGAATGGTTGGCTCGTAGTCAGGATAGTGTGTTGAATGACATACATGGTATGCAGTGTTGATTGTTGTTCCAACTCAGTGCGTTGGTCTACAAAACAGATATCCTCATCTCATTCTAAAAAACAGTTGCTTTTTTAGCATCAAACAGTAAGCATTTGTTCATGCCACGATATAACTGAAATATTGTTATAAGTGGCCTTAAACACCATAAAACAAACATATGTTTCTTCTAGCCATTTATATTGGACGATAATTTTATTTCTGTATGTTATGTAAAAAGTAGACATTTTTTTTTATATTGCTATGTTATTTTTTTTTTCAGGCACCAAACAATGTAATACAATTTGTTGATACTGGAACAGGAAATGCTCAGGAATATTTCTTTGTTATTCCATCTACAGGTCAAGTGTTCCTTCAGAAACCTGTTGATTCTATTACACAGAGTTTGTTTACGGTAAGTCAGTAATACGGATAGTTTAAAACTGAAAACATTGTGGTTTGGTTTAGGTGTGGTTGTTGTGTTTAGCACCACCTTCAACAATATTTCAGTTATATCGTGGCAGTCAGTTTTATTGGTGGAGGAAACGAAAGTACCCGGAGGAAACCTGTTGGAAGTCACTGACACACTTTATCATATAATGTTGTATCGAGTAGAAAACGTTGTAAAACCTGTCTTGTGTGACATTTCAAAGAAATGTTGAAATAGGGTAACATAAGACAGGTGGTCACTTAAGGGTGTAGACCTGGGGTATGGGAGATAACTCTATTTTCAGTGTCTTCTCAAATATATGATCATCTGTGCATTTAAAAATTCCTTCTCAATTCCAAGCTTCTTGGTGACAAAGATTGTTTACATTGGATATGGCCAGTTAAAAAAAATGACTCCTTTTCCTTTTACCTTTCCATAGCTGTGCTCCTTGTATTTTTATATCGTATTGCTGCTTATGTCAGTGTCAGGCAGTGTGTTATTATTATATGCCGGTGCCCACAAAATATCATTGAAATATCTCTTTCCAGAAAAAATGTTCATCGAAATATGTTATCAAAAATGCCAGAAATGTTACACAATTTGTGTGACAACCTTTTTCTATCGAATTTCAAGGGTTTGTCAAAAAAAATAATTGAATATATACACCAGAATCTTAGATATTATGAAACTATAGAGCAAATTCATCTTATGGTAGTAAAAAAATAGAAAGCTATGTTTGGGAAACAAATTGTAATATCTGATCCTCTCTTATACCGCCACCCCCTTCTCCTAAGACAACAAAAGAATAACCAGAATCAAACGAATACAACTGGAGCACAGAATTTGAAGGAATTTAACAATACAACTGGGTGGCTGTCTGTGTTTTTTGGTGTTTTTTTTTTGTAATGAATTAATCAAGTAGAGTCACCCTCAAACCACCCCTCCCCCTCCCCAGCCGACTTGAAAATAAAAAAGACCAATGCAGTCATTTGGTAATTTGGACATCCACTGTGTCAAATATAAGAATTCAAAAGCTTTTTGTTATTGGTAACTAGTTATTTTTTATCTCACAAACAAAGAAACTAGCAAAGGATGGGTGTGATAACTTTCCTCGACAATTTCATTTTTTTCTGGGTGCCATCCATGAAAAACATAAATTTAAATATTTTAAAAATCTGACGGTAGAAGTTTGTAAAATTTGGTGCAATGATGTCTATATGTCTATTCTTCAATGTGACATTTTTTGGTGGAAATTAATCGACAGAAATTCTTTTTAATCCGGTTTTTAATACCAAGGTGGTCCCTCTTTTTTGCAGTTTCCACTGTTTTGCACGTGATTATCTCCAAACAGGATATTCAGATATGCTAACTGTAACTTAATAGAGGTGGTCAATAAAGCAGGTTTGACTAACTTAATAGAGGTGGTCACTAAAGCAGGTTTGGCTGTAGTATTTGTCATCTTCTGTTTGCAGCATAGACTAATAGTTTCCACCTTTAATAAGAGATGTAAGAATATCTGTGAGAACTTTTGTCATTTCTTGAGTGGAGTGTAGTAGCATAACGGTAAAACACTTTGAATTTCACACGAGTGAAAGATATTAAAATCTAAATTTGCGGCTGTATATAATGAGAAATACATATTATTTAAAAAAAATTAGGAGCAAGTCAATGCCATTTAATTTAGTTACATAGTATTAACTGTTATGTGTCTATAATTCAAAAGTTTCATTGGACGATCGACAGCATCGCTTAAACCTCTCTGCTATGGGTTGTCTTACATGGAAAAATCTCTTTACCGAAGAATGCTTTGTCTATGCAAGATTTTTATCTTTTGAATGTTAAAAAAATGAAAACTGTTATAGAAATAATATTATGTTGATTTTTCTAGCAAAGACCAGCATAGTTCTAAATTGTAACTTCCAATATTTCAGTTAACAATTGATGCTAGAGATCAAGGAGTGCCACAGAAATTGGTCACGGTAACAATTACCATAACGATTACTCGTAAAACTGGTGTACTGCAGTTCACTGCCCCGTCATATACTGCTACAGTTAATGAGAATGATCCAACATCGACCATCGTCCAGACAGTCAAAGCTAACCCAGATGTAAGTCTATATACAGTATAAATTGAGGAATGATTGAAGGAAAATTAAACATTTTTTTTCTAAATTATTTAATTGTTTTCTCCTTAGAGTGAGTATTTGCTGAATAAAATGATAACGACATTCTTTTCTTCACTCGGATATTTTGTCCACAAGGTCTTCATCATTGCATTATACTATTCAACGTGTTACTTGAAGAGCTACTAGTATCCCTTGGCTGTATGTTAACCTCGTTAAATAAATAAGGAATTAAATTAAAACTTGTTACTTGTTGTTAATTCAGCACTGACGAAGGTCTTGTGGCCGAAATGTTTGAGTGAAGAAAATAATTTTGTTATTATTTTATTTCTTTTTCCTTCTAATTTTATGTTCAGTTCTATACACTTGATTATGTATCATATTGTGTGGCAGGATTGAAAAAAAATATATGAAAATGCTTCAGCACAATTTGAAGATTTATTTTTTCTTGGAAACAGAAGACATAAGAAATATTAAAAGCAAAAGTTTTTCTACCAGTAAATGTTATGGACAAATATGTTATCATTGTCTTATGGATGTCTGTATATTACATGTTTTTCCTGTAATTTTCTCATTTTAGATTCATTTTGACAAAAGTTAGATAAATATTCATTTTCATTTTTTGATTTGTTTTTAATATATATATATATATATATATATATATAATAAACTTCACAGTAAGAAAAATTTTATTAATTTTTTAACATTCATATTTATTATTTTAATATCTCTGTTGGTAATTGAAATATAATTTGCCAATTGGTAATTGAAATATTATTTCTTTTATTTTTTAGCCTGGAATAACCTATGAAGCAACTGGACTTAGTTCAGCTCCTGAATACTTTGATGTTGGGGCTATAAATGGTGTAGTCACTATAAAGAAGGATCTCAAATTAGACCCAGCTGGTCTTAAATCATATCTTGTATGTATTAGTTGTGAATAGAGTAATCAAAGCTGTAGTTTTTTTTACCACATCATGATTAAGCTGAAATATTACTGAAATTACTGTTTAAATTTCATTTAATGAATGGTTGCATTTATTCAGGATTATGATGTGAAAAGTTTGTTAGGAGTTGACTTTAATTATCATGATATACACACAATATAATTATATGGAAAATGGATTTTCAGATGTATAAAAATCATCATGCTTGGGGGCACTACATATGAATAAAGTTTGAAATATGCGAATAAACATAACCCCACATTTGTCCCTGCTTTAACCTATATTTTATTTTATTAATTTATTTTTATACTTTTAGTACCTTTTTTGTATTAATATTATATACTGAAGCCAAATAAATGATTAAAAACACATTTACATGAACTTTATTAACAATAAAAATATAGATTCTTACTTTGTTGTGAGTGAATTATCGGAGTTCTCCAATCAAGGTAGTTAAATTATGGAATTTTAAGTCAGAGCCTTGGCGAGGATTTAAAATTCCATAATTTAACTACCGAGATTGGAGAACTCCGATAATTCACTCACAACAATGTAAGAATCTGTTTCTCTAATTTTTTTAAACAACAAAATTTAAATCGAAATGCAAATTCTCCCAACCTTTATACCGCCCCTTTAGTCTTTCCTTTGAGAGATTGCTACGCATCCTGTCACCATGGTTGCAAAATGATATAGATGTTTCAAATATTTAAAGGAAACCAAATAAATTAATAACTTTTTATATTTTATAGCGACAGTATTTAACGAAACAAAAATATTTTTAAATTTGTCTATATTTCCTGAAAAATGAGATGTCCAACGAAATATTTGCGCGGACGGATCTCCAATTATAATAACAACAATGGCGGAACAGCTGAAACTGATGAATCATCTGATTCATATATTTCAGACTGAAATAAATGCATAAGCTCCTCGGGTACTGTAGGAGGTGAGTCAGAATTTCCTGGATCGTTTGATACCTCAGGCTCAGTTAGGACGTCAAGCCTGTATCTTGCTTCAGTGAGAATTTTTCCATTCTCGAGTTTGATCTCCCATAATGGGAACTCAAAGTTTTCATTTTTCCCTATTGTGATCCCCTTTTCACCCAAGAGAAGTCTGACTCTGTCCCCTTTCCAAAGCTTCGTTTAGGGACATCTTTTATTTTGCAGACGACACGATCACGATTTTGTTTACACGGTAACCAAGGAAGCTTTACGTGTATCCATGTATCGAGTAGGCTAAGTCCGAAACGTTCGAATGCCAACTGTTCTGTTCCCGGTAAGTCCCTCCAAACAGGGCGCACATCACAGCAGTAAAACGTTTAACCACACGCATCACGAAAATGGAATTAAGTTACTTTTTACATGTAAATGGTATTTAGGCCTACAATATTTTATAAAATGATCGATCACAGTTGGAGAGAAAGTAGTCCCGACAGAATAAAAATTGACCAATCAGGTGCCGAGAACAGTTAAATTCACTAGTGAGGAGAACAATTTTTTCACAATCGGTTGTGAAATGTGGAAATAATAAAAAAAAAATTAGAGAAACAAAAAGTAGCAACATATATAAATATTTACTTTGTTAATTTAACCTGTAAAAACCAAACACCTATCTATTCTGAAGCTGGTCTTGGGAGGTTTGGTTTAGACAGGTTTGACTGTATTAGATTGTTCTTATGTTACATATTTGTTACTTACAGCTTCAAGTAGTAGCTACTAAGACAGATGTAGGGGTACAAAAGGCTACATCCACAGTTACTATTACTGTCAATAGAAATCTGGCAACACCTATATTCCAGCCTAACAACTTTTACTCTAAAACCGTAGAAGATACTTTAGATACTGGAACTGAAGTTATCAAAATAAGTGCTACTGATGGAGATCAGGTCAGTATGCACTGTAATAGTATACAGTTATCTCCCTTTAATAGGAACACAGATAAGAGAATGGGAATGGGATATCATGTAAAACGATTTACGGAAAGTTTGCTCAAAATAAGAGTATTAATAAAATTTTCTTTACATTTGATGCGAACAGTAACTTGAATCATGACAAAAATATCAAGTCCATATGATGCAAAGAGTGAAAAATGGGTGTTTGATACTTGATGGTAAATGACATTGCCACCATCAGATAATAATAGACAGTTGTTTAATTTAATGTCTTTATATTGTAGGATACATTGAAGTATACAATGGAGAATAAAGCACCACACAATCAAGTTTTCTTTATTAATTCTGAAACTGGTGCTATTACACTTATTTCTCCTCTTCTGAACACAGGAGTAAACAACTACACAGTAAGTTCATAATATTATATATTTATAAACAATATTTATTTTTGAAGTCTTTTATGTGTTTGTGTTGATGATACATTATACTTGTATGAGTGCAAAAATCCCCCCTGTAGGAATTGACTTATTTTTTAAATACCACATGCATCTTGTTTTTTTTTAAGAAAATGATTGGTTTTTTTTAAATTGAAATTAAAATTTTACTTTTATCTCGACTAATGATAGTATTAAAAAGATTATGTATTATCTCTTTCCATATCATCTGGTATCGTTGTTTCACCAGTCAGTTTGTAATATCTGTCTGGACTTTCCTCCAGTCTTATAGTCATTGAAAAGTGAGGTAATTACAGAAAAGTGAGGTTAATTACTGAAAAGTAAGGTAGTCACTGAAAAGTGATGTAGTCACTGAAAAGTGAGGTAATTACTGAGAAGTGAGGTAGTCACTGAAAAGTGAAGTTAATTACTGAGAAGTGAGGTAGTCACTGAAAAGTGAAGTTAATTACTGAGAAGTGATGTAGTCACTGAAAAGTGAGGTAATTACTGAGAAGTGATGTAGTCACTGAAAAGTGAGGTAATTACTGAAAAGTGTGGTAATTACTGAAAAGTGAAGTTAATTACTGAGAAGTTATGTAGTCACTGAAAAGTGAGGTAATTACTGAGAAGTGAGGTAGTCACTGAAAAGTGATGTAGTCACTGAAAAGTGATGTAGTCACTGAAAAGTGAGGTAATTACTGAGAAGTGATGTAGTCACTGAAAAGTGAGGTAATTACTGAAAAGTGTGGTAATTACTGAAAAGTGAAGTTAATTACTGAGAAGTGATGTAGTCACTGAAAAGTGAGGTAATTACTGAGAAGTGAGGTAGTCACTTAAAAGTGAGATAGTTACTGAAAAGTGAGGTAATTACTGAGAAGTGATGTAGTCACTGAAAAGTGAGGTAGTCACTGAGAAGTGAGGTAGTCACTTAAAAGTGAGATAGTTACTGAAAAGTGAAGTTAATTACTGAGAAGTGATGTAGTCACTGAAAAGTGAGGTAATTACTGAGAAGTGATGTAGTCACTGAAAAGTGGGGTAATTACTGAGAAGTGAGGTAGTTACTGAAAAGTGAAGTACTGGGTAGTTGCTGAAAAGTGAGGTAATTACTGAGAAGTGAGGTAGTTTCTGAAAAGTGAGGTAGTCACTGAAAAGTCTGGTAATTACTGAGAAGGGAGGTAGTTACTGAAAAGTGAAACAGTTACTGAAAAGTGAGGAAGTCACTGAAAAGTCTGGTAATTACTGAGAAGTGAGGTGGTTACTTAAAAGTGAAACAGTTACTGAAAAGTGAGGAAGTCACTGAAAAGTCTGGTAATTACTGAGAAGTGAGGTAGTTACTGAAAAGTGAAGTACTGGGTAGTTGCTGAAAAGTGAGGTAATTACTGAGAAGTGAGATAGTTACTGAAAAGTGAAGTACTGGGTAGTTTCTGAAAAGTGAGGTAATTACTGAGAAGTGAGGTAGTTACTGAAAAGTGAAGTAATCACTAAAATTGTGAGATAGTCACTGAAAAGTGACAATAAACACCAGTAAAATCAACATTAATAAACTATTATCTGTTTTTCTTTGTGATAGTTCAATGTTGATGTCAGTGACCAGCGTCCAGAACCTAAAACTGCTACAGCTAGAGTACACATCATTATATTAAGGGACCGGTTTCCACCAAAGTTTACACAGAATCCATATAGTACCGGAACCACAGAGAATACGGCAGATGGTTCCATTGTTGTAACTGTCACTGCTATAGATCAGGACTTAAGGGTAGGTCCCTATTGTTTGATCTTTGACAGACACTGTCTGAAATAGCTCCGGAAGTGTAGAGATTTGTTTATACAGTTTATTTAAAAAGCTTACTCCTTAATTTAAAGTCAAGCTTATATTCAAATGATCACCATGTAGACCAAGGGACAAAAATGACCTCGTATGAAATGTGACTGCTTATTCAAGATCTGTTGATCAGGATTGACAGTTGTGGTCCATAAGAATTAACATTTAACTTCTATAACTGGAAAGTTATTAATTGGAAAAAATGTTGGTCACTTTATAATACTGCAGTGTTATTTTAGCGATTTATATGCAGTTAATTAATTAATCATTTAATAAGTTTCTATGTATTAAGAATACCTCAGAAGTTCATTTCTCATAGAATGAAAACTGGTCATTAAATACTGGTAAGCTGATACAATGCAGTAAACTATGACTGAACACTGACCTCGTTAGTCAGGTATTTTCTTCTGACACAACACTTTTCTACTGTAGAATGTATCAGTACATTTCTGTAAAAGGCATAAATTTTAACAGAAAAAAAACATACATTCTTATGTGGCTTTCTACTGATGTTTTACACGAAGGAAATGTAACATTTCAATACACATTTTTGTTTTCTTTTTGATCAAATAGGGCTCAATTATTTACGAGACAACTGGCATAGGATCGGCAGAGTCTTTCTTTACTGTAGATCAATTAAAAGGAAATATATCTATTGTTGACCAGACATTAATGAAGGCAGACACTACCAAAGTTTATCAGGTAAGAATTGTATACAGTTAAACCTGTATTAAGAGGTCACCTTTATGACAAGCAAAAATAGGTCTTTTAAGACAGGTGACCTCTTAAAAGAGGTTCAAGTCATATGAATTTTGCTATGACAGGACAGGAAAAATTTGATATTTTATAACAAGTAACTGTTTAATAAAGGTGACCACATGGGCAGGTCTGACAGTATGTTTATAATTGTATATTATGACAGTTTTTTTATTCAAAATAACTACAGACAAACCAGCCTTAAAGAACACCTCTATATATCAAATATCTCTATAAAGGGCAGTCTCATTTTTCCCATTAATGAATAGTGCATATCATTTTTTAGGTTCCCTTGAGTGGTCTTTATATACAGGTTTAACTGTAATTATTTGTATGCTACATGAGGTGCCTATTAAGCTATATCATCAAAAATACAATTGCACCTGTGACAAAGATTTAATAATAATTGTTTGCTATTTGCAAAGTTATTGATTTGTTTTATGCATATTTACGAATGTCCGAAGGTTTCCAAAAATCATATTTGCCAGTTGAAGAAGAATGAGAGTAACCCTCATCTATGATAGAGCTACTTATGTATTTGATTTGATTTTTATTTTTATAGCTTGAAGTGATAGCTTACGATTCGGTATATCCTCTCAACCATGCAACATCTACCGTCAGTATTACAATGCAGAAAAATCTTGGTGTACCACAGTTTATCGGTGGACCATATCAAGCCACCATCGATGATACATATGACTTAGGACAATTTGTTGTTAAGGTGACGGCACAGGATACTACTGACAATGTAAGTACTATAACTTTATATGTGTTAAGCTGTTTGACAGGGAAGTTGAGTTCTCTAAGGGGCTGTGGTGGTCGTCATCGTATGGTAGTTGGATTTACAACTACCTATGTAATCAGTGCCTATCACCACTAAAGCTGTGAGTTCAAATCTCGCTCATGGCGAGATGTACTCGATACAACATTATGTGATAAAGTTTGTCAATGACTTGTGGTTTTATACAGGTAGTCCGGTTTCTTCACGAATAAAACTGGCCGCCACGATATTGCTGAAATATTGTTGAAAGTGGCATTAAATACCATAACCCTTACCCCTTGAGTTATCTACCCTGGATTGAATTGTGATAAAAATGTCATATTTTTCAAACTTCATGGTGATACTTTTTCTTTATTGCAATCACCTTGTTTCAAAAGTTGTTTTTCATAGTCTATGGAGAACATTCCTTTTAAATCTAAGGTGGCTCAGTTGCCCCTACCTCACCAACATATATGAATTGGTGTGAATTGACAGGCAACAAAGGAAATAATAATGATTGATTATTATTTTATTTAAAATAAAACACTACTTTAATATCCATAAATTCAAACATATATCTGACGTTTTTCAGCATCTTCCAACAAAACTAATATCAGTATTAAATAATTTGATGTTTGTTTTATCAGACCTAAGTTTTTTTAATTTCCAATTGCCTGTTTTCCGATTTTGGCTTTGAATTCCGATTTTATTCAGTGCTGAGAAATTCGGATCGATTACCTCTCTTTGCTAGATCCTGTTTAATAAGATGTTTCTGAAAGCTGATACAAGCCACCTTTTTATTAGTTGAAAGAATATTGTTTTTAAATAAACAAAAGTGATTGGTCGAGATAACACGAAGAATGCCTGTCTCATGTTTTATCATCAGCTTTTTTATTTACTACAAAATGAGGTCTGTCTTATAGATGTTTTGTATCTTTCCAGGACACCATCCAGTATGAGATTACAGGAAATGCTAGATCAATGGAGTATTATTACATTAATCCATCAACAGGGGCCATAACCCTGAAGAAACGATTGACATCTGGTACCCATACGTCAGATATTGTAAGTTGATAGTAAATTAGTCTGTTATTGACAACACCTGCCTCTGTAGTGTAATGATTACCATACATATCTCAAGTACAGTAGATCATGGGTTAAATCCCCAGTCAGATCAAACCAAAGACAAGAAAAAATTATATTTGCTGATTCTCTGCTTATCATCCAACTTAAGGAGTAAGAGCAAAGACTGGTCAGCTAGGAGTTAGGATAGTGTGTTTAAGTGGATTAGTTTTATTGACCTAGCGCTATAGATATTTAACACATCATGTTGGTCTTGTGATAAACAGATATTTGACATCCTCTCCACAAATGATAAATGGTTCCTGTCATGATATACCATGTAAGGACATAAATTTGTTGATTGCACATGAAAGACATTTTAATAGGTTCCTTAAGGGAATACGATACAGTAGCAAGGGCAGATAATTACTTTGCCGAATACTGCATGTTGTTTTCGCGACGTCACAGTAACGAGCACGACATTTTCCGCGGAAGTTGCATCGACATCATAAAAAGCCGATTGCGTAAAAATTTGAAAGCACCTGCTTCAAGCTGAATAATGCCGTTTTTAAAAACAAACAAGCAAACAAACAAAACTAAACTGAGACAAAACATGTGGTGTTCATTTGCTGAACAACTCTGTTTCATATCTGTGAAGGTAATAATTGGTACACGAGTTATATGCATATTTTGAATAATTTATTCTCGTCAGTAGTTCTTGAAATCTACATGTAAATGATTGAATATCCAAATAAATATACAAAAACACACACAATGATGTGAAGCACAAACAACCGAAAAGAGGACTTGATTAACGCCGGGTATTCGGATACTCAAAACCGGTGGGGACACTATGAATTCGGTGCAATCTAATAATTTTGAATGTTTTCATTGGTCAATTTATAATTTTTGTACACTACATACCGCGGAACATTCTTCTCCGTGTTCCATTGTAGAATGCTCCGCCCTCTGTAGTGTCCACAAATTCAAAATTATAATTAGGGACCGACCATTTAACTTGAAGGAGGGGGGGGGGGGCATGGTTTTTTCCTAAATGTCCCCCCTTTTTTTTGTGTCCTTACTCCGTCATTTTTTTTCTCTCCATGAACTCCTTTCTCAAACCCCTTTCTCCCTATTTTCCTTTACACTGTTCCGCTTAAGATTGAACGTGAGGCAAGGGAAGAAAAGATGTGTTTATACAGTATATCACCAAATTTACCAAAGTACAGTCACATGTTAGTTTCAAAAATCTGGAGTTGGTAAAATCAAACTCGGCTAACGGGATTATAAGAACCCCGGACTGACTTACATTCGTGTAAAGGAAGTGTTTTACGATCATGATCATTGCCCTTTTGTAAACATTTACTGTAGGGCTTCATACAATGGTTAGTTTTTGCCATCGAAACAATACTATAAGATTGATATTTTTTTTATCAATGTGTGACGTAAAAGTGTTTTTGACATTTACATTCACTGAATATGGTACTGTTTTAACAACTATTCTACCTATTTTGTTCCTGTATTTAAATACTGTTATAGTGATAGCCGGAGACTTTGAACCGTAATGAGAGCGGGAGGTTTGGCGCTTTAAAATCTGATTCAACCCACCATTTCTTTAGAAATGCCTGTACCAAGTCAGGGTCATTACGGTTTTCGCAGTTTTCCGGTTGTTGACTGATTTTGTCTGTTTATATAATTATGAGTTTTGACTTTCCCTTTGTAAGATTGTTCGGAGTTCGGTAATTTTGTTATTACCCTTATTGATTGATTTTTGATTTTTGGTGTTTTAACGCCACTTTCAACAATATTTCAGCTATGTCATGGCGACCAGCTTTAGTGGTGGAGGAAGCCGGAATACCCGGAGAGAACCACCGACCATGAGCAAGCAACTGGTAAACTTTATCACTTGCGGCTGCGAGTCGAGTGCACCCTTTTTTGTAATTTACAAAACTGGGTGCGAACCCACGCCGTATTGGTGATAGACTTGTATGAGTTGTAAGATCCAACGACCTAACTCATTGAGCAACCCCAAGACAACATTACTCTGAGGACCAATACTTCCGATCACTTCCTGCAATTTTCATCTTTTCGTCACAAAAATATGCCTCGCCTCGTCTAACGAAAGGATGATGAATGCTATCGTCTTTTCATCCCACAGATTTGCGTTTTGGCTTCTTTTTTTTTTTACTGTTGGACAATGAAAATAAATTAGACATTTGCTGCTTGCTCTCCTTTTGCCTCGAAAATAATAAACCTCAAATTTCTTTTCGTTATAAGGTCGTAAAGGTATCTTTAAAAGGCGTATAAATACGTTTCATAGAATTCATTTATTGGTGAGAATATTATATAATTTTTTGTCATGCAGACTATAGCCGTTCTCTTTCATTTATTTCATTCTCCGGTTGCGTTGCCCTTTCATCCAATCCCAAGGAAAACCGCAAGAAAGACTCCATGACGTTTTACCTATTAAAATACATTGTAGGGTAATTTGGCACCGAAATTGACGATGTCTAGGTTTGTCATGAAAAATGCACGGTTTTTGTTCTGTAGCTAAAAAACAAGCACATGTACCCCCTTACTTTTTGTTAAAATTCTAAATAAAATCATTGCGAGAATATCATGACAAAATATTAAGAAAATATCAATTGGCATTTTTTTTCTACATGCAAATTTATTCATGAAGAAACCACTAAATAATCCATATTCCACAAATAAGTAGAATTTTTGGACTACTTAATCTATTATTGGTAATGTACATATTCATCATCTTTGAACGAAATTATCATAGGAAGCTATTGCAAAAAACCGGATGCAATTATCTTTTACCGTTTTGAAATTGTGATATTTTCTTTACCGCTATAAAAATCCGTATTTTAAAAATTTGTCGAAAAATGGTCGAAATTCGATCGTAAATATCTCGAAAACTAAGTCACGAAGGTATATTTTTCTTTGCATATTTGGAAAGAGCATATCGAAATTGACGAAATCACGAATTTTCATGAAAAAATCAATTGGCAATCCCTACTGTATCGTATTCCCTTAAGCTCGTGGATACTGGATTAAGAAAAATATTTATATTATTTATTATTTATTAGCGATATTATACATGTTACTGTAATTGAAAAGAAAACATTTTATTTCATTGGAAACTTAAAATTAGTTGATGTTGAAAAAGTCCTCATGGCATTAAGCAACACTCTTTCATTTATTCACAACATAATATTAAAACGTTTTCTTGATTTGTAGATCACAGTTAAAGCTTGTGATCAGAGAGATCCCCAGAAGTGTATATCAATTGGTGCTAGTATTACAATTATTCGTAATGCTCAAAGCCCTTCCTTCATCAATCTGCCTGGCAATACTAACATACCACAAGGACGGAAATCAGGTGATATTGTCTTCACCGTGTCGGCCCAGGACCCAGACATCAGAGCTCCAGTAAGATTATTTCATTTTCAAAGAATTCTTTTGATTTTCTTCAGTGATTTTTTTTTTCTACCATGTACTATTTTTTTTATTGTATTTATAAAGGTATAGTTTACTGTTAATATTTATTTAATTGTGTAGATAAAAATTTTATGTTCATATGTGCAGCAGTCTAATTAAAATCATACCCCAGACTCAATTTTCATATCGTCGGGGTCTGACAGGTATGGCTTACAGGTCATCTTCTCGTGACCTTTCAATTGTCTAATCAAATCACCGCTTCCACGAACTGGGAAGTTCAGGATAGATAACTCCGGTTTCCCATATCCTGTCGGTAGCACAGCTGCACAATCCTCGCCTGACAGAAGAGCTTGTAAAATTACTTTTTTGTTCTGCTTTCAAACGATCAACTTTGAATTGTTGGAGAGCTAGAGCAATGGCTGTGTCAATCGTCGCCATTTTGAATGGACAACCGAGAAGGCTTTTGTTATGTCGAATCTCATTGGTCAATACTTTGTTTCAATATGCAAATTAATAAGGTCACGAGAAGATGACCTGTAAGCCATACCTACCTGTCAGACCCCGACGATATGAAAATTGAGTCTGGGGTATGATTTTAATCAGACTGATATGTGCAGAAAAATATTATTTTTAACGGACCCTACAAAGACCAAATAAGGTTTTGATGTATCTTTGAGTCTATAGTAGAATTTTCAACTTAACTGGCTAATGGTCATATAAGGTTTTGATGTAACTTTGAGTCTGTAGTAGAATTTTCAGCTCACATGGCTAATGGTCATATAAGGTTTTGATGTAACTCTGAGTCTGTAGTAGAATTTTCAACTTAACTGGCTAATGGTCATATAAGGTTTTGATATAACTTTTGAGTCTATAATAGAATTTTCAGCTCACATGGCTAATGGTCATTTAAGGTTTTGATGTAACTCTGAGTCTGTAGTAGAATTTTCAACTTAACTGGCTAATGGTCATATAAGGTTTTGATGTAACTCTGAGTCTATAGTAGAATTTTCAACTCAACTGGCTAATGGTCATATAAGGTTTTGATGTAACTCTGAGTCTGTAGTAGAATTTTCAACTCAACTGGCTAATGGTCATATAAGGTTTTGATGTAACTCTGAGTCTGTAGTAGAATTTTCAACTTAACTGGCTAATGATCATATAAGGTTTTGATGTAACTTTTGAGTCTATAATAGAATTTTCAGCTCACATGGCTAATGGTCATTTAAGGTTTTGATGTAACTCTGAGTCTGTGGTAGAATTTTCAACTTAACTGGCTAATGGTCATATAAGGTTTTGATGTAACTTGGAGTCTGTGGTAGAATTTTCAGCTCAACTGGCTAATGGTCATATAAGGTTTTGATGTAACTGAGTCTATAGTAGAATTTTCAGCTCACATGGCTAATGGTCATATAAGGTTTTGATGTAACTCTGAGTCTGTAGTAGAATTTTCAGCTCACATGGCTAATGGTCGTATAAGGTTTTGATGTAACTCTGAGTCTGTAGTAGAATTTTCAACTTAACTGGCTAATGGTCATATAAGGTTTTGATGTAACTTTGAGTCTATAGTAGAATTTTCAACTTAAATGGCTAATGGTCATATAAGGTTTTGATGTAACTCTGAGTCTGTAGTAGAATTTTCAACTTAACTGGCTAATGGTCATATAAGGTTTTGATGTAACTTTTGAGTCTATAGTAGAATTTTCAGCTCACATGGCTAATGGTCATTTAAGGTTTTGATGTAACTCTGAGTCTGTAGTAGAATTTTCAACTTAACTGGCTAATGGTCATATAAGGTTTTGATGTAACTTTTGAGTCTATAGTAGAATTTTCAGCTCACATGGCTAATGGTCATTTAAGGTTTTGATGTAACTCTGAGTCTGTAGTAGAATTTTCAACTTAACTGGCTAATGGTCATATAAGGTTTTGATGTAACTCTTGAGTCTGTGGTAGAATTTTCAACTTAACTGGCTAATGGTCATATAAGGTTTTGATGTAACTTGGAGTCTGTGGTAGAATTTTCAGCTCAACTGGCTAATGGTCATATAAGGTTTTGATGTAACTTGGAGTCTGTGGTAGAATTTTCAGCTCAACTGGCTAATGGTCATATAAGGTTTTGATGTAACTGAGTCTATAGTAGAATTTTCAGCTCACATGGCTAATGGTCATATAAGGTTTTGATGTAACTTTGAGTCTATAGTAGAATTTTCAGCTCACATGGCTAATGGTCATATAAGGTTTTGATGTAACTTTGAGTCTATAGTAGAATTTTCAGCTCACATGGCTAATGGTCATATAAGGTTTTGATGTAACTTTTGAGTCTATAATAGAATTTTCAGCTCACATGGCTAATGGTCATATAAGGTTTTGATGTAACTGAGTCTATAGTAGAATTTTCAGCTCACATGGCTAATGGTCATATAAGGTTTTGATGTAACTTTGAGTCTATAGTAGAATTTTCAGCTCACATGGCTAATGGTCATATAAGGTTTTGATGTAACTCTGAGTCTGTAGTAGAATTTTCAACTTAACTGGCTAATGGTCATATAAGGTTTTGATGTAACTTTTGAGTCTATAGTAGAATTTTCAGCTCACATGGCTAATGGTCATTTAAGGTTTTGATGTAACTCTGAGTCTGTAGTAGAATTTTCAACTTAACTGGCTAATGGTCATATAAGGTTTTGATGTAACTTTTGAGTCTATAGTAGAATTTTCAGCTCACATGGCTAATGGTCATATAAGGTTTTAATGTAACTCTGAGTCTGTGGTAGAATTTTCAACTTAACTGGCTAATGGTCATATAAGGTTTTGATGTAACTTGGAGTCTGTGGTAGAATTTTCAGCTCAACTGGCTAATGGTCATATAAGGTTTTGATGTAACTGAGTCTATAGTAGAATTTTCAGCTCACATGGCTAATGGTCATATAAGGTTTTGATGTAACTCTGAGTCTATAGTAGAATTTTCAACTTAACTGGCTAATGGTCATATAAGGTTTTGATGTAACTCTGAGTCTATAGTAGAATTTTCAACTTAACTGGCTAATGGTCATTTAAGGTTTTGATGTAACTCTGAGTCTGTAGTAGAATTTTCAGCTCACATGGCTAATGGTCGTATAAGGTTTTGATGTAACTCTGAGTCTGTAGTAGAATTTTCAACTTAACTGGCTAATGGTCATATAAGGTTTTGATGTAACTCTGAGTCTATAGTAGAATTTTCAACTCACATGGCTAATGGTCATATAAGGTTTTGATGTAACTTTGAGTCTATAGTAGAATTTTCATTTCAACTGGCTAATGGTCATATAAGGTTTTGATGTAACTTGAGTCTACAGCATGTGGACAAAAGTGATTCCGTTTCCGCCATCTTCCCTATTTATTTCATATAAACCATTTATTTTCATAACATTCTCATGAAATCATTCCTTATCGGATTTTCATGAAATTTTTAGCATTAAATACAGAAATAAATATAGTTTCTTCTTCGTATGATTTGCAAATAATTTTATTTCTACTTTCTCTTAAGCATTGATTTAAAAACAAAGTTTATTTTTTTCACCAAATCTTACTATATAATCATATAAATTGTGACATCAAGAATTTACATTTGTGTTTAAATCATAAATGCTTGCAAATAAAAGTTTGAAAAAATTACATGAAGATATTAAGATAAACTCTAATTAATTATGTTTTTAAAGGTGAAAATTTCATGAAAATCGGCTAAGGAATGACTTCATGAGAATGTTATGAAAATAAGTGGTTTCATATGAAATATATAGGGAAGTTGGCGGAAACGGAATCACTTTTGTCCACATGCTGTATAGTAGAATTTTCAGCTCACATGGCTAATGGTCATTTAAGGTTTTGATGTAACTCTGAGTCTATAGTAGAATTTTCTACTTAACTGGCTAATGGTCATATAAGGTTTTGATGTAACTCTGAGTCTATAGTAGAATTTTCTACTTAACTGGCTAATGGTCATATAAGGTTTTGATGTAACTCTGAGTCTATAGTAGAATTTTCTACTTAACTGGCTAATGGTCATTTAAGGTTTTTAATGTTACTTGAGTCTGTGGTAGAATTTTCAACTCAACTGGCTAATGGTCATATAAGGTTTTGATGTAACTCGGTCTGTAGTAGAATTTTCAACTCAACTGGCTAATGGTCATACAAGGTTTTGATGTAACTCTGAGTCTGTAGTAGAATTTTCAGTTCACATGGCTAATGGTCATATAAGGTTTTGATGTAACTCTGAGTCTATAGTAGAATTTTCAACTTAACTGGCTAATGGTCATATAAGGTTTTGATGTAACTCTGAGTCTGTAGTAGAATTTTCAACTCAACTGGCTAATGGTCATACAAGGTTTTGATGTAACTCTGAGTCTGTAGTAGAATTTTCAGTTCACATGGCTAATGGTCATATAAGGTTTTGATGTAACTCTGAGTCTATAGTAGAATTTTCAACTTAACTGGCTAATGGTCATATAAGGTTTTGATGTAACTCTGAGTCTGTAGTAGAATTTTCAGCTCACATGGCTAATGGTCATATAAGGTTTTGATGTAACTCTGAGTCTATAGTAGAATTTTCTACTTAACTGGCTAATGGTCATATAAGGTTTTGATGTAACTCTGAGTCTGTAGTAGAATTTTCAACTCAACTAGCTAATGGTCATATAAGGTTTTGATGTAACTCGGTCTGTAGTAGAATTTTCAACTCAACTGGCTAATGGTCATACCAGGTTTTGATGTAACTCTGAGTCTGTAGTAGAATTTTCAGTTCACATGGCTAATGGTCATATAAGGTTTTGATGTAACTCTGAGTCTATAGTAGAATTTTCAACTTAACTGGCTAATGGTCATATAAGGTTTTGATGTAACTCTGAGTCTATAGTAGAATTTTCAACTTAACTGGCTAATGGTCATATAAGGTTTTGATGTAACTCTGAGTCTGTAGTAGAATTTTCAACTTAAATGGCTAATGGTCATATAAGGTTTTGATGTAACTCTGAGTCTGTGGTAGAATTTTCAACTCACATGGCTAATGGTCATATAAGGTTTTGATGTAACTCTGAGTCTATAGTAGAATTTTCAACTTAACTGGCTAATGGTCATATAAGGTTTTGATGTAACTCTGAGTCTATAGTAGAATTTTCAACTTAAATGGCTAATGGTCATATAAGGTTTTGATGTAACTCTGAGTCTGTGGTAGAATTTTCAACTTAACTGGCTAATGGTCATATAAGGTTTTGATGTAACTCTGAGTCTGTAGTAGAATTTTCAGCTCACATGGCTAATGGTCATATAAGGTTTTAATGTAACTTTGAGTCTGTAGTAGAATTTTCAACTTAACTGGCTAATGGTTATATAAGGTTTTAATGTAACTCTGAGTCTGTAGTAGAATTTTCAACTTAAATGGCTAATGGTCATATAAGGTTTTGATGTAACTTTGAGTCTATAGTAGAATTTTCAACTTAACTGGCTAATGGTCATATAAGGTTTTGATGTAACTCTGAGTCTGTAGTAGAATTTTCAGCTCACATGGCTAATGGTCATATAAGGTTTTGATGTAACTCTGAGTCTGTAGTAGAATTTTCAACTTAACTGGCTAATGGTCATATAAGGTTTTGATGTAACTCTGAATCTGTAGTAGAATTTTCAACTCAACTGGCTAATGGTCATATAAGGTTTTGATGTAACTCTGAGTCTGTAGTAGAATTTTCAACTCACATGGCTAATGGTCATATAAGGTTTTGATGTAACTCTGGGTCTATAGTAGAATTTTCAACTTAACTGGCTAATGGTCATATAAGGTTTTGATGTAACTCTGAGTCTGTAGTAGAATTTTCAGTTCACATGGCTAATGGTCATTTAAGGTTTTGATGTAACTCTGAGTCTGTAGTAGAATTTTCAACTCAACTAGCTAATGGTCATATAAGGTTTTGATGTAACTCTGAGTCTGTTGTAGAATTTTCAACTCGCATGGCTAATGGTCATATAAGGTTTTGATGTAACTCTGAGTCTATAGTAGAATTTTCAACTTAACTGGCTAATGGTCATATAAGGTTTTGATGTAACTCTGAGTCTGTTGTAGAATTTTCAACTCACATGGCTAATGGTCATATAAGGTTTTGATGTAACTGAGTCTATAGTAGAATTTTCAACTTAACTGGCTAATGGTCATATAACGTTTTGATGTAACTCTGAGTCTGTAATAGAATTTTCTACTTAAATGGCTAATGGTCATTTAAGGTTTTGATGTAACTCTGAGTCTGAAGTAGAATTTTCAACTTAACTGGCTAATGGTCATATAAGGTTTTGATGTAACTCTGAGTCTGTAATAGAATTTTCAACTTAACTGGCTAATGGTCATATAAGGTTTTGATGTAACTCTGAGTCTGTAGTAGAATTTTCAACTCAACTGGCTAATGGTCATATAAGGTTTTGATGTAACTCTGAGTCTATAGTAGAATTTTCAACTTAACTGGCTAATGGTCATATAAGGTTTTGATGTAACTCTGAGTCTGTAGTAGAATTTTCAACTCAACTGGCTAATGGTCATATAAGGTTTTGATGTAACTCTGGGTCTATAGTAGAATTTTCAACTTAACTGGCTAATGGTCATATAAGGTTTTGATGTAACTCTTAAGTCTATAGTAGAATTTTCAGTTCACATGGCTAATGGTCATATAAGGTTTTGATGTAACTCTGAGTCTGTAGTAGAATTTTCAGCTCACATGGCTAATGGTCATATAAGGTTTTGATGTAACTCTGAGTCTGTAGTAGAATTTTCAACTTAACTGGCTAATGGTCATATAAGGTTTTGATGTAACTCTTGAGTCTATAGTAGAATTTTCAGCTCACATGGCTAATGGTCATATAAAGTTTTGATGTAACTGAGTCTATAGTAGAATTTTCAACTTAACTGGCTAATGGTCATATAAGGTTTTGATGTAACTCTGAGTCTGTAGCAGAATTTTCAACTCAACTGGCTAATGGTCATATAAGGTTTTGATATAACTCTGAGTCTGTTGTGGAATTTTCAACTTAACTGGCTAATGGTCATATAAGGTTTTGATGTAACTCTGAGTCTGTTGTGGAATTTTCAACTTAACTGGCTAATGGTCATATAAGGTTTTGATATAACTCTGAGTCTGTAGTGGAATTTTCAACTCAACTGGCTAATGGTCATATAAGATTTTGATGTAACTCTGAGTCTGTAGTAGAATTTTCAACTCAACTGACTAATGGTCATATAAGGTTTTGTTGTAACTTTGAGACTATAGTAGAATTTTCAGCTCACATGGCCAAATGCCACTTGACCTTCTAATGTCAATTTTGAAGTCTGTGGTTATCAACTGATTTTATTGCAAGATTTTGAATAAATTAGATCTATATGATAAGGAATAAATACTTAAAATGTTGGAAAAGAAAAAAAATCATATTTTAATGCTTATATATTAGTTTAAACTATATTTATTTCATATATATGATGTGCATATAGTATATATATACAAATTATGATAAACAAAAAGGATTCACTATTATATGTTTGTTTTATAGGGAGTGTTACAATATGAATCTGTTGGTAATTATCCAGCTCCTTCATTCTTTAATATTAACGAGACAACTGGAATAATTACTGTAGCTAGACCTCTAACAGAAGACAGCTTACAAACACCAGAATATAAGGTATGAAGTGTAGAAAATTATACAATTCATTCTTTGGTCAAAAATAATTTAGGAATTGAAATCTTTTGATTTCATAAAATTGAAATAAAGAAGTTCTTCCATAAGGCATTATAAGAGATGGAGGAATATCTTTTATGACTGGAAAATTCCATCTTTTCTCCCGTGGAGCTAAGGGTAACGAGGTTAAAAGGTGTTGAATTTCAGACGAGTGAAAGATATTCAAATCTTGTATTTTAGTTGAATGCAAGAACCTATTTTTTTCGGTGAAATAATGAAAAAGTAAATACAGTGGAACCTGTCTAATCTGACGCACCAAGGGACCAGGGAAATGTGTCAGATTGTACAGGATGTCAGAACCTGTCTAATCCGACGCACCAAGGGACCAGGGAAATGTGTTAGATTGTACAGGATGTCAGAACCTGTCTAATCCGACACACCAAGGGACCAAGGGAAATGTGTCAGATTGTACAGGATGTCAGAACCTGTCTAATCTGACACACCAAGGGACCAGGGAAATGTGTCAGATTGTACAGGATGTCAGAACCTGTCTAATCCGACACACCAAGGGACCAGGGAAATGTGTCAGATTGTACAGGATGTCAGAACCTGTCTAATCTGACACACCAAGAGACCAGGGAAATGTGTCAGATTGTACAGGATGTCAGAACCTGTCTAATCCGACACACCAAGGGACCAGGGAAATGTGTCAGATTGTACAGGATGTCAGATCCTGTCTAATCCGACACATCAAGGGACCAGGGAAATGTGTAGGATTGTACAGGATGTCAGAACCTGTCTAATCTGACACCAAGGGACCAGGGAAATGTGTCAGATTGTACAGGATGTCAGAACCTGTCTAATCCGACACACCAAGGGACCAGGGAAATGTGTTAGATTGTACAGGATGTCAGAACCTGTCTATTATTCTGACACACCAAGGGACCAGGGAAATGTGTCAGATTGTACAGGATGTCAGAACCTGTCTAATCCGACACACCAAGGGACCAGGGAAATGTGTTAGATTGTACAGGATGTCAGAACCTGTCTAATCTGACACACCAAAAGACCAGGGAAATGTGTCAGATTGTGCAGGATGTCAGAACCTGTCTAATCTGACACACCAAGGGACCAGGGAAATGTGTCAGATTGTACAGGATGTCAGAACCTGTCTAATCCGACACACCAAGGGACCAGGGAAATGTGTTAGATTGTACAGGATGTCAGAACCTGTCTAATCCTACACACCAAGGGAGCAGGGAAATGTGTCAGATTGTACAGGATGTCAGAACCTGTCTAATCTGACACACCAAGAGACCAGGGAAATGTGTCAGATTGTGCAGGATGTCAGAACCTGTCTAATCTGACACACCAAGGGACCAGGGAAATGTGTCAGA
Organism: Bathymodiolus septemdierum; assembly: GCA_963383655.1. Taxonomy (NCBI): domain Eukaryota; kingdom Metazoa; phylum Mollusca; class Bivalvia; order Mytilida; family Modiolidae; genus Bathymodiolus; species Bathymodiolus septemdierum. The sequence goes on along the minus strand of OY726522.1, from coordinate 51,021,395 downwards.
TTGTACAGGATGTCAGAATACTCAGGTTTTAGTTTAGTTAAAAGAAACATAAATTTTTTGTGTGATGTCACAGGATGTCGGGAAAACTCGGGTGTCGATTGCAAAAGTTCCACTGTATAATCAAAAATATTGTAGAACCTATATAGTTTAATATTGTAGAACCTATATAGTTTTAACTGAGACATATTCATTAATCTAACATTTCATTTCATTGGACAAGAAACTCCACTTAAGACAGCAGCATATACAAATGTCTTCTATGAACTGTTTCACCTGAAAAAACTCATTTTGATTGCTGTTCTACATTTCACAGTCACTATAGGGTCTTCAACAATGAGCATAACTCATATTGTCTTTATTTATGTAGATTTTATTTGAAGTGTTTTCAGTGGAACTGATGAAATAAGATAGATGTTTTCTTGGTGCATGTACTTTAATAATGGAACATGATTTCTATTTTATTTTTCAGCTGGCTGTTGTTGTTTATGACAGTATGTACCCAATAGACAGAGTGACGGGTACTGTTACATTTACTGTAAACAGAAACCCCAGTGAACCACTGTGTTCACAGTCTTTATTCTCTGCTAATCCACCAGAAAATGCTGCTCTTGGATATGTCGTCACTGATGTCAATGCCACTGACCAAGATGGGGTAAGCATAAATTCATTATTTCCATACTTTTAAATTTTATTATGTATTTTTAAAGCAGTTGAATGTGGGTAGGGATTATCTCTTAAGCAATATTTGTCCCATTTTCACAGAATGCAAATTTGGTAAAATGCAAGTGATTGGGAAAAGGTGTTGTTATTTTGTGTAATCAACAAAACTGAAACCCCTGAAAAAAAATGTAAAGATATATATTGAAGTAGTACACCTGACATTATAGATAGCTGTGAAGTTTTTTTGCTTTTATTTTGTTTTAAAAAAACATTATTTTTCCATATTTTGATAGTTAGTGATATTTCAGCGGAATTTTAACAGTTGCTTTGATGTTTCATACATATGGAATTTGAATATATATCTACATTCATATCTCTGTTTATTAAAGATAGAATTTTGATAGAATCAAGTCTTTATTGTCAGCTGGAAAAGTAAAGAGTGTGAATCATTTGCACTGTTCATGGACAAAAACAGTATACATTGTACATGTATTATTGTTTTGTTTTACAGGACAAGTTAAGATATTCCTTTGATACAAACACTGCCGATGCTACCGAGAGAAGTTTTCTGTATGTTGACCCAGAAAATGGCATTATATCATTAAAGAAACTCTTTACAGCTACAACTCTTAACAAGTTTACGGTAAGATTGGTTTTATCACAATGGAAATAGTTTGTTAGATATAGACAATAAGAGTTGAAAATTCTGTTTTTGTTTTTTTTTATGAAAAAAAGTGTGTTTTAATGGTTTGTCTTCAAAATAATTGTTAAATAATGTTAAAAGACATGAATTTGATGGTGCCAAAAAGTGGTCTGTAATTATAAATAAGAAATTACCTCCCCTATTTTTGATTAGATATGACTGCGAAACAAATATGTTAATTGTGAGTGATAATTTTACTGACTACAGAGTTCAAAGGATAATCATTCTATTGTTTCCATATTATTTTATAGTTTAATGTGCTGGCAACAGATACTGCTGGAAAGTCTGCGAGTTGTAATGTAGATATCACCGTGATACGTGACGCAGCTCCTGTATTTAGTCCTGCCAGTTATTACAAACAAATCCCAGAGACTGAAGCTGTCAATGGACCAACTCCTATTATTATAGTGACTGCTAATGATCCAGATAAGAAGGTAGGTACTTAAACTTACTACTCGTCTTTTTATATTTGGCCCTTCATGGTAGTTGGATTTACAACTACCTGTGCAGTCAGTGCCTATCACTGCTCTCATGTTGTGCATTCAAATCCTGCTCATGGCAAGGTGTACTTCGGTTTCCTCTACCGATAAAACTGACCACCACGATATAGCTAAAATATTGTTGAAAGTTGTGTTATACAACATGACCCCTAACTGTAAAAAATCATCTTGAAAAAAGAAATCCATATATACATTCTGTGGTAGCCATATTGTTTTCATCCTATTGGTTCGTCCATCCATCCGTCTGTCTCACAAGTTTTTCATCCTGTTGGTTCGTCCATCCATCCGTCTGTCTCACAAGTTTTTCATCCTGTTGGTTCGTCCATCCATCCGTCTGTCTCACAAGTTTTTCATCCTGTTGGTTCGTCCATCCCTCCGTCTGTCTCACAAGTTTTTACATACAACACCTCCATTTTAAACACAACTTCCTCAAAACTTGGAAAGCTGTCTTATTACCATATGCTGATTCCCATATTTTTATGGCAGGTAGATTGAACCATGTTCGAAAGAGTTATTTCCTTTTATTATTAGAAACTGCATCGATGGTGTAATGGTTAGCGTGCTCGCCCTGATCGGGTCAAACCAAAGACTATAAAATTGGTATATGTTGCATCTCCGCTAAGCATGCAGCATTAAGGGCAAAGACTGGTTGACTCGGAATCAGGATAATGTGTCCGACTGGGGCGACATATCTATATGCGGACTGTTGTTTCAGTGAGCTAGCGCTATAAAAATCCAACTAAATGTGTTGGTCCAAAGTGGACCTGGTCATCATTTCATTGAAAATTAACTTGTTCTTGCCATGATATAGCTGAAAAATTGCTAAGTTGGTGTTAAACAACAATCACTCACTCTTTATTCTTAAAATATTGAATAAGAAAGGTTGTACACACAACTCCTTCTACACTGTAAATAGGAATTACAAGGTGTCTTTCTCCTAAGGTGAAGAATGTAGGAGTCGGGGGAGTTATTTGTTTTTGTGTCAAAAATAATCTTGTATTTTATTTGTTTGATCACAGGGTAATATTGTGTATGAAGCACATGGTGAGTTCCAAGCTCCTTACTACTTCCAAGTCAATAATCTTACTGGAGGTATTTATGTACGGAATGATCTGAAAGAAGACTTAGAAACCAGATATTTGGTAAGTTATGAATATAACACTCATTTATAAAACTCAAAACTGTAACAATTTGTTGTGTGTCCTACAAAGAAAACGGTTTTACATGTAAGAAAATGTTGTTCAAAGTTTCATATGGTAGAAAAAGATTTTTTTCACTATATCACTAATAGTTTGAATTTTAGGGAGATGAAAACTAGAAAACTAGTTAAAAAATGTAATCTTGAATTACAATATGAATAAATATTTATTTACAGTTGAAGTTAATAGATTTTATCGGTAATTTGGAATTTTTCCTCTGATCTCACTAGAGTGATATTGTCAGTATCAGCAAACTGTCATGGATACTAGAAATTATCGGTCAGTGTGACATCAAACGCATTATCATGTTACAGATAAAAAAAATAACGTCAGTATTGAAGGTTCCAACTAATATCGCAGCTCATGCTATTGGACTATCTGCGATACTACCAATAATGTCTGTTTCTGACTTTAAGACTGCTGTTATTCTGTATAGAATTATATTTTTTTACTATTATTGGTAACATCTTAGAATGATAATTTTTTTTACAGTTATTGGTAACGGTGTAGAATTATATTTTTTCAAGTTAGTGAAACAGCTTAAAATGATATTTTTTTGTTGATAGTGGTAACAGCTTAGAATGAAATTGGTTTTTTTAGCAGCTAGCAGTAACAGCTTAAAATGATATATTTTTTTAACAGTTAGTGGTAACAGCACATGATGATCAATCTCTGGGTAAAACTGCCACAGCTACTGTGACAATTGATGTTGAACACAATCCAAATGCTCCCAGACTGACATCTCCGAAGTTTGAGACCACAATCTTTGAATACCTACCACTCAGCTCCAATATTCTGAACGTGACAGCCAATGATCTTGATGGGGTATGTATTTATAATCGCTGAATGAAGAATATTCACTAATCTGGAATACCTGAGTTCACCCCCGGTTTTTAATGGGGTTCATGTTGCTCACTCTTTCGTTTTCTGTGGATTTTTTTATGACCATTATTTGTCTTTTGTCCTGTTTCTTTTAGCCATTGTATTGTCTGTTATATACAACAGTAAGATATACTTTTTACTGTGCTCACCAGTAAAGAAACTTCCTAAGAATAACATCCTTACCAAGTATTGATGTCTGTCTTCCTGTCTGCTACATATATATATATGGGGGCCGTCATGGCCATGATCGTATGGTAGTTATTTACAACTACCTATGCCATCAGTGCCTATCACCACTGATGTTGTGAGTTTGAATCTCGATCAGGGTAAGGTGTACAATATTATGTGATAAAGTTTGTCAGTAACTTGCGGCAAGTCAGTGATTTTCCTCCAATGAAACTGACCGCAACTATATAACTAAAATATTGTTGAAAATGGCAATGAACACCATAACCCTAATCCCTTTTAATGCATATTCATTCTTAACCCAGATAGATTAATGATAGACATAAATGAATGAATAAAAAGGCTGGTTCTGTATTCAAATATTTGTTTTGAAAGGAAAGTACTATTTCTGCATTAAGCAAAATAGTTGATTTTTTTTAAAGTAGGTAACTCGAGTGAAAAGAGAAATAGATTAATTTTGAACATGCTTGTATATAATTTTAGGATACTCTACGTTATGAATTGTTTTCTGACGGGACTGCAGTGTCGACTGAAGCACTAAAGTACTTCAGTATAAACCCTGATGATGGAAGGATAACAATAGTAAAAGATCTTCGTACAGATACAACTAAAGCTGAACAGTATAAGGTAAGGCTTAAGATACTTGTGACAGTGATTCAGCTAGGCACCGGTTGTCCTGAAGAAATTTTGATAAAACTGGCAATTCTCCTGAAGATTTCAAAGTCTAGCTGAAACACTGTGGTCTTTATTTACAGTGAAACCTGTCTAATCTGAACTTCCTTGCAATCAGCTATTGTGTTTGGAATAGACAGGTGTTCGGTTTACATAGGTGAAAGATTCCTACATTGGAACTTTATTTAAAGTTCTATTTATACAGGATTCTGTTTTATTCAGGGTTCAGTTTAGACTGGTTTTATCATATATATTAAGAAGTAAAATTAGCAGTAATGATTGACAATCCAACTGATTACAACAAATGATAATCATACCTTAAAATACAGAAGGAGGTCTCAACTAGTACAGTCAAACCTGCCTATGTGATCACCTTTATTAAGCAGTCACCTGTATTAAAAGATCACCTTTTTTGCCCTGTCATAGAAAATTTAAGAGGTCACCTGTCATATAAGATCTTTCCTCCTCTGTCCCAGAGGTGACCTTTTAATACAGGTTTGACAGTATTTATCATTCAGGGTAAATTATGAAAATGACAAGAGTGAATGGTTACATTCTATCAGACTACATTTCTAATATATTTTTTTCTTATGAATGGTGGGGGAGGTGGAGTTGTGAAGGCTGTCTATTTAGATGTTGTCATATTGAGCACTGTCTTGGTGTTGTTATGGTTACTGTGCAGTCAAACCAAAGACTATAATATTGATATTTGCTGCTTCTTCTTTAAGTGCAGTATTAAGGACGAAGAGGAAAAACTGGATGTCTTGGAAACAGAAAAATATGTCCAAGAAAAGAGAGATGTCTTATATGCAGACTTTTATTCCATCTTAGCATGTACGTCTAGTACAATACCAGCCTCATTTCATCAAAGCTTGTCTTCTCCATGATTTATTTGGAAACATGATCACTTTGGCTGTAAACTATATTCTGTTCTATTGCATTTTTATCAGTTGGTTTTTTTTTGTCAATAGATGAAAGTACGAGTACGAGATCAGAAACAGAAATTTCAGAAGGACGTGGTTGGTGATGTTATTATCACTGTCAGACGTAATCAAAAGTCACCAAGATTTGAAGGTACACCATACACACAGACTCTGTCAGAGAACTCATTACTGTCGTCATCTGTGTTTACCTTGGCTGCTGTTGATGATGATTTACGGGTAAGATTTATATTTCTTAGGTGAAGTTAACTTTTGATGTGACAAAAAAAAATCAATCAGTATCTTTCATGTTTTAAATAGATCTGGAATTTCAAAGAGAAATCCTTTAAGAATCCACTTTATGTTCATTTTTAACAATCCTATGAATTTCACTAATTGCATATCAATCAATATCTAAATCAACTCTGTCATTATTTTTTAGTTTAATTGGTTTGTTCATGTTTTTTAATGTAGTTTGTGAGATCTATAATGTATATTTTTTTCCCTCTTACCATTAAACATACATAAATTTCATTATTAAATTTTTGCAATAATAAAATATTGTTGATGTTACTAAAAAAAAAAGTGATGTTCTATTCATTTGCAGGGAAGTTTGATGTATGCCATTATAGGAGATAATTCAGCACCATACTACTTCAGATTGGGAAATTCTTTAGGAGTACCAGCTGGTAGACTTGTCCTACAAAATGATCTTAAGACAGAGAGTAAAGAGACTTATATTGTAAGTACATGTACTGTTAATACAAATATATATACTTATGTATATTCACTTGTACTATTCTGCATGGTTTTGATAAATCTCCAGGATAATACAAAGAGTATTTATAATTTTACATCAATTTGAGAGACTATATACCAGTATGTGAGATGTAAGCATGTCAACCTGATTTTTTTGGATGGGAGGGAGATAGTTTTTCCATTAGATTAGAGAGCTGCATGTTTTAATTGGAAAAACGCTACTTACATGGTAAACACACCTATAATAGTTGTGTTATTTTTATTTTATAGTTGAGAGAGTTCAATCATATGCCTTCTCTTATCCTAATTGTTGTGTTAGTTTTATGTTGTAGTGGAGAGTTCAATCATATGACTCCTCTTATCCTAATTGTTGTGTTAGTTTTATGTTGTAGTGGAGAGTTCAATCATATGCCTCCTCTTATCCTAATTGTTGTGTTAGTTTTATGTTGTAGTGGAGAGTTCAATCATATGACTCCTTTTATCCTAATTGTTGTGTTAGTTTTATGTTGTAGTGGAGAGTTCAATCATATGACTCCTACTATTCTAACCGTGTTATATTTAAGTAAAGATTTGAAGCGTATACCTTCTCCTATCTTAATCATTGTTATTTTTCTTTACAGTTGAGAGTTCAAGCATATGCCTTCTCTTATCCTAATCTTTGTTTATTTTTCTTTACAGTTGAGAGTTCAAGCATATGACTCTCTGTATCCTAATGATCGTGCTACAACAATTGTCAACATCACTGTGACAAGAAATGAGTATCAGCCTCAGTTTGACGAGCAGACTTATAGGAAGACCATTAACGAGACTGTAGATATAGGCTACTCTGTTCTCAGAGTCAATGCAACGGACAGAGATTTGGTAAGTAGTGCTTAGGAAAACAGTGCTAAAGATTTAATATGTAGTGCTTAGGAAGACAGTGCTAATGATTTAATATGTAGTGCTCGAGAAAACAGTGCTAAAGATTGATATGTGGGGCTCGAGAAAACAGTGCTTCTTTTCTTATATAGTAGTCCCCTTCTTATAAGGTCATTTTTACCAAAGGCCACCTCTCTTATCAGGCCACACCCACCAAAGGCCACCTCTCTTATCAGGCCACACCCACCAAAGTCCACCTCTCTTATCAGGCCACACCCACCAAAGACCACCTCTCTTATCAGGCCACACCCACCAATGGCCACCTCTCTTATCAGGCCACACCCACCAAAGGCCACCTGTCTTATCAGGGCACACCCACCAAAGGCCACCTCTCTTATCAGGCCACACCTACCAAAGGCCACCTCTCTTATCAGGCCACACTCACCAATGGCCACCTCTCTTATCAGGCCACACCCACCAAAGGCCACCTCTCTTATCAGGCCACACCCACCAAAGTCTACCTCTCTTATCAGGCCACACCCACCAAAGGCCACCTCTCTTATCAGGCCACACCCACCAATAGCCACCTCTCTTATCAGTCCACACCCACCAAAGGCCACCTCTCTTATCAGGCCACACCCACCAAAGACCACCTCTCTTATCAGGCCAGATTGTTTATCATTCCCAATCATTGATATATTCTTAAAGGACACCACTTTACCCAGGAATAATATTTTCACTGAATAAATTACATGTAGATACACATATTTTATGTTGCATGTATACATGTATTTCCTAACTGCATCAGTGGTGTAATGGTTAAAGTGCTCACCTTAAGTACAGTATATCATGAGTCCTGGTGATCAATCCAAGGTTAGAGTGCTCACCTTAAGTACAGTATATCATGAGTCCCACTGATCAATCCAAGGTTAGAGTGCTCACCTTAAGTACAGTATATCATGAGTCCCGGTGATCAATCCAAGGTTAGAGTGCTCACCTTAAGTACAGTATATCATGAGTCCCGGTGATCAATCCAAGGTTAAAGTGCTCACCTTAAGTACAGTATATCATGAGTCCCGGTGATCAATCCAAGGTTAAAGTGCTCACCTTAAGTACAGTATATCATGAGTCCCGCTGATCAATCCAAGGTTAGAGTGCTCACCTTAAGTACAGTATATCATGAGTCCCGGTGATCAATCCAAGGTTAGAGTGCTCACCTTAAGTACAGTATATCATGAGTCCCGGTGATCAATCCAAGGTTAGAGTGCTCACCTTAAGTACAGTATATCATGAGTCCCGGTGATCAATCCAAGGTTAGAGTGCTCACCTTAAGTACAGTATATCATGAGTCCCACTGATCAATCCAAGGTTAGAGTGCTCACCTTAAGTACAGTATATCATGAGTCCCGGTGATCAATCCAAGGTTAGAGTGCTCACCTTAGTACAGTATATCATGAGTCCCACTGATCAATCCAAGGTTAGAGTGCTCACCTTAAGTACAGTATATCATGAGTCCCGGTGATCAATCCAAGGTTAGAGTGCTCACCTTAAGTACAGTATATCATGAGTCCCACTGATCAATCCAAGGTTAGAGTGCTCACCTTAAGTACAGTATATCATGAGTCCCGGTGATCAATCCAAGGTTAGAGTGCTCACCTTAAGTACAGTATATCATGAGTCCCGGTGATCAATCCAAGGTTAGAGTGCTCACCTTAAGTACAGTATATCATGAGTCCCGGTGATCAATCCAAGGTTAGAGTGCTCACCTTAAGTACAGTATATCATGAGTCCCGGTGATCAATCCAAGGTTAGAGTGCTCACCTTAAGTACAGTATATCATGAGTCCCGGTGATCAATCCAAGGTTAGAGTGCTCACCTTAAGTACAGTATATCATGAGTCCCGGTGATCAATCCAAGGTTAGAGTGCTCACCTTAAGTACAGTATATCATGAGTCCCACTGATCAATCCAAGGTTAGAGTGCTCACCTTAAGTACAGTATATCATGAGTCCCGGTGATCAATCCAAGGTTAGAGTGCTCACCTTAGTACAGTATATCATGAGTCCCGGTGATCAATCCAAGGTTAGAGTGCTCACCTTAAGTACAGTATATCATGAGTCCCACTGATCAATCCAAGGTTAGAGTGCTCACCTTAAGTACAGTATATCATGAGTCCCGGTGATCAATCCAAGGTTAGAGTGCTCACCTTAAGTACAGTATATCATGAGTCCCGGTGATCAATCCAAGGTTAGAGTGCTCACCTTAAGTACAGTATATCATGAGTCCCGGTGATCAATCCAAGGTTAGAGTGCTCACCTTAAGTACAGTATATCATGAGTCCCACTGATCAATCCAAGGTTAGAGTGCTCACCTTAAGTACAGTATATCATGAGTCCCGCTGATCAATCCAAGGTTAGAGTGCTCACTTTAAGTACAGTATATCATGAGTCCCGGTGATCAATCCAAGGTTAGAGTGCTCACCTTAAGTACAGTATATCATGAGTCCCACTGATCAATCCAAGGTTAGAGTGCTCACCTTAAGTACAGTATATCATGAGTCCCGCTGATCAATCCAAGGTTAGAGTGCTCACTTTAAGTACAGTATATCATGAGTCCCGGTGATCAATCCAAGGTTAGAGTGCTCACCTTAAGTACAGTATATCATGAGTCCCACTGATCAATCCAAGGTTAGAGTGCTCACCTTAAGTACAGTATATCATGAGTCCCGCTGATCAATCCAAGGTTAGAGTGCTCACTTTAAGTACAGTATATCATGAGTCCCGGTGATCAATCCAAGGACTATCAAATTGATATTTGCTGCCTCTTTTCTAATCAAGCAACATGAAGGATTAAAGTAAAGACTTGTTAGCTTGTAATCAGGATAATGTGTCCAAATGGATCGACATGTCTATTCGTGGTCTGTTGTTTCAGTGAACTAGTACTCAAAAAATCCAAACGAGCATGTTGTTCTAGTACAAAGTAGACATTGTCATCATCTCATCAAAATGTAACTTGTTCTCACCATCGTATATCTGAAAAATTGCTAACTTGTCATTAAACAACAAATACTCAATCACTACATGTATTTGCTCTTTATTTACAGGATACCCTTGTTTATACTGTGACATCAACAACTACTGCTAATGACTTCTTTGTTCTACAACCAGACACTGGAATCATCTACGTTCAAAATAAGCTAACAACAGACACAGTTGCCAGTTATACTGTAAATATTTTAGTTTAATATAAAAGATTTTTTTATATATTTTTGGATACCGGTTTTCTTAATTTAAGAAAGATCATTGGTTTAAAATAGGTCTTAAATTGGTGAATTTCATTGGTTAAGATAGGTCTTAAATTCATGAATTTCATTGGTTATCTTGATTATTCTAGTTAAAATTGTGTGGAAATAATTGGATATGAAGATTAAGTAGAAAAACCCCATAGGGCAGGGAGTTGAGTAAGATACATTGGCTTGAGATAGTTTTATTGAAAGTGAGTAGTTTAAAATCATAAGATGTCAGATGAAAGCAGTTTACCAAGCTTGAGGGAGGAAGTAATGATATACAATGAGATGAATTGAGGGGGGGGGAGGTAATAAAGGACGAAGTCCTTCTAACAGTAAGCTGTCCGATTTTTCCTTCTATATTGATAGCTAAAAATCTGCTCACCGGAAGTTTAAAAAATAGATCAATTGATAATTTAGAAACGCAAAAGAAATCTATTTCAATGAAAAATTCCCAATTCTTTGATTATTTACTCTATGCAAAATCGAAATAAACTTTTAATAAAATTCTAATAAAAAAATCTCTTTCTACGAAACTCCTGATGGAATAGACTGACTCAATCTGTCTCAATCTAGCCGAGGTACGAGCCAGGGGACAGAACTCGTCAGTTTACCGATGGAAGAGCGGCGTAGGTAAAATGAACGCCATAACAAATCGGCTACACAATTCATTCAAAATAAAAGATAATAGCCTCACCGGACACAATTACGAACGAAATAAAAAGTATGTCCCCTAATTTTTCCTTCAAAACATGAATTAAAAAAATGCTTTTATAAATAGATACCCCGCTAAATTACTCGTGTTTTGGGAGAAAATTATTCATGCGCAGTTGTTGAATGTTGCACGGGTTTTCATATTTGTAAACAGTTATCTTATGCCTGTAATTGGAAAGAATATGATCTCCTGGTTCTATGCATATGTAGAACACATTGAAATTAAAACAAAAACAGTCAGTATAATACATTTTCCTTACCTTGATCTATCCCAAAATGTCAAAATCCGTGATGTACCTTATTCATTGAAGAGTCCAAGGAATTCCGAATGTAAACTGGCACACATTTATGGTATGAATAAAGGAAAGGTTTTTATGTCATGTGTATTATATACAAATAGATATGTGAACGTAAATGAATGAATGCTCTTTCAATTTTAACAGTTGTCATTAAATAATTTACACTAGAAAGGTTATTATGATGTCGTTCGAAATTGTGTCCGGATCTAGGTCACAGAGTGATTAGAACGGGATCATGAAATTCTGTTCCAAGTTAAAACCCGTATTGGCCATAACAATGCATTGAATAATATATGGGCTATGATTCAAAAGGAATATTGGTGTTTAATCTGAAATATGAACAGCTTCATCAATTTGGTCAAATTTATAAATTATTATCAAAGGCCACGGTCAATATCATCGAAATTGTTCGTAATTGCATCCGGTGGCGGTGAGGCTAACGTGTACGGATCATCGTATTATTGAAATTTTAGGACTTCGTCCTTCAAACAGGTTGCCTGTCTCATATTGATATACAATAAGATGAATTTATTAGTGGGATAAATTCTTTTTTAATTTTATTTAAAATTAACTTCAGTCTTATTTTCTGAAAAAAATAAAAATGTGTCTGACTTTAAATAAATTTCTTGAGAATAGAAATTTATTCTTCTTAATTTCCAAAAATATAATTTTGTGATTTTTTATTATACATTGTTGTAGCTTTCATCTTTTTTTAAACCATTTCTTTATGTAGATGGCAATTGAGGCCTCAGATGGTAAAAATAAAGTGACAGTCAATGTTGTTATTAGTGTCATAAGGGACCTTCATGTACCTAAATTTGGTATTGATAAATATGCTGTGACAATCAATGAGAACAGACCTGTGGGTGCTACTATAGAAACTGTTACGGCCACGGACGATGACATACAGGTTAGTAGATACTGGTACCTTAATGATAGCTGATTCACATTAACACAAAGTTTTATACTCCATGGAGCCAATTCTTCTTTCATTTTCAAAACTTATTCTGAACCCTTGGGATAAGAAGAGTTTGAAGATACCAAAGAGGTAATTAGAATCTGTAAATCGAAGAAGAACAGACAACACAATGGCCAAAAGAAAAAGTACAAAAAGATAAAATATTCCAAAAATAGTTTCCCCATCACAAATTTAGGAAAATAATTGTGTTTCCTGTTTACAGTTAAAAGAAAGTATATATAAAAAAAAATGTATGAACTTTTCAGTTAAATCTGGAAAAATATTTAAAATTATTAGGTTTGCTAAAATGAAATTAACTGTAACTGAATGTACAGTAAAATCTATATTTAAAGATCACCACATGTACCAGCAATAAAGTGATCTTTAAATACAGGTGGTCTCTTAAACAGATATTTGATTAATATAGATAATTAAGAGTTGTAATATTTTAAAAGTGACCTCACAAAAAAGGGTGGTGGCTCATAAGAGATGTTTCATCATATTGATTATTGTATTACAGGGAACTATAAGGTATCAAGTAGTTGGTGAATATCCTGCTCCAAGCTTGTTTTCTGTTGATCCTGTGGGTGGACAAGTACAAATCATTAGGAGTGTACGAGAGGACACGACAGCAACTGTTTACAATGTAAAGTATTACTGTAGAATGAAAACGTATTGCTTAAATGAAATACTCAGTAGAGATATCATTACAGTCACGACTGCTGGACAACATAACATGAGAAAAGTGAAAAGATTGTGGCATATCCAGAAATTTATATTGTTCATTATTATTTTTTGTGGGGCATTTTAAACGACAAAAAGACAACATTTGTCTTGATTTATTTTTCTGTATTTTTATACAGTTGAATTCTTCAGTATTGCACAGACTCCTAATGAAATCTGCTAATAACAAAAAGTTAGAAGTCTTCATTAGCTACTGAGTTGTGAGTTCGAATCCTGCTCAGGCGAGTACTCGATACAATATTGCGAGATCATGTTTGTCAGTGGTTTTGGACAGGAAATCCGGTTTCCTCCACCAATAAATCTGAGCCTAACCCCTGAATGTTGCTTGTCTACTTATCATCAATTACAATTAGTAGATGAATTAATTATGATTTACATATAATAAGATAACCATTAAAAGAGTGTCATTATTTTACATCATTTGAAGTTTCATGTGACAAAAAATTGTGTATAAGCCTTGTCTTTTTATATTATATTTTATAAAGTGTTCAGTTCCTAATGGTACTGTTGAAAAAAGGCCACGAAGTTTGAAAATATGTTATTTCCCAATTTATGTCTTAATCTGAATATTATAATTATCTAGTGAGCATTTAATAATAATAATGAATTGCTATTGTGTACATAGTTATTGGTGTATTTTTTTAACACAGCTAACTGTTGAAGCATACGACACATTGAGACCAACAGTAAGAGGAAAAGTCATAGTAGAAATTACTGTGGTGCGTAACCCTAATCCTCCATCATGGGGTCTACCAGGTTATACTGCATCAGTTCGAGAAGATGCCACACCAATATCTGACGTCAAGCAAATACAAGCAGTAGATCTAGATCCAAACGTAAGTTTTACTGAAGCTATTTTTATTTATTCAGTTTGATTGGATGGTGTTTGTAATTTGAGGGGTAAAATATTTTTGTCAACTGTACATGTATATGATTGACCTCAGTCAACTTATTTAAAATTGTAACTATTGAACACGAAATACAGTCAAACCTGCCCGTCACCTCTTAAACAATCACCTGTATTAAAAGGTCACCCTTCTCTTGTCATGACATGGAAAATTTCATATGAATTGAACCTTTTTTAGATCGCCTGTCTTATAAGGCCATTTTTTCTTTGTCTCAAAGCTGACCTCTTTATACAGGTTGAATACTGATTTTGTGCATAATATGCACATTTCTCTATTTATGATAAAGGTGGCGGTAAAATAAATAATTTTACATTGAAAATAAATATGATAATTCCACTCCCTGAATTGACATCACAATGCTTGCTTTCAGTGTTGTTGCTAAGATTATTTTTGCCTGTCATATAACGAAAAATTAAGTACTTTATTGATGAGTGTTGGTTTTTCTTTATCTCACTCCTGTGCTACTTGCATACATGAGTTACTGAGTAGTTCCATTGTCCGTGGCATGATTTTGATATTGAAAAAAAATTGTATCTATTGATTGTATAGAGAGAAAAATCATTGTTTTATATATATATATATATTTATTTTTTTATTTTTATTTTTTGGCATTACAGGATGTAATTCGTTACAGTATTGAGCAGGAAACATTAGAGCGAGCTGCATCTTCTGAACCCTCTGCATACTTCTTGATGGATGAGACTACTGGTTGGATAAAACTTCAAAGATCTTTGTTAAATAGTGATATCATTAGGTTCTATGTAAGTACTTTTGAAAATTTGGAATTATTTATCTTCCTTCTTTTTTAAAGATCTACTCGAACCTTGTTGCATCAATGTTGAAAGGACCAATAACTTACTTCAAATATCCAAGTATTGGAATTATCCAGGTAAAATTATGCTGAATTCTAATTCGAATGGACCAAATTCTTACTTCGAGCTGTTCAAAGAATTCTAATTCGAATGGACCAAATTCTTACTTCGAGCTGTTCAAAGAATTCTAATTGGAATGGACCAAATTCTTACTTCGAGCTGTTCAAAGAATTCTAATTCGAATGGACCAAATTCTTACTTCGAGCTGTTCAAAGAATTCTAATTTGAATGGACCAAATTCTTACTTCAAGCTGTTCAAGGAATTCTAATTTGAATGGACCATATTCTTACTTCGAGCTGTTCAAAGAATTCTAATTCAAATGAACCAAATTCTTACTTCGAGTTGTTCAAAGAATTCTAATTCAAATGGACCAAATTCTTACTTCGAGCTGTTCAAAGAATTCTAATTCAAATGAACCAAATTCTTACTTCGAGCTGTTCAAAGAATTCTAATTCAAATGGACCAAATTCTTACTTCGAGCTGTTCAAAGAATTCTAATTGGAATGGACCAAATTCTTACTTCGAGCTGTTCAAAGAATTCTAATTCGAATGGACCAAATTCTTACTTCGAGCTGTTCAAAGAATTCTAATTTGAATGGACCAAATTCTTACTTCAAGCTGTTCAAGGAATTCTAATTTGAATGGACCATATTCTTACTTCGAGCTGTTCAAAGAATTCTAATTCAAATGAACCAAATTCTTACTTCGAGTTGTTCAAAGAATTCTAATTCAAATGGACCAAATTCTTACTTCAAACTGTTCAAAGAATTCTAATTCAAATGAACCAAATTCTTACTTCGAGCTGTTCAAAGAATTCTAATTTGAATGAACCAAATTCTTACTTCGAGCTGTTCAAAGAATTCTAATTTGAATGGACCAAATTCTTACTTCAAACTGTTCAAAGAATTCTAATTCAAATGAACCAAATTCTTACTTTGAGCTGTTCAAAGAATTCTAATTTGAATGGACCAAATTCTTACTTCGAGTTGTTCAAAGAATTCTAATTCGAATGAACCAAATTCTTACTTCGAGCTGTTCAAAGAATTCTAATTTGAATGGACCAAATTCTTACTTCAAGCTGTTCAAGGAATTCTAATTTGAATGGACCATATTCTTACTTCAGGCTGTTCAAAGAATTCTAATTTGAATGGACCAAATTCTTACTTCGAGCTGTTCAAGGAATTCTAATTCGAATGGACCAAATTCTTACTTCGAACTGTTCAAAGAATTCTAATTCAAATGGACCAAATTCTTACTTCGAGCTGTTCAAAGAATTCTAATTCGAATGAACCAAATTCTTACTTCGAGTTGTTCAAAGAATTCTAATTCAAATGGACCAAATTCTTACTTCGAGTTGTTCAAAGAATTCTAATTCAAATGGACCAAATTCTTACTTCGAGCTGTTCAAAGAATTCTAATTCGAATGAACCAAATTCTTACTTCGAGTTGTTCAAAGAATTCTAATTCAAATGGACCAAATTCTTACTTCGAGCTGTTCAAAGAATTCTAATTCAAATGAACCAAATTCTTACTTCGAGCTGTTCAAAGAATTCTAATTCGAATGGACCAAATTCTTACTTCGAGTTGTTCAAAGAATTCTAATTCGAATGGACCAAATTCTTACTTCGAGTTGTTCAAAGAATTCTAATTCAAATGAACCAAATTCTTACTTCGAGCTGTTCAAAGAATTCTAATTCGAATGAACCAAATTCTTACTTCGAGTTGTTCAAAGAATTCTAATTCAAATGGACCAAATTCTTACTTCGAGCTGTTCAAAGAATTCTAATTCGAATGAACCAAATTCTTACTTCGAGCTGTTCAAAGAATTCTAATTCAAATGAACCAAATTCTTACTTCGAGTTGTTCAAAGAATTCTAATTCGAATGGATTAAATTCTTACTTCGAGCTGTTCAAAGAATTCTAATTTGAATGAACCAAATTCTTACTTCGAGCTGTTCAAAGAATTATAATTTGAATGGACCAAATTCTTACTTCAAACTGTTCAAAGAATTATAATTTGAATGAACCAAATTCTTACTTCGAGCTGTTCAAAGAATTCTAATTCAAATGGACCAAATTCTTACTTCAAGCTGTTCAAAGAATTATAATTTGAATGGACCAAATTCTTACTTCGAGCTGTTCAAAGAATTCTAATTCAAATGGACCAAATTCTTACTTCAAGCTGTTCAAAGAATTATAATTTGAATGGACCAAATTCTTACTTCGAGCTGTTCAAAGAATTCTAATTCGAATGGACCAAATTCTTACTTCGAGCTGTTCAAAGAATTATAATTTGAATGGACCATATTCTTACTTCGAGTTGTTCAAAGAATTCTAATTTGAATGGACCAAATTCTTACTTCGAGTTGTTCAAAGAATTCTAATTCAAATGAACCAAATTCTTACTTCGAGTTGTTCAAAGAATTCTAATTCGAATGGATTAAATTCTTATTTCGAGTTGTTCAAAGAATTCTAATTTGAATGAACCAAATTCTTACTTCGAGCTGTTCAAAGAATTCTAATTCAAATGAACCAAATTCTTACTTCGAGTTGTTCAAAGAATTATAATTTGAATGGACCAAATTCTTACTTCAAACTGTTCAAAGAATTCTAATTCAAATGAACCAAATTCTTACTTCGAGCTGTTCAAAGAATTCTAATTCAAATGGACCAAATTCTTACTTCAAGCTGTTCAAAGAATTATAATTTGAATGGACCAAATTCTTACTTCGAGCTGTTCAAAGAATTCTAATTCAAATGGACCAAATTCTTACTTCAAGCTGTTCAAAGAATTATAATTTGAATGGACCAAATTCTTACTTCAAACTGTTCAAAGAATTCTAATTCAAATGAACCAAATTCTTACTTCGAGCTGTTCAAAGAATTCTAATTCGAATGGACCAAATTCTTACTTCGAGCTGTTCAAAGAATTCTAATTTGAATGGACCATATTCTTACTTCGAGTTGTTCAAAGAATTCTAATTCGAATGGACCAAATTCTTACTTCGAGTTGTTCAAAGAATTCTAATTCGAATGAACCAAATTCTTACTTCGAGTTGTTCAAAGAATTCTAATTCAAATGAACCAAATTCTTACTTCAAACTGTTCAAAGAATTATAATTTGAATGGACCAAATTCTTACTTCGAGCTGTTCAAAGAATTCTAATTCAAATGGACCAAATTCTTACTTCAAGCTGTTCAAAGAATTATAATTTGAATGGACCAAATTCTTACTTCGAGCTGTTCAAAGAATTCTAATTCAAATGGACCAAATTCTTACTTCAAGCTGTTCAAAGAATTATAATTTGAATGGACCAAATTCTTACTTCGAGCTGTTCAAAGAATTCTAATTCGAATGGACCAAATTCTTACTTCGAGCTGTTCAAAGAATTCTAATTTGAATGGACCATATTCTTACTTCGAGTTGTTCAAAGAATTCTAATTCAAATGGACCAAATTCTTACTTCGAGTTGTTCAAAGAATTCTAATTCGAATGAACCAAATTCTTACTTCGAGTTGTTCAAAGAATTCTAATTCAAATGGACCAAATTCTTACTTCGAGCTGTTCAAAGAATTCTAATTCGAATGAACCAAATTCTTACTTCGAGTTGTTCAAGGAATTCTAATTCAAATGGACCAAATTCTTACTTCGAGCTGTTCAAAGAATTCTAATTCAAATGAACCAAATTCTTACTTCGAGTTGTTCAAAGAATTCTAATTTGAATGGACCAAATTCTTACTTCGAGTTGTTCAAAGAATTCTAATTCAAATGAACCAAATTCTTACTTCGAGTTGTTCAAAGAATTCTAATTCGAATGGACCATATTCTTACTTCGAGTTGTTCAAAGAATTCTAATTTGAATGGACCAAATTCTTACTTCAAATTGTTCAAAGAATTCTAATTTGAATGAACCAAATTCTTACTTCGAGCTGTTCAAAGAATTCTAATTCAAATGGACCAAATTCTTACTTCAAACTGTTCAAAGAATTCTAATTCAAATGAACCAAATTCTTACTTCGAGTTGTTCAAAGAATTATAATTTGAATGGACCAAATTCTTACTTCAAACTGTTCAAAGAATTCTAATTCAAATGAACCAAATTCTTACTTCGAGCTGTTCAAAGAATTCTAATTCAAATGGACCAAATTCTTACTTCAAGCTGTTCAAAGAATTATAATTTGAATGGACCAAATGCTTACTTCGAGCTGTTCAAAGAATTCTAATTCAAATGGACCAAATTCTTACTTCAAGCTGTTCAAAGAATTATAATTTGAATGGACCAAATTCTTACTTCAAACTGTTCAAAGAATTCTAATTCAAATGAACCAAATTCTTACTTCGAGCTGTTCAAAGAATTCTAATTCGAATGGACCAAATTCTTACTTCGAGCTGTTCAAAGAATTCTAATTTGAATGGACCATATTCTTACTTCGAGTTGTTCAAAGAATTCTAATTCGAATGGACCAAATTCTTACTTCGAGTTGTTCAAAGAATTCTAATTCAAATGGACCAAATTCTTACTTCAAACTGTTCAAAGAATTCTAATTCGAATGAACCAAATTCTTACTTCGAGTTGTTCAAAGAATTCTAATTCAAATGGACCAAATTCTTACTTCGAGCTGTTCAAAGAATTCTAATTCGAATGAACCAAATTCTTACTTCGAGTTGTTCAAAGAATTCTAATTCAAATGGACCAAATTCTTACTTCGAGCTGTTCAAAGAATTCTAATTCGAATGGATTAAATTCTTATTTCGAGTTGTTCAAAGAATTCTAATTTGAATGAACCAAATTCTTACTTCGAGTTGTTCAAAGAATTATAATTTGAATGGACCATATTCTTACTTCGAGTTGTTCAAAGAATTCTAATTCGAATGGACCAAATTCTTACTTCGAGTTGTTCAAAGAATTCTAATTCGAATGGACCAAATTCTTACTTCAAACTGTTCAAAGAAGTGATTTATCTGAGTTTGATATAATGAGGTTTACACTGTTCAGGAAATTTGCCCTGCATCACAACATCTCATTATTTAAATCAAACAAAATTGCATCACTTATAGTTTTCATATTATTTACAGAAAAAAATAATGAAATATTTGTTGAATAAAGTATTACATGTAA
The DNA here is from genome assembly GCA_963383655.1 of Bathymodiolus septemdierum. Lineage (NCBI taxonomy): Eukaryota > Metazoa > Mollusca > Bivalvia > Mytilida > Modiolidae > Bathymodiolus > Bathymodiolus septemdierum. The sequence goes on along the minus strand of OY726522.1, from coordinate 51,001,155 downwards.
CATCTTGTAAATATTTTCAAAGTAGAAAAAAAAACTATTTGTATTCAAATTTTTCCATAATGGTTTACAATTTGTTCACACTTTACAACAACTCTCTAACATTCCATTAAAAAATATACTTTTAACTTGCAGGATTGTTGAGGGGGAGGGAGGTTTTATAGATTCAAAATCTCAACTTTAATAGTCCTTCTTGGTTTTCATGTGGGGTGCCTAAAGCATGACTTGTCTGAACCATTGTAATTTATTTTGGATCACATCAACAATATAACTTGATGGATGTTTTATTTTCAGTTAACCATCCAAGCCTGTGATAATGGAAATCCTGTACGATGTGCCAACACAACCATTATTATACTAGTAGACAGGACTGGTACCCCACCGATATTTCAACAGACTCCTTATACTAAGGATATAGAGGAAAACCATGATGTCGGAGCATTTATCTTCCAGGTTACAGCAAATGATAATGACAAACTGGTAAGATTAATTATTTTCTATATCTCATTAAATTATTGTAGATGGAGAGGTTGCTGAATTATGGCAGGTTGCTAGGAAACTTAATACAATCTAACTTGTATTCAACTGTCACCTTTTGGACAAAGGCAAAATGACCGCATAATACATATATGACTGCTTATTTAAGATCGGTCAATCTGGATTGTCAGTTCTGGTCTGTAAGCCTCTGGCTGTATGTAATCCTCATTAAATAAATAAAAAATTAAATAATGTAAAAAATGAATAAAGAAAGGTTGATATTATTTTTATAAGCTTGTATAAGTTGTAATATTTCAAAACATGATGATTTCTTTTGTAGGGTGATATTGTATATGAAGTCGTACCTCCAGGCAGTGAATATTTCTCTCTGAATTCATCTACAGGATATGTTACCTTGGCTAAGAGTGTACAGAATGATATAGCAGATGATTACAGGGTAAACATTTAAAACAACTGAACATGCTGCAAAGCAAAGTTTAAATTTCTTCATGGTATGAACCAATCATACAATCAGAGATGAAACTTTTCCTCTGATCAGCAGATTTCCCCTTTTATGGTAGTTGAATTTACAACTACCTGTGCAATCAGTGCCAATCACCACTAAAGTAGTAAGTTTGAATCCCGCTCATGGCGTGGTGTATTTGCTACAACATTATTTGATAAATTTTGTCTGTGGCTTGTTACAGGTCGATGGTTTTCTCTAGGTACTCCGTATTCCTCCACCAATAAAACTAACAGAAATATTGTTGAAAGTGGCATTGAACACCATAACCCTAACCCTTGAAAAGTATTGTTGAACACAGATAATTTAATTTAATCAATAAATAATACTGTTGTAATATATTATATTCTTGCCGTTTCAAAAATAAAAGAAGAAAAAAAACACCACGATATAACTGAAATATTGTTGAAAGTGGCTTTGAACACCATAACCCTAACCCTTGAAAAGTATTGTTGAACACAGATAATTTAATTTAATCAATAAATAATACTGTTGTAATATATTATATTCTTGCCGTTTCAAAAATAAAAGAAGAAAAAAAAACACCACGATATAATTGAAATATTGTTGAAAGTGGCATTGAACACCATAACCCTAACCCTTGAAAAGTATTGTTGAACACAGATAATTTAATTTAATCAATAAATAATACTGTTGTAATATATTATATTCTTGCCGTTTCAAAAATAAAAGAAGAAAAAAAACAGCACGATATAACTGAAATATTGTTGAAAGTGGCATTGAACACCATAACCCTAACCCTTGAAAAGTATTGTTGAACACAGATAATTTAATTTAATCAATAAATAATACTGTTGTAATATATTATATTCTTGCCGTTTCAAAAATAAAAGAAGAAAAAAAACACCACGATATAACTGAAATATTGTTGAAAGTGGCTTTGAACACCATAACCCTAACCCTTGAAAAGCATTGTTGAACACAGATAATTTAATTTAATCAATAAATAATACTGTTGTAATATATTATATTCTTGCCGTTTCAAAAATAAAAGAAGAAAAAAAAACAGCACGATATAACTGAAATATTGTTGAAAGTGGCATTGAACACCATAACCCTAACCCTTGAAAAGTATTGTTGAACACAGATAATTTAATTTAATCAATAAATAATACTGTTGTAATATATTATATTCTTGCCGTTTCAAAAATAAAAGAAGAAAAAAAACACCACGATATAACTGAAATATTGTTGAAAGTGGCATTGAACACCATAACCCTAACCCTTGAAAAGTATTGTTGAACACAGATAATTTAATTTAATCAATAAATAATACTGTTGTAATATATTATATTCTTGCCGTTTCAAAAATAAAAGAAGAAAAAAACACCACGATATAACTGAAATATTGTTGAAAGTGGCATTGAACACCATAATCCTAACCCTTGAAAAGTATTGTTGAACACAGATAATTTAATTTAATCAATAAATAATACTGTTGTAATATATTATATTCTTGCCGTTTCAAAAATAAAAGAAGAAAAAAACCACCACGATATAACTGAAATATTGTTGAAAGTGGCATTGAACACCATAACCCTAACCCTTGAAAAGTATTGTTGAACACAGATAATTTAATTTAATCAATAAATAATACTATTGTAATATATTATATTCTTGCCGTTTCAAAAATAAAAGAAGAAAAAAAACACCACGATATAACTGAAATATTGTTGAAAGTGGCATTGAACACCATAACCCTAACCCTTGAAAAGTATTGTTGAACACAGATAATTTAATTTAATCAATAAATAATACTATTGTAATATATTATATTCTTGCCGTTTCAAAAATAAAAGAAGAAAAAAAACACCACGATATAACTGAATTATTGTTGAAAGTGGCATTGAACACCATAACCCTAACCCTTGAAAAGTATTGTTGAACACAGATAATTTAATTTAATCAATAAATAATACTGTTGTAATATATTATATTCTTGCCATTTCAAAAATAAAAGAAGAAAAAAAACACCACGATATAACTGAAATATTGTTGAAAGTGGCGGTAAACACCATAAACCTATAAAAAAAACTGTAATAGAGAAAAGATTTAATCATTTGATATAAATATTGTATTACAGTTTAAAGTGGTGACTTATGATGATGGAGAAGACATCTACAGGGCAACAGCTGATGTGACAATCATTGTTAGACGTAATCCAAATGCTCCTGAATTTACCCAGAATCCTTATCGTGTAACACTCGACCAGAACTCGCCATTTGATCACATGGTTGTCAACACAACTGCTATTGATAAGGATGATGTAAGTTTTTATGTGATTTGATTTCGTGGAACAATAGACCACATGCACATTGCCGACTGATTCTAAAATTATATGTTTAACAGGAGTTATTTCCCTTTACGGTGAGCAAAAAGGTCCCTTTCAGAGGAAATGTAATGGAAATAGCATTGATATATTTTCCCATAAACTGTTCACAATTTTAATGTAACATATTGTGAATTTTCTATTTGCTATGAAATTATCCCATAATTCCTTGTTAACTTTTAATATCTTTATAAAATGTAATAAAAAAAACTTACATTACAACACAAAATATCTGAAATATTACTCGATATTGTGTTATACAGCAATCCGTGTATAAATATGTAATGCTGGCTGATTTTGAACTTGCCTACATAAATTTAAGGTCAATTTTTTTAATTTTCTTCAGGACTTTCCAAAATATTGGGCAGTGACAACAACTGTAACTGAGCAATACCTCAGATACGATTCTGACTCGGGTAACCTCTATCTACGTAAACTGTTAACAGGACATGTTCCTCCTGCTAGTTTTGTATTAACAATTTATGCCAGAGATCAGAGGCGTGTGAATGAAAAGACAGGAACAAGTACCATTTCAATCACACTAGATTTTGATTCTCCTCCAGTATTCAATCCAAAAACATATTCACGAGACATTCCTGAGTCCTTCAGTGTCGGAGGAGATATTGTCGATACCAATGCATTTGATAGTGACATAGTAGTAAGTAGATATTATTTATATGCTACCATAGAAATCAAATCATTTGAGTTTGAAATGTTATAGCATGTTTTCCTTTAAGGGGTTAAAATTTGATGTTTAAAGACAGATTAATATATGGTTTTTTTTAACTTTATTTCAAATTCCAACTGATTGTATATTATTGTTATCTTGTGTATGTACTTAAAGGAGAATTTAAATTCTGTTTAAGCCACATTTTACGGGTTTTGTTTTTAAAAGATATTGATGTGTATAGTAAACTATAGTCTTATGTTATATTTTCACTTGTTTAGTTTTTAATATTATTTTTTCCATTTTATTTGTTGACATTACATTATAGTTTTACATAATTATTGTCTTCACTCCTTTTCACCTTTTGTGTATTTATTCTCTGAACATTTGGGGGTAGGGGTGGGGGAAGGATATTTTGTGTATTTATTCTCTGAACATTTGGGGGTAGGGGTGGGGCAAGGATATTTTGTGTCTTTATTCTCTGAGCATTTGGGGGTAGGGGTGGGGCAAGGATATTTTGTGTATTTATTCTCTGAGCATTTGGGGGTAGGGGTGGGGGAAGGATATTTTGTGTATTTATTCTCTGAACATTTGGGGGTAGGGGTGGGGGAAGGATATTTTGTGTATTTATTCTCTGAACATTTGGGGGTAGGGGTGGGGGAAGGATATTTTGTGTATTTATTCTCTGAACATTTGGGGGTGGGGGTGAGGGAAGGATATTTTGTTATTTATGCTATTACTGTTCTTCTAATATTAGAGAACTAACATCAAACATATTCCTTGCCCTTCAACATTTTTCACTGTTGTAATATTAAGGTTTTTTTTTTATTTTGCATGTGTCCAATATTAGCATTTTTTTCCTTATCTGGTAATATTATTGCACTTGTCTAAAGTTAGGCTTTTCACAGATTCCATATCTTACGAAATTTTGCATATGACTGATAGTAATTTTTTTAACAGTAGTTAACAGGGACAGAAATTTAAAAACTGCACTAAAATTTAATATTTTATATTACACAATAAAAATACAATGGAACCACATTGTGTGAAGGTTGAAAAGGACAAGTTCTTTAATTTTGAAATATCTAGAGTATTTGAACTATATAGAATACATTCGGCTATGAAAGAAGGAACATTTTACTGAGTTATCCAACGAAATGACTTGTCCAATATTGAGATAACAAGGTTCCGCATCTTATATCACTTACAGTACAAAACCATCTATAAACTGAACCTGAACTAAGCTGGAATCCTGTGTAAACCAAACGTCAGATTTATTCTCCTGAAACCTTTTACTATTGTAATTTAATTTGTTTGATCCAAACACCTGTCTATTTCTAACAGATTACAGAGGTGGTTGGTTTAGACAGGTTTCACTGTTCATATGTTACCATGTTCATGATACCTAATTGATACCGACATCACACAAAAAAATGTGGATGTGAAAATTCCATAATAAAAGTAAATGGATGATTTACTGGTAAATACAACAAACTTCTTATCCACATGCCACCAAATGTTTGAACTGATTAAGCATGTTAGTTTAATAACTGTTTGAGGTACCAGTTTAATTTCATTGTCATTGAATTTACTTTGTATATTTTCAGGGTTCATTAGTGTATGAAGCAGATGGAAATTATCCATCAGAAGATTACTTTGAGGTGAATGCTACAAATGGCTTAGTTACATTAAAGAGAGATATAAAGACTGATTACCTCCAGCTCACTTCATACACGGTAAGTCACCTTTAACAAGGTAAATATCTGCTGTTTAAATACATATTCATTAGCAGACAGTCAACAAAATATTGAAAATATTTCTTTGCCTGGGAATTCTTTAATTTAGTGTGTTCTTTTCTTTTTTTTCATATTTTATTATGTTTAATTTATAGTTAAAGTTGAAAGTAATTTCAATTTATAAAAGTTGAAATACAAATGTAGTTAAAACTAATATCAGATACTGTATAGAGTTTTTATATCACACCTGTTTGTTTAAGTGCTAATGTATGTCAGTTAGATTCCTGTCCATGGCCAGATGTACTCTATACAACTTTATGTGATAAATTTATCTGTTACTTATGGCAGGTTTCTGGTCTTTCATGGATACTTCGTTTTCCTCCACCAACAAAAACTGACCTCCATGATAGAACAGAAATTTTGTTGACAGTTGAAGCACAGGCACTCGTTTCATATATATATTTGTTTACTATCTACGTCTATCCATAAAGAAAGGTCCTTATCGGTTTCGCGTCGGTTGCCTCAATTCACGGTCGAAAAAAATGTTTTAGAATTTTTAAATGACCTGAAATTTATTCTCTACTTGAAATATGATAATTTTTCTACAACATGGTGTATGATACGCCTACCTTTCTTGCCAATTATCTACGTCAGAGCTCATTATATAATCCAACTTGAAATACACAAAAACACCTCATATTTTTCCGGCAATACCGACGCAGCAGTGAATAGGATGGAGCACTCTGATTGGTCAATCGAAATATCCAAAAATAAACTTGGAATCTTTGGTTGTATTTATAGCAGTAACTTATAAACTCATTTAAATCTACGATATTGACAACAAAGTTGTGAACTTTATCATCATTAATATTGATATTTAACACAGACAAAACAAGGAAAAACCTCATGTATTTTTTACAGGTGATTTTATTGTTTTTTTTATTCACTGCTGCATTGGTATTGCCGGAAAAATATGATTTGTTGTTGTGTGTTTCAAGTTGGATTATATAATGAGCTCTGACATAGATAATTGGCAACAAAGGTAGGCGTGTCATACACCATGTTGTAGAAAAAAAATTATATTTCAAGTAGAGAATAAATTTAAGGTAATTTAAAAATTCTAAAACATTTTTTTCGACCATGAATTGAGGCAACCGACGCGAAACCGATAAGGACCTTTCTTTATGGATAAACGTAGATAGTAAACAAATATATATATGAAACAAGTGCCCGTGAGTTGAAGCATATTTCATAATCCATAAAGGCACTATATAGTGAAATACATAATTTTATCTAACATTTATTGACAGCCATATTTCTTCTTGTGAATACATAATATAAAAATAGATATTGAATTGATGGAGAAATTTGGAAAATAATGAGATATAAATAAACAATTTACATTTTTATATTTTAATCTTTTTACGTAGCCATAAATTATAAAAATGTTGACACTGCAAAGATAATGATCTATACATTGTATGATTGTTGTTTTGCATCACGTAGGATAGCTGTGCAGACATTTTTAATGTATATATATATATTATTGTTTTATGTTTTGGGGTTTTTTTTGGGGCTAAGAATGAGAATTAGGTCATGTTTTCGGACAAGAGTATATATTTTTTTTTATTTAAAAAATTTGCATATCTATGTACTTTTCAGCTGTTTGTAACTGTTCACGATTCTGCCTTCCCCGATCTAAAGGACAGAGCAGAGGTCACCATAACTGTAACTAGGAATCCAAACGCTCCAATATTTGAACCGTCTGCCAGCTACTTTGAACAAATCAGAGAAAATACAACAGTTGGTACAGAAATAGTCGACATAAATGCTAGAGATGCGGACCAGGTACTATTAAATCACATTTTTTTCCTGTTTAACCACATCGGTTGTGCTGGCCTCGAGCGAGGTATATTGTGGGTTTGAGTCCCATTTGCTTTAAACAAGACTATAAAATTGGTATTTGTTGTTTCTCCGCTAAGCACATAGCATGAAAAAGAAAGCATAGGCTGAGAGTTTTGGAATCAGGATATGGTGGAGCGACATGTCTACCCGCAGACTGTTCTTTCAGTGAGCTAGCACTATTTAAATTCAACAAAGCATGTTGGTCTAGTACAAAGTGGACATCATTATCATCTCATCAAATGTAACTTGTTCTCGACATCGCACAAAATTTTGTAAGCACAACTTCTACATTTTTAATGAGAATTACTCAATACTTTGCATGCTTGCTCATTACCATGTGAAGATACACATATCATTATGACAGATTTTACATTAATTACAGGAATAATAATCGTTATCATAGAAACAATACATTACAAATGTAGAACAGCAATATAAGTACTGTTCCTTTACTTTAATTTGTGTCTAAGTGTTGGATAGTCTCTTGTGTTCATTTACATCCATTTCCTTTCTTAACAATTACATTTTAGCTATAATTCTTTTCAAGAATTACCATGAAGATGCTTGTGATAAGTCATTCTTTTTATTTTATAGGACTCATTGGTGTATGAAATAGTAGAAGCTTCAACCAATGGTGGAAACTTATTCTTCATAGAGCCAAGCACAGGAAAAATCATAACTAAATCACCAGTCACCACAGACTATGCTCCTGTTAATAACTATAATGTAAGTTCAAAGGTCAAAATTTACATATGATATTTATCAATCATGCTGAAAGACCTTGGTGAGAAAAAGTAATCATGGTCGCTTAAGGCCTATAATATATTCTTTAATCTGTTAAAAGTTACATGATATATGATATAGTACTTTTGAATAGATAAATGTGGAAAACCGCAACTTTTTAGAAAGCATCTACGGAGGGTCCTCTGTAAAGATTGCTCATTTTGTCTCAATCCGTTAACAAACATGGCCACCATTGGCAATTCTTGTTTCTATTTGGTCGATTTCTAAAAATCTTCTCTGAAGCCGCTTGACCAAGTTAAATTTGGTAGGAAGCACCTATGGAAGGTTCTGTATAAAGTTTCCTCAAAACAAAATGACAGGTGAACGACACAGGCTCAGCCCACTGAGCCTCTAATTTTTTTAAAGATATTTGTATACTGTATCAATACACTTTTATTGCTTAAATTTTGCAGTTATGTTGTGTTGTGTTCAGCAATATTTCAATCAATGATATATCTTTAAATTTCTTATTTTGTACCAGAAATAAGAGAAATGGTACTAGAAGTAATTTATCATAAATTTATTATGATCTTGACATTTTTTACAGTTGATTGTACAAGTACGTGATGGGCGTGGCCAGGCAGCTAATGCAACTGTTTCAATTACGATTATCAGAGACCCTACTGATATACGACCACGATTTACAGACACAACATTTGATAAAACCATCAGATTTGATCAGCCAATTAATGTTGATTTCTACAAAATTAATGCTGAAGATCAAGATCTTAAGGTAATATATGGTCATGCAGTATTCCTCCTCTTATCAGGAGAGATTCTCAAATTAGGCTTGAAATAGATTTTTTTTCGGTATGAAGTTTGCAAAATAAAGACGTATTAAAAGTTAACATGGCAATAGTCCAGCTCAAATAACAGTATATTAAGTACTAAAGATATAAGTTAAACAAAACATTTAGTTCAAGTATGGCAAAAAGACAATACACAAAGAGCAGATATAAAAGTATAAAAAAATGACATGCAGCCATTTTGAAGGCTTTATAAACTGTTGCTAATAGCAACTAGAAATCCATATGACTAGCATTGTATGAAAATTATGATTGTATTGATTGGTTGGTGTTTAGTGCCAACTTTAGCAGTATTTCAGCTATATTGTTGCGTGTGAAAATTATGGAAAATATAATGACCAACAGAATATTTAGTAAGACTGAAATCAAAGGCCCAACAATATCCTGCTATTATACAACCATATCAAATATTCAAAACAATTTATATTGACGTTGCTTGAAAATCTCCATTAATCTCCACTGCAGCAAGACTTGGTTTATGAACTGATCGGAGTTTACCCAGCCCAGGACTATTTTGTAGTAAACTCTACAAATGGACAGGTGTCATTGAAGGCTTCGTTGACAACAGATCCTCTACAATTATTAGATTACACAGTAAGTATAGCAATAATGCTAAAACTATTCTGTATTGGAGACTAGAAATATTTTCATTAACATTTCAAATATAGTCAAACTTGCTTTAGTGACCACCTCTATTAAGCAATACCGGTAACTTGCATTAAATATCCTCTGAATTTTATTTTCCCTTATCAGTGCATTTCATATTAATTAAATCTATATTTAGCCACCACTTATGTGATCCTATTTCAATGTTCCCTTGGAAGGTCACATAAGATAGATTTGACTAAGTTGTTGTAATTATATTTAGATTCTCAAACAATTCCATAAGAACATTTTCTCTCTTTTTTATTTTTTTAAATTTAAACATGTAACTATATATGAAAATTACAAGAAAAATTTAGTAAAAAATGAAAAACAAAAAATACCACACTGTCGGAACAATTCTAAAATCAAATATCAAAATCGTAGAAATAGGCAAAATCGATACCCTTACTCTCAAATACATGACTGCTCACCTTCCTGGCTTGGTACAGGCACTTCAGTAAAAAGTGGTGGAGTTAAACTAGCTTTATGGGCTAAGATCTTCCATCTTTTGAAAAGATGCTGTCATCCAAGCCTTGTTTCTTTTTTTTATTTATACGGTATGGATTAATAATACAATCAATGTTTTGTATTTTTGTTATAATTATAAATTTTCAATGACTATACCTATAGCTCTTTTATTTGAGAACTTTAATTTTGGTGTTTAAAAAAAAGACCAAAAAAGAGGGCAAAATAGAACAAAATTTATACTTCTTGAAATAGAACCTGGCATACATTTGCAGACGAGATCTACCAATATCTATAATTGTTTCCATATTGCTTGTAAAATATGTTTAAGATCATCAACCTTAACAGATTCACCAAAACTACGCTGTAAAGTTATTTTTTATTGTAATAACAAATCAGTATTAGTTTTATTTGTGGAGATTCACACTATCTGATACCATTTGTTTCAAGAGAATTTGATACATGTAGTCAATAAGTGTTATTTGTATTGTAGCTACGTGTCCAAGCCTATGATTCAGCCATCCCTGAAACAAGAGCAGAACAAAGTTATAATATCAAGGTCAACCGCAATCCAAACAATCCTAGATTTTTCCCATCAGGCTATAGTATCAAGATCAGAGAGACTTACACTGTTGGTGGTAGTGTATTATCTGTAAATGCAACAGATGCTGATGGGGTAAGTCAAGGTCAATGAGACATTTTTTTTCTCAGCAACAGACTTTACACATGCGTAGTAAAAGATCACCTGAGATAATATGAATAGGGGACACATTTTGTCAATGAGATTATCCTATTAGTGGTGCTGTACAAGGTGTAAATTGTAAGGAGTAAGTCATTGTCAAAGTCAGTAAGGAATACCATAATGGGATGCTTTTCAAACTGTAATTGCTACTGATGCTAAAGGAATAAGACGGGTTCAAGGTCAGAGAGACATACTTAAATTGAAGGTGCTTTTCAAATTGTAAATGCTACTGGTCCTGATGGAGTAAGTCAGTGTCAAGGTCAGAGAGACATATGCAACTGATACTCATTGGGGAAGCCAAGGTCAAGGTCAATTACACATACCTCAACTTTCTGTTATGCAATTCATGATGCTGATAGAAGTAGGTCAAAGTTACCATTGAAGTGAAGCCATTTACGATTTTTTTTTAAAAGCCCTAAATACTTTAAAACACCATTATTTTAAAAAACAAAAGGGGGAAATTGAGATTTTCATATTGCTTAAATTTAGACCTTTTAGGTGCATGTGTGGAATAGTCAATAATTTTAAATACATCTACAATTTAATTAACACACTTTGGGATTATTCAGTTTTGACATGTTTCATACATGACGTCCATGCACACTGTCTTGGTCAGAGGTCAGATCTCATTTTGATTGACTGACATATTCTGGTATATAAATGTATTTTTTTATTTTTTTATTTTATTGATTGGGTGAGCAGTTCTTCTTCAATCATACAGAATAACAAAATAAGCCATATTATATGATATATGCAGTTCATATCTATATTTTGAAACAGTGTGCTAATTTTGATCTTGTCAGCAGTACATTAAGCTTCTCACCCCTTTGGACAAAGTGTCCTTAATGCTGTGTTCTGTGCACAGAATTATAGTAAAGGTGTGTTTGATTTGTCATTTGGCAAATAGCAAATTGTGTTACACTGGTATATTTGATGTCTTTGTTATTAATAGATATGGTAACTGTTGTGTATATATGTTCAACTGTATATGTATATTGTTTATACAAAGAAGAAGATGTTCTAAGTTGTATAACTTGTATCTGATCCTATTGTCATGTTTTTGGACAATAAAATATGTTTAAACTAGCACAGAAATATTATTTTATGATTAAAAAAATAAAGAATTAAAAAGCATAAATATCTATTATGACACATATTTTTAAGGTAGTACAAATGTATTTATTTTAATTGTTTTCAGGATGTGGTCAAGTACAGCATTATCGAGAATACAAATGGTGTTGCTGCTAAAGAGTATTTCTTCATCAATGCTGAGAGTGGTCTTATCTCTGTTGGTGCAAATCTTGTCAACTCCAAACCAAAAGCTTCCTTTATCGTAAGTGTCTAATTTACAAGTCGCATTCATTAAAGCAAGTTTGATGAAAACAAAATTTCAAATTTTTTACAATTTTCTTACATTTATTTTTCAGATTTTTTACAATTTTGTTCATATTAATTTTTTACAAAATTTATCAAATTTTCACACAGTCTTAAATGGTACTTTCGAACTTGAAGAAACGAAACTATACACCATTCATAGTACTGGTACATTCTATTTGTTAGCTTATTTTATTGCAGGTTCGTTGAATACTCAGCTAATTCAAAGTACAGTCGAACGTCATTGTCTCAAACTCGCTTGTCTCGATATCTCGGATAAGTCAAATATTTTTGTCGGTCACCTGCAAAATTGCTGTTGACCTAATGCATTTTTACCTTTGATAAATCTACATCTTTTGAGTCATATTCTCTGGTAACTCGAGAATAAATATTGGTCCCAAGAAATTAAAAAAACGTAAATTTACCTGGATAAGTCAAGCTCCATGCCACCATAATTCCGACACAAACAGTTGGATTATATACATGTTTGTTTGACAATTTGATTGACCTCATTAACATGTTAAATGTAAGCATCTGTCACATCTTTAATTGTTTTCTTAGATTTAACAGAAGAGCAAATTGTTTTTATTGTTGTTTTTTTTTTAATTTCAGTTCCAGGTCAGAGCTGCTGATCAAGGAAAACCAGAGAATTATGCTGAGTCGACTGTTATTATTAATATAGACAGAGATAAAAATCCACCGTCATTTGTTTACAATCCATCGACCCTGTCTAATTACTATTCTACCATAGAGGAGACAAGAACAGGAGCTATTCTATCTGTACGGGCTACAGATCCTGACAATGACAACAGAGTAAGTTGTAAATACCTCTTAACCCTCCTCCTTTTTATCCTCCATTCAAACAAAGTTCAAGATCAAGCTTTTGTTTACTCTGTTAAAGGGGAATTGGCAGTAGTGCCTACCGACAAAATTTGTGGGCGGAGCTTATCATCAAAAATCCCCATTGATATGAACAGCATATTTATGAAACTGTATGTCACATGACCAACATGACCTCAAAAATTTGAATTTTCAAAGTTTCGTAGGGAGGAACACTAGTAACCATGCCTGTCAAATATTTTGCTCCAAAAGTAACTGTGAAACTATGTATCATTGATTTTTCCTCCTCGAGATAACCGTGGTCAAACAAATGAACAATCTGAATATGAATGTTTGCTCCGCCCACAGCTATTTATACCCATGGTCCCGGTTTAAGATAGCTAACAGTTCAGAAAAATTTATTCAAACTGAGGTCATTTTATTAGCTAATTTTGAAAACGGTAAAAATTAAGTTAGATAGCGGACATTGTATTAGCTAATAAAAACGTAGATATCAAATTAAGTGTGCATGATGCGTTTCTGGAATAACCTTCATCAGGTACGTTTCTGGAATAACCTTCATCAGATACGCTCAAAATCAAAAGATTGGAAAACCAAATAATTTTTTTGGGAGCAATAAAGCCAAAGGGCTAATTTAGGTAACACATTAATGTTATTATTATTTTGTCTTTCAGGGTCAAGTTAAGTATGAAGCTGTTGGTGATGGGTTAGCCATTGCCTACTTTGATGTTGGATTAGATAGTGGAAGTGTTACTGTTGGTAAATCATTGTTGACAACAATAGAAACTAACTTTATGGTAAGCAAACTATTTTCTACAGTTTTCTAAAATTTTAAGATCTTCATTTGGAAAATATTTATTTATATTGAACTAGAAATTCAAAATATGCAGGGAAAAAACACTTTGCTTCAGTGTTTTTTTTTTTTACAACAAGCAGGTACCGGTATTTTACCGATTCCAATTTTGGTACATCATGGCCTGCTAATGATATGATCCAATTTAGAAAAATAGCAGATTGTGTTGTTTTCTTCTTTTATAAAAATAAAAAAAAAACATTACACATATTGAATGAAATTATCTACTCAATTGTCTTTTTTTTATTGAGGGGGGAATAAAAGTCCCAACAGTTTTTGAATAACCCCTCTTTACCCCCATTTTGTTAAATAAAGATTACAATATATGAATGACAAATGACAATATTTTTTTTTTTCAGTTACAAATAAAGGCATATCATTCCTTCTGGCCAGACAATGTTGCATATGGCAACGTAAACATAACAGTTTTACGAAATGTCAACTCACCAGAATTTTCACCGAACAACATTTACAGACAGCCTATCAATGAGTATTATCCATTTGGACAAGTTATTATCCCTGTTAGAGCCTCAGATAATGATCAGGTAATTAAATCATAAGGATATTAGTGAATATAGGTGGGTATGGGTTATGATGTAAAATGTTTCACATTAATTTTTTGCTCAAAATTACAGCAGTGATAAAAAAAATGTTCCTTCAAGTTGATTCTAACGATAGCTTGAGAAACCAGTTTGTGTTGAAATACGATAAAAGTTCCTGGTCCATATGACGTTTATGATAGTGAACAAAGGGTGTTTGATGCTTGATGGTAAATGTCATTTTCAACCTCATATTGGAATTCTTCACAAGGTGAGGTCCAGTCACTTTTAAGTTCATCTTTGAGAATATGACTTTTCGATAGCCACTGTTTCAGAAATTGTTTTTCTTATGAAAATATCATTATAGAGCTCATTTTTCATGTTTTTCCATTCAGTTGGATCATATTTTTCTACCTGTTTGAGTATTGGTCTTTCTAAGCATAAGAAATTAAGCAAATTTAGATTCAAAATTTATCTCCTAAATTACAATACAATTTATAATTTGATTGTTTGCTCATCAAACACTAAAAATCAGTACTTGAGATTGTTGTGAAAATAACGTCTGCACTATTTTGAAATGACCAAGAAATTAAAATGTACTAAGAAGTGGTTCGTCAGAAAATTCAAACTGCATGATTTCTAAATGAAACAATTACAAGAAATAAAAATGTACGGATAAAGTTTAATTTATTTGAATACTATTATCAACTTAAATAATGTGTAAATGATTTCTCTTTTGCAGGACACTATTCGATATTCTATTCTTGGACCAGCAGTAGCAAAACAATACTTCTACATTGCCTCTGAAACTGGAGACATATATTTGAACCAATCACCAAGTAAAAATCCAACTGTATCCCAGTATGTTGTAAGTACCAGTACATGTACAATGTATTTTAATTCTATTAACCTTTCATTTAAGATGATCTTTACAGTGTCAGAAATAATATTTACTTTGTCATTATATTTTTTTATGCAAAGTATACAGTGCCAAAAATGTCATAGTAGTTTCATTGTACATTTGTATGGTAATCTATTTTTAGCTTAAGAGTTTTAAAAAAAAAATGTAGCTTTTATTATTTTGTTCCCCAAAAATACTAGTTGTATGAAATGGGGAAAAATAAAATTATAATAGTTGTATGGTTCAATTCTATGATAAATTACAACAATTACATGGGTCCTTCGTACAATTCAATAATACAAAGACATACAACCTTTACTTGGTGGAAATCTAGCAATATATTTGTTGTTGTCAATCATACATTCATGTATAGGATATAAGAGGCATATTTTGATTAAGAAATAAAGATGAAATATTTATATAGGGTAAATTTAAGCTACTGGTACACATTTTCAACTTCACATCTTTTTTTCTATTCTACCAGATGACTGTAGAGGCTACAGACCAGAGAAACCCACCAAATACAGCAAACGCTACTGTTACCATAGATATTATTAAGAATGCATTACCTACTTTCACCAACCTACCAGGTGGTATACGAGTACCAGAGAATGCTCCTCCCAATCAACTAGTGTACTCTGTTACAGCTCGGGACACAGATATTACGGTCAGTGTTCCCTGTGTTTTATTGGGGTGTTATGCTATTCATTAAGGCAGCCCAAATGACTTACAAAAATTAGCCTTTAATGAGATAACAATGAATAAGATATTAACTTAATACATACAGAAGTGGCCTTTCATAAGAGGCTATGGGGATTTAACTCCAATTTCAACAATATTTCTATTGTTTTTTGGCAGTCAGTTTTATTTGTGAAGGAATACCAAATAAACCATAATTCACTGACAAACTTTATTACATAATGTTGTGTCAAGTACACCTCACCATGGGAACCAACCTCTTTTGTGATCATGATCTCTTATTGCATGTCAAACCAACTACTAATACGATTATGACCACCATAGTCCCTAATTATAGTAGAAAATGATTGAAGCTGATAGAAATTTAGATCCTGGTTTATGACAGGTACCAAAATGTTGCAGGATTAAAACCAGTAAGTGGGGATCGCAGTCCTTCTATCATCAACATTACTGTTTTCATGCAGGATTAAACCAGTAAGTGGGGATCGCAGTCCTTCTGTCATGAACATTACTGTTTTCATGCAGGATTAAAACCAGTAAGTGGGGATCGCAGTCCTTCTATCATCAACATTACTGTTTTCATGCAGGATTAAACCAGTAAGTGGGCATCGCAGTCCTTCTATCATCAACATTACTGTTTTCATGCAGGATTAAACCAGTAAGTGGGGATCGCAGTCCTTCTATCATCAACATTACTGTTTTCATGCAGGATTAAAACCAGTAAGTGGGGATCACAGTCCTTCTATCATCAACATTACTGTTTTCATGCAGGATTAAACCAGTAAGTGGGGATCGCAGTCCTTCTGTCATCAACATTACTGTTTTCATGTGTTCATAGTGTAAGTAGGATGGATTTTATGTGATGTTATTTGAGGTATTATTTTATGTTTATAATTTTTTATAATTATTCTCAAGATCCTTGTAATATGAAGGAAGTATAAAAATCGAGACAAAATTTTTATTTCTTTTTGTTTTTTTCTTTCATTAGATTACTGGTGGACAGCTGACATTTGGATTGAGTGGAGAAAATTCTGGTCCAAGTTTCTTTAAAATTGAACCTGGTACAGGCATAATTTTTCCTCGTGTTGATTTGAGATCTGATGATACAGAACTTCAGTATACAGTAAGTTGTCTCCCCTCTTAACAAATATTTTAATTGTCTGTCTCTTTTTTTTTTGTGAGACTAAAATTAGTATGTTTAAGTAACAGACTGTAATGTTGATGAGCTGTCAATTTTTTTATCCTTGCAGATACCAAGACTTTGAAAAATATAGTTGTCATGACTACTGCAATTGATGACTTGGCAATCAGTATTCTGCTTTAAAATTTTGTTTTGTTTTGTTTGTGTTTTGTAAAATTTAGATACTTTTTTAGATACCGTTTTGGAAGGATGTATCCCTTTAGAAATATTTATAAGAAGTATTATCTTACAATGTATTAAAAAAAAGGATATTCTAGTGTTAGAGAGGAATCTCGTTCAAAGATTCAACCATAAACAACAATTTTTTCCATCTAATTTTAGATTTGAATTAATGGACACAAATGCAATGATAGACAAGAATCTCTTAAAAAAAAAAAAAAAAAAATTTGTTCACCATAGGCTGTTTAATGGAATATCCCTAAATAGAATCACAATTGGATTGCAGGGATCACTTTTGTTTGTGTATGTTTTGTATTCTTTAATCCTTTATTATATTTTATTTTTTAGCTTACTGTCATTGCATATGACTCAGAAATTCCTAAGATGACTGCTGAATCAACATTGAAAATTAATGTCACACGAAATCTGAATGATCCAGTTTTCAACCCGCCATCTTATGACTTCCCTATTACTGACCAGTATAAGGTAGCAGATTATGTTGGAACAGTCTTTGCCACAGACCAAGACGGGGTAAGTTCAGTTAAGAGGTCAGAAACGGGTAAAGAAAGGCAGTATCACTACTTACAGTAAAATATTATGAGTTTTTATAAAATTATACATTCTTATTTTTATTCCAGAATTAAAAAAGGAAGAAAAATTCTTAGTTTTTAAAGAAAAATAAATGTCCATCAGAAAAAAGGAAAAAGAAAATTCCATGTATTTGATAACATTTTGAACCATTTTGCTGTTTATTTAAAACTGTCAGATTTGAGAATTCAGGCAATATTTGCTGGTTTAAAACTGTCAGATTTGAGAATTCAGGCAATATTTGCTGGTTAAAAACTGTCAGATTTGAGAATTCAGGCAATATTTGCTGGGTTAAAAACTGTCAAATTTGAGAATTCAGGCAATATTTGCTGGTTTAAAACTGTCAGATTTGAGAATTCAGGCAATATTTGCTGGTTAAAAACTGTCAGATTTGAGAATTCAGGCAATATTTGCTGGGTTAAAAACTGTCAGATTTGAGAATTCAGGCAATATTTGCTGGTTTAAAAACTGTCAGATTTGAGAATTCATTTTTTTCTTTTAATTGTCAAGTTCCCTTTTACCATTGGTTCTTTTCTTTAAACTTGTCAACTTGTTTTCATTTGATAATTGTAGAAATTTTTAAGACATTTATTAACATGTTTATGCATGTATTTTAATTATCAAAATGATTCCAACAGGTAGTGATTTAAATATACTAATCTTAAATTAATAAACCAGTTTACTACATAGCAGGTGTCTCTATTAAGGTACCCTCTAGCAATTTATGACTTTGAATTGATTATTAATGGCAGAAAAAATTATTCCCAAGATAGGAAATGTTTCACTATAAAACTATATTATCAATTTAATAGTCCCATAAGAGCTAGAAGAATATATTTAAATTTCCAAATTTTATGGATATTTACTCTTACTTTTGAAAATATTAATATAATTATGGTGCATGAATAGAATAGTGTAGTTGTTCACAATGTTTGTGTTTACTGTTTTCAGCATTTTCAAGTCCTAATCCCAAAATATAAATTTTGTGCAAAGCTTTATTTTTTTGATATTTATAAATAGCATTTTATTCGTAAGTAATTTATTGTCAAAGATGTGTTTGTGTTATTGGTTATGAGTTTTAACACTACTTTCACCTCAGCATAATGGTCTAGTACAAAGCAGACAACATGATTATTTCATCGAAAAGTAACTTGACTCGCCATAATATGGCTAAAAACTTACTCACTTGGTGATGCAATCACTGACTGATTCATTTGTTATTTTATCATTGGTTTTTTTTCTTTTGTACAGGATACATTGGTATATGAAGTTGTAAATGGACCTCATCCATACTTCTACCTGAACCCAGTGACAGGAAATATTACGCTGATCAAAGATCTGGCTACCACGCCTGATAAGACCTTTACAGTAAGTTTTTCTCCTTCATCTCACCCACATAGACATTTACAATATTTTGTTTACCATCAGCAAAGATGTGTACAGTAAGTTTGATATAAAACACCTAAAAAGATATTTAAAGTATGTTATACTACATCCACAATGAAATTTACAGTATTTAGTTCACATGCCACAACAGTAACAGAGTCAACATTTTTACTACATCCACACAGACAATTACAGTCACTTTTTTACTACATCCACACAGACAATTACAGTCACTTTTTTACTATATCCACACAGACAATTACAGTCACTTTTTTACTACATCCACACAGACAATTACAGTCACATTTTTACTACATCCACACAGACAATTAGTCACATTTTTACTACATCCACTCAGACAATTACAGTCACATTTTTACTACATCCACACAAACAATTACAATAAGATTTTTGCCACACCCACACAGACAATTTCAGTCAGAATGTTGCCACACCCACACAGACAATTTCAGTCAGAATGTTGCCCTAATACCCACACAGACAATTTCAGTCAGAATGTTGCCCTAATACCCACACAGACAATTTCAGTCAGAATGTTGCCCTAATACCCACACAGACAATTTCAGTCAGATTTTTGTCACAGCTACACAAACATTTACAATAAGACTTTTGCCACACCCATGTGGATATTTAGTCAGATTTTTGCCACACCCACAAAGATAATAACAGTTTTTGAGCTATATTGTCTGTGAAACTTGCCAGGTTCAAAACCCAGTTTAAGATGTCTGGTATGCAACCTTAAATAAACTCCATGGACATGATGATAGGCTTAGAAATGTTTACCTATAAATAAACAGAAAATATACCATGTTCAGAAATCTAATAGAGTTTTTCACTTTTTCAGTTCACTGTTTCTGTCAGAGACCAGAGAAATCCAGAAAAGAAGGACACAGCTTCAGTCACTGTAAGAGTGAACCGTGATGAGGAATTACCCACGTTTACACTTCTAAAATACACTGTAGATATAGTAGAAACAAGACCTGTAGGTGATACAATAATAACAGTGCTGGCACAGGACAATGATCTTAGGGTGAGTCAAATCACATTGAAATCTTAAGATTCATCTGAAGATATTTTATTTGGACATATATATATTTTTTTTGTTTTTTTTTGTATATTATTTTATTTTATTATTATATTTTTTTTATCAGTAAAATGTTATAAACGTTTCTGAACCATCATGAAAATCATCATATTTTAATGAATTATTAAGTGAAATTAATGTGTTGTTGTTTTTTTTCGATAGGGAAAACTAATGTATGCTGTAGATGGTGTTTATCCTGCTCCAAGTTTCTTCACGGTTAATTCTACCAATGGTGCAGTTACTATTATAAAAGATCTGAGAGAAGATGGCAAAGCTCAGGCATTGTATACAGTAAGTTTGTTTTTGTGAGCTGAAGAATGTAAACAATAGACCATTTCCACATTTCTGTCTTGATTCTGAAATTATATGTTTTTAGAAATTTTTATAGGAGTAATGTCCCTTTAATGCTGTCAAAAAGCTTCATTCCAGTGAAAGTTCAATAGAAATAATATACAGTTTGTTCATAATCTGTACAAAATGTCAATGTAACAACTTTGTAATGTGACTTCACAATCTTGAGATTTAGAATCAATTTCTTCATCAATTAATATTCTTTGAAGTCATGACATTTGTTCAATGCAATATTTAAAATGTTTCATTACAAAAAAAATAAATATGAGATATAAGTATTACATTGTAGAAAAGAAAATCTGGATCAATTTTTTAGTGCTTTGTTAAAATTATCCATGACAAAAGATTTGACAGGTTGTTGCCTTGGTTGTATGTTCCCATTTTAAGACTGGGACCATGGGAATACAGTCAAACTTGTTTTTAATGGTTACTATTGGGAAAAGTAAAAATGACCCAATATACCAGACGGATATATCAGGATAAGATTTGTTTGAAATTATATCATTGTCTTGTAGAAGATAATTTTTCAAATCAGTATTTGTATGAATTTTACACTTGACATATTTTTGTAATAAAGAAAAACGAGTGAATCATTACAAAAGCATAAACGAGCAGACGGCTTGAAATTTATCATAATAGTAATGAATATTTTTTCTGTTATCTTTTCTTTTTTTTTTTTTCAGCTTAAAGTTATAGCATATGATAGTGCTGCACCTACTATAAAGGGTACATCCAACGTGGAAATCACTGTTAGACGTAATGTTAACCCACCAGGATATATAGGCACTCCATACTCCAAATCTGTCTCTGAATTACATCCAATGGGAGAAGCAGTCATCAATATTACAGCCACTGATAATGATAGAGTATGTATATTACTGCCATTTGATTGGTTGAAAATAAGTCCAATAAAAAAAAATTCAAAAGAAGCTCTGCTTTCAGTATGAAATTTCAAATGTTTGATTTAATGGTAATCTTTTTTAAACAACCCCAAAAAGAAACGAATGAAATTTCAAGAAAATGTTTGTTGCTGTAATTAATTGAAGGGAAAGTGAAAATATGAATATATGAACATAATTTTAAAAGTATAAATTATAAAAACAGAGAAAAATATGATGTTATATTTCATGTTACTGTATTAAGCATATTTTATTAATTGATTCATCACAAAAATATACAACACAAGTTACACGAAATTATTTAAAATAATCAATGATCATTGACTGATTGAAGGGATTCGGAAACAAATATGTATACTTATATTAAACTGTTTCTTGATGTTACAGGTTATAATAACCTTTTGTTTATTCCTTTGTTTAACTTTTACTAATTGTGTAATTACAGGATAGTGTAACTTATCGTATAATTTCTGATATCAACAATGGAGTATCATTTGGTTATTTCTACATTGAGGAAGACACTGGTATTATCAATCTGAAAAAACCTCTAACTGGCAGCACTGAGTTATCATTTACGGTAAGATTGTTTGACGTTATAATTGAAATTTGTAGAAAACGATACAGTCAAACCTTGTTATGTCATAGTCAAACGGTCTACCATTTTATTCATAATATCTAAGAATTTGAGTTATCCTGCAGTCCTTGAAATGAAAATTCAGATTTACTGGTCCGAATCAACTTCTAGAGTTTATTTTTATATATTTCTAAATAATAACTGAAAATTTTACTGGTCTGAACAAAGTTTTACCGATCTTGGGCTCATCGTGGGGATTGATCCAGGGTAAAAAAAAGTTGAAAACTACTAAGAACAGAACAGATTGTTGCTGCGAGTTACTATGAAAACAACTTAGTGAAGTTAAAGATAACAAGATTGATTGTATTTATAAAGTTCAATAATTATTGTTAATTGTACTTATTAAATAAAAGACTTTTTTTTTTAAGAGATGTACAATCAGATCAAATATTTACAAAGTTATAGTTAATAGAACTTATTTATATATTTTTGTTTACAAAGAAGTCTTTAACAGTCTCTTAACCATAAAATAAAAAAAAAATTGTATGGCAAGTCACTGTTCTATTAAATTTTTGGAAAAATAATTTGATATCAAGCAATGATGTTGTTTTCACAGATGAAAGTGAGGGCAACTGACAGTGGAAATCCATCAAAATTCACGGATGTAGATGTAACAATCTTTATCACACGGATACCTGCACCAACCTTCGGAGGACCATATTCCATCAATGTACGGGAGGATACTCTAGTAGGAACTCCACAAATAACTGTCACAGCTACGCCTCCAACTACAGCACCCAATGCTAACATAACATATGTTGCAGTCGGCAAGCCACCGTCTCCATATTACTTCGGAGTGGACGAAAACACAGGACTAATAACAATAAAGAATAAACTGACAACTGATGATTCTTTGAAATATACTGTAAGTATACATAGAATAATGTCAGTTATGTAGGTTGAGACAGACATTATCACTAGTATTACAGCTGGTCCAACAGGATGAACTTTGATTCTAGTGTTAATATATGTGGAGATATTCAATACTGATGTTAATGTTGTTATTGGTAAGTCATCATTTGTTTGACATCTCATTAACTGATAATTTTCAGTATTATCGTCAGTCCATTCATACTGAAAATATCCCTTGGTGAGATCAAAAGAAAAATGTATAATTTACAGATATATTTGATTAAGGGTTAGGGTTATGATGTTTAATGCCACTTTCAACAATATTTCAGTTATATCGTGGCAGTTATTTGATTAAATGTTTACATTTCTTTCTTGTCATACTATACATGTAGCTGAAACTATGCTATCTATGTGTTAAACAACAGTTGCTCGGTTACCTAGCACTTTCAAAGAAAAGTTTCGCCATTTCATTTCAATGCATTATTATAGGATTGGAAGTTGGAGAACAACACAAAGCAATGTTTACTTGTCTCTATTGTGTAATGGTTAGCATTCTCGTCCAGATTGCAACAGCTTGTGGGTTCTATCGTTGGTCTGGTCAAGCCAAAGACTATTATACTGGTATTATCTGCTTCTCCGCTCAAGCTCACAGCGTGAATAAATCTGAGTGGATTGACATGTTTATCTGTAGACTATTGTTTCAGTGAGCTAGCACTATAAAAATCAGTGGATTGGTCTAGTACAAAGCAGGCATCTTCATCTTATTATAAAGTATAACTTATTCTTGCAATGATATACCATAGTTGAACAATTGTTCACTTAATGTTATTAAACAATAATTCACTCATTCACTTACACTTTACATTGTTTCTATAATATTTCATAGCTTCAGGGATTAAAATCCTCAAATCTGTTCTATTTTTATCTACAGTTGACAGTACGAGCCTACGACAGAAATACGCCAGATATATACAGAGATATAGATATTCCTATTACTGTAACAAGGAATGACAATGGACCGATATTTGCTCCACCTTCTGTTGTCACCTCCGTTGACGATGACAAAAACTTGGGATACAAGGTTATCAAACTCAATGCCACTGACGGTGATGATGTAAGTAATATATTTAATTGTTACCATGGATTCATGGCATAAACTTTTTCAAGTAGAAGATTTGAACTCCTACTCAAAATACATCAAATCAGAACATCATATCTGATAAATACAGCATTCTGAATGGACGATTTAGGAGTGTCAGTATGAAAGTCATACTCAAAATTCTTAAGTGAGCTAGAAATATATAGTAAAAAACATCCAAATCATATTACAGGACAAAATTTTAGTATTTTATTTTCACAACAAAACTTGTTATGTAATGATCAGAATCAGATTAATTCATTTCCTCCATTGAAACATTATTGTTTGTTATCCATGTCAAAAATTAAGTGAAAATTTTCATTCATGGTCATTTTTGGGTGGGTCAAATATACAATTGATACCATGAAATTTGGAAACCACAGAAATGAGTAAGGTTGAATTAGAGGTAACTTTTGAAAGTTCCTATTGAAATTAAAATGGATGCTTGTGTTAATTTCAGGATAATCTTCAATATACACTAACAAATAATGACAAATGTAAAGAATTCTTCTACATCATAGAGAGTACAGGTGACCTGTATGTGGGCAAAGATCTCAAAACATCAACAGGAAACTTTGTTGTGAGTATAATTTTTTTTTTTGCATTTTTATTCCCCCAGTTTTGTCTTTGGGGGCATTAAGTTTTACCTGTCTGTATGTACGTCCTTACATGCCACATTTGATTTCCACTTCATGATTTAAGATTCCCTTAAGCGAATCATTAGAAATTTATACACAAAGTCAGGAACCATTACAGTTTCGATTTCTGTTTTGGAATTATGCCCCATGTTTATTTTAGCTGGAAGTGAAGTCATCATGTTCTATGGACATATTCTTACAGTTTTTGTGAATTACCGAACACTATTTCGCAGTACAATGTACTTTTGAACCTGCATGTCTGTCAACATAATATTTGTTATTTATTTTATCTTTCAGTGTACAGTAACTGTTACTGATAATGGAAAACCTGTACCAAAAACTGATACCACGACACTACAGATCAATGTTAATCGTCTTAAGTACCCAACATTTAGTGGTACAGGAACATACTCAGCTAACCTGCGTGAGGACGATCCTGTTGGAAAAGATGTTGTACGGGTTCAGGCATTCAGAAATCCAACTTTGGTAGGTGTATTTGACAAGTCCTTTGTGTTGATACATACATGTACTTGTATTTAAAACATTTCTTACCATTAAACTTTAAACTACAGTGCTAATTATGAAAAGGAAGTTTAAACAGAGATGGTCATCAATTCTACAAATATCATCTAAACAAACAATCACTTCTAACCTCAACTCACATAGCACACAAAAAGACCACAACACATAGCATTTGAAGTATCTAATTTTACATGTTCATTCCAGCTAAAAGGTTGTTTAATGGACAAAGACTAATTGTCTAAATACTATGTGAACTATTAAGACTAATTGGCAAAAAATAATCCCTATGGTAATATATCTACAAAATTATATATCTATGCTCAAATGAATGAGGTATTTACTGTTGTGAAAAAAAAATTAATCTCAAAACATATACATGTATATATTGATTGAATTCATATGTATAATTATGGCTGATTTTTTTTCCCCAGGGTTCCATTGTATATGAGATTGATGGGACATACCCTTCACAGTTCTTCTTTGGAGTAAACAGCACCTCAGGACAAGTAAAGATCATCCAAGATTTACGTCAAGATTCTACAAAGTTACTCACATACACAGTAAGTACATTTAATAGAAATCAAACTATATTTTCTCCATCATAGTGCTATCTAAAGGCTACATTACACACATGTAGGCTGAGTTATGAGTGTTTTGGTGTCATGTGAAGTTGTATTGAGTATGCCTCTCCACTAGTGGAAATTAAACTTACAGCTTTAATTGTAATAGGCACTGATTGCATAGGAAGATGTAAATTTAACTTACTTACGATCGTCATCATGGCCATGACAGCCCCTGGACTTATATGCACATGTATAAAGATGTAGTGAAATGGCAGTAACTAACTAGGTTAGTGTGACCTCAATTGATATTAGGTTCAAGGTCGAACTGATGACTTTGTCAATGCTTGATTCACATACATTAATGAATGATATATCATAATAAGGAAAACTTTACCTTGTTTTCAGGATCAAGGTAACTTACTTTATTAATTGACCTGGTTCTTCACAATTAGAAAAAGCACACAAGCAAGAATTAATTTCAGTAGTTTTGAACATAAGTTATTCCTGAAAGCAAATTTCCCATGTTATTGTTCTACATTACAGCTCAAAGTTGTGGCCTATGATAACCAGAAACCACTTCTGAGGACCACAGCAGATGTAACCATCAATGTACAGAGAAACCTGAATGGTCCACAATTCTTCCCTAAAACAGAGACCATTGATCTACCAGTTGATACAAATCCAGATTTCTGGTCCATGACACAAAACGTATCAGATCCAGATAGTGTATGTATTTTAATTTGTTGTACTGCTTCTGTTGTAGATATGTGGCTATGATTATTTGAATGTGAGAAATTTTGTTCATGTCTTCTCCCCACTCCCTCTTCTAAAAATGTCTTCTCCCCACTCCCTCTTCTAAAAATGTTTTCTCCCCACTCCCTCTTCTAAAAATGTCTTCTCCCCACTCCCTCTTCTAAAAATGTCTTCTCCCCACTCCCTCTTCTAAAAATGTCTTCTCCCCACTCCCTCTTCTAAAAATGTCTTCTCCCCACTCCCTCTTCTAAAAATGTCTTCTCCCCACTCCCCCCTCTAAAAATGTCTTCTCCCCACTCCCTCTTCTAAAAATGTCTTCTCCCCACTTCCTCTTCTAAAAATGTCTTCTCCCCACTCCCTCTTCTAAAAATGTCTTCTCCCCACTCCCTCTTCTAAAAATGTCTTCTCCCCACTCCCTCTTCTAAAAATGTCTTCTCCCCACTCCCTCTTCTAAAAATGTCTTCTCCCCACTCCCTCTTCTAAAAATCACTCTCTATTCAAAAGTTATTCATACTCTACTGTATAAAATGATGAAAAATAGCAATATTGAAAAATTCTTTTACCTTTGTTTCTTTGATTTTTCTATTAGATTTTGGAACTGCTTCGATGGTGTTGTATTTTTTGTTTTTCAAAAAAAAGAGATAAATATATAAGGTCTCCTACATAGATATATGAGATAAAGTTTCACAGATGTTTTTGATAAATTATTTATCTTATATTCCATTTTGTTTTTGATTTTTTGTTGTTGTTTTTTAAGTTTATGAGACATATTTTTTTCTTCAGTTTCATTTTTTTTGTAGCATTTAAATGATGATTTTTTATTTTCAGACAAACCTTCAATGCTCCATCATTAGTAATACAAAGGCACAGCAGTATTTCACCGTGGATCCAGATACCTGCGTACTGTCAATTAAGACCAGTCTAGAAAATGATCCAGATCTGACTACACAATATAGAGTAAGTTTTGTGGAACAACAAACGGAATAGAAATAGTCAAAATTTAAAATTTACAATAAATTAAAGATTTGGGCTCAATTTTAATTTGTACATAAAAAAAAATTATTATGATTTTTATTTATTTATTTTTACAAAAGAACAAAGCATATATAAAAATTTCTATTGTTCATGGCATATTTACAAGCTATAAAATTACCGTAATTGATACCAAACATGTACATGTATTTCCAAATTTCTAGGTTACAATTCAAGTGACAGACAATGGACAACCAACACCAAAGACAGACAACAAAGTTGTAATCATAAATGTACCGAGAGATAAATTTAAACCTACGCTGACCAATCTTCCAGCCATTAAGAATATTAGTGAGACAATTAATATCAACGATCTGGTGTATACGGTGGTGGGTAACGATCAAGACAAGAGGGTAGGTTTATAAATACACTTCATTCTGTATATAATAATCCCACCAGAATTCAGAAAGTAAAAATTCTAGTTGTGGAGACATATTTTTTTTATTTCGAGAAATGACATGACTTTGTACTAGATAGTATTTAAAAAAGTATCATGTATGTTAAATTTCTAGATAGTATTAAAAAAGTATCATGTATGTTAAATTTCCTGTGAATATTTATTAATTATGGATTCACTCTTTAAAATCCATATAAATTTCAGATTATACAGAATTCAGATATATTTCAGATTATACAGAATTCAGATATATTCAAAGTTTGGTTTAGGAGAATAATCATTTCTTTAAAAGGAAATTTTTATTTGATTAAAATTTTGTACGACGAAAAAAATATTGCAATTTTCTTTTTCTGTTTTTTTCACAGGGTAATTTCCAATATAGGATTACTGGAGACCCAACAGCTCAGACATTCTTCAACATTAACCCATTAACTGGACAGATCTTCATCAGAAACCGACCTATATCTGATGGACTACAAAGGATGCAGTATATTGTAAGTACCAGTAGTTGGGGAACCAGTCTACATAGAATATATACTGTTTGAAATATAATGATAACTACAATTGAATCTCAAGTGTTAAAGTCGTTGTGACAGAACTGATGATGTTTCAATGAAAGATCTGAATATTTGAGTTGATCCCAGATTTAAAAAAAAGATCTGTTATAACCATGATCAATTGTTTTCTCCTGATACTCTGGTTTTCCTCCATCATTAAAACTGAATAATGTTGAAAAAGGTGTTAAACACGCATAAATTAAACTGAACTTGACTCAAAACTGACTAAATTTGTACATTTTCTAGTTATCCAATGGAATGATGTATCAAGGTTTGAGAAGAGAGGTTCTACTCTATATGAGCAATGAATCATTCCATATTATTATATATTTTTTTTTAACTCGTATGGGTTTTAATGCATGCAAAGTGTCTGTTAATTAAATTATCTGTTTTTAACAGTATCTTTCTGAGCTAAACTTATAAATTTACATCTTCACATTCAAAGTTTTATATCTAACACTGAATAACCTTATTGATACAATTTTTTTTTTTTGTTTGTAAAGCAAGTTTATTTCTCTTCATTATTCTTTCTAAAAAATTTGACAAGTTACTTAATCAGATTGATTGACATTGCACTCTTGTGACAGAGGCCATCGTGGTCGTGATCATATGGTAGTTGGATATACAACTACCTGTGCAACCATTGCCTATCACCACTAAAGTTGTGAGTTCGAACCCCATTCATTGTGAGGTGTACTGGATGCAACATTATGTGATAAAATTTGTCAGTGACTTGCGACAGGTCAGTGGTTTTCTCCGGGTACTCCAGTGTCCTCCACGATATAACTGAAATATTGTTGAAAGTGGCGTTAAACACTATAAACCTAAACCAAACCACTCTAGTGATGTGTTGTTTAACTGGTTTCTTTACTCTGTTTCAGATTGTAGTAGAAGTGATAGATTCTGCATGGCCAGACAATGCAGCAACTGGTACCTTGACAGTCAACATTGATCGCAATCCATCAGGACCAGACTTCACTGAGACAACATACACTAGGACATTACGTGCTAATCATTTAGTAGGAGATTCTATTATACAACTTCAAGCTCCTGATACTGATGGGGTAAGTTTAAATTTCTTCTTTTTCAGGATGGCAGTTGCTTGACATTCTGAAATAAGTTCAGATATCATTCCAATTAAAAAGTTATCTTTTCTAATCAAACAAAAATATTACATCAGTTCTAAGCCTTTACAATTGAATGAGAAATAGATAATATTTTCCCATTACTTGTAGCACATAGTTTTTAAAAGATGCTCTTTTAGATTGATTATAAAATGTTAAGCAAATTGAACTGAGTAAAAAAAATGCATTTTTTTTTCATCTCAATGCAATATTACACAAATGTCATATTTTATCGTCGTGATTTTCAAAAAATGTCAAATTATAACACAGATATATCCAACCTGTAAAATTATTCCATTGAAGTTGGACATGATTTAAGCTTCATACAAGGTTTTCACAGTTATAAGGCTATTTGTTCTTTAGACTTTGAGTACTCAAGCCATAACAAACCTCACATACTTTAACAAAAACTGGAAGTCCACAGGAAATAGCTTCAGCTCCATTAAAACTGGGAGTACACAGGGAATAACTTCAACTCCATAAAAACTGGGAGTACACAGGAAATGGCTTCAGCTCTATTAAAGCTGGGAGTACACAGGAAATAGCTTCAGCTCCATTAAAACTGGGAGTACACAGGAAATAGCTTCAGCTCCATTAAAACTGGGAGTACACAGGAAATAGCTTCAGCTCCATAAAAACTGGGAGTACACAAGAAATAGCTTCAGCCCATAAAAGCTATGAATACACAGGAAATAGCTTCAGCTCCATAAAAACTATAAATACACAGGAAATAACTTCAGCCCATAAAAGTTATGAATACACAGGAAATAGCTTCAGCTCCATAAAAACTATAAATACACAGGAAATAACTTCAGCTCCATAAAAACTATAAATACACAGGAAATAGCTTCAGCTCCACAAATATGGGAGTACACAGGAAATAGCATCAGCTCCATTAAAACTGGGAGTACACAGGAAATAGCATCAGCTCCATATATAAGGTACCTGTTATGTTATACAGCTACAAAAATTCATTTATTAATATTTTAAATAGGTATGACCTCGTAGCTACAAATACATCTTACTATTAGTTTTATGAATTTCTGATGTCAATTTTTATTTTTGAAGGACAAAGTGACATTCACACATCTTGGAACACAACAAGACAAGGATTATTTTTACATCAATCCTACAACTGGAGAAGTAAATTTGAAAAAATCTTTGGAAACAACTGGAACGCCTTCATCTTTCAATGTAAGTATGGCATTGTTGATATAGAAAGTAACAAAGACATTTCAGGTTTCATAGATATCAACTGACCAGATTTCTGTGAGCCACTCTTGTGAATTATATCCATGACCTACAATATTTTTTCAGAAACCTTTTAACCCCAGTTTTTGGCAAGCACGACACTATTTTCAGGGAATTGACAGAATCGTTCTGTTATTTGAATCTCTCATTCCATTTGGGTTTCTCGTTAACTTTCTTTCAATCTCGTAAAATGGAAATTCTTAATCAATTAGAATATATATATCAACGAACCTCATTTAATATGTAGTCAAAGAGAACAAAGATTTTAGATTGAAATATTTTTGTACATTGGATTATCCCCGATTAATTAATATCAGCTAAAGGAAAAAATTGAAAAGTAATTAAATTCTTTTATTTTTAATTTTAGTTCCAAGTACAAGCTGCAGATTCTAGACTTCCAGTAAAGACTGACTTAGCTATTATAGCTATAACAGTAACACCATTGTTGGGACCACCTAAATTCAGTCTGTCAGATTATGAAAAGAAAATTTTTATAAGCCATGGAGTCAATACATCAGTGGAAACTGTATCAGCTATTGATGATGACGTACAAGTATGTGATTGTTTAAGGCTCTAGCGGTGAAGGCATCGAATCCTATTTATTTTAATTATCAATAAAGGTGTTATGGAAAGGGATTAAGAGAAGAGAATGCAATTGGGTTTTACAGAATTTTATTTATCTCTATATCCAAATTGAAAGTAAATGAACTGAAAAAAAAGCAATGGGTGATTATTAATTTTTTCATTTGTAAGAATTATGGGAAACTGGTTGATGTAACAGTGTTCTAGGATTCCCATTTCCCGTCACCTGTGGCAAGTGAATTTTGGTCAAGGGAAAGTGGATTTACAAGCTTTAGTTGTCTGTGGGAAAGTAAATTTCAACTACTGGATTGAAGAGTTCATTTCAAATGATTTCAAAACTTTCTATTTTGCATAATTGTACAAATGAAGAATCATACTTTTATTTAGAATTGTATTTTCAGACAAGATTGTAATCAGCAGTCCAAGGGGATATTGTAGTTTAAGGGAAGGGAACATGTGTAGTCAATGTCAGGGAAATAGTTGTTCTGTTCTGGTGTTTTCCTCAAATAATTGAAGGCACACTGGGGATATTATATCCTATCTTAAATTACTTTAATTTATTAATTTAATGATTAGAGTAAAATTTAAATTTGTATTGGTTAATCAACAGAATATGGTAAAATAAGGTTGCACACAATCTAAAGATTGTTAATGTTGTATGACTCGCAACAATGCAAATTTAAATAGATAAAAACTAAAGAGACAAAATATATAGTGATGCTATAATGAGCCATTCTTTTGTTCCATTTTGAAAAGCCCATGTGCTTGGCCCAATTACCTATTTAGGGAGAAAAGAGATACCCTTCTTATGAGGGGATAGCCTGTCTAGGGAGAAAAAAATGAGAGGATGGGCTTTTATCGAAAAGTCATTCAAGAGAGGAATTACTTTAAATAAATGAATGAATTTATAAAGCAGAAGTTTTATATTTCTACAAACAAATTGATTACTTTTCAGGGTGTAGTAAATTACAATGTAATTGGATTTCAACCTGGAACAGAATACTTTCGATTGGATCCAGTGAGTGGAATTATAACACTTAAAAAGAGTCTATATGACAATACAGATCCTAACCCAAGTTATACGGTAAGATTTTTACAGTGTAATTATCTAATTCTATGTGACTGATAAAGACTGGTTCAATTTCTATATGTTCTAATCTGCACTAATTCTATGTTACTGGTAAAGACTGGTTCAATTTCTAAATGTTCAAATGAGCACTAATTCTATGTTACTGGTAAAGACTGGTTCAATTTGTAAGCATTCCAATGAGCACTAATTCTATGTTACTGGTAAAGACTGGTTCAATTTCTAAGCATTCCAATGAGCACTAATTCTATGTTACTGATAAAGACTGGTTCAATTTATAAATGTTCCAATGGGCACTAATTCTATGTTACTGGTAAAGACTGGTTCAATTTCTAAGCATTCCAATGAGCACTAATTCTATGTTACTGGTAAAGACTGGTTCAATTTCTAAGCATTCCAATGAGCATTAATTCTATGTTACTGATAAAGACTGGTTCAAATTCTAAATGTTCCAATGAGCATTAATTCTATGTTACTGGTAAAGGCTGGTTCAATTTCTAAATGTTCCAATGGGCACTAATTCTATGTTACTGGTAAAGACTGGTTCAATTTCTAAATGTTCCAATGGGCACTAATTCTATGTTACTGATAAAGACTGGTTCAATTTCTAAGCATTCCAATGAGCACTAATTCTATGTTACTGGTAAAGACTGGTTCAATTTCTAAGCATTCCAATGCGCACTAATTCTATGTTACTGGTAAAGACTGGTTCAATTTCTAAGCATTCCAATGAGCACTAATTCTATGTTACTGGTAAAGACTGGTTCAATTTCTAAGCATTCCAATGAGCACTAATTCTATGTTACTGGTAAAGACTGGTTCAATTTCTAAATGTTCCAATGGGCACTAATTCTATGTTACTGATAAAGACTGGTTCAATTTCTAAGCATTCCAATGAGCACTAATTCTATGTTACTGGTAAAGACTGGTTCAATTTCTAAGCATTCCAATGAGCACTAATTCTATGTTACTGATAAAGACTGGTTCAATTTCTAAATGTTCCAATAAGCACTAATTCTATGTTACTGATAAAGACTGGTTCAATTTCTAAGCATTCCAATGAGCACTAATTCTATGTTACTGATAAAGACTGGTTCAATTTCTAAATGTTCCAATTGGCACTAATTCTATGTTACTGATAAAGACTGGTTCAATTTCTAAATGTTCCAATGGGCACTAATTCTATGTTACTGATAAAGACTGGTTCGATTTCTAAGCATTCCAATGAGCACTAATTCTATGTTACTGGTAAAGACTGGTTCAATTTCTAAACATTCCAATGAGCACTAATTCTATGTTACTGATAAAGACTGGTTCAATTTCTAAATGTTCTAATGGGCCCTAATTCTATAAAGACTGATTTGGTTTTAAACATGTGATCTGTTCCTCATATTATCACAATATTCTACATTTCTGTAAAACAAAAACAAATTTATGTAAATTTCACAAATTATTAAGCTTTATATAAAAACTTGTATATATGACTTTTATTATTATTGATATAATAGTTTGAATAATCACTATAATATTGTATACCATTATACCATTGTTTATGAGAATTGAGATATATTTACATAACATGACATTTTGTTTATTCTAGCTCCTCGTTGAGGCTTATGATACTCAGGAACCCAATAATAAAGGATATGCTACAGTAATTATAAAAATTGAGAGAAATGAGTTTGGTCCTGAATTCCAACCAACCACCTATACTGTTACTAAGAACGATTATGATGGTATCGGGGAACCTGTTGTAACAGTCAACGCCATCGACAAAGATATAACGGTGAGAATAACGGGTTTTTTTAAGTTTAGCTATTAATTATGATGATGCAAAGAAAATTATATATAATCCATTTTGTAAATATGGATAAAAATGAATACAAATGGCTCTGTTCATTGATTTTATTGTTTCAAGTGTAAAAATTGAGTTATTTAAATTTTTAGTAAAAATTTTATATCTAGATTATTTTTGTAATTTTTGTTGTCAATTTTAATAGAACAGTGTTTTCAAATATATTTAAGCACGGCAAGTATGTAATAAGGGGTCATCGTGGCAATGATCATATGGTAGTTGAATTTACAACTACCTATGCAATCTGTTCCTATTATCACTTAAGTTGTGAGTTCAAATCCCGATAATGGTGAGGTGTACTTGATACAACGTTATGATAAAGTTTATCAGGGACTTGTGGCAGGTCAGTGGTTTTCTACGGGTACTCCAGTTTCCTCCACCAATAAAACTGACCGCCACGGTATAGCTGAAATATTGTTGAAAGTGGTGTTAAGCACCATACCCCTAACCCTGTAATAAAGAATATACACGGACAGTTCTTAATAAGATCTAAACCCATCGGAATTTTGTTTAAAGGATTTCCTTTTGTACAAGAATGACTATTTTTACTTTAATTGTATATTTCAGTCTCCTGAGAATAACAAGGTCTTTAGTATTGAGCCAACTAATGATTACTTTACCATTGGACCATTTTCTGGAAATATTACTATCAAGAGACGGCTGTCAGAAGATCCATCAACTGTTCAGCCAGCATCTTATATAGTAAGTTAAGATTTATTGTGTTGGGTTATTGATAATTTGTAAATTTTCCCTTTGATCTAGCCAACATCTTATGTAGTAAGTTCAGATTTATTGTGTTGGGTTATTGATAATTTGTAAATTTTCCCTTTGATCTAGCCAACATCTTATGTAGTAAGTTCAGATTTATTGTGTTGGGTTATTGATAATTTGTAAATTTTCTCTTTGATCTTTACATGCGTGATACAAGCATATTATCATTGATCTCTATGTTTAATAAGGTGGCATTATATTGACGTCAATGACATCACCTTGATAAATCTTACATAATGATAATGTTGTTGATATATTTTGCTCGAAATGGACTTCTCATTGTATCTCACATCTGAGGCTTTACCCTTGATGTGATATTGGCTCTGAGAAGTTCATTCTCACAAATAAAATCAACTATGGTAAATATTTATCATAACTTTCAGCAATATTGTGACTACCAGATTGAATGATGGCAGAAAGCCTGGATATATATTTTGGTCTGTAAAACCTGCAGCCTTGGTTAGATATCTGGAACCCTCTTGATGTGAGTGTCAAGGTGAAAATCCATGTCAGAGGTATTAGGCTTGTGGTTAAATGTCAATGACCTTAACAGCTACCCAGTATCCCTTCAGATTTATAGTGGAAATTTAATGACTACCCTTCATACAACATACCTTTCATATTTTCGAAATAAAATTATTTCCTTTATTTAGCTAAAATTAATTGTCAGAAATGATGTATTGATATTATAATTATATTTTTTAGTTCAATGTTGTTGCCAAGGATGCAACAGCAAATCCTAAGAGTGCAACAGCAACTGTGACAGTCAAGGTCAACAGGAATACAGTACCATCCTTTATTGCTCCAGCACAAGGTTACAAGGTCTCAGTACCAGAATCTATAGGACTCTTTGAGAACATCTTAAGAGTACAAGGCAGAGACAGTGATCCTTCAGTAAGTACCAGAATCTATAGGACTCTTTGAGAACATCTTATAGAGTACAAGGCAGTGACAATGATCCTTCAGTAAGTACCAGAATCTATAGGAATCTTTGAGAGCATCTTAAGAGTACAAGGCAGAGACAATGATTCTTCAGTAAGTACCAGAATCTATAGGACTCTTTGAGAACATCTTAAAGAGTACAAGGCAGTGACAATGATCCTTCAGTAAGTACCAGAATCTATAGGACTCTTTGAGAACATCTTAAAGAGTACAAGGCAGTGACAATGATCCTTCAGTAAGTACCAGAATCTATAGGACTCTTTGAGAACATCTTAAGAGTACAAGGCAGTGACAATGGTCCTTCAGTAAGTACCAGAATCTATAGGACTCTTTGAGAACATCTTAAGAGTACAAGGCAGAGACAGTGATCCTTCAGTAAGTACCAGAATCTATAGGACTCTTTGAGAACATCTTAAGAGTACAAGGCAGTGACGATGATCCTTCAGTAAGTACCAGAATCTATAGGACTCTTTGAGAACATCTTAAGAGTACAAGGCAGTGACAATGATCCTTCAGTAAGTACCAGAATCTATAGGACTCTTTGAGAACATCTTAAGAGTACAAGGCAGTGACAATGATCCTTCAGTAAGTCTCGTCTTTTCTTTATACTTTGGAGAAAATATAACTCCTCTTTTGTAAGTTATATATCTGTGATGCGACTCCATTTTATCTTTGTATATATGCAGTAGTGCCCCACTTATAAGGCCACCCCTTCTATTATGAAAGTGGCCTTATAAGAGGGATGGCCACTATTGAGGTCTACAATTTAGTACTGTTGTATTTTACTATCTCAGTGCATCTGAAATGTGACCTGATAACAGGGGTGGCCCTTTAGTAGGAGTGGCCTTATAAGAGAGGGATTACTGTACTGTAAAGGCAATAAGATTTATATAAAGATACATTCATTTTCCTAAAAAAAAACAGTATTTAAAAACTGCCAGCTACAAATAATATAATACAATATATAGTATGTACACCTAGGTTATATACCTGTGACTGTTGCTTCAGTGGGCAAACTCTATCAAAATCCAAATGAGCACGTTGGTCTAGTACAAAACAGATATCGTCATCATCATGCCAAAAAGTATTTTTTTCTCACTGTGATATTGCTGACAATATGCTGATGTTATACAAAAATCATTCACTCTTGACACACCTTCTCTTTTAGACCTTATTAAATGGACAGATCGAGTATTACTTCATGGGACCAGAAGAGGCCAGTAGAGTATTCCAGATAAACACTGTAAATGGTTCAATATCTGCACGTATTCCACTGACAGAAGTCCCAGAAACACAGAATGTCTGGCTGGTAAGTGTACCAGTATATTTTGAAGATCGTTTTATTTTTCCATTCTCTGAAAATTTGTTTTATCTTTGACTACTTGTTTCACTGTTTTCAATATTTCCTATTCAGATTTCTTCATTTATTAACTTGATGATTGAAAGAAAACAGAAATTTACATCCATTCCTTGTGAACATAATTTAGGTAAAATTACTCCTTTGTTTACATGACAACTGGTTGTAGATAGATATTGCCATGCAGTGTGTTTCATATCACTGTGAAACCTATCTAAACCGAACCCTGAATAATCTGGAATCTGATATAAACCTATTACTTAAACAAATTAAGTCCAAATGTAGAAAATCTTTGTTAATTTAACCTCCTGAATATACTGAAAACATGTATATCGAGGACACAGTGGTTGGTCTCAAAGAGGTTTGGTTTAGGCAAGATTCATTGTAATTTAATCTGTCTGATATTACCGTTTAAATAAACCTTTTTTTCCAGTTTTACGTTGGAGTGAGAGACAAAGGAATACCAGCTAAAACTTCAACAACCCCTGTTACCATAACGATCCAGAGAATAGGTGACATTAAATTTAGCCAGTCTGAATATGACATTACCATCAGAGAAAGTGACCATAATGTTGGTGATGATGTTTATTCCATTACAGCGACTGACCCACTTGCTGGAGTAAGTAAAAATTATATTTTTCTAATATTTTGCTGTTTAAATTTTTTATTGGAATTTTTTTTTAATTAACTTTGAAAGGGATTTCCTTACTTTCTAAAAAGAGTCCAAGAGTTTTTTTAACATCATAGAACAAATGCTTAAATAATGTTCTTCAGAGAAATGATGAAAAGATATTACCATGTTTTATAGGTTTAGTTGGCAGATTGGCCATAAGACTTACATTTTATATATAAATAGGGGAAAAACATATTTCATAAGTAAAGAAAGTCTTAATCTAGTCAGACAAATGCAGAACTTAAGCATCAGAAAATTAGAATAGTACACAACAAATTGTAAATTGCTGTAGTTTTTAATCTACACTTTTCAAATATTTCCACTATTTGGGATAGAATTTATTCGTAATCCATTTTAAAATATATCACTAAACTAAGCACATTGCCTGGTATTAAATATAGTAAATATATCACTAAACTAAGCACATGGCCTGGTATTAAATATAGTAAATATATCACTAAACTAAGCACATGGCCTGGTATTAAATATAGTAAATATATCACTAAACTAAGCACATGGCCTGGTATTAAATATAGTAAATATATCACTAAACTAAGCACATTGCCTGGTATTAAATATAGTAAATATATCACTAAACTAAGCACATGGCCTGGTATTAAATATAGTAAATATATCACTAAACTAAGCACATGGTCTGGTATTAAATATAGTAAATATATCACTAAACTAAGCACATGGCCTGGTATTAAATATAGTAAATATATCACTAAACTAAGCACATGGCCTGGTATTAAATATAGTAAATATATCACTAAACTAAGCACATGGCCTGGTATTAAATATAGTAAATATATCACTAAACTAAGCACATTGCCTGGTATTAAATATAGTATGAGTCGAGTAGACCCAAGTCGTAACCTCTGACCGTAATAACTTGTGTATCACCTATCATCTGTTTTTGTGTAATGCGTATACTCATTCTGTCATTTTATGATAATGATCTGTAAATACTTGATGCTCCTGTAGAGCAGTCTGCCACGTCTGAGTTTATTGAATAAAGTTGAAAGTTGAATTACATCATGTTCATGTTTTTTTTCACGTCTTTCTTTCAGAGTGTTGTTATTTATGACATGCGAGGAGATGGATTAGCTAAGAATTTCTTTAATGTCACTAAAGTAGGCAGTGCAGCCACCATTTCTCTTTCCAAAAAACTGATCGAAGATGATAACAGATCACCATTTTACATTGTAAGTCATACCTAATTAGCATAAAAGTCTTACCACATTAGCATATAAGTTTCACTTCATTAAGCATAGAAGTTTCACCTCATTAGCATATTGAAATTAGTGTAGAGCTTTCTAATCTATTTCAAGTATACAATAGAATTTGAACTTGAGTTTTTATTCTTACATTGTGGAAAGTTACATTTTGAAAAACCTTCTGATTGATCAGTTAAAGCTTGCTGTCTGCTATTTTCAATATCAGGGTTTCACTAAAATTTTAATTTATTATTTTTTTAATGTTGAAAAAAATGTGATATTTTTCGTAGAATTTTGTTCAATATACTTGTATAAAGCAAACCATTTTTTTTTCAAGTTTCATTGTTCTATAATTGAGACAACTTTTGAAATTGTAATAAAAAAGTAATGTTTTATTTTGCGTTATAACTTTATATTCACTTACCGGTAATTAATTTAAATTTAGATTAAATTTTTTTTTTAGGTGAGAATTGTTGCATATCGTCAGAGTGATCCTGCTCAATATGCAGAAGCGATAGTAAGAATAACAGTAATTCGTAATCCAAGCAGTCCACAGTTTGCACACGGTCCACTTGTATTCAGTGTTAATGAGGATGTAGACACTTTGACATTAGTAGGACGTGTCAATGCCACTGATGATGATCAGGTAAGTAAAGTCGTCAATTGTTAAATATTCTAAATTTTAGAGGGGGAGAGAATTTGTGGAAATGAAAGATTTGATAGTTCCAGTCAGTGCAAAAAATAATCAAATTTTAGAATTTTTTTCCATGTTTTGGTTTTGAAAATCTTATATGCATTGAATGAAATAATAATTATTTCAATCAGGGATCAAGTGTGTAATGAGTGTATTGTGATTTGCCTTTCTCTGTAGGAGTTTTCCATTTTTTGGACCAATACATGTGAACCTTCCCGTTTTCTGCATGGGTTTCATATTTTTCGGACCAGAACCTGTACTTTCTCCCGAGTAGTGACAATTCTGTTCAATTAAAAAATTGTGTAGATTAAAAGTTTGCTAATAAAAATAGTGACAAAGATACAAGCCATTTATAAATTCCTATGCATCAAATATAATTCCAAAGTTTTGCCACAATATGTGTTGAACACCACTTTCAACAATGTTTCAATTATATCGTGGCTGTCAGTTTTATTGGTGGAGTATGTGGAGAAAATCAGCGACCTGCTGCAAGTCGCTGACAAACTTTATGACATAATGTTGTATCAAGTACACCTTGCCATGAGAGGGATTCTAATCCACAACGTTAGTGATGATGGGCACTGGTTGCATAGGTAGTTGTAAACCACTTTTATGTATATATGCAAAATTCTAATGTATTGTCCCTTTTTTGTTTTACAGGGAGAAAATGGAGTCATTTCCTACAAATTTAGTACACAAGAAACAGTGCCACCATATGGAGCCGATTATTTCTACATCAATCCATCAACTGGTGAAATACTGACAATCAACAATCTAAGGGGAGATAATACCAATCAATATAGAGTGAGTTGTAATTTCAGAAGAGTCACAAATTGCTGTCAGTTTTGCAAGGTTTTTAAAAAGCATAGATATCTAATTTAATGTGCATGACACGTTCCTATGATAACCATCATCGGGTATGTTCAAAGTAAAAAAATAGAAAGCCAAATTATTTTAAAGTTTTTGGAAGCCAGAAAACCAAAGGATCTAAACAGAATAAAATCAGCTAAGGTTATCTTTGTCTGAGGGAGGAGAACCTAAACAGGATAGCCAACAATAAGCTAAGGTTATCTATGTCTGAGGGAGGAGAACCTAAACAGGATAGCCAAAAATCAGCTAAGGTTATCTATGTCTGAGGGAGGAGAACCTAAACAGGATAGCCAAAAATCAGCTAAGGTTATCTATGTCTGAGGGAGGAGAACCTAAACAGGATAGCCAAAAATCAGCTATGGTTATCTATGCCTGAGGGAGGAGAACCTAAACAGGATAGCCAAAAATCAGCTAAGGTTATCTATGCCTGAGGGAAGAGAACCTAAACAGGATAAAATCAGCAACGGTTATATATGCATGAGGGAGGAGAACCTAAACAGGATAGCCAAAAATCAGCTAAGGTTATCTTTGCCTCAGGGAGGAGAACCTAAACAGGATAGCCAAAAATCAGCTAAGGTTATCTTTGCCTCAGGGAGGAGAACCTAAACAGGATAGCCAAAAATCAGCTATGGTTATCTATGCCTGAGGGAGGAGAACCTAAACAGGATAACCAAAAATCAGCTAGGGTTATCTTTGCCTGAGGGAGGAGAACCTAAACAGGATAGCCAAAAACCAGCTAAGGTTATCTTTGCCTGAGGGAGGAGAGCCTAAACAGAATAGCCAAAAATCAGCTAAGGTTATCTTTGCCTGAGGGAGGAGAACCTAAACAGGATAGCCAAAAATCAGCTAAGGTTATCTATGTCTGAGGGAGGAGAACCTAAACAAGATAGCCAAAAATCAGCTATGGTTATCTATGCCTGAGAGAGGAGAACCTAAACAGGATAGCCAAAAATCAGCTATGGTTATCTATGCCTGAGGGAGGAGAATCTAAACAGGATAGCCAAAAATCAGCAAAGGTTATCTATGCCTGAGAGAGGAGAACCTAAACAGGATAGCCAAAAATCAGCTAAGGTTATCTATGTCTGAGGGAGGAGAACCTAAACAGGATAGCCAAAAATCAGCTATGGTTATCTTTGCCTGAGGGAGGAGAACCTAAACAGGATAGCCAACAATCAGCTAAGGTTATCTTTGCCTCAGAGAGGAGAACCTAAACAGGATAGCCAAAAATCAGCTAAGGTTATCTATGCCTGAGGGAGGAGAACCTAAACAGGATAGCCAAAAATCAGTTAAGGTTATCTTTGCCTGAGGGAGGAGAACCTAAACAGAATAGCCAAAAACCAGCTAAGGTTATCTTTGCCTGAGGGAGGAGAACCTAAACAGGATAGCCAAAAATCAGCTAAGGTTATCTATGCCTGAGGGAGGAGAACCTAAACAGGATAGCCAAAAATCAGCTAAGGTTATCTTTGCCTGAGGGAGGAGAACCTAAACAGGATAGCCAAAAATCAGCTAAGGTTATCTTTGCCTCAGGGAGGAGAACCTAAACAGGATAGCCAAAAATCAGCTATGGTTATCTATGCCTGAGGGAGGAGAACCTAAACAGGATAGCAAAAAATCAGCTAAGGTTATCTTTGCCTGAGGGAGGAGAACCTAAACAGAATAGCAAAAAATCAGCTAAGGTTATCTATGTCTGAGGGAGGAGAACCTAAACAGGATAGCCAAAAATCAGCTAAGGTTATCTATGTCTGAGGGAGGAGAACCTAAACAAGATAGCCAAAAATCAGCTATGGTTATCTATGCCTGAGGGAGGAGAATCTAAACAGGATAGCCAAAAATCAGCAAAAGTTATCTATGCCTGAGGGAGGAGAATCTAAACAGGATAGCCAAAAATCAGCTAAGGTTATCTTTGCCTGAGGGAGGAGAACCTAAACAGGATAGCCAAAAACCAGCTAAGGTTATCTATGCCTGAGAGAGGAGAACCTAAACAGGATAGCCAAAAATCAGCTAAGGTTATCTTTGCCTGAGGGAGGAGAACCTAAACAGGATAGCCAAAAATCAGCTAAGGTTATCTTTGCCTGAGAGAGGAGAACCTAAACAGGATAGCCAAAAATCAGCTATGGTTATCTATGCCTGAGGGAGGAGAACCTAAACAGGATAGCCAACAATCGGCTAAGGTTATCTTTGCCTGAGGCAAATTGACTTTAGTTTTAGTAATTACCTTAAATGGCACCTTTATATAGCAAATCACTGTCTATAAAGGGCAGCCTCATTTTTCACATCAGTGAATAGAGCATATAGTTTTAACCTGTATTTAAAGGGCAACTGCTCATAAAGGCCACATTTTCAGGTTGCCTTGAGTGGCCTTTATATACAGGTTTGACAGTATATCTGTGACAATAAACCATGTCAATGTCAGAACACTGACTACCACTATATAACCTGGTATAAATTTACATATCTAGCTCACAATTTTCTGATTCACCTAATTTAACAGAAATTCTTTAAAAGAACAACTTCTTATTATACTTGACTCCATATTTAAAAAAAATCAATATTAATTAAATAATTTAATTATGCTTAACCTAGAAGATTTAATGGACATAACACAGAACACAGTACTGGTAAAACACTTATCATATATTATGTTATTGCCAAATATTGTTACACTTAA
The DNA here is from genome assembly GCA_963383655.1 of Bathymodiolus septemdierum. Classification (NCBI taxonomy): domain Eukaryota; kingdom Metazoa; phylum Mollusca; class Bivalvia; order Mytilida; family Modiolidae; genus Bathymodiolus; species Bathymodiolus septemdierum. The sequence continues at coordinate 50,956,984 of OY726522.1, read as the reverse complement.
CATACAGGAAATTACATTAAAATATTCATTTCGTTTCGTTTAGCATATGTTTCAAATGAACTTTTTCTTGATATTAATTTCTATTTGTTTGTTTTCTTCTTTCAGTTTGTTATCATTGCTCAAGACGGTGGTGTCCCAAGGAAGCAAAGTATTGTTCAAGTTACTATTAACATAGAAAGAAACCCGTCACCACCACAGTTTATACAACGTCAATATGTTGTAGTTATAAATGAAAGTACGCCGATTAATACAGATATTCTACAAGTGTCGGCACGAGATAACGATAATGTAAGTTGATGACTTTTTGCACAATTCTAGATATAGACTTACGTATATAGTATTTAATTTATAACGTAACCATATTATTCATAGGTTGCTTTCATGATTTATCTATTTTTAAAGACAGGTTTTTTTCATTGGAGGTTGTGTATACGGAAAATAAGTAGTTTTCATTTTTTTGTTTTAATCCTCAATAAATCAAATAAATATAGATACTCCTTCTGCTTCCACTGGATTACGATATTCCTCTACTTGAAATAGATAAATTTTAAATCTCACAATCCACTGATAGCGGATAGAGAATCTGTTTCTCTTCTGACCAAATGGTCAAAAGTATTTTTAAGATGTTAATTTCCATTGTTAATGACTGTCAAAAACAAAATTGGCAGGATTTCTTATTTTTACCACCATGGTGATTAAAAATATAACGAAAATTTAACCAACTGGTTAAACACTTTAAAAATAGAAAATGACCTAATCCCTTGTCTGTTATTATTTTTTAGGATAGATTGTTTTACAACATATTGTATGATCCACCATCATCTCTGTACTTCAAAATGGATGTATTGTCAGGAATGATTGCCACTGATCAGAGTCTATACAATGATGAAGTTCCCAGATATATTGTAAGTAATACAAGATTAATAATATTCTTCTAATTAAAACTAAAATGGTTGATCTTTAAATGGCTTTATTGCCATAATAGAATGCACATAATTTATGAAAGCAAATCTTTTTAGAGTGGAAATAATTTATGGAAGCAATGCATTTGTTTATATTTTAGTATGGTTAAACATTGTTTATGTCCACAAACTTTAATCCATGTTGTTATTCAGATGAAAATTTGAAGTGGATACAATTCCAAATCCGCAGCACACAGTTGCTTGGTCGAAACATTCAATGCTGCTGTCTCCTATATTAAATACTAGTTTATGTAGGTTTAACTTTTTACAATTGTCATGTGAAACCTCTGATATAATCTTCCACCTGTTGAAGGTGGTTAGTATTTGGTAGTTGTAGCAGTAGAAATACCTATGCTAAAATGTCCAATATGCCATGACTTCAATTAATAAAATATTGTACATTACCCTGTTAATGATATTTTGTGTGTGTGTTTCAGTTGAATGTGATTGTAAGAGACAATGTAACAGCTTCACAGACAGACACAGCTACAGTTACTGTCAGTATCAGGAGAAATGTTCACGTTCCAATATTTACCCAGAATGTTTACAACATTCAAATCTCAGAATATCATGAGAATAATGATATCGTTACAACAGTGTCTGCATCAGATTTAGACAGTCCAACGAGTTCCAGCGGTATTCTACGTTACCAGATAAATAATACAATTCCAACATCGACCTTGCCCTTCTTTACCATTAGTCAGACCACTGGTCAAATATACCTGGCTCGAGCTTTGACAAATGATGCTTCTGCAGACCAGTATACGGTAATTTTAATTTATCGTTGATTTGTGAATTTTCTTTTTAGCTCACATGGCCTTTTGCCATTACTTGGTGTCCGTCCTCACGTCATACATCGTAAACCATCACATGTAAATCTTCTCCTCTGAAGCTGCTGAACCAAATTTGTCTGGGATGGTTTTTGGGTGGTCCCTTTTCAAAAGTGTGTTGGATGACCCTGCAATCCATAGAAATAGGAATTTTAATGAAAATGAGCTAAAATGTTAACTGCAGTTACATGACATTGAGTAGTTCGACATACCTTCCATTGTTTTTCAGCCAATTTATACTGATTAGGCATATTATGAAAAAAATTACATCAAAATCTTTTGCTAAAATATTTGAGCTGAAATGATCTTTAGTTGACCAACTTTCAAAATTATTTGTGACACTCCCATTTTCTATAAACGTTAGAAGTCAAATTGAAAACCAGATGGGTGATTACAGGCTCCTGTGAGCCTCTAGTTGATATTTACACATAATAATATCTTTTATCAAGCAACATGTGTGATATAAAATATTATGATTGATACCTGATTGTAATTTTGTGATGATAGGCATCGCCTGGACAAATACTAGATAAACATACTATCTATGATATGTTTTGCTCAAATGGACTTCTTGCATCTCAGGTTTTGGCAATTGTTAACAGTTTTCAAATAAATAATATTCTTCTTCCTTTTATCTTCAATATTTGTTTAGCCTACAACTTTATGTATGATTTTTCTAATCACTTCTAAACACAACACAACCACATTAAACTTTTTAACGGTACAAATTTTATTCGGTTTTTTTGGTATTTTCAGTTGACTGTTGTTGCTAAGGATATATCTAATAAACCAAATTCAGCAGCATGTAACGTTGTCATTGATATTGTAAGGAACCAGTTTGCACCCGTGTTTGGTCAAAATGAATACAACGTTGGAGCATCAGACACACAGAGAGCAGGAACAGTATTGGTAACCTTGGCAGCTACTGACCAGGACTTTAATGTGCCTTTAAGTAAAGATGTAAGTATCATAGTCATAAATGTTCTCATTGACTTTTTTTTCAAGAACGGATATGGATGTACAATTTGAATAAACATAAGAGAAAAATAGGACTTGACAACTTAGACTAAGTTATGACTTTACAACTTGGCAAATAATTATTGTAAATTGTTATATATAAGTTGATTTTAGTTTAAAAGGCACCTCTTCTTTTGTCATTTCAAAAATTATTGCGGTACATGCTTTCAGTATTAGTAGTATTTAAGATCAGTTTCAGGAAAGTTTAGCTATATTATGGCACCCAAAAAAAATATAATTCTAAGTGTCAACACCTAATGTCCTGGGCCTGAGCTGCAGAGTGATTAAGGTTGTCCGTTGTCTTTTGACCACTAGAGCCTAACAATCTGGGTCTCACTGCAATACCCACCATCAAGTATTTAGGTTTCCAAACACTTACTCAAAGCCAGAGTTTTCACCACTCAGTTCTTTATAGATGTCCAGATTTCCCTCCCTTGATGAGTCTGATATGTAATGATTCCCTCCCTTGATGAGTCTGATATGTAATGATTCCCTCCCTTGATGAGTTTGATATGTAATGATTCCCTCCCTTGATGAGTCTGATATGTAATGATTCCCTCCCTTGATGAGTCTGATATGTAATGATTCCCTCCCTTGATGAGTTTGATATGTAATGATTCCCTCCCTTGATGAGTCTGATATGTAATGATTCCCTCCCTTGATGAGTCTGATATGTAATGATTCCCTCCCTTGATGAATCTGATATGTAATGATTCCCTCCCTTGATGAGTCTGATATGTAATGATTCCCTCCCTTGATGAGTCTGATATGTAATGATATAGCTGAAAAATTGTTGAAAGTCACAATAAGCACCAAAAATCTTTACCTTTAGAGTTTTAATTTTGAATTCATTGTTTTTCAATGTTGTCTGTTTTTCTCCCTTTACTGTAAAGTTTTAACATATTATAAATTGTTAATTTTCAGACACCTAATGCACAAGTAGAATTTTCAGTGGTAGCAGACAGTGATTACTCCCGTTACTTTGCTGTTGGAACCAATGGCGACTTGTATATACAGCAACCTTTAAATATAAATGATCCAAAACCACCTAAGATTGAGGTAAGTATTCATAGCAATTTTTAAGTTTATCGATCAACATATGTTTATTGCAAATATGGTTTTATATTTATGAATGTTTATTCAAAATTTGATTAATTTATGTGAATGTCAGAAAGGTTTACTGGAATTTTGTTGAGGTATATTTTTTTTACTATGAATAGAATGTTAGATTTCCTGTCCTTGTTATATATGGAGATTTTTTAATGCATTCTGGGAAAATAAATGTCAGTGGAAACAGGGATTACATTAGATAATATATTTTCATATGCTGTAAACCATCTAACTGCACCAGTGATGTAATGGTTAATGTGCTCACCTCGAGTATGGTAAATCTGGGTTTGAGACCTGGTTGGGTCATACCAATGACTATAAAATTGGTATTTGTCGCTTCTCTGCTAAGCACAAAGACTTGTTGGCTTGGAATCAGAATACTGTGTCTGAGTGGAGCAATATGTATACCCGGGGACTGTTGTTTCAGTGAGCTAGCACTATAATATTCTAACTCGGAGTGTTGGTCTAGAACAAAACGGACATCATCATCATCTCGTCAAAATATAACTTGTTCTAGCCATGATATAGCTGAAAAATTGCTGAGTTAGCATTAAACACCAATCACTCACTCACTCACTCTGTAAACCATCTTATTTTCAACCATTAGCAGCATTTGAATTATTTTTTTTTTATATAAAATTGTAAAAATCTGCCATTTCACAGCAAGTTTATTTGTAATTATTTCATCCACTCAAATGTATCTAGAATACATGTTCATTTTAAACAGGCAGGTTCCCCATTACATCAAATTTCCTTCATGCTTCTGCACAAAAGACTTCTAACTAATCTATATGTTATAATTTATGTGTCATTAAATTTTTTTTTTTATTGTAGACAACTATAAGAGTGTGTGACAAGAGCTGGAAACCTCGGTGTAGTGATGCCAAACTTATAGCTAACCTTAGCTATACAGCCGTACAGGAAGGAGATTTAGGATTCACTCAGCCAGAATATGTGTATGTGCATGATTTGGTCTTTGACTTTGATTTATTTCTTGTTTTTGAGGGTTTTTTTGTACTATAACCTTGATTCACCCTTAGGTAATTAAAATTAATGATTCATAAGCATTTTGATTTGAGTTTATGGAAAATAAGCCTGGTAAGAATGTGCCAAACTATATCTTTAGATTTTTTCCTTTATTTGACTGGCTGCTATAAGAAAAGGATAATTACCATTTAGAGGTAACTACTGAAAATCACAATTCAGAAAGACAGACTATAAAATTGATATTTGCTGCTTCTCTGCTAAGCTTGCAGCCTCAAGGAGAAAGATCCCAGACTGGTTTACTCAGAGTCAGGATAATGTGTCTGAATGGAGTAAAATTTCTACCTGTGAACTGTTCTTTCAGTGAGCTAGCACTATAAAATATGGTCCATCATGTTGGTCCAGTACAAAACAGATATCATCATTATCTTATAAAAAAAAAGTCATTTATTTACTTCATTATGTGGCTGAAAAATTACTCTCTTGTCATTATGTAACAATAAATCACAGTACTATCTTGTTATCACAGAGCAACTTGATAATTGTTTTTATTCTGCTTTTAATAGAATCAACCTCAGGGAGAATGTTGGACCACTCCCATTGATAATAAAGAAATTAGATGTGGAGAACCAACGTACCCAGACTGTCAGCTGTTCTATAACACAAGGAAATGAAAACTTGGGTAGCCAGTCATTGTTCAGTGTTAGACCAACTACATACTCAAAGTCTTGCAATTTGACACTTAATTCTGCTCTTGATTATGAACAGAAAAAGAAATATGTGCTGAAAATTCGAGTTGACTTTGCCAATATTAACACAGGAAGAAAGAAGAGACAAACTTATAGTAAGTACATTTAGGTTGACATTATGCAGGTAGTGAAATTTAGTCAATCTGATTGGTTCAAAAAGTCACATGGCAATTTGAATAAGACGTACTTATTTTGTTCACTTTTAGTACAATAATATCACATATTCAGAGGTGTTTACTGCTACGGATTTTCCGTATTTACCACGGATTTGAGATGCAAAATACGGACTACGGATTTGTTCGCGAAAGTACAGTTTCTGTGGCATTTCAAAATTATAATTTCCCACACTTAATTTTCCACGAAGCGCTTGAATACTTGTATATATGAGTCAACGCATAAAACGTTAATGCGATCAAGACTTCGAATGTATTCGGAATACTTCTAATTTATCGTCTGTTTAGCGTTTGAGAAATGTGCTCACTTGAAAATCCGAAATGAAAAGATGTCAGCAGCCAAAGCTGCAAAGCGGGTTCTGGATTTGGAGGAGGAAGATCACGATGTCAATCGTACACCGCCAAAGAAAAGAAAACAAACCCTGCAGAAGTATAAAGACTCATATCATGATTTGTGGCATCGTTTGACGGCATCCAAGTGCGGAGAATGTATGGTGCACTGCACCGTGTGCAAGTCTGATTTTTCGACAATCACTTAACATTTTGTTTGCTTTTAATTAATGTTTTTTTTATTATTACTGTTAAAAGATGGCATTAAAATGTTAGTTTCAGTATTAAAGTGAGTTTAGCAAATTTCCCTGTCATTTATTTCAGAAACAAAGGTAATAAATCCTATAAAATTTCTTTCTTTAGTATCTTCAAAACATGACTCAGAATGCAGGAAATGGCATCTAATTTTTTTTTAAAGTTCCCCCCTAGACCCCCCTAGAAAGTTTGCATCACTTTGCGACGCTCAACGGTGATACTACTGACGGAGGTCCAAAACTACTGATAAAACTGGCCAATACTACTGATAGCTTTCATTTGGGGTAAACACCTCTGCATATTCATGACTGCAGAAATGCAACAAACCAAATATTACCTGCTTGAGGGTCAGAGAAGAAAGACATTTAAAAGATCCCAGAATGGATCACTGGAAAAGGAAAACGAGAGATTTGGTTGGTTAGTTTTATGGTTTTACACCACTTTCAACAATATTTCAGTTTTATCATGGCTGTCAGTTTTATTGGTGGAGGAAACTGAGTACACGGAGAAAACCACAGACCTGTCACAAGTCACTGACAAACTTTATCACATAATGTTGTATCGAGTACACCTCGCCATGAACAGCGTTCAAGCTCACAACTTCAGTGGTAATAGGCAATGATTCCACAGGTAGTTGTAAATCCAACTACCATACGATCATGACCCCTCGAGAGATTTGGAGCAGGCAATCAAATTTTATTCCAGGTACCTGGGATTGTGTGAAGAAATAATTGGGTAAATGCCACCATTTCTACTCTTATCTAAAAGTACCTATCATGATGTTATCACAATATCAAACTATTTTATATTATACACTTGTTGACTTTTTTGAGGGCAATAGTTGGTGTTGAGGGGAACAATAAACTTGCTATCACCCGAATATCCAGTCAATAAGTGTTTTATGATACTGAAAAGCATAAGAGATTACAGTTCCATGGACAGACACAGAACCTGCTAGCCATGTTTGTTGTTTTTGTCTGCGGGTTTCAGGATTTTAGTTTTAACATAGGAAAAATCGAGAGAATTTTGAATGTCCATTAGCGTGTATCCTCCAATAAATAAACAAGATTACAAATTCCATGATATATCCGTCTCTGGTGAATAGCACAGCAGAGGTGAATAATTCATTACACAATATACCAGTAAATAGAATATTTATGTGCATGATATTTTAATAGGAAAACTTATACTGATGTATAATAAAAAGTATTATAACATTTGTTGATGGACTACTTTCACCCTGATTATATTAATATCATTTATTTTATTTTTTCAGTATGGAACACACACAGAAATATCACAGTTTACATTAATGTAATTGATGTCAATGATTTTACACCACAATTCATCTTCCCCAAATATCCAGTACATACCAACGCTGACGTCGCCAATAGATACTTTGCTGTAGTTACATCTAGTACCAAACCAGATTCTTTAGTAACAAATGTCATAACAGTAAGTATTCTCATACAAGATAAATGCTAAATTTCATTCTCATCTTAAAAACAGTGTTTAAAATAGTATTTGTCATATTTTATTATTTGCAAATTAGGCCTATTTTAACCAAATTTTATTTGAAGATCTTTTCTGAAATCACATGGCTAATATGAACAAACTTGGCATGAGTCATCAGTCAGGTATGTATCTGATGATCCCACCTTGTGTCATGAGGAGTTACATATTTTTTCATTCGTTGCCTATATAAATCAGGTATTTTTCAATTGTATTCTCGTTTCCCCTTTTTTACATACATTGAAAGTTCTCTACATAAATACAATTGGATTTTGCTTTGTATTTCACAATATTTTTTTCTCTTTCAGGCGGTAGATAATGAAGAAGGTATAAACGGTGAGCTACGTTATTCAGTCATTAACAGTAACAATTTCCAAATGGATGCATTGGATGGAACTGTAACAGCAACCAGTGATTTCTCAGCTGATGCAACGGATCCTGATGCTTCACCAATGGTATACAGTGTAGAAGTTAGAGACCAGGCGTTACGATACGAAGATCAACTTTTCGACACAGCTACTTTATATGTAAGATTTTATTTTTCTGTGTTTTAAAATAAAAGGTTTTGGTTATAAACAACTGTAACAGTGTAAATTACTGTATTCCTCTGGCAAACTTCAATATTTCAGTTTTATGCAAGATATTTGTTGAACGTTTTTAATTTGTTTTTATTGGTAAACATCAGGTAACCTGTCATTTACATTCTAAATCTATCTTACTTCTTCATAGAAATGTTTTGCTGTTCAATGCCTAAAGATTTTGTAAGCTTATCACTGATTTATTGTTTGAAATCTGACCTTTGACCTGTTATAATATAGGATATTGTTAGATGTTAATGGATTACTGAATAAAAAAAGAAGTTTTATGCAGATCTTTGATCACATCGTAATCGTATAGTATATTTTCAATTACTTATGCAATCTATACCTCTCACGGGGCCGTCGTGATCGTATGGTTGTTGGATTTACAACTACATGTGCAATCCCCGTTCATGGCGAGGTGTACTCGATACAACATTATGTGATAAAGTTTGTCAGTGACAGGTCGGTGATTTTCTCCGGTTTCCTCCACCAATAAAACTGACAGCCACGATATAACTGAAATATTGTTGAAAGTGTCATTAAACACCATAAACCAACCTATTCCTCTCACTATTAAAGTTGTAATAAATTTTGTCAGAGACTTGTGATAGGTTGGTAATATTCTACAAGTACTCTGGTCTCCTCCACGAGAGTAACTGAAAAATTGTTGAAATAATCATGAAATATGATATTAGATGATTTTTTTATGATATTTGTTCAGAAAATTAAGCATTTTTACTTATTTCAGTTCAATAAAGATATGTTAAGTACTTGGCAAATCAATACATAATTTTTTTTCTGATTAATTGAATAAATTGTCTCTATTTATTTACTTACTTGAGAGTTTTCCTTTTTGTTTATTTACAGGTGAACACAGTGTTTGATGTTCATAGATTTATTTTGGTAACTGCTGACTTATCTGTTAAGGATGCTTTGGCAAAACAGGAATACATCAGACAGTAAGATATATTTTATGATTGCTTTGTCTGGTTACTGATTAAAGTTGATAGCTTAGGATCGATACCTACCATTTGATTTTTAATCTTGAACTTCTATAGTGTATATAGCTGGTGTAACATTTAGAGATTTAGTTTGAAAATATGAATGGAAATATTTTCACGATAATGTTTAAACTCATATTACATTATCAATATACTACTTATTTTGACTGCTTTAAGTTAAGGTTTTGTAAAGAAACCACAAAAATCCAACAAAATTCTCACCCGTCTAACATAGAACTACTTTTGTATAGGTTTTTCGGTAATGATATGGAGGCTTAATTTTTTTAAATTCTGAACAGAAAATGAACATATTTTTTTCAAAATAAAATTCTAATCAGGTACTCTGCTACCATTCTATGAACACCTAGACTATTTCTAAAAATGAAAAAAAAAAAAATAAAAATCTCACTTGGCATACAAAAAAAATATATGATTCTTTGGTTTAAGAAAATGGACTTTTTTTTGGCTTTGAAATGTTGACATTACAATGGTATATAGGTTAAAAAAAATAATTAAGAAATAATAATTTTGATTAGTGACATGATTTATTTATAATGCATGAAATACAATTTGCATGGAAAATATATACATACCATTATACAAAAGTATATTCTTAACAGTTCAAGATATATACTACTTAACTGTTTAAAATATATACTAACCAGTTAAAAATATATACTTAGCAGTTAAAAATATATACTTACCAGTTAAAAATATATACTAACCAGTTAAAAATATATACTAACCAGTTAAAAATATATACTAACCAGTTAAAAATATATACTTAGCAGTTAAAAATATATACTTACCAGTTAAAAATATATACTAACCAGTTAAAAATATATACTTAGCAGTTAAAAATATATACTTACCAGTTAAAAATATATACTTAATGGTATATATTTTTAAAATAAAAATTTCCAAACCTCTTGTTAAAGTCAGTGTCTTTTAGGCATGGCCTATAAATTTGTCTAATTGTTTTTTCATTATATTTTCAGATTTCTTCAAAATAATACTGGCAATGTTGTCCTCATAACAAACATAGAGAAAAAGAGGAATGAAAATCTTGAAGTAATTAGCACTGGGTAAGTTGTATGAAGTGATAAAGCAGGGGAGGCTGGAGAGGGGGTTAAATCCATGAAACTGGTTTACTTATCACAAATACCTAGGAGAAGGAATGGTTCCCATAAATGAGAATAGGAATGTGCCCTTTAGTATAAGCATCAAAAGTTGTTGCCCCTCATTTATATATATCTATTTATAGCCCCGCTCCCCCGAAGAGGAGGGGGGGGTATACCGTTTTACCTCTGTCTGTCTGTCTGTCCTTCCTTCCGTCCCCATATCGCGGGAAGCGTTTTTGGACCCATCAAATTCCTACTTCCTGTTTGCCGACTTTGTTGATTTTTATACACATTGATCATATATGCTCATTTTTCGTCACATTTTTCTCAGCCACTATTGATGGCAGAGATCTGATATTTGGTCACAAACTTCATATAGGTACCCCATATTGTGGGAAGCGTTTTTGGATCCATCAGATTCCTACTGCCTGTTTGCCGACTTTGTTGATTTTTATACACATTGAACATACATTTTGTATATGCCCTTTTTCTCAGCAACTATTGATGGCACAAATCTGATATTTGGTCACAAGCTTTATATAGGTACCCCATATCGTGGGAAGCGTTTTTTGACCCGTCAGATTCCTATTTCCTGTTTGCCGAAGAGCGGGGGTATCATAAGTGAGCATTAAGCTCACAGTTCATCTTGTTTTATATTGTTGTACTTGTCCTCATCCTGAATGTAGCTGAGATGCTTTTCGCTGGACGCTAAGCAATAATCAATCCATCAATCAATAAAGGATCAAGAATAAAGGAAGCTAATTATATTTATTGAACGGCTAAGAAACCAAAGATACATGTTAATACTTAACTAAAGAACTATATGCGATGAAAATGGTGTGTATACTATTCCTCTGACAAACCTCTAACTTTCAGAGGGGCTGTCATGGTCATGATCGTATGGTAGTTGGATTTACAACTACCTATGTAATTAGTGCCTTTCACCAATAAAGTTGTGAGTTCGAACCCCGTTGGTGGCAATACTCGATACAACATTATGTGATAAAGATTGTCAGTGACTTGCGACAGGTCGGTGGTTTTCTCTGGGTACTCCGTTTACCTCCACCAATTAAACTGACCGCCAATATAACTGAAATATTGTTGAAAGTGGCATTAAGCACCATAAATCAACATTCTAACTTTCAGTGTTATGTAAAATATTTGTTGGATATATATTTATGAGTATTAGGATTGGATGATTATGATTACAAAAATGACATTTCTTTTTCAGGCACATTGGTATTTTCCCTACATAGCCTGCTTAAATATGAGAACTGTTCTGTATATCTATTTTTAGAAATGATGTAACTTTTTTTATTTCTTTTCTTTTTTTAGAACTGATGTAACTTTTGTCATGGTGAGGCCGAACACCGACTACAAACTAATAAAAAATGACAACTCAGATTTATTTACAAGTGACAAAATCAATGAAATCAATACTGGTCTCAGCAAAGGCGACCAAATTAACATTAACATAATTCGTCCACCACATGCAAATAAAGCTCCAATTCAAACGAGAATTACTAAATCTTACGTCTGGTGGTCAGATGATCCATTTGCAGCACTCATTGCTTTAGCTGCCATTTCTATCTTGCTGTCCATTGTGGGAATCATCGTGATCATCTTTACATCCTCAAGGTATATATATATACATATATAAGACCAGAGTTTCTTTACATAGAAGCTAGTTTCACAAGAGACATATAAAACAAGATATAAGTAGCTTCTCAAAATCTCATGAAATATCGTGGCCATTAATTTTATAGTGGAAAAAAAACACCTAATTTTGACAGCTAATTACATATAAAGATCACACATTATATCAAAATATTTCCTTTATACTGTATTCCTTTATTATTCTTCTTTAAAAATATATTATGAATCTTTCTGTGCCTTTCAAAATACAAAAGATGTTTAGAAAGGCATCAAGTAACTCTCAGTCTGTAATTAAAAAATTGTCAAAGCATCAAATTTTGTTCAAATTGTTCATATGTTTTTCACAAAATGCACATTATAAAACAAATAAACAAAAAAATCTATGTTCGAAAGGTCATGATATCCCAAATCGGGTTCAACCAACAACTACAAAATTGATATTTGTTGCTTTTCAGCTAAGCACACACTACTATGGAGAGCAAAGAATTGTTGGCTCAGATTCAGATGTCTAGTTTACTGGTAGTAACATGTATACATGTTGTTGTAGTGAACTAGCACTATTAAAATCAAACTCTGTGTGTTGATCTATAACAAAGCAGACATCTTCAATATTTTATCAGAAAATAACTTGATATGCCTGGAAAATTGCTCACTTGACATTAAGCAACAATCATTCACTCACTTACAAGTAATTCCTTACCTAATATATTAATACTTGATGTCTGAGTAATTATAATAACTACAATATTTTATTTACATAGGTACACCAAGTTCTTTATTTGCTTTAAAAAACGTCATGGTAACTAAAATTACAATTTGATTCACACAGGTATACCAAGTATATGATAAACTACAGACCATATGAGACATATGATCATCCTGAGTTTATAGAACCACCAGATTTCCTTAGAGAATATGAAACACAGGTTTGTATAGTTAATTGTAAAATATGTAATTAGGGCCCGTTTGAATATTGACATACTCCCTATAGTAACCACTCTGAGAGAATATGAAACACAAGTGTGTATGGTTACTTGTCCTTCTTTTAAGAGTAAAATAAGTAACTCATTTAAATAAAAATATTAAAATTATTAAACTGTGTTTTGGGCATAAATCATTGTGGCAGTGTAATTGTTAGCATGCTCACCTCCAGTGCTGTAGCTTCTCGACTCAATCACCTATTGGGTCAAACAATAGACTATCAATTTGGCTTTTTGTGTTTCTCCCCTTAAAGTGAAGAGCATTAAGAAGAAAGGGCCAAATCTGATTGGAGCGACATGTCTACCCATGAACTGTGGTTTCAGTGAGCTAGAACTATTAAAAATCCAACTAAGAATGTTGGTTTAATACAAAGTGAAGGTCATGATCTATGATTTCCAACTACCTATGCAATCGGTGTCTATCACCACTAAAGTTGTGAGTCTTTATTATGTAACATTCTCTATTGTCTTTATTATGTAACATTCTCTATTGTCTTTATTATGTAACATTCTCTATTGTCTTTATTATGTAGCATTCTCTATTGTCTTTATTATGTAACATTCTCTATTGTCTTTATTATGTAACATTCTCTATTGTCTTTATTATGTAACATTCTCTATTGTCTTTATTATGTAACATTCTCTATTGTCTTTATTATGTAACATTCTCTATTGTCTTTATTATGTAGCATTCTCTATTGTCTTTATTATGTAACATTCTCTATTGTCTTTATTATGTAACATTCTCTATTGTCTTTATTATGTAGCATTCTCTATTGTCTTTATTATGTAACATTCTCTATTGTCTTTATTATGTAACATTCTCTATTGTCTTTATTATGTAACATTCTCTATTGTCTTTATTATGTAACATTCTCTATTGTCTTTATTATGTAACATTCTCTATTGTCTTTATTATGTAACATTCTCTATTGTCTTTATTATGTAACATTCTCTATTGTCTTTATTATGTAACATTCTCTATTGTCTTTATTATGTAGCATTCTCTATTGTCTTTATTATGTAACATTCTCTATTGTCTTTATTATGTAACATTCTCTATTGTCTTTATTATGTAACATTCTCTATTGTCTTTATTATGTAGCATTCTCTATTGTCTTTATTATGTAACATTCTCTATTGTCTTTATTATGTAACATTCTCTATTGTCTTTATTATGTAACATTCTCTATTGTCTTTATTATGTAACATTCTCTATTGTCTTTATTATGTAACATTCTCTATTGTCTTTATTATGTAACATTCTCTATTGTCTTTACAGAGCTTAAATATGTTTATTCCTGTTGATGAGCCAGTTCAAGAATTAGGAGAAATAAATATGACCTTTGAAGGTGATACGGTTCAGGCACAACACACAGGGGCCACAGAAGGGGTAGCTTCAGCTGTTAATCCCATCTATCAAGAGTAAGTAGTAGTATATCAGAATATACACTAATAATAAAGTGGTTGATATTTTCCGTATATATGTATTTCTCCTTGTTATAATCATGTCTTTCTGTTACTTTGGTACTATTGTCATGTTTTTTCTGTTACGGTACGAAAACATGTTTCTCTGTTAGTTTGGTATTGTATTCATATTTTTTTTGTTAGTTTAGTTAAACAAAATTATTAATCCATTTTGGAACTCATGTTGGTATGATTTCAAATATGAGAAAATATAATGTATTGGAATGTCCTGAAAGTTTGCATAATAATAATCTCTAACGCAGTTTAACATAGGAATAACAATTTTTAATCTTATAACAGAAGTAAATACAAAGTTGAGTATGTGTCCGGGGAAACAGCAGATGTTGGGGGACAACATGTTGAAGAAATTAATATTGTGGAGGGAGTGACTGCCCCTCGCTTAAATGTACAACGTGGCTCAGTCTATGAGATGAAATCTGAATATTGGTACTCGGTGTAAGTCTGAGCATGTCCTTATTTAACTTTATACTCAGTATTTTCAGTTATGTGATATTTTTTTCCATATTTTTGACAACATTGGGATCAAGCTTGAGTGTTGCTCCCAGATTATTAAAAGTTAGTTATATATTGATAGAGGAATGTTGCATATTATATTCATAGAAATTTAACTTTTAGATGCTGTCAATGTTTTTGTGAGATGTATATTAAATGAATGATGTATGTAGTAGATTGTACATTAAAATGATAATTACCATATTTTTTTAGAATATAGGTCATATGTCGAGTGTGAATATTTATTGATATATTTTTTTTTAGCTCACCTGGCCAAAGGCCATATGAGCTTTTGCCATCACATGGCGTCCGTCATGTGTCGTAAGCTTTCACATTTAAAATTTCTCCTCTGAAACCCCTGAACCAAATTAAACCAAACCTGGCAGGAATGGTCCTTGGGTGGGTCCCTTTCAAAATTGTGTCCGACAGATCCACCCTCCATTCAAGATGGCTGCTGTTACTCAAAATAGAAATTTCTTCAATTGTCCATTGCTGCTATAGTATAAGTTAAAAAGAACTCAAACTTCAACTGCAGCTACATGGCAAGGAGTAGTTTAACATATATTCCGGCTTTTTCTGTGAAATTTTTCTTTCAGCCGAATTATACTGATTATGCAAATTAGGCATATTTTGATAAAAGATCACATTTAAATCTTTTCCTCTGAAAACGCTGAACTAAATTAAATCAAACCTTTCACAATTATGTCCGACAGTCTCGCCCTCCATTCAAGATGGCTGCTGTTACTAAAAATAGACATTTCTTCAATTGTCCATTGCTGCTTTATTATAAATCAAAATGAGCTTAAAATTTAACTGCAGCTACATGGCAGTGAGTAGTTTTACATATAATCCGAGTTTTTCTGTGGAATTTTTCGTTCAGCCGATTTATACAGATTATGCAAATTAGGCATATTTTGATAAAAGATCACATTTAAATCTTCTCTGAAACCGCTGAACCAAATTAAACCAAATTTGGCTGGGATGGTGCTTGGGTAGTCCCATTACAAAATTGTGTTCGACAGCTCCGCCCTCCATTCAAGATAGCTGCTGTTACTAAAAATCGAAATTTCTTCAATTGTCAATTTCTGCTTTATTACAAATCAAAATGAACTCAAATTTTAACTGCAGCTACATGGCAATGAGTAGTTTAACATATATTCTGGGTTTTTCTGTGGGATTTTTTCAGCCAGTTTATTCCGTTTAGGAATATTATGAGATAAAAATCACATCAAAATCTTTTGCTCAGAAATTTGAGTTGAAATGATCTTTGGGTGGCCCACTTTCAAAATTATGTGTAACACCCCCATTTTCTATCAACTTTAGATGTCAAATTGAAAACCAGATGAGCGATTACAGGCTCCTGTGAGCCTCTAGTTTAGATTATAGGTCGAGTCTTAATGTTTATTACCATATATTTTAGATTATAGATTGAGGCTAATTTTTATTACTGTATTTTGTAGACTATAGGTTGAGTCTAAATATCTATTGCCATATTTTTTCGTTCTATAGGACAAGCCTAAAAAAATCTCCATTTTCCATAATAAGTCTTTAGAAAATTTGCCAATAAGGTCTGTAGTACACATAGATTTATAGTCCTAAAAATATGGTACTAAGTTGTTGGATGATTATAGTTGATAGGAGATTTTTATATATGAGTGATATATTTTTTTTTCTTCAATTCCATCTTTATCATTTAACTTTTTGCATGAATAAAGATCATATGTGACCATCAGAGTAATAGGTTCTTACACTTGTCCATATTGAAGATGAGGGATATCAACCATGAGTGTGATAAATTCTGTCTTTTCTCCCAAAATGGAGAGCAATGGAATGAGGGTAAAAGACAAGAACATTTCTCATATGAGTGGAAATATCATGATTTTGAATTTTGGCTGAATATTTGAACACAATATATTCTGTTTTTATATCTATATTTTTTTTATCTGTATTGCTATATGAGGTTCCATTGTTTACATTGTTTTTGATAAGAATTTTACATTTTAATCAGAAGGAATTGTTAGAATTGCTTTTCTTTTTTTTAATAAAACCTTTTAATTGATGGTTTATTTCTCAATTTATATGATTGTTTTTACATATTGTTACTAATGACAACATCTAGTTCAAGTTTGGTTAAAACTTTTATGCCTTTTCTTAGATTCTTAGTTGTAGTTCTATGTTTTATTTGTCACACAACAATTCTATACTTTATATACTAAATATATTTAAAATGACAGATGTTCAGTTTGGTTGGTTGGTTTTTTTTAAAGTGTTGTTTGCAGTTATGTCCCTTGAATTGCTAAATTAAATTTTATTTTGTTGTAGGCTGTGATTATGTTACTCAAGCAAAATTTACACACCAAAAATACAGAATTTAATTCAGTTAGATTAGATAATGAAGAAGGCGACAATTCTATACAATATGCAGGAATAAATATGTAATGGTATGTTCTTGTCTGTTTTCAGGGATGAACAAGGTCAACAAGGAACAGGATTCGCAGAAGGTACAACAATGCTATAAAAAATGGACTTGTCTATTACAACCCAAAATTTTGAACTCTTGCCAATCTAAATGAACTTTTGATCCAAAATTTAAAACAATGATTTATTTGGTCTACCACAGATTATATGGATATTTTTTTTATTTTCTGAAATTTGTTTCATATATTAGAAGTACTTTGTAAAAATATCTCGATAAAAAAATTATTTGGTTTACCAGAGATTGTATTTTGGTTTTTTTCTCAAATTTCTTTCATATATTAGAAGTGCTTTATTAAAAATCTCTCATAAAAAAATGCTATGTTTAAATGCATGGATATTCTGACCAGTAAAGGAAAAAGGACGGCTGTTTCATATTTGGTTTATATTGGAAATCACTTCCACTCTTTGCGTTGTGTCGTTGAGTATTACAAATATTTGGTTTATGCTGATAATTTACTATGCAAATAATGTACAAAAGAAACAAGGCTATATATTTGAGTAAATCAACAAATTTATCAGTTAGATTTTGTTTATGTTCTTGAAATCCACAATAGTTGCTGCTGATCTTGTATTTTTTTGAATCTCTCAAAATCAAAATGTTTAAAAAAAATGTTAATTTTCTTATAGATTTATTTGTTTGTTACAGAATTCTATATTTTCTTTACATTCTTTGCATTTTGGAAATTTTTAATAGTTTATTTTTATATTATTTATACTATTTTCATGAAATCTTTCCCCCCCCCCCCCCCCCCCCCCCCTCCATTTTCAATTAATTTTTATCACAAATTTATTAATATTTATTATTATGACTTGGGAAAAAAAAAACCAATGGAAAAATGTAAATTCGTCAGAAAACATTAGCTTTAAAGTTGTCTTCCATTTTCCAATTATTATTTATTAATTAAGTTTTAATTGAATACAAACAGATTTTTGTAAATGTTAACGCCACAATGCAGTATATTGTGATTTCTCCGTGTGTTTTATTGTAATAAAGTATACCAATTAGTTAGTGATACATTTTTAAAACAGATTGTTAAAGAGTGCTTTATATACATGTACTATAAATTTTGTATGTTTTTATTAAATAAATTTATATTTTGACTGATTGTAATAGTTCTTATTTAATTAGTTAGAAATTATATTATGAAAAGAACATTTTAAAAAAGTGATAGTCAACAGTTCCACCAATATAAACAAAACAAACAATCACCTTTCATCTTAACTCCCTGAACACAAAGACCATGACATATGACGTTGGATGTACAGGTTTTGGCTTAAGACAGGCACAAAAATGTGACTGTGTTAAACCGGTTAATGGGATCACTAGATCTCCAATGGCAGTACATATATAAACAAACGATAAAAATCTGCACAGATTCGCTTCCACTCAAAAAAGGCCATATACTATCACAAAAATGATTAACAACATAAACATGGACAGTACAAGTCAATGAATGGTCGTAGTTAACTGACTACTAGCTAGGAAGGTAGAATCTGTTGGTTACTTGGACAGTACAATAAGAGCGTCAATGAATGATAGTAGTTAATTGACTACTAGCTATGGATGTAAATGAACATGAGAAACTATCCAACATAACAATTAGAAACAAATTAAAGTAAAGAAACAGTACTTTTATTGCTGATCTACATTTTATATGAGAAACTATCCAACATAACACTTAGACATAAATTAAAGTAAAGAAACAGCACTTTTATTGCTGATCTACATTTTACATGAGAAACTATCCAACATAACACTTAGACACAAATTAAAGTAAAGTAACAGCACTTTTATTGCTGATCTACATTTTACATGAGAAACTATCCAACATAACACTTAGACACAAACTAAAGGAAAGAAACAGCACTTTTATTGCTGATCTACATTTTACATGAGAAACTATCCAACATAACACTTAGAAACAAATTAAAGTAAAGAAACAACACTTTTATTGCTGATCTACATTTTACATGAGAAACTATCCAACATAACACTTAGACACAAACTAAAGTAAAGAAACAGCACTTTTATTGCTGATCTACATTTTACATGAGAAACTATCCAACATAACACTTAGACACAAATTAAGTAAAGAAACAACACTTTTATTGCTGATCTACATTTTACATGAGAAACTATCCAACATAACACTTAGACACAAATTAATGTAAAGAAACAGCCCTTTTATTGCTGATCTACATTTTACATGAGAAACTATCCAACATAACACTTAGACACAAATTAATGTAAAGAAACAACACTTTTATTGCTGATCTACATTTTACATGAGAAACTATCCAACATAACACTTGAACACAAATTAAAGTAAAGTAACAGCACTTATATTGCTGATCTACATTTTACATGAGAAACTATCCAACATAACACTTAGACACAAATTAATGTAAAGAAACAACACTTTTATTGCTGATCTACATTTTACATGAGAAACTATCCAACATAACACTTAGACACAAATTAAAGTAAAGAAACAGCACTTTTATTGCTGATCTACATTTTACATGAGAAACTATCCAACATAACACTTAGACACAAATTAAAGTAAAGAAACAGCACTTTTATTGCTGATCTACATTTTACATGAGAAACTATCCAACATAACACTTAGACACAAATTAAAGTAAAGTAACAGCACTTTTATTGCTGATCTACATTGTACATGAGAAACTATCCAACATAACACTTAGACACAAATTAAAGTAAAGTAACAGCACTTGTATTGCTGATCTACATTGTACATGAGAAACTATCCAACATAACACTTAGACACAGATTAAAGTAAAGAAACAGCACTTTTATTGCTGATCTACATTTTACATGAGAAACTATCCAACATAACACTTGGACACAAATTAAAGGAAAGTAACAGCACTTTTATTGCTGATCTACATTTTACATGAGAAACTATCCAACATAACACTTAGACACAAATTAAAGTAAAGTAACAGCACTTTTATTACTGATCTACATTTTACATGAGAAACTATCCAACATAACACTTAGACACAAATTAAAGTAAAGTAACAGCACTTGTATTGCTGATCTACATTTTACATGAGAAACTATCCAACATAACACTTGGACACAAATTAAAGTAAAGTAACAGCACTTTTATTGCTGATCTACATTTTACATGAGAAACTATCCAACATAACACTTGGACACAAATTAAAGTAAAGAAACAGCACTTTTATTGCTGATCTACATTTTACATGAGAAACTATCCAACATAACACTTGGACACAAATTAAAGTAAAGAAACAGCACTTTTATTGCTGATCTACATTTTACATGAGAAACTATCCAACATAACACTTAGACACAAATTAAAGTAAAGTAACAGCACTTTTATTGCTGATCTACATTTTACATGAGAAACTATCCAACATAACACTTGGACATAAATTAAAGTAAAGAAACAGCACTTTTATTGCTGATCTACATTTTACATGAGAAACTATCCAACATAACACTTAGACACAAATTAAAGTAAAGAAACAGCACTTTTATTGCTGATCTACATTTTACATGAGAAACTATCCAACATAACACTTAGACACAAATTAAAGTAAAGAAACAGCACTTTTATTGCTGATCTACATTTTACATGAGAAACTATCCAACATAGCACTTAGACACAAATTAAAGTAAAGAAACAGCACTTTTATTGCTGATCTACATTTTACATGAGAAACTATCCAACATAGCACTTAGACACAAATTAAAGTAAAGAAACAGCACTTTTATTGCTGATCTACATTTTACATGAGAAACTATCCAACATAACACTTAGACACAAATTAATGTAAAGAAACAACACTTTTATTGCTGATCTACATTTTACATGAGAAACTATCCAACATAACACTTAGACACAAATTAAAGTAAAGAAACAACACTTTTATTGCTGATCTACATTTTACATGAGAAACTATCCAACATAACACTTAGACACAAATTAAAGTAAAGAAACAGCACTTTTATTGCTGATCTACATTTTACATGAGAAACTATCCAACATAACACTTAGACACAAATTAAAGTAAAGAAACAACACTTTTATTGCTGATCTACATTTTACATGAGAAACTATCCAACATAACACTTAGACACAAATTAAAGTAAAGAAACAGCACTTTTATTGCTGATCTGCATTTTACATGAGAAACTATCCAACATAAGACTTAGACACAAATTAAAGTAAAGTAACAGCACTTTTATTGCTGATCTACATTGTACATGAGAAACTATCCAACATAACACTTAGACACAAATTAAAGTAAAGAAACAGCACTTTTATTGCTGATCTACATTTTACATGAGAAACTATCCAACATAACACTTGGACACAAATTAAAGTAAAGTAACAGCACTTTTATTGCTGATCTACATTTTATATGAGAAACTATCCAACATAACACTTAGACACAAATTAAAGTAAAGAAACAGCACTTTTATTACTGATCTACATTTTACATGAGAAACTATCCAACATAACACTTAGACACAAATTAAAGTAAAGAAACAGCACTTTTATTGCTGATCTACATTTTACATGAGAAACTATCCAACATAACACTTAGACACAAATTAATGTAAAGAAACAACACTTTTATTGCTGATCTACATTTTACATGAGAAACTATCCAACATAACACTTGAACACAAATTAATGTAAAGTAACAGCACTTTTATTGCTGATCTACATTTTACATGAGAAACTATCCAACATAACACTTAGACACAAATTAATGTAAAGAAACAACACTTTTATTGCTGATCTACATTGTACATGAGAAACTATCCAACATAACACTTAGACACAGATTAAAGTAAAGAAACAGCACTTTTATTGCTGATCTACATTTTACATGAGAAACTATCCAACATAACACTTGGACACAAATTAAAGGAAAGTAACAGCACTTTTATTGCTGATCTACATTTTACATGAGAAACTATCCAACATAACACTTAGACACAAATTAAAGTAAAGTAACAGCACTTTTATTACTGATCTACATTTTACATGAGAAACTATCCAACATAACACTTAGACACAAATTAAAGTAAAGTAACAGCACTTGTATTGCTGATCTACATTTTACATGAGAAACTATCCAACATAACACTTGGACACAAATTAAAGTAAAGTAACAGCACTTTTATTGCTGATCTACATTTTACATGAGAAACTATCCAACATAGCACTTAGACACAAATTAAAGTAAAGAAACAGCACTTTTATTGCTGATCTACATTTTACATGAGAAACTATCCAACATAACACTTAGACACAAATTAAAGTAAAGAAACAGCACTTTTATTGCTGATCTACATTTTACATGAGAAACTATCCAACATAACACTTAGACACAAATTAAAGTAAAGAAACAACACTTTTATTGCTGATCTACATTTTACATGAGAAACTATCCAACATAGCACTTAGACACAAATTAAAGTAAAGAAACAGCACTTTTATTGCTGATCTACATTTTACATGAGAAACTATCCAACATAAGACTTAGACACAAATTAAAGTAAAGTAACAGCACTTTTATTGCTGATCTACATTTTACATGAGAAACTATCCAACATAACACTTAGACACAAATTAAAGTAAAGAAACAGCACTTTTATTGCTGATCTACATTTTACATGAGAAACTATCCAACATAACACTTGGACACAAATTAAAGTAAAGTAACAGCACTTTTATTGCTGATCTACATTTTATATGAGAAACTATCCAACATAACACTTAGACACAAATTAAAGTAAAGAAACAGCACTTTTATTGCTGATCTACATTTTACATGAGAAACTATCCAACATAACACTTAGACACAAATTAATGTAAAGAAACAACACTTTTATTGCTGATCTACATTTTACATGAGAAACTATCCAACATAACACTTGAACACAAATTAATGTAAAGTAACAGCACTTTTATTGCTGATCTACATTTTACATGAGAAACTATCCAACATAACACTTAGACACAAATTAATGTAAAGAAACAACACTTTTATTGCTGATCTACATTTTACATGAGAAACTATCCAACATAACACTTAGACACAAATTAAAGTAAAGAAACAGCACTTTTATTGCTGATCTACATTTTACATGAGAAACTATCCAACATAACACTTAGACACAAATTAAAGTAAAGAAACAGCACTTTTATTGCTGATCTACATTTTACATGAGAAACTATCCAACATAGCACTTAGACACAAATTAAAGTAAAGAAACAGCACTTTTATTGCTGATCTACATTTTACATGAGAAACTATCCAACATAGCACTTAGACACAAATTAAAGTAAAGAAACAGCACTTTTATTGCTGATCTACATTTTACATGAGAAACTATCCAACATAGCACTTAGACACAAATTAAAGTAAAGAAACAGCACTTTTATTGCTGATCTACATTTTACATGAGAAACTATCCAACATAGCACTTAGACACAAATTAAAGTAAAGAAACAGCACTTTTATTGCTGATCTACATTTTACATGAGAAACTATCCAACATAACACTTAGACACAAATTAAAGTAAAGAAACAGCACTTTTATTGCTGATCTACATTTTACATGAGAAACTATCCAACATAGCACTTAGACACAAATTAAAGTAAAGAAACAGCACTTTTATTGCTGATCTACATTTTACATGAGAAACTATCCAACATAGCACTTAGACACAAATTAAAGTAAAGAAACAGCACTTTTATTGCTGATCTACATTTTACATGAGAAACTATCCAACATAACACTTAGACACAAATTAAAGTAAAGAAACAGCACTTTTATTGCTGATCTACATTTTTACATGAGAAACTATCCAACATAACACTTAGACACAAATTAAAGTAAAGAAACAGCACTTGTATTGCTGATCTACATTTTACATGAGAAACTATCCAACATAACACTTGGACACAAATTAAAGTAAAGAAACAGCACTTTTATTGCTGATCTACATTTTACATGAGAAACTATCCAACATAACACTTGGACACAAATTAAAGTAAAGTAACAGTACTTTTATTGCTGATCTACATTTTACATGAGAAACTATCCAACATAACACTTGGACACAAATGAAAGTAAAGAAACAGCACTTTTATTGCTGATCTACATTTTACATGAGAAACTATCCAACATAACACTTGGACACAAATTAAAGTAAAGAAACAGCACTTTTATTGCTGATCTACATTTTACATGAGAAACTATCCAATATAACACTTAGACACAAACTAAAGTAAAGTAACAGCACTTTTATTACTGATCTACATTTTACAGTCAAAGTTTATAATATATATGTACTATAGTTGATTTGCTTAGCAAAAATATATTTCTCAGAGCAATATCGCATTAATGTTAGTTGTTCTGTTCGAAAAGTGTTCTACGTCCATCTGTCCACCCATCCATTTTACTTTGTGCTTATATCATACTTTTCACATTTTTTACTTCTGTAGAACCATTGCATGTCCAGTTGTCAACTTATCACAAATGTACCTACAGGGGTCCTGAAAAAAGTGTTGTATCTTTTTTGGAGCAATTCAAAATCCAAGTTGTCTCATTTGCAAGGCCAAAAATTATGATAAAATTTATTGTGGAAAATTCACCCAACACACTTTCAATTTTCAAAATTACTAACAAAATTAACATTCGTTTTGAAGACTGTGGGCCAAAGGTCAATGCCATTGTTCCTTAAAATAGAATTCTTGTTTTCACTTGGTTTCCACACATTATCTCAAGTACTTAATGTTTCATCCCCACTCAACTTGACCTCCCTGGTGTGGGGAGAAAGAAGCCTACTAATATTGCAGTCAGTAGATTAAAAGTCAAGATCACTTCATTGGTTTGCTGCTATCAAAAGTCAAGGTCACTTCATTGGTTTGCTGTTATCAAAAGTCAAGGTCACTTCATTGGTTTGCAACTATCAAAAGTCAAGGTCACTTCATTGGTTTGCTGCTATTAAAAGTCAAGGTCACTTCATTGGTTTGCTGCTATCAAAAGTCAAGATCACTTCATTGGTTTGCTGCTATCAAAAGTCAAGGTTACTTCATTGGTTTGCTGCTATCAAAAGTCAAGGTCACTTTTTTGGTTTGCTGCTATCAAAAGTCAAGATCACTTCATTGGTTTGCTGCTATCAAAATTCAAGGTCACTTCATTGGTTTGCTGCTATCAAAAGTCAAGATCACTTCATTGGTTTGCTGCTATCAAAAGTCATGGTCACTTCATTGGTTTGCTGCTATCAAAAGTCAAGGTCACTCCATTGGGTTGCTGCTATCAAAAGTCAAGGTCACTCCATTGGGTTGCTGCTATCAAAAGTCAAGGTCACTTCATTGGTTTGCTGCTATCAAAAGTCAAGGTCACTTCATTGGTTTGCTGCTATCAATGGTCAAGATCACTTCATTGGTTTGCTGCTATCAAAAGTCAAGATTACTTCATTGGTTTGCTGCTATCAAAGGTCAAGGTCATTTTATTGGTTTGCTGCTATCAAAAGTCAAGGTCACTTCATTGGTTTGTTGCTATCAAAAGTCAAGATTACTTCATTGGTTTGTTGCTATCAAAAGTCAAGATTACTTCATTGGTTTGTTGCTATCAAAAGTCAAGATTACTTCATTGGTTTGTTGCTATCAAAAGTCAAGATCACTTCATTGGTTTGTTGCTATCAAAAGTCAAGGTCACTTCATTGGTTTGCTGCTATCAAAAGTCAAGGTCACTCCATTTGGGTTGCTGCTATCAAAAGTCAAGGTCACTTCATTGGTTTGCTGCTATCAAAAGTCAAGGTCACTCCATTGGGTTGCTGCTATCAAAAGTCAAGGTCACTTCATTGGTTTGCTGCTATCAAAAGTCAAGGTCACTTCATTGGTTTGCTGCTATCAAAAGTCAAGGTCACTTCATTGGTTTGCAACTATCAAAAGTCAAGGTCACTTCATTGGTTTGCTGCTATTAAAAGTCAAGGTCACTTCATTGGTTTGCTGCTATCAAAAGTCAAGATCACTTCATTGGCTTGCTGCTATCAAAAGTCAAGGTTACTTCATTGGTTTGCTGCTATCAAAAGTCAAGGTCACTTTTTTGGTTTGCTGCTATCAAAAGTCAAGATCACTTCATTGGGTTGCTGCTATCAAAAGTCAAGGTCACTTCATTGGTTTGCTGCTATCAAAAGTCAATGTCACTTCATTGGTTTGCTGCTATCAATGGTCAAGGTCACTTCATTGGTTTTCTGCTATCAAAAGTCAAGATTACTTCATTGGTTTGCTGCTATCAAAGGTCAAGGTCACTTTATTGGTTTGCTGCTATCAAAAGTCAAGGTCACTTCATTGGTTTGTTGCTATCAAAAGTCAAGATTACTTCATTGGTTTGTTGCTATCAAAAGTCAAGATTACTTCATTGGTTTGTTGCTATCAAAAGTCAAGATTACTTCATTGGTTTGTTGCTATCAAAAGTCAAGATCACTTCATTGGTTTGTTGCTATCAAAAGTCAAGGTCACTTCATTGGTTTGCTGCTATCAAAAGTCAAGGTCACTCCATTGGGTTGCTGCTATCAAAAGTCAAGGTCACTTCATTGGTTTGCTGCTATCAAAAGTCAAGGTCACTCCATTGGGTTGCTGCTATCAAAAGTCAAGGTCACTTCATTGGTTTGCTGCTATCAAAAGTCAAGGTCACTTCATTGGTTTGCTGCTATCAATGGTCAAGGTCACTTCATTGGTTTGCTGCTATCAAAAGTCAAGATTACTTCATTGGTTTGCTGCTATCAAAGATCAAGGTCACTTATTGGTTTGCTGCTATCAAAAGTCAAGATTACTTCATTGGTTTGTTGCTATCAAAAGTCAAGATTACTTCATTGGTTTGTTGCTATCAAAAGTCAAGATTACTTCATTGGTTTGCTGCTATCAAAAGTCAAGGTCACTTCATTGGGTTTCTGCTATCAAAAGTCAAGGTCACTTCATTGGTTTACTGCTATCAAAAGTCAAGGTTACTTCATTGGTTTACTAGTATTAACTTCTATACCTTACACTGATCTTTACCATACTCGCCTGGATGATGCCTCTTTGTGATAGACAGAACTTTATTAGTATAAGTCAGTATTAGAAATTACTTAAATCATATATTCATCGGTTATCTTTTCTTGTTCCTCTGTACTACACTTTCGCAAAGGCCAAATTGTTTATTCGTGGTAGATAATTCACCTCCATCAACAATAAGAACAAAATTTCATTCTACATTGTTAGCTCACCTGAGCCAGGAGGCTCACCTTAGCTTTTTCTAATCGAATAATGTAAAGCTTCAGTCAGTCTGTCCAATGTTCGTATGTCATAAACTTTTCACATTTTCTATCTTTTGCATTCCCAGTCATCAAACTTACCACAAATATTCCTATAGGAGTCCGGAAGAAGTGTATTTCGGGGGATTTCAAATCCAAGATTGCTGCTCTATCCTATGATTGGCCCAGACAGTTTTTACTTCTCTAATTCTAATGCCTGTGAAGTCACCAGACTTTCAGAAATGTTCCTCAAATGGTCATTAAGAAGTGTTGTTCCTTTTCAAAATCCAAGATGGTTGTCCTAGCCTCTGATTAGCCAAGATATATTATAAACTCTTTTTTTCTGAACAACTACATGCGAAGTAACCAGACTTGTTCATAAATGTTCCTCTATGGTCTAGGAAAGTGCTTTTACTTTACAGACAGATTCAAAATCAAAGATGGCTGTCATGGGCTCCTATTGACTATGACATTTTAGATTTATTTTCAGAACTAATGCATGTGAAGTCACCAGGCTTGATAGAATTGTTCTGCTACAAGTCCTGCATGAGGAAGTGTTCTTACTTTTCATTGGGAATCGGAATCCAAGATGGCCGCCCTTGCTTCTGATTTGGTGAAAGTCATTTTTTATTTCTCGAGAACAACTGCATATCAACACAACATACTTGTCAGCAACATTCCTCATCCAAAAGAAAACAAAATATTGTTCCTTTTTGGATAAATTCTAAATCCAAGATGGTTGCCTTCATCGCTGGTTTGCTGAGGGGAAATGGTGTAGTGGAAGGGGTCTTTCATAAGTATTGTTGCTCTTCAGAGAAATTACTGTGCAGCAGTCGCATTTTTCAACATTACAACATTTGTTTTGGTTCCCTCAGATTAAATTGTGATCCTTCGGCTCTGCATCTGAATTCCAATGAATATCTAGTCTCCTGGATTCCTGTGAAAATCTAGAAATAAAATTCACATTACAACATAATGATATATATTCATTACAAATTTAATGAAATTAAATTCTAAATTAAGAACAAGGGGAGAATGTTATGGGTGCAAGTTATGATGCTGCATCTTAAACTGTTGGTGCAAAAAAAAAGAGACAAGACCTTCAACAAATTGTGGCAAACTGATTCAAATTTCCACTTCAGTACATACCTGTATTTGTATTTTGTCCTCAAATGAAAGAATAACTTCTTTGGTTTTTTTTTATCATTTTTAATCATTATTATACTTTACTATAGAAACCAAGCAAGAAATAATTAAGATATTTTAAAGTTTTATTCCATGGAACAAGAAATAACTCATTATTCCCGCTGCAAACTGCACGTAGGTCAAATAACTGTGAGAGAATCTGCACGTAGCACAAAATAACTGTTTGAAATTGGTGCGCTTTTGCACGTCGAATCAATAACTAGTTTTATACTGCAATCGTTCTATTTGAGCAGTCAAAATGCTTTGACAGTATATTTACAAGTGATAAACGGTCACTTTATAACATTTAGGCCACGCCTACTTGACCAAAATCAGTTGGGGCCTCTTGGGGGTAACTAATTTTTTAAATAATTTGAATATTGGTAGTAATATCCAGTAATGTTACTAATGATTGCAGTATGAAGACAATAACAGTGCATTGACTTGACATAAAATTCAATACACGTACTCGGCACGAATCGGGTGAAATACTCGGGAAACCCTCGCATTTTCCCCGATTCTAAGCCTCATCCGTATATCGATTTTATGTCAAGTCAATGCACTGTTATTGTCTATATTTCCCTCAGCACGTCGAACCAATAACTAGTTATTTCCCTCATAGTCCACAGGCGCATGGGGCATGGATTTCGTTTCCTCCTCCTCCCTTTTCTCTACTACCCCCCCCCTTTTTTTTCAAAATTTTCATATAAATCATTCCTTTTTCAAAATTTTCATAATCTTTCGTTTTTTCTTCATTTGACAATATCAGTAGACGTCATACATCATGAATAATACGTGTATTCTGTGTCCACAGTTTTTCGACTGATACAGTATAAGAGAGAAGGTAAGCAACTCCATTTTCATATTTCGCGCCATATCGCTCACCTCGGTTGGGAAACCCCTGTGTTTTTTACACTTTTTACCTTGTCTACATATGGCACTGTCGTATCAAACTGTTTCTAAGACACTTACCTAATTGCCCATGTTCGAATTTCAGTCGATACATCGATCTTTTCCAAGAAATCTCGCCGAGAATAGCGAAGCAGCTTCGTTTCTAGGTCAAACTACATCATATAAGACGGAAGTGCAAGAACGGGAACCCTGGGCTTTATACGAATGGATTACCTGCAATGAAAAACCCAGATGCGCTCCGAATATTTTTCCCGGAATGTTTTGGCGGGAAATATAAACCGCTGAAAAAACATAACAGCAGACGGATTATTTCGTAAAAATGGCACAACGACCATCTGAATATAGAAACATTGAAATAATTTGATGGTAAATAACTGTTCAAAAAGAAATTCAAACTGAGAAATAGATGATTGAATAGTTAGAACTGAAGTCAAAATTTCAATGAAAAAGAAATATTCAGCTTGCCTCTACTTCAAATTATTAAAATCATACCCAAACAAATACATATTTCAGGGGTAAAAAATAAATAACTTGTGTAACTATTTGAACGTGAAATAATAATTCGTGAACTTCATTTTTCGCGCATTTAACATCCTCGCAAAGAAAGCGAAAATTAAATACCCACCAAAATAACCACTTATACGGTAAAATAGGATTTTTTTTTCTAGATTTCAACACTGATTTCTGTCACTGCTGAAAAGTGGAGTTACACAAGTTATTTATTTTTTACCCCTGTAAGACAGATTATTGTTTTATAAAATCAGTAACATGAAATGAAAAAGAAATAGCCCCCCTTAGTTAAATGGTCTTACCGGCTCCACTGCACATGTGTATCAGTTGGGAGCCCTTTTATTGAGGAAGGGGGTAAAATGCCATAAGCCCATTCAATAGCTGTTCTCAGCTTCTTCTTCCTTTTTTTTTTTTTTTTATTTATTTATTTATTTATTTTTTTTAGTTGTACATGTATATGTATTTGTTTGGGTATGATTTTACTAATTTGAAGTAGAGGCAAGCTGAATATTTTTTTTTCATTGAAATTTTGACTTCAGTTCTAACCATTCAATCATCTATTTCTCAGTTTGAATTTCTTTTTGAACAGTTATTTACCATCAAATTATTTCAATGTTTCTATATTCAGATGGTCGTT
Source organism: Bathymodiolus septemdierum (assembly GCA_963383655.1). NCBI lineage: Eukaryota > Metazoa > Mollusca > Bivalvia > Mytilida > Modiolidae > Bathymodiolus > Bathymodiolus septemdierum. Next base: position 50,925,702 of record OY726522.1, on the reverse strand, counting down.
GTGCCATTTTTACGAAATAATCCGTCTGCTGTTATGTTTTTTCAGCGGTTTATATTTCCCGCCAAAACATTCCGGGGAAAAATATTCGGAGCGCATCTGGGTTTTTCATTGCAGGTAATCCATTCGTAAAAAGCCCAGGGTTCCCGTTCTTGCACTTCCGTCTTATATGATGTAGTTTGACCTAGAAACGAAGCTGCTTCGCTATTCTCGACGAGATTTCTTGGAAAAGATCGACGTACCGACTGAAATTCGAACATGGGAAATTAGGTAAGTGTCTTAGAAACAGTTTGATACGACAGTGCCATATGTAGACAAGGTAAAAAGTGTAAAAAACACGGGGGTTTCCCAACCGAGGTGAGCGATATGGCGCGAAATATGAAAATGGAGTTGCTTACCTTCTCTCTTATACTGTATCAGTCGAAAAACTGTGGACACAGAATACACGTATTATTCATGATGTATGACGTCTACTGATATTGTCAAATGAAGAAAAAACGAAAGATTATGAAAATTTTGAAAAAGGAATGATTTATATGAAAATTTAAAAAAAAAAAGGGGGGGTAGTAGAGAAAAGGGGGGAGGAGGAAACGAAATCCATGCCCCATGCACCTGTGTCATAGTCCAGTCTATATACGCCAGAAAAGGCGTGACCTAGAACAAATTGCAACAGAAGGTTTCTTGGGCTCATCTTGTTTCTAGGTTCAGCTGCCGTTTTACTTAAATAAACATAAGTAAAACGGCAGCTGGACCTAGAAACAAAAGTTAGTAGAACGAGAGAGTTGTAACACGAAATGTTGTAAAATATGGATAAATGTCTCTAAGATATACTTCCAGACAAAGATCCATACCATAATCGCAGGAGGGACCAAATGAGGAAAAAGGAGGGGGGTCCGGAATTCGAGTGCCTGTGCACTTATGTACATTAAGAGCACATATAGGGCCGACACGTGCAAGTTGCTGTTAACATAAGATTGTATAAACATGGACACGAACAAGTTAAACTAATAAATAATAAAGAAATTTTATTGAAAATAAATATGTAAACAGAAAGTTAAAAAACAAAATGGGTGGTAATTCCGTGTCAGAGCGCCTGTGCTTCGTTGTTAGTGTAAATATTTAACTGAACCCCCCCCCCCCCCCAAAAGGATATATTTTGACTGATTGACTTCCAAAAAACATATAATCTAAAGACAGCCTGGCAGTCTTCTGTCAGAAGAAACAAGACATCCATCTCGTGCACAGAACGCCTAACAAATAAGTAATATAGAGAAAGTATTATGGAAAAACAGCAAGCAAGTATATTGCTTCCCTAATTTCCCATTTATATCGTCGGTATACTCGTATAGACCGAATTCGTATGTCCTTGAGCTACAAACATTTCATCTAAGCTATAGCAAATTAAAAATAAAAGTTAGTTAATACACGCAACCCAAAGCAGATAAGTAGATATTAATTTAATATGTAAAACAAACAAGGAAGGTCGTTCCGTGTCAATTACCCGTGTTGATATCAATATCAGTCACGTTTGCTCTCCTGTTTAGTTATATATGACATGACTTGTTCAATATCAATACGACTCCTTCGTTAAAGGGATATTAAAGCTCGTTTTAACATATATTTTTCCAACTCGTGATGAAGGTTGTTTCTTTTCAATTTAATTGTAAAAACAATCCAAAAATATTTTGTACGCCCATATAATCCCTAATATCGTTAAAATATCACTTAAAAGGGTCGAAATGAATTTTTGTCCAGGAAGCAAAAATTCAATTGATGGGAAAACCGCAAGATATGACAGAATTATCAACGAATTATGTCACTTTTACAAAGTTTCATTGATAAAAACCGGGTTAATGTTTCATAAATATCATTTATTGAACCAATTCCAAGTTTTCATGAGATACAAAAAATTACCAAAAATGAGCTTTAATATCCCTTTAACCTTCGACCAATATAATTCCTCGACAAGATCTCTCGGTTTGCATGATGAAGGTGCGAGTGAGTGAGTAATTGTTATTTAACGCCAAATGAGAATTTGTTCAGCTATAGCATGGCGAGAACAGGTTACATTCGAAGAGATCATGATGTCCGCTTTATACTAGACCAACACGCTTAGGTTTTTTTTCTTGTTTTTGTTTGTTTATTTGTTTACAATGCTAGCTCGCTGAAACAACAGTCCACCGGTAGACATTAACACCCCACCGTCTGCCAGTTTATCCTGATTCTGAGTCAACCAGTCCTTGCGCTTACGCATTAATATTGTGCGCTTAGTGAAGAAGCAATTAATACCAATTTTATAGTCCGCTTTGGTTCGACCCGATCATCGGGACTCGAACCCACAAACTATCGCACTCGAGGCGAGCACGTTAACCATTATACCACCGATGCGGTTGGTGAATTGTGATATTAAAGAAGCTATGTAATATTCCCTATGTAATACATGTACGGATATGACACCTTACATATCAAAAAATGACACTGCGTCTGTAGAAAAAAGTCTGTTTACGTTTATTAAAAATATATACAAATGTAGTTTCTTAGATAAACTTTATTGAGTTCGAAACAGGATAGCTAACGTCGACTAAGGTTACCAGGTGCGTTGGAGCCGTGGGTCATGTGGGGCATCAGCCCCAGAATTTAAAAAAATGTGTGTGTGTGTGGAGAGGGGGGGGGGGGGCAAACTATATCCTCACACTTTTTTGCACATCAGTTTGAAACCTTTCCCCTACTTTCAGATCCTCTCTTGAAGCTTGACCTCTCCCCACACTTTCCGGTCTACATCTAAAGCTCCCGCTCACCCTTTCTCCGGTCAACTCTTATTCCTCTGTTATCTGTGCCCCGAGTGAGATGAACCTTTACATTATTTGGGAACTGTAAATTTCAATAATGAATCATATCTTATAAAGGCGATGTAAGCATCGAAACACTTATCAACTACTGTGTTCGAATATCATATAATACCGATAGTTCACCAACAGATGTATGTATCTACCCAATGACAGTATTAGAAATGAATAAACTTCATCTTCGACGCTCAAGTCAAGATGGGAAAGCCGCCATCGGGAGTAACCAAACAGAATGTGTAACCCTGTATTCGGTAAAGCATCAATAAATGATTGTTTGGCTTAGATGCGTTATTACAAACATTAAATAATACCCTGGAAGCAGGGCCTCCAAGAGAAACTTTGCAAGGCGGAACAAAACTGCTTTGGGGTTCCAGGACAGGCTGAGACTTCTCTGAAAATCGAGGATTTGAGGTTCACTAAAACCACTGGTAAACATTTCATAAATACTTATTTCCTGTGCAGCAAAATGTCAGATAACATATACTTTATACAAACTTTTACATAATTATTTTTCTATTTACTAAAAATAGTTGAAAATAAAAAAAATAACAAAAATAAAACGCCTATGGCTAAGGCTATGGAGCCCTTAAGAGATTCACATGCCCCTTCTTGGCACGCAGGACCCCAGATCGATGTACCTGTTGAACCCCCTTTCACAAATAACTGACAAAACTCTGGATACTATAATAATAATAATAATAATAATAATAATAATTTTATTGTTCCAATTAAGGGCTCCAGAAGAGGCAGAGTTACATATAAAGCAAATATTGATTCAATGTACATATAACAATACAACATGTTTTATGTCGGACAGAATCGGAGGCAAAGTAATGATATACACTATACATATAAACACTACTTATGACAACAATAATCCCTTCTTCTAATATCTAGACAATCAATAATATATTTCCCCAGAAGTTTAAGTACTGGATTCGATTACTGATGCGCATTCTAGCATGAGTGATTTGTCAATCACTTCTAGTATTAGTGCGATGTTTTCCTCGTCGATCTCATTTCTTCATCTAAGCATTCAAAGTTTAGTCCCAAAACTAGACCTTATTTCAGCAGAATACGCTGATTTTGACATACTATCTTTTTCAGAATCATGGTTAAACCGTAGTCATACTGATGAGTCATTAAAACTATCGAATTATCAAACTCCATTTCGAAAAGATAGGGGTCCTAACAAATCGGGGGGTGGGGTTATTTTGTACGTAAAGGATAATATAAATGTAAGCAGACGTGACAATCTTGATTTCAATGATCTTGAAGGCATTTGGGTTCAAATAAAAATAAATGGCAAACAGATCTTATTTGGAATTTTTTATATCACCCCTAAAAGTACCCAAGATATATGGGAGAAATTGGAATCCTCAATAGAAATGGCCATAAATGATACTGCTATTGATGATGTCATTATAACGGGTGATTTTAACGACAATCAACTGGACTACTCACGCACTAAAATTAGCTTCCTTTTAACTAAATTTAGTCTTTTACAAATGATTGACGAACCGACACATTTCACTGAGCACTCATCATCATTAATTGATCTTATATTGACAAATAATGTTAATAGGTTGATATACACTGGGGTAGGACCTGCACCCACCGAACAAATACGATATCATTGTCCTGTAATAGTTAAACAGATTTCTGGTATAAACGGATCTGATTTGAGTATTCCCCCAATTCTCCGTAATGATAACTTAATATTTGATGATATCGAAAGAGCAAACTTATTTAATATATATTTTTCAAAACAATCCGAAATTGACGACTCTAACTGCAATATCCCTAATTTATTACATGTTAGAAACCAAATAAGTGAAATCAAATTATGTGAAAATGAAGTCGAAGATGTTCTAAAAGTGATAAATTCTACAAAAGCATCTGGTTCTGATTTGATTAATCCTAGACTGTTGAAGGAAGCAGCACGTACCTATTATTAAACACCCTCTTTGTAAATTATTCAATCTCTCTTTACGGGTCGCTTCCTATCCAAGTCAATGGAAAAGAGCAAATATAACGCCTGTTTTTAAGAATAATAAACAAAACGACGTAAATAATTATAGACCCATATCCCTACTTAGTGTAATTTCAAAATGTATGGAGCGTTGTGTATATAAACATATTCACAATCTTCTATTGGATAACGATATTCTAACTACTTGTCAATCCGGATTCACAAATGGGGATTATGCAGTTAATCAACTAATCAATATAACAAACGATTTTGGCAAAGCCTTAGATAGTGGTAAAGAAGTTCGGGTCGTTTTCTGCGATATCAGTAAAGCATTTGATAGAGTTTGGCATAAAGATTAACATCACATGACAGCTTGTATGAAGAAACAAAATGGGAGAAACTAAAAGATAGAAGAAATAATCACAAGCTTGTTCTCTTTCATAAAATGAATTACAATAAAACACCCCAATATTTAGTTGAATTAATTCCAAAAACTGTAGGTACCCGACACACCCATAATACTAGTCTTTATTCTGAATACTTTCTGCCCTCAACTGTAAAAGCATGGAATGATTTACCACTTTCCACCCGTAATTCAGAATTGCTAAATTCATTTAAATCTCTTATCAACACTAAAAACACTAAAGTTCCAGTCCATTATTATGATGGATGTAGGTTAGGTCAGATATTACATGTGAGACTACGTATGAATTGTAGTGCCTTAAACGCACACCTCTTTATTAGAAACCTTGTTGAATCGCCAAATTGTATCTGTGGAATAACTGAAACTGTATCTCATTTCTTATTAGATTGTCCGCGTCACACGACTCTAAGACAACAACTTTTCTTCTCACTTTTGGACATTCCTGAAACAATTTCACTGAATCTACTTATTTTTGGCTCAGTTAATCTAAATGACGAAGAAAACAAGGCAGCATTTAAATCAGTCCAAACCTTTATCATAAAAAGTAAAAGATTTACACCCCGACATGCTTACATAATATTTTTCACCTTTTCAATCTTATTCAATCTCTTTGTATTATTATTTTGAAGTAAATTGTGTAGCTTTCAACTTCATGCTACATACATTTTTTTCTCCCTCAATGTATAAATAATTCTCACAAGTTTAAAATTTAAATCGGCATGCATATATATTTGTTTGTGATATTTGTATGTTTTTCATAGGAAACAGATTTAAAAAAAAGCATTTGCTTGTTTCTGAATTGCTATTGTTTTGTTTATATATGTCAGTTATACCAATAAAATATGTTTATACCAAGTACTGATATGTCTTCGTTTGTAAAAAGCCATATACATTTTGCCTCATTGGGTAGATCTTTCAATTTTGGACAAAGCTCACCTATATTATTGAACATGATTTCTCTATTGTCAATGTATAATGGACAGTTAATTATAAAATGAAGTTCATCTTCAGTTTGATTTGAAGAACATTTTTCACATATTCTTTGAGATCGTTCTACATAGGGTTTCTTATATCGATCCCTTTCTATTTTTAGTTCATGGGCACTTATTCTTATTTGACATAATGCCCTTCTCAATCGAAAATTGTTAATAGATAAATATGTTTCCCGAAAGAAACATTTTTTAATTTTGAAATAAGTATCAAGTTTTCCCTCTGGTTTTTTTGACTTTTTATTCCAATAATTTAAAAAACTATGGCATAATTTTTTTCTTACAGACCTTACTAATTCATTCAACTTTATTCCTGTATGTTGAATATTTAATTTTTGTAAGATAAATTTACTATATATAAACTTGCGTACAAAGGGCAATAACTCTAATTAAATAAATGGATTAATAGAATGTTAGACATGTAAAGCAGGAACCATTATAATAAATGTATTTGAATATAAACATTAATGATTTTACTATGAAAGATAAAAATGATTAGATTGGAGCCTGCCACAAATGGCCACAACAAGATAGCCAACATATGTAGATTATAAGAATAAGATTTTGTATTGTCCAATAGAGGGCCCACAAGGGGCAAAGTCATTACAGTGATTCATAAACAACAACATTAAAAAATATAAATATTATACGTTACAATGAACAAAACTGCCCATAAAATATACTAAATACTTATACTAATAATAACTATAATAATTAAGTGCCGTCGACTATGACATTGTTGACCACATCAGACATCAATGGTTAATTTACAAACAACAACATTAAAAAATATAAATATTATACGTTACAATGAACAAAACTGCCCATAAAATATACTAAATACTTATACTAATAATAACTATAATAATTAAGTGCCGTCGACTATGACATTGTTGACCACATCAGACATCAATGGTTAATTTACATGTAGTGTAAAACACATTTTTGATGATGCAGGCTATTCCTACATTTGGTCTCAACAATTCTTTCAAAATTCCGACCTGCTCTTAGCTTTAATTAGGAACCGTCTCCATGAGCAGTTTACACAGGATTGGCATTCTCTGATACAAAACTCACCAAAAGCTATCAATTATAGATTATTTAAAGACAACTTTGAATTCGAAAACTATTTCAATTTTTTGGAAGACAAAGATATATATACACTATGTAAATTTCGAACCACAAACCACAAATTACCGATAGAAACTGGACGGTGGAATGGTATCGACAGAGAAAATAGACAGTGTTTAAAATGTAATAGCAGATCTATTGGTGACGAATTCCACTATATTATGGAATGTCATTTTTTTTACTGAAAATCGAACCCAACTAATAAGTAGATATCTTACTCAAAGGCCAAATACATTAAAATTTAAACAAATAATGTGTACTTCTGAAAAAATAAAACTAGAAAAGCTATGTAGATTTATAAGAAAAATCAACAGATCAGATATTCTCTTGGCTAATACTTAACTCCTCCTGTTGTAATGTAAATATTGTATGTATATGTATTTGTGTATCTGTTATTCATTTGTCATGTATTTGTTGTGTTGTATTTTTATATGTAACTTCTCTATACCATTGTAATGTATGGTTTATTTGAGAATAAGGATTCTTAGTAGTGATCAAGTCCTCCCCGTATCCTAAGCACATGGAAAAGTACTGTACGGTAGTTGTACAAAAAGCAGAGGAAACCAAGGGCCGGTGCAAACAGGACTATAATACATTCGCACACATGAAAAAGGAAACGAGATAGACTAAGAAAAAATAGAACAAAGATAAAAATCCAATCTCCCCCCTCAGGTAAGAAAATGAAATGTCCCTAAGCGGCAAAATAAGTACCAACTCATATAGAAAAATAGACCTAGGAGAATTTAAAAAAAAACTTCACTACTCCCAGTATAGACCGAATGTTGAATGTTTGCAAATATTTCTCAATCTGGATTTGCCTCTATAGAACTTTTTGTATTTTCAAATTAATTAAATTAAATTAATTAAAAATATTAATAAAACTCAGTAATAGCGAAATGACACCCAGTGAATGTAATACAAATGCAACTCGCGTTTATGTAATAACCTAATGCAACCCACAAAATCGGAAAACAGCCTTTGTGGGTATGCAAACCGAAGGAGTGTATTATTTTAGCCGAAAGTTAATTGTTAAAAAAAATGTTGGTCCATAAACTGCAAACTAAAAAGTATTTGTTTCTTCCATATTTTCGAAGGTTTTATATTTTTATATTTTGTGGTTTTGCTAGTTTTTTTATGCTTATTATTCATCTATTTAGGGTCAAGCACCTGTTAACACATAACTCTATCTCTCGAGCACTAAATTAATATTTAATATGTCTTGAATGTTTACATATTATAAATAACGGATTTATAACAGTAGTTTTATATATAATGTACAAAAATCTCATTTTGTTATATAACATTACTAAAATATGTACAACTGAAAATCGTTCGTTTGATCACGTCCAATAAGTCAGTCAAGTGCGAAATGGAGTGCTTGTCACGTGACTGTCTGAGTGATTTGCATATTGGGTGAGAGTGGAGAGTTCGAAACACAGGCGAACGATGTTTGTGGATTGTTTTGCACAAAAGGTGAGACAATTTACCCAATACACATATTGCATATTGTAAAAGAAACATTAAATATACTTCAACACCAAACAATCAACAAAAATCTTATTGTTTACATGTCGTATTTATGTCCGCAATATGGTGATCCCGGTTGTGTATCCGTTAATCCTTTGATCTTGTTATCGGTGTTTGCCCCACGTTGTTGACTATTTATCAACGTTAATTAGTGGCCAAAGGTAACGTAAACAGCTACGGTTATACTAATTAAGTTTGGCTGAGGTGTGAACTTGCAAATCTTCGTGAGCTATAAATAGATTTTACACACTAACAATGAGGTGTCGTACAAGTAATAGTAAAATCGAATACCGTAAATAAATGAATAAACACCTTGATGTATTATTTATAAATATAGATCTGATATTGAGGATAACAGAGCTTACATTTGAAATACACAGATTTGAACAAATATATCAAATGGTCTCTGTGTGTCAAAATGGCACAATAAACTTGCTATTTATTGTGCATGTGTTGCATCAACAATATTTGCAATGCAGCAACTTTTAGACAGTGAAATTAACTAAGTTAATTTTGGTTATATTTTAGTCCTTTATCTCTATTTCAACAATGTATTAGTTTTAAAGTGGCAGTTAGTTATTCTATGCCAGACTTTTTGAAATTTGTTTTCCATATGCAGGACATATCCTGCACCCAATAATTTTCTGCAGGACCTACTCAAATTGTGCAGGACCGGAATTTACAAAATTCTAAAATTCAAACGAAATCAGTGATGGGAGCAATAAAAATCCGACCCGCCATGTTTTCAAATATAAACACACGAAATGATCGCGTTGATGCATCACAGCCAGTTTAAACTATAAAAATACAATGATTAATAGAATTACTATGGAAACAGTTGCATGTTTAAGAAGTAAATGTCATTTGAAGCAGAATCTAATTCCGAGTTGACCGTGATCGTTCCGGCATACCAGTTGCATTTCCGATTTCTGGTGCAAAACAAAATATACAAACAAAAAATTTTGTCGGACACCTGGATCGCCATACTTGGCAGTAATGCTGGTCCTTGTGATTTTCTGCCCGCTCGGTCGAACGAATTTCAAAAAGTCTGCTATGCAACCTTTAAATATCATATATGATATCTGTATTATCTATTATATTACGACACCTGAAAAACTTAACACTATAAACATGATAAAGATCATCCTTAAAAGATAGATGGTTTGATGTTACCCTATGGGTAGACAATTTATATATTTATTGCCTTCAAGCATGTTTATTTTTTAATAATTCTTATATGATTTACATAATTAGAAATCCTATACTCTGATTGGGTATAAGCGCTTATGGAGGCAGGGTTTTTGTCAGTTTATTTTTCGATAGACGATGTTCACCGGACTACTTTTTTCGTAATGTAAGCAAAATGGCGGCTTGGATTCCCGATAATAAAAAAAGATAAAAGAAACAATGTTTATTGTTAATAATCAACAATTATTGTTAGATATGAAATAAAAAAATAAATGCCAATGAAAAAAAAAGCTTGTACAAAAAAATTCCGGAAAAAATACTTAAGACAACCATCTATCGACTTTGACTTTTGTAATATATCGTCATCCTGTGACGTTGTTTACAAGGGACGCTGATTGATACAAGCTGGTTACTGATTTATTTTACGATTTTGTGAGCATTTTACTTGTTTGAGTAGCTAAATGCAAAATGCCATCAAATTGGAAAATATCAGTAACTTAATTACATCACCGTCTAGTTATCAATGTAGGAAAACAACTTAAACAAGGTTAGTTCATTTTGTTATTCATGGCCGACACACATCAATGGAATTCCCAAAGGTAAATTTTCAAAACAAATGAAAAAAAAATATACTTAGTTACAGAATTATAAGGATTAAGCGCATTTTTTCCGGAGTTTATTGATGTATAACCTGGACCAAATCACTAACAAACTTGCATTAAAGTTCGGACTTTTATGCAAGTTTGTGAGTGACTTGGTCCAGGTTATACATCAATAAACTCCGGACAAAATACGTTTAATCCTATAGTAAGAACATGCTAAACAGATACTTAATTTTCCGTTTCTTGGTAAGGTAGATATGCATGATTGTTGTTTAGAGCCAACTTAGCAATTTTTCAGCTATATTATGGCAAGAACAAGTTAATTCTCAATGAGATTCTAGACCAACACACTTAGTTGTACTTCAAGGCAAAAAAGTGTTAAAATTACTCAATTCCAAAAGCAGTGTTTATTTGGAATTCATGTTCAAAAATATTTGGTTTTTGGTTAGTTATGGTGGTTTGGTTAAACTATTACAGATGGCATAATATAGTCAGTCCTCCAGCCCAAATGAATAAATTTCACTTAATTTGTAATTTGCATTTAAACATAAATTATGTTTTCGTAAAAGGAAACAGACAGATTACAAAGAAGCAAATTACAATAGAAAATTAATTGTAGTATATGGGAAAATTCAGCAATTTCATGTTTGGTAGTAGAGTTATCATCCTCTTATAAGACACCTCCCAATAAAGGCCACCTCTCTCATCAGGCCAGATTTCAGATGTACTGAGATAGTAAAATACTGCTAAATTATCCTCTCAAGATAGGCCATGGTCAACCCTCTTACAACAGCGGCGGATCCAGGGGGGGTGCCAACCTAAAATTGGAAAAAATGTGATTTTTCACACGAAATACCAAAAAATAATTCGTGCCTCCTTCCACTCGGCGCAATTTTTTTAAGTGCGCCCCCCCCCCCCCCCCCCCTAACTTGAAATCCTAGATCTGCCCCTGTACAAGGCCACTTTTTCAATGCAGAAGGGGTGGCCTTAAAAGAAGGAGACTACTGTACACCAGTACAAGACAGGCAGGAATGTTATACTTGAGGAAGAATATACCGATACAACATTTTATACAATGAAATACATCTTGGTTATTTTCAGGTGTAAGAAGAAGGCCATGTGTGATGGATAGGTTTTACCCAGGACCAGAATGGTCAGGAAATCAGGAAGTCAGTCAGCCTATACAAAACACTTCAGCTCACACACCCCCAGAAAAGAAAACTTCCGATAATCTTTCTGTTAAATCTAAACTTCGTAAATTGGCAGAGTTCCGTAGTCGAAACAAGGAATTTGGAAGTAATGACTCTCTACATTTAAACCCATTAAACAGATCATTTTCAGACCCATGGCTGTTGAAAGGTGACCAGAGGGAAATGGACAATGAACTTAACCTCTCAAAGTCAGTTAGTGCAAGTAATAGCAACTTGACAAAAGAAAAGGTAATCTTTTTTTTATCTGGATGCTGAAATCATTTGTTTTGTTATATTTGTTATTCCCAACTCCTGCTGGAATTATAAGATAATCCTTTCAGAGGCCGTTCAGTGAACCAACACATGTACATGCTCGGAATGTACTGTACTGAAATGAGTTTTTTTACTGCAATGAACTCGTGCAACTCTATGCACTTTTTGCTGAAAATTTTATCATATAGAATTGATTTGTCGTCTGAAACATACCTTTGTTAGCAGAGCAAGCTGTTTTTTCCAGGACATTTAAATGTTTGGGGCCGTTGTGGTCGTGATCGTCTGGTAGTTGGATTTACAACTACCTGTACAGTCTGTGCCTATCGTAAGTATGTCTGCAGGTTTATATGAATATTTCAGGACACATTTTCTGTTTCAGCTAGTTTCTGAAACATAGGGTTAAAGTTTTGGTAATAAACACAATTTTCAACTAACGTTGCCTTGAAAAATCCTTGATAAACATACTATCGTTTAGTGAGTGATTGATTGTTAATGTCAAGTGAACAATTTTCCAGCGAAAAAAAAGTTATCTCTTGATTAGATGATGATATCTATTTTAAACTAGACGAACATGAGTTGGATTTTTATAGTGCTAGATCATTTGAACAATAGTCCACAGATAGACTTATTGTACACTCTGACACATTATCATGATTCCAAACAAACCAATCTTTGCTCTAACTACTTCATGCTGCCAAACAAACCAGTCTTTGCTCTAACTACTTCATGCTGCCAAGCAAACCAGTCTTGCTCTAACTACTTTATGCTGCCAAACAAACCAGTCTTGCTCTAACTACTTCATACTGCCAAGCAAACCAGTCTTTGCTCTAACTACTTCATGCTGCCAAACAAACCAGTTTTGCTCTAACTACTTCATGCTGCCAAGGAAACCAGTCTTTGTTCTAACTACTTCATGCTGCCAAACAAACCAGTCTTTGCTCTAACTACTTCATGCTGCCAAACAAACCAGTCTTTCCTCTAACTACCGTACTTCATGCTGCCAAACAAACCAGTCTGGTCTAACTACTTCATGCTGCCAAACAAACCAGTCTGCTCTAACTACTTCATACTGCCAAACAAACCAGTCTTTGCTCAAACTACTTCATGCTGCCAAACAAACCAGTCTTTCCTCTAACTACTTCATGCTGCCAAACAAACCAGTCTTTGCTCTAACTACTTCATGCTGCCAAACAAACCAGTCTTTCCTCTAACTACTTCATACTGCCAAACAAACCAGTCTTTCCTCTAACTACCGTACTTCATGCTGCCAAACAAACCAGTCTGGTCTAACTACTTCATGCTGCCAAACAAACCAGTCTGCTCTAACTACTTCATACTGCCAAACAAACCAGTCTTTGCTCTAACTACTTCATGCTGCCAAACAAACCAGTCTTTCCTCTAACTACTTCATGCTGCCAAACAAACCAGTCTTTGCTCTAACTACTTCATGCTGCCAAACAAACCAGTCTTTCCTCTAACTACTTCATACTGCCAAACTAACCAGTCTTTCCTCTAACTACTTCATGCTGCCAAACAAACCAGTCTTTGCTCTAACTACTTCATGCTGCCAAACAAACCAGTCTTTGCTCTAACTACTTCATGCTGCCAAACAAACCAGTCTTTGCTCTAACTACTTCATGCTGCCAAACAAACCAGTCTTTGCTCTAACTACTTCATGCTGCCAAACAAACCAGTCTTTCCTCTAACTACTTCATGCTGCCAAACAAACCAGTCTGCTCTAACTACTTCATACTGCCAAACAAACCAGTCTTTCCTCTAACTACTTCATGCTGCCAAACAAACCAGTCTTTGCTCTAACTACTTCATGCTGCCAAACAAACCAGTCTTTGCTCTAACTACTTCATACTGCCAAACAAACCAGTCTTTGCTCTAACTACTTCATGCTGCCAAACAAACCAGTCTTTCCTCTAACTACTTCATGCTGCCAAACAAACCAGTCTGCTCTAACTACTTCATGCTGCCAAACAAACCAGTCTTTGCTTTAACTACTTCATGCTGCCAAACAAACCAGTCTTTGCTTTAACTGCTTCATGCTGCCAAACAAACCAGTCTTTGCTTTAACTACTTCATGCTGCCAAACAAACCAGTCTTTGCTCTAACTACTTCATGCTGCCAAACAAACCAGTCTTTGCTCTAACTACTTCATGCTGCCAAACAAACCAGTCTTTGCTCTAACTACTTCATGCTGCCAAACAAACCAGTCTTTGCTCTAACTACTTCATGCTGCCAAACAAACCAGTCTTTGCTTTAACTACTTCATGCTGCCAAACAAACCAGTCTTTGCTTTAACTACTTCATGCTGCCAAACAAACCAGTCTGCTCTAACTACTTCATGGTGCCAAACAAACCAGTCTTTGCTCTGACTACTTCATGCTGCCAAACAAACCAGTCTTTGCTCTAACTACTTCATGCTGCCAAACAAACCAGTCTTTGCTTTAACTACTTCATGCTGCCAAACAAACCAGTCTTTGCTTTAACTACTTCATGCTGCCAAACAAACCAGTCTTTGCTCTAACTACTTCATGCTGCCAAACAAACCAGTCTGGTCTAACCACTTCATGCTGCCAAACAAACCAGTCTTTGCTTTAACTACTTCATGCTGCCAAACAAACCAGTCTTTGCTTTAACTACTTCATGCTGCCAAACAAACCAGTCTTTGCTTTAACTACTTCATGCTGCCAAACAAACGAGTCTTTGCTTTAACTACTTCATGCTGCCAAACAAACCAGTCTTTGCTCTAACTACTTCATGCTGCCAAACAAACCAGTCTTTGCTCTAACTACTTCATGCTGCCAAACAAACCAGTCTTTGCTCTAACTGCTTCATGCTGCCAAGCAAACCAGTCTTTGCTCTAACTACTTCATGCTGCCAAGCAAACCAGTCTGCTCTAACTACTTCATGCTGCCAAACAAACCAGTCTTTGCTCTAACTACTTCATGCTGCCAAACAAGCCAGTCTTTGCTCTAACTACTTCATGCTGCCAAACAAACCAGTCTTTGCTCTAACTACTTCATGCTGCCAAACAAACCAATCTGCTCTAACTACTTCATGCTGCCAAACAAACCAGTCTGCTCTAACTACTTCATGCTGCCAAACAAACCAGTCTTTGCTCTCACTACTTCATGCTGCCAAACAAACCAGTCTTTGCTCTAACTACTTCATGCTGCCAAACAAACCAGTCTTTGCTCTAACTACTTCATGCTGCCAAACAAACCAGTCTTTGCTCTAACTATTTCATGCTGCCAAACAAACCAGTCTTGCTCTAACTACTTTATGCTGCCAAACAAACCAGTCTTTGCTCTAACTACTTCATACTGCCAAACAAACCAGTCTTTGCTCTGACTACTTCATACTGCCAAACAAACCAGTCTTTGCTCTAACTACTTCATGCTGCCAAACAAACCAGTCTTTGCTCTAACTACCCCATGCTGCCAAACAAACCAGTCTTTGCTCTAATTACTTCATGCTGCCAAACAAACCAGTCTTTGCTCTAACTACTTCATGCTGCCAAACAAACCAGTCTTTGCACTAACTACTTCATGCTGCCAAACAAACCAGTCTTTGCTCTAACTACTTCATGCTGCCAAACAAACGAGTCTTTGCTCTAACTACTTCATGCTGCCAAACAAACCAGTCTTTGCTCTAACTACTTCATGCTGCCAAACAAACCAGTCTTTGCTCTAACTACTTCATGCTGCCAAACAAACCAGTCTTTGCTCTAACTACTTCATACTGCCAAACAAACCAGTCTTTGCTCTAACTACTTCATGCTGCCAAGCAAACCAGTCTTTGCTCTAACTACTTCATGCTGCCAAACAAGCCAGTCTTTGCTCTAATTACTTCATGCTGCCAAACAAACCAGTCTTTGCTTTAACTACTTCATGCTGCCAAACAAACCAGTCTGCTCTAACTACTTCATGCTGCCAAACAAACCAGTCTTTGCTCTAACTACTTCATGCTGCCAAACAAACCAGTCTTTGCTCTAACTACTTCATGCTGCCAAACAAACCAGTCTTTGCTCTAACTACTTCATGCTGCCAAACAAACCAGTCTTTCCTCTAACTACTTCATGCTGCCAAACAAACCAGTCTTTCCTCTAACTACCGTACTTCATGCTGCCAAACAAACCAGTCTGGTCTAACTACTTCATGCTGCCAAACAAACCAGTCTGCTCTAACTACTTCATACTGCCAAACAAACCAGTCTTTGCTCTAACTACTTCATGCTGCCAAACAAACCAGTCTTTCCTCTAACTACTTCATGCTGCCAAACAAACCAGTCTTTTGCTCTAACTACTTCATACTGCCAAACAAACCAGTCTTTCCTCTAACTACTTCATACTGCCAAACAAACCAGTCTTTGCTCTAACTACTTCATGCTGCCAAACAAACCAGTCTTTGCTCTAACTACTTCATGCTGCCAAACAAACCAGTCTTTGCTCTAACTACTTCATGCTGCCAAACAAACCAGTCTTTGCTCTAACTACTTCATGCTGCCAAACAAACCAGTCTTTGCTCTAACTACTTCATGCTGCCAAACAAACCAGTCTTTGCTCTAACTACTTCATGCTGCCAAACAAACCAGTCTGCTCTAACTACTTCATACTGCCAAACAAACCAGTCTTTCCTCTAACTACTTCATGCTGCCAAACAAACCAGTCTTTGCTCTAACTACTTCATGCTGCCAAACAAACCAGTCTTTGCTCTAACTACTTCATACTGCCAAACAAACCAGTCTTTGCTCTAACTACTTCATGCTGCCAAACAAACCAGTCTTTCCTCTAACTACTTCATGCTGCCAAACAAACCAGTCTGCTCTAACTACTTCATGCTGCCAAACAAACCAGTCTTTGCTTTAACTACTTCATGCTGCCAAACAAACCAGTCTTTGCTTTAACTACTTCATGCTGCCAAACAAACCTGTCTTTGCTCTAACTACTTCATGCTGCCAAACAAACCAGTCTTTGCTCTAACTACTTCATGCTGCCAAACAAACCAGTCTTTGCTCTAACTACTTCATGCTGCCAAACAAACCAGTCTTTGCTCTAACTACTTCATGCTGCCAAACAAACCAGTCTTTGCTTTAACTACTTCATGCTGCCAAACAAACCAGTCTTTGCTTTAACTACTTCATGCTGCCAAACAAACCAGTCTGCTCTAACTACTTCATGCTGCCAAACAAACCAGTCTTTGCACTGACTACTTCATGCTGCCAAACAAACCAGTCTTTGCTTTAACTACTTCATGCTGCCAAACAAACCAGTCTTTGCTTTAACTACTTCATGCTGCCAAACAAACCAGTCTTTGTTCTAACTACTTCATGCTGCCAAACAAACCAGTCTTTGTTCTAACTACTTCATGCTGCCAAACAAACCAGTCTTTGCTTTAACTACTTCATGCTGCCAAACAAACCAGTCTTTGCTCTAACTACTTCATGCTGCCAAACAAACCAGTCTGGTCTAACCACTTCATGCTGCCAAACAAACCAGTCTTTGCTTTAACTACTTCAAGCTGCCAAACAAACCAGTCTTTGCTTTAACTACTTCATGCTGCCAAACAAACCAGTCTTTGCTTTAACTACTTCATGCTGCCAAACAAACCAGTCTTTGCTCTAACTACTTCATGCTGCCAAACAAACCAGTCTTTGCTCTAACTACTTCATGCTGCCAAACAAACCAGTCTTTGCTCTAACTGCTTCATGCTGCCAAGCAAACCAGTCTTTGCTCTAACTACTTCATGCTGCCAAGCAAACCAGTCTGCTCTAACTACTTCATGCTGCCAAACAAACCAGTCTTTGCTCTAACTACTTCATGATGCCAAACAAGCCAGTCTTTGCTCTAACTACTTCATGCTGCCAAACAAACCAGTCTTTGCTCTAACTACTTCATGCTGCCAAACAAACCAATATGCTCTAACTGCTTCATGCTGCCAAACAAACCAGTCTGCTCTAACTACTTCATGCTGCCAAACAAACCAGTCTTTGCTCTAACTACTTCATGCTGCCAAACAAACCAGTCTTTGCTCTAACTACTTCATGCTGCCAAACAAGCCAGTCTTTGCTCTAACTACTTGATGCTGCCAAATAAACCAGTCTTTGCTCTAACTACATCATGCTGCCAAACAAACCAGTCTTTGCTCTAACTACTTCATGCTGCCAAACAAACCAGTCTTTGCTCTGACTACTTCATGCCGCCAAACAAACCAGTCTTTGCTCTAACTACTTCATGCTGCCAAACAAACCCGTCTTTGCTCTAACTACTTCATGCTGCCAAACAAACCAGTCTTTGCTCTAACTACTTCATGCTGCCAAACAAACCAGTCTTTGCTCTAACTACCCCATGCTGCCAAACAAGCCAGTCTTTGCTCTAACTACTTCATGCTGCCAAACAAACCAATCTGCTCTAACTACTTCATGCTGCCAAACAAACCAGTCTGCTCTAACTACTTCATGCTGCCAAACAAACCAGTCTTTGCTCTAACTACTTCATGCTGCCAAACAAACCAGTCTTTGCTCTAACTACTTCATGCTGCCAAACAAGCCAGTCTTTGCTCTAACTACTTGATGCTGCCAAATAAACCAGTCTTTGCTCTAACTACATCATGCTGCCAAACAAACCAGTCTTTGCTCTAACTACTTCATGCTGCCAAACAAACCAGTCTTTGCTCTGACTACTTCATGCCGCCAAACAAACCAGTCTTTGCTCTAACTACTTCATGCTGCCAAACAAACCCGTCTTTGCTCTAACTACTTCATGCTGACAAACAAACCAGTCTTTGCTCTAACTACTTCATGCTGCCAAACAAACCAGTCTTTGCTCTAACTACCCCATGCTGCCAAACAAGCCAGTCTTTGCTCTAACTACTTCATACTGCCAAGCAAACCAGTCTTTGCTCTAACTACATCATGCTGCCAAACAAACGAGTCTTTGCTCTAACTACTTTATGCTAAGTAGGGAAGTAACAAATACAAATTATTTTATTTTGGTCTTTGATTTGAATCAATCGTGGTTCACAAGATTTACCACTCTCGAAGCTAACCATAACACAATCATACTATATTATCGTTGATATGTTATTCTCGAAATAAACCGTTGTTTATTTGTTTTATTAAATGGATTTCTTAGAGCCAAATCATAGGTTTTAGTTCGATAGGATATTACTCTCAAAAAAGTTAAAACTAACAATAGGATAGACAGACTAGTATCCTGTACTTGTCAATTGTACTTCCTCTTACAATTTATTGTTCAAATTCCTACCACTTCAAGATCAGAATGATCAGTTTGTTTTTTTCTGTTATTTCAACTTCATCCTATATTCTTTTGTTTAAAGCAGACAAAAAAATCCCCTCTTGAAAAAGTAATTATAATATGTTCAGATAACTATTTACTCTTTTTAGGTAAAAGAGATATTTATTTCAATAGTAACATTCTCTATTTGGTGTATACATTTTCTTACATTTGTCCAACTACGATCATGTTGATATTTATATTTAAACTTAAAACAAATATCTTTTGAAGATCTGCCACAATATAACTGAAATATTGTTGAAAGTGGCATTAAACACCATAAACTCAAACCCTCTTTTGAAGAATGTAGAAATTCTGTTAGAATATATAAGCAATTCAAAGCAGTTTATATAGTCGTAGTGAGCTAAGAATTTATATTGTTGATTTTCTAGCCAGCCGTAAAATGTCCTGGTGATAAAATGCATTTAAAAATCTATGATTTGAAAGATTAGATTAAATATGAAATTTCTTATTATATAAGATTAGCTATTTAATACCTTATTATATATTTTATGCGTGTGTCATAGCATTACGCAGAAGATTTACGGTATTGCATTACTCTTGTTATTAAAGTATTGTAACATGTGATTCCCCGTTCTAAATATAGATTAATCAGGTGTAGTTTCACATTATTGAATGAATGTAGACAAGGTCAGTGGTCACTTTAAAGGGGTTGTTCATTAATATCTGTTTTGAGGTATTATTTATTGCGAGAAATATTATTTTTACGTCAAGTATTGGCAAGATGCGCAACCATGAATAGATAATATTGCCGCTTTGAATCTGAAAATAAAAAAACATGTATTGCGAAAACGCTTAGATAGATAATTATTTGAAAAGAAATTATTTCAATTTTTTAAATTGAAAAAAACTTAAATTGAAACTGACGATAAAAATTATACATATCGCCTTGATTTAAAATCTCATTATCTAGATGTAATTTAACCAATTAACACCGATTTCGTCTTTATTTACCAAATGAATGGTTGATTGGTCATTGATATACTCCGGTTACTGCTGCGATGATAAGAAGGATTTTTATCTTTATTGATAAACAAAAATGTGTTTAATTGTTTATTTATTATGTGTAGTAGCTCTAGAAAATGCTTTGTTTGCCATTGCAATACCAACCGACCTAAGTTTTTTTGCCCTAAAGTAAAAAAATTTCCAGATGTTTTAATGAAAAAGAAATAATTCACTTAGTCAACTGACTACTAGCTAAGAAAGTAGAATGTTGGTTAAGACCATTACTCTTATGACAAAATAGTCGTAACTGATT
Organism: Bathymodiolus septemdierum; assembly: GCA_963383655.1. Lineage (NCBI taxonomy): Eukaryota > Metazoa > Mollusca > Bivalvia > Mytilida > Modiolidae > Bathymodiolus > Bathymodiolus septemdierum. The sequence goes on along the minus strand of OY726522.1, from coordinate 50,904,978 downwards.
TTTCTAACAGATTTAGTAATATCAATTAGTCATAAATATCTACAGAAATAGGGGCGTGGTCATGATCGTATGGTAGTTGGATTTACAACTACCTGTGCAACCGGTGCCTATCACCACTAAAGTTGTGAGTTCGAATCCTGCTCATGGCGAATGTACTCTATGCAACTTTATGTGATACAGTTTTCAGTGATTTGCGACAGGTCAGTGGTTTTCTCTGAGTACTCTGTTTTTCCTCCACCAATAAAACTGACTGCCACGATGTAAGTGAGATATTGTTGAAAGTGACGTTAAACATCATAACTCTCCCTGTTTCTAAAGAAATAAATAGTCTTCAAGGGAGACCAGAATAAAGAAATCATAGAATTATATAGGAAAATCTGTTGTTTTGTCTTTAAAAACAATTTCATTCATAGAAATGTGGTGTAATTTATTTGATGAAAGTTGAAATACAGTTACAACATGTACTGTGACACTTTTACACGACTAAAAATAAATGTAGATATTTATAGAAGTTATTTTAAAGTTGTCATGGTAAAATTATATTTACCTGTGTATGAGTCCTTATTTGATATTATGGTGCACATGGATGTGTTACGTGCCTGTCAGTTTTTAGATATCATCCATTTGTGTTTAAAACATGATTTCTGACAAGTTAAGACCTTCATCTTTTCCTTTTTAACCAAGAAAATGTAAATAAAAGACACCAAAATAAAAAAAAATCTTCTAAACTTTATTGTGGTAGCATTAGGTTTGGGACGAACAGGGACAGACTAGTTTATGAAAAATAAGCAAGACAAAGATTTATGTTTGTTAAAATTGTGGTGTAAAGTGGAGTTTCAGCATATAAAATCCTATCCATATCTTAAAAAGTCAAAACAATAGAACATTTTTTTTATAATAAGGAAAAACAGTAAAATGGTTGGACGAACAAGGACAGACTTTTTATGGCAAGGCGACAAAACCAGATTTTGTTTCATATTCCTGGATAGATCAATTGGTAGATTTCAAATATTGGAAATGAAATTTCAATTTGCTAAATGATAGGAACAAGCTTACAAGTTGCGAAAAAGAAAATAAATTTCATGTTTTGGTGTTGGACGAACAGTAGACAGACATAATCTGTGTTGGGACAAACAAAAGACAGACATGAACTTTGTTGGGACAAACAAAAGACAAACACTTCCTGTACAGACAGAATAATATGTTATCTGACAAATGATGAACTTACATTCCATTTCATTACCTTTCTTTAAGTTATAAGCAATAAACCTCTGCCAAACCTGTAAATTACTGTCCTTTAGTGTGTCCGAACTGAATGTTTCTGTCCAAATTTGTCAGACCACGATGTAAATGTACGCAAATTTGTTGTTCCCCTTGATTGACATCAACCTGTCCATGTATAATCATTTGATTGTTCCTTACAAAATTTCAATTTTTGTGTTTAAATGTTGGAATATGAAGCTTTTATTAAAAAAAACTGCAAACTTGTTTGAACCCAAACTAACTTCTATATTTTATTGGTAGGGGTATACAGCTGGGACTTTAATGACCCAACCAATCCGTCCCCTCCTCTGTCTCTATTCATATATTTCAAATTTCAGGGATATAAACAAATATACCTAGTAACTACATTGTACTTTTTGTACATTGTATTCATATATTTTTCCTAGAAATACAAACCTATTTATATATTTTTTTTGTCGATAATGAAGGTCTTTTCCTATTTGATATTAACATGAAACACAATTTTGTTTTCAGCAATTTGTCTCAAGTTTCGTCCAACAATTTCAGCGACACCATCTGGGCAGATAAGCCTCGGTACAAACGAGATGAGATGACAAATTTGAGCTATTCATATACAAAAATATATTGATATATTAGTTATGTAAATGATATCTTATATTGGGCGTTTCATATATTTCATCTGAACTTCGCGACCTAATAATATCTATTAAGGTCAAAAATCGTTTAATTTCTTGCGACTCGTTCCTAGTCATAGGGTGTAAAAAGTCTGAAATTGATTTTTTTACCAAGAAATTCTGAAAATAGGCAAATTATTTGTTTAACCAATACAGGTGCATTGAATTAATTTAAATGAAGTAGAATTAAAATCAACGATATGATGTATACAATCAATCATGTGGAGTGTTACTATTTATAGAGGATCACGTCTACATGTATGTCATTGGAACGCATGTACCAGTACACGTCGGCTTGATATTGATAACACTACGATTAAATAAAATGAATAAAAAAGACTAGGAATTTGTGTGTGTGTGTATGCATGAAATACTTTCGTTAGATTACAATATAAATGTGAAAGGAAAACTATGAAGTAATTGGTTCAAACTGTTTAAAGGGTCACATGACCATGTATGTTGATGAATGTCACGTGAGTAAACAGCAGGGGAATTTCCAAACTATATTAAGCTCTAAAAATAGACCTGTAGTTTTCAGCATGACGTTAGCTTACCAGGTACTAGTAAAAAATTGATAGTAAAATAACGATCTTCAAAATTTCATAACTTTTAACCCTCTTGACCGATTTTCAAAATTTCAAAATCAAATGACCATTTGGTGGTCTACATCAACTCTTGTTTATCTGATTACATTACAAACAAATATTTTGTTCTGACATTCCTTCTATTAGCTATTCACATTTTACTGTTCTGGCCAAATTGAAACCAAGTTTGGTAAAAGAGTTACTTCAGTGAATTAATATGTTATATGATTGTTGTTGCATTCTTAAATTGAACATGTACATGGCTGCTGCTTTCTGATTTACTGAAATTTAGAAAATCATCTGGTCTGAAACCATGTGTGATGGATTTTTTACTTGGTAGCTATATAAGAATATTCCTTATATGACCCTCTTAAAATTGTTTTTGTTATTTTTCTTCATCGGAAACCCAGAAAGCCGCCATCACATGTAAAGTTTCAACATTGACCATGTTGAACCCTATTGGAAAGTATTTTAAAATTCTTCTTCTGTGAAACATCAGAATCATTTGAAAACAAACTTGGCTGGAATGTTCCTTATATGGATATTTACAAAATGTTTGTTTTTGTGTCAATCCATCACCCAAGAATGTCAAGATGTCCACCATCGTAGGGCATCATAGTACTAACATGGGACCATATGGAAAAATAATTTAAAAAAATAGCTTGATTGACATCAACCTGTCCATGTATAATCATTTGATTGTTCCTTACAAAATTTCAATTTTTGTGTTTAAATGTTGGAATATGAAGCTTTTATTAAAAAAAACTGCAAACTTGTTTGAACCCAAACTAACTTCTATATTTTATTGGTAGGGGTATACAGCTGGGACTTTAATGACCCAACCAATCCCTCCCCTCCTCTGTCTCTATTCATATATTTCAAATTTCAGGGATATAAACAAATATACCTAGTAACTACATTGTACTTTTGGTACATTTTATTCATATATTTTTCCTAGAAATACAAACCTATTTATATATTTTTTTTGTCGATAATGAAGGTCTTTTCCTATTTGATATTAACATGAAACACAATTTTGTTTTCAGCAATTTGTCTCGAGTTTTGTCCAACAATTTCAGCGACACCATCTGGGCAGATAAGCCTCGGTACAAACGAGATGAGATGACAAATTTGAGCTATTCATATACAAAAATATATTGATATATTAGTTATATAAATGATATCTTATATTGGGTGTTTCATATATTTCATCTGAACTTCGTGACCTAATAATATCTATTAAGGTCAAAAATCGTTTAATTTCTTGCGACTCGTCCCTAGTCATAGGGTGTAAAAGTCTGAAATTGATTTTTTTACCCAGAAATTCTGAAAATAGGCAAATTATTTGTTTAACCAATACAGGTGCATTGAATTAATTTAAATGAAGTAGAATTAAAATCAACGATATGATGTATACAATCAATCATGTGGAGTGTTACTATTTATAGAGGATCACGTCTACATGTATGTCATTGGAACGCATGTACCAGTACACGTTGGCTTGATATTGATAACACTACGATTAAATAAAATGAATAAAAAAGACTAGGAATTTGTGTGTATGTGTATGCATGAAATACTTTCGGTAGATTACAATATAAATGTGAAAGGAAAACTATGAAGTAATTGGTTCAAACTGTTTAAAGGGTCACATGACCATGTATGTTGATGAATGTCACGTGAGTAAACAGCAGGGGAATTTCCAAACTATATTAAGCTCTAAAAATAGACCTGTAGTCTTCAGCATGAGTTAGCTTACCGGATACTAGTAAAAAATTGATAGTAAAATAACGATCTTCAAAATTTCATAACTTTTAACCCTCTTGACCGATTTTCAAAATTTCAAAATCAAATGACCATTTGGTGGTCTACATCAACTCTGTTTATCTGATTACATTACAAACAAATATTTTGTTCTGACATTCCTTCTATTAGCTATTCACATTTTACTGTTCTGGCCAAATTGAAACCAAGCTTGGTAAAAGAATTACTTCAGTGAATTAATACATTATATGATTGTTGTTGCATTCTTAAATTGAACATGTACATGGCTGCTGCTTTCTGATTTACTGAAATTTAGAAAATCGTCTGGTCTGAAACCATGTGTGATGGATTTTTTACTTGGTAGCTATATAAGAATATTCCTTATATGACCCTCTTAAAATTGTTTTTGTTATTTTTCTTCATCGGAAATCCAGAAAGCCGCCATCACATGTAAAGTTTCAACATTGACCATGTTGAACCCTATTGGAAAGTATTTTAAAATTCTTCTTCTGTGAAACATCAGAATCATTTGAAAACAAACTTGGCTGGAATGTTCCTTATATGGATATTTACAAAATGTTTGTTTTTGTGTCAATCCATCACCCAAGAATGTCAAGATGTCCACCATCGTAGGGCATCATAGTACTAACATGGGACCATATGGAAAAATAATTTTAAAAAATAGCTTGATTGACATCAACCTGTCCATGTATAATCATTTGATTGTTCCTTACAAAATTTCAATTTTTGTGTTTAAATGTTGGAATATGAAGCTTTTATTAAAAAAAAATGCAAACTTGTTTGAACCCAAACTAACTTCTATATTTTATTGGTAGGGGTATACAGCTGGGACTTTAATGACCCAACCAATCCCTCCCCTCCTCTGTCTCTATTCATATATTTCAAATTTCAGGGATATAAACAAATATACCTAGTAACTACATTGTACTTTTGGTACATTTTATTCATATATTTTTCCTAGAAATACAAACCTATTTATATATTTTTTTTGTCGATAATGAAGGTCTTTTCCTATTTGATATTAACATGAAACACAATTTTGTTTTCAGCAATTTGTCTCGAGTTTCGTCCAACAATTTCAGCGACACCATCTGGGCAGATAAGCCTCGGTACAAACGAGATGAGATGACAAATTTGAGCTATTCATATACAAAAATATATTGATATATTAGTTATATAAATGATATCTTATATTGGGTGTTTCATATATTTCATCTGAACTTCGTGACCTAATAATATCTATTAAGGTCAAAAATCGTTTAATTTCTTGCGACTCGTCCCTAGTCATAGGGTGTAAAAGTCTGAAATTGATTTTTTTACCCAGAAATTCTGAAAATAGGCAAATTATTTGTTTAACCAATACAGGTGCATTGAATTAATTTAAATGAAGTAGAATTAAAATCAACGATATGATGTATACAATCAATCATGTGGAGTGTTACTATTTATAGAGGATCACGTCTACATGTATGTCATTGGAACGCATGTACCAGTACACGTTGGCTTGATATTGATAACACTACGATTAAATAAAATGAATAAAAAAGACTAGGAATTTGTGTGTATGTGTATGCATGAAATACTTTCGGTAGATTACAATATAAATGTGAAAGGAAAACTATGAAGTAATTGGTTCAAACTGTTTAAAGGGTCACATGACCATGTATGTTGATGAATGTCACGTGAGTAAACAGCAGGGGAATTTCCAAACTATATTAAGCTCTAAAAATAGACCTGTAGTCTTCAGCATGACGTTAGCTTACCGGATACTAGTAAAAAATTGATAGTAAAATAACGATCTTCAAAATTTCATAACTTTTAACCCTCTTGACCGATTTTCAAAATTTCAAAATCAAATGACCATTTGGTGGTCTACATCAACTCTGTTTATCTGATTACATTACAAACAAATATTTTGTTTTGACATTCCTTCTATTAGCTATTCACATTTTACTGTTCTGGCCAAATTGAAACCAAGCTTGGTAAAAGAATTACTTCAGTGAATTAATACATTATATGATTGTTGTTGCATTCTTAAATTGAACATGTACATGGCTGCTGCTTTCTGATTTACTGAAATTTAGAAAATCGTCTGGTCTGAAACCATGTGTGATGGATTTTTTACTTGGTAGCTATATAAGAATATTCCTTATATGACCCTCTTAAAATTGTTTTTGTTATTTTTCTTCATCGGAAATCCAGAAAGCCGCCATCACATGTAAAGTTTCAACATTGACCATGTTGAACCCTATTGGAAAGTATTTTAAAATTCTTCTTCTGTGAAACATCAGAATCATTTGAAAACAAACTTGGCTGGAATGTTCCTTATATGGATATTTACAAAATGTTTGTTTTTGTGTCAATCCATCACCCAAGAATGTCAAGATGTCCACCATCGTAGGGCATCATAGTACTAACATGGGACCATATGGAAAAATAATTTTAAAAAATAGCTTGATTGACATCAACCTGTCCATGTATAATCATTTGATTGTTCCTTACAAAATTTCAATTTTTGTGTTTAAATGTTGGAATATGAAGCTTTTATTAAAAAAAACTGCAAACTTGTTTGAACCCAAACTAACTTCTATATTTTATTGGTAGGGGTATACAGCTGGGACTTTAATGACCCAACCAATCCCTCCCCTCCTCTGTCTCTATTCATATATTTCAAATTTCGGGGATATAAACAAATATACCTAGTAACTACATTGTACTTTTGGTACATTGTATTCATATATTTTTCCTAGAAATACAAACCTATTTATATATTTTTTTTGTCGATAATGAAGGTCTTTTCCTATTAGATATTAACATGAAACACAATTTTGTTTTCAGCGATTTGTTTCAAGTTTCGTCCAACAATTTCAGCGACACCATCTGGGCAGATAAGCCTCGGTACAAACGAGATGAGATGACAAATTTGAGCTATTCATATACAAAAATATATTGATATATTAGTTATGTAAATGATATCTTATATTGGGTGTTTCATATATTTCATCAGAACTTCGCGACCTAATAATATCTATTAAGGTCATATATCGTTTAATTTCTTGCGACTCGTCCCTAGTCATAGGGTGTAAAAGTCTGAAATTGATTTTTTTACCAAGAAATTCTGAAAATAGGCAAATTATTTGTTTAACCAACACAGGTGCATTGAATTAATTTAAATGAAGTAGAATTAAAATCAACATTATGATGTATACAATCAATCGTGTGGAGTATTACTATTTATAGAGGATCACGTCTACATGTACATGTATGTCATTGGAACGCATGTACCAGTACACGTTGGCTTGATATTGATAACACTACGATTAAATAAAATGAATAAAAAAAACTAGGAATTTGTGTGTGTGTGTGTATGCATGAAATACTTTCGGTAGATTACAATATAAACGTGAAAGGAAAACTATGAAGTAATTGGTTCAAACTGTTTAAAGGGTCACATGACCATGTATGTTGATGTATGTCACGTGAGTAAACAGCAGGGGAATTTCCAAACTATATTAAGCTCTAAAAATAGACCTGATATATGCATGAATGCAAAGTTTTGTTATTTCCATTGAATTTTGAAAGTAATTTTGAATTTGTTTACGTAGATAAATATTACGTATTAACAAGCAGATTTGTGTAAATTATGTACAATCTATGACTGATTATGGGAAACCAACAAAAATAATTCTCAAGTTGATGTGAAAAGTATGATCTACCGACTCTATATGAATATATGTCAATCAAATGAAAATATTCTGGAAAAAAATGTTTAAATGATGCAAAATGAAAATGTTCACGAAGTCAAATATAAAATGTGCTGAAATACAGATGTATAATATTAGCTCATTTAATCAATAAACAAGTTCCAACATTGACTTGCTTGTTGCTATGGTAACTTAGATGTATGGATTTCTTTGTGAAATAAAAAAGAAATGACATTAACAGGTTTCATTGATCATATTGACAATAAGAAGGCCTAATAGCCTTTTAATTTTATGAAAGCAAGTTTAATTTCCAATATGTTCCTATCCTGGCTAAATTGATTTCACAAATGTTCATTAGGGGACAACCTATTGATTCTGAGGGGGTATGGGAGGGGGAAGGGTTGAATTATTTATTTTTAAGCCTATTTATTAGGACATGAAATTAGATTACACAATATTGTGACATGTGAGTCAGATTTTTTTTTTATGTGTTGGTTATAAGTTGAGCGATTTGAAATGAATAAAGTAATGAAAAAATAATTGAAACACTTTGTATTGTATTGCTGTTGGAGATCCAATTGATGAAAGGAGAACAGATGGGATCCTATTTACAGGTTTAACACCCCCTCGCCACACAAACGCACATTTCATGCCACTACGATTGTCCAATGAGAACAATGCATTTTCTTGATACAGGTCATCTGATTGGCTGTTTTTTTTGGATAGCTAGAACTTTTAATATTTGTTTTGCTGATTTGGTGAAGTTTTTGATATGAGCAATATGTCATAACTGAAGCCATCTCGAAGCAGAAGTTTTTGACAGATAAAATGTACATTTATTTCCAAGGTATATCATGCTAGATTTATTTTCTCTTCAATTTTTGTAGCCCCCCCCCCCCCCCCCCCCCCCCCCCCATTATTTTTCAAAATAAACTTTCACCTCCTTAAGAATCGAACATCTACTAATAACTGATTGATATGGCTATGGTTTATAGCTGTTTAACTCACCTTTTTGGCAAGGTGAGCTATTGCCATCACTTGGCGTCCGTCGTCCGTTAACTTTTCACATTTTAATCTTCTCTTCTGAAACCGCTTGGCCAAATGAACCGAAACATAGTAGGAAGCATCTATGGAAGGTCCTCTATAAAGGTTGCTCATTTCGTCCCGATCCGTTAACAAACATGGCTGCCACAGGCAATTCTTGTTTCTGATTGGCTGATTTCTAAAAAATCTTCTCCTCTGAAACCACTTAGCCAAATGAACCATGGTAGGAAACATTTGTGGAAGGTCCTCTATAAAGATTGCTAATTTTCGTCCCGATCCGTTAGCAAACATGGCCGCCACAGGCAATTCTTGTTTCTGATTGGTTGATTTCTAAATAATCTTCTCCTCTGAATCCGTTTTCCCAAATGAACTGAAATTTGGTAGGAAGCTTCCTTGGAAAGTCCTTTATGAAGAGTGCTCATTTCGTACTGATTCATTAACAAACATGGCCGCCACAGGCAATTCTTGTTTCTGATTGGTCAATTTTTTTAAAACTTCTCCTTTGAAACTGCTTGGCTAAATGAACCGAAACTTAGTAGGAAGCATCTATGGAAGGTCTTCTATCAAGATTGCTCATTTCATCCCGATCTGGTAATAAACATGACCGCCACAGGCAATTCTTCTTTTTGATTGGCTGATTTCTAAAAAATCTTCTCTGAAACGGCTTGGCCAAATGAACCGAAACTTGGTAGGAAGCATCTATGGAAGGTTCTCTATAAAGATTGCTCATTTCGTCCCGATCCGTTAACAAACATGGCCACCACAGGCAATTCTTGTTTCTGATTGGTTGATTTCAATCTTCTCCTCTGAATCTATTTTCCCAAATGAACCGACATTTGGTGGGAAGCTTCCTTGGAAGGTCCTCTATGAAGATTGCTCATTTCGTCCCAATTCATTAACAAACATGGCCACCACAGGCAATTCTTGTTTCTGATTGGTCGATTTCTAAAAATCTTCTCCTCTGAAACTACTTGGCCAAATGAACTGAAACTTTGTAGGAATCATCTATGGAAGGTTCTGTATTAAGTTTCTTCAAAGCAGAATGAAAGGTGAGCGACACAGGCTCAGCCCACTGAGCCTCTAGTTTCCTTAAAAGCATTATTTTTAAGTGTCAAGAATAAATCTATTTACTGTTACCCTTGTTGAGCTAGTGACTAATAATAAATTATCAAACCTTATTTGGTAATTTAAGCATTCTCCCAATGCAACTAAAATTGTCACTTTTAAATTTGTTATAAGTATCATGTTGCCTCATTGCATCTGTCGCACAACAACACGTAAGACTGGATTATGTAATTTTGGACAAAGAGAAAAGAATGATGGGCTGCACCAACAAAGTCCCCAATTTACATTTACATGAATACCTGACATATTAATTCTTTAAGTATTTTATTTGGGTGTCTGCAGTAAACTGTTATGACTGAGTTCTATTTTTAGAATAATTGATGTTACATCTTATAAAGTGTGCCCTTCGGTGAGGTCAAGTATAAACATTTCATTCAGTCTGTCCCATTATTTTTCTTGTCATATTTTTCACCATCTATTTTCGCTATTAATAATTCTTTTGGGTCTAAAAACAAGATTTGAGATATGTTAAATTATAGTCATTGTCAGTTATGTCTCTAGGGATTATATACTTGTATATATACTTGTATATATAATAAATAACAAAGGAAGAGTCAAACTAATCATCCTGGGGTCCATTGTTGAGCTTGTGATTAAGCTAATCATATGATTAGCCCTTAATTACATTTTTAATTCCTAATCGCATACTTTGCTAATGCAATGATTAAATTCTGTTGCTGAACTGTTTTTAATCAATGTATTAACTAATCATATTTAATCATTGCATTAGCTAATTATGTGATTAGGAATTAAAAATGTAATTAGGGCTAATCATATGATTAGCTTAATCATAAGTTCAACAATGGACTCCTGAACTGCTTGACCCTCAAAATATATCCATTTCTCAAATGGCAATGAACCTTTTCCCTTTTAGGAAAATTTAGTCTTTCCTCTTACTGGACTTGACTATATGAGTAACAGGACGAGTGCCTTATAAGAAACAGGAACTGTTTACCTTTGTGAATAACGAGGTACACCCCGGTATTTTGGTGGAGTCCATGTTACTCATCTTACCTTAGTCTTAGACTCTACCATGGCTCAAACCCATGATCTACCCACACTAACCATGGTGGTTCTCTACTGGGAGATGTAGAGCAACAAAAGCATAAAAAGTATGTAATCAAAAAGCTGTTGTAGTTTGTTCTATGCAGAAGTTATTTTAGCATATACTTTGAACTTGTCTGTAACTGAGCAAAATTTTGAATCTGTTCAAGGACAGTGTAGAAATTGTAATATTACTGTTGTTCAAGGCCAGATTATGACCTTTTGGGACCTTTAGGCTAATGAAATCATGGGAACCCCCCCCCCCCCCCCCCCCCCCCCCCCCCCCCCCACACACACACACACACACACAGATGTAGCCACCCTCTAACTCACTTGCATCTGTCTTGAATATTTTTTACTCATGACTTATTTTAGCAACATTTACATAGCTTGAGGATCCCTATGCTGCAGCCTATGCTAGGCTATAGGATAATCTCGCGATGCTGGCGTTATATATGAACATTCATTTGTGTAAGATGCATTTCTTGGATTTCATAAAGGAGAATTTTTGTTCATTCATTTGACCACAGTCCCCCCTTTTTTTCCCCTGTTTATCATTATAACTTGTATAAAATGTGATGCATCAGACATCACTGTGTCTACACGAGGATGTGCTTTTGTTACAATATTAACTGAATTTTTCTTTCCATTGGAAGACAAAATCGTTCACCAGTTATTATTTACTACACAAAACTATTTTATTAAAGCATTTAAACTTGATTCAGTAGGTAGGTACATTGTAGGTACTTTTAGTGTTCATTGGTGTGGAACACAATATTAGATAACTGTTTTGTAGGATTTTATTTTATTTATTTTTTTTGTTTTGGTTCTATCAGCCAGTTCATGTTCAGGTAACAATTAACAGATTGATCATTTAATATTGATTTTGTTTTTCCAATAATGACCTCATTCAGGATTTTGAGATTGTTGGCTAATATACACTACCAGATCTAGCCTAGATACACATGAGTAGCTGAGGAATTTATAGATTTATTACTATTTATTAAGTAGTGGTTGATGGCGGTAACCAAACAACCTGGGTATTTGTAATTTTTGCATACAAATTGACAGATTGATATTAACAGAATTTTTATGTGTTTATTGAAAAAAGGAAGATGAACAAATAGATGACATGTTTAATGATATTTATTATTCAAGAGCACACATGTGTGGTGCCTTTTGCATAAATTTATTCAGGTGGGTTGAGTGATCATGAGTGCAATTAAACAAATATTTATTTGATATTAGTTAACATTTTTGTCTTTTTTTGTATTCCCCCAAAAAATGTTAAGGAAGTCTATTGATGGCTACACAAAGGCTAATGCTTTTCCTACTATACAAATACAAATAATATGACCAAAATGGTATTATCATTGAACTACATTGGGGAGAGGGGGGATTTATTATGGTTGATTAACATTATTGTATCTAGTATAGTTAGAAACCTTTATTGTTCATACAGTCAGATTAGATATATTTTGTCAAATGAATATACAATAACTGCAGTTATGAAAGTCGTAGTATTGGAGCAATGCCGATTTGACGATCTGCGAAACTAGTGGTAATGTATGTCAAGACCTTCAAAACTGACGGCTGTTTTTATTGATAATGTCACGGCCGTAGGCCTGGTCTGAATAAAGTGAGGCAAAGGGGGGTGAATTTAGACAAATTTTGAATTTTTGAATTTTTTATTTGCTTTCAAAAGGTTACACTTGCCGTTTCAAAAGTGAGGCATTTGCCTCCATTGCGCTACGGCCATGAATGTCATAATGTATTTGACATCACACCGACCAATAATTTTCAGTATCATAGTCAGTTTGTTAATACTGACATATTACTCCTAAGATCAAAGAAAAATGTCAAAATTACCGTTAATTCATTAGAACATAAATTATACAACCTACATGTATAATACATCAATTATATCTTCTTTACATATCTAAGGAAGGGATTTGAAAACAATTATTGAAAATTTATTTTAATTTGTTTCCCTGGAAATTATTAAAAAATATATAACTGTTATCTTTAAAGATAAAATACACATTTGGATCAGAAAAAAACCAATACCAGATAAAAAAAAAAGAATTAGATATGTCTATTCCGAACGCATAAGTTGTTCCCTAAGCTAAGTCAAGGAGGCTTGGTTTAGACAGGTGTCACTGTACTACTACTACTACTACGATATAACTGATTAATATTGTTGTATTTGGTATTCTACATGTAACACCATATTATAATATAATCCATACATAATCTATATAAATAATTTTCAATCTGTAGGAAAAGAGCTTTAGCGAACTTTGTTTTTAAAATGAATAACAAAATTATAATAAATGTATTTCAACAATAATTTAGTTACTGATAATATATCATGGCAGTCAGTTGAATTGGTGGAGGATACCGAAGTATCTGGAGAAAACAACCGACCTGACCTGTCGCTAGTAACTGACAAACGTTTATTACATTATTTTATTGAATATGCACCTTGTAGAGGAGTCGTCTCACAATTTTAGGCACTGATTGCCCCCACATGTGTATAATATTTCATAAATATCATCAAGTGTTTTAAAGTTGCTGTATTTTTTTGTGTATAGCCAACTTATCATAGCTCTATTTTTATATATTCATTGAATTTTTAAGACCATTTATCACATTTATAGTTGAATGTTGAGTCAAGAGGATGTTTTCAATTGATAAAAGAGACATTTCCTGAATTCACTTTAAACTCTAGGGTACTTTAAATTCTTTTGTTTTGTTACAAGTAATGGCCTTGTAAAAAAGACAAAATAAAAATACAAAACTGAGTTTTGTGGTTTAGGAAGTACATGTAGGATGTTGAGAATGCAAAAAATAAAAAAATTAAAAATTAAAATACAGTCAACCTTGTATTAAAGGGATATTAAAGCTCGTTTTAACATATATTTTTTCAACTCGTGACGAAGGTTGTTTCTTTTCAATTTAATTGTAAAAACAATCGAAAAATATTTTGCACGCCCATATAATCCCTAATATCGTTAAAATATCACTTAAAAGGGTCGAAATGAATTTTTGTTCAGGAAGCAAAAATTCAATTATTGGAAAAACCCAGAGAAAACCGGAAGATATGACAGAATTATCAATGAATTATGTCACTTTAAGTTTTACAAAGTTTCATTGATAAAAACCGGGTTAATGTTTCATAAATATAATTTAATATTCCTTTAAGAAGTCACTTTTGGGACAAAGAAAAAGTAGCCTGACAAGACAGTCTGATTAAAATCATACCCCAGACTCAATTTCACGATATGAAAATTGAGTCGGATATGATTTTAATCAGACTGCCTGACAAGACAAGGTGACCTCTTAAGAAATGTTCAATTCATATGAAATTTTCTATGACAGGAGAAGAAAAAGGTGACCTTTTAATACAGGTGACTGCTTAATACAGGTGACTGTTTAATAGATGTGACTGCTTAATAGATGTGACTGCTTAATAGAGGTGACTGCTTAATACAAGTGACTGCTTAATAGATGTGACTGCTTAATACAGGTGACTGCTTAATAGAGGTGACTGCTTAATACAGGTGACTGCTTAATAGAGGTGATTGCTTAATACAGGTGACTGCTTAATAGAGGTGAGCACATGGGCAGGTTTGACTGTACTTTATTTAGGAAATACATTCTCGTCTTTGTTAGCATTCAATTTCAGCACGACTTATTGGATGAGTTTTATGGCTTTAAGACTCGCATGATTTTCCAATTTAAATTATTTATAAAAATCTAATTAGTTTTTTTGTCACTTGTTGCATTCTTTAAATTTGTTTGTATTGATTTATTGGTTTACAAAGATAACATTGAAGTTAAAATAATGGTAAACAGATAGTTCAATGTATTCTGTATTTTGGGAAGAAAAGTATGAGATATCGGGATAAAATGGAGCAAATTACTGTTGTTCCGAAAATGAAATATACTTTAATGGTTAAAAATATATTGCTGATCTTAAAAATAAATACAGAACCAGTTATTTGGGTAAAAAATTATCGAAACATGCTACTGATATGCTAGCTTCTTATATGCTGCTGTTATAGAGAACTAAAATTGTGATAATGAATTTTCTTTGTCGTAGCTCAAGGTTAATACAACTAGATTAAATAAACGGTCGATAAAAATAGATCAAGGTTATTTCCGAAGTAGGTAATAGTAGATATGTAGTAAACCTTTGCATAGAATATCCAATCAAAAACCTCGTTAAAGAGATACACTAAATTGATTATTGTTGAAATATGTGTCAAAAATGGAAGAAAATAAGTATATCTACATTACTTCATTATTAATCTTGTGCAGTATCGCTAGATGTAAAGAAATTTCAATTATAAAGTACAATTTTATTGATAAAGGCCAGCAGGGAACCAGTTGAATTTAGGTTACTATTTTGGGAGAAAGCGAAATCTTGTGAGAAAATAGAACGAGGTTATTTCGGACAAAAATATACTTTAATCATTAATAATATATCGCCTAACCGTAATGTAGAATGAAGAACCATTTTAATAATTTATTTCACGATTTTTGCTTTGGATAATAATTTGTTTAAATAATATTTTAACTACATGTACATGTATACTTGAATGTAAATTTAAGCCACACACAAAGGTAATGTTAAAATGGTGTCAACAAATTATTGAAAGGGGTACCAGTATTTTAACAGAAAAATTAAAATAGGTCAGATTTTAATTTAGAATATTGTCTTTTTATGAAACCCTGATCATGAATAAGACATCTTTTTGATCTCCGAGTCTCATATTGTCAATTTTAATCCAGTGACATACACGATCATTGAAGGGAAAAGGGGAAAAAAGAGTATACCCAGGATAGTATTTATTTTCTATTGTTAGTCCTGATATCATTTATCTAAATCTTGTAATACTTGAAAAGTTTTATAAAGCAATAAACCCTGACTTAAGTTTAACCTTTAGGGGTGTGTGTGTATTGGATAAGGAGAAATTGTATTTCTTTGTTTATTTGTTTACTAACTTCACCTCATGATATTTAGTGTGTTATTTTACCTATATGTTTCTTTAAAGTTAAAGTTATTTGTGTAATAAATAAGGAGAAATTGTATTTCTGTTTACTAGATATACAATGATATTTAATGTATTATTTTACCTATATTTCTTTTTAAAGACAAAGTTTTGTAAGTGCATCAGTTTTTAAAAGAATGGAATATATACTTGTTGTATTTTATACAATTACATAAAATTTGATCATTGGTTTTAAATTATCTATTGAAGATAATAAATTAAATACTAAATTTACATTCAAGTTTTGTCTTGTTTAAAATAATGGAGTCTTTGTAAGTACAGTTTTCAAGTTCAAAACAATTACAATAATTTGTGTTTTGGAAACATTCTGTCAGTGTATTTATGGACATATTCATAATTAGTTTATTTATAGAATACAATGAAACATGTCTAAACTGAACTTCCTTCAGATCAACTTTTGCATTTGGTGTATACAAGTTACGGTAAATTATCCAAGATTTCCTACATTGGGACTTTACTTAAAGTTTGGCTTATACAGAATTCTTGTCTATTCAGAGCCCTGTCAAGACAGGTTTCACTGTATAAAGTCAGTACAATTGTAGTTTTCGGGGAAAGGGTAGGGGAGAGGATATATAGGGGACTGTTGTATTTACGGGAACTAAAAACATAGAGAAATTAGAATACCCTGCCTACTTTGTTTACCCTTAACTGCCATGTAATCAAACTCCTAATGAATTTTAAACTTACTTACCCGTATTTAAGGTAATTAAGACATGAAAAAGTCCCCTTAGACTCACTTGGCTCAAGGGATCATTCACTGAACATGAATGGCTATTATTATCACTGGATCCCTCATCCTCTGTATCATCCATTCTTACACTTTGAAAACCATGTTGGTGGTGTAATGGTTAGCGTGCTAATCTTGAGTGTTGGTAGATCCAATGTCTACCCATGGACTGTGGTTTCAGTGAGCTACATTACAACTATAAAAATCCAACTAAGCGTGTTGTTCTTGTACTAAGCACAAAACATCATGATCTCACAACACTTGTTCTCACTGTGATATATCAGTTGGCATTAAGCAACAATCACTCACTAATGCAAAAAAAGTAACCAAAGCTTGTTCTAAATATTTAATTATGTATTGTGTACATTAATTAGAAAAAAAATAAACATCATCAACATAGTATTTTTATACCCAACAATAAATTTTCACGTACTTCACTTGTAAGTCACTAATCTAAATGATAAATGTTACAGGCCGTCGTGATCGTATGATAGTTGGATTTACAACTACCTGTACAATCAGTGCCTATCACCACTAACGTTGTGAGGTCAAGCCCCGTTCATGGTGAGGTGTACTCGATACAACATTATGTGATAAAGTTTGTCAGTGACTTGCAACAGGTCGGTGATTTTCTGTGGGTACTCCAGTTTCCTCCACCAATAAAACTGACCGCCACGATATAACTGAAATATTGTTGAAAGTGGCATTAAACACCATAAACCTAAACCATATAAATGATACAACTTCTTTCTATATATTTTGCATGAAACGAAAGTTAAAAGTTTCTTGTATTTTTCAGAACGAGTGTCGTATATTACCTATGATGTCAAATGGATTAACCTCAGCTGGTTCCGAGTCTTACGTTAATAGATTAGCGTCTGCTGGTTCTGAGTCTTACGTTAATACACTATGGCAGCAACAACTCGAATTGATGCAGAAGTCGGTCAATGCATATCAAAAGATGTCAAATTTGGATATGTCGAATGGAATGATCCAAAATCCTTATCTTTCATACCCAGGATACAATTATGCTGATATTTCTCCAAAAAATGTTGTTGGAGGCAAAACCCCCTCCAACAAATCTTCAGTGAAAGAGGAAATCTTGGGTAAGCCCCAATTTCCTATCAGATCCACGTTACAGAATCATCATTCGGAACAATCATCTGAAATCCACTATGCACAACATCCATTGACAAAACTACCACCGATTCATTCATTACAGCACACTCATGAAACTACTGTGCATTGGAAGCCAACCAATGAAAATGTTACAAAGACTCCAAATTATCATTATCAACCTACATTTGATTTAAGCCTAGAAAAACAAAATTTACAATTTGATCAAAATAATCAGGACCTTAGTGATATCAAACACATAAACTCTTACCATGCTCATAGGCCATTAGATTTTAAAACGGATGATAAAGATGTAGTTGGCTTTAGCAAAGGACAGCAGAAAGATATTTGTCATCAACATCCTGTAGATTTTAGCACAAGTCAGCAAAAAGAATTGCCCAGTAATTTTCCTATGGATTTTACGAAAAGACAACATGAATTGCCTAGTCAATATCCAATTGATTTTGTTAAAGGGCAACAAAATAAATTGCCAACTCATTTTCCCATGGATTTTGGTAAAGGGCAACAAAATGAATTGCATAGTCAATTTCAAATGGAACTTGTCAAATATCCAACTGATTTAAGCAAAGGGCAACAAAATAAATTACCAAGTCCATATCCAAATGACTTGAGCAAAGGGCAACAAAATAAATTACCAAGTCAATATCCTATGGACTTTAGCAAAGGGCAACAAAATACATTACCAAGTCAATATCCAAATGACTTGAGCAAAGGACAACAAAATACACTACCACATCAATATCCAAATGACTTGAGCAAAGGACAACAAAATAAATTACCAAGTCCATATCCAAATGACTTGAGCAAAGGGCAACAAAATAAATTACCAAGTCAATATCCTATGGACTTTAGCAAAGGGCAACAAAATACATTACCAAGTCAATATCCAAATGACTTGAGCAAAGGACAACAAAATACACTACCACATCAATATCCAAATGACTTGAGCAAAGGACAACAAAATAAATTACCAAGTCCATATCCAAATGACTTGAGCAAAGGGCAACAAAATAAATTACCAAGTCAATATCCTATGGACTTTAGCAAAGGGCAACAAAATACATTACCAAGTCAATATCCAAATGACTCGAGTAAAGGGCAACAAAATACATTACCACATCAATATCCAAATGACTTGAGCAAAGGGCAACAAAATAAATTACCAAGTCCATATCCAAATGACTTGAGCAAAGGGCAACAAAATAAATTACCAAGTCAATATCCTATGGACTTTAGCAAAGGGCAACAAAATACATTACCAAGTCAATATCCTATGGACTTTAGCAAAGGGCAACAAAATACATTACCAAGTCAATATCCAAATGACTTGAGCAAAGGGCAACAAAATAAATTACCATATCAATATCCTATGGACTTTAGCAAAGGGCAACAAAATACATTACCAAGTCAATATCCAAATGATTTTAGCAAGGGCCAACAAAACGAAATAGAAATTCAATCTATGATGGAATTTAGTAAAAGGCAACACAATGATTTGGACAGTCAATTGCCAGTACAGTTTAATAAAGGACAGCATAATTATCAGTTAGCAAATTCTACATCAGTAGATTTTAGAAATACAGTTCATCCTATGTCCACGAAAGGGAACAATAGTCAACCTTATGCTACAGATTTAAGTAGTCAAGCTCTCACAGACTTTAAAGATAAACAAAATGCATTTTTCGATAGATCTTTTTCACATGAAAGAAAGAAGACTGAAGGAGAAATGTTTAAACAGAAACAGGAGGCAACAAGTAAAGAGAAACAGGAAAAGCCTTTCTACCCGGCTGATAATTATTTAAATGGAGCATTTTATAATTTACCACCTCCTAATAAAGAAGTTAAGAAAAAGAAGAAAATACATTCAGAACAAGCAACTTCTACTCAAGAAAAGATAACTCCAAACGTAAAGGGAGATAATACTAATGGTCAGTATCCTTACATGCAGTATCCTTACTTGCCCAATTATTACAGTGATCCACACATGATGAAAGCTTTGATAGCTCACCAAAAAATGTATATGGATAATGCAATGGAGCAACACAATCAATTAAAAAGAAAAAATCCTGTCTTAGAGGAAATGGATAAGCAAAAAATCAAGAAAGCGAAAAAATCAGGGAATAAAATGAAGAAACAGGGAGATACTGATAAAACAGTTGTTCATACACAACAAGACCAATTTAAAAATAAATATTTATCAACGGATATTAAAAAATCATTAAAAGCTAACTCGGAAGCACTGAGCCTAATAAAAAATCGAGTTCAGGAAATTTTAAATACAGCTGCTAGTGAAATGCATGCAAATTCTCATACTGAAGAAAAATCTCAAAAATCAGATATCCCTTCTACTGCATCAGAAATAGAAATGGATGTGGATTTCTTAGATGCACATGAATCTTTGTTAACGTCAGACACCATTACTGATCCTTGTTGTGGTCATTGTGAAAAATTAGGTATGCGTTACTCGCCTCTTTGTGAAGAAAAATTGAAAAGGAGTTCTGCTTGTGATATCCCAAATTTAATTTGTGATAATAAGGATATATCTTTCAAACCTAGTGCTAATACTTCTACCATAGATATTGAGAAATCTACATGTATTCCACATAAAAAGTTAGAAAAATGTGATACTGATGAAGTTCAGGGTAATATTACTTCTGATGTATATAGTTTTAGTGATGAGTATTCAGACATGAATACCAGCCGTCTTTCTCTTCCTTTACTGAGTAATACAAAGTCAAATGGAATATCTACAAGTTCTGTGACTTCTGAACAGCAAAATTTAAATCACAGTAGTTCCACTATTAATTCTGTATCTAAAAATACAGATTCAGTCTCTTCTGAACATTGGCAAGAAAAGATTGCATTTATGCCACAAACATTTTTAAACCAAAATAATCTGTTGCCGGTAAGTGAAAATAGTACTACACAGGCTAATCTAAACCAGACTAATTTACTTTCGAAAATTTCCAATAGTATTACCCAAGTTAGTTCATCTGTACAACCAACAAGTGCTAGTCAAGCTTCTTCAAGTCAGTTTAATCCATTTATAAATGGCTTGAGGAAGGATCTGTTCAGCGTTACTCATTCTAGATCTGAATGTAACACTTCAAATATACCCTTAGCTGTAGTTAATACACATTCTATTGAAATGACATCCATCTCAACTACACTGGCAAAGACATTGGCCAGTTCAGATGGAACTTGCGTAACTTCAGTGTCAAGTGCGGCGTCTTCAAATAATTCAGTCTTCCCAAGTACGGCAGTTAGTTCAAGTATACCAGCTTGTAATGTATCGGAGAAATTGGACGATGTTAATTTTAAAGTACCCGAAAGTGCAAAATATTTACCACCCATTAGTGCTATTTCACGTTTAGAAAATAATTTATCTAATGAATACTTCGATAGAAGTTTTGAAAACGAGGAATTAAATGAAAAATTGGACGATTTATCAGGATTATTAGACACAACGGAAAATTCTGATGACGAAAAAGAAAATTTATTTCAAAATGTGGCGTCAAAATCGTTTGAAGAAGTTGATAATATTTTACATAATATAAAACCTAATGAATGTCTTCCTGAGTCTGGTCTAGACCAATTGGCATGGGTGGCAGACCACATACAAAAGATTAAAGAGAAAGTGACAGGAGAAGATGACGATATAACAACTCGCCTAAAAAATAACGAGAAGTTAGAGATCCCACAGTGTACATGTAGAGGCCCTGGGTGTAAGTATAAAGTAATGAAGTTGTTTGTAACTTACATTCATGAAATGGTACATCGTTTGTAACTTACATTCATGAAATGGTACATTGTTTGTAACTTTCATTCATGAAATTGTACATCGTTTGTAACTTATATTCATGAAATGGTACATCATTAGTAACTTTCGTTCATGAAATGGTACATCGTTTGTAACTTATATTCATGAAATGGTACATCATTAGTAACTTTCATTCATGAAATGGTACATCATTTGTAACTTGCATTCATGAAATGGTACAAATGTACATTGTTTGTAACTTACATTCATGAAATGATACATCGTTTGTAACTTGCATTCATGAAATGGTACATTGTTTGTAGCTTTCATTCATGAAATGGTACATCGTTTGTAACTTACCTTCATGAAATGGTACATCGTTTGTAACATTCATTCATGAAATGGTATGAAGTCGTTTGTAACATTCATTCATGAAATGGTATGAAGTCGTTTGTAACATTCATTCATGAAATGGTATGAAGTCGTTTGTAACATTCATTCATGAAATGGTACATCGTTTGTAACATTCATTCATGAAATGGTATGAAGTCGTTTGTAACATTCATTCATGAAATGGTATGAAGTTGTTTGTAACATTCATTCATGAAATGGTACATCATTTGTAACTTACCTTCATGAAATGGTACATCGTTTGTAACATTCATTCATGAAATGGTATGAAGTCGTTTGTAACATTCATTAATGAAATGGTATGAAGTCGTTTGTAACATTCATTCATGAAATGGTATGAAGTCGTTTGTAACATTCATTCATGAAATGGTACATCGTTTGTAACTAACCTTCATGAAATGGTATATCGTTTGTAACATTCATTCATGAAATGGTATGAAGTCGTTTGTAACATTCATTCATGAAATGGTATGAAGTCGTTTGTAACATTCATTCATGAAATGGTACATCGTTTGTAACTTACATTCATGAAATGGTATATCGTTTGTAACATTCATTCATGAAATGATATGAAGTCGTTTGTAACATTCATTCATGAAATGGTATGAAGTCGTTTGTAACATTCATTCATGAAATGGTACATCGTTTGTAACTTACCTTCATGAAATGGTACATCGTTTGTAACATTCATTCATGAAATGGTATGAAGTCGTTTGTAACATTCATTCATGGAATGATATGAAGTCATTTGTAACATTCATTCATGAAATGGTATGAAGTCGTTTGTAACATTCATTCATGAAATGGTATAAAGTCATTTGTAACATTCATTCATGAAATGGTAGGACAATAATAATTCAACAGGGGACTCAACAGGATCAACTTTTCATAGCTAATGAAAAGTAAGATTTTAAAAGTACTGAATAGTGATCATGATTTAGAGGAATAAAACAATGACTGATTTATAGAAGGGTTGAAAAAGGATAATGAATCAGTTTTTAAATATGATTTAAGTTTTAGATGAATAAATATCTTCACTTTAAACATGCTAAAGTGTAGTGATAATTTTTTTTTTATCCTATATAATGGAAAAATATGGAACAAATTCAATTTTGAAGTCAAGTTGTCTTGAGTTTTTTACCTAATTTATGGAGTATAAACATTTTGAGAAAATTATGGTACTAAGAAAGACCGTAATCTTATTTTGAGCAGCCAGTTCGTGTTATTTCAGATAATATTGATAAGTTTTTTTTAAATAGATTCAGTACAACTTTATTAATAGATTCTGAATAAACTTTTGCAATAAAAACGTAAATATCTAATTTAATACAGATGCATTTCTGGAATAACCCTAATCCGGTATAAAGTTGTCTTTTTAAAAGGTGATTCATGAAATTTTGAAAACACACGATGCATGTACTTCTGAGGGTCAACCAGTTGTCATTTACATTATTTTAACATGTTAAAAGAGTAAATTTAGTAGACAAAAACAGGAATAGCTCGGAGGTAAAATTTGTAACTACGTGTTAAATTTATTGTATCTCTATAGACTATTGTAGAAGGTCAAACATATTACATGTTTATGCATAATAATAAGTTGTCAGCTTTCAAATCACTTAAGAAAAACAAATACAAATTGTATGTACAGTCTATATATACTTTTATGGTTCAGTTGAGTCAGCATATATCAGGCCTTTCAATAAAGGGTGGTACCAGGTATTTTTACCCTATTAAAATGATAATTGATACCTCCTAATTTCAAAGAGTGTTGCATAAGATATTCATGAATGTTCAATTTTTAAGAAAAAGTACCACCTGTAAATAGTGAAGTACTGGTACACTTGAAAAATATTGAAAGCCCAGGTATATTTACTAAGGATCTATTTCAGTTGTCAGTTTCTTGCTTTCAAAGTTCAAGAGTTAAAAGTGCTGTTATTACAGCATGATTATTAATAATGCCAGCTGACAATAAGCTAAATATAAAATATCTTGACTTAAATATTATTGGAATACATATACTGGGAGTCTAAAAAATAAATTGACCCGAATACCGATAAATAGACAGCACATTTGACAATAAGTTAAATATTAAATCTTTTGAATAAAAATAACATATAAACTTACTTTTTATAAATACAATAAAACATAGGGTAACGCTTATATTAATCCTTTTCCTTAAAAAGCACATGTATTAAATATATTAAGTCAGTGAATATAATTATGATTTTTTTTTTACCTGAATAGGGTTAGGGTTATGGTGTTTAATGCCACTTTATCTTGTAAACCATGTCAGTGCTTCAGCACTGACTACTGGGCGGATGATACCATCGCACAGTAATTCACAAATTGATTTGATTATAAATAGGTTTAATTTGGAGAGGGGATAATTTGAACAGGCATAAAGTAGAAAATCTATTAATTCACATAATTATGGGAGATATTAATTTGTGCATAATTTAGTATATGTATACTAGGTATGACCTGTGACCCAGAGGGGTAATGATCATCAATTACGTTGATTGAAAAATAGGATTGAGTTTAATGTATGTGTACATATGTAGGTGATGTTTTTGGTGTAAAACACCAATATCGGCAATATTTCAGTTTTAACGTTAAAGTCAGGTTTATTGATGGAGGAAACTAGAGAATCTGGTAAGCTCAACCAACCTGCTGAAAGTCAAGCACACCTGGCCTTGCAGTAAAAAAACATGAGTATGAGTAAAAATACTCCAGTCTCCAAAATTGTTAGGAGGCCGTCGTGGCCGTGATCGTATGGTATTTAGATTTACAATTACCTACCCGGGTATATGCAATCAGTGCCTATCGCCACTAAAGTTTTGAGTTTGAATCCTGCTCATTGTGAGGTGTACTCGATTATGTGATAAAGTTTGTCAGTGACTTGTGGCAGGTCTGGTTTTCTCCAGGTATTATATAAAACTGACCGCCACGATATAACTGAAATATTGTTGAAAGTGGCATTAAACACCATAACCCTAACTCACCAAAATTGTTCAATCAGAACCCTTGTAAACATTGGAGACAGAGTTCTGATTGACTGTTTTTCAAGTACGAGTATAAAAATCGTTGTCAGCAGTTTTCTAACTGTAAGGCCTGGCCAAAGACATGATCAAACTCATATATTTAGTGAGGGTCTGCACTGATTTCACAGGTAGATGTATATTTAACTACAATATATAGATCCATATGATCTCCTAAATAATTAATGGAACTAAAGTCGGAACTTTAAACGAATTGACTAAATACAATTTGAACCACTGTAAATAAGATGAACCTATTGCCTATATATTGTATAGTGTTTTCTCCTGAAATTCAGTAAGGCATGGCAATTGTGGCAATTTTGTGCCATCAGATGTAACTTATGTGTCATGTTTTGAATTTTTACGGCAGCATAAATGGATATTGAAGTCACTTATTAATTGTCAAATATGAACAATGTTAAAACTGTTTATATTGATTCAAAAACTGTTATTTTACCACTATTATAATAATAGATTAAAAGTACAAGGTACTTTTTAAGTGAAATAATGTTTAAATTTTACAAATTGAACAAGGGCATAGACACTTCTATTGTGGGGGCAGCATGGTGCTGTGCCATGCAGAAATTGTCTTTGGAAAACACTAATACATGTATGATGCACAGACCATTCTATTTCACACTTAAGTTTATTACTTCAGTTGCATGAATAAATTAATATTTCATGAATTGATAACTCTAAATCAATTTCTAGGTTATGAAAGTCAATGTATTATGTAAATTAATCAATGCCTGTTACATTAGAATAATCCATTGATGTTGAATAGCCTGAAATATACATACAGTAGTCCCCATTGTATAAGACAAACCCTTATTAAACATTTACCTTATAAGAGGTGTGGTCTCTCTTGAAGGGGACAAATTAGTAGCTATATATAAGTTTGATTTAGGTTTAGGTTTATGGTGTTTAATGCCACTTTCAACATTATTTCAGTTATATCGTGGCAGTCAGTTTTATTGGTGGAGGAAACCGAAGTATCCGAAGAAAACCATGACCTGCTGCAAGTCACTGACAACTTTATCACATTCGAACTCACAACTTTAGTGGTGATAGACACTGATAGCACAGATAGTTTTAAATTCAACTACCATACGATCACAACTACGATGGTCGAGTGGTCTAGGGCGCTGGACGTAAGGCTAAGCGAATGGTGCTGCAGTGTATCAATGGTGTGGGTTCAAATCCCGTCGAGGGAAGAACAAAAATTTGACAGCTCTAAAATCTAATTCTAACACTGGTTTAATTTTCAGACGTATATACGTCTGAAAATTAAACCAAACAGTGTTAGTATTAGTCTGTGGTGTGGGTTCAAATCCCGTCAAGGGAAGAACAAAAATTTGACAGCTCTAAAATCTAATTTTAGATTTTAGAGCTGTCAAATTTTTGTTCTTCCCTCGACGGGATTTGAACCCACACCATTGATACACTGCAGCACCATTCGCTTAGCCTTACGTCCAGCGCCCTAGACCACTCGATCACATCCACTCCCTATATATATATACACAGTAGAACTTCGCTGGTTCGAACTCAAAGGGACTGTCAAAATCTGTTCGAGCTATCGGTAGTTCGAGCCACCGAGGTCCCATATATTTAGAGAGAGAAAAAAATCCTGTTCTGACCCGGGGCAGTTTCATTACGATATGATAACTGATGCAGAATAAAGTGGGCCTTTCTCGTAAAAAATATTTAATCCTTTAGACAGTTCTCAAAGACTACGGCTTCTGAATACGGATACCTCTTGTATCTTCAAACGTTCCTTAGAACCATTTTTTCACTTTGTTCGCAATCTATTTTATAAACAGGAAATAAGAGATCGGGTATTAACACGTGGATCGATATCGGTATAATACTGATATTTCAAATATATATTTTTAATGGCCAATTTTAAAATTTAGCCTTTTTTTTTTAATTTGAAGAATATTTGTTTCTTTTGGTATTATATACACATAAAAACTCAGGTTAATCGGAATTTCAGAATGAGTACATTTCTTTTGTTTTCGGTATTTAGATGAACCTTGAGGTCACGCAGTTTAATATTATTCGATCCCAGCAACTATGAATTTTTTTTTAAATTAAAATAACACTCAATAATAATAATTCATGTAATAACAATTTTAAATATTGTTTTAATCAACTTTATTACGATTGTAAAAATTTGATTTGCTCGACGTGGTAAATCAGCGACAGGTCTCCGGTTCGATAATTGTTCTTTATTAATGGTCAATAATCAAGCCACAGCTGAATTTAATGACTAATTAACACAAATGGTGACAAGTTTATCCCTCTACCTGTAATTGTTAAGTAAACAATTACAAGGTATCTGTTGTAATCTGACATTTATCACACCTTGCAGTAAGCACAGTCAACCGTAACATACATCATCTGTCAATTAAATTGCCATGTTCGAGTTTGGCATGGTAAAACTCATGATTTTATTATTGACAGGACCATTTATTGAGTTCGACTGTTCGAGGTATTGGTGTTCAAGCGAAAGGAGTTTTTTTTACTTAGAAATATAGGAAAAATTTACCGGACTTTCAAATCAGTTCGAGCCATCCATGGTATTCGACCCATCCGAGTTCGAGGCACTGAGGTTTGACTGTAGTATTTTACTATCTCTGTGCATCTGAAATCTGGACCAATAAGAGGGGTGGCCTTTGGTGGGAATGGTCTGATAAGGTGATAACTTTGGAGGGAATGCCTCATATATGGGTGTGGCCTTTGGTTGGAGGAGCTTATAAGAGGGTTACTACTGTATACAGAAGGTGTAAAGCTGTTTTCAGTTTAAAACGTAACTGTTAATTAGTTCTTGTTTATTTGTTTATAGATATACCAAGTGAAGATATAGAGAGTCCCTACTACACACACTTAGGAGCAGCCAGGAGTATACAAGGAATAAGAGATCTGATGGAGGAAAGGTAGCCATTGTATTTATAGTGATCAAATAATCAAATTTGGTGTATCTGTATCAGCTGATGTAACTTGTTTAGTATTATTGGTGAGATACAGTACTATACAACTATGGAAAAAAAATTCATGAGGAACCATTTTATTAATTAAATAATCCAATGAAATACATGTATAATGTTTTCTTTCTATTTAGTTGAACAATTTTAACTAATTAATAACTCAATTTGTTTAGTTTTATTTTGGAAATTCGTAATCTGTGTATTTAAAAACACGCAAATATGCCTTTTATGAATATGTTTGGATCCATGAATTTAAATACTTTCTCAGTATTTGAAAATTATAGGTTGATGGAGTACAATACAAGAATTAATTAGTCTGTTACTTAAAAAAAACTGTAAGGCTATAATTAACATAAATTTGTTTTCCCCAATGTGACCTACCAAATAAAAAGATGCCTACTGATGTGAAAGTACAGGTGCACTAATATGTTCTATATCTAGATTTAATCAATAACAACAGACCCAGGTCACTGTATTACTAGGTCATTGGACATTGTCATATATTAATGCACTTTTACAAGCATCTGATATTGAAATGTCTATTTGACCTATATTGTAGTACATATTGTCTTTATTGCTATATTATAATTATAAATAAGGTCTTGAAGCTTTTATTATTATATTATGGATATGTTATAGTGTCAACATAATGTTATGCACTAAATGACATGCTCAAGATTTGTATTAAGGAAAATTTTGCATACATGTACATGTACTACCAAAACAAACTTTGAATATGACTTTTTAAAACTGTATTGGGGAAAAAATGGAGAAAAACTTGTTCTAAATTCTTGAACTATTTTGCTATAAATGTAGCTTTAATTAAGTCAGTTGACTATTATTGGCTTTAAAAAAATAAAATCCTTCTAAACTCTTAAACTATTGAACACAAAAAACACCATGACATATGCCGATGGAAATCCATGTCCTGGTACATACGTTTGTTGAAATCCATGTCCTGGTACATAAGTTTGTTGAAATCCATGTCCTGGTACATAAGTTTGTTGAAATCCATGTCCTGGTACATAAGTTTGTTGAAATCCATGTCCTGGTACATAAGTTTGTTGAAATCCATGTCCTGGTACATAAGTTTGTTGAAATCCATGTCCTGATACAGTTTGTTGAAATCCATTCCTGGTACATAAGTTTGTTGAAATCCATGTCCTGGTACATAAGTTTATGAAATCCATGTCCTGGTACATACGTTTGTTGAAATCCATGTCCTGGTACATAAGTTTGTTGAAATCCATGTCCTGGTACATAAGTTTGTTGAAATCCATGCCCTGGTACAGTTTGTTGAAATCCATGTCCTGGTACATAAGTTTGTTGAAATCCATGTCCTGGTACATAAGTTTGTTGAAATCCATGTCCTGGTACATATGTTTGTTGAAATCCATGTCCTGGTACATAAGTTAATTGAAATCCATGTCCTGGAACATATGTTTATGAAATCCATGTCCTGGAACATATGTTTATGAAATCCATGTTCTGGTACATATGTTTATGAAATCCATGTCCTGGTACATAAGTTTGTTGAAATCCATGTCCTGGTACATAAGTTAGTTGAAATCCATGTCCTGGAACATATGTTTATGAAATCCATGTCCTGGTACATATGTTTATGAAATCCATGTCCTAGTACATATGTTTATGAAATCCATGTCCTGGTACATAAGTTTGTTGAAATCCATGTCCTGGTACATAAGTTTGTTGAAATCCATGTCCTGGTACATAAGTTAGTTGAAATCCATGTCATGGAACATATGTTTATGAAATCCATGTCCTGGAACATTTGTTTATGAAATCCATGTCCTGGTACATATGTTTATGAAATCCAAGTCCTGGTACATATGTTTATTAAATCCATGTCCTGGAACATGTTTATGAAATCCATGTCCTGGAACATATGTTTTTGAAATCCATGTCGTGGAACATATGTTTATGAAATCCATGTTCTGGTACACATATTTATGAAATCCATGTCCTGGTACATATGTTTATGAAATCCATGTCCTGATGCATATGTTTATGAAATCCATGTCCTGGTACATATGTTTATTAAATCCAAGTCCTGGTACATATGTTTATGAAATCCATGTCCTGGAACATGTTTATGAAATCCATGTCCTGGTACATATGCTTATGAAATCCATGTCCTGGAGCATATGTTTATGAAATCCATGTCCTGGAACATATGTTTATGAAATCCATGTCCTGGAACATATTTATGAAATCCATGTCCTGGAACATATGTTTATGAAATCCATGTCCTGGTACATATGTTTATGAAATCCATGTCCTGGTACATATGTTTATGAAATCCATGTCCTGATACATATGTTTTTGAAATCCATGTCCTGGTACATATGTTTATTAAATCCATGTCCTGGTACATATGTTTATGAAATCTGTCCTGGTACATATGCTTATGAAATCCATGTCCTGGAGCATATGTTTATGAAATCTATGTCCTGGAACATATGTTTATGAAATCCATGTCCTGGAACATATGTTTATGAAATCCATGTCCTGGTACACATGTTTATGAAATCCATGTC
Organism: Bathymodiolus septemdierum; assembly: GCA_963383655.1. NCBI lineage: Eukaryota > Metazoa > Mollusca > Bivalvia > Mytilida > Modiolidae > Bathymodiolus > Bathymodiolus septemdierum. Next base: position 50,874,077 of record OY726522.1, on the reverse strand, counting down.
CCGGTACATATGTTTATGAAATCCATGTCCTGATACATATGTTTATGAAATCCATGTCCTGGTACATATGTTTATGAAATCCATGTCCTGGTACATATGTTTATGAAATCCATGTCCTGATACATATGTTTTTGAAATCCATGTCCTGGTACATATGTTTATGAAATCCATGTCCTGATACATATGTTTATGAAATCCATGTCCTGGTACATATGTTTATGAAATCCATGTCCTGATACATATGCTTATGAAATCCATGTCCTGGTACATATGTTTATGAAATCCATGTCTGGTACATATGTTTGTTGAAATCCATGTCCTGGTACATAAGTTTGTTGAAATCCATGTCTTGATACATGTGTTTGTTGAAATCCATGTCCTGGTACATATGTTTGTTGAAATCCATGTCCTGGTACATATGTTTGTTGAAATCCATGTCCTGGTACATATGTTTGTTGAAATCCATGTCCTGGTACATATGTTTGTTGAAATCCATGTCCTGGTACATATGTTTATGAAATCCATGTCCTGGTACATATATTTGTTGAAATCCATGTCCTGGTGCATAAGTTTGCTGCAAACCCCTTATAAAAGTTAATACATGTACCAGGTACATATAGTAACAAGACAGAAAAAAACATTAAAACAATTATGTGGACTTTTTTCTCTTAAAGTTGAAATTTTGCATGTACAATGACAGGACTGTAATTGAACTTACTTGTTGCAGGACTGGTGTAACTGGTAAAGCTCTTCGTATAGAAAAGATACGTTATACTAGTAAAGAGGGAAAGAGTTCACAAGGATGTCCAATAGCAAAATGGGTAGGTACAGCAAATATATAATAGAAACTTGTTAAAACATTTTTTTATCTGGACATATGAAAGAGTCATTAATATCAGAAATTTGTAATTTGAATGTGTACATTGTACTACATCAAAATAATGTCATAATTTGTAAAATAATAAGTTGAACAATGATGATTAAATCTCCAACCAATCACAAGAATCACTACCAACCAGTTTGATCCATTACGATCTTGGAAAACAGTGATAATCAACAAAAGCAACTTATGAAGAGTACAGATATATACAGTAACCCCTCTCTTATAAGGCCATCCCTGGAATGAATAGAGCACAGATATATACAGTAACCCCTCTCTTATAAGGCCATCCCTGGAATGAATAGAGCACAGATATATACAGTAACCCCTCTCTTATAAGGCCATCCCTGGAATGAATAGAGCACAGATATATACAGTAACCCCTCTCTTATAAGGCCATCCCTGCAATGAATAGAGCACAGATATATACAGTAATCCCTCTCTTATAAGGCCATCCCTGGAATGAATAGAGCACAGATATATACAGTAATCCCCCTCTTATAAGGCCATCCCTGGAATGAATAGAGCATAGATATATACAGCAACCCTTCTCTTATAAGGCCATCCCTGGAATGAATAGAGCACAGATATATACAGTAACCTCTCTCTTATAAGGCCATCCCTGCAATGAATAGAGCACAGATATATACAGTAATCCCTCTCTTATAAGGCCATCCCTGGAATGAATAGAGCACAGATATATACAGTAATCCCTCACTTATAAGGCCATCCCTGGAATGAATAGAGCACAGATATATACAGTAATCCCTCTCTTATAAGGCCATCTCTGGAATGAATAGAGCACAGATATATACAGTAATCCCTCTCTTATAAGGCCATCCCTGGAATGAATAGAGCACAGATATATACAGTAACCCCTCTCTTATACGGCCATCCCTGGAATGAATAGAGCACAGATATATACAGTAACCTCTATCTTATAAGGCCATCCCTAGAATGAATAGAGCACAGATATATACAGTAATCCCTCTCTTATAAGGCCATCCCTGGAATGAATAGAGCACAGATATATACAGTAACCCCTCTCTTATACGGCCATCCTTAGAATGAATAGAGCACAGATATATACAGTAACCTCTCTCTTATACGGCCATCCCTAGAATGAATAGAGCACAGATATATACAGTAATCCCTCTCTTATAAGGCCATCCCTGGAATGAATAGAGCACAGATATATACAGTAACCCCTCTCTTATAAGGCCATCCCTGGAATGAATAGAGCACAGATATATACAGTAACCTCTCTCTTATAAGGCCATCCCTGCAATGAATAGAGCACAGATATATACAGTAATCCCTCTCTTATAAGGCCATCCCTGGAATGAATAGAGCACAGATATATACAGTAATCCCTCACTTATAAGGCCATCCCTGGAATGAATAGAGCACAGATATATACAGTAATCCCTCTCTTATAAGGCCATCTCTGGAATGAATAGAGCACAGATATATACAGTAATCCCTCTCTTATAAGGCCATCCCTGGAATGAATAGAGCACAGATATATACAGTAACCCCTCTCTTATACGGCCATCCCTGGAATGAATAGAGCACAGATATATACAGTAACCTCTCTCTTATACGGCCATCCCTAGAATGAATAGAGCACAGATATATACAGTAATCCCTCTCTTACAAGGCCATCCCTGGAATGAATAGAGCACAGATATATACAGTAATCCCTCTCTTATAAGGCCATCCCTGGAATGAATAGAGCACAGATATATACAGTAACCCCTCTCTTATAAGGCCATCCCTGGAATGAATAGAGCACAGATATATACAGTAATCCCTCTCTTATAAGACCATCCCTGGAATGAATAGAGCACAGATATATACAGTAATCCCTCTCTTATAAGGCCATCCCTGGAATGAATAGAGCACAGATATATACAGTAACCTCTCTCTTATAAGGCCATCCCTGGAATGAATAGAGCACAGATATATACAGTAATCCCTCTCTTATAAGGCCATCCCTGGAATGAATAGAGCACAGATATATACAGTAATCCCTCTCTTATAAGGCCATCCCTGGAATGAATAGAGCACAGATATATACAGTAACCCCTCTCTTATAAGGCCATCCCTGGAATGAATAGAGCACAGATATATACAGTAATCCCTCTCTTATAAGACCATCCCTGGAATGAATAGAGCACAGATATATACAGTAATCCCTCTCTTATAAGGCCATCCCTGGAATGAATAGAGCACAGATATATACAGTAACCTCTCTCTTATAAGGCCATCCCTGGAATGAATAGAGCACAGATATATACAGTAACCTCTCTCTTATACGGCCATCCCTAGAATGAATAGAGCACAGATATATACAGTAATCCCTCTCTTATAAGGCCATCCCTGGAATGAATAGAGCACAGATATATACAGTAATCCCTCACTTATAAGGCCATCCCTGGAATGAATAGAGCACAGATATATACAGTAATCCCTCTCTTATAAGGCCATCTCTGGAATGAATAGAGCACAGATATATACAGTAATCCCTCTCTTATAAGGCCATCCCTGGAATGAATAGAGCACAGATATATACAGTAATCCCTCTCTTATAAGGCCATCCCTGGAATGAATAGAGCACAGATATATACAGTAACCCCTCTCTTATAAGGCCATCCCTGGAATGAATAGAGCACAGATATATACAGTAATCCCTCTCTTATAAGACCATCCCTGGAATGAATAGAGCACAGATATATACAGTAATCCCTCTCTTATAAGGCCATCCCTGGAATGAATAGAGCACAGATATATACAGTAACCTCTCTCTTATAAGGCCATCCCTGGAATGAATAGAGCACAGATATATACAGTAATCCCTCTCTTATAAGGCCATCCCTGGAATGAATAGAACACAGATATATACAGTAACCCCTCTCTTATAAGGCCATCCCTGGAATGAATAGAGCACAGATATATACAGTAACCCCTCTCTTATAAGGCCATCCCTGGAATGAATAGAGCACAGATATATACAGTAATCCCTCTCTTATAAGACCATCCCGGGAATGAATAGAGCACAGATATATACAGTAACCCCTCTCTTATAAGGCCATCCCTGGAATGAATAGAGCACAGATATATACAGTAATCCCCCTCTTATAAGGCCATCCCTGGAATGAATAGAGCACAAATATATACAGTAATCCCTCTCTTATAAGGCCATCCCTGGAATGAATAGAGCACAGATATATACAGTAACCCCTCTCTTATAAGGCCATCCCTGGAATGAATAGAGCACAGATATATACAGTAACCCCTCTCTTATAAGGCCATCCCTGGAATGAATAGAGCACAGATATATACAGTAATCCCTCTCTTATAAGGCCATCCCTGGAATGAATAGAGCATAGATATATACAGTAACCCCTCTCTTATAAGGCCATCCCTGGAATGAATAGAGCACAGATATATACAGTAACCCCTCTCTTATAAGGCCATCTCTGGAATGAATAGAGCACAGATATATACAGTAACCCCTCTCTTATAAGGCCATCCCTGGAATGAATAGAGCACAGATATATACAGTAACCTCTCTCTTATAAGGCCATCTCTGGAATGAATAGAGCACAGATATATACAGTAACCCCTTTCTTATAAGGCCATCCCTGGAATGAATAGAGCACAGATATATACAGTAACCCCTTTCTTATAAGGCCATCCCTGAAATGAATAGAGCACAGATATATACAGTAACCCCTCTCTTATAAGGCCATCCCTGGAATGAATAGAGCACAGATATATACAGTAACCCCTCTCTTATAAGGCCATCCCTGGAATGAAAAGAGCACAGATATATTACTAAGTGCATCTGAAATCTGACTACAAGAGAGGGGTGATTGTTGGCATGCATGACCTCATAAGAAGGTGACTACTGTTTTTAAGTTCTATTGTGGCAGTCATTTTTATAGGTAGAGAAAACCAAGCCACATGTATCAGTAAAAATGACCAGCTTTCTACCAAACTACATGTGCATTGTATATGTATCAGGAAGATACCACCAGCTTTCTACCAAACTACATGTGCATTGTATATGTATCAGGAAGATACCACTAGCTTTCTACCAAACTACATGTGCATTGTATATGTATCAGGAAGATACCACCAGCTTTCTACCAAACTACATGTACATTGTATATGTATCAGGAAGATACCACCAGCTTTCTACCAAACTACATGTACATTGTATATGTATCAGGAAGATACCACTAGCTTTATACCAAACTACATGTACATTGTATATGTATCAGGAAGATACCACCAGCTTTCTACCAAACTACATGTACATTGTATATGTATCAGGAAGATACCACTAGCTTTCTACCAAACTACATGTACATTGTATATGTATCAGGAAGATACCACTAGCTTTCTACCAAACTACATGTACATTGTATATGTATCAGGAAGATACCACCAGCTTTCTACTAACTACATGTACATTGTATATGTATCAGGAAGATACCACCAGCTTTCTACCAAACTACATGTACATTGTATATGTATCAGGAAGATACCACCAGCTTTCTACCAAACTACATGTATATTGTATATGTATCAGGAAGATACCACCAGCTTTCTACTAAACTACATGTACATTGTATATGTATCAGGAAGATACCACCAATTTTCTACCAAACTACATGTACATTGTATATGTATCAGGAAGATACCACCAGCTTTCTACTAAACTACATGTACATTGTATATGTATCAGGAAGATACCACCAGCTTTCTACCAAACTACATGTACATTGTATATGTATCAGGAAGATACCACCAGCTTTCTACCAAACTACATGTACATTGTATATGTATCAGGAAGATACCACCAGCTTTCTACCAAACTATGTGTACATTGTATATGTATCAGGAAGATACCACCAGCTTTCTACTAACTACATGTACATTGTATATGTATCAGGAAGATACCACCAGCTTTCTACCAAACTACATGTACATTGTATATGTATCAGGAAGATACCACCAGCTTTCTACTAAACTACATGTACATTGTATATGTATCAGGAAGATACCACCAGCTTTCTACCAAACTACATGTACATTGTATATGTATCAGGAAGATACCACCAGCTTTCTACCAAACTACATGTACATTGTATATGTATCAGGAAGATACCACCAGCTTTCTACCAAACTATGTGTACATTGTATATGTATCAGGAAGATACCACCAGCTTTCTACTAACTACATGTACATTGTATATGTATCAGGAAGATACCACCAGCTTTCTACCAAACTACATGTACATTGTATATGTATCAGGAAGATACCACCAACTTTCTACCAAACTACATGTACATTGTATATGTATCAGGAAGATACCACCAGCTTTCAACCAAACTACATGTACATTGTATATGTATCAGGAAGATACCACCAGCTTTCTACCAAACTATGTGTACATTGTATATGTATCAGGAAGATACCACCAGCTTTCTACTAACTACATGTACATTGTATATGTATCAGGAAGATACCACCAGCTTTCTACCAAACTACATGTACATTGTATATGTATCAGGAAGATACCACCAGCTTTCTACCAAACTACATGTACATTGTATATGTATCAGGAAGATACCACCAGCTTTCTACCAAACTATGTGTACATTGTATATGTATCAGGAAGATACCACCAGCTTTCTACTAACTACATGTACATTGTATATGTATCAGGAAGATACCACCAGCTTTCTACCAAACTACGTGTACATTGTATATGTATCAGGAAGATACCACCAGCTTTCTACCAAACTACATGTACATTGTATATGTATCAGGAAGATACCACCAGCTTTCTACTAAACTACATGTACATTGTATATGTATCAGGAAGATACCACCAGCTTTCTACTAAACTACATGTACATTGTATATGTATCAGGAAGATACCACCAGCTTTCTACTAACTACATGTACATTGTATATGTATCAGGAAGATACCACCAGCTTTCTACCAAACTACATGTACATTGTATATGTATCAGGAAGATACCACCAGCTTTCAACCAAACTACATGTACATTGTATATGTATCAGGAAGATACCACCAGCTTTCTACCAAACTACATGTACATTGTATATGTATCAGGAAGATACCACCAGCTTTCTACCAAATTACATGTACATTGTATATGTATCAGGAAGATACCACCAGCTTTCTACTAAACTACATGTACATTGTATATGTATCAGGAAGATACCACCAGCTTTCTACCAAACTACATGTACATTGTATATGTATCAGGAAGATACCACCAGCTTTCTACCAAACTACATGTACATTGTATATGTATCAGGAAGATACCACCAGCTTTCTACTAACTACATGTACATTGTATATGTATCAGGAAGATACCACCAGCTTTCTACCAAACTACATGTACATTGTATATGTATCAGGAAGATACCACCAGCTTTCTACTAAACTACATGTACATTGTATATGTATCAGGAAGATACCACCAGCTTTCTACTAAACTACATGTACATTGTATATGTATCAGGAAGATACCACCAGCTTTCTACTAAACTACATGTACATTGTATATGTATCAGGAAGATACCACCAGCTTTCTACCAAACTACATGTACATTGTATATGTATCAGGAAGATACCACCAGCTTTCTTTAAGTCAAGGACAAAGTATCACATAATATTGTTGCATTGTGTACCTTCACCACAGGTGAAAAATATATTATGTATTCCCATATTAGACTTCAATGTTAATCAGTGTTTTCTATGTTAATTACAGATAATCAGGAGGTCAAGTTTAGAAGAGAAGTACCTTGTTGTAGTTAAACAAAGACCTGGCCATTTTTGTGAGACTGCTGTGTTGATGGTTGTTGCTGTGGCCTGGGAGGGTATTGAACAAAACATGGCTGCAGATATGTACGACTATCTACGTCGTACTCTCACTGCTAATGGATTTGAAACAGAAAGGCGATGTGGAACAAATGAAAGGTTAGAAAATATAAAATAAAGAATTAAAATATAATGACAAGAATTGATATTTAACACCCGATAATTTTTGTTTAGACTTGTTGCTAATTGCCAATATAGGGTGTTGTTAGTTGTTCACGGAACAAGAGATAAATAAATTAAAAGATCAGACAAATATTAGATGGAAATGTAGATCATTGCTTAAGATAGTTGCGAAAAATTGGCATGGTAAAATACTCTACTCTTGGTATTTATATTTGTACTGCTAACACCCAAACAACATTGACAAACCAAAAACAGCTCTTTCCAAATGGGAATCTGAGAATATAGAATAGGACCTAACTTGATGGTCTCTTTGAGTTGGTGAATATCATGATACTATATGCAAAACAAATCATGCTCTTCTAGAGCAACACATTGTTGCAAGTGGTTTTAGATGACCTGTTACAAAGAATGATTTTTACCTGTGGCAATCAAAACTTCCACCTAACCATGTCTTTTGATTTTTACCCTGTTGATAATTTGTTGTAAACTTGATCTCAATGTGAAATTTGATGAAATAATACCAATTGTATTTTGAACAGCATTTAATCAGTTAATCGATAACTCATCCAATAATTGTATAAGCAAACTACTTAATAGAAAATAAGGTGAAATACATAATTATTAAAATTATATATGTTTATCTTGTAGGAAAACATGTGCCTGCCAAGGTATAAACCTATCTAAAAGAGGAGCATCATTTTCTTTTGGATGTTCTTGGAGCATGTATTTCAATGGTTGTAAATTTGCCAGAAGTCAAAGTGCTAGAAAATTTAAATTGAAAGATACAAGCAAGGTAAATTGTGAGGAGTATTAGTGTAATATTAAATTGTTGATATCAGCTGATGTAACTTGTTTTAGTATTGCTGGTGAGATACAGTACTAGCAAGGTGTATCTGTACCAGCTGATGTAACTTGTTTTAGTATTATTGGTGAGATACAGTACTAGCAAGGTGTATCTGTATCAGCTGATGTAACTTGTTTAGTATTATTGATGAGATACAGTACTAGCAAGGTGTATCTGTATCATCTGATGTAACTTATTTTAGTATTATTGGTGAGATACAGTACTAGCAAGGTGTATCTGTATCAGCTGATGTAACTTGTTTAGTATTACTGGTGAGATACAGTACTAGCAAGGTGTATCTGTATCAGCTGATGTAACTTGTTTAGTATTATTGGTGAGATACAGTACTAGCAAGGTGTATCTGTATCAGCTGATGTAACTTATTTTAGTATTACTGGTGAGATACAGTACTAGCAAGGTGTATCTGTATCAGCTGATGTAACTTGTTTAGTATTACTGGTGAGATACAGTACTAGCAAAGTGTATCTGTATCAGCTGAGTAACTTGTTTTAGTATTACTGGTGAGATACAGTACTAGCAAGGTGTATCTGTATCAGCTGATGTAACTTATTTTAGTATTACTGGTGAGATACAGTACTAGCAAGGTGTATCTGTATCAGCTGATGTAACTTGTTTAGTATTACTGGTGAGATACAGTACTAGCAAGGTGTATCTGTATCAGCTGATGTAACTTGTTTAGTATTACTGGTGAGATACAGTACTAGCAAGGTGTATCTGTATCAGCTGATGTAACTTGTTTAGTATTACTGGTGAGATACAGTACTAGCAAAGTGTATCTGTATCAGCTGATGTAACTTGTTTAGTATTACTGGTGAGATACAGTACTAGCAAGGTGTATCTGTATCAGCTGATGTAACTTGTTTAGTATTACTGGTGAGATACAGTACTAGCAAGGTGTATCTGTATCAGCTGATGTAACTTGTTTAGTATTATTGGTGAGATACAGTACTAGCAAGGTGTATCTGTATCAGCTGATGTAACTTGTTTTAGTATTACTGGTGAGATACAGTACTAGCAAGGTGTATCTGTATCAGCTGATGTAACTTGCTTAGTATTACTGGTGAGATACAGTACTAGCAAGGTGTATCTGTATCAGCTGATGTAACTTGTTTTAGTATTACTGGTGAGATACAGTACTAGCAAGGTGTATCTGTATCATCTGATATAACTTGTTTAGTATTATTGGTGAGATACAGTACTAGCAAGGTGTATCTGTATCAGCTGATGTAACTTGTTTTAGTATTACTGGTGAGATACAGTACTAGCAAGGTGTATCTGTATCAGCTGATGTAACTTGTTTTAGTATTATTGGTGAGATACAGTACTAGCAAGGTGTATCTGTATCAGCTGATGTAACTTGTTTAGTATTATTGGTGAGATACAGTACTAGCAAGGTGTATCTGTATCAGCTGATGTAACTTGTTTAGTATTATTGGTGAGATACAGTACTAGCAAGGTGTATCTGTTAGAAAACACTGTGATCTGACATATGTGAAGCACAGTTAAACAAGGTACTCACAAGGGTTAGGGTTATGGTATTAAATGCCTTTTTCAACAATATTTCGGTTATATCATGGCAATCAGTTTTATTGGAGGAGGAATTCGGAGTGCCCGTAGAAAACCACCAACCTGTTGCAAGTCTTTGACAAACTTTATCACATAATGTATCGAGTACACCTCACATGAGTGGGATTCGAACTTACAACTTCAGTGGTGATAGGGCATAGGTAGTTTTAAATCCAACTACCATGCGATCACAACCATTACTGCCTAACAAGGTGTTTCTGTAAGAAAACACTGTAGTCTAATATCAGTGAATGACAGTTGAACACTATTTTACAGTGTGATTACTGGTGTTTTCCAGATATGATGCTTACATTTGCAATGTTGGTTCAGTTTAGACATGTTCCACCATAATTTTAATTCAGTATTGTTAGTATTGGAAATCCCTCTTTTTTGGCAATATTACGGCAATAATTGTAATTTTTCTTTTCATTGTAATTTTATGAAGAATAGATTCATACATAGACAGGCTCCCATGGTGAAACTTGAACAACTACCTCTCACCTCTAATTATTAAACACAAAAAACACCACAAAATATGTCATCAGAAATCCAGGTACCTGTAATAGTATTTCAGTGATAATGATAATTAGTGGAAAATTTTAAACTGAAAATAATTTGTAGATTTTCAAATTAATATGTGGGATTTATTGTATTTCAGGAAGAAGAATTAGAGCATAGATTCCAAAAGCTAGCCACAGATATCGCCCCTTTGTATCAAAAAGTTGCCCCAGATGCTTATAGTAACCAGGTAAAGTTTGGACCAAATGATTTTAACACATACAAAGACAGTCCTCAAAATAAAAATTTGAATTTCTGTTCCGAATCAAATTTTTGAATTTATTTTATATATGTATTATGTATATGTATATCTAAATAAATACTGAAAAATTTACTGGTCCAAACAAAGTTTTTCTGGTCTTGGGATGGAGGACCGATGCTCATCGCAAAGACTGCAAAGACCTAAATTTATTCTAATAAATTAGTCTCTGTAAACTTATTTCATTGATGATGGTGGTGTCCTAGACACAGAAATATCTGAAGAATAAATATTCAGCAATCTTAAGAAGTGTCGCTGTTTATCTGTCGTTTACACCTATTTTTCATTAATGGTTTAAGCATATTGATATGTATAACCACATCGGTGGTGTAATGGTTAGCATTCTCACCTCGAGTGTGGTAAGGGCCTGGGTGGCTCAATCAGTTAGGTAGTTGGAATACCTAACAACTCATACAAGCCTATCACCAATACAGTGTGGGTTTGCACTTGGCTTTGTAAATTGCAAAAAAAAAAGTGCACTCGACTTGCAGCCGCAAGTGATAATGTTTACCAGTTGCTTGCCTATGGTCGGTGGTTCTCTCTGGGTACAAAAGTGGCATTAATTACAATAAATCAATCAATCGTGTGTGGTAGGTCGTGGAGTGGAGTCAATCAAAGATATAAAATTGGTATTTGCTGCTTCTCCGCTAAGCTTGCAGCTTTATGTTTAAAGAATAAATGCAAGGACTAGTTGGTTCGGAATTGTGATAATTTGCCAGAGTGGAGTGAGATGTCTAGTATTAGACTGTTGTTTCATTGATCTAGCACTAGTCTAGTACACAACTGATATCATCATCATCTCATTGAATATAACTTGTTTTAGCCATGATATAAAACAAACATCAATCACTCACTACATTGATACCCTGAAACAGAAGGATCACAAATCATTATCACATTTATCAATGAAATCTTAATTAAAGTGTCATCTTAAGATGCAGACACAAATTCCATATGATTTATAACTTTGGTATTCTTTTGGAAAATAGAGACTAAATATGAGAAATAAATTCTTCTTAGCCTAAATCAATGGATTTTTACAAAAGACAACTTAAAAAAACAATTTAGTTCTGTTTACATGTAGCGTATATAATTTATTTCATTTATTTAATATAAGGTGAAAAATATGTAGTTTTAATTCTTACTTTTTTTAACAGATTGCATTTGAAGACAAAGCATTAGATTGCAGACTTGGTTTAAAAGAAGGTAGACCATTTACTGGTGTAACATCTTGTATCGACTTCTGTGCACATGCTCATAAAGATCTCCACAATATGAATAATGGCAGTACAGTGGTAAGATTATCTAATATTTGAAGATCGTTGGAACTTTCACAGAATTAGAAATGCAGCTGTCTTTTTACAAAAAAATGTTGTAATATAAAGAATAACAGTATACAGTTATTGACTGGGTCCGAGGACAACAGCTGTTGTTTGAGGAACCAGTCTATAACTGATTTGTTATACCTTATCATATTTAATGCTTTCTATTTTAATTTCTTTTCCTGTTTTTAGTTTTACTGGCTTATCGCGACCAGCTTATACATTATTTTTGAATTTATATCCTGGATTTCTGCCATTCCAATAGCAGTCTTTTTTGCTATAGTATATAATTCATTAATAAGTCTGTTTTAGTGTTCTTTTTCTTGTCTACATCACAAGTTATTAACCATTAAAATTATGAAATTTTCTGTGTGTTTCATTTTCAGTATTCACCATACCTGTTTGCCAGATATATTTCTATGAGTGACTAACTGACATGGCTCCGTCAAACAGCATATTGCATTATTCCAATATTTTAAGCTCTTTTATACATGTATTTCTGTTGCTTCTGAACAATCTCTTCATTAGATTTGTCACATAAATCGTCTCTACGTAGATTAAGTTTGTTGTTTATATAGTCTTCGAATAATTTTGAAGCTACTTGTATTACGTTTTTGGTGTTCCTACTCTCGGTTTCGTTTAAAATCTCCTCCATTTCATCTTCAGACAGATCGGCGAACCTGGATGTCGCCATTTTTGTTTTTAGTAATCATTACACAGACGACAGGGAATCACGTGACATACGCGTGCAGCTATTTTAAGTAACCAATAAAAGTAGGGCAAGTGGTCAACAGATAGGACCCGGTCCAACAGACTGAAAACTGTTGACGGTCAACAGATTGCTGATTCAAGGATTTTAAGATTTTTTAAAAAACAGTAAAAATGTTGATTTTTATTATTAATATAGAGAAAAAATTATATCAAATATGACAGTACACTGTGAAAAAAAGTGTATACAGTGATGGTCAACCATTCCACAATATAACAAAATGAACTACAACCTCTCAAGACTCAAACTATTGAACACAAAAAACTAGACATATTGTGATCGAAATCCAATACTGGCTTGGGACAGGTACTAAATGTTTGCTTAATGCCTTTTTATACTACTGATACTGAAAAGAAAATTACAGTCGTAGTATGGTATGGGTGTGTTGATTTCTGTCAATGTACTAAACTTTTCAAAATAAGTTTTATTATACCCCCGCTCCCCGAAGGAGGAGGGGGGTATAATGTTTTACCTCTGTCCGTCTGTGCGTCTGTCCGTCCAAGATATTTTTCGGCGCATTTTTCTCAGTAACTGTTGATGGCAGAAATCTGATATTTGGTCACAAGCATCATATTGTGGGTAGCGTTTTTGGACCCGTCAGATTCCTACTTCCTGTTTGCCGACTTAGTTGGTTTCTATACACATTAAACATATATGCTCATTTTTCGTCGTATTTTTCTCAGCAACTATTGATGGCAGAAATCTGATATTTGGTCACAAGCTTCATATAGGTACCCCATATCGTGGGAAGCGTTTTTTGATCCGTCAGATTCCTACTTCCTGTTTGCCGAAGAGCGGGGGTATCATAGGTGAGCATTAGCTCACAGTTCATCTTGTTTGACCATTCCTTCCAATATTTTCACACAATAATCTTTGGCATAGAATAAAGAATGGATTGATTTCTAGCATTCCACATTGACAAACAAGGGGCTCAAATGTGCCAGTTACAGTTGGACTATTTGCTGCCTAGTCAAGCTACAATATTGCAATTATTTATTCAGCTGTATTGTGGCAACCAGTTTTAGCAGTAGATGAAGTAAGATGGGAACTGTCAGTAAGTAACTGATGAACTATCTTACTAATGGTGAAGCACACCATAGTGGTGATCAGCAATAATTACATACTGTCAAAGTATTTCTATTCGTTGACACCAATTTTCATGGTTTCTACAAAATGCATTGATCCATGGGTTCTTGAATTTGTGGCTTCAAACAATACAGGCAACAATCAATGGGAAAATTCTATTTCGTTGGATTTTAATGTTAGTGGTTTAAGTGGACCACAACATCCACGAAGATTAGAACCCCACGATTAATAATGATTTCACAGTAGGTAGATCTAAATTCATTATTATATGATTGTTAACCGCATCAATTATGTAATGGTTAGCATGCTTGCCTCAAGTGCTGTAGATCGTGAGTTCCAGCCCTGGACGATTCATACCAAATACTGTAATATTGGTATTTGTTGGTTATTAACATATCAGTTATTATAAATTCCTATTTAAATAAATGTACATATGAATATCTTTTTGAAATATGTTTCATAGCAACTGATTTCTTGTTTACACACAAGAATTTCTTATTGATACACCTGTATGTAGGAATGTCTATTGAGAGAGATAACTGAACAAACAAGTCTTATCTTCATAAAACTTTCAAGTTTTATACTTATAATCCAATAGCAACCAATCAGAATACTCTATCCAATATATAAAGTGTTCTGATTGGACAATTTTGTAGTTCTAGAATGTTTGTGAGACAAGGCTTGTAAGGTCACAATTTACATAGTTTGCATTTTATTTCATCATAGGTAGTGATATTAATGAAGGAAATCTGTATCCAATATATGAAGTGTTTTGTAGTACTAGAAAGTTTTGTAACCATATCTCCATGTCTGTAAGGTGACAATTTAAATAGTTTGCTTTTAAATTTTTTCATAGGTAGTGACATTAACGAAGCATCGAGGATTAGATAAACCTGATGATGAACAATTACATGTGTTACCGTTATATGTTATGGATATGTCAGATGAACACGGCAGTACAGAAGCTCAGTATGAAAAGATCAAGTCTGGTGCCTTAGAAGTTCTTAACCACTATCAAATGGAGGCTAGAATAAGGGCTACACCATTAACACCGTCTCGTCGTAAGAAAAAGGGAGATAAGAAAGGAAGCCCTGGTCGGAAAAAGGGAAGTGTAAATGCCAACAAAACCAGTTCTCCCATTACGCCAAAAAATAATGTGACGAATTCTCAGGACTTAAATAGCTCATCAGACTTGTATTTTCGTTCTGAAAGTGATAAATCTAATTCAGGGACTCCTCAGAAACCATCCAAGACAAGTACAGGTCTTAGTTCACAAACATACGAAGAATTAATGAATATGGCGTCTCAGCCAGAATTAAATGATCTCTATGACTCATTTTGGAATTATTTTTATTCATTCGGATCATTCCCTCCTGCTGACTTCATGGCTTCCATGAATATGAAGGCAAAAGACATTGTTAAAAAATCTAAGACTTTAAATCAAAATTCAAAAAGTAGGCAGCAATCATTAGACATGAATCATTCAGTCCAGAATCAAACAAATTCTCAAATACTATCAGGGGAAATAACTCCTTCTGAAAAAATGTGTAACAACTTCAGTGGTATTGTTAAAGACATTCAAAATATGTCACCAACTTTTAAGAATGGTGCTCTAGAACATAATACCTCAGACATTGAAAGGCAGCCGAATACTCTGCCCATAGATCTTTCACATAAGCAAGAATCATTCGTTAATCCATTATCAAATAGCAGCAATTCATTCCATAGTTCTGATCCTAACAGATCAAATGGCGAGTCAAAGCCAAGCGCAGCCTTTGATTCACCACTTCATTTGTTATCAGAGGCTGTAAGCATGAGAACAAAGGAGTATGGCAGTAATTATCCATCACAAGATCTACCTCAAAATACTCAGCCTTATCATCATGTTGGTAAATCATCATTAAACACTGCCGTCCACCATGACCAAAGATGGGGTCAATACAACTATGACAAAGCTAAAAATGGCGTATCAGAACAATGTAAAAATTCTTTTAATCTGGTGCAGCAAAATGTTGTGGACAATACTGAAGAAATAGATCAAAATATATTAAAATGTGAAATGGAATATAATGAAAATGCTTTTGCTGATTCAGAAGTAGGGGGCGTTGCAATAGCTTTATGCCATGGATCTGTTCTGTTTGAAGTAGCGAAGCATGAATTGCATGCCACTACTGGACTGAAAAATCCCAATCGTTGTAGTCCAACGAGAATTAGCTTAGTGTTTTATCAGCATAAAAATTTGATTAATGAACATCACGGTATGTATGTATATGCAAAGAAGTGTGAAAGGGTGAGACAAAAACGGCTGCAGGACCTTATGAACGGTACCAGTGATAAACCAACAGGTTCTCCCGTGGAGAAAATTAAGGGTTCTATGAAAAAGAAAAAGTCGAAAAAAGAAGAAAAGTTTGACATAATGAAAACCAGTGCAGCTCAGTATAAATACATGTGGGACACTACTACAGTTAGAGCTGATGCCATGACAACCGATTCTGTCGTGACACGGTGGATTGATCCACAACCCATGATTACAGGTCCTTATCAACGGTGGATATAGATAGATGATTGATCTCATTTAAATTATTATTCAGGGCTATTTTTCAACTTGTATATTTCTGTATCAAAGACAATCTTAAGATATTGTCCATTTTAGGTCATATTGCATATTTTATACTCAATATATTTAGTTAGGTGTATTTTCAATGGTGAGTAAGGCTTCCCCATTTATTTTGATAAAAGGTAGGTAGTTGGGAGTTTTCCTGATAATTATCTAATTTTCACTCATTTTTAAATTGTCATACTCAGGACTTTCTGTTGTTATAACTTTTAAAGACAGATTTTCATGAAGCCCTGACTGAATTGGCCTAATTAACAATGCATACCTAGTCTCGTTTACGGTAAGGAGAACAGATTGACTTTCTTATCATTTCAGAAATTTACTTTGTGGAAATTTTGCATTGAAGTAATAGATTATATTGGCTATTGTTAGAATGTTGCTGGAAGTTCTGATAAACATGTGCACCAATAAATACCCTCATAAACAATTATTATACATGTAAAATATATTTAGCATGAAAATTATAGACAAGATAAATAAGTTTGTCACTGAATTTCATTGGATCAAACACAGATTTCAATATTGGCTATTTTCAAATTCCAGACCTTTATTGCCTTTAATAATTATTTCTCATCTGTCAAGTTGTTGTTTTAAAGATTATCAACATGTTCTACATTCCAATATAGATCTAAATTTTAAGCTCCTTTGGAAAAAAGGTTTTCCCATCACTTGACATCTGTCGTCATATTTTTTTCTTAAAAAATATTCTCTGAAATGGTTTCCATGGAGAAATGAAGCAAAAATTGTGTTCCATTTGTTGTAGTGGTGAGATTAATTTACCCTAGGCCTCACGCTAATAAATCTTTGAGTACAGGTTTCGTATTCTTACTTTAAAGTCATCCAATCAGAATACTGTATTCATTGAGTATGACATTTTGATTGCATGTTTTTCAAGAATAAGTACAAAACTAGTATTTGAAAGTTTTGACGACTGCAAGTCCAGATAACTCTATTGCTAGGTTACTTTCAAGAAAAATATCAGTCCAGATAACTTTAATTTGACTCAACAAGATTCAACTGTATCTTTAAATTTGTTTTTCGAATGTGAAAAAAAATCGGGTTGCTTTTATATTTACATGCATAAAGAATGCAATTAACAGTTATTTAATAGTTCCATTAAGTAATTCTTGGTAATGAGTAAGGCATATTTGTGTACAAACTGATGAAACATGTGTATGATCCTCACGGTTTTGTGAGAAAAAATAATGCAATTAACAACTCTAATGTTAATATTACTGTAATATTTGATATGTACGAGCCAGGTTATGCTCAATTTAATATTTTTGGTAATATTTACTGATATTTTATAGAATTTTTCTAATATATTATATTATACCAGGCCAGTAAGAACTATATGTAAATTATGTGTACAACTTGGCTGGTTCAAATTAGGATATGTGTGCTTTACTTTATAAGGATTCATTAATACTTCACAGTACAGTCAAACCTGTCTATAAAGGACACTCAAGGGAAACTGAAAATGTGTCCTTTATCAGCAGTTGCCCTATATATATACAAGTTAAAATTATATGCACCTGAAAATGTGCCCTTTATCAGCAGTTGCCCTATATACACAGGTTAAAATTATATGCACTATTCATCAATAGGAAAATTGAAGCTGCCCTTAATAGACAGTGATTTGATATATAGAGGTATCCTTTAAGGCAGGTTGATTAGCTGACTGTTTGGGGAGTATAAATGTGTCATTGGCACTGTTGTTGCTGGATACTGTTTGTTTTCATACCGTTAGAGGGTATATTTAAATGTTAAGCATTTTTAGTTCTGTTTATTTATATATTTTTTTTCCTTTTGTTAGATTTTAGGGCTGTTTATTTATTTTGTTAAAGTTTAGTTTCGTTGTCTCAGTTTCTTTTATTTTGACCAATAAGAACATTTAAAAAAAAGTATACATAGAAACCTATTTTAATTCAATTCTGACAGTGAATGAAATTTATCCTCAACAGAACTTTGGTTTTATCTTAAAGCAATTTTATAATGCTACTATTTATAGTTTTATGACCCAAGTAAAATATGATTTTATCTCATTTAGAGCATTTCCTAACCATTTAAAAAAATCACCCTTTTAATGTCATTGTAACATACGTCACATCGTCATTTTTTATATCTTCATATTTTTAAACCATTTTCTTTTTAATGTAATATGTAGCTTTTTAGCTCAGGGAATCTTGTATACTTTAATTTTTTTTTTTCGTAACACCTTCCCCCCCCCCAATAAATTAATACTGTTAATCTGTGATTTGTGCTTTAATTGTTGTTATTAATGTGAAACTAAATCAAATTGTAAATGAAATATTGCTGTAAATACATTTATTATTGTAAATTATAGAACTATTTATGAATACAATCGATTATATTTTAGTATTCAAACACTTAAAGGTCAAAGCTATTTTTATGGACTGCATTCTTTTGTAAGAGATATTTTTATGGACTGTGTTCTTTTGTAAGAGATATGTTTACAGACTGTGTTCTTTTCTTTTGTAAGAGAGAATTTAAACTCATTTATCAAATACAGTCCAGCTTTGTTCAAGTAAAGACAAAATTGTTCAGTGCTTTCCTTGAAATTCTTCACAAGGGGGAATATTGATATCTCTCAAGGGGGACAATTTAGTAGTGTTTTACTATCTCACTGCATTTGAAATCTGGCTTGACAAGATGGATGGCCTTTGGTGGGAGAGGCCTGGCAAGAGAGGTTATCTTTGATAGTAGTGGCCTTATATGAGGGCAACCTCTCTTATCAGGCCAGATTTCAGATGCACTTAGTGAAATGCTACTAAATTGTCCCCCTCAGGAGAGGCCACTCCACTGTTACATTGAAGAAGGGGTGGACTTACAAGAAGGGTGCTCTTGTAGTTAAAACTTATGCATATTATGTGATGAAAGTGTAACAATTCCACCAATATCAACAAAACCAACTATTGCCTCTCAACTTCATATTGTAATTATTCCAAAAAACAATTAATTACTGTTATCATGAATTAATTTTCAAAACAGTTCATAATTATATAAATAGCTTTGACCTTTGACTGTAGATTGTTTGTTATTAGTTAATTGTATGTTGTTGCTTTTTCCTACTGTTCTTTATTCACTTATATATATTTTGACTTATATATATATTTATATAGATTATGAATGTATATTGAAAGTAAATTTTTATGACTTAAGATTTATAAAAGAATATTCACTTGTTTTTATTTGAAATAGTGCTGATTTTAATTGATAGTAAATTTTGTATATTAATTGAGTTTGTATATTTTGAAGAATTGAAAATATAAACAGAAGTTTCTAATATACAGGACAAATAGACAGATGACGTCGGCAGCGTAACTATTATGACGTATGAAAGGTTTTGAGAAAGATTAAATCTTAAAATCAAAGAAATAAAATAATATTTTGTATTATTATTCTGATTGGGAAACTTAAAGCTAGGAAAAATAAAAAAATTCTTCATGTGCTAGATTTATAACTTTATATTATTTTAGAATAAAATTTTGCATTTTGATGGGAAGTTCCTTACAAATATGTCAAAGCAAAGTCTTGTTTTTAGATAATATAATTATTGGAAAGTTGATATTAAAAAAATGTGCATTTTGAAATCTGAAGTCATTTAATGACTACGGGTATATAGTTTAGCACTATTAACATATTATTTCCAGTTAAACTACAATAATATAACTCCATGAACTCAAAAATTACTCCTTGTTTCTAATTTTGGACATGATAATTCCTATAAAATAGGTTTTTAATAAAAATCTGTTTTCTGCATTTGATTTTATTTGAATGAGTATTAATTTATATATCCAGTCGAAAAAAAATATATTTGATCCCAAATCATGTGTCATTCTTTATTAGACATTTTGTATAATCAGATAAATGATATCACTACAATTATATACATGGATCTCTATTACATTATGTAGAATATATAATGTACAATTTTTAGTGTTCTTTTTTTTCTTTCACCCAAATCAGTTTAAAGGAAAGTTAATATGAATGAAAATTAAGTTTTACATGAGGGACATAATACAAAAATTTACTCAAAATGACAAATAATAAATTGGACAAGAGCAAGACGATTCTTTTTATTTTTAATGTCACACATTTTATTTACAGGGATAAAACTTAACAGGGGCCCAGTAGCTCAAGACCACTCAAATTTGGACTGTTACCCTGAAAATTGTCACACTGTAGCACAGGTGGCTACTAGAATATTAAATATTTCGTGTGCAAACTCAGTTGCTGGGCTACTAAAATTGCCATTTTAGGGAGCCCAGCGGGTAAATAAATGCAGCAAAAATTGTGAAGTTTTGTTCCTGATTTATGTATTGTATTTGCATAAAGATTTCTTTTTATATAGAAAACAAAATTTAGACCAATATTTTAAATGACCCTTTATATAATAGGGACTGAAATAAACACTAAATATTATTTCTTGGTTTACCATAAATGGTTTTTTATTATAATACTTTATTATTAATTTTTTTTTTAATTATAAGAAGAAGAAAAAGAGTATGGCTAACCTTGAATCATGGTCTCTTTCAAGCTTTTTATAAATTATTTTGTGATCAGTTTTAAATACTTTTAGTTATATATTTCTTATACATATAAATTCTGTTTTAGACTTGTATATAAAATATACTGACTTTAGGAGGCTAAAGGAGTATGTCATCAAATACAGCTTTCTCACTAAAAAATGTTTATTTTTTTCTGTCACGAATTTTAACAGCATAAATACTTCTAAAGGCAGACCCCATTCATAAAGACCGAGTCATTGACTCCTGATTCTGAATTTCAAATACAGCTTTCACATTAAAAAAAGTATTAGCTTTTTCTTGTCACGAATTTTTACAGCATAAATACTTCTAAAGGCAGACAACATTGATCAAGACCGATTCACTGACTCCCGAATCTGACTCTGTATTTTCTTATAGGTTTTATTCAGTGCTATTTGTTACTTTTTACTTGAATGAGTGTGGGTGTTGTATGTAAGTGTATTTGAATTATTTTTGTAACATGAGAAAATTCATGTACTTGTATAAAAATATTGTAAAATTTTTATACATAAATATGTATGGATATTATGTAAGAAGTAAAATGTGATTTCAGAATGTTTTACCAAGTAATATTTATTTGGTTGATCTATTTACAAACAAAATTAAAACGTTTTCTGAACCTGACTTTCTTATTGTTTTCTATTCTACAAGAGGGGCCGTCGTGATCGTATGGTAGTTTGATATACAACTACCTGTGCAATCAGTGCCTATCACCACTTAAGTTGTGAGTTCGATCCCCGTTCATGGCGAGGTGTACTCGATATAGCGCTATGTGATAAAGTTTGTCAGTGACAGTGATTTTCCCTGGGTACTCTGGTTTCCCCCACCAATAAAATTGACCATCACGATACAACTGAAAAATTGTTTAAAGTGGCGTTAAACACCATAAGCCAACCATTCTACAAGACGACTGATAACACAGCGAAAATCCTGTACCGCATTATTTGGGGATCAACTTTTTCTTGGCAATGGGCAGATTTATGATATACAAGTCATCAACACAGATAATTACCACAAATGGGCATGTTTAACCTCCAATTAAAATCCACTGAAAACTCTAAAAGAAAAATTATGGTCCATTCATAGCAGTGGTTGAATTAATTCATCCTGTGTAATTTGTAGAATTGTGCACATAATCCCTTGGACTTCAACAAAATATTTAAGTACAAAATGCAGTATGAAAAAAGGAATTCTGTAGGTCAGATTCATTGCTGCCATATGTGGGAAATATATATTGATCCACAGAAATAAATTTTTTTTTTGTAAATCATGAGAGGGGATTATAGAAATTTTGATACATACATTTTTTTCTAACATCAAATCATGTATGGTAGTCGCCCTCTTGTAAGGCCACTCCATGTTGGGGAGAGGCGGGGAGAAATTTTGGTCGATTTGATTTTGTTCAAGATCAAATCATGTACAGTAGTCCCCCTCTTGTAAGTCCACCCCTTCTGCCTGGAAAATGTGGACTTATAAGAGTAGTCTCTCTTGGCTTTAATCTTTGGCTTTTTGGTGTTGAATGCCACTTTCAACAATATTTCAGTTATATTGTGGCGGTCATTTTTATTGGTGGATAACCCTGAGAAACCACTGACCTGTCGCAAGTCACCGACAAACTTTATCACAAAATGTTTTACTCCTCCCCCTGATCGAGATTCGAACTCACATCATCAGTGGTAATAGGCACTGATTGCATAGGTAGTTGTAAATCGAACTAACATACGATCACGGCCACGATGGCCCCCGTCTCTCTAGGGGAGGGAGGATAAATTTTGTAGCATTACTACCTCAATGCATCTGAAATCTGGCCTGATGAGAGGTGTTGCCTTTGTTTGGCCTTATTAATGTAGATAAGGTGGCAATAGGATAGGTTTATAGATGGATGCTTTTATTTCAAGTAAAATGGAAAGTAAACGATATGGACAGAAAATTAGCCTTGTAATGAACAGGCCACCAATGACAACATTAGGTACTGTTGAAAATTTGTCTTTTCCATGCAAGGATTGTGGAATTCTGTATACAGGAGGTACTTGACAATCTTGTTTACACACCATTCATGAGGGGTTAGGGTTATAGTGATTAACACCATTTTCAACAATATTTCAGTTACATGTATATCATGGCGGTCAGTTTTATTGGTGGAGGAAACCGGAGAAAACCACCGATCTGTTGCAAGTCGCTGACAAAAAAAATCAATCACATAATGTCGTATCCGAGTACACCTTGTCATGAAAAAGGTTCAAACTCACAACTTTAGTGGTGATAGGCACTGATTGCATAGGTAGTTGTGAATCCAACTACCATACGATCACACCCACGACGATCCCTTAATATTGTTATATTTTTTTAATGGTCTTATTTAATTTATTCAATGTTCAGTCATACCACGATTAAGTGATTGAATTGTAATGCAATAAAAATATAGCAATATAAATATTCACATTCACTAAATCTTGGTATAACTGAATACATTTAAAAAAAAAAAGACCATTAATGTTAGACCAATTTAAATTTCCATGACTACCATGTACAATCCACGATGAAATGGATAATCAAGCATAATAGGGTCGAGGACTAACTCAAAGACAAAATACCTATTTATTATATCTATCTGGCTTTCGATTCAAATAAGAAAAACAATTATAAACACACACTGACACAGAAATATTCTATTTATAAGTATGTAAATAAACATGTTCCACTGAAATTTGTTTCCTCAATGGTGGCCTTCATAAAATTTGGACAGAAAGTCACTAGGTTTATTGTTAGCAGTGTCCTGAAAGTACATCATAAGATGGTTCCTCTGTTTCCATATATTGCTGGTTTCTTTTAACTCCATTTGACCCTGAAAATAAAAAGAATATTTTATTCATTACTGATAATATTATATTACCGCAGTATTCCATTATTAAGCGTTAGGATCTGAATCGAGATTAAATTTGAATTCACAATATACTAGTTACTGAGAATAGAGCACCTTGCAATTGCCTGTTTTTTCTTGTATCATTTCTTTTAAACATCCTACTAATACTCTTCTTTCCCTCCTTGTAAGACTCGACAAAGATAAGAATCATTTTCCCTCCCACGATATCTGACTGGAAACGGCTGCCACAGCCTATAGTTTAGAGTGGCTCCATTGAAAAATTGAAGGCTGCTGATTTATGAAACCTGTAAATAGTTTCTACCTTTTTCAATTGTCATGTACAACCTCTGATATTATCTTTAACTTCAACAAGAAGGTCAGTATTTGGTAGAAGAATGAGTAGAAATGTTAAATACAGTAAAACCTGTCTAAACTGAACCTCCTTGGGACCAGCTTTTGTGTTTGGAATATACAGGTGCTTGGTTTATACAGGTTAAATTAACAAAAATTTCCAACATCATGGCCATAAATTAGCTTTAGTTATGGAGGGGGCAGTTATTCAGGCTCCAGAAGCTGAGCATTTCATGGTGCAAAATCCCAAGACTTATTTTGCATCTAGACTGAATAAGAGTTTCAGGAAATGATGAATGAAAAAAACTTATATATTATTTTGTATATTTAAAATATTTCATTAAATCGAAGACAATAATATGAAAACAAGATGTTGCACGCTACGTCGTGCTAAGAACACCCCCACTCATTCATTTGTAAGTCGCACGGTAAACAGGAAGTAGATGTGTGGTAAACCTGGAAAGGGGAGACACGGTACAAGTCACCATGCCAAAGCCATCTATCAAATATAAAATCATTTCTTCCAGTAGAAGCTGAGATAATTGTTACGAAAGTTTTCATTACAGCAAACATGAAAAATTCTAAGTCGCACTGTAAACAGGAAGTAGTTGTGCGGTAAACCTGGAAAGGGGAGACACGGTACAAGTCACCATGCCAAAGCCATCTATCAAATATAAAATCATTTCTTCCAGTAGAAGCTGAGATATCTGTTACGAAAGTGTTAACTGACGGACGGACAAGGTGATTGCAATATAGCCCCCACAGTGGGGGTATAAAAACAACACTTTCCAGTCAAAAACAGAGTGGCACAAAAGCAAGAGCGATCTTGCAGTGCCCAGATGCATCCCATTTTGTAAGTACTGACGTGTTATTTATTTCACCTACTGTGTCACTTCTGTGAATATGTTACATCGAAAGGCTGAACAATCTTGACTCTAATCCATGTTTTCAGCCTTCTTAGAGCTGAAAATGAATGTTCACAGCAGTGTGAACGGACTGGCAAACATAACAATAATTGCATAATACAACTGATATTCGGGTAGAAGTCAGAAGTATAGCTCAGTGCAGTATCAAAGGTGCATGATTCCAGCACAAGTTATCTCACCATCGATGAGTTCTAGTGGAAAATTGTCCTCTACAATGTTTCTAGCAGATCATCAAATATAGTGATCCTAGATTGTATGGTAATGAAAAAATGACCTAATAAAAAAAACTTGACATTTTTAATGCATAATTAAGGGGCATAACTCTGGAACGATAAAAGTCAGATACCTCAAAATAAAGCTTTTATTTATCAGTAGTTTATCAGTCTTAATGTAATTACAAAATATTAGTCAAATCGAATTTGAGAAATTTAAGACAATGTACTAGATCCCCCCAAAGAATATTACATACGTGTACATAATTAAAGGGACGTCAATTATATAAGATGGGTGCCACGTCTGATTATCATACTTTTTGGGAGGGGGTGCGGTGTCGGGCATACTTTTTTTAATGGACCCGGTTAATAAATACTACTATCCATTTACGGTCAAATCTGATTGAGGAAACTTTACATTTGTATTCATGTGTACTTATTTTAACGAAAACATACCCGTCGTGAGATTCGTGGACATAAATACACAGCGAAAAAAAATCAAAAATATAGTAGGGGCAAATAACTTTAATAAAGAAGACTTTCAAAATTAAAATAACAAATTTGTACAAAATGTATATGGAATTTTGAATACAAATGTAGTAACGAAGACACATCCATGCTGTCTTTTTGTTCCTATATATATATATATAATAATACAAACCTTTATAACTAATTTATCAATGACTCTTATATCTGTCACATGTTTATTTTTCATGAACTCCTCCCTCAGTTTCTGTCTGAAATCGTCTTCAGTAAGCATGAGATCATATTCTTTCACTGAAAAGAATAGAAAACAAAAAAATGATGGGACTGGTACAATGTGAAGAGATATTCAATGTGAATCCAATGAAATTTTGTTCCACCAAACTGATTATTGATACATGTATGATGTATTGCAATTGTAAAAGAACACATCAAGATAAACAAACATAAATTATAAGAAGCTGAAGAGCAGTTGCTCTTATGATCACATAAAAAATAATAATACTGTAAGAGGTGTGGTTCCACAGCTAAAAATATAGGTTTAAGACCACATATTACTTGTGTTAGGAGCACATTTAATCCATTTCCTTGGGATTAGGGTTATGGTGTTTACTGCCAATTTCAACAATATTTCAGTTATATCGTGGCAGTCAGTTTTATTGGTGAAGGAAACCAGATTACCAGAAGATTTCCTTGTATAATTTTAGGTAAAAATTAGTTTTAAATAAATAAAAACCAGATAGCTCAAATACTGTGCTATTTTCAAGTAAATAAATGTTTGAAAAATATGAAGGAATATTCAAGAATGGACAATCCTGAGACACAACCAAGACTGGGCACAGAACAATCAACACAACACAGAACTAAAAAGATGAGCACCACAGACTCCATCAAAAACCAGGGATGAACGTGGTTGTGAAGGGTAAGCAATTCCTGTTTCCACAGTCACTTGAATTCCTTTCAATATAAAAGAGAAAAAAAACAGTCCAAAACCAAACAAAATATATTCCTATTCCTACATGTATATAATCCTATTATTATATACAATGTAGGTACATGTAGATGTATATATATTTTTATCTTGTACTGCTTTTCCCCCTCATTTATATTAATAGAAATTCAAATGACTGTGTTGTTTCTTATAAGATATCCACCATATTACTCATAGTTACTCAAATTCAGTATAAAAAAAATCTTGTGGTTGAAATGGGAACAAAATTTCCAGACAAAAACGACTGTTCGATTAAAAAAAGTAATCCGGCGGTGAACATTCTAATTTTTGAAAAGACAAATATCAAGTGGGAATTGAACCATACATGGTTTGGCATGGTTTTCGAAATAATAAAGATTAAACAAACACCCAATATTTTTTCCCAATTAAGTCAATTAAGACCTTACAAGTTGATGCGGCCTTATGACAGATGCGGCCTTACGCAAATCCGGCCTTATATCAAATGGATGTTCCGGCCGTGAGATATATTTAGTATACGCTATTATAAACAACTACACTAATATATTTTTGTGACTATGATTTTAGGGAAATGAATAATTAAAAAATAAAAGTTGTATTTAAATTTAAAATATTATTTAAATATTCATGGATATGATGAATCAAATAATGTATTCAGATTATTAGCATAAATATTCATGACATATTGGAACTTGTAGTGTTTTCACAAGATTTACTCGTAACTGAATATGAAAAGCCATAATAAATCGTTATTATTTAAAAAAAAAAATTAATTAGTAATTTTAGGTAATAATGACGGAAATCATTTCCATTGAAGTTGATGATTAGAAAAACAATTCAGGTTGATATACCAAGCTGTCAACAAGCGAAATTCCTTAGATGTTCTCTTGCAATTAATTAGCATTTGTTTAATAGTCGTATAATTGCACTGGCAGTATGATTATAAGGGTTACCAAAAAGTAAAAGGAAGCCATACTATAAATTACT
Organism: Bathymodiolus septemdierum; assembly: GCA_963383655.1. NCBI lineage: Eukaryota > Metazoa > Mollusca > Bivalvia > Mytilida > Modiolidae > Bathymodiolus > Bathymodiolus septemdierum. The sequence continues at coordinate 50,845,740 of OY726522.1, read as the reverse complement.
CAAAAAGTACTCCAATTCTTTTGATGATACCACACTAATATATAAACAAGCACATTTTGGTGATGGCCCTACTATTTTCAAAACTATCAACTATGTCGTTTCCTTGTATTGTGTATGAGCAGAATGTCCATCCAAAGCAGCATTCTTTTAGAGTGTGACAGTTGTTTCCAATGGCAACACAGACTATGTAATACTGGTATGTAAAATATATTTTTTTTATTAATATTTACAATATAAATACGTGCTTGGTTAGTTTTTCTATTGTCCCGTTTGTAAAGACAAACCGACTTCTTGGTATCTAAATCTGCGGTGTATACATTTACATCGTTTAATACTTACGTAAAGCTTGACATTGATAAGAATATTATGACACTACGTCAGATATTGCTACCATTAAATGTAACAGTCAAAAGACGCCAAGGACGTTCACTACAGTGGTCCGTGTATCAACAGACTGTATAAACAAATAATGACGTCGAGGGTAGGTGTCAATTTTTTTGAATTTTTCATACTGATAACTAGAATATCAGATAAAACAAGACTACTCATGAAATGTACATTAGACAATAATTTATACAATACATGATACTAGTATATGTTCGAGAAGTCAAAAGAGTAAATATACATGTATGAGACAATTAGGTAACAATACATGAAGCTATTATAGGTCGAAATGTTGATTAATAGAGATATCCAAAGATAATGTTGATTAATAGAGATATCCAAAGATAATGTTGATTAATAGAGATATCCAAAGATAATGTTGATTAATAGAGATATCCAAAGATAATGTTGATTAATAGAGATATCTAAAGATAATGTTGATTAATAGAGATATCTAAAGATAATGTTGATTAATAGAGATATCTAAAGATAATGTTGATTAATAGAGATATCTAAAGATAATGTTGATTAGATATCTAAAGTCAATATATACACAATACAATATACTCGTGTCTGTACTATGTTTGATCTATAGAAAATGTTTATTAATAGAGATACAAATATAAACAAGATATGATTATAATCTAACGATTATGGAGTCTCCCAAACTGGCCACTGACAACAGGTTTAAAAAATAAATCAAAAGCTACCCTTGAAATAAAACAATGTTGAATTTGTGCGGTACTGTGGTGGCCATTTTGAAAATGGCAACCGGTAGAAATTTTTCAATGTTGGGAATCAATTCGGGACATCATTATCTACCCACATATCAAATTTTGATGATATCGAACAATTTTGAATTTTTGCGGTATTGTGGTGGTCATTTTGAAAATGGCGACCGGTAGAAATTTTTCAATGTTGGGAATCAATTCGGGACATCATTATCTACCCACATATCAAATTTTGATGATATCGGACAATTTTGAAATTTTGCGGTATTGTGGTGGCCATTTTGAAAATGGCGACCGGTAGAAATTTTTCAATGTCGGGAATCAATTCGGGACATCAAAATCTACCCACATATGAAATATCTTTGAAATCGGACAATGTTGAATTTGTGCGGTATTGTGGTGGCCATTTTGAAAATGGCGACCGGTAGAAATTTTTCAATGTTGGGAATCAATTCGGGATATCATTATCTACCCACATATCAAATTTTGATGATATCGGACAATGTTGAATTTTTGCGGTATTGTGGTGGCCATTTTGAAAATGGCAACCAGTAGAAATTTTTCGATGTCAGGAATCAATTCGGGACATCATAATCTACCCACATACGAAATGGCGTTGAAATCGGGCAATGTTGAATTTGTGTGGTATTGTGGTGGCCATTTTGAAAATCGCGATCGGTAGAAATTTTTTAATGTTGGGAATCAATTCGGGACATCATTATCTACCCACATATCAAATTTTGATGATATCGGAAAATTTTGAATTTTTGCGGTATTGTGGTGGCCATTTTGAAAATGGCGACCGGTAGAAATTGTTCAATGTCGGGAATCAATTCGGGACATCATTATCTACCCACATATAAAATTTTGATGATATCGGACAATGTTGAATTTTTGCGGTATTGTGGTGGTCATTTTGAAAATGGCGACCGGTAGAAATTTTTCAATGTTGGGAATCAATTCGGGACATCATTATCTACCCACATATCAAATTTTAATGATATCGGAAAATTTTGAATTTTTGCGGTATTGTGGTGGCCATTTTGAAAATGGCGACCGGTAGAAATTTTTCAAGGTCGGGAATCAATTCGGGACATCATTATCTACCCACATATAAAATTTGGATGATATCGGACAATGTTGAATTTTTGCGGTATTGTGGTGGTCATTTTGAAAATGGCGACCGGTAGAAATTTTTCAATGTCGGGAATCAATTCGGGACATCATTATCTACCCACATATAAAATTTTGATGATATCGGACAATGTTGAATTTTTACCACCCATTTTTTATGCGTGTTTTGGCAGCCATTTTGAAAATGGCAGACATCTCGAAAATGCAGAATTGCTCCTTTAATGGTGACCTATCACTATGTCAAATTTTATGTCTCTATCATTATCTATTTAGAAGTTATCAACATTAATGTATGAAATTTCAACTTTCCCATAGGATTCTATAGTAACCCCCACCCCCTTTGAACCCCTCAAAATATGACTTTGACCTCCTTTACCACAAAGCTTTAGGACCAACTAGAAACATATATCTATAACTCCACCAAGTTTCATGAAATTCTGTCCAGTAGTTCCCGAGATCTGCCGTGGAACAGTTCATGGTCCACAGAAAGAAAGAGAAGAATAATAAGAATAATAATAATAATAATAATAATAAGAAACGGAGCAAAAACAATAAGTCTCCAAACATTGTTTGGGAGACTTAATAAGATTCAATAATTATATTTTATAGGTTGGCACAGAAGGTTCAACGGAAAGGCTGGCCGCGCTCAATTGCAGTTCTACCGACTGGTACCACTACTACACATGAAGGCCGCTACAGTTAAGTTGACATACCGCCTTATTTCTGAGCAACAAGTGACCCCTACCAGCGAGAAACATATGCAAAACTTAACAACGCCTGACAACACTTTGGACCAGATATGACAACAACGAGATCCGCACCTCAGATTTCTTTAAGCACATCAGCAACCTCTACGCTCCTTCCATTCCTGCTCCAAATCATGAAGAGGTAGACACAGATACCAATTCCGACTCCGATTAGGGTGTTAATGACATACATGTACATTTTTGCAGTATTTGTTTGGTGCTTAGTGACTTAGTGCCGTAATTGCAATGACTATTCTTGTCTATTACACATATCTTTGCTTGTCTTTATATTTCTATTTTTTTTTTAAAGTTTTTAACAAACAATAAATATCTCTCTTTGCATTATTATTGTGATTTATAGTGCTTTTTCTTTGTAGGAAAAAATAGGGCTTGCTAGATAGATTGATTTGAGTGTAGTACATTTTTGTATTATTTGTTTAGTGATTAGTGACTTAGCAGTCCATAGATTTACCCCAAAACACATCATAAATAAAACGACAATATGAAATCAGCGGACAGATGAAAAAAATATGCATTTGTGGACATTTGTTTTAGTTCTAGAAATACGAGAAAAGTAAATTGAAGAGTTATTTCAAGGAATGCCAGACAACTCTGCCCGTAAGCGAGGACAAGTCAGCCCGTATGCCAAGACAACTCGGACCGTATTATTGTTTTATAATATTGTTCAATATTTATATGTGTATTATATAATTATTTATTTATTTATTTAAAAGACAATTATTATCTTTTAGTGAAAAAGAATTATTTATTCAATGATAATATTACTTGTGACCAAAAATGTGATTAGAACGTGATTTTGTTCTCATAACATGGTCTATTACATATCATTTACAGGAATAAAATTAATATCAAAAATTAAAAATAAATAATTTAAGAAAAAACTATTTAGAGCTTATAAATTATGAAATTTCATTTAAGCATTATGTATTATTTTTTGTTTGTATAAGCTTCATGGTTGTTGGAAAAGTTGCAAATGGTTGTCGTTAAACAAAACATCAATAAAAAAAAAATTATATCTTAAAGATGACAATATGTAATATCAAGGCATATCAAGTTGTCTTTGATAAATATAAAAATTTTAAAAATTTAACAACAAACAACAATGCTGAGTCCATCAACAACATCATGAAACTGGATGCCAACTGGAAGCCACACAGCACACAAGCACTGATAAATCTTTTGGCAGACATTATCAAACTCCAGCAACTGGACCTCCAGCGTGCGCTGTACAAGTGGAAATTATACTGTTTGGTTTGAACAAAAAATTTTGCATCTGGGAAGTCATCTTTCCTGCCAAGACACCAGAGGACCAAAATAAATATTTTGTTAAGTTCCTGAACTCAAGCAGCGTTTATGTAACATCAACCGATGGAACCTATTCAGTCATCAACAAAGCCGCTGGGGTTGCGAAGAAACCAGGGCAAAGGAAGCGACCAGTCAATGCAAAGACATCCAAAAGACACTAAATGAAAAAAAATCTTTGTTATAATTTTGTTATTTTGTTTCAAATGAACAATAAAATAATAAGTAATGTATACATTTTTCTGTTTTTATTAATTTAAGAAGAAAAGATTTTACAACATATAACAATAATCAAGAGCAACAAAATGATAAATAAATACATTTAAAACATATAAAGTAAACTATTCCGGATATATGCTTGATCCTACAGGAAGAAATAACAAGCTGAGTTATCGTCCTTTGATTAACTCTTCAGTATTTTTGATTAATAATGAATAAATACACATACAAACATAAATTTCACGTTTGTTCATTATTTCTATGTTTATTTAAATGTTTGTGTAAGATTCAATTCGTTTTTGTGGTGTTTTTGGGTAAATCTACACACCCGTGCCGTAATTGCAATGACTATTCTTGTGTATTACACATATCTTTCATTCTTTGCTTGTCTTTATATATATATTTTTTTAAGTTTTAATTGTATGTTATATAAGCAATCCCGCCTCAACGATAAGCTGTCTTCGGAACTCCTCGTAACAGATAAATAAGTAAACAATGACTACCTGCCCGGGACAAAAAAAAACATGCTATATGGCACCTGATAGACAAATTAATTAATTAATTATTTACTCAAATCATCACAATGTCGTTTTATCGTATGTATCGTATATATCCATAGATACACATCATTCTTAACTGAGGCCGTATCAACTAAGGCCGCGTTTGTTTAAGGCCGGATCATCTCGAAAGCAATTAAGACTAGAGAGTAGAGTTGAACCGACAAGGGGCGATAATACACTCTTGTTTGTGTTTATGCATGGATAGTAACATACCTGGATATAATCTCTTTGAGATTTGTTTCTCGTAGTCACTTTTTGCTTTGTATCCTCCACGGATACAAATAAAAACACCAAAAATAGCTACGAGAACCAAATCTCAACGTCGAGATCATAGACTCGTTCTAACCGTCAAAGGCGTCATAGATCATAACAAACCTGTATATGGTATCTGTCTATACCAAGCTTTGTAAAGATTAAGTACTCGACGCTTTGCTTGAGCTTTATCAGTCGATAATAATGGTCTGACACTCTTAACGCCTTGTTTTAACGTTTGATGTGCAACCTTGGATGCCATGACCTCTTCACCGCGGGTTACCTGCCCTTGGCCACCTTAAACATTTGACCAATTCCGGGCTGAATTTCCGAATCTTAAAAAATCAACTGTTCTCGACACCATTTTTTCAACTGACTTTTTACAACTGTCACAATGAAGTAAAGTAAAGTAACTTTTATTTAATGTCACAAAATAGTGACAAAAATGACCCCAAATATAATAAATTCCTTTTAACGACCATTTTAACTAGCTTGTCATATCTGTTTCAACTGTACAAACTAACTACAAGAAAATCTTGAATTAATATGAAATACTACTTCTATAATGTTCAATGTCGGAAAGCGAGCTTTCTGGCGAGTTCAATTTGAATCAACAGATTATCAGTGATTTCAATCCCGATGAAGGGGCGTAAAAAGTTAAATCATTTCAAGTGGGGGGAGGGGGTAATAGGACAACTTGATTTTGTGGAACTTCAAAGCAAATCATACAGTGCAATATTCATGACAAACCCGGGACATTACGACAAACGGTGCGGAATGGCACAAGACTTTTCTGAGGGGGGTTCTGCGTTTCCTGACTAAGCGCGTTAGGCAGCGGACTGTGCGAGTTGCAAATATATGATCACATGTCACAAAATGGGCACGAGAGAAAACATTGAAGTCGTAAGTGTGTTAATAACTACTTTCACGGAACACCCTCAATATATAATATCTTAGGTCTTTATATCTATTCACCACACATCTTCCAATTACTTCAAAAATGCTTACACAAACTCGGAAAAAAACGAAAAAAAAACAAGCCAAAGGTCGTCGTGTTTGACTTGTTTTTCTTTGACACAAAACGTACCCAAGAACTGAAATAACATACAACATAAATGTCAATTTATAAATAGGGTGATGTATTAGAAAATGGGGTTTTATCATTAGGGATTGGCACGTCCACCGGACTTTCCGTGTTCACTGCGCCTGGCTTGACTTATTTGCACTGGACTAATGGGGTTCATTTGGCAACGGACTAATGGGGTTTATTATATTATTTAGTAGAACTTAAACAGTGCATGAATTGATCATTGAGTGGACTGCAGAGGCGTAGCTCTGGAGGTAAAGGTATAAAAACAAAATTTGACCTTAACCTGTCTATTGTGATCAAAACATTGTGTAAGTACACATCACAAATTTGACATTTTTTTTTCAATTATTAGACACAATTCTGCAACCATAAAGGGAATAATAACCAATGTTTAGCTTGACATGTGTGTTATGTTAAAAACATTGTCATAACAACTTAGAAATGATTGGCTTAATGGGAACTCAAGTTGTTGGGTGGAAACCGACAAATTTCTATTTTTCAAGAAATCAAGGATAACAACTCCGTACAGGATCAAGTCCAATACTACACCAAAATCCGTCTGCTATGGTCTTCGACCATGTGTATAAATTTCTTAGAGAAAACTCAAGTTGATAAACATTAGAAACTTGAGAAATTAGTGGTATTCTGCAAACTGAGGGAATTACTCCAGAACAGAAGAGTGATCAGAAAAACTATGTTTATGACACCAACGAACTATTTGAAAATATATTTGGCTTGTCATGTACAAAATGAGTCTTTTATGAAAAGAAAGTTGTGATGTTCATCAATTCCACCAATAACAATCACTACTCATCTTTGTGTGGCAAACACAAGATGGCTACAACTTGGGAACAAGTCTTATAACTTAATGTCATAAATATTATCTTCTCACAAATAACCTGATTAGTAGGTATCTCACAATTTGTTTGAATATATATGCCATATAGTCGATAGAGCTGAAATGAGGTTATTTTTTCACAATTGTAGATCTAATTATTATCATAAAGAGAGAGAGAGGGGGGTGGCAATTTACCAGTTCAACAATGCTACATGATTAGGCTGTCCAAACCAGTACCATAATTTCAATTGGAATCAGTCATTTTTTCTCTTGTGTTTTCAAGTTTGATGTTTATCTGAGGAGGGGGGAGGGTTATTATATTGTTGACCACTACAGTTCAACCCCCTTTTTTTTAACATTAATTCAAGTATGTATTATCCATTACTCCTATTATCAAACTGGCTGGATTCATATTTTGTTCAGTATAATTCATTTTCTATTTTTTTTCATGTCTTTTTAAACATTTAAATTGCATTATTTTATCCTTGTATTTATGCTGTTGGTCGATTGACATTCAGCGGCAAATATTTCATCATGCACATTCACCACAAGAACAATTCAAAATCATATAAATATTATACAGAAATGTGGGAGGAATGAGACAAGCCAACCAGGACGACTTATGACTGCCACCGTAAAAGCATAGTTAGGTAAAGATGAAGAATTTAAATCTTTTGTAGCGGATACAATGTGCTTATTTTTTCCCAAATCTACAAAACAGGTTTTTATTATACAAGGAGTGCTGCACTCTCCCACTCTCCAAACACAGTAACCTCTTATTATTCACGTTCAGGCATTCTGTAATATAACCCAACAACCTCAATCAAGAGGGCATCCTTTACCTCCGTCCTGTGGATGTGTTATACAGATTTGTGGGTGGCGCCCTTGGAAATGTCACTAGTGCCCAGTTAAACTGCTGGCTCTTCGAATCACACCAATATATGTATTCTTTCATTCAGAATTTACAATAGAAGTAATGTAATTTAAAAAATTGAATTGAAATATTTTTTGTTAAAATATTACTATTTTAGAGAAAAGTAACAAAATTGTAACTTTAAAACTAAAGCATTGATGATCAATACAAGTTTCTTCTGTGATTTGTTCAGTTCATACTTCATCAGTACTATTTTAACATTTTTCATTATTTACTTTCAAACCTTTGTTTCGCCACTTAGATTAAGGAACACTCGGATGCTAAGTTTATTACAGGGGTTAAGAATTTGGTGTTAAATGCCACTTTCAACAATATCAGTTACATTGGGGTGGTCAGTCTTAATGGTGGTAGGAACCGGACGGACTACCTGGAGAAAAACACCAACCTGCTGCAAGTCACTAACAACTTTTATCACATATTGTTGTATCCAGTACATCTCGCCCGAGCAGGGATTCAAACTTATATCAAAGCGTATTACATGTTTTGAGGAATCAAAATAATGCTTACATGTCTGACAGGCTCATCATTTTGACTGTTTCAAAAGTAAGAGTGAGTGAATGATTGTTGTTTAACGAAAAGAGAACAATTTTTCAGCTATATTGTGGAGAGAAAAAGTTGTATTTCGATGATGTCTGCTTCGTACTAGATCAATATGATGAGCTGAATTTTTATAGTGCTATAACACTGAAACAAGTCTCCTGGGTAGACATACCAATTGATCGGACACATTATCCTGATTGATAGCTAAACCGTCTTTGCTCTTACTTCTTAATGCTGCAAGCTTAGCAGAGAAAGACCAAATACCAATTTTACTGTTTTGCTTGACCCGACTCAGCTCGAATTCAGATCTACCACACTCGAGGTGAGTATGCAAAGGCGTACACTACTGATGTGGTTGTTTCAAAACTATATGTAGAATATTTGTTTGTTTGATGGTGTTTAAACGCCACAATATCAAAATTTTATCATGGTGGTCAGTTTTATTGGTGGAGGAAACCAGAGGACCCGGAGAAAACCATTGACCTGTCGCAAGTCACTGACAAACTTTCTCACATAATGTTGCACACCTCGCCCTGATCTAATCGAACTCACAACATCAGTGGTGATAGGCACTGATTGCATAGGTAGTTCTACTTCTAACTACCATACGATCACGGCCGCGACGGCCCCCTATATGTAAAATAAACATGAATGCTGAATAGAAACTGTTGAGAAAATTTGTCAAAACTGTCCTCTCCTTAAATATGACAGTCTTTCTAAGTACCGGTATGGTATTTCTAAAATGGAACCAAATAAAACAACTCTCACAATCCATACCTGTCGGCACATTATGTCCAATCATAAAAAATATTAAAGTACTTTCCAAGACAAGTTCTTGTCAGTTTTCTAACATTTTTTTTAAAATATATAGATGAACAAAAACATAAAGTGATATTAAAATTCTTTAATCAGGTATTGTAAATATTGAGTGTTGTGAATTTAAAATAAAGACGTGATATTCTACACAATGGAACAACAATCAGTTTCAATCATGTACTACTTAATAATCCACCATTTAACATCTGACTTTATAAAAAAAACATTTTAGGAAATTAGCAAATAATTTAAGCTTTCAATTTTGACCAATATACATGCAAAATTCTGACCCCGAGTTTCTTTTTAAGGTTATTTTGAAATAATAAAATTCCCACACGTTTCAATTTGATCAGTTTCCATAACTTTGCAATATGGCCCTCCTTGAAATAATATTTTATATAAAAAGCTTTTTTCATTTTTTTCATACAACACTTCAATAGTCAAATTCACATCACGCTCAAAAAGAATCATATATCAGTCAAAATTTCCGACAATATTAAAAAAAAAAGTCACTTAAACCACAATTCTTTGCTGACACATAAAATTTAAATTGTGAAATTAACAAATATAAATCCTATTGAAAGGTACATCAAAGTTACAATGAACATGATATGGCTTTTAACAATGATGAATCAATCCAACAGTCACAATGATAATTGACAGTCTCAAACATAGCACATGATCATATTAAAAATGTCAACAATATCAGGTCCTTCCGTAAAAATCTTCTTAAGAATTTTCTACCTGTACTGGTTGTCTGAAATACAAACAAAATTGAAATTAAATATTGGGTATTTTTGATGAAAATATTCAAACATGTACTCACATGCAATATTTTCGATTCTAACAAGACAAAACAAGTTTTGTGGTGTTTTTTTAATATCCATAAATACTTAATTCAGTCATGATCATATGGTAGATGGATTTACAACTACCTAAGCAATCAGTGCCTATCACCACTAAAGTTCATGGTAAGGTGTACTCGTTACAACATTATGTGATAAAGTTTGCCAGTGACTTGTGACAGGTTGGTGGTTTTCCCCCGGGTACTCTGGTTTCCTCCATCAATAAAACTGACCTCTAAGATATAACTGAAATATTGTTGAAAGTGGCATTAAACACCATAAACCAACCATATATCATTGACATTTTTTTATGTTAATTATTAATGTTCATTTCCCCCTTTTTCTGGTGCTTATTTTTTTCAATCAAGTAGGACTTCATTTTTGACAAAATTTTAGTCAGTGTCAAGGTGCATGACTTACATTTGTACTTTACTTTTAATAACATATATGTACATTACTTCGGTTCCATCATTTGAATGGAACTCTGACACGTCCATTGATCATACAGTAGTATTTTTATATTGACATTTAATTTTTAAGAAAATTGTACCATAATTGTGCACTCTGATGACTTAAAACCTGCCATTACAAATTTAAACAGTAGATATTTTAATGAAATGTAGGTATGATTTCAAACAATAATGTCTAAAAATGAAAATAAAATGAGTACCCATGCATGACTTAATTTTCTCTTTCTGAATAAGGTTACAATTTAATAAATACATATTGGCTAGATCAAACTTTTTGTTATTACAAAACAGCCCCAATCAAAATGGTTCCTCAAAGATGTCTAGTTTCATTATGGTTTATCATAAATATGATTTGTATCAACTTTATATAACAAAGTTTTTCTGTTTTCATATTCCTCTTCTTTCTAGTTTTTTTTATAAACCTACCCATCAACTACAGGAGGTGCTGCTGTCAATGGAGAATGTGATCCATTCCTGGTTTCCTCTTTTACACTTTTACTTCCAGAGCGTGATCTACTTCTTGATCTTTTGCTTCTTTTGCGTTTGTGAGATCTTGACCTGGACCTTCTAGATCTACTTCGCGACCTGCTTCTCGATCTCCTTGATCTTGACCTTGACCTCCTTAAAACACGAACAAGACATTATGACATTATGAGTGCACATAAAAAAAAACAAATAAACTAAAAACTACATAAACAGTAAGTGAGGGAGTGATTGTTGTATAATGCCAATTCAGCAATTTTTCAGCTATATCATGGCAAGAACAATTTTCAATGAGGTGATGATGAGGTCTGCTTTGTACTAGACCAACACTCTGAATTGGATTTTTATAGTGCTAACTTACTGAAACAACAGTCTGTGGATAGACATGTCATTCAACTCGGACACATTATCCTGATTCCGAGACATCCGGTCTTTGCTCTTCTCATTAATGTTGCATGCTTAGCGGAGAAGCAACAAATACCAATTTTATAGTCTTTGGTTTGACCCGACCAGGGGTCGAACCCACAATCTACCACACTCGAGGCGAGCATGCTAACCACAACGCCACTGATGCGGTTCCCACATAAACATTAATTTCAACTGTTTTAATGTAATAATTTCCCTTCATATTTCAAAGCTGAAAATTGCTTGAACAGGCAAGTTATATATTGTTACTTTTAATCTAATATGTAACGTAGACTTTTTTCCCATTTGATTACAACAAATGGTGTTTACATATTTATATTACAAGTCCTTTCATATGATCAAAAGTAAAAATTATAATTAGAAATTAACATTTTTCAGTAATACTTCAGTAAATTTTCTGACAATTTTTTAAGGCAATTGCTTCAGGGTAATCATATGGTAAGTTGGTAACAATGTCATTCTCTAACCTGTGCTTCTTCCTGTGTCTGTCTCTGGATCTAGATCTTGATGAATGTCTCGTCTTCTTCTTTCTAGACCGTGACCTTGACCTGTGAAATATTTCATTCAATGTATAAACAAAACAATGTCGTAAAGACAGGATATCCAGACCCAACATATTTTAAAATGAGCAGTTTTGATAGTACAGCTGCCTTTTAGTTAACAGTTTATTAACACTATTACACTGTCTGTAAGAAACGATTATCCATCCCCAAAACTATACCGTAATTAGTCTAATTTAATAATAAAAACAAGTTAGTCTATAGATATATCAAATAAAGGTTTCAATCTTTAGTAAATTTTTATGAGTGAGTCCATCATTGCTGCTACACATCAAGTGAGCAATTTTCAGCTATATCATGCAAGAACAATGGTGAGTTGATACTAGACCAACATGACAAGTTGGATTTTCCTATTGCTGGCCAACTGAAACAACAGTCCAAAGACAGACACGTTGATCTGCGCGACACATTATCAGGACTCATAGCCAACCAGTCTTTCCTCTTATTCCTTATTTACGGTATATGTGCTTTGAAGAGAAGCAGCAAATAAGTCTTTGATTTGACTAGATATTGGCTCAACATGTAATCTACTGTGAGCATGCCAACCATTAAAACATCTGTCAGCTTAGGGTTACGATCTGCCTCTCATTCTCTTCACCTGTGGCAGAATTAGCCGGATTTTTGTGGTCACGCAATGAAGGTATTATTTGAATGAAGACAGCAATGGCTGCAACCAATCAGAAATTGTGTAAAAAAACATGTCTTTTGAATACATACCTCCTATCTCTACTTCTTGAGCGCCTTCGTCTGTCTCGACTGTCAGCCCGGCTCCTACTTCTACTTCTACTAGGGCTTCTCTTTCGTCGTTCTTCTTCCTCTCTTTCTTTTTCTTCACGTTTCAATTTTTGCTCTTCCCTTTCTTTTTCTCTTTGTGCCCTCCTATCTGCCACACTTTTCTGAAAGATGTAAAAATACATCAACTAATATCCTGATATCACTAATTACAAATAAAAAATTCATTTCATAGAATTTTATCAGTACATCTTGCATAGTGAAACAGGGGCTGTAGTGGACATAGATCAGTGCCTTTCATTGATCAGTGACTGATAAAAGTTGTAAATTTGATTTCCATTTGTGATGAGGTGTATTCCATTCAAGTTTATGTGTGATATTTTGTATAAGAATTGTGTTAGGGTCAGTGTTTTCTTCTCCCCAGGTACTCTAATATCCTCCATCAATAAAACAGATGATCAAAATATAATTGAAATATCATTGAAAGTGGTGCTAAACACTAATAACTATCACCATGCATTGTGAAACATAATTGCAAACTAAGAAATATAACTAATGATTTTTTACCCTTAGTTCCTCCAATTTTTCTCTGATAGTGATAAATCCTAGATGTAGTTTTCCACCGAAGTGATCTGCCAGACGTCTGTCGTTGTCATGGATACCAAGGTATGCAGAACATACTTCACATACCCTTAATTTTTGTTGTTGATAACTTGATGCAGGCATTGAATTTCTAAACTCAGTCTGAAATGTTAAATATGCATTTTTTTAACAAGTGAAAACAAAACAAGGGCAATGCAAAGCATGGCATATCTCCTCGCCTACAAATTTGACCCGGTGACCTTGAAAATCAATAGGGTTCCAGATCCTCTTAAGGACTAAGTGTGTACCATGTTTGGTCAAAATCCATTGAAGGATGTTGATTCTAGAGTGTTCACAAGGATGTTACGGAGGGACGGACGGTAGCGTTACTATATCCCTTCGCAACTTCGTTGGCGAGGGGATAATAAACTAACCATGAAGAACCCATAATCAACACATATCAACTTACTACCAATGTTTAAAACTATGTTGAAGTCTCACCGCCCAATTAGAACAAGTGTATTCTGAACAAAATGTTAAACCTGATGGTGAGCAATTAAGACAAATTTTGCTATAATTTGAAAATTATTCCCTGTTTTCTTGTTATATTGCTAATTATTTTTAATTCTACGATATCTAAACTGTACAAAAATCAGTTACGAATCAGACTCAGTAAAACATACACAATACCTTAACTTGTGTTTGGAGTGACACTCAGTATATTTGATTAACATTGTAAAGCACCTATATACTATTACATACCTCTGCAAGAGCTTTCTTTCTCTTTAATTCTTCAATCTGCTCCATATATTTCATTGATTCTTCCACTTCACCCTGTGCACCTAACAATTCTGCCTTGGCAAGATGAGTTCCCATCTGTTCTCCAAGTTGGTGAATTATTTCAGCCTAAAACATCAAGATATAGAAATATATTAATACATGCACAACTATATTAAATTTGAATATCTACATGAGCTTCATCCAATAAAAACAGCTCCCTCTCCAGTTATATTTTCAAATAAACCAGTGCATTTCTTTTTATCCTGCAATCAGTACATTTGCTGTACAAATATGCTATACGAATAAATTTTTCGTACTATACGAATAAACTTTCCTGGTACCCTGTAGCTATGTACAGCGGAGGGTGCAGACAAGTATGAAACTGGTACTAATGTAACACGGACCACGAAGAAGACACCCTTGACAACATTTATGAAAGGCGAGGAATGACACTTGTTTCCGACTTTTTTGACATTGCAGGATAAACACAATATACGTACATTGTCGTTAAATATAAAATTCATTTGTACCCGCTGCGAAACAGGCCTGAAAAGCTCGCTATTCTGCCTGTTTCTAAAGCTCGTACAAATAAATTTTATATTTACCGACAATGTACGTATATTGTATATTTAATTACTATCCGTTATTTTCGTCAGCTTATCAAGACAGCGAGATAAATATACAATGATCTATTATACCAGGGCTCACCACACTAGGCGAAAATAAGGTGACTTGCAGTGTTTTCACTACACATTTGGGGAGATTTTAAAATTATAGGCGGAGAGAAAATTCGGCCAAGAGTCAGAAGGCCCCCAGTGGTTTCAGTGTAAAGCCTTGGTAGGGGTTTTTCAGAGAAGTATACAGGATTTTCAGGATCTTCTTGACCATTGAACAATTTTTCATTGAGAATGATTTCTCAAGATTAACAACCATCAGTCATTTTCCATTGTTATTTCTGAGAAAGAAGTCACATGGTTCTGCCATTTTTCAGGTCAAAGATAAATGTACAAGTTTGGTAGGCAGTTAGTAGAAATAAATTTGATCATTCAGAAAAGAAATATGGACTTCCCCTATGATTATGTATCATTAAAAATATAGATTATATCAACATTCAGATTCTTTGCAGTTTTTGAATAATTAAAATAGCATCACAGCTTATATTATTACAGAGCTCCCGATAAGCTGCATATTTGCATTTTTTACGCTATAAAAACGCATGTATTATCAGATCAGAGTGTACACATTACGCATACATATTGCTATGTAAGCAAACTTTCCAAATTCGGAGCGTACTTGTACACTGTTAACGATAATACAGTCGTGTACATTAACAATACATTTTTGTCTTTGAGAAATTCCCCGTAATTACTTCCCTTTCTTTATACTTTTCGAAGTAGAGAGCGTATATATCCGAGGGGTACCGAATGTTTGCTTTTCTAAGCATCGATGTCACAAGAGATCTGATTGGATGTTTACGATAAATCATCCAATCGCGGTCAATATTACAAATAAATGCGGTGCTCCTTATAAGGAGTGGTTTACGTAATAAGTAAGAATTAAAACAAAAGTAAATTTGGGATTATTGTTCGTTGAAAAGGAGCAAGAACATATTTTTCTAAGCTTCTATTGTATTTTAATGTAGTACTTATGCAAATAGCTTGTCAGGGTGTGGTGTCAGTTATATAAAGTAAACACAGAACAAAATATTTACAACATTTTATTAATAAACATGACACAATCATGTCAAATTAAACAGAGATATACATTTCACTTGCATCCTGCATTTATTGAATAACACTTGTGTCAAACATAATTTTAAAAGTGTACATGTAAACAATCTTTTCTGAAGTAGAGGTACAGTACAACAGTGCAAAGGAAATATGCAAATACCCATCATTTTCAAAAGTAGGGGGTAATTACCCTTTGGACTTGAAAATTATCTGGAGCTCTGTTATTATATCAAATGCACATTTAAAGAATGTTAATTTGCTAGCCCTTTATTGTAATTTATCTCTTAAGATTTTGAAATGAAGTATGCATTTAACTTTTTTTAATAACAGAAAAGAACTTTCAAAGGCAAGTAATATTCAAGAATCTGATTGTTAATTATCTAATCAATACAAAATGAAGAATACAAGTTGTCAAAGACTGGTACATTTCAATAAACTTTTATTTTGTTGAAAATATACAATCACAAATGACCAAACCCCCATTAAATATTTTAAGGGAGAACTCGAGCATGTGCTTCAGAAGGGGATCGACAGTTCCTTATATTCATAGCCATAAGACATCTGCATATAGTCTATAGCTTAACAGACTAGATACTTTTTCATGTTAATGAATATACATGAATATCCCATGTCCTCAAACAGAAAATCAAAATAATTTCAGACAGGGGACTCTTGAAAATGACTAGGGACATCGAATATTTGCAATATCATTCGTGATATTTGAGTCGGAACTTTAAAAGAAATGTGGCATCTTACACCCCAACTGGCACAGTTACCGAAATGAACATTTGAATTTACTAGTCCGAATCAAATTCCTGCGATTTATTTTATATAGTTATAAATAAAAACTGAAAATATTTAGTGGTCTGAACAATTAAACTAAGTTTTACTGGTCTTTGGCAGGAGAACCGGTGTTCATCGTATTCAGTAGTCCAAAATTGACTTCTCCCGCTTCGTCGATATTATCAATGTCATTCGGACCAAAGCTAGTCGGTCTCAAATCTTCCGTTGGAATGATTAAATTTTTATTTATTATTCCTACTGTGAATCGTAATGTTTAAACATAAAGAAATAATTAATTCTTCAATTCTTCAGCCTTCGGTCATTGCATATATTTATCCTCTGAAGTAAACGAAATTAGATAAAAACTGGAAGTAATTGAAATATTATAAATGGGACGAGAATTTGAGGCAGACAGAAAAAAATTGGGCATCGACTCGTTTCTTTGTCACAACAGCGCTTTTTCATACACGAAATTAAGGTCAAATCGTAACCAAGCTCATACACTAAGCTTTGTTTTCAATTCCCGAAATATCATGATTATATAATCCCATGTTCACTTCGAGAGTATATGCCGGCAAATTAAAAACTTACAGAATTAAAATAGAAAAGACAACTTGATTTATTTTTGAACATTTAACCCATGCTTGGAAAATTCAGACGGGGATTTTATAGCAATAGCTGGTGAGATGCGCCCGTTCCCGGCTTCAAATGAAAACACTGGACTTGTATTCTTTATCAGGGAACTTCAGGACAAATAAAAAGGAAAATATGGGGAGAATTCTATAAAGCTATGGTTATTTTAATGCAGCTTTCCTGCAACAGCACGTCCCCTAGCTTTTCGCAAAACAAATGTGCTGCTCTAGGGTTTTAAAAAGATGCAAAAAGCTTGGAATAGAATGTTGAATGTTACATTTCAGTAACACAAGAGCTTTGTATATATGCAAAAAAAAAAAAGTATGATTATTGGTGAAAAAAAACAGTTTTCTTAAAACTGGAAAGTTGACTAAACTTTGTCTGGATTGTTGCAATATATATTTATGGTCTCCTTGGTTATTAAACCACCACATAGACCTGCATCATACATAAAAGGTTGATTTCTGTCTTTTGTAAATGCAGAAACAACTTTCTTCAGCTTTGTTTTTTGTTTGTTTTACTATATTAATCACATTTACCTTAGTATTAGCCTCTTCACTAAGTTCTTCCTGTGTTTCTTTTAGTCTTCTCTTGGCCAGCTCTGTTTTCCTGTCACAATCCTGGATAAAGCTCTGTAGATGCTCCATTGCCTTATAACAAAAAAATGCATGTACTTCATAAATTCACATATTTCAAAATCTTTAAAAAAGCTCTGCTTCAATAAGCAATATATTCTCTTTTATCATTTATTTTACCTATAAACTCAACATAATTAAATTTAGTTAATATGCAATGTACTTTAATGGCTACATGCGAAAATATTTTTTTTATAGCACTCGTTACCTTCGTTCCAAAAACACCTTTGGTGAAATAATAAGTCAAAGACTTTGTAATCTAGCAAGAGGGAGCAGTGAATTTCCGACTGCATTTTGGGGGCGAATATCGGCTCCAGTCCCAATGTGAAAAAGGCTCTTTTTTCCCAATTTCATGGGGGGGAAATTCCCAATAGCATGGTGACAAAATTATTAGCAAAAATCGTTAATGAAAGCTTTTTCAAATAGTCAAACATTTTCACGTTTATGACCTGGTTACTGTTTGCTTTGATTATACCGTCTTTTTGTGTCTATTAAATGCACTGGTGCATAGAACGCATGCACCCCCTTTCCTCCCCAAAAAATCTGGGGAAAATTCTAGTTCCTATCTACAAAACGCATGGAGATTCAGTAAAACATTCACGACAGAAAATCTTGTTCAAACGGCAAAATACTGCTTACCACAGATCATGTATTTGTTAATCCATGTATTTTTGATAAATTTTAGACAGGGAAATGTTAAATTAGTTTTGTTAAAAGAGCTTAAACCGATTATTCTACATTTTGCAAGTGAAAATTAGCTGTTTTGTGAAAGCAGGAAGTTTATCGGTAATGTTTAATTTGAAAACAAGTTCAAAACGACAATGAAAATGATACGGATGGAGCAGTTGATTAATTTTTTTGTCGTTCTTCACACGAATTATGGTTGTTTTAAATAATAAATATGTAGATATGTTTAATCTTTAATCAGTAAATTCATCAAATAATGAATCGTTCATGTGATCAAAGATAGGCAAGCTTGGGTCAAGCTTAAAATAGGATGTAATAGTACGATCGATTCAAATAAAGAGAAAACAATACAAAAGTAATAACATTAATTAAGACCTGATCAAAGAGAATATAATTTCTTTTGAAGTGTACTCATATTGTACCAATGCTACCATATATTATAAAATATTGACAGGGTGTCCCAGTATGTTCAATTATCTTTTCACACCTTGTTATACAATATACGGTCCTTGACCTTGTCAACTTCTGTAAAAATCGATAATTCAAACAAAGGTTCAATACCCAAAGACAGGTAATTTCACCCCAGGTGATAGCAAACATTTGACAATTATTCCTGCATTTATATGCCGGTATGGACAATTAGTTCCGAACAACAACACCAATGCACAAGTATGATTATTGACAAACATCGAGAATATTTACATACCTTTCAAAAAGGCAATGAACAAGCAATAAATATATTTTTTATACAATTTTATTTTAAATAACACACATATAATGAACACAATTAATGTTATTTGAACATTAATTCATCGATCATTGGGAATATTGCCATCCGTGAACTCGAAGCTATGCTACAGGCAACTCTCTATGTGACTTGAAAAAAAAGTGTCTGAGACTTGCTCTTATGCATAAAACGCACCCCACCTACAAATTATCATTTTAAAGCATAAGACCGCATTCTATACGTACCAAAAAACGGTAGGTCCAGCAGAAACTGATATAGTGTAGGACCTATTGTCCTGCAGTCATAATTTTTTTTCCAAAACTCTGATTGAGTTATATTTAAACAATTTCTGATACTTAACATATTGGAAAACCAGAAAATGTAAAATATTTTAAAGAACAATATTTATACTTTTCTTCGTTTGCATCTATTAAATCTAGATAATCAAATACTTTTTACTTTATATAATGTGATAAGATGATGTTAAATTTGAATGAGACAATGATCAAACTAGTCCGAGGTTCCTCTGCCGTCCGATGGATTTTTGTTCGACTTGTTGGAGCTGTGGGACGTCAGAGCGCTCTCCACAAGGAAAACAGCGGATTTGCCGCTCAACTCTGGGTCGGCACATTTCCACGTTTCGTGGCTATCAGATTTTATTTTCTATCCGAAACTCTTATATGAATCGCTTCACCAATCATTTTTCTATTCATTCATAACCATCTTACCCTCAGAAAGTGGTGTTACACTCGAGTACAACACGATTTTCACATAGACCCTATCATTTCGCCATCTCAGTTTCACTTTCAAATATTTGTCACATGACTTCGAGAAAACTACGATTACCGTAATGTATCATGGGAGATGATTTGCATATATGATCTTACCTTGTCCAAAATGAGAGGAGGAGAGCGTAACACATGCTCTTTCCGAAGACCGTGGGTAACACTGCCATTGAATCTTTTCTTTCCAACACATTTTGTATTATTTCCTTCTGCTCTGATTTGAGCTGTAGATGGAACTGCTTGTCCAGCAGAATACGCTTTACATCGTCTTCCATGTGATTTGTATGTTGTTTACGTATGCAAATAATTTGGCGCGCTGCATTAAGTAGCTCACATCATGCAATACGTTGCTGTCATCATTCAGTTAGTATCGCGAGATCACGTTTGTAGGTTCGAAAGTGAAACTGAGATGGCAAAACGATAGGGTCTATGTTGGAGCGGCAAATTCGCTGTTTTCTTTATGGAGAGCGCTCTGACGTCCCACGGCTCCAGCAAGTCGAACAAAAAGCCGTCGGATGGCAGAGGAATCTTGGACTATGATGAAACATGCTATAACTAGACCATCTTATTAGGCTGGATTTTTATGTTAGCTCACTGAAACAACAGTTTGCAAATAGAGTAAACATGTCTCTCTACTCCGACACACTGGCTTGATTGAAGGGTTAGGCTTTTAGTGTTTAATGTCACTTTCAATAATATTTCAGTTATATCGTGGCTATCAGTTTTATTGGTGGAAGAAACCGGAGTACCCAGGGAAAACAACCGAACTGTAGCAAGTCACTGAAAAACTTTATCACACAATGTTGTATGAAATGCACCTCGCCATGAGCAGGATTCAATCTAACAACTTTATTGGTGATATGCACTGCTTGCATAGATAGTTATAAATCCTATAACCATACGATCACTACCACGACTGCCCCAGCTTGATTCAATGATGCCTACTTAGAAGAGAAGCCGCAAATACTAATTTGATAGTTTTTGGTTTTACCCATACAGGGATTATACCCACGTTCTTACACAATACATGTCGTCAAGCATGTTCTGAATTAAATTCTAAATTACAGAAGACACTTACATCAATATCATAATAATAATCTTTCTTCCTAGAAGCTTGTTCATAATCTGCCCTCAGTGCTAGATCGTGTATTTTAGGACATTCACCCAAATCCATTCTCTGAAACGATACATAAACAATGTCATTTATTTGCAAAAGACATTGTCATTAAATCCAATCATGCTATTGTACATATGTAAAGTAACATAATCTACATGTTTGAATGTCATATTTTTTAATATTAATACTTCTTGTTAATCAACAAAACGAAATACAGTTTTATGATGAACAAATTAACATTTTCTTTTGTTATTAGCCAGATTTAAACATTTTCCCCCCCAAAATTTAATAATATTTTTACATTCATTTAAAAAAAATTAAATATGAATAAGCAAAAAAAAATTGCATACAAGTGCAGCTGTAATTTCGTGTCAGACAAAGACAACAAATGAATGAATTCATTAGTTTCAATGTTCGTTTAATACAGTAATATTATTCAACACGACCAACAGAAAGTATACATGTATAATAATGCAACTTGAAAAAAGTATATCTAGAATCTAGAATGCATTGACATCTGACCTTAACTTAATATTGACCCCCATAATAATGAATTATTCACAACAATATCACATTTCAGGGCTCACCACACATAGTAAAAACAGGGCGAAGTGAGGGAAAATCTGGGAGACTTCCGAAAATCGATCAAATTTTCAACGTTTCTTTCCCCCACTACCGCATGTTCCCCTACCTTTCACAAAACGAACGTGCTGCACAATGATCTTAAAAGGATGCAATTAACGAGTTTGGAATAAAATATTGAACATCAAACCCTGTATGGGTCAGATTTCAAGAACATGGGAGCTCATTTTATGTGAATAATGAAGGAAAAGTATGATTATTGGTTAAAAAAATACTGACTAAAACTTCGCTTTTTGACAGAAATTGGACGATTTCATTGAAACCAAGGCGAAAAAGTCGCCCACTTCGCCTGATTTGGTGAGCCCTGCATTTCATAGACAATCAAACAGAAAAACATCATAGGGAAACTTTACTACTAAAACAGCAGGGATCACCAAACCAGACGAAGTGGGCGACTTTCAAGTCAGTATTTTTTTTAACCATTAATCATACTTTTCCTTCAATATTCACATAAAATGAGCTCCCATGTTCTTGAAATCTGACTCATACAGGGTTTGATGTTCAATATTTTATTCCAAACTCGTTAATTGCATCCTTTTAAGATCTTTGTGCAGCACGTTCGTTTTGTGAAAGGTAGGGAAACATGCGGGGGAAAGAAACGTTAAAATTTGGATTGATTTTCGATCACTTCGCCCTTAAGTCAACTGAGAGAGAAGTCAAGTCGCCCTGTTCTTACTATGTGTGGTGAGCCCTGAAACAGAATACACTGAAATGTACATTTTCAGACCACAAAAATATAATTCCTAGATGCCCACTCCATTTAAGAACAAAATTAAATATCATTACAAAAATTTCTAAAAAATTTATATTCTATTTTTTTACACTATTGAAAAAAAGCCACCAACATTTCCAAAACATAATTCTCAAAAAAAATAATCTTTGAATTAAACAAGTGTAACATTTTATTATGTTTCTTTTACAGAAATGTACGTACCCATTTCCATGTCAATTTCATTACACAAAAATAACTTACCGTGCTAGAAAGAATATCATGTGGACAGCAGCTAAGCAGGAAACTCTTACATACCCGAGGATCATCAAACTTCACTTTGTACTTGCTTTTTTCTCCTAGAAATTATATTATTCAACAAATACATTAAAAATTGTCGAAACGCTATATACAAGACCCTGATATAGTAACCCTTTTATTAGATTTGTAATAACAGTTGGCACAAGATCTATTTTTTTCTGGTATTGTCATGGAATAAGTTATGATTTTACTACCAGTCTTGTGTACCACATGCCTATGGCTTGAAAAATAACATAAAATTTGTACTTTGTTCTTTGAATCCATTAAATCCTTCAAATGCCTCTTTGACTATGCAAGTCGAATACTTAATCTTTTTCTTGCCACTGAAATTTTTCATTATGCCAACTGTTTCAAATCTTAAGTCTGTTAATACTTACATACAGGTTGCAAATGATGGCAGTTCGAAATAATTTCAATAGATAAAACTTGTACATTGTATACTGATACATCTTTTTTAAACATGCATCTATACTAAAATTTAGCTAATCAGTAATCTTTTATTTGATACAATAATCAGTTGGTAAATTATTAGAAGAAACACAACATTTCATTTGATTTTTTTTAAACTCTTGATACCGTCATAAAATGAAAATATTTTGCAACTTGTATACACATAATACATATAACTGATATCAAAAGATTTGGCTTATCAGATGCATAGACAGTCCATATTTAAGAAAAACAATATGAAATTATTGATAAAATTAACATTCTGTTTTTCCTTACTTTGTGCTTGCATATAGAAATACTTCAATGGATGATATACTGCAGAGTTTTTGAATTTTTTTTATGACTGAGGACAATAGGTCCTACACTATATCAGTTTCTGCTGGACCTACTAGTTTTCTGCCGGACCTAAACACTTTCTGAAAGCATGTAATTTTTATTCCATACCAATCTAACGTACATGTATTGGGCATATACATAAGTGTTATTAAGATGTAACATTTTATTTCATTCAATACATTTAATTCAAATAAATTCTCTTTCAATTTCATGTTCCGCCTCCATAGCTAATTTTTTTAGATTTCCCGTTTCCCCTCGTTTACCATACTTTGTACATATTGTACATGTCATGACATTTTCATCACGGTCATATTTTAACCAGAGACGACCTTCGCACCATTTTGCGTTGAAAATCCATTCAGGTCTTTTCACCTTTTCATATTTAAATCTTTTTTCTGCATTTGTTGCACTGTCACTTGTGCCGGCCTTTTTAATCCAGGACGAGTACCCTTTATAAATTTGATGGGCCATGAGGCACAACATTTCTTTGAAGCTGGTAGGACATACATGTAAGATATTAAGATACAAATTGTCATCGGTACATTCGTTCCGCGAAAAATACAGTAGCAGAGAAAATAAACATTCTAAATCATTGCCGATAAATTAAACAAATCTAAATTCAAAACGGGTAAAAGGTTTTGATGATACTGAAGTCAATAAACAATCTGTTACAAAAATAGAATCCTTTTTTTTTTAGAAATCGACGTCATCGCCTTTAAACAATTTCCATTGGTCGGAACTAGTTTTAAGTTCTATATTTGGTAACTGTCGCCAATCACGAGATTGTACGCGATATTCTTTATAGGGATTCCCCTAATCCCACCAATCAACGATAATGTTACAGAACGACTGCGAATAACTTTGTTTACCGAATTTGCTATTTATGAAACCTGGACAAATACGACCATTATATTTAGAACCAAGGTTGCATAAGCAATCTGTTAAACAAGAAATCAATAACCACGGTACATGTTTGGTAAAGCCATTACATACAAAACAACATCAAAATGTTTGGCGGACAATAGGACCGCCAAGTACGAGGCTTCTGCCCCCTTCGGTCCGACGAATTTCAAAAACTCTGATACTGTACATGAGATTACTTCACTATTACATATTTTTAAAATATACAAGTGCACAAAAACTTCAAAATTCAAAAGCATACTATTCAGACCTGCTTTGATATTTCAAACCAAATCTTTTGATTTTTAAACAATTTATTCATTTTTTCATACATAAAAGTCATGTTTTGTACATTACATATTGATACACACTGTGTTCCTGTGTTCTGTCAGTGTCATGCTTTTCTTAGTTTACTACCTTCCTTTCACCTGCAAAGGTAAATATTACCTCAAAGCTGCCAACATGCTCATTAAATCATAAAATTCAATATTCATAATATTTAAATACACAAAATCTTATAAATTTGTAAATATACTTATCTGAAATATATATTGTAACCATAAAATATTTTACCTGTTCATATTTATTCTCTTGTTTACTTTACTTTACCTGATTTTTTTTTGCCTTTTTACAAATTGAACATTGCTATTTTATGAGAATGAAAACATTAATATAATACAATAAACAAAATTAAAAATAAAATTTCTCTGCAATGAAAGCTATTTAATTTCAACTCACGGCTTGGACTTCATCACCTTAAAACCCTTGGCAATTTTGACTGGATTACACCTGACCACATGAAAGGGGTCCCTTGAAAAATAGGGATGCAAATTATTAAAACCCAAGTATTCAAAACATTTCAATGTGTAACTGTTATGATGATTTTAACATGGTAAAGATGCTATGCAAGTTATAGAAAAAAAACTAAATACAATATTTTTGATAATGTATTTGAAACAAACAAAATTAAACTACTTTTCAAAGAATGAACACAAACTAATATATTCTATCTTAAATTTTAATTAAAACAATAATCAATTTTAACTAAAACAGGCACTGTATACAATAATTATCCTATTTTACAGTTACACATTAAAAACTTCCTGAAAACAAAGAAATGACACTGTAAGCAAACCAGTAAAGCATTCAAACACAAGTTTTAATTTACTCAGAAGCAAATACACTGAAGAGTTTTACGAGCAACATGAATGCAAGTTGCCTAACAATCATTTTTCTTCCGTTTTTAGCTCTATTTCCAACACATGAATTTTGTTTTTGTTCAGTATGGAGAAGCATGAGTGATGATATGTTTCAATGGTTCATATTCAAATTGTGAGTTAAAATGTTTTATTTTCTGGTTTTGTTTGCCATATTGCAGGCTTTCAAGCTCAACAAGTTTTTACATTTCTTATCATAATCAGTTAAGACAGAAAGACTTAAGATAGAAATATAAATAGCACATATTAATTTGTAATTACAATGTACAGATTACAAAACTCAATGTACCTGGATTTTTTATTGTCTTGATTATCTCCCTTCACCACACAAAGGTCAAGGACGCAAACAAAAACTTCCTCGTTAGGAAATGTATTTTTTCCCACACCAAGAAGCAAGTTTGTAGAATACGAAACCGTACTTAATAAATCAATTTCACATTGATAATACATAAAAGACATTTTAAACAACGCAAGCATAATATTACTAATATTTCGAGACAAAATGGATGTCGTGTCCACTTTCACATATTTTAGCGATTTTGTGGACTCAATTATTCAATTGATCATTAACCTACCATCTCTCGAGGTACCCATCAACTCATCCAACATAGCCCTCATTTGTTCTTGGGCAGACATTGTTGGTTTTAAATGTATTTTAACTAATTATTCAGGAAAGTCTCAACAATAAATTCATGGCGTCAACACGTCAAGCCTAATCAGAGACACCTAGCGGACAAATGCTATAATAATGTTCGAACATCCCGAACTCACTGTGAGAGGCTAAACATGATATAATTTGTTCAAATTATTGAACTTTTAATGAAATTGAAAATGAAACTCATTTCCTCACCAAATGTGGAAAATATACTAATGATAGAGAAAATTTGTGTACCGCAATAATTAATAAATTTTCCAGTATTTTTTTTATCATTAAGTGTAAGAACTCAGTTATCCGTAACGATTTTACTATAAAAAAACTTTATTTTGATTCGGCAAATAATAAAAACAGTACAACATAAGCTCTACAGAGCTTTTTACCGAATATACATTAACAATAAAACAACACAAGTCACATGCAAAGTTACAAACTAAAATAAGCTAAGACATACAGGTAAAAAAAAGGAGGACTGTGTATAGATCTGAACAAGAACCCACGTGACAAGCGCCTCTTTGGATTCTTATTCAAGATCCACACGCAGATGCACCAGCATAAAACAGCAGTTAAAAAAGAAGCAGCAGTTAAAAGATAATACTGAATACTTAAAACTGGCACCAACATAATCAGTAAAAGCAGCACTGTCTAACTAAAAAATCAAAGAATAAACAATTTTCAAGCCAAACTAAAAAAAATTGCAAAGCAAACAAATAATAAAAAATAAAATAAAAAATTTATATAAGCAAACCAGAAGCAAAATTATAATCATCTACATGCAGAACAGCGACATTTGGACCCATTCCAGGACTGCAAAAGACTCTTGAATTGAGAAAAGCTATTTTCAGTCCTGAAATGATCTGGGAGGCTGTTCCACAATGTAGGTGCAGCAAATTTGAATAGCAGCAAATCTGAAAGATTTTTACCGTACCACGTGGATTTGATCTGTGGTATTTCCAAAATGTTGTTGTATCTGAAAGAATATTTAGAGTTTTTCATATGGACAAGTTCATGAAGACAGACAGGTGCAAGTTTATTAATTATGTTATATGTTTCCAAAGTCATGGTTCTCATTCTTCTAATCTGCAAGGAAGACACCTTAGCTTTTTGTAGTAATTCCTCATAAGAACTATTATAGTCTTCATATACAAAACGTAAACTTATTTTATTGTTAAAAAAACAATGTAATAACAAATTGATATAACACTAGTATAAACTTATAAAGTGTTCTCTTCTCCTCTCAAACAAACATGAATAGTATATTACATGCATGAATATGAAAGAAAACTATCTAAAAATTGACATGGCAGAATCGTAAAAATGGACCTGAGAACCATATATATTTTTTGCTTGGTCGTTGTCGTCAAAACGAATAAGAAAAATCTACATGAATCTGAAATTTTATGAACTAACATGAAAAGTCTTGCATTTTTGTTTGTTTCCATGTCAATGTTGAAAAAATATACCCTATGGATGTATGCGTCATTCTCTATCTAGAGTTGTCGTTAACAGGAACGACAACTCTGGATAGAGAATGCCCTATGAGTAGATATAGCTTCATACAACTATTCGCATAATTTGACACTGAAGTCGGGTTGAGAACGAAAATTTACGACAAAAGAGATGATTTCAGTTTTTTCCATTATCAACTATCCACCTATATATGTAGCAACATTCCACCAGCATATGCATATGGTATATGTAAAAGTTTATTGATTGTTGATTGTTGTTGCTTAAAGCCAACTCATCAATTTTCCAGCTATATAATGACCAGTGCCGGATTTAGATAAAGAGAGGCCCTAGGCTAATCCACTTGTGAGGCCCCTCCAAATTCCCCACCTTCACGACTGAAGGAACATGGAAGTGTGCTTAATGAACCTCAATAAAGGCAAAGATGATGACGGGTGCTTAAACTTCTGCAATATTCTGAAATGGAGTGCAACTGTGTAAGGAAAACTACTGAAGGATTGTTTAGAAAGTACAGTACGTTATGACAGCATACGTGTGAAAGTCCAATAACAGTATTGAAAATATTATACACCTTGACCGGAGGCCCCCTAAATTTTGAGGCCCTAGGCTTCAGTCTATCGAGCCTTTAGGTAAATCCGGCACTGATCATGACGAAGTTAATTTTCAATGAGATGATGATGAGGTCCGCTTTGTACTAGACCAACACGCTTAGTTGGATTTGTATAGTGCTAGCTCACCGAAACAACAGTCCGTGGATAAACATGTCACACTACTCGGACATATTATCATGATTACGAGCATACCAGTCTTTGCTCTTTCTCTTTAATGCTGCGTGCTTAGCGGAGAAGCAACAAATACAATTTTTTTAGTATGGTGATGATCAGATCTATACTATATGTTCATGTCGGTCCAATAATTGTACATGTTCTCCATTCCAAGACGTGAAAATGACTAAGATTTGATATACATTTAATACTATATTTAATACTAAATAAAATTCACCTAACTGAATTACAGTTAATTCATGAATACACTTATTGAGCTCTCGAGAAATATAAGCCAATGATCAGAAATGTGTTTAACCTATAGAGCCTGAATAATCAGGTCTATTTGAATCGTCAGTAACTTTAACGCAACACTATATTCAGTTTTCAAATACAACACTTGTATGTAGTCTCCGGGGTATATTTCTTGTCAGGAAGATGACAAAATTATTAATAGATTATATATTATGCTCTCTAAGGCAAGTATGCGACCTGAAAATATTGTACAATTTTGTAAAAGAAATAAACGGTGATATTATAAGCGGAGATAAATTGTGACGTAGATCACATTCACTGCACATATGATATGTTCCTCGTTAAAACACTACTGTGAATGTTCAGTCTACGAATAAGAGCTGAGAAAAGCCATATACAAAAAACAAATGCTACGATCGAAATTTGAGAAATACAAAACGAATAAAACCGGGGAAGCATACAGAAAACAAAGAAATCTTGTTACCAAAATAAAAATAAAATTTATTAACACATATTTTCAAGAAAAATGTACTGGTGGACAAAAATCTAAACATTTTTACACCACAGTCAAACCATTTCTAACAAAAAAATCTACAGGTAGTCAACAGAAAATTGTACTAGTAGAAAATGATAAGATTGTGAACAACACTAAAGATATATGTGATACCTTTAACACCTTATTTGTAAATGTTGCAAATGACATTGGCAAAGATGTTATTTTTGATGGAAATAGTCACCCTAGTATATTGAAAATTAAGAACAATACACAACATAATACACTGTTTGATTTTAAACCTACAGATGTTGACATCGTAAACAAACTGGTTAACAAAATAAACATCAAGAAAGATACTGGTGTAGATAAGATCTCATCTAAACTTGTACATGCTGGTGCACCTGTACTTAACAAGCATATAACAACACTTGTTATAAATAACACTATCAAAACCAGTGTTTTTCCAACCAGGTTAAAAGAAGCTCAGGTTGTTCCTCTACATAAAAAGAATAACCCTTTAGACAAAAAGAACTACCGGCCAGTTAGCATTTTACCCACAATTTCTAAAGTTTATGAAATGGTTTTAACTTTGCTTAGACTCCTTGAAGATTGGAAAACAGCTCTAGATAAAAATCAGTATGTGGCAGCAATTCTTATGGATCTTTCGAAGGCTTTTGACTGTCTGCCACATGACATTCTTCTTTGTAAGCTGTCTGCATACGGCCTATCTCCAAAATCTGTGGAATGACTTAGAAATTATTTAACTGGTCGTAAACAACAAATCAAACTTCAGGGAGATCTCAGCAGTTGGGCTGATATACAGAAAAGGATACCTCAAGGCTCTATACTTGAACTCTTGTTATTTAATATTTTTATTAACGACATCTTTTATTTTATTGAATATGGTACATTGTATAATTATGCTGATGATAACATCTTGTCTTATGTAAATGATAATTATGAGAAATTAATTGATATACTTGAAAAAGAAAGCTCAGTATTGATAGACTGGTTCAAATTCAATTGTATGCAGGCTAATTCAGATAAGTTTCAAGCCATTGTAGTTGGCAATAAGACACATGCCAAGACACCAGTATTTAAAATAGAGTCAGCTGAAATTACTTGTGATGAAGTTGTAAAATTACTAGGAATAGATATTGATTAACAACTTAATTTCAATTATCATATTAAAAAATATATGTCGTAAAGCTTCTCAACAGTTGAATGTTTTAAAGCGCATTGGCTGTTTTCTTTCAAAATTAAATAAATTAACAATTTTTCATACTTTCATTTTGTCTAATTTTAATTTTTGTCCTTTGGCGTGGCATTTTTGCAATAAAAGTAATACCTCTAAATTAGAAAAAATCCAGGAGAGGGCTTTACGATTTATATACGAGGACTATGAGAGCACATATGATGAGTTATTAGAAAAAACTAAAGTTCCATCTCTGAAAGTTAGAAGAATGCGTACCATGGCTATTGAATGTTTTAAGATTTTAAACAAACTTTCACCATCTTGTTTACATGATTTAGTTGCTTTTAAAGATTGTAAATATAATTTTAGATATTCTAATATTGTAGATATATCTAGGGTACGAACATCTACCCACGGTAAGACTAGTTTTAAATATGCAGCAGCTGTTTTATGGAATGACCTACCTAATGATTTTAGAAAAAATTCCAATTTTATTCAGTTTAAGAATATTTTAAAATCTTGGAATGGAAATGTATGTAAATGTTCAGTTTGTGTTGACTTTTAAATTTGTTTAAATTTCTACCATCTAGGTCATATCCAGTTTTTATTTATTGTGCTTATAAAAATTTTATGCTTTGCTCATAATATCAGCTTTTAGTTGTTCATAATTTGCTATATTAGCTCTTAGTATGCTTAGCTTATAACATCAGCTTTTAATCTGCTTTTTTGCTTATCTTGTAACTGTTAGTATTTTACATGTAGTGCTAACTTAGTCTTGTATTTTAGTTGTATGTTGCATGCTTGTTATTTGTTATTTATTCTGTGTCTGTGTATGTCGGTTAAAAGCTCAACAGAGCTTATGTTGTATGTTGTTTTAACCATGCAGACTCTAAATAAAGCGTATTTATTTATTTATTTATTTATAAAAACAATAAAGGTTTACATTTATCCACAGGCGCTCGTAGCACGGACCACCCCCCTTTTTTCTAACTTTCTGTTTACAAATTTATTTTCAATAAAATTTCTTTATTTCTTTATTATTTCATCTCTTTTTCCTTATTTTAACTTGTTCGTGTCAATATTCATACAATCTTATGTTAACATCAAATTGCATGTGTCGATCCTATATAGATACTAATAATTAGCCTGTGCATTTATCTAAATCGAACTTGTTGAAAGTGGCGTTAAACACTATAAGCATAAGCCTAGCCAAGTTCTAGAACCTATAGCTTCAGAGCTTTACATTAACCACAGACTCTCAACTACCAGTAGCCTATAATCGCTCACTTAGTTTTCAATTTGACTAACTATGTCTTAAAAGAAAAGGTCGGAACATATGTTAATCACATTAAATTCAAATTTCAGCTGATTCCTCCCGAAATAATAACCATTTTTGTCATTTAAAGATATTTCTATAGTTAGTAACTGCTGTCATCTTGGATTATAAGGTAATGCTGTCGGGCACAGTTCTAAAAAAAAATTTTAATTCAATTTTTTAAATCACGCATTTTGACTTGAAATAAAGCATTAGCTGTTAATTTAAGAAGTCGTTCATCTTTGATGGAGGGCAGTGGTATCAGAGACAATTTTGTAAGTGAATCACACAAAGAGTATCCCAGCCCATTCTATTGATTAGTCGCAAGATATGCTGAAATGCTCTTTGTTCTGCAGTGACAGTTTCAATTTGAGTTGAGCTACGCGATGGCAAACTCTCATGTGGCCTTTGGTCATGTGAAATAAAAATCCTTTCCTCAATACTGACATTTTCCAAACTTTCATGAATGATAATTGGAAGTCTTTTACAAAGTTTACGCTGTTAGTTAATCATTTATTATAACATGGGATCATACGGGAAAATGTTTTTAAAATATTTTTCTCCGAACCCGATGTATCGTTTGAAAAAAACCCAGAAGTGTTCTTTGGATGACCCGCTACAATGTATGAGAATGTCTTTAACAATTGTTATATCTGAACATAGAATCTAAGAGGAATTCTAATATGACGTGCTGTTTTGGCTTTGTAAACAAAAGGGTATAAAAATCCCCGATTTATTATGACTTACACGCGCTGATGATCATGACGTATTTAGTTGTTCTATTATACCTTTTTGTGGGTAACATTATCTGCGCAAATCTAAAAAAATAAATAAAATAAAATAAAACTTTTACGCAAATAATGTTACCCGTATTAAAATCTCCAACAAACTTACCCCTTCCATACATTATTTCTTAATTCTATAGCTAACATAACCTCCTTCTTTCGCTTTGTTAATAAATGAGCGAGTTATCCATTCGGTATAATCTCATTAGCACATGCGCCGGTGAATGTGACTGACTTTTCCATTGGCAGCATAAATTGTGTGCGACATTTTCCGCAAACGTAAATATAAATTACCGTCTTCCAATCAAAGTATACTACCATATTTGTACTCTTAGACATATCAGAATGGAAATAAATCATGGAAGCCAGAATGTGTTTTGAGTTTTAACATGGATTGGCGGATATTAGTAAATTTTATCCATCGCTTCTGGCTCGGGATAAAATACTAATATCCGCAAAAACACATTCTGGATTCCATGATTTATTTCTTAATCAAATCCCAGTTTATAATACATTTCTCTGACGGCACACTACTGCACTATTATTCGAACAGTGGATTATTTTTAAGAATCTACAGTTTATTCCTTTTTTTTGTACTTTATGAACTTTAACCTTTTACTGTTTTAGGCTTAAAAACTTAATATACATATTTTGGGACTTTCGGGTATCGAACCATTGTTGGGTTTTACTAAGTATACTTTGACTTTCAAAACTTCCATCTATAAACCACTCGGCTACGGTGACAACTTTGTTAAAAAAAAATATCAACAATTTGTTTAAAAAAAGCAATTGATCAATATATGCAAGACACGATACAAGTATTTCAGATCTGGCATAATTCATGTTCAGAACTGACGAGTATGTGAACTTTCAAAATGTATTCTCGCAATACAAAAACAACTAACCGCAATTAATAACAAATCAGACATACCACATGTGAACATTTGGGACACTTGAAAGACCTTGAAATATCTAAATATAAACGATTCTTTTCCATGTTTTCACTTGAAAGACCTTGAAATATCTATATGAACGAGAATCGAAAGCACGAATGCCGATAAAATTTTGTTGTTTAATTTTTGTTAATTGTGGCTTATTTAGCTTTCTGAACATTAAAAATGTAAAAATATAAAATGAAAACACTGTTGCAGATACAGGTACTTGTGGACAGGACACATCATCCCCCCTTTTTACATCCTACCCCCATTTTTCATTTTTTTTTCTCTTCATTTCCATAGCTTAGAAATATGTAAAACAGCAATAATATGCCGTTTTCTGATTGCATAAGTCGACTGATATGTATATAGAGATGCCGTTTTCTGATTGCATCAGTCGACTGATATGAATATGCCTTTGCACTGTCGCTTGGTGCACTCTGTAATTGAGCAATAACATGATGACATATTTCCTCCAACTAGTTCTCCTGCTCTAAACACGAGGTGACACATCCGAATGAATAACAATAATAATAATAGATATAATAATTAACTATTTTTTTTATTTATATATAGTATGAGATATTAGTATTTAATATTATATATAATTATTTACTATATAATTGTGAGAAAATGCAATTATCAGATAGGGTGTGTCAGAAGCACCGTCCCTTGGTGTTTTTAGCAGGTTTACTACTTGTTAAGGAATATGCAACATATGTAAAGTTTCACACTGGATCTGAGTTATAGGGGACAAACCAGAACATGATCCACTAAATAATAATAATTATATTTATATTTTTAGAAATATAAAAACCTTATACTATGTCCTTTTTCTTTTGTGTGTATGTCTCATTTATCAATCATGAATGTTTGTATTGTTAATGATGTCTCATGTGGGCCCTATGATAAGGCAATAACATATATTCTATTCTATACATGCCGTTTTCTGATTGCATCAGTCGACTAATATGTACATAGACTGATGCAATCAGAAATATATGTATCAGTCGACTGATGCAATCAGAAATATACATATCAGTCGACTGATGCAATCAGAAAACGGCATCTCTATATACATATCAGTCAACTTATGCAATCAGAAAACGGCATATTATTGCTGTTTTACATATTTCTAAGCCATGGAAATGGAAAAAAAAAATGAAAAAAGGGGGAGTAGGGTGTAAAAAGGGGGGATGCTGTATCCTGTCCACAAGTACCTGTGGTTGCAGATGGAAATGTATTATGTAAGAGAATCTGCAGTTGGAGTGTATTCTCCATTACTTAAAAAGAAAAGTTTTCGTTGAAATTGATATAACAAGAGGATAGGAAACACTGTGTACAAACTGACCCGGCAAAAAATGTTTGGACTCGTGCATATCTAATTCCGGAACGAAACCGGACTGTAAGAAGGCAAGAAGAAGGTAAGAATTCTGTTTATTTATTTGTTTTTTGCATGAACTTGGGGGATATAAATGCTTTATTAACCATTTTCTGCTGTCAGATGAAACATTTTGGCTATGTCATCGTATATTAATTGAGAAATAAGCGATAATGTGGCGCAAAATGACGATCAGCTTGACCCCAACCCCGAATTTCGCTCAGTTTCTCTTTGAATTGCTCGCATTGAATGGAACGAATTGCATTGAAGGAACGATTGATTAATAAAGATGACAAGAATCGTCACGTTGTGCTTTTAATTATTGATATAAGTAAGCACGGGGCGAAAGAAATAGGTCATGTCAAAATAGCAGGACCAGGTTTCGTGAATGATGTCACAGCATGATGACCCGGTTTTGTTCCAAAAAAAATTACGAACAAACAGGAACCAAAGCCTTTATTTTCTCTGGAATAACATTGAAATTATGGCTTTTGTAACCATAATGTCCACTAAATGGATTCAGTTCAAGGTATTTAACTTTCAACATTAGTGAGCCGTGGTTTTCCGTCGAGTGTTTTATTACTTCTTCAAATAGGGCGAAAGTTGTTTTGCAGTAATAACAATGGTACGGATGATTTTCTCTAGAATGTTTTATTAAGTCATCGAATTGTGGAAATGTTGTATCACAGTATAAACAATGGTGGCTGTGGATTTCTGTTGCTCTGGTTCCTGTTTGTTCGTAAATTTTTTTTGAACAAAACCGGGTCATCATGCTGTAACATCATTCACGAAACCGGGTCCTGCCATTTTGACATGACCCATTTCTTTCGCCCCGTGCTTACTTATATCAATAATTAAAAGCACAAAGTGACGATTCTTGTCATCTTTATTAATCAATCGTTCCATTCAATGCGAGCAATTCAAAGAGAAACTGAGCGAAATTCGGGGTTGGGGTCAAGCTGATCGTAATTTTGCGCCACATTATCGCTTATTTCTCAATTAATATACGATGATATAGCCAAAATGTTTCATCTGACAGCAGAAAATGGTTAATAAAGCATTTATTTTCCCCCAGTTCATGCAAAAAAACCCAAATAAATAAACAGAATTTTTACCTTCTTCTTGCGTTCTTACAGTCCGGTTCCGTTCCGGAATTAGATATGAACGAGTCCAAACATTTTTTGCCGGGTCAGTTTGTACACAGTGGGTAAGGGTCTCAATTACTCGTTGGTTATCGACGATTTAAATGCTATATCAACTATAGTTCTATCGTATCTTTCACAATCTGTTCCATCGGTTAATAGGAAGATTTGAGTGCATTACTCTGAATATAAAAATAAGTTACGGAACAAATCCGAAACAGCGGTTTTCATATTAATTGACCCACGAGTGATGAGTGGAGTGTGATCAGCCCTGGAAACACACAGTAGAAACTATATAAATACATATTTCATACAGTCAGTGGGTTAGATTGATTTTAATTGATTTTTGGTGTTTTAACGCCACTTTCAGCAATATTTCAGCTATATCATGGCGACAGTTTTAGTGGTGGAAGAAGCCGGAGTATCGGGAGAGAACCACCGACCATGGGCAAGCAACTGGTAAACTTTATCACTTGCGGTTGCGAGTCGAGTGCACCCTTTTTGTAATTTACAAAGCCAGGCGCGAACCCACGCCGTATTGGTGATAGGCTTGTATGAGTTGCTAGGTAATCCAACTACCTAACTCATTGAGCCACCCGGGCCCTCAGTGGGTTAGAAAATAGTGTATTAGGAGACCTTTTTATTTTACATAAGACACTATTTTTCAACATTAACTGTATGGATTCTTTTACTGATATAATGTCAAGAGTAACTGTGACCTGTGTTACCAACGACTATAGTACAGTAAAACGAAATATAATCTGTTCGCAATCTTAACCAAAGTCATTTTAACAATACGGACCTATATATCGTTCTTCTAGTGGAAATTAACGATTTAAAATCTATTATGTGCACGAGTCTTGTTGGCCGAATGTCAATAATTATACAAGATTGTGTAAGTTAAAAAAAAAGCTATGACAGGATACCTAAACCATGGACTAGAGTGTACATATGATAAAATTATCTTGCCCTGACATTGAAGGACACGGAGTTATTAACAAATACAAACAAGAGTGTAGGTGATTTAAGGTCGAGGTTTCACTCAAGGACGTATTTTAGTATACATGTATTACCATTTTCTTTGTTACATGACAGATCTAGTCCATGGTCATATGTAGCTGAGATGAAATAAAACTAAATTTATATAAGTTCATTTTGTTTTGCATATTTAGACGGGGTAAAAAAGAAATATAGCAATATTCTTATTAATGTTATTTGTTTCCCTGTATAAGAGCGGATGATTTTGTTTCTGATTGCCAAAATATACCTACATTTTTTACTCGTTATTTATTCCATGTTTCATCCAGAAAACTTTACATTTCTTTCTTTATATTTACTCCAATTTACCGAGAACGTTGGTATATTTAAAAACTAAAAATCTAACTAACATCTATTGTTCCTTGTCGTTAAATGCATATTTATTGCATTAAATGCATACATTTTTATTTTAAATCCGAAAAGGAATGAAATTAGTAAGACGCTAACAATACGAATCGTCTTTGAATTTACTTCAATTAATATTAAGTTAGAAACCTATGTATGAATTTAATTCAAATGAATAAAACACATAAATTGAAATCTGTCATTACAAGTTCATTCTACACATTTTCAAAATTATTTGAGTGAATTACTCTTAAATCAAAATACGAAGTTAATTCATATTCAGGTTAAAGGAAGAAGAAGCCAGCCCAAAGCGTTTGTAAAAAAAAATCCTGAATAAAATGTAATATGAAATTAAATTGCAAAAGCAATTACAATATTAGACAGATGGACGGACGCTCGCCATTACCATATCCCCAGCTCTGTTTTGCTGTAAGGGACCAACAATGTTTGTTTCAAAAAGTTGTGGTACAAATATAATGAAGGAATGGAACATTTTCGATGTTTTTTTTTTATTTACTTGAAAGGATGACATATATTACCTTTGTTGTTGGTGTATCCACTTCACACATTATTGTGTGGTAAACTGGTCATTTATCTCTTGGCATATCTCCCCCTTTGTACTGGAAACTGTATCATGACTGACGATACAAAGATGTGCATGTTTTGTCAATATTTTGCTGCTATGATTATTATAGGAGTTATTGCAAACCCGTATGCACAAGTTCGTACCTCAAACACACAAGTCAGTAACTTCTGTGCACCAGTTGGAAACTTTTGCATTCCAGTCCGTTACTCGTGTGCACCAGTTGCAAGACTCGTGCGTACAAGTTCGTTACTCGA
Organism: Bathymodiolus septemdierum; assembly: GCA_963383655.1. Taxonomy (NCBI): domain Eukaryota; kingdom Metazoa; phylum Mollusca; class Bivalvia; order Mytilida; family Modiolidae; genus Bathymodiolus; species Bathymodiolus septemdierum. Next base: position 50,807,010 of record OY726522.1, on the reverse strand, counting down.
GCTCAGCAGTTAGTAACTCCAGTGCACCAACTGGAAACTTGAGCAAGCAAGTTCGTAATGGATGTTCGCTATAGTTCGTAAGCCCGAACGCACAAGTTAGTAACTCATGTGCTCAAGTTATAGTAACTCGTTAGCACAAGCTAGTGACTCATGTGCTCAAGTTATAATAACTCGTTAGCACAAGTTAGTAACTCATGTGCTCAAGCTATAGTAACTCATGTGCTCAAGCTATAATAACTCATGTGCTCAAGTTATAGTAACTCATGTGCTCAAGTTATAGTAACTCATGTACTCAAGTTATAGTAACTCGTTAGCACAAGTTAATAACTCATGTGCTCAAGCTATAGTAACTCATGTGCTCAAGTTATAGTAACTCATGTACTCAAGTTATAGTAACTCGTTAGCACAAGTTAGTAACTCATGTGCTCAAGCTATAGTAACTCATGTGCTCAAGTTATAGTAACTCATGTGCTCAAGTTATAGTAACTCATGTACTCAAGTTATAGTAACTCGTTAGCACAAGTTAGTAACTCATGTGCTCAAGCTATAGTAACTCATGTGCTCAAGCTATAATAACTCATGTGCTCAAGTTATAGTAACTCATGTGCTCAAGCTATAGTAACTCATGTACTCATGTGCTCAAGCTATAGTAACTCATGTGCTCAAGCTATAGTAACTCATGTGCTCAAGTTATAGTAACTCGTTAGCACAAGTAAGTAACTTCTGTACACCAATTGAAATATTTTGCACGTCAGTACATTACTCGTGTGCACAATATCGTATCTCATGTGCATAAATGGCAAAACTCGACTGCACAAATCCACTAATAGCGTGCACAAGTTTGTAACGCATGTGCGCAAGTTCGTAAGCCTGAACTCATAACTTCAGGTAATTCACGTGCACAAGTTGCAAAACTCAATCACACTAGTTCGTTACTTGAGCGTACATGCTAGTAACTCGGGTGCACCCGTTTGATATTCGTGAGCACAAGTAGTCGTAACCAATGTGCAAAAATTCGTTTACCAGAGTGCACGAGTTAGTAACAACAAACATCTAATTTTAATTAGATTGGACAAGAGGCAGTGCCGTCTTAACGTATGAGCATAGGACCCTCATGCTAATCTATTTATGTTGTGTACGGCATGTTTTCTAAATGTTTAAACACTGATTTTGTTGGAAATAACCATACAATAAATATATGTTTAATTTTATCGACATGTATAGTTTTATTCCTGTGAGTGGTTGTGTAGATATGGCCCCCAGTGTACTGCTTTGGTCGGGTGCCTATAATGCTGTTAAGACGGCCCTGACGAGAGGGTCAATTAATAAAGTGTCTTTACTTCGTTTTTTAGTACAAGGGCAGACAGATACCAAATAAGAACAACATAAAAAAGCTAATAATGACGAATGGGATTAACTTAGGTAAGAACAAGTCATTTGTACATTCATTAGCTCTTACAGTTTTTGTCCTCCAAAAATTTAAATACCAGACAAAAGCTCCATTCGTGTCCTTAGATTGACTGCCGATATCTACGTTATTTTTTTTTGCACATAGCTGTTAAGTAACGTTAAGAGATTTAATTCACATATAAGATTAAAGAAAATATTTATTTATCCTCTTTTCTCTAGAATACATTCAAATGTGGGCCATGTAAATGGTTACATTCATATACAAATTTATCTATAAAATATATTTTTTTAACAAGAATAGATATTTTTGGGGATATAAACACATTAGTATGGTAATAAATACATTATAAATAGACAGACTAACATCTTATTTATATGCTATATACCATAGGTAACAGTATACAAATGGCATCTTATTCCTTATTGACAAAATCTTTTTTTATATAACTATAATTCATTCAATAACATCTTGCTTGTACGATGATATAAGACGCCAAAGGAGGCCGACTTATGTGTCCCTCTTTTAGTACACATCATTTGCCCAGGGGGGGGGGGGGGGGGGGGGGGGGGTGATACAAATGAGTAATTCTGAACTCCCTGAATAATACACATTACAAATACAAAAATGCACAACATAATTCCATTCCATTTATCTAACACGTAGTTTCGACTATTTAGAAAAAAAAAAAAAAAAAAAAAACATAATTTCTTAACATTGGATAATATTGCACTCTTATTATACTTAAATTTTAAACGACCTACAATATAACCTATTGGTAATCTAATAATATATATTATCTTGTACAGAAGGACGCATATCAGAAATACAAACAAGACGTGGGTAATTTAAGGTCGTGGGTTGAATCTAGGACACGTTTAATTTTGTATGCTTTCTTACAATGACATACTTTTTTAAGGAACTCTTATAATCATTTGTCGGTCAGAAGGTCATGTTAAAGGTATTTTGTGAGGACCTCCAAACCCTTGATGGATTTTATTTTTAAATAAAAAATATACCTTTATTATACGCATACATGTATGTTTATTATACCTAAGCAATTCACCGTTGTCATAATACCCTGGTGAATGTTATTTTGTTCTTTCCGCAAGAATCATCATTGTTATTGTATTTTTTTATGCAGTCACGTATGCTTTATTTGTCTTGTCTGTACATGTATATTATGTAAATTGTAATGCTAAAACCCAAATGGTTTACTTGTGTGCATTAATAAAATGATTGTATAATCTTCAAAAGAGGTATTACATCTAGCCAGTGTCGGATTTAGATAAAGTGAAGGTGTGGAAGTGTGTTTAATCAATTTCAATAAAGGCGAAGATGATGAGGGGTGTTTAAAATTGTGCAATATTCTGAAATGGAGTGCAACTGTGTAAGGAAAATTACTGAAGGGTTGTTTTGGAAGTACTTACGTTATGACAGCATAAATGTGAAAGTCCATTAAGAGTGTTAGAAATATTATACACCTTGGCCCCTAAACTTTGAGGCCCTAGGCTTGAGCCTATTGGGAAATCCGGCACTGCATCTAACCCCATTTCACTCATCACACTCACGGAAACCCGGGTGTATTGTACTTCTGTTGGTTGTGCGGGCGAATGAGATACTCGACCTGCCCTTAGGATATGACATCAATGGTTTCACCGTCCTAGGAGAATGCCGTGCACGTAAAAGACAACTTAATTCGTAATCAAGAACAATTTAACGTTTTTGATGTAACATGCGACTCTTTCGGAGAGGTGGAGAGATTGTATCCCGCAGAGGAGAAATTCGGTCATATTCATATGATTGAACAGTCAAGTGAACAGCATTTCAGAATATAAATCATAAAGGTAAAAAGGGGGTATTCTCAGTGGTCCGAAATTAACTACATGTATTACGATAGTCATTTGTCCGACAGTCATCAGTCCAAAAATCTTTCGTCAGAGTCCGATAGCCGATAGTCTGAAAATCATTATAACCCGAAAATCATAGGAAAACGAGAATACAAAAAAAGTCATGTTTAAGTTATCATGTTGTGAATCTTAATATTTATAGATACAAGTGAGTAAATATAATTTCAATGATTGAATTTATAAATAAGACTGAAATTATTTTCTTCTTCATTAACCGGCTCATAGGAGTAGAACGTTGACGCTCTGCGAAGCAGTTTCCGGTTTTAGTCATTCAGCACGACAGACTGAGGGTCTACTCGATCGGATGTTTAGATTAAAAATTTTTTTTTGTCTTGCTACAAAAGTTCGTTTATTCTATTTTCGGAGATATTTCTCCTCTAATAGTAATTTGTTTTTACTGATATCTGAGAAATTTGTAATTACAGGTATTTACATGATTCTGTATTATTATTATTATTAAATTAAAACAGCACCTGCTCTGTCTTGTGGTATTGCACTTTACACATCCTTTTTTTCTTCATTATTCCATTATGTATTGCTTTGAGTCCGTTATTTCGTGTATTATGTGTACTATGGTTGGTAGAAGACAGAGGAATTGCTTTTGTACTTGTCCACACAGTGTCCGGAAATATTGAAATTATGTTCTTGAAAATGGGAATATGACAGCGTGATACATTAGTATGTCGAATGAACGAACAAATATGAATGAATGAACATTTAACATTCGCTGTTTGTTTACGTTGCAACATTGAGACGTCTTTTTCACATTGAAATCAGTTAGTATGACGTTGCACACGGTATTGGGGGTACTGCGGTAATTCATTTTAAAATATCTATGAGACTTTTATTTTTTATTGAAGTTAGACCTATTATATATCAAAAGCTTCAAAAGTTTGCAAACGTTAACAATCTTATGCTTAAATAGTTCAAAATCCGATAATTAAAACGAATTTGAAAATCGCTGTAGACGCGTAACTAAATTGTTGCACATAAACTGAGTAAAATTGCCTAACAAAAAAACGAATTGCGCAAAATTTCCTCTTGTTTCGCAAGCAACGACGGAAAAGTCCTCCAATTACTTATACGCGTGGGATTATGACGTTACGCTTGTTTCCCATTCAAGATGGCCACCTTCCAGATGAGGTTTGAGATGTAGACGCTGCAATTTATCGGAAAATTTTGTTGTAGAGTAATGGTAAACTACTCATAAAATATAACAGAACAAAAGTAAGTATTCACAATGTGCATGTAATATAGAACTGAAAAATCGAAAAATCGGGGAAATCAAGATGATTCTGTTCAAAATTTAACGGTTTTACAAATTCTAATGAAAATGTCCCACACCGTTACGCGACCATTTCAAGCGTCGTCTTTTTGTATTCCATGCCATCTATTTTTTTACTGAACAAGGTTGAATATTTCTTACAGAGATATTTACGATGTGCTTTTCAAAGTATTTTTCTATACCAAAAATGGTTGAAATTCACAGAAAAATCTCATACATATATATGCAGCTTATTTGCGGTTTCTTAACAAAATGTCCAAACGGGTACTTGGCGTAATTTTAGTGTTTTCGACGTGATATCTGGAAAAAAACTGCGACGTTTTTGATGTTATAGCACCAATACCGTAGACGACGTCTATGACGTTATGAAAAATGAGATGATATCCTTTCACTAAATAATTCCAAATTTGGTGAGTATGTTAATAGCATATATCCTCAACAAAAGAGATGAATTAAATTTTCCCATTGTGAATTTTCCATTTATATTTAACAACATTCCAGCAGCACCTGTATATGAGTATATCTCTCTCAATGGATACAATATTCCAGATTTTGGGGTTCTTATCAGGATTTCCTTGATAGAGGATTAATCATGCTAACCTGAAATCTATTGAAGAAAGGTCCCTTGCGGTTAAGTTAAAAACATCACTTCGAAAGTTTTGCGATCGCCAACACGAGTTGGTTAACCGTTACGGAACAATCTGTGTCACAGATGTTCCGTTTGTCGTAGTCATTATATCCCGTTCTCCTTTTCTCTTTCATGACTTTTCACAGAATGTTAACAAGTGTAACTAGTGGAGCAGGAACTATTTACTCATCCGGGCCACTTGAGTTCTCTCATCCAACAGTTTGATTTACAAATGTATTGTTTCATACCCTTCCAGTAATGTATGGACACATAATGTGTGTTTATAATGATTGTCAGTAGTGTGTTTGCCGCGAGTTCTGTAGACCGTGGGTCCAAGCCCGCGTCACGTCAAACCAATGACTATGAAATTGGTATTTACTGCCTCTCCACTAATCACGCAACATTTAGGAGTAAGAGCAAAGACTGGTTGGCTCGGTATTAAGATAATGTGTCCGAGTGGAACGACATGTCTACCCGCGAACATATATGTATATACACTCGTAGATGTTTGAGTACATACATATATAAAAAAAAATGTGCTCATGGAATGTTGTTTCAGTGAGATAACAGTATAAACAATACAACTGAAGTGCCTTCGTCTAGTACAAAGAGGACATCATCATCATCCGTCCATCATCGTCATAATCATCATCATTGTCGTCGTCGTAATACTAAAGGCAGAATATAAAACATTGTCCTTTTATGAAGAATAGTATTTGTTTTTCATCGCTAAGAAACAGGCATCCCAATTACTACATTCTGGGGAAATGTGACCGTGGACACAAAGTATAATGCTGTTTGACCAATCCTTCTGAAACTTAACACAATAAAGTTTGGCAAAGAATAGCCGGCAATAAACTATGGGATTGACTTCGGGGATTGTAACCATACCAGTTTCCAAACATGTTTTCTAAAAAAATATTCTGATTCCCATTGTTGCTGAAAAAAATATTCTGATTTTGGTGGAGGAAAAAAAAATAATCTGATTCAGAGTTCTTGTCATATAACCTAATGTTGAAAGCTGGAAAAAAAATTCTTTTAATGTTGAAAGCTGGACAAAAAAAAATATTTTAACTCTTCTGAACGAAACAAAAAACCATACCCCCACCCCTGCAAGTTAAATGGTCGGTCCCTTAGTTTCCTTATAGGAATTTCTGCATCGTTTTTCAAACAGATTTGATCTAGCTACAGTTTCTTTGATAAACATGGGTCAAATTAAAGGGAGCTGAAAGACACCAACACCTTAAAGATAACATTTTTATCATTACAAGTCCGATTTATACGTATTTTTTTCAAATGAATCCCCGGGAAAAGTATTTCTAAAGCACTACAACAGATTTGTTGGAGCTCTTGTGGTTTCCAAGAATTGTTGTTGTTGTTGGGGGGTGGGGGGACTTAATTCTTAATGTCGAGTTCTTATATTTATGTAAGCCCCGTATTTTGTCTATAAATTCATTCCGGCAGTTTGATGAGTTTTATTTTTGGAAAAAAAATCATTATATGAAAAACTGATGAAGAGAATTCCTTTGTCATCAAAACTTCCGCTTTAGAGTTTTGTTATATTTTGCTTTTTCTGATTTTTCTCCCTATTTGCATTAATTCGTGACTCTTTTGGTTACCTCTTATTTCCAACACTATGTTGTATATGTTTTGCTGTCATTATATATTATGTGTATTGTACATGTAAGGAGATGTAATAACTTGTGTCCTATTACACTACAGGAACTCGACCCTACATCAATATAAAAAAATTCATAGTAAAAAAAATGTGTAGCATATTTTTATTCCAATTCAATTCAACATTTTACAGGTATATTAACCTACCTGATTTATTGTTTGATAAAATTGTTTTCATCATGAATAAAGCTGAAATGCATGTACTTTACGTTAAACAATCAACAACTGATATGATCTGGTTTTCTCCCTCACTGTTTAGATAACAGACATGGAACAAATCCGTGTAAGTCAGTTGTGGAATAACATATTACTTAATGACCTTGTTTGTTTGTTTTTTTTATATAAATTCACAATCTGTGCACTCTTTCAAATGCAAATAACTCGTGCGTTTTCATACATGAGTGATCCCGTAAAGGTTTGTTTAAAATCATTATTTTATACAATATATTGTCGTGGCGCGTTAAAGTTCAAATCGATTTGATTGGCTTACGACGATGGTTTCATTGAGAAAAGCTCCGATTGGTCAGTTTCGTCCCTGACCGTCGCATGACTTTGTATTAATAAAAATGACAATTTTTTTCAATATTTCAATTAATACATTATAGAGCAGTGGCAGGGTAAGTTTGTTTTGACTAGTGTTCAATATAGTATACAACATATTACATAACAACCGGTATCCATGTTTGTGACATTTGATATGTCATTCATTTTTTTTTGCGGTATGCAGTATGCGCTTTACTTTTACAATTTATGTCGCAAACTCGGATATCCGATACATTTACAAATATTTTATTAAAATTATTATCTCGACAAATTATTGGCATATTCATTGTTTTATGAAATATTTGCTTGTGTGTTTTTATAATTAGAACAGTGCAATATGATTGATTTCAAAATGTTTTTTAATTTATGTGTGTGGGGGGAGGGTAGCTGCGGAACCGTGGGGCGTAGCCCTTAAGTTATGATTCTTGGCCAGTTTTCTGATATTTGCGGACCACACTGCGAAACCGTAGCCCTTATGGTCCTTGGCCAGTTTTCTAATATTTGCGGACCAGTGATAAGGGCTACGGTTCCGCAGCTAGGAGAAGGGGTACTGTAGCTGCCACGTGGCTGCGAGAAGATTGCAGGAGATTAATTTTAGAATCGAAAGTGGGAAATGTGTAAATGGTCTATATATTAATCAAATAATTAAAAAATTCTTCAAGCCACATGATATCATTTCTTCAGATTTGATTTTGATTGATTTTTGGTGTTTAACGCCACTTTTAGCAATATTTCAGTTATATCATGGCGACCAGTTTTAGTGGTGGAAGAACTTAAGAAGCCGGAGAGGACCACCGACCATGGACAAGCAACTGGTAAACTTTATCACTTGGGACTGCAAGTTGAGTCCACCTCATTTGTTCAGAAGCTGTTTTCTATAATGAAGCTGTTATAATGAACATTTTATGATGAGAGTGAAATTGTGAAGTGTGAAATGTGCAGGGCCAGAGGCTACTCGACTAGAAGTCGGGGTATGATTGAGAAAAACTTGCCACATACAGTAGATGTTGAAATCACTTCTTAAATGGTAACTTGAGTCATTTCAATTTATTTGTACATGGCATTTAACATGTTAAATTTTTTTTTAAGACATCCAGTCTTTCATTGAACATAGGCTCCAGGAAAGTTCATCTACACTACATATACCTGGTATATGACTTCAGATTCCAGTTAAATAATTTCTTTTATGAAATTGTGACATCTACATTCAATGCGACCTCTTGTAGAAACAACTCTTAAGAATCTTTTTTAAGATGTAAACAAAATTCCCTTGTATCATACTTCAATTGAATTAATTAAACTTGTCCAATTATTTTTTTCAAAATATTTTTATTCATAATTGAATGAATTTACATTATACAATGCTCGACAAAATGTTTGCATGAAATTAAATTGCCAGTACTAATTTTTAATCCGGGATCAAACTGATAAATATTTTAGTATTGTGCAGCTTCAAAATACATTTGCATAATTGTAGAGCCACTTTTGATGGACCAGTCAATTTAGTTCCTGAAACTTATGTTTGATCGAACTTGTGTGCATTTGTAAAGCAAAATTATGTCCCGTGTGTGAGAAAGGAGGATATAATTGATAGGGCTGGAAAATGTTTCCTATAACGAGTGACTGAGTATTGCAATGGCTCACCAATGATCACTCCTGACCAGCTGTTGCATATTAGTAGCTGCTGCAAGTTGTCTTTATTCAGGGAGCCTGGCATTTTTCATACAAGAATATGCTTTTAATTTCTTCATGTTTATCTATATGTATATTTCAAATTCATTTTTGAATATATTCTGAAGTTCATTTTCCAACTTTATGATGTTTATCAGGAAACAAAGGTAAAGAAAAATGCCTGCCAGAATTCCAGATGATTCTCCAAATATCGAAGAAGTTGGAAATGCCGCTACCAACGGTGCTTCCGATAACACAGAAACATTTCAGTCCGACGCTATACTAGATGATGTTGTAATTAGTGGGGTTTCATGCAGACTTCCAGAGTCTGACAATATAGAAGAATTTAGACAACATTTAATAAACAAAGATGACATGGTTACTGATGATGAAAGAAGGTGGCCACAAGGTACAGAATTTGTAATTGTTCAAAAACAAGCTTTACAAAAAGTGACAGCATTCATATTTCAGTTTACTTTACAATACAGTGAAACCCTCTAAACCAGGACTAACTTTTGTGTTTGGGATAGACAGGTGTTCGGTTTATTCAGGTTAAATTAACAAAGATTTGTTAGGACTTCATTTGAGGTTCAGTTGATACAGGTTTCCATTTTATTTACGGTTTGATTTAAGAGATGGGTTTCGCTGTACTTAAATGCATATGAAATCATTGCATATCCCACTAATGTTATGTATGAATCCCACTCTTTGCAAGATGTATTTGATTAAACTTTATGTGATAAAGTTAAAATGTCGCAATCTCAAGGCAGGGTGGCTTGAGAATGATTACATACTAATAGTTATATTTCGGGGAAATAAATTAAGCAAATAGGAATTTGATTTTTAAAGGTGACTTCAAAATAATTTATGTCGTGGAGTTTTTTTTCAAAACAGAAACTCTGAGATATCATAAAAAACTTTTAATATTATATCACATGTGATTGTGAACAATACTGATGAAAAATTAGGTCTTGTGGCTGAGAAATGGGTTTCAACAATTTTTCTGCAAACAAAAAGTTGTGGATATTTCCAGCAGACTAGGATCTCTGAAACATGTCTTGTTATGAAATTGAGAAACTCTTGACCATTAGATTTATTACAAACATCCTTGTATTATTCCTTTTTATGTCTTTCTAGGATTGTATGGATTGCCACCTAGGAATGGTAAACTTAAAGACATTAGTAAATTTGATGCAGCTTTCTTTGGTGTCCATCCTAAACAGGCAAACACTATGGACCCACAGTTAAGACTACTCCTTGAAGTAACATATGAAGCCATTGTAGATGCAGGTAGGTCATAATTTTATGTGCAAGGGGGCTTGGTAGTCAAGTGGCCTAAAGTAATCTATTATCTATATATAGTACTACACTTTCATCAGTTTACATCCAGTTCAGCATGAGGTATGCTTGGCTTGTGCTATGAGAAAGTTTATTAGTACTATTCTCTCAATGTTGTTGATAGATAGATCCTTTTAAAATTGAAGGAATTAATTACACATAAATGCACTGGTTTTTGCCAAATGAGCAATTTTTAAGCTATATAATGGCAAAAACAAGTTACATTTCAATGAGAAGATAATGATGCCTGCTTTGTATTAGACCAACATGCTAAGTTGGGTTTTTATAGTGCTAGCTCATTGAAACAACAGTCTGCTTGTAGACATTTCTCTCCACTCTTGACACATTATCCTGATTCTGAGTCGACCCGTATTTGCTCTTGCTCTTTAATGCTGTATACTTAAAGAGGAGAACCAGCAAATACACATTTTATATTCTTTGATTTGACCTGTCTGATCTGGGCTTGAACCCACAATATACCAACTGGTAAACTTTATCACTTGCGGCTGTGAGTCGAATGCACCCTTTTTTGTAATTTACAAAGCCGGGCGTGTACCCATGCCATATTGGTGATCGCTTTGTATGAGATGTTAGGTAACCAACTACCTAACTACCACCCAGGCCTTCTTTATAAAAGTCCAATATACTGAACAGAGTAGTACAAAGAAAGCAAAGTAATTACACAAGAATTTAATGCAAAATTATACCAATACCTAGATATTATTGATTCATAGTTTATCTGTTCCAAGGGAGGCAACTATTACCATGTAAATATGCAGATAAGTACACTATGCCCATTTATGCCACATTGGCATAAATAAAAATTTCATTGATATGCATTTATAACTATAAATCCTAACATTATTTTTTTCTGAGCAGAAAACACGAATTGAAATATCTATTTGCAAATGTCATCTTCATTTGTACTGTGTAAACAAACGAGTTTAATATCATAATCATCTTTATCGGTAATTTGTGTAGTTTTCCTTTGAAGTGTGTCGATTGATAAAGCTTATCTCAACGTACTGATCTTGATATCAAAATTATTAGGTCAGTCCATATTAGGCATGCGTCAACTACTGCGCATGAGTACTTGTTTTAAAAAAAGATTGGTTGCGTCATCAAAATCAATAATACGGGAGAAAGTCAATGTCAATGTCGTGGTTTCAAAACCAAAATGATAGAAAACCAAGAAATAACTATTTTGTGAAGATTGAACATCCTTAGGTTTACATTGTATATACACTGCAATATCTAATAATGATTTAAAATTGAAATCAATCCAATTACCGAAAAGAGCTAAAATTTAATACAACATAGCACTGATCAGTAACAGGGCCGGGAAGACTCAACTAAAACTTCTGGATATGCAAATATATATACATTAATTAACTTTCTAAAATTAATAGCATAAAATCTTGAATGCCTTCCGAGTGGGATTATTATGGATGTTGATTGATTTGACCTACATTCAGAATATTTCAGTGAAACGTATTCGATACGGTTTTAGCACAAGTTTTTATGACAAAAATTATTTACCGGTATTATATTCGAACATTATAATTTCCAAAACACACTTAAATCCAACTAAACCATCATAATGTATAACACACGTCAAATAGTAAAAAACACATCTTGCCGCCCCGTTAACTAGTTTTTGAATGAACCTCGCATGCCAGAACCAAATCATATTTACAAAACCAGATCCATCCGCAAAAAAATAATCTCGTCAAAATATTGTTTTAAAGAATTCATTTTATTATTTTTTTGAAAGTTAATTATAAATTACCTATAAACAGAATATTAGACATTTTGTTTTTGGGACTGACTTTATCACGGCTCACCGTTCCGGCTCACCTGATATACCCCGTGATAGTCAGTCCCAAAAACAAAATGCCTAATATTCTGTATATATTAGTGATATTTTGGTTGAAGCAACTAGTTTTCTACTCTTTTCAAACCAGTAAATTAAGGGCACTGCAAAAGTAAATGTAATTCATCTTCAAACCAAAGTTCAGCTCTTTAAGAACGCACCCTAACAAATTAGATGTTGTATAAAGAACATGAACAACTAACAGTCTTTTGTCTATTTGTTTACAGGAGTAAATCCAGACAGGGTTAGAGGATCAAGAACAGGAGTATTTATTGGATGTAGTGCTTCAGAGTCACATGATGCCTGGTCATATGACCCAGAGAAAACCGTTGGATACAGCATGACAGGATGTACAAGATCTATGTTTGCCAACAGACTCTCATTCTTCTTTGATTTTAAAGGTAATTGTTTTTCTTAAGAGAGGAATAACCCTTAATGAGTACAGAAAGGAATTTTGCTTTTGAATGACAATAAACATAGGGCTTTTTGAATGATGATAAACAGTGCTTTTGAAGGACAATGGAGTGTTTTTTGAATGATGATAAACACAGTGCTTTGAAGGACAATAAACGGTGTTTTTTGAATGATGATAAATACAGTGGTTTTGAAGGACAATAAACAATCGGTGTTTTCACTACAAATTTCGATAGGGGAGATTTTAGAATTATGGACCGAGAGAAAATTTGACCGAGAGTCAGAAGGCCCTCAGTGGGTTCAGGGTAAAGCACCCCAGCCGATTTTGGATTTGGTGAATTTTGACTTGCTTTTGAGGGGGTTTCCTAGCTTTAAAATTGTTTGTTTTTGCTTAAATTTACACTGATTAACTTTGAGAAAAAGACAAATGTAATAAACCTTTTTTCAGACAGGATTATCAGGATTTTCTTGACCATTGAACAATTTTTAAATTAGACTAGTACTAGTAGTGCATTGAGAATGATTTCTCAAGATTAACAACCATCGGTCATTTTCCATTGTTATATCTTAGAAAGATGTCACATGGTTCTGCATTTTTTCAGGTCAAAAACAAATGTATAAGTTTGGAAGAAATAAACTTGATCATTCAGAAAAGAAATATGGACTTCCCCTATGATTATGTACAATTGAAAATAAAGATTTGATAATATTGGTGTTTGTTTCATTTCCTTGACATAGCATGAAGTTTTATCAACATTCAGATTCTTTGCAGTTTTTGAATAACTAAAATAGCATCATTATAGGAATTTCTTATCTTAAAGCTTATATTATCATATTAAATGCACATTTAAAGAATATATACTTGTTAATTTGCTAGCCTTTTCTATATTCTTAATGTAAAGTATGCATTTACTTTTTTTAATAACAGAAAAGAACTTTCAAAAGCAAGAAATATTCAAGAATCTGATTGTTAATGTAACCACAAACCAGTAACCACAAACCAGTATCAATACAAAATGAAGAATGAAAGTAGTCAAAGACTCGTACATTTCAATAAACTTTTATTTTGTTGAAAATATACAATCGCAAATGAAACAAACCTCCATAAAATATTTTAAGGGGGAACTCGTGTGCTTCAGAAGGGGATCACTCAGTTCCTTATATTCTTGACATCTGCAGATAGTCTATAGTTTGACAGACTAGAGACCTTTTGATGTTAATGCATTTACATGTATATCCCATGTCATCAAGCTGAAAATCAAAATAATTTCAGGCAGGGGACTCTTGAAAATGACTGGACATCGACATCAGAACTTGAAAGGAATGTGGCATCTTACACCCAAACTAGCCCAGTCCCGAAATGAACCTTTGAATTTACTGGTCTGAATCAAATTCCTGCATTTATTTTTATATAGTTATAAATAAAAACTAAAAATAATTACTGGTCTGAACAAAGTTTTACTGGTCTTTGGATGGAGGACTTGTGCTCATCGTATATTCGCGAGGACCCCCCCTTTTTTTTTTCTCCATACTGATACAACTTTACAAGATCAAACCCTGCTTACTTTGATAGAAAGCATAAAAATGGGTTATATTTCCTTCACTCCAATCAATTAAATCAAATTATTTTAATCACCGTTTTGCTTTTTTGGACATAAGTCCAAAATGTATCATTCGGACCAAAGCTAGTCGGCCTCCAATCTTCCGTTGGAATAATTAAACTTTTATTTATTATTCCTGCTGTTTTAGCATAATAAATGATTAATTCTTCACTTCTTCAGCCTTCTTTCATAGCATATTTATCCTCTGAAGTAAGCGAAACCGTTAGATAAAAACCGGAAGTAATTGAAATCTCATAAATGGGATGAGGATTTGAGGCCGAAAGATAAAAATGGCCATCGACTCATTTCTTCATCACAGCAGCACTTTTTCATACACGAAATAAAGGTAAAATCGTATCCAAGTTCAAACACTAAGATTTGTTTTCAGTCGCTGAATTATAGTCCCTTGTTCACTCCGAGAGTACGTGTCTGCAAATGACAAATTTACAGAATTAAAATAGAAAAGACAACACGATTTATTTTTGAACATTGAAACCCATGCTTGGAAAGTTCAGTCAGGGATTTTATTGCAATAGCCGGTGAAATGTGCCGGTTCCCGGCTTCAAATGAAAACACTGACAGTGTTTTTTGAAGGACAACAGAGCTGTTTACTATTACGGAATTTCCGTAATTGTCCCGGATTTTAGTTTCAAAATACGGATTACGGATTTACTTCCAGGAATTACGCTTCCCGGTTTTGTACCGACATTTTTTTCCCTTCTTGGTCATGTAAGTGCTTTGTCAAGATTGCACTTTTATTTTTTTCCAGTTTAAAAAAGCGCTACGACATTGATGATAATATACTCGGATCGTTTCTAGACTTATCATTTTGTGAAGGTAGGTCACCGTGTTGACATGTGGGCCTATGTCTGCTAAAAGAAAATCAGCCGAAGATGAAGCAGTGGATGGCGATGCAACACAGATGAAGAAAAAAAGATCTTGCAGAGATACAGGGACCTGTATCGTGAAATTTGGCCGACTTTAACAAGATCACAACGTGGTGAATACTACGTTTGTTGCACAACCTTTTCGACAGACTTCTCATGTTCACATGCGGGGAAAAATGACACATTGAGTCTAAAACTCGCAAGGAACTTTGTGCTTTACACAGATCTGTCGAGTTTTCTTACCAAATCGTCGACGGAGACTGATACTCAGAGAGCAGTCACCCAGGCTGAAGTTTTAATGCCGAATACTGTCTTTTTGTGTCTATTAAATGCACTGGTGCATAGAACGCACCCCTTTTCCTCCCCAAAAATCTGAGGAAAATTCTAGTTACTATCTATAGAGCGCATGGAGATTCAGTAAAACATTCACGGCAAATAATACCGAATGATGTTGCATAAAACGCACAACTGATAACGTTTTGCAAATTTTGTTACAAGCGTCTTGGTGAAGGGTAAAAACGGCAAATACCATGAAAAAAAGTTAAATCTTGTGCAAATACACCTACATGAAGTAAAAATTCTGCAAATTCACAATGCAAAGCCTGAATTTGTAAAAAAATATCACGGCTATTAACAGGGGTTAACAAATCTTGGACCACCTCACTAGCCCAGGACTAGCATACTCCTAAATATTACTAGCCCGAATCTATGAACCACTAGTCCTGGTCAATACCGTGATTTCATGAATCTGACTTGCAGACTTGAACCCTTGTACAACATGTACAATGTATATTAGTTTAACTATCTTTCTTTTCAGATCTGGTATTGCGTTTTATTTTCACTTATTTTCCACAGTTCAGGTCACTGTAAGGCCAAAAAAAAAAAATGTGTGTTTATGGTCACATGTCAAAAAAATCTAATTAATTATAAAAAAAATTCCGGAGTCCGATTCCGGTATTTTCGAAATTTCCGGTAAGCCGTCGTTTGTTGAAGCTGTTTTATGACGAGAATACGCAATTTTTCTACCTTCTTTGCTCTCAATTTCGACAAAAAGCTAGCGGTTGAATAAATAAAACATTGCTGCTGATTAAACAACATATAACATATATGAATATAAGTAGATACGCGAATATTGACAAGTTTGTCAATATCCGATATATATTTTTACTAGCCCGTCGGGCATACAGCTGATTATTTCAGCTAGCCCAAATGTGGAAATTACTAGCCCCTGGCATCGGGCTAGGGGAGTTGTTAAACCCTGATTAACCAATCAGAATCCAGCATTCTTATATAAGGTGTAATTATATTTTAAATAACATATATAATGAACACAATTAATGTTGTTTGAACATGAATTCATCGATCATTGGGGAATATTGCCGTCCATGAACTCGAAGCTATGCTACCGGCAACTCTCTGCGTGACCTGAAAAAAAGTGTCTGATGCTTGCTCTTGTGCATAAAACGCACCCCACCTACAAATTATAATTTTAAAGCATAAGACCGCGTTCTATACGTACCAAAAAAAACGTACATCATATACATTTCAATATGTCTCTATGGTAATTTTCATCATGAAGTATTAGATTACTGACAAAGGGCCCAAATTACTGACAAAAATTATTAGCATTACTGAAAACTCTAGACTCTGGGACAAAAACAGTGTTTTTTTAATGATGATAAACACGTTGCTTTTGAAGGACAATAAACACAATGCTTATTGAATGATAAACAGTGCTTTTTGAATAATGATAAACACAATTCTTTTTGAATGAGGATAAAGTGCTTTTTGAATGAGGATAAACACAGTGCTTAACCACCATTGTTATTTGTGACTACGTTATTTCCTTTGAATAAAAATTAAAAATTGTACAAGCAAATACCAAAACTCGATATGGTCCATTTGAATAAAAGCACACAATATGTTAAGAAGTTTGTCACTGATATACTGTATACATGATTTTTTTTATGTTACAGGGCCCAGTTATGCCATTGACACGGCATGTTCCTCCAGTTTGTTGGCTATGGATCAAGCCTTGCACAATATTAGAAGTGGTCTCTGTGATGCTGCCATTGTAGGGGGATCTAACTTATGCTTGAAGCCAACAACATCCCTACAGTTCCAGAAATTGGGAATGTTATCTAAAGAAGGAACATGCAAATCTTTTGATGAATCAGGCAAGTTTATTTCCGCTTGAAACTTGTACATCCTTTATAAAATATTGATTTGCATAGCCAACAGGATTAATCTGAGAATAACTTGACAGTTTTGTAAGGACATATGTAAAGAAGTACTTTCAAAACGTTGACATCAAATAAGTAAATAAAATATGAAAAAATACTTTAATATTAAATTTGAAAAGGTTAGTGAAGACTGAAGGTCATCTATTTTCAGACCCAACAACAAGGAAAGATAAAGATAGTGCAAATATTCATATAGGCCCAGGCTTGGGACAGGGAACAGTAAGGTTGCAGTGTTAAACCAGCTACTGCTCCTCCCAATATCAATATTTCCAGCACTCTGTTATTACAATGATAAAAAAACATGTATAGATCGTGTACTATTACAAAAATGACATGAAAAACAATGTGACAATGCAATGCTAGGATGATCTGGCGATTGTCAATAAATGTCATTCTACATGTATGTTGTCTATTTCAGGAGATGGATATTGCCGAAGTGAAGGAATTGTAGTTATTTATTTACAGAAACACAAAGATGCAAAGAGAATATATTCCACTATTGTACATTCAAAGACCAATTCAGACGGAAATAAGGAACAAGGTAAATATAATGCTTGGCTGCAGTAATATACCAAATTGGGTTTCCTTTTGAAGTGTTGAAAAGAATAATTGTTTTAGTCAATGATGTAGTGATGAACAAAGCAATGTAATCTGGGTACAACTCTCACTAAGACTTGAAACATAAAAGCTAGAATGGCATTAGTAAGACCAGGCCTTGCGATCATAAATATTTCGATTATAATTTTGTATTCGTACTCAAAAAAGATCAATCGGAACAATCCATCCAATGTTTAAGGTGTTTTGATTGATTGATTTTGTAGTACAAAATTCATACTCGAAGGTTTTTTGATCCCAAGAGCTGGTTTCATGAACACATGAAGGAATTTCCCACATTTTATGAACAAGATCCCACATTTTATGAACAAGATGAGTACCTTCAAGAGATGCAGGCTTGGAAGTTTCTCAAATCATGAATCGTCTCCACAGTATCTGAGATGAAAATAGTGCATCATAAATTAAGAAGATGAGTCCAAGACTCGTATAGATGCAAGGGCCCGGGTGGCTTGGATTACCTAACAACTCGTACAAGCCTATCGCCAATCACGGCGTGGGTTCGCGACCGGCTTTGTAAATTACAAAAAAAGGTGCACTCGACTCGTAGTCGCAAGTGATAAAGTTTACCGGTTGCTTGCCCATGGTCGGTGGTTCTCTCCGGGTACTCTGGCTTCTTCCACCACTAAAGGCTGAAATATTGCTGAAAGTGGTGTTAAACACGACAAATCAAATCGTATAGATGCATTACAATATCTGAGCTCTGGAATCTTTCAGAAATTAAAATTATTTTTTTGTAGCGATACATGTATATGATTTTTTTTCTCCATTTTGTAGGAATCACATTTCCTTCTGGTTCCATACAGAAACAGTTGTTACAAGAGGTATACAGTGAGGCATGTATTGATCCTGCTACAGTAGAGTATGTAGAAGCTCATGGTACTGGTACCAAAGCTGGTGACCCACAAGAACTTAATACCATCTCTGATGTCTTTTGTAAAGACAGGTTGTCTCCCTTGCTCATTGGTTCCGTTAAATCAAATATGGGACATCCTGAACCTGCTTCAGGTAACATTCAATTATTGTTCAAGTTAATAAAAAAAATGTTCCATGATGTTTTAAATAATTATTATGGTAATATTTATTATGCAACGTTTATCGATTCATTGTTATTATGGGTTTAGACTCCATAATGAGGCCAAAAAAAATAAATATGTGTGTTTACTGTCGCTGTTACTATTGGCAAAACCGGAAATAGTCGTTCCTGAATCGATTCCTGTATCATATTCAAAATTTCCGGTAAGCCGTCATTTGTTTTGAAGCTATTTTTTCGGGTCCGATCCGTAAGTTTGTTGATCGCGATCATTGTCAGTAAAGCGTTTATGTCGAAGGCATGCATGGTTGTTTCTGGTATAAGCTGCCGCTGCATTTGAACCAACACTGATTATTACAACAAAAAAAGGTGCCTCCCTGCCTCATAAAATTTTTTGGAAATTGGCCCGAGAAGCTAATAATTTTGTTTGTTTGGCCTAATGTATTTGATTTGATTTTTATTTCAGGGTTAGCTGCTGTTACTAAGTTGATAATTGGCATGGAAGATAAAATGATGCCAGCAAACCTACACTACGAGTCACCAAACCCTGACATTCCTGGACTTGTTGATGGTAGATTACAGGTGGTGACAGACAGAACACCTCTTCATGGTGGCCTCATGGCAGTGAATTCTTTTGGATTTGGAGGTTCAAATGTACATACAATACTGAAACCAAATGTAGACAGTAAAATTGACTGCAGTGATTCTTCCAAACGGTTGTTCTTGTATTCGTCAAGAACTGAAGATGGTGTTAATAAAGTGCTTTCATCAGTGGAAGAACAAAGTAAAAATATTAATCTACATGCATTGCTGAACGAGTCCAGAAATAGTGACAATTTATTCAGAGGATATACAGTACTAAACACAGAAAACAACGTTAGAGAAGTACAGGTAAACTATGATTTTACTGCTGTCTTCTGAACTTTACATTGAGGATTTTAATACAGTGAAATCTGAATAAACCGAAATCCTGTATAAACCGATTTTTGAATAGAGTCCCAAAGGAGGAAATGTTTAACTGACCATGTTGAATCCTGTACATCTGAATATGGACAGGAATTGAACTCGCAACTTAACTGGTGATAGGCAGTGATTTCTTTAGGTAGAAGTAAATCTTAACCAAGTATGGACACAGCCATGGCGTCCCAAAAATTCTATGAAGGATGCTGGGATAAAATAATGTTAAAAGTAATGGCCTAGCTCTTCACTATTTGTGTTATAGTGATTGTAGCAGCTACTTGCTTGTTAGGGAGTTGTTATTGGTGGACTGTTGGAAGGCAATATTTACTGATCCTGGCCATTGACTAAGTACCTTCATGATTTATTGTTCTCATCATGAATATAGCTGAAATATTTCTTACTGGACATTAAAAATCATTTAATTAAACTTTTTTTGTAGGCTGCTTCTCAGGAAGAAAAACGTCCAGTATGGTTTGTATTTGCTGGTATGGGAACTCAGTGGTGCGGTATGGGTAAAGAGATGATGTCCATACCAAGATTTAAGAAATCCATCAGGAAATCGGATGCTGTATTAAGACCTTATGGAGTAGAATTATACAAGCTGCTGACAGAAGGCTCGGATGACGACTTTAATGATACACTTAATTCCTTTGTAGGAATAGCAGCAATACAGGTAAATCTGTCGATAGCTTGTAGCAAATGTGTCACGTTGATGCTTATCTCCCTTTGTAGGAATAGCAGCAATACAGGTGAAGCTGTCAATAGCTTGTATTAAATGTGTCATGTTTGATTATCTACCTTTGTAGGAATAGCAGCAATACAGGTGAAGCTGTCAATAGCTTGTATTAAATGTGTCATGTTAGTGATTATATCCCTTTGTAGGAATAGCAGCAATACAGGTAAATCTGTCAATAGCTTGTAGGAAATGTGTCGTCTTGGTGATTATCTCCCTTTAAGTGAACATGATGTGTAGATTATATTCTTACAAAATATAGCGTACACTTGAAAACAAATGATGAAAAAATTCAAAGGATATAGATATTTTATAACATTGAAAGAATATACATCTACTCTTGTTTTGATGGAGGAATTGATGGTTTTAACTCAAATTGAACATTTATTTGAGTTCTAAAAGTATATTGATATTGCTACTTGTATTAGTGCAAAGAGAGGATGAGTTATCAAATAAAACAAGTTGTCAAGATTTGAGATAGTTTGACTATATAGTGAAATGTTTCAACATTACACTACTGTGCTAGAAATTGATAGGTGTCCGATATTCACGGACACCTCCAATTTGTTATGGGCAACTAGATTTTGATTAAGCCTGCTAGATTACTTCCAACAAAAACTTTCAGTATTGTTGAATCGGAGCAATCTTACAATTTTCTTCATTTCAAGCACTGCATTGCTTAATCTGTACAAAAAGCCTTTGTTTTGTTTACATTTTGAAAAAGAATAGCACTAAATTTGTGGCTTTACGTTTTACATGAAATCTGTAAAAAGGACATTTGATTTTTTTATTGACAACTGTAAATCTTTATGCAAAACATAGACATATTTAGCTCAATATTCATTTCAGGTGGCTTTAGTAGATGTCGTGTTTGCCTTGGGAATTAACCCTGATGGTATTGTTGGACACTCTGTAGGAGAATTAGGGTGTGGGTATGCAGATGGGTCCCTGACAGCAGAAGAGACGGTGCTAGCAGCCTACTGGAGAGGCAGATGTATCAAAGAGGCAAAACTCCCACCAGGTGGCATGGCTGCTGTTGGTATGTGTGATGCAGGGCTTTTATTGAAATAATATCTTAACACTTTTTTCAAAATGGATTGCAACCATAAAAAATATTTAAGGATTTAAGTTCTTGATTGAATTATAGCGATATTATAGGAATTTAGTTCCTTGATAGAAATATTGTTTTTTACACAGAAAAGCTTTAATCAGCCTTTAAAAGAATTGTTTTCCAATTGCAGAATTTTGAAGAAAGATTATCAGAAATCATAGATTCAAGAAACATAAATTAAACTACAATCATCAAAAATCTTAGCTATGTTAGAATCAGATTTAGACTGGTGACAAATGTTTTGGATGGTATGGTAAAATTGCTTTTTACAAATGCAGTATGAAGAAATGACATGCTATTTAGCATACGATGATTTTACAATTGTAGGATTATCTTGGGAAGAAGCTAGAAAGCAGTGTCCACCAGGTGTAGTCCCAGCTTGTCATAATTCAGAAGATACAGTGACGGTGTCTGGACCTACAGAATTAATCTCTCAGTTTGTCAAGGAGCTGAAGGAAAAACAAATATTTGCCAAGGAAGTCAATAGTTCTGGTGTAGCTTTCCATTCAAAATATATGGAAACCACAGCTCCTATTTTGAAAAAAGCTTTGTTAAATGTAAGTTTTATAAGATTTGGGATATTATACGAACAGTCCATTTTGAAAAATAACAAATCGGTGCTTAATTTCCTATAATAGTGGGAATATCAGCTGTTGATGGATATTTTATTAATTCATCTTTCAATTGATCATTTTGATTCCCAATTTGAGCAATTGAGAGTGCAAAAGATATACCAGTATACAAAACAAAGCCATATTCTACTTTCACTTTGACATTTTCATTTTTGAAAACAAGTAACCAGGAATGCAATTAGACAGGCAATTTGCCCTGTTCCCGGCTGCTGTGGAATGCCCTGCTGTTCTAAACACAAAAGTTAGTCCCAAGGATGTTCAGTTTAGATGGGTAAATTCATTGTATCTGAAAAATGTAATTTTACCGTAATAAAATATTTCAGATCATTGTTCCTAAGCCAAGAAGTAGCAGATGGATAAGTTCATCAATCCCAGAATCCAACTGGCACAGTGACCTAGCTAAATATTCATCTGCTGAGTATCATGTCAACAATCTGATTAGCCCAGTACTCTTCCAAGAGGCATTAAAACATGTACCTCACAATGCTGTTGTCATAGAGATAGCTCCCCATTGTTTACTTCAAGCCATTCTGAAGAGATCACTAGGACCTAAATGTACATTTGTTGGACTGATGAAAAGAAGTCATCCTGATAATGTGGAGTTTTTTATGACGAGCCTTGGAAAGTAAATCATTTTATAATATTTTTCTAAAATTTTATGTGGAATAAATTTTTATATACAACTGTTATATTATGATGCAATAAATATAACATATGGGTACCAGGTGCATTGTATTAGAAACAAAAAGAACATATGTTATAATAATATTCAATTGTAAATATTCTTCCTATAATTTCTGTTTCTTGTCAGGATAATGTGACTTTCTTCAGACTGTTGTTTCAGTGAGCACTATAAAAATCCTACTAAGCATGTTGGTCTAGTACAAAGCCCATCATCATCTCATTGAAAATGAACTCGTTCTCGTCATGATATAGCTGAAAAATTGCTGAGTTGACATAAACAACAATTAATCACTCGCTCTTTTGAATTTTCTCCTTGATCATATTATAACATGTTCAATCAAATTGTCAGCATTACTAGTATATCGTTTAAAGTTTTACAGCAAACCAATTTTTTATGGATGACCTTTTAAAAGGGGAAAATGCATTTTTAATATTTTTAATTTAAGGTGCTTTCTCAATGGAGTAAACATGGATCCATTAAAACTCTGTAATCCTGTGAAATTTCCTGTACCAAGAGGAACTCCAATGGTTTCTCCACTTGTTGGTTGGGATCATTCTGTGTCATGGGATGTTCCAAAAGCTGAGGATTTTACTCTTGGATTGTCAGCGTCACATGGTGGTGCCACATATGAGATTGACATTTCTACGAGCTCTCCAGACAATTATTTGATTGGACACACCATTGATGGGCGTGTACTGTTCCCAGCAACTGGATATTTGGCATTGGCTTGGCGATCTCTTGCAAAGATGAAAGGCTACGTGTATGAGGAGATGCCAGTCAGATTTGAAAATGTCAATATTTACAGAGCAACTATTTTACCATCTGAAGGTATTATTAGGTTTTAGAACTAAATTAGCTGTAGAATTTCTCTCTTGGTGTTACACAATAATCACACTCGCGAGTTTGATATATTTATAGGAAAAAACTTTTAAAGAAAAACAACATAAAATGTTCATCTTCTTTCAATTAACTGATAAAACAATCACTCACTGGTGGACATGTGCTTCAAGAGTATTATCTGCCCAGTAACCATATATTTTTTTTTTTTTTAACAATAATATTTTATTCAAATGCTTGTTACAACCAGCTTCATAAGCCCAAGCTTCTTATGAAGCAATATATATATATAATATAAATATAGAGACATTTGTGACACAATTATATTAAAATAATTCATATTCAAAAATATTACAAATAATTCTTTATTATTACAAAATAATTTGTTCAGAAATGAACTTTCCTGAATTGTTTCATTTCCACCATATATTTGTAAGTATTCCCTAACAAACAATGAGTAATTGAAATCCCAACGATTTTTAACAAATAATTGGAAGTCATAATAGCTTTTATCGAATATTTTGTATCCGAATACAAGATGATATAACATTATATCATTTTCTATTCCACATTTTTTTTAAACTTCTTTTATTTTCCACCAAAACTCTTTGAAAAAAATACAAGTTATAAAGTAGTGACTATAGTCTTCTTCTATATTACATAAATTTCATAACTATTTTTCATGATTTTCCATTTTAAAAGTAATTTTTTGGTAGGAACAATGAAATGTAATAATTTCCATCTGAAAACCTTCAACTTATTTTCTTTTAAATAATTAAATATAAAATAACGTACTTTTAAATAATTAAATATAAAATAACGTACTGTTTCACATTTTGGTAGTTCTTGATGTAAATAAGTATTCCATGTATTAAAACCAATTGTTTTTTTTATAAATTTCTCATTGAGAAGCAATTCATGAAAAAATGTATTCCTTAGGATTGAAAATTTAAAGGGTTTTCCCTTAATTCATAATTTCTAAAAATATTGACTACACTTTTTTTGGAATTTTCGGTTTTAATTATATCCACCCATTCTTTTGGAATTGCTTTTTTCATAATGGTGAATTCTGTGATCCAACTGGATTTATTATTCAAATGTAAAGCCCACCCAAGCACTTGTGCTCACTTCTTTAAATATCTATGTTTTTATATGTATATAAATTAAATATGTGCTTGAAGTATGCAAGTTTTCTTTTAAATGCATACTGTTTATTCTCTTTGCCAGGTAAAGTGATATTTAATGTAAATATCATGGAATCAACGGGAACATTTGAGATCAGTGAAAGTAATACACTAGTATGTAGTGGATTTATCTCCATGTTGACGTCATCAATAGATACAAACGATAATGATCGTACAGATGAATTCCCTCTGACGTCATCAGATGTATATAAAGAATTAAGACTGAGGGGATATGATTATGGTCCAGACTTCAGAGGCATTGTCAGAACAAATATTGAAGGTAAATACATTTTAGAGTGGCTGTAAAATCTAAGACTTATGAATGAAAGCTATTCCAGACAAACTACAGAGATGTGGCAGAAGCAATTTTTCGTAATGTTAATAGTTGGTTTGGTTTAGTTTATGGTATTTAACACCTTTTTCAACAATATTTCAGTTATATTGTGGCGGTCAGTTTTATTGGTGGAGGAAACCAGATTACCCAGAGAAAACTGCCGCAAGTCACTGACAAACTTTATCACATAATGTTGTATCGAGTACACTTTGCCATGAACGGGATTCGAACTCTCAACTTAATATATTCTTTTCCAAAACTACTAGGTCAAATAGAAACAATTGTTGCTCCATTGATAGACCTTTGATTTTGTTGTTGCTTATTCAACATGGCTACCAGATGTAAATAAAGCAGTTTGATTGGCTGAACTCCTTTACACCAATGGTAATTTGATTGTCTCTTACAAGTTTTTTGTATTTTATTTGGATAAGAAATTTAAGATGATCAACATGGCAGAAGAAAGTTAAACATTTGTAAGCCAGAATAACTTGTCAAAGGGTTAAGCTTGCTTTTCTGCCTGCTTCTAAAGCTCGTACAAATAAATTTTATATTTACTGACAAAATACATATATATAGTTGAAAGTGACATTGAACACAGAGCTCCAGATAAACTGCGTATTTGCGTTTTTTTACGCTATGAAAACGAGTAAAAACGCATGTATTATCAGATCAAAGTGTACACATTACGCATACATATTGCTGTGTAAGCAAACTTTCCAAATTCGGAGCGTACTTGTACAGTCGTGTACATAACAATACATTTTTGTCTGAGAAATTCCCCGTAATTACTTCCCTTTATACTTTTCGAAGGAGAGAGCGTATACATCCGAGGGGTATCAAATGTTTGCCTTTCTAAGCATCGATGTCAAAAGAGATCCGATTGGATGTTTACGATAAATCATCCAATCGCTGTCAATATTACAAATAAATGCGGTTTACGTAATAAGTAAGAACTAAAACGAAAGTAAATTTGGGAACACGTTGTTCGTTGAAAATGAGGGATTACTGAAAATGAGCAAGAACATGAATAAGTGCGCTACTAAGTGCAAGAGCGCTACGGAAAATTCTATACTTAAGTTCCTGACGGTTTCATTTGTGTCTAGTGACGGCATCAAAACTGCCGAAGTCGACGATCAAAAAACTAAATATTTACAGCATTTTATTAATAAACATGACACAATCATGTCAAATTAAACGGAGATATACATTTCACTTGCATCCTGTGTTTATTGAATATCACTTGTGTCGAACATAAATTTAAAAGTGTACATGTAAGCAATCTTTTCTGAAGTAGAGAGTACAACAGTGCAAAGGAAATATGCAAATACCCATCATTTTCAAAAGTAGGGGGTAATTACCCTTTGGATTTGAAAGTTATCTGGAGCTCTGGAACATCCATATTCTGTCCATTCATGTAAAAATGTAAAGGAAAAAAAAATATAGTATCTTAAAAATGGTTTTTTCAGGGAATACTGGAGAATTACGTTGGAATGGTAACTGGGTGTCGTACTTGGATACGATGTTACAGATGTCTATACTGGGTGTGTCTGATGGTTGCCTGAGACTGCCTACAAGAATCACATCTATGTCTGTAGATCCTAACAGCCACAAAGAACAAGTGTATCAAGCAGCCGATGGACAAAATGGTATGATACAAAATATGATCATAAATGTACAGTAAATATTTGTATCAAGACCCCCAAATAGTATTGTTGAGTATGGCAAGATAAAATCAATTTGTGATAGTAAATCCTGCAATTGATGTCGGCAAAGTTTGAAATACTATACAGTTATCTTCTGTCATCATGTAATACTGCTGGTCAGTCTTACTTTATTGTCGTAAAACTTTTGAGTACTATTTTCATTCTCAAACATCAAAATTATCTAGAACACTTCATATATTAATGAATGGTGAGCTTAACTTGTACATTAAAGTAACCATCTATATTTTGTGAAGATAAGTTTTCATATTCACATCAACTTCATGTTAAATAAATTAAATTCTAATTTTACATTTGTAGTTACTTTTGTGAAGATAGACAAAGACCTCAATACATGTACATCTGGTGGAGTGGAAATTCTTGGACTTCATGCAACAGTTGCTCCTCGCAGAGTACAACAGAGTCCTCCAATGTTGGAGGAATATTGTTTTGTACCAAATTTAAGTGATGTGCCATATGAATCTAATCTTGCAAATTACACGAGTATGTGTTCAAATTATTCTGTACAGAAGTTACAGGCTATGTGCAATAATGGAAGTAAAAATTCAAAGATTGATTCAGTGAAATCTTTTCTACATGAACTACAATGCAATAAACTAGATCAGCAATCATCTTCAGAATTTGAACTCGTCTCTGGTGAACTGTATTTAAAATTGAGAGGTATTTTTGGAGAATTGGATGATAGTGGTATAGGTAATATGCATTCCGAGTCGGTGGACGAAAATGTACCTTCTTTGATGTCCTGTCCAAAATTACTCAAACCTTGTTTGGATATTGCCATAGAGAACATGCTTTCTCATTCATTTAGCATCGTGGAGGTCGGAGCTAGCGGCAGCAGAATACATGAACATATTCTCCCATTGGTCAATTCTCAACCAATGATCAATGTCACCTACACAACGTGTGATAAACCTGGCACAGAAGCTGACGAGTCGTTGAATCAATTCAATTTCACAGAATGGGACATAGCTTTAGTTCCGCCATCAAACATAAAAAATGTTGACATCATGGTGGCCAAGAATGTTCTTCATAAACAACGTAACGTGTCAAAAACATTAACAAATTTGTCTTCAGCTCTAAAAGAAAATGGCTTCATCTTGATAGAAGAAATAACGAGCAATTTTCCAGTTGGTTTTTCGTCGGAACAACTTTGGGAGGAACCATTGGAAATTGATGATGATCGTAGCTGTTATTGCTTTTGCAATGAACAAAAATGGTGCCAAATATTTGATGAAAATAATTTTGACATTATCTTCAAAAGATCTAGTCAGCATTTATCCACATTATTTTTGATCCGTCCAAAAAGAAAACTGACTGATACAACTCCTTTAATGCTACAAATTGATGATTTGACTGGTTCCTGGTTTGATACTTTAAAACAGGAAGTAATGAATGTGAAAGAGAATTTATGGTTAACAGTGAACTCTGAACCTCAAAATGGAATTCTGGGGCTTTTCAACTGTCTGAAACAAGAACCAAATGGAGAAAGATTGAGGTAATTGTTGAAGTTGTAACTTGTGGATTGATTTGTTTTTGTGTCATTTTTTATGCCCCTGGTGCTAGACATGGGAGACAAGTTTTACCCATTTCTGTCCATCCATAAGTTCCGCATTTGGTTTCTGATAAATAATTGAGTTCCCATTAAGCAAGTTATTTGATCATTGGCCGTATAAAGAAAGCCAAGTTTTATTGCAGACTTGACCACTTCTGTTGGTTGCATTTCTGTTTACTTCAGCTAGAAACGAGGGCAACCGTTTCATATGGACACATTCTTCCATTTTGTTTTTATAATAGTCGCTTGCTTTTATATAAGTCCATCTTTAATAAAATAGTAAGAAAATAAAGGCACCATAAATGGAAAGAAATATAATGCAAATTTGTTAATTTTAAATGACATCTATGGGATTTTACATCATGTATGTATATATAAACACAATGATTAAATTTGTTCATTCATAATTTCAGATGTGTTTTTAACTGTGATAACACAATTATTGACCTTTCACCTGGAAGTGAAGAATTGAAACAGCTGATTCAGAAAGACTTGATGCTGAATGTATACAAAGATGGACAATGGGGTTCATTTAGACATATACCATTGACGAAAGGTAAGAAATAGTCATCTAACTATTGTACTTTGTTGTATTGTGGTAATTTTTTGTGATGTTTGTCTTCTAGATCCAAAAGTATATCTTTTCTTTGTCATGATATGGGTAGTTTTTGTCTGACCTGTGATTGTGTAGCACCAATGTTTATATGATAAGTACCCATCACCACTATTATTTATGGGTTTGACTCTGCCTTCTTGATCAGATATTCTCAATATGAAGTGATGCTTGTCTATGACAGATTGAAGATTGGTATACTTCTTTCTCGAGATACACTGCTTACAACATAAATTAAATTGAAGTACCGGTAAATTGTTGAATATCGGCATCGATAATCTGAACCCCAATGTTTTCGATGTATGGAGCTTACTGTGTCGTGGACAAAACGCCTTAGACAACACAGTTATCACCTGTATCTTCTGGCTGCTCGAGAACACATTCATTTCAAAGGAAGGTGTGTTTGACTTGTCACTAATTCAGTAATTGTCAGAAAATATACAATGTACTTACTGTACATTAAGGGGTTTTCTTGAGGTAGTCTGGTTGTCATCGACCACTTAGCATGACAATTACTATAGAGCTTACAGAATAATTGTTTTTAAAATATTTCATTTTACTGGGATTCATGAATATGAACCTCATTATCTTGAACTTGGGTAAACCATTTGCCGGAATAACTTTTTAAGTCAAAATACTACTATATTGAAACCTATTCGTAGTTTTTCTTGATTCTAAATTCAGTATAGATTACTAATGGGTTTCATTGAAATTCTTTTTTCAGAGGCACTTTCCATGAAAAAACCATGTCAACATGCATATATAAATGTCCAGACAAAAGGAGATCTATCAAGCTTGTCATGGATTGAGTCTGCACTTAAACACTATACTGACCATGATCAGAAACAACTTTGTCATGTGCACTATGCTGCACTCAACTTCAGAGATGTCATGCTGGCCACAGGAAGACTACCAGCTGATGCTATACCTGGTGATTTAGCTACACAGGATTGCATTCTGGGAATGGAAGTGTCTGGATTGGATGAAATGGGAAAAAGAGTTATGGGTCTTGTACCAGCAAAGGTTAGTTTGATATATAATTTTTCTGTTGTTTGTTTTATTCATAACTGCATTTCAATTCACGTCTTGATCAATTTATTTCCCATTAAGAGCCTTTTGTATCGATCAAAAAATACTGGTTTGTTGTTCCCTGACGAACACTTTTGATAGGCAAACGATAGATGGGTTTTAAAGTGACTGGGAAAAAGTTTTCTTTATTAAAAAAAAGAATCTGCAGAAAAAAAATGATTTCCGACAGATTCAGAAAGATCCACCACAAAATCAGTTGTCTACAATGTTTTATTCAGGTAACAATGCAAGCCTTAAAGGTTTATCTAATTACACAACATTCTACCTTGTGTATAGAATTGCTTAAATTAAGTAAAATCAACATCTTCCATTGTCTTTTTGGACATTTTTCTAACTAAAAAGTTTTTACATTAAATCAATAAGGTGGATTGTACTGTTATATTAAACAATAAATTGGCAATGGGGAACCAGTAATGGGTTAGTGTTTAGGGTTATGGTGTTTTATGCCACTTTCAACAATATTTCAGTTGTATCACGGCGGTCAGTTTTATTGATGGGGAAAACCCGAATACCCAGAGAAAACCACCGACCTGCAGCAAGTCGCTGACAAATTTCATCACATAATGTTGTATCAAATACACCTCGCGATGAACGAGATTCAGTAATGGCATAAAACATAATGATATACAAATTTAAACTTGAATCCTTGAGATTCCTGACTTGATAGATTTTCCAACTTAAGAGCAGACTTATTAAGTATTTACAGTAAGCCATATAATTGGTTTTAAACCCAAAATTTCATAACTTCGAACATTACTCAACCCTACTGCAATTAAACTAACGACATTATCATTGAAGGGACTAGCAACAACAGTTGATGTCAGTAAGAAGTTTCTTTGGTCCGTACCAGATAATTGGTCGTTAGATGGAGCAGCCACAGTACCTGTAGTATATACTACTGCATTCTATGCCTTAGTAGTGAGGGGCAGGATAAAACGTGGTGATCGTGTCCTCATCCATTCTGGTAGTGGAGGTGTAGGCCAGGCTGCTATTTCTATAGCCTTACACCATGGCTGTGAAGTCTTCACAACAGTTGGATCGGCAGAAAAGAAGGCCTACCTAAAAGAACGATTTCCTCAACTTACAGACAAACATTTCAGTAATTCAAGAACAACAGAATTTGCATCACATATAATGAAAGCAACGAAAGGCAAAGGTATTAACTTAAGAATCACTTGTGAGATCTACTCAATTATGTACATCATGATATTGAAGCATATTAGTGGGCTTCTCTGGCCACAATTGTAAGGTAATTGGATGCCTGAAATTAAGAACATTGTTACGTTGCCTGAATTGATAAAGCTACAAGTTTTAGGTGAAGTAAAAAGTGCAAAAAATGGTTGCCCTAGCCATATTTTAGTCAAATTGTAGTTGCCTGTACCAATTGTTGGCATCTTGTGTATAAATAAATGTTGAGAGAAAACCGAAGGGACAATCCAGAAATCATGTATAATGCTTACTTTTGTGTTGTACACTAATCAGTAATTAACATGAACAAAGAATACTACGTACAAAATTATAATAAAGAAATTCCAAAAGATATTTAAGGGGACGTCATTTTCATGATCGTATGGTAACTGGATTTACAACTACCTGCACAATTAGTACCTATCGGTGGTTTTCTCCGGGTACTCCGGTTTCCTCCATCAATAAAAATGATCACCACGACTTAACTGTTATACACTAATCAGTAATTAACTACATTAATGAGTAATTAACATGAACAAAGAATACTACGTACAAAATTACAATAAAGAAATTCCAAAAGATATTTAAGGGGACGTCATTTTCATGATCGTATGGTAACTGGATTTACAACTACCTGGACAATTAGTACATATCGCCACTAAAGCTGTGAAGTAAAATCCTGCTTATGGTGGGATGTACTCGATACAACATTATATGATATTGTCAGTAACTTGCGACAGGTCGATGGTTTTCTCTGGGTACTCCGGTTTCTGCCATCAATAAAACTGACCGCCACGATATAACTGAAATATTGTTGATAGTGGCGTTAAACACCATAAAAATCAAGATATTTACATCTTCATTATCCTTTACCTTGTAGGTGTGGATGTTATACTGAATTCTTTATCAGAGGAGAAACTACAGGCCAGTGTCAGAATTCTAGCTCAACATGGACGTTTCTTAGAAATTGGAAAATTTGATCTCTCTAACAATACACCTTTAGGTATGTATATTTTCAAATGTACAGGTTATCTGATTTTTATATATCGATATTTTAAGCTTTAAAATCTAAACTACAGAAAATATGGCATTCATTTCGTAAGCAAAAATTAATTTTGTCTATCCTGTTTAGACCTTTTTCTACCAAAACTTTTGAAATTATTTAGCTTTTCAACCTTTTTACCTTCAGTGTACCTGATGAAGGTTATTCCAATCAACCATTTTATTCTGTTACAGGAATGTCAATTTTTCTTAAGAATATCAGTTTCCATGGTATCTTGCTTGATGCTTTATTTGAAGAGGATAACCAGGATTGGTTGGAAGTGTCCCAGTTATTGACGCAAGGGATACAGTCCGGTGCAGTCAGACCTCTCAAATCTACAATATTTGATAATACACAAGTAGAACAAGCTTTTAGGTTTATGGCACAGGGAAAACACATTGGAAAAGTCTTATTACAGGTACATGTACTTATAACAACACACTGTCTGGACTTAAAAGAGTTAACTCTCCTATATTTAGTACTGATTTAATATTTTTTCCATTAGATAATCATTGTAAAAGTCCTGGTAAATATATAAACTTTTATTAGTCTAAAATTCTAGTGAATAGTCAAAAATGAAATTACCTTGTTCTATAGTATAATAATTTCTAACATGATTTATCTGACTGAAAAAAGCTGAGGTGAGTATAATGTTCATTTATTATTGTTTTATACTGACATTTTGAAGTTCTCTTATGACTTGTGGCAGGTCGGTGGTTTTCTCCGGGTACTCCGGTTTCCTCCATCAATAAAAATTATCACCACGACTTAACTGAAATATTGAAAGTGGCGTTAAATACCATAAACCCTAACCTTAACCCCTCTTTCAAATTGTAAGATTGGCTGAGAATTAATTAATGAACTGAATTGAAAATAAACATTTTTTTTAGCCGACAGGAGTATCCTGTAGACTCCATGGATGAAAAACTGATAAATGACTTTTGTTCAATATTTATGATTGACTTATTCTAATATCTACATAGGTTAAGAATGACACAGAAAAATCCAGTTATCAAACAGTTCCAGCACTTCCCAGAACTTACTGTGATCCTAAGAAAACCTATATCATCACTGGTGGGCTAGGAGGTTTTGGACTAGAATTATCACAATGGTTGATTGATCGAGGGGCCAAAACTCTTGTCCTGACTTCTAGATCTGGCGTAAAGACAGGGTACCAGGCTAGAAAACTAGAGAAATGGAGGCAGAAAGGCATCCTCGTCGAGATATCGTCACTTGATATTGTAGACAATTCAACAACATATCAACTTGTCAAAAAAGCCAATGCTATTGGACCTGTTGGTGGAGTTTTCCATTTGGCAATGGTAAAAAGAATTTTATGCTTCTGATAAAAAAAGAACTTTTGTAAAGATTAAAGTTAAGAATAATTTCCTTTGACAAGCACATATGATATATAGCAACTGGTTCTTACTCATGTCAAATGCTCTGGTTTGTTCAACCAATGACACTGACAACAAAACATACAAAAAATATTGTATTTTGTTTTTAAAGTGATATTAACCTCAAAAAACCAAACTTGCATATATTTTGTCAGACTTGGGTATTTATAATTTGGTTATTTGAAATTAGAGAAATTTTGACTTTAAATGTAAATTATGTGAAATGTCGTGCATAATAATAGTGGCTATAGTGGATTTACAAATACCTATGAAATCGGTGCCTATCACCACTGATGTTGGTTCGAATTCTGCTCTGGGTGAGGTGTACAACATTACGTGAGAAAGATCGTCCGTGACTTGCGGCAGATCGATGGTTTTCTCCGGATTCCTCCAACAATAAAACTGACTCCCAAGATATAACTGAAATATTGTTGAAAGTGGCGTTAAACACCATAAAGCCATTAAAAACCAATAAATAATCATTTGAATTGTTTCCTTTTTTATTTGTATGTGGTATAACCTGTAAAGGGATGATATTAAAACTAAATAATTTTGTAGGTGTTACAAGATGGTTTGCTTGAAAATTTGACAAAGGAAAACTTTGATGCTGTATGTAAACCCAAAGTAATCGGCACAACAAACTTAGACAAAGTAACTAGACAGTTGTGTAGTGATAGCTTGGATTGGTTTGTTGTGTTTTCATCAGTCAGTTGTGGGCGTGGTAATGCTGGTCAATCAAATTACGGTTATGCAAATTCTGTTATGGAAAGGATTTGTGAAGATAGGAAGGACAATGGATTTCCAGGTAAATTTTTATATGGTCCACAAAACAATTTCAGGGGGAGCAAATAGTCCTTGCTTGTTTTCTGTCTGTTATTTCATCTGTCCGAAACAAATGGTTTTTGTACGATATCCTGAGGAATGTTTAAACTACATCATTTTCATATGGTATGATTGCTTATTAATATTATAACAAGTAACAGTCCATGTTTCATTTTATTATGATGCCTTGTACTTTGCCAGAGTTATGCCCCTTTAAAACATTGTTCTAATATGTTATGATTACATAGAACAAAATACATGTCAAGTTTAATTAAGACCATATTGCATTTTATCATTCTATGGAAAATGCTATAAATGGCAAAAGATTTTGTTTCTGTTTCTGTATTTTTTCTTCTTATTTGGTATGATTACAAATGAAGCTTGATATCGACTCTTTAATTCTTTTACCATTCTGGAGTAGAAAATGGTATATATATATATTTCATTGCCTCATGATATTTTGAATTGCTTTGTACTGATCTTTGATTGATTTTAAATTTTGTTAAAAATCTTGAAATTGTGTACACAAATTAATTTTTGATTCCCTGATTTAATAGTATAAATGTTCATTATAGGATTGGCTATACAATGGGGAGCTATTGGTGATGTGGGTGTGGTACTAGAAACAATGGGAACTAATGATACAGTGATTGGTGGGACATTACCTCAGAGGATTAACTCCTGTTTGGCTGTATTAGACCAGTTTCTGAACCAGTCACAGCCAGTTGTATCTAGTTTTGTACCTGCAGAGAAACAGCAAGCTGGTGGATCTAGTAAAAGCTCTCAAGGCAACGTTGTGGAAGCTATATGCCACATATTAGGTAAAAAAAAAATCAAATACGAACAATGTACATTACAAAGTATCGAGAGTGTAGTGGCCGAATTTTCTGTAAATTGTATCAAAGCCCTCGAGGCAACATTGTGGAAGCTATATGCCACATTTTAGGTACAAATTTTCAAATACATTCATAGTCAAGAATGTAGTGGCCTAAAGTTATTGACTTGGAATTTTCCCAATAATACAGAATATTGATTTTTGCATACTTCAGCTTCATCTGCTCCTGAAATGCTTGACCTGTTAATCTGATGACTACAATTTAGCAGAATATTTTCTAAAAGCGAATGGTAAAAAAAAATATGATAATGAAACCACTTGAGGGTTGAAACAAGATTTAAAAAAAAATATATATTGAAATTAAGCATTGTTTACATGCATTAGGCACTGCTTGTGTATCTTGTTTGAAATTTTGCTGTCTTAATTTTTCATTATCGAATAATGCATTTACCAAGGCAGCCTATCGAATAATGCATTTACAAAGGCAGCCTATCATTTCAGTATATGCTAACAAATAACTAAATACATAAAACTTTATTTGTAATTTAAAAAAAAAATCGCTTCATATTCTGTAGGTGTGAAGGATCCTTCAACTGTAAATGCAGACACGAGTTTAGGGGACTTAGGATTAGATTCATTAATGGGTGTAGAAGTCAAACAGACCCTAGAAAGAGATTTTGATACTTCATTGTCAATGAGAGAAATAAGACAACTGACCTTGTCTAAGTTGAAAGGACTATCATCATCTGGCAGTACTGGTGAAGCAGCAAGCATCAAAGAAACAAGAGAATTGGAGAAGAATTATGTACACAGGTTCAACATGGACTGCCTTATGCCAAAAGAAAGTTGTGTTCTGATGAAAGATGTTACCAACAGCAACAAGATATTGTTTTTAGTTCATCCAGTCGAAGGTATTGTATTTTTTTTATTGAGAATCATATGCCATTAAATTTTAGATTTTTAGTTGGAGCTAGCCATTCCAGAAAATCCATAAAGTATTAATTACCTCAGATAAATGAAAAAAAATTGTCATTTATATCTCTTTATCTCTTAGTTATCATCCTCTTTGTGATATGACCACAATATTTTTGTTCACGAAAAAGTTTATCTGACCAGTCTGTCTGAAATTTTGACACTATGATCCTTGGAAGGTATTAAAAGTTTCGATTGTTTTGGTGATTCTAGTCTTACTTGTTCCCAACCAAGAGGCCTAAAGATGGCAAAAACTGGTTGAATAGTAGCTGCGATCGTATCAAGTTGCAGCCAGGTGTTAGCCCTTTATTACCATATTGTAAAGTTAAGACATGTATTAAGACGATGAAGAACATGTAGAATGAAATAACTGAAATTTTGTTGAAAGTGGCGTAACACCATAATCCATGTGTAATTAATTTATTGATGGAAAATAATGTTTTTCAGGCAATGTAACTAGTTTACAGGAAGTAGCAGGTCACATGACTTGTACTGTGTATGGTTTACAGTGTACAGCAGACGTTCCTTTGGATTCAGTGTCTGATATGGCATTATATTACATACAGGTAGGATGTTATCATAGCAATACTATATCGGTTAAGTCAGGTTGAGATATTTATGAATTATTTGGTTCCTGCATATACCACTTTAGAAGCGGAATGTGAAGCTTTTCTAGGTCAAAGGTTATTGAAAAAATGAGTCGTAAAGCTTCATATATTGTCACGTGGCTAATATTTTATATTATTATACTTTACAATAGAAACCAAGCAAGAAATAATTAAGATATTTTAAAGTTTTATGCCATGGAACAAGAAATGACTCATTCCCGTGGCAAACTGAACGTAGGTCAAATAACTGAGGGAATCTGCAGGTAGCACAAAATAACTGTTTGAAATTGGTGCGCTTTTGCACGTCGAACCAATAACTAGTTATTTCCCTCAGCACGTCGAACCAATAACTAGTTATTTCCCTCGTATTAGTTCAGTATAATAATACAGTTATATCCTTCATGAGAAGTTAATATCCATAATTATCAAATTGATAAAGGGTTATTTTCCCTCGGTTCTTCGGACCTCGGGGAAAATAACCCTTTATCTATTTAATAAGTATGGATATTAACTTCTCATGAAGGCCATAATTGTATATTATTTGATCCTTAAGAACCTAAGATTATGTTATTGCATTTTAAATTTCAATGCTTTGAAGCATGATGGTCTTATGGCCAGAAGGAGCATCAAAGCAAAATCTGAAGCAATTTAATAAAGAAGTATTCAGTTCTGATCAGCTACTGTTTTAACATGTAAATTAAGTGTAATGCTACATTTGAATTAAACATGTAAATAAGTGGGTAGTAAGAAAGTGCAAGACATGACCAGTAATTCAATTTTCATATGATGTTGATG
Organism: Bathymodiolus septemdierum; assembly: GCA_963383655.1. Lineage (NCBI taxonomy): Eukaryota > Metazoa > Mollusca > Bivalvia > Mytilida > Modiolidae > Bathymodiolus > Bathymodiolus septemdierum. The sequence goes on along the minus strand of OY726522.1, from coordinate 50,768,777 downwards.
TTTTCTTGAAAATAATCTTGCCTCCCTCCCCCAAGAAAAAAAGGGAATAAAAGACCAAACCACAACAACACTATTTCCCATTTTATAGCAGTTTTTTTTACACTAATCGTAAACATTTATTATAAAAAGGGAATATTAAAAATAATATTACTTTATAAAGAACCTAGTCCTTTGTACTTTCAGCAAATCAAACAAGTACAGCCAAAAGGTCCATATTTCATTGGTGGATATTCATTTGGTGCCATGGTAGCCATGGAAATGACCCTTCAACTGGAATCACAACACACAGTGTCACACCTGTATCTATTAGATGGTTCACACACATTTGTGTCAACACATACAAGTGCACATCGCAATGTGAAGACAATTGACAATGAAGCCATTGCAGAAACTGCAGCATTTACAGCATTTGTGGAGATGTTCCTACCTGAACAAAGTGCACAGGTATTTATATACTGTAATTATTGTCAAAATATTATATAATATGATTGATGAGTTTTAATTGAATGTCACAGCAATATTAGAGCTATATCTTGGTTAGGGGCTGTTGGTAGTTTGATTTACAACTACCTATGCAATCGGTGCCTATTACCACTACAGTTGTGAGTTCGTACTCCGTTCATGGCGAGGTGTACTCTACAACATTATGTGACAAGTTGTCAGTGACCTGCGACAGGTTGGTAGTTTTCTCCAGGTACTCCGGTTTCCCCCACCAATAAAACTGATTGCCACGTTGTAACTGAAATATTGTGGAAAGTGGCATTAAACACCACAACCCACCCTATATCTTGGCTACCAAAAGCTGGAATGCCAACAGAATTTTTACAGGTCAATAGCACATGCTCTCTAATACATTTTTATGTCTACCAGGAACCTTATTCACAAAGCATCCGTTAATTAGCGGACCCGTTAAGTTAACGGGTATGTCCGCTAAATTTTAAAGTGGTATTCACAAGCACAAGCGTCTCCGTAAACGTCAAATTAACAGGTGCGTTAATAACGGGTCCGTTAGTATGCAAATGAGTCTGAAAAATTGAATCAAGTATTTTGATTGGATAATACACTTTCATCCTTTCCAAATAAAGCCACTGCATTAAGCTTCCCATAAAAATTGCTTTTTGTTGAAGGAAAGTATAAGAATGAGATTAAGTAAATGGTAGGTATGATAAATAAATTCATCACTGATAAAACTAAAATATACTTAGTATATAAAATAGATGATCGCATATATCGAGGGGGAGAGTTACAATATATGTACATTGGCGGAAAATAATGCATTTATTTGCACGGGCCTTATATTTAGAAACGGATAGTAAAGCGGACCTTTGATAAAGATAATTGAACTTTTAACTTTTCACTGCTATTTCATATAAATTTAACCTCGTCAGTGAAATTCCTATTATGGGCGGATCCATATTTTTTTCGAGGGGTATCCGGACAATTGCCAAGTTTAAAAGATAGTCCAGACAATTTTTATATATTTGTTGCATATATTTTGAAAATTCTAGGGCAGAGGGAGGGGGTCCGTAACCAAATGACACTCCCCCTCCACACACACACACTGAATCCGACCATGCCTATTACACTAAGGAAGTACATCATTTGTAGATAAACACGAAGCGATATATTCCGTTCTGACATTTCAAAGGAGAGATGAATTGATTTTCAAAAAGGCGGTGAGCGGGAGATATCACTTTGTGAGTATGATCACAGTACCTCTAGTTGATTTAGTCGTGTAAGATGTTTGTTGATCTTTTTTTTAAATCGTTTGTTTTCTCATGTTTCATCCATTTGAATAAATGAAGAAGATTTTTTCCATGAATTTATATACAAGTGGCTCAAAGATGAATAGTTCATTCATTGCATGAATGGAAATTTCCCAAAATGCTTTCATTATATATAAATTGTAGAATATTCTGCACATTTTGGTAAAAGTATGATTAAAATCTGTCGAGAAAAAAATTCATTTTATTTTTGAAAAAAAATGTGATATAATATAAAATATAAGATTATGGAAAAATTAACGTTTGCAATACTTTTTGCTAAAACTTGTGTCTTGCTAATGGAAAAAAAAAGCAATATGACATATATTATTTTACGCATTCCCATCATAAAAGGATTTTGTTATTGCTCTTATATCTAAATGTCCGATTAACGGATACGATAACCTATCGGTTAATTTTCTCCGTAAACTAGAAGTTTAACAGGAACGTTAACGGGTACGTTGAGTTACGAAGACTTCGTGAATACCAATTTTTTTAGCAAAAAATTTTTACGGAGACATTAACGAGTGCGGTAGTTAACGGACACTTTGTGAATAAGGTCCCAGTTACTTTAGACCAATAAACCTGTTCTATGTAATTAAGTCTCCCAAACAACGTTTGGAGACTTAATTGTTTTGCTCCGTTTCTTATTATTATTATTCTTGTTCTTGTTATTCTCCTTTCTTTCCGTGCACCATGAACTTGTCCATGGCAGATCTCAGGAACTACAGGACAGAATTTCATGAAACTTGGTGGAGTTATAGATATGTTTCTAGTTGATCATAGATATGTTTCTAGTTGATCCTAAAATTTTCAGATTTGTGGTAAAGGGGGTCAAAGCCATATTTTTGGGGGTTCAAAGGGGGTGGGGGTTACTATAGAATCCTATGGGAAACTTGAAATTTCGTACATTAATGTTGATAACTTCTAACTGGATAATGATAAAGAGACATAAATTTTGACATAGTGATAGGTCACCATTAGAGGAGCAATTCTGCATTTTCAAAATTTTCAAGATGTCTGCTATTTTCAAAATGGCTGCCAAAACACAGCATAAAAATGGGGGGTAAAAATTCAACATTGTCCGATATCATCAAAATTTGATATGTGGGTAGATAGTGTCAGTGGCCGGTTTGGGAGACTTCATAATCGTTAGATTATAATCATATCTTGTTTGAGGTTAGTTCTGCTATTGGGAATATTTATGGTGCAAACCTACAGTTGTGTATTTTGTTATTTTGTAAATAGATTCATGCCTTTTTCACATTTTATTTGTAGACATATAATGAACTTCTAGTGAAAGCAAACCTGGAGGATAGGCTGACACACACTTCTAAGATTTTGATGACAAATAAGCTGTTTAAAGACCAGGATGAGATAAAGATGGCCACCAGGGGATTTCTCTATAGACTCATTATTTCAGAGCAATACAAGATGGTTGGATCAATTCAGTGTGATGTTACTCTGATAAGAACCGTTACAAACTCTGCTGATGATGATTATGGGGTACAAGAGGTAAGCACTTGTCGTGCATCTGTAGATGTGACCGACATTCTGTAAATATTCTATAGCTGTTGATTATTAGTCAAAAGGTCTAATTTAACTATGTCGCAGGCAATACCATTTAATAATTTCATTTAGATTAATTTGTACAGTAAAATATTGATAGCTATATATATATATATACAGTAGTTTTGGGAATATATATATATATATATATATATATATAAACGACTTGGAGCAGACTGTCCCATTTAAGATCTAGGAGGGGGGACGTCATGATTGTATGGTGGTTGGATTTACAATTTTCTATGTAATCGGTGCTTATCACCACTAACGTGAGTTCGAATCCCACCCAGGAGAGTCACTTATAAAGTTTGTCAGTGACTTGCGGTAGCTCAATGGTTTTCTCTGTGTACTCTGGTTTCCTCCACCAGTAAAACTGACTGCCTCCATATAACTGAAATATTGTTGAAAGTGGCATTAACACCTAAAAATGTAGAAATATATATAAGCCTTTTCATAAAAAAAAATCATGAAACTATTTCTCTTACGAAAATATGACACAAATCATTTTATGTTTATATATATATATATTTAATTTGATACATTTGTGCAATATAAAAAATAAATATTCTATGTTTTCAACAGGTTTGCCAGAAGAAAATCCAGATATACAGAGTTCCTGGAGACCATGAAACGTTTGTCAGGGGAGATAATTCAAGAACAACAGCATTACTTATTAAGTGAAAGAATGCAAGCAGAAAATTATTAAAAAACAACAGTATTACTTATTCAATGAAAAAATGGAAGCAGGAACATTTTATAAAATTTAATTCCTGATCAAATATTAATAAAAAGTCGATCCTAAAAAGGAAAGAAATAAATTCATGACTTTTATCATGCTTTTTGACAAAAACAATGCACAATATTTATTTTTTGTTTATTTATTGAAGGTATATTTACAAGTATAGTGTCTGCAAATTTCTGTATATTTTCTTATAGTAAAACATCGAAAAGCTAAAAAAATAAAAGTTTAATGACATAAATTGCTTGAAGATCGCTCTGTTGTCGCCAAATAAGCATGACCTGCATTGTTGTTGATGGAGATAAATACTGATGACATAATTTTGAAAACTTTTTGCCAAAAATAGAAAGGGGTGTTAATGGATCACGCCGATTCTTTATTTAATTTCTGTTCCCTCTTCTTGCCAAATCTGTTAAATATCTCCAGTGACCTATGACAGACATCCATCACCATTTCTTAAACAATAACGACTTTACATACATGTATTGTAAAAGTCATTGATGGTTTGGTTTAATGCCATTTTCAACAATATTTCAGTTATATCGTGGCAGTCCGTTTTATTGATGGAGGAAACCAGAGAAAACCACGGACCTGCCGCAAGTCACTGACAAACTTTATCACATAATGCTGTACACCTCACCCTGAGTGGGAATCAAACTCACAATATTAGTGGTGATAGGCATCGATTGCATAGCATCTCGCAAATATGAACGAGATATTGTAGTTGTGACAAAATTATATTAGGGCGATATTTTCAAGAAATCAATTTATAGAAAAATTTTATTTTGAAAATGGTCTATTAGGTGTTTATATATATATTTTAATATAGTCCCAGTTAAAAATAATGCAAATCAGACACTATACATTTAATAAATTCAAATAAATCTTTGTTAAAATTTAAAGTTTTATTAAGACTTTAAGGTATTTTGCAAATTTATACTTATTATTTTGTTGATATTTTTTTTATATTTGTTAATTAAAAATGAAATACTAATATTTTTGTTATTGTTGAACATGGAAAAAATGCATGATTGGGTTATAACTGAGTTCATCAACTTTTAAGGATGAAAAATCATATCTGTGGTTTAATGATTAGTCTTCTCACCTTAAGTGCAGTAGATCATGGGTTTGCTACCCTGTCGGATCAAGCTATACTGTAAAATGGGTATTTGTTGCTTCTAAGAATGGTTGGCATGGAATCCTGATAATGTGTCGAGTGGAGCAATATGTCTATCTGTGGATTGTTGTTTCTTTATGATAGGATTACGAAATTACATCTGTGTGCTGGTCTAGTTCTTTCCACGATATAGCTGAAAAATTGCTCACTTGGCATTAAACAACAATCACTCACTCACTTATATTTCTACCAAGATAAGCCATCAGATTGATATCATTCACTCATATTTCTACCAAGATAAGCCATCAGATTGATATCCCTCGCTCACTTATATTTCTACCAAGATGAGCCATCAGATTGATATCACTCGCTCACTTATATTTCTACCAAGATGAGCCATCAGATAGATGTCATTCACTCACTTATATTTCTACCAAGATGAGCCATCAGATAGATGTCATTCACTCGCTTATATTTCTACCAAGATGAGCCATCGGATTGATATCACTCGCTCACTTGTATTTCTACCAAGATAAGCCATCAGATTGATATCACTCGCTCATATTTCTACCAAGATGAGCCATCGGATTGATATCCCTCGCTCACTTATATTTCTACCAAGATGAGCCATCAGATTGATATCGCTCGCTCACTTCTATTTCTACCAAGATGAGCCATCGGATAGATGTCATTCACTCACTTATATTTCTACCAAGATGAGCCATCGGATTGATATCCCTCACTCACTTATATTTCTACCAAGATGAGACATCAGATTGATATCGCTCGCTCACTTATATTTCTACCAAGATGAGCCATCGGATAGATGTCATTCACTCACTTATATTTCTACCAAGATAAGCCAACAGATTGATATCGCTCACTTGCTTGTATTTCCACCAAGATATGCCATCAGATTGATATCATTAACTCCCTTCTATTTCTACCAAGATGAGCCATCAGATTGATATCGCTCGCTCACTTATATTTCTACCAAGATGAGCCATCGGATAGATGTCATTCACTCACTTATATTTCTACCAAGATGAGCCATCGGATTGATATCCCTCACTCACTTATATTTCTACCAAGATGAGCCATCGGATTGATATCCCTCATTCGCTTATATTTCTACCAAGATGAGCCATCAGATTGATATCACTCGCTCACTTATATTTCTACCAAGATGAGCCATCGGATTGATATCCCTCACTCACTTATATTTCTACCAAGATGAGCCATCAGATTGATATCCCTCGCTCACTTATCAATCTGATAGCTCATCTTGGTAGAAATACAAGTGATTCACTATCACTCGCTCACTTGTATTTCTACCAAGATGAGCCATCAGATTGATATCACTCGCTCGTATTTCTACCAAGATGAGCCATCAGATTGATATCCCTCGCTCACTTATATTTCTACCAAGATGGGCCATCAGATTGATATCACTCGCTCGCTTATATTTCTACTAAGATAAGCCAACAGATTGATATCGCTCACTTGCTTGTATTTCCACCAAGATATGCCATCAGATTGATATCATTAACTCCCTTCTATTTCTACCAAGATGAGCCATCAGATTGATATCGCTCGCTCACTTGTATTTCTACCAAGATAAGCCATCGGATTGATATCACTCGCTCACTTATATTTCTACCAAGATAAGCCATCAGATTGATATCACTCGCTCGCTTATATTTCTACCAAGATGAGCCATCAGATTGATCTCGCTCACTTATATTTCTACCAAGATAAGCCATCGGATTGATTTCACTCGCTCGCTTTTATTTCTACCAAGGTAAGCCATCAGATTGATTTCACTCCCTCGCTTTTATTTCTACTAAGATAAGCCATCAGATTGACATCACTCGCTCACGTATATTTCTACCAAGATAAATCATCAATCCTTCTACCAAGATAAATCATTGGATTGATATCGCTCGCTCGCTTATATTTCTACCAAGATAAACCATCGGATTGATATCGCTCGCTCGCTTATATTTCTACCAAGATGAGCCATCGGATTGATATCACTCTCTCACTTGTATTTCTACCAAGATGAGCCATCGGATTGATATCATTCACTAACTTATATTTCTACCAAGATAAGCCATCGGATTGATATCGCCCACTTGCTTATATTTCTACCTAGATATGCCATCAGATTGATATCATTCACTTGTATTTCCACCAAGATAAGCCATCAGATTGATCTCGCTCACTTGTATTTCTACCAAGATAAGCCATCAGATTGATATCGCTCGCTCACTTATATTTCTACCAAGATAAGCCATCGGATTGATATCCCTCGCTACACTCACTTGTATTTCTACCAAGATAAGCCATCAGATTGATATCAATCACTCGCTCATATATTTCTACCAAGATGAGCCATCAGATTGATATCACTCGCTTATATTTCTACCAAGATAAGCCATCAGATTGATATCAATCACTCGCTCATATATTTCTACCAAGATGAGCCATCAGATTGATATCACTCATTTATATTTCTACCAAGATAAGCCATCAGATTGATATCACTCGCTCACTTATATTTCTACCAAGATTGATATCACTCGCTCACTTATATTTCTACCAAGATAAGCCATCAGATTGATATCATTCGCTCACATATATTTCTACCAAGATGAGCCATCAGATTGATATCACTCGCTCACTTATATTTCTACCAAGATGAGCCATCAGATTGATATCACTCGCTTCTATTTCTACCAAGATAAGCCATCAGATTGATATCACTCGCTTGCATATATTTCTACCAAGATAAGCCATCAGATTGATATCGCTCGCTTATATTTCTACCAAGATGAGCCATCAGATTGATTTCACTCGCTCGCATATATTTCTACCAAGATGAGCCATTAGATTGATATCACTTGCTCACTTATATTTCTACCAAGATAAGCCATCGGATTGATATCACTCGCTCACTTGTATTTCTACCAAGATAAGCCATCGGATTGATATCACTCACTCACTTATATTTCTACCAAGATAAGCAATCAGATTGTTATTATATGTTAGAAATTCAACAAAAACCTATTTAGCTCATCCGACCTGAAGTGTCAAGTGGGCTATTACCATCACTTGGTGTCAGCCATCCAAAAACTTTTTATATTTCAATCTTCTTCTTGAGAAACACTGAAGTGATTGAAATGTTACTTTGTTGAACTATTCCTTGCAATTTTCTGACCATTAAACATGGCCTCCTGTGATCATAAAAGCGTCTGAATGAGTAATATTTGAAAGATCTTCTTGAGAACTGATCATCCCAACCATATGTGTTTTAGGTGTTTAACTAAACCACATATGGTTGGGATGATCCTTGCTGGATACTTCTGAAGTGTTGTTAGATTCCTTTGGGTGTTGATTGGTCAACTAAGATGATGGCCACAACAGGAATTAGTTTTAAACATATAAGCTAATGGGAAATTGAAAATAGGTTTTTCTTAGAAACTACACACATGATTGAACATGAACTGTCCATGAATGGTCATTGGATAGCCCCTTACAAAGCTAGTTTGTTATGTAAATTGGAAATCTAAGATGACCACAACAGCAGAACTTAGTTTTGAAGATATGACTGTATTGAAAAATGAATAAAACCCTTTTCTTAGAAATTACTAGCATAATTGAAACCCAGACTGTACATGAATGATATTTGGGCGGTACCTTAAGCAGTTTCATTTTGTAAGTCAATGGGAAATCCAAGATGTGCCATTGCAAGACAAATTAAACATAGGACCATATGGTAAAATAATTGAGAATTATTCTTGTCTGAAACCATTAAACTTAGCTGGAATGTTCCTTGTATGGTGCTCTACCATGTCAGTTTTTTTTATGTAGATCAACAATCAGAGCTTTCAGATAGGACCGTATGTGAAAACGAGTTGATATGATACACAAGAGCTTGTGGTTCCTATCATGATTGTTGTTGCCAACAAGGAAGCTACTGAACCAAGGATTCTTAGTGGTTAAATTGAAGTCATCTGAAAGTTTTAGTCCCCACCATGACTAAATATGTGTGTCGCCAATGACCAGGATCATGTTCAGTTTGTCATAATCACAATCTGACCTTTCATTATTCATTATTTGTCACTGTGTTTGTATCAAGAGTAACTCTAGTGGTGTAGGAACTGCTTCCCCTTCCGCATCACCTAAGTTCACCGCCGGTTCATAGTGGGATTCCTATAGCTTATTCTTTAGTTTTCTGTGTAGTGGAGTATGAACTGCATCCCCTTCCGCATCACCTAAGTTCACCCCCGGTTCATAGTGGGATTCCTGTAGCTCATTCTTTAGTTTTCTGTGTAGTGTTTATAAATCATTGTTTGATATTTTGTCCTTTCTTTTTACCATTGTATTGTGTGTCCTTGTAATATATAGTTAATTTGCCTAATCTATTTAAATATTTTCTCATTCATTTTAATACATTAAGTTGCCTAGAAGCTTTTCTACAGATATTTGTATTGTGAGAGTTAAATTTTAATTCATAATCAATGGTTACTCCAAGGAGCTTAACTTCATCCTCAGTTTTTATAATATTTTTTTTTTTTTAACAACAACATATTTTTATTCAAAATGCTTGTTACATTCTTACTTCAAAAGCCCAAGTTACTTATGAAGTATTTCATATTAATATTTTCTTATATAATTAAAATACTTTCAAGTAATATAATATAACTGATGAGGATCAGACTTTAATTAAATATACCTATAAATACGCACCTACATCTAAGCATATACACACATACATATGCATGCATACATATACATATACATATATACAATGCATACATATTTACATTTCAATATTTTCCCTTATTTTTGCTAACAGTTTACTATTTTGGAGTTTTTGCACCTGGTTTATTCTCGTAATATATTCTCTCACAAATAAAGAATATATGTTTACTTGTTTAGTCTTTTGTTCAGATACATAATATGCTTTGTATATAGAAAATCCTAAAATTGTTAAAAAATAGTTGAAATCAAAATAATCTTTATAAAATATCTTGTACCCAAAAACAATATGTTTTAATGTGACCAAATTTTCTATATTAGATTTTTTCAATATTTGTTGTATTTTCACCCAAAATTCTTTCAGATAGGGACAAGAAATAAAGTAATGTAGATAGTCTTCATCTTGACCACAGAAATTACATTGGCTATTAATAGCAATTCTCCATTTCATTAATAGTTTCTTTGTAGGAATTATATATTGCAATAATTTCCATCTGAATATTTTTAGCTTATTTTCTTCTAAATAATGAAAAATGAAAGAGTAAAGCTGACTCATGGTTGGTTTTTCATTTATAGACAAGTACATTTATAATATTACCATTTAAATTAAAAGAAATATTTTTAGATTATGTATTTTTACCAATAGCAATTGCTTGGAATTTATCAGGATTCACTTTCATTTGATTTGAGGTAAACCAATCTATTAGATTAAGACTGTCTTTTTCCAAGGTGCTTATAATTTTGTCTAAGTCATAGCCAAAATATGATAATGTATTATCGTCTGCATAATTATATAGGGAACTGTCAGATATGAAATAAAATATATCATTTATAAAATATTTAAAAAGCACCGGCTCTAAAATTGATCCTTGGGGTACGCCTTTGTAAATATCTTGCCATGTACTTAATGCTGTTCCTAATTTAACGCATTGTTTTCTATTTGATAGATAGTTTTGTATTAAATTTAGAGCTGATTTTGAGGTACCATAATATTTTAATTTTTGAAGTAAGAGGTCATGGGGCAGACAGTCAAAAGCCTTAGATAGGTCCATGAGCATAGCTGCCGTAAATTTATGTTGATCTAAAGCCTTTTTCCAGTCTTCAATTATCTTCAAAAGAGCAGTTTGACATCCATATCCAGAACGGAAAGTAGATAAGTAAGGGTGAAATTTTTTACTGAAATAGAGGACGAGCTGTTCATTATTGCTCTTTCAAAATTTTTAGAAATTACTGGCAGTATACTCGCAGGCCTGTATTTACTTTTATCTAGAGCATTGCTCTTTTTATAACAAGGTACTACCTGAGCTTCTTTAAGTTTTTCAGGAAATTTAGCCAAAGAAATTGATTTATTTATTAGTTCAGAGATAGGTTTTGCAATAACTGGTTTCGCAATTTTTTAAATTTTAGCCGAGATGCCATATCGTGTTGTTGCTTTTTTTATATTAATTTTATTAATTTGTTTTATTATGAAGTCTTCTTTAATATCCTGGAACACTTAATTTTCTATATCAGGTGTGTTGGCAATAATTTTTGATGTATTTGGGTGACTTTGATCAGAATTTATATTACTTGATCCAATATCTTTAGCTACCTGTTACCTGTTACCTATCTTGAATCTTCATCCACTGCCTGGATAACCGCTGTTGCCAACGTATATACCACTGAATCCAGAATCATAGATGTCTGGTATGGTGTGCCCCAATCACTTATTCCTAACTTATCTCTAAAATATCCCTATTTAGATATTAGCTACATTTATAAAAAAAATATTAAACAATATTATATCTTTCTTGCAGTTGCAACAACTGTTGGATAAAAAGGGTTTTATTATTGGCCAGAAGTCACTGGTACATCTTTCATAAAAATATGTTTTTATTGATTGTTTTTTAATTTTATTATATAGATAGGTGTGAATTATGGGGATTTATTCCTGAAATAAATTCCGATATATCTCACATGTGAAATATCAGTTTTTTTCCCGCCGGAACTACCTTTTCCCAACTATAAGTGTGGTGGTTACATCCCTTGTTGTGTTACGGTGAATACACAGACGATTGTAAACTGAAAAAATATGTTATTGACGACTTTGAAACATAACCAACATGACGTCATGGATGTCATATGAAGACTTCCAGTTTGAAGCGTAAAGATTAGACGTTATTTGGCTTCGGGTACGCTTCAATTTTGATACAATTTAACTAAAATAAGTTTTCAAGGTAAGCAATTTAATTATTTTTGTGTATTGTTGTAAATATAACATGTAGAATTTCACATTTTCAAGATGGCAGATCCTTCCAGCTGGACCCTTAGTAACATTGCTCGTAGATTTATAATATATAATCAATTTTGAAAGTCTATATAATAAACAGTATAATTAAATCATACATTTTGAATATCAAAATAAGACCACTCGTGACCAAATACGCATTAATGAATAAACTCGTTGACGGAACAAGTTCCGCCCACTCGTTTAATCCTTATGCGTAATTCGGTCACTCGTGGTCTTATTTTGATATTCAAAATCTACGATTAGTTATACTATATTTATTGACATGATTTCTCTGTTTCCTGTATCGTTTCCAGTTGTAATCATTTTTGCATTTAATGAAGGTGTTATGCAGCATTCTGTTCTTGTAAATTGCTTGTCTTAGCTGTTTATATATAAAAGGGGCGGGTTGGGGTATCTGTTTCCTTCTTTTAATTAAGAATTGAATGCATTCTTTTGAAGTTTCATTGGGGTATGAAAGCGTTGACCGAAGTACATTTTCAATGAAGCGTGGTAGCTCTTCATGTTGAAAATGTAGTTCGATCAACGCTTTCATACCCCAATGAAACTTCAAAAGAATGCATTCAATTCTTATAATTATATTTAAATCACACCAAAATTTAAAATAGTTGAATTTTTCGTTGTGAATTTTATTTGTGTTAGATTATTTGCTGTTGGAAATTACTATGCCATAGATTGTTTACATCTGACGTCGTCATGGAGGCACGTGCAAGTTCGGATTTGAGTTTCATTGGGATGTGAAACATCTCTTTTATAATCATGTGACCACTTCATAACCAATCATATTGTAACATTTTAATGAAAAACGGAAGTAATGTAATTATTAGGGGCATGTTTATCTAAAGTTTTGATGATAGAGTTTTCAAAATTTGAGTAAGCTTCATCTAAGTCTTCGTGTTTACTTATATTATTGAAATTCATTTCCTGAAGTTCTTTAAGGAATTCTTGTTCTGAAACATGCTTAAAACTTCTGTAAGCTAATTTTTTTTTGTATGATGGAACCATTGATTTGCAAAGCAATAAGATTATGAACATCACTAATACCATAATTAAAATTTGTTACATTCATGCAATTGTTTGGCATATTAGTTAAGATGAAATCATTAAGGCTTGGATTTGAGATTTTGGTATAGCAAGTTGGACTTATTACTAAATTAGTTAAATCAAAAATATCACATACATTTTGTAACGGGGTCGATTTATCAGGTACAAGCATGTCATAATTAAGGTCACCAATAAACATGAAGTTATCATATGCTGTTGTTATTTGATCACATGTTTTTATAAAGTCTTCATTAAACGTTTTTTCATCTATTGTTTGTGGTCTATATGATACTCCTGATATTAACCATTTTTTGTCAACAATTAATATTTCAATGTTTATAGATTCAATTATGTTAAATTCTAATTTCCTCTTTCTGTCGCATGGCAAATCTGATCGAACATATGCAGCTATACCTCCCCCATGGGCTGTGCGGTCTGCCCTCCAAAAGTGGTAATTGTTTACCTGAAATTGTGTATCAGTAAAAGAGTCATCAATCTTAGTCTCTGACAAGAATAGCATATCTACAATGTTTGCTGTTAATAGTTCGTTTATGTAACAGAATTTGTACCTCAAGCTATTAATATTTAAGTATGTCATTTGTTAAAACATTTATTTAAAACTGCATCGGGTAGCCATAGCTACCATACATTAAAAAAGATATCCTTATTGGAAAACAAAATAAATAAATGTATATCACTTACTAAAATGCCTAAATAAACTTAATAGAATATTCGATATTGCAAACGAACAGCAAAATAGTACCAGGAAGCTGAAATATGGAATATCCTTTTTATACTACTGAACGGATTCAACGAAAAATAATAACATTTTATCATATTTAATGGTCGTCTGTCTTGTTTTGTACAGAATAGTCTATTCTTGACACAACTGTGCAATCAATGCCTATCACAACTGAAATTGTGAGTTCGAAACCCGTTCAAGGCGAGACGTACTCGATACAACATTATGTGATAAAGTTTGTCATTGACTTGCGACAGGTCGGTGGTTTTCTCCGGGTACTCTGGTTTCCTCAACCAATAAACCCGACCGCCACGATATAGCTGAAATATTGTTGAAAATGGCGTTAAACACAATGAATCAAACCAACCAAATTGACACATGAATTTTGGATATATATGTGGACGTCACTGCGGCGTATGTTTTGATCATATATGCATATCCCAACCTTTGTAATTTGTTCAAGTTGGTGGCAGAATTATTTCTTATTCGAGAACGATAGATGGTATAAAATTATAGTAGGTGTTGCAAGTCAATATCTTTCAAGGGAAATTTCAATCCTTTGTTATGAATACAGATTATAATTTCTAAAAGTACAAATTTTACACTTTTGTTGTCCAACAGATCTGACATAGACAAAAACGAAAATATCTCCCTCAATATAATTAATACAAGATTTTGTATTTTCTTTATTTACAAAAATACAATAAAATTTAAGCTATACATAATAGTCGTTATAAACAAACAATACATAAAAATAACATAGAATGAAATACATAATTGTTGATACATGTATAAACAAACAATACACAAAAATAACATGGAATAAAAATTATTGCATCAGACATAAAAGATATACTATTATTAAACCTCTCTATATATATGTATCTATGATTGGTCCGATCAGCGGTCACATGACTTTGACAATGGCGACGTTTCCTTCGACAACCCCAAAAATTCACCGTGCGAGGTAAATAATAGTATTGTCACCCTCGACAACCCCTAATTTTTTCCACTAGTTGGCGATAACCGCAAACCGGAAATCGTCTGTTTGTGTAGAAAATATGGCAACTACAGGTCGGTTTGCCGCTAGCTCAGATATAAGTATTGTAACAAAATCGGGTCGATACTCCAGCACCAATGAAAATCCAGTGATGCCTCGGCTAACTCAGATATCCCGATTATTGTCAACAAATTCCTATGACAGGGTTCGGCCTGTGCTTTCGCTCCAGGACTTGTGGACACTACATGTATCCGGTATCAAACACAATAATAAGATTCCATTTTCATGTACTATGTCAACCAGTTTATCGCGACTTGGTGACAGGGTATGAATGGACCGAAAGTATACGATCGGGGTATCCACAATCCAAGGAGTTTATTCAATCATACAGAACAACCAATTCTCAAAAAGTAGGAGTTGTTATAATACATTTACATGTATGATCCAGTAAACGACAAAATTTAGTTCTGTAGGGAAACTGGGATACCAGATATCACCTCTAGACGAACGATCGCCAAGCTACATGTAAGCTCATCTAGGACAAAAGTAAATAACTGTACTTGTATTCCGGGGCTATTAATCAAGAGTTTTACATAAATAATATTTTATTACACAAAATCCACATACATAAATCAACAATTAAGATGTGCCAGTAATTACGTTGTTTATTCAAAACCTTTAATTGATCCTTAATCAATCAGTTATCAATCCTTTGTCTGAAAGTATCTCAATTATAAAATTAACCACGGATGCCGACCAATAACCCAATTACCAATAAAAAGCTTATCATTAATTAGATGTAATTGGACATTAACTGATCCCAGTGTATTTAAATTTCTACTTGCATTATCCCTCAAGATTTAAATTTCATAATATTCCTATCTATACGGACTATCATTGAAATTACACAACCCAATGTCTAATAATACACTATTTGACCTCCGTTAACACTCGAGATTGAAATTTCACCAAATTACGCGTTTCTTTATACGTGAACCTATGGAAACTATACAATCTATATGTCGTGAATTATCCACTCAGTTTTAAATGTACCCAAATCTCGCATATCATATGAAATTATGAGAACCATATAACCCCAAACTTTCAAAAACTTAGATGTTTACATATGTCAAAAGTGAGATTTACATTGACATATCACCAATAACAAAGAAGATTATGATGAACACACAAACTTCCCTTTAAAAAAAAATCAAGGTAATTACTTAATCAATCAAAATCGGAATTGATAGGATTCGCAATAATATTGACACTCGTTTTCAAGGGAAGATGTATGAATGTCTTACCATAGAAAAAATATTTCAGCGTCTGCCTCTAGAATATTCCAAATAACACTCACGATTTAAGTTTTAATTAAATGGAAAGAATAAAATACCGAGCCGCGCGTTGCCCATCTCGTAGCTGCAATAATGTAGCTCCTGTGACAAACCTGTGTCTCGGCAGAGCTACAACGCGGTCCCATTCGTCACAATGGAGCAAAAAAAAAGTTGCAGTTGAAACATAAAAACTCACTATTGACGCTTCAAACATTTCATTATAACTATTACTGATGATCCCAGTCCTTGTTAAATCGGTTTGGCTGAGAAATATATGCTTTTGAAAGGTAGCAACAACCTTGTTCAAATTTATCGATCGTTTTCCATAACCGGAAACTACGGAAGGCGGAGCTTTTCTAAATATGGTATTTCTTACTACACGCTGATGTAAACATTCACGCCTCAAATCGCCAAATCTCGGCGGCTGCTCCATTACGTGTAATGGCATCCCGTTATAACCCTTGCGAGTAAGCGAGCATTTAGAGTTTTATTATTAGGACTACTCATCTCCGACTGATTTTTGACCAAAGAAAAATACCCGAAATTTTAATCCATGAAGAAAATGTTTCTTAGCTCCTACTAAATAAATATTTCCGAATGTACTAGAGGTTCTCGACGGGTTGTTTTAAATGAAACGTCTCGGAAATCAAGAGGCCAAATAGGGCAAGATTAAAAAAGTAAAGAAACAGCGTAAATAGTAAAGAATTGACCCCAAAAACGTTACAGTATATAAGTATCCCTTTTTGTCTATTGTCAATTTTAGACTGTTGTCATAAAGGTATCACTTTTTGTCTGTTGTTCGGTTAATAAAACGATTATGGCTATCTTAGTAGGTGGACATCCAGAATTGTCAACTTGTGAGGGTTGTTTTCCCTCAGCCTCGGGAAAACAACCCTCACAAGTTGACAATTCTGGATGTCCACCTCCTAAGAAGGCCATAATTGTATATTGTTACAATTATTAGAATTATTGAATAAGACATAAAAGATATACCATTGTTACAATTATTAGAATTTGAAATTGAATTTGAATTTTTGGTGTTTAACGCCACTTTCAGCAATATTTCAGCTATATCATGGCGACCAGTTTTAGTGGTGGAGGAAGCCGGAGTACCCGGAGAGAACCACCGACCCTGGGCAAGCAACTGGTAAACTTTATCACTTGCGACTGCGAGTCGAACAATTATTAGAATTATTGCATTAAACATAACAGATATACCATTGTTACAATCATTAAAATTATTGCGAGATTATTCAAGATATTTCAGAAACGTACCTGTTATATTTGTTAAATTAGGCTCACATGAGCCTGAATCGATGGAGATGTATTAAACCATTGCAAATGTTCAATGTTGATATCCCATGAGCTGACCCCATATGGTAATTTATTGGGACAGAATTTAAACCCTGTTTCATTTAAACTACAATTGCATCTACATTGTTGGTTCTAAAGAATATTGTTGATTTTTTAAAATTGCAACCTTTTTTAATCTTCAGACCACAAGGACACAGAAAGCATAGACAATGAATGAGGTCTAAATTTGTTTCAGACTATTTTTGACATTTTCCCTTTGCACTGTAATTCTTTGAGCCTCAGAGTTTGAACACCATAAACCATCGGGGTTGCATTTGAACTAGAGTAAATCAGCATTTAATAAGAATGTCTTTTCCCCAAATACTCCAAGAGGAACTGATGTTTCAGTGAACTTAAGCAATTGTCTCCCTTTCATTATACCCAAGAAATCTTCTCAATAATAGGTAAAGAACCACATAGTTAATGCGAGATTAATCTCCCAGGAGTTGCATAATGTAAAAAAAAAAGAAGTTGGAATTGTAATATTCTAAAATATAATTGTTCATTGTCTCAGCTATTGTACTTTTGGTTCCCGAAATGTATTTTGTAAGATCAAAAATGTAATAGGTACGACAGTATTCCAGGCTATTTACACAAATTTGAATTAAAATATTTTGACGCTTCAAAAAGGATTGGCCTGGACAAAGTCATAAAAATAGCTTATTTTATCTCCACATCAACGATTGGAATATCAAATTTTTCATAATATGAAACTGATAAGTTTTCTGTCATATTTTTGGGCTAATCAATGAACAGCTCCTATAAAACACTATTCTTCTCCAATCCTCTTGTTTGTTCGATTCTTTTTGCTTCACCAGTAATGCCAGATGATGACATTCCTTTCAACTTTGACATGGTTAGTTTTCTTATCTCTCTCATTGATAATGAAGTATCAAAGTCTCTTTCTAGGGTGCGTTTGACTTCTTCGTCCATTAATGAATCTAAGCCCAAATCTCCTAAACTTGTATCAGCATTAACTGATGAAGGATCATTTACACCTACAACAGATGAATACAATGGAAAAAAACCACACTGTCAGAACAGTTCCTAAATCTAATGGAACAATCGTAGGAAGATGCAAAATTAAAACCTCTAACTCACATATACTTGACCTCTAACTTTCCTGACTTGATATAGGTATTTCAATTAAAATGAGGCAAAATCGACACCTCTCACATATACATGACCTCTTACTTTCCTGACTTAGTACAGGTACTTCAATTACAAAGTGGCAAAATCGACACCTCTCACATATACATGACCTATTGCTTTCTTGACTTGATACAGGTACTTCAATTACAAAGTGGCAAAATCGACACCTCTCACATATACATGACCTATTACTTTCTTGACTTGATACAGGTACTTCAATTACAAAGTGGTAAAATCGACACCTCTCACATATACATGACCTATTACTTTCTTGACTTGATACAGGTACTTCAATTACAAAGTGGCAAAATCGACACCTCTCACATATACATGACCTATTACTTTCTTGACTTGATACAGGTACTTCAATTACAAAGTGGCAAAATCGACACCTCTCACATATACATGACCTATTACTTTCTTGACTTGATACAGGTACTTCAATTACAAAGTGGCAAAATCGACACCTCTCACATATACATGACCTATTACTTTCTTGACTTGATACAGGTACTTCAATTACAAAGTGGCAAAATCGACACCTCTCACATATACATGACCTATTACTTTCTTGACTTGATACAGGTACTTCAATTACAAAGTGGCAAAATCGACACCTCTCACATATACATGACCTATTACTTTCTTGACTTGATACAGGTACTTCAATTACAAAGTGGCAAAATCGACACCTCTCACATATACATGACCTCTTACTTTCCTGACTTAGTACAGGTACTTCAATTACAAAGTGGCAAAATCGACACCTCTCACATATACATGACCTATTGCTTTCTTGACTTGATACAGGTACTTCAATTACAAAGTGGCAAAATCGACACCTCTCACATATACATGACCTATTACTTTCTTGACTTGATACAGGTACTTCAATTACAAAGTGGTAAAATCGACACCTCTCACATATACATGACCTATTACTTTCTTGACTTGATACAGGTACTTCAATTACAAAGTGGCAAAATCGACACCTCTCACATATACATGACCTATTACTTTCTTGACTTGATACAGGTACTTCAATTACAAAGTGGCAAAATCGACACCTCTCACATATACATGACCTATTACTTTCTTGACTTGATACAGGTACTTCAATTACAAAGTGGCAAAATCGACACCTCTCACATATACATGACCTATTACTTTCTTGACTTGATACAGGTACTTCAATTACAAAGTGGCAAAATCGACACCTCTCACATATACATGACCTATTACTTTCTTGACTTGATACAGGTACTTCAATTACAAAGTGGCAAAATCGACACCTCTCACATATACATGACCTATTACTTTCTTGACTTGATACAGGTACTTCAATTACAAAGTGGCAAAATCGACACCTCTCACATATACATGACCTATTACTTTCTTGACTTGATACAGGTACTTCAATTACAAAGTGGCAAAATCGACACCTCTCACATATACATGACCTATTACTTTCTTGACTTGATACAGGTACTTCAATTACAAAGTGGCAAAATCGACACCTCTCACATATACATGACCTATTGCTTTCTTGACTTGATACAGGTACTTCAATTACAAAGTGGCAAAATCGACACCTCTCACATATACATGATCTATTACTTTCTTGACTTGATACAGGTACTTCAATTACAAAGTGGCAAAATCGACACCTCTCACATATACATGACCTATTACTTTCTTGACTTGATACAGGTACTTCAATTACAAAGTGGCAAAATCGACACCTCTCACATATACATGACCTATTACTTTCTTGACTTGATACAGGTACTTCAATTACAAAGTGGCAACATCGACACCTCTCACATATACATGACCTATTACTTTCTTGACTTGATACAGGTACTTCAATTACAAAGTGGCAAAATCGACACCTCTCACATATACATGACCTATTACTTTCTTGACTTGATACAGGTACTTCAATTACAAAGTGGCAAAATCGACACCTCTCACATATACATGACCTATTACTTTCTTGACTTGATACAGGTACTTCAATTACAAAGTGGCAAAATCGACACCTCTCACATATACATGACCTATTACTTTCTTGACTTGATACAGGTACTTCAATTACAAAGTGGCAAAATCGACACCTCTCACATATACATGACCTATTACTTTCTTGACTTGATACAGGTACTTCAATTACAAAGTGGCAAAATCGACACCTCTCACATATACATGACCTATTACTTTCTTGACTTGATACAGGTACTTCAATTACAAAGTGGCAAAATCGACACCTCTCACATATACATGACCTATTACTTTCTTGACTTGATACAGGTACTTCAATTACAAAGTGGCAAAATCGACACCTCTCACATATACATGACCTATTGCTTTCTTGACTTGATACAGGTACTTCAATTACAAAGTGGCAAAATCGACACCTCTCACATATACATGATCTATTACTTTCTTGACTTGATACAGGTACTTCAATTACAAAGTGGCAAAATCGACACCTCTCACATATACATGACCTATTACTTTCTTGACTTGATACAGGTACTTCAATTACAAAGTGGCAAAATCGACACCTCTCACATATACATGACCTATTACTTTCTTGACTTGATACAGGTACTTCAATTACAAAGTGGCAAAATCGACACCTCTCACATATACATGACCTATTACTTTCTTGACTTGATACAGGTACTTCAATTACAAAGTGGCAAAATCGACACCTCTCACATATACATGACCTATTACTTTCTTGACTTGATACAGGTACTTCAATTACAAAGTGGCAAAATCGACACCTCTCACATATACATGACCTATTACTTTCTTGACTTGATACAGGTACTTCAATTACAAAGTGGCAAAATCGACACCTCTCACATATACATGACCTATTACTTTCTTGACTTGATACAGGTACTTCAATTACAAAGTGGCAAAATCGACACCTCTCACATATACATGACCTATTACTTTCTTGACTTGATACAGGTACTTCAATTACAAAGTGGCAAAATCGACACCTCTCACATATACATGACCTATTGCTTTCTTGACTTGATACAGGTACTTCAATTACAAAGTGGCAAAATCGACACCTCTCACATATACATGATCTATTACTTTCTTGACTTGATACAGGTACTTCAATTACAAAGTGGCAAAATCGACACCTCTCACATATACATGACCTATTACTTTCTTGACTTGATACAGGTACTTCAATTACAAAGTGGCAAAATCGACACCTCTCACATATACATGACCTATTACTTTCTTGACTTGATACAGGTACTTCAATTACAAAGTGGCAACATCGACACCTCTCACATATACATGACCTATTACTTTCTTGACTTGATACAGGTACTTCAATTACAAAGTGGCAAAATCGACACCTCTCACATATACATGACCTATTACTTTCTTGACTTGATACAGGTACTTCAATTACAAAGTGGCAAAATCGACACCTCTCACATATACATGACCTATTACTTTCTTGACTTGATACAGGTACTTCAATTACAAAGTGGCAAAATCGACACCTCTCACATATACATGACCTATTACTTTCTTGACTTGATACAGGTACTTCAATTACAAAGTGGCAAAATCGACACCTCTCACATATACATGACCTATTACTTTCTTGACTTGATACAGGTACTTCAATTACAAAGTGGTAAAATCGACACCTCTCACATATACATGACCTATTACTTTCCTGACTTGATACAGGTACTTCAATTACAAAGTGGCAAAATCGACACCTCTCACATATACATGACCTATTACTTTCCTGACTTGATACAGGTACTTCAATTACAAAGTGGCAAAATCGACACCTCTCACATATACATGACCTATTACTTTCTTGACTTGATACAGGTACTTCAATTACAAAGTGGCAAAATCGACACCTCTCACATATACATGACCTATTACTTTCTTGACTTGATACAGGTACTTCAATTACAAAGTGGCAAAATCGACACCTCTCACATATACATGACCTATTACTTTCTTGACTTGATACAGGTACTTCAATTACAAAGTGGCAAAATCGACACCTCTCACATATACATGACCTATTACTTTCTTGACTTGATACAGGTACTTCAATTACAAAGTGGCAAAATCGACACCTCTCACATATACATGACCTATTACTTTCTTGACTTGATACAGGTACTTCAATTACAAAGTGGCAAAATCGACACCTCTCACATATACATGACCTATTACTTTCTTGACTTGATACAGGTACTTCAATTACAAAGTGGCAAAATCGACACCTCTCACATATACATGACCTATTACTTTCTTGACTTGATACAGGTACTTCAATTACAAAGTGGCAAAATCGACACCTCTCACATATACATGACCTATTACTTTCTTGACTTGATACAGGTACTTCAATTACAAAGTGGCAAAATCGACACCTCTCACATATACATGACCTATTACTTTCTTGACTTGATACAGGTACTTACAAAGTGGCTGGGATAAACCAGTTTAATGGGTTCAAACCTGCCATTAGATGAGATGATACACTTTGTGAATTTAAGCAGAAATGTAGTGTAATTTTGAATGTTTGTCCAATAGATACAGAATGATGAGCTGCATATGTAAAAGCATATTACAATAATGAAAAATGAAGATGGCAGTATGTATCACGTGTAAACATTCAAGTAAGATTTCAATATTTGATTTTTTAAAAACAAAAATCAACATTTTTTATCACTTGCTTTTTGAAAATGTTTTTAACTTTGCAAGTCAAGCAGCACAGAAAAATCGGCCACTACAATCTTGATACTTTGTACATTGGTCGTATTTTTTTGAAAATGTTTTACCTAAAATGTGGCATATAGCTTGCACAATGTTGCATTGAGAGCTTGTACTAGATCTACCAACTTGCTGTTTTTCTGCAGGTACAAAACTAGATACAACTGGCTGTAACTGGTTCAGAAACTGGTTTAATACAGCCAAACAGGAGTTAATCCTCTGAGGTAATGTCCCACCAATCACTGTATCATTAGTTCCCATTGTTTCTAGTACCACACCCACATCACCAATAGCTCCCCATTGTATAGCCAATCCTATAATGAACATTTATACTATTAAACACACATTAATTTGGAATACTGTACATAATCACATTACCTTTTTTAAGGATGAATTTTGTCAAATATACACCCCACTGGTAGGTAACCTCTAATTTGGGTTGAAACATATTGGAATATTAAAGTGACAGTATCTACGATTTTTCATAATTTTTAAGTTTGACAACAACTTGAAAATAAGATAGATAAATCAATAAAATGACCGAATAACCATCTCAGATAAACAGAATTTTTTTTAATTAGATGTAATCAAGCAAATTACTTCTGATCATCTGTTGGCCAAGCTCATTAATTATTCATAACCCAGTATGATAACACAACGCATTGACCCAGATTTATCAAAACAAGGACATGGATGATCTATCTTTAGACTAAAATGTATAATTCATACATGGTTAATGATAAATTACACATATTTACCAATAAGAACACAATTTATCAATCAAAACTCAAATTATTAGCCATTTTCGGTCAAAGTCGGTTTTCTTCCATGGTTAGATTTTCCGATAGAAGACATTTTCATCAACAAACCGATTCCACGCGTGCGCAATTCATCATACAGAGGCGGAGTTATCTTGATTGACTTGAATTAGAGTAGCCCAGACACAAATTGCTTGCAAACACGTTTTCCCCGAAATATTTCGTGAAAACCACTTTTCGGTGTTTTTGGCTGTTTTAGATGAATTTTTACTCACATCTGTTCAGGTTTGGGAGAAAAAATCTGACAAAATCGTAGACACTCATTTTAAGGTGATTCTCAACGATGAACTGAAATTTCATAAAGTAATTTGATGAGCTATTTTCCCGTTGTAGAGAATCTTCTCTACAACGGGAAAATAGCTCAGATGTGTGAAATTCAAACGTAGCTCAATATCATCCTGAAACGGAGAATAGATGAACGAAAGTAGCTACTATATGCTTCCCTCCTGAAATTGTTTCGAGGAGCATACACAATTTACCTGGAAATCCATTCTTCTTTCTATCTTCACAAATCCTTTCCATGACAGAATTTGCATAACCGTAATTTGATTGACCAGCGTTACCACGCCCACAACTAACTGATGAAAACACAACGAACCAATCCAAGCTATCGCTACACAATTGTCTAGTTACTTTGTCTAAATTTGATGTGCCGATTACTTTGGGTTTGCATACAACATCAAAGTTTTCCCTTGTTGTATTTGTCAGTAAACCATCTTTCAAAACCTACAAAGATTTTTAATATGTTATCATTGTTAGCTTTCACTTAATCCTAAATACTAATAAGCAATGAAATAAATTCTGTTTTTTTTGTTAAAGAGATTGAAGATACCAAAGGGATAATCCGAATCCGAAATGTACATTAAAAATCAGTATCCATATTGTACGTTAGAAATCAAAAGAAAAACAAGTATAAATTTCAAATTATAATTGCTAATTACTTAAGTTTGACAAAATATATATTTGTTTTTTTTGTCACATTAAATATCCCCCCCCCTCCCCAAAAAGTCTTAATTGGTTGTCAATCAGAGCACCCGGTAAGAATAAGAACATTTTGTTATATATGACTTATTCTTGTCTAATATGAACAACCATAATTCTTATGATTATTATATTTTAATCTTCCCTGAATTCTTAATTTTTCAGATGCATAAAATTCTGCTTACCATTGCCAAATTGAAAACTCCACCAACAGGTCCAATATCATTTGCTTTTTTGACAAGTTGATATGTTGTTGAATTGTCTACAATATCAAGTGATGATATCTCAACACGGATTCCTTTCCGTCTCCATTTTTTTTAGTTTCCTAGCCTGGTACCCTGTCTTTATACCAGATCTAGAAGTCAGTACAAGAGTTTTGGCCCCTCGATCAATCAACCATTGGGACAATTCTAGTCCAACACCTCCTAGCCCACCAGTGATGATGTATGATTTCTTAGGATCACAGTAAGTTCTGGAAAGTGCTGGAACTGTTTGATAACTGGATTTTTCTGTGTCATCCTTCACCTATGTAGGTTTTAGAAGTAAATGAATAAGCCATAATCAAAAATATTGAACAAAAGACATTTATTTATCAGTTTTTCCTCAATGGATTCTACAGGGTATTCCTGTCAGCTAAAAATGTTTATTTTCCATTCAGTTCAGTAATTATTTCTCAGCCAATCTTACAATTTGCAAGTCATAAGAGGAAGAAAATATAAAATCAGTATTTAATATAGGGGAGTTAATTCTAAGTCCAGAGAGTTGTAATATACCTGTAATAAGACTTTTCCAATGTGTTTTTCCTGTGCCATAAACCTAAAGGCTTCTTCTACTTGTGTATTATCAAATATTGTAGATTTGAGAGGTCTGACTGCACCAGACTGTATCCCTTGGGTCAATAACCGAGACACTTCCAACCAATCCTGGTTATCCTCTTCAAATAAAGCATCAAGCAAGATACCATGGAAACTGATATTCTTAAGAAAAACTGACATTCCTGTAAAAGAATAAAATGGTTGATTGGAATAACCTTCATCAGGTACACTGAAAGTAAAAAGGTTGGAAAGCTAAATAATTTCCAAAGTTTTGGTAGGATTGATAACATTAATTTTTGCTTACGAAATGAATGCCATATTTTCTGTAGTTTAGATTTTAAAGCTTAAAATATCGATATATAAAAATCAGATAACCTGTACATTTGAAAATATACATACCTAAAGGTGTATTGTTAGAGAGATCAAATTTTCCAATTTCTAAGAAACGTCCATGTTGAGCTAGAATTCTGACACTGGCCTGTAGTTTCTCCTCTGATAAAGAATTCAGTGTAACATCCACACCTACAAGGTAAAGGATAATGAAGATGTAAATATCTTTTGATTTTTATGGTGTTTAACGCCACTATCAACAATATTTCAGTTATATCGTGGCGGTCAGTTTTATTGATGGCAGAAACCGGAGTACCCAGAGAAAACCACCGACCTGTCGCAAGTAACTGACAAACTTTATCATATAATGTTGTATCGAGTACACCCCGCCATAAGCAGGATTTGACTTCACAACTTTAGTGGTGATAGGTACTAATTGTGCAGGTGGTTGTAAATACAGTTACCATGCGATCATGACAATGACGGCCTCTTAAATATCTTTTGGAATATCTTTATTGTAATTTTGTACGTAGTATTCTTTGTTGATGTTAATTACTGATAAGTGTATAACACAAAAGCAAACATTATACATGATTTCTGGATTGTCCCTTCGGTTTTCTCTTAACATTTATTTATACACAAGATGCCAAACATTGGTACAGGCAACTACAATTTGATTGAAATATGGCTAGGGCAACCATTTTTTGCTAGGGCAACCATTTTTTGCACTTTTTACTTCACCTAAAACTTGTAGCTTTATCAATTCAGGCAACATAACAATGTTCTTAATTTCAGGCACCGAATTATCTTACAATTGTGGCCAGAGAAGCCCACTAATATGCTTCAATATCATGATATACATAATTGAGTAGATCTCACAAGTGATTCTTAAGTTAATACCTTTGCCTTTCGTTGCTTTCATTATATGTGATGCAAATTCTGTTGTTCTTGAATTACTGAAATGTTTGTCTGTAAGTTGAGGAAATCGTTCTTTTAGGTAGGCCTTCTTTTCTGCCGATCCAACTGTTGTGAAGACTTCACAGCCATGGTGTAAGGCTATAGAAATAGCAGCCTGGCCTACACCTCCACTACCAGAATGGATGAGGACACGATCACCACGTTTTATCCTGCCCCTCACTACTAAGGCATAGAATGCAGTAGTATATACTACAGGTACTGTGGCTGCTCCATCTAGCGACCAATTATCTGGTACGGACCAAAGAAACTTCTTACCGACATCAACTGTTGTTGCTAGTCCCTTCAATGATAATGTCGTTAGTTTAATTGCAGTAGGATTGAGTAATGTTGGGTTTGAAACCAATTATATGGCTTATAACTTACTATAAATGCTTAATAAATCTGCTCTTAAGTTGGAAAATCTATCAAGTCAGGAATCTCAAGGATTCAAGTTTAAATTTGTATATCATTATGTTTTATGCCATTACTGAATCTCGTTCATCGCGAGGTATATTTGATACAACAATATGTGATAAAATTTGTCAGTGACTTGCGGCAGGTCGGTGGTTTTCTCTGGATACTCGGGTTTTCCCCATCAATAAAACTGACCGCCGTGATATAACTGAAATATTGTTGAAAGTGGCATAAAACACCATAGCACTAACCCATTACTGGTTTCCCATTGCCAATTTATTGTTTAATATAACAGTACAATCCACCTTATTGATTTAATGTAAAAACTTATTTGAGTTAGAAAAATGTCCAAAAAGACAATGGAAGATGTTGATTTTACTTAATTTAAGCAATTCTATACACAAGGTAGAATGTTGTGTAATTAGATAAACCTTTAAGGTTTGCATTGTTACCTGAATAAAACATTGTAGACAACTGATTTTGCGGTGGATCTTTCTGAATCTGTCGGAAATCATTTTTTTTCTGCAGATTCTTTTTTTTAATAAAGAAAACTTTTTTCCAGTCACTTTAAAAAAATTGCCTATCTATCGTTTGCCTATCAAAAGTGTTTGTCAGGGAACAACAAACCAGTATTTTTTGATCGATACAAAAGGCTCTTAATGGGAAATAAATTGATCAAGAAGTGAATTGAAATGCAGTTATGAATAAAACAAACAACAGAAAAATTATATATCAAACTAACCTTTGCTGGTACAAGACCCATAACTCTTTTTCCCATTTCATCCAATCCAGACACTTCCATTCCCAGAATGCAATCCTGTGTAGCTAAATCTCCAGGTATCGCATCAGCTGGTAGTCTTCCTGTGGCCAGCATGACATCTCTGAAGTTGAGTGCAGCATAGTGCACATGACAAAGTTGTTTCTGATCATGGTCAGTATAGTGTTTAAGTGGAGACTCAATCCATGACAAGCTTGATAGATCTCCTTTTGTTTGGACATTTATATATGCATGTTGACATGGTGTTTTCATGGAAAGTGCCTCTGAAAAAAGAATTTCAATGAAACCCGTTAGTAATCTATACTGAATTTAGAATCAAGAAAAACTACGAATAGGTTTCAATATAGTAGAACTTTGTTCTGTCAAAGTTAAACGGGTCGACCAAGTAGTGTCGAAATAAAACGCACAAATTAACCTAGTATTAAAGTTATCCAGTGTTATGTTGTATAACTTCTACAATTAAATGAAAAACAAAAAAATACCAATCTGGAAATAGTAGAAAGAGGGAAATTCTATACCCCTATAAGTATGAACACAACACCGCTCACTGTACTGGTGTGGACAGTATTTTGACTTAAAAAGTTATTCCGGCAAATGGTTTATCCAAGTTCAAGATAATGAGGTTCATATTCATGAATCCCAGTAAAATGAAATATTTTAAAAACAATTATTCGGTGAGCTCTATAGTAATTGTCATGTTAAGTGGTCAATGACAACCAGACTACCTCAAGAAAACCACTTAATGTACAGTAAGTAAGTACATTGTATATTTTCTGACAATTACTGAATTAGTGACAAGTCAAACACACCTTCCCTTGAGATGAATGTGTTCTCGAGCAGCCAGAAGATACAGGTGATAACTGTGTTGTCTAAGGCGTTTTGTCCATGACACAGTAAGCTCCATACATCGAAAACATTGGTTCAGATTATTGATGCCGATATTCAACAATTTACCGGTACTTCAATTTAATTTATGTTGTAAGCAGTGTATCTCGAGAAAGAAGTATACCAATCTTCAATCTGTCATAGACAAGCATCACTTCATATTGAGAATATCTGATCAAGAAGGCAGAGTCAAACCCATAAATCATAGTGGTGATGGGTACTTATCATAAACATTGGTGCTACACAATCACAGCCACACAAAAACTACCCATATCATGACAATGAAAAGATATACTTTTGGATCTAGAAGACAAACAGCACAAAAATTACCACAATACAACAAAGTACAATAGTTAGATGACTATTTCTTACCTTTCGTCAATGGTATATGTCTAAATGAACCCCATTGTCCATCTTTGTATACATTCAGCATCAAGTCTTTCTGAATCAGCTGTTTCAATTCTTCACTTCCAGGTGAAAGGTCAATAATTGTGTTATCACAGTTAAAAACACATCTGAAATTATGAATGAAAAAATTTAGTCATTGTGTAAATATATATACATACATGATGTAAAATCCCATAGATGTCATTTAAAATTAACAAATTTGCATTATATTTCTTTCCATTTATGGTGCCTTTATTTTCTTACTATTTTATTAAAGATGACTTATATAAATTATATAACAGCAAGGGACTATTATAAAAACAAAATGGAAGAATGTGTCCATATGAAACGGTTGCCCTCGCTTCCAGCTGAAGTAAACAGAGATACAACTCTAGAACAGAAGTGGTCAAGTCTGCAATAAAACTTGGCTTTCTTTATACGGCCAATGAGGGTCTAGAACAAAAGCCCCCCGGACATAAACCCCCGGACAAAAGCCCCCTGACAAAAAGCCCTCCAACAATGAATTGCACAAGTTATTTATATATTGTTATCTTTGCACACATTTTAGGCTTATTGTACTTCTATTTATCGGTTAGCATTATTTTTGAATACCATTTTTCATAATAAGTTATTATTGGAACTTGAAGATATCATAAATATTTGCTTAAGAATTATAATAACCCTCATCAAAGAAAGTAAAAATAAAATAATAAAATTGTTTGATCTTAAAAAAAAAATCATTATAGTATATCAAACAGGATGAGAAAATAACTCACTCATTACTTTTAATAACTTCAAAGGTTATAAATGTAATAACAATTGTTTATCAATAAAAGCAATTCCTGATTAACTTTACCTGATTAATTTCAATTTAAACAATTAAACAGATTTTTTTTATCTACTCTTTATAAATGACCATAGCAATGAAAAATATGTTTTTAAAATATTTTATTTTTTGTATTAATTCCCCCACTCCTCTTTTTTCAATAGGAGTGAATAGTAATCTTTAAGATATTTAAAATATCAACATCAATATGAAAAAAATGCAATAAGATTCTATGATTCTTTCACAATGGGGGGCTTTTTGTCAGGGGGCTTTTGTCCTAGGGGGGCTTTTTTCCGGGAGGCTTATGTCTGGGGGGCTTTTGTCCTGTTGCCGGCCAATGATCAAATAACTTGCTTAATGGGAACTCAATTGTTTATCAGAAACCAAATGCGGAACTTATGGATGGACAGAAATGGATAAAACGTAATGTAACTCATGCCTAGCATCAGGGACATAAAAAATGACACAAAAGCAAATCAATCCACAAGTTACAACTTCAATTACCTCAATCTTTCTCCATTTGGTTCTTGTTTCAGACAGTTGAAAAGTCCCAGAATTCCATTTTGAGGTTCAGAGTTCACTGTTAACCATAAATTCTCTTTCACATTCATTACTTCCTGTTTTAAAGTATCAAACCAGGAACCAGTCAAACCATCAATTTGTATCATTAAAGGAGTTGTATCAGTCAGTTTTCTTTTTGGACGGATCAAAAATAAAGTGGATAAATGCTGACTAGATCTTTTGAAGATAATGTCAAAACCATTTTCATCAAATATTTGGCACCATTTTTGTTCATTGCAAAAGCAATAACAGCTACGATCATCATCAATTTCCAATGGTTCCTCCCAAAGTTGTTCTGACGAAAAACCAACTGGAAAATTGCTTGTTATTTCTTCTATCAAGATGAAGCCATTATCTTTGAGAGCAGAAGACATATTTTTCAATGCTTTTGACAAGTTACGTTGTTTGTGAAGGACATTCTTGGCGACCATGAGGTCTGCATTTTTGATGTTTGATGGGGGATCTAAAGTTATGTCCCATTTGGTGAAATTCAACTGATTCAACGACTCGTCAACTTCTGTGCCAGGTTTATCACATGTTGTGTAGGTGACATTGATCAATGGTTGAGAATTGACCAATGGGAGAATGTGTTCATACATTCTGCTGCGGCTAGCTCCGACTTCTACGATGCTTAATGAATGACATAGTATGTTCTCCATGGCAATATCAATACAAGGTTTTAGTAATTCCGGACGGGACAACAGAGTAGGAATATCTTCTTCCAGTGAACCAGAATGCATTTGATCTACTCCAATATGATCTAATTCTTCAAAACGCTTTTTCAAATCTAAGTACAGATCACCAGAGACAAGTTCACATTCTGAAGATGATTTATGATCAGGTTTGCAGCATTCATAAAGTTCATTTAGAAACGATTTCACGGAATCAAGCTTTAAATTTATGCTTCCATTATTGCACAAAGTCTGTAATCTCTGTACGGAATAAACTGAACACATGTTCAAGTAATTTGTGAGATTAGTTTTACATGGAATATCACTTAAATTTGGTACAAAACAATATTCCTCCAACATTGGAGCACTCTGTTGTACTCTGCGAGGAACAACTACGAGATGGGACCCAAAAAGCTCTACACCACCAGAGGTACATGTATTCAAGTCGTGGTCCATCTGCACAAAGATGACTACAAATGGGGAAAAAATTACTATGCAGCTGAAAATATATACTATATGAGGTCACCAATGAATTCCTTACTTGTTGTCCAATGCCAGATAATCAATGCTTCATGCATCATGGCAAGAACAAGTTACATTTCGATGAGATGATAATGTCCACTTAGTACTAGACCAACACACTTAGTTAGATTTTAAAGTGGTAACAATCTACGGGTGAACATGTCGGTCCACATTATCCTTTTCTCCGAGTCAATCCTATTTTCTCTTACTTCTGTGCTTAGTGGTGGAACAACACATACCAATTTCATAGTCTCTAGTTTAACCGAATTCGATCTGCTAAATTATGCACTGGAGAACATGACTCAAAGATATGAGAAAATTTCTTTTGATATCTTTTGGAAAGGTATGCTATATTTGGTTGCTAGTTACCTTTGTGTTCAAAAATGTATTTTGGTCTACATTAATCACAATATTATGAAAAGAAATTTAAAACAGTGATGGTCAACAATGCCACCAATATCAACAAAACGAACAATCATCTATCACCTCAAACGATTGAACACCAAAAAAACCAAAATATCTGACCTTGGATATTCAAGTCATGGCTTGGAACATGCACCCAAATATGACAAGATTAATTATTTCTTTTCTTCACACAGTATTTCTCACAAATTAGATCAGTTTAGAAAAAAGTAATATGAAAATAATAAAACAAGCTTTAAGGAAAATCAAAGGTCTTTATATAAGATCAACAGTAGATGTTCCATATGTAAAAAACAAAACAAATCAAGAGTTCTTATACAAAACAGATAGACAATGTTAAAAAAACAGCAGCAAATGCACTGATTTTCAGAATTGAATGTTACCAGTGTGAATCGTCACTTTCAGTACATTTATAGCTATGCTGTAACTACAAGACTTAATATAAACTAGGCGAGCGCACAATGCAACGGACAAAAGAAAAAAGACAAACAATGATCAATAAAACACGACACAAAAAACTAGAGATTGATTAATACGAACCCCACAAGAAAGTAATATCTGTAAAATAAATCCAACAAGAATGATTAGTGGGTTTTGACACAAATATTTACTGTACATTTATGATCATATTTTTATCATACCATTTTGTCCAACAGTTGTTTGATACACTTGTTGTTTGTGTATGTTAGGATCTACAGACATAGATATAATTCTGGTAGGCAGTCTAAGACAGCTATCAGACAAGCCCATTATCGTCATCTGTATTACTGTATCTAGATATGTAACCCAGTTACCATTCCAAAGTAATTCTCCCGTGTTCCCTTCAAAAAAGTAATTTTCAAAATGCTATATAATGTTTTATTATTTTTAAATGAGTAACACGATATAAGTAACTAGCGGAACAGGACCTGTTAACCCTTCCGCAGAGCTTCCATTCACCACCCGGTTTGAACTGTTAACCCTTCCGCAGAGCTTGCATTCACCACCCGGTTTTAAATTGAGTTCGTGGTGCTCAAATCTTTATATTTCTGTGTATTGTTTTGTTTTCTTTTGTGTCTTTCTTTGTTCATTGTATTGTATATACCTCAATTCACGGATTCTGATTACCTCTTCAAACTTTTCTTATATGAAAGGATATGAATATTAATTCTTAACTCCACTGTCAACAATATTATAGTGTGGTGGTCAGTGTTATTGGAGGAGGAAGAAGGAGTCAACAATATTATATCACTGAGTTTGGTGCTGCTTTTGACAACTGTTTTACCTGTTTTGTTCAAGTATTGTTATAAATACTGTTATAGTGACAGCCGGAAACTTTGAGCCGTAATGAAAGGGGGAGGTTTGGCGCTTTAAAAACTGATTCAACCCACCATTTCTTTAGAAATGCCTGTACCAAGTCAGGGTCATTACGGTTTTCACAGTTTTCCGGTTGTTGACTGATTTTGTCTGTTTATATACTTATGAGTTTTGACTTTCCCTTTGTAAGATTGTTCGGAGTTCGGTAATTTTGTTATTACCCTTATTGGAGGAGGAAGAAGTAATACTATAGTGTGGTGGTCAGTGTTATTAGAGGAGGAAGAAGGAGTAGATAGAGAAAACCACCACCCTTCAATAAATCACTATAGACATATACAACATACAGCATAGACAGTACATGAGACATATACAACATACAACATAGACAGTACATGAGCCATATACAACCTACAGCATAGACAGTACATTTCGACAGCAGTTATTAACACCTTTGAAATTTGACTATCAATACAATCAAAAGGTTCACTTGTTCCTGCAAAGATTGTTTCCATTTGCCCTAGTCATTTTGGAAAAAAGATAATAGCGTACGACGATAAGGAAGATATTGAAAAAGTGCTCATATCCACCTCACAATATTTCTTGAATAATTACCTTCAATATTTGTTCTGACAATGCCTCTGAAGTCTGGACCATAATCATATCCCCTAAGTCTTAACTCTTTATATACATCTGATGACGTCAGAGGGAAATCTTCATTATGATCATTATCGTTTGTATCTATTGATGACGTCAAAATGGAGATGAATCCACTACATACTAGTGTATCACGTTCACTGATCTCAAATGTTCCTGTTGATTCCATGATATTTACATTAAATACCACTTTACCTGGCAACAAGAATATATCTCAGAAAAATGAAACGGTATAGGAAAAGACAATTGTACATTTTAAAAGAAATATTACCCACATTAAGGACATATTTAATAAACACATTAAGCGTATAACTTAAAGAAGAAGAAAAAGATTTTTTTGCAAACTCCCTTTCCGTTCCAGGTCCGATCAGCATATTGTATCCAGTGGAGAAATAAACTCCCTTGACATTCCAGGTTCGATCAGCATATTGTATCCAGTGGAGAAATAAACTCCCTTGCTGTTCCAGCTCCGATCAGCATATTGTATCCAGTGGAGAAATAAACTCCCTTGCTGTTCCAGCTCCGATCAGCATATTGTATCCAGTGGAGAAATAAACTCCCTTGCTGTTCCAGCTCCGATCAGCATATTGTATCCAGTGGAGAAATAAACTCCCTTGCTGTTCCAGCTCCGATCAGCATATTGTATCTAGTGGAGAAATAAACTCCCTTGACATTCCAGGTCCGATCAGCATATTGTATCCAGTGGAGAAATAAACTCCCTTGACATTTCAGGTCCGATCAGCATATTGTATCCAGTGAAGAAATAAACTCCCTTGCTGTTCCAGCTCCGATCAGCATATTGTATCTAGTGGAGAAATAAACTCCCCTGACATTCGGATACGAAAACCGTCCGGGATTTGATTTTTTGGATTTACCAAATAGATACCCGTCTGATAAACCTAAAACTCCTTTTCACATTTAGACAACGCAAATAAATTTTTTTTATGATCACTGAATATTGATGTGTAGACTGTTCTAGTCTCATGATTCAAATATAACTAAAGATCATTAATTTACATCTATGATAAATGTTGATTCCAATTCGCTATGAATGCATAAGGCAAATTAAAAACATAGGATTTTGCAATAAAGTCACCAGAAGCGTCACCCAGCGCATATCATACTGATAGAATTGCATATCCCTCAACCCCGGAAAAAATAAATTAAATAAATATATATCATCCATCTACACTTTTTTGAAAATAAAAGGCCTGGGAAAGTCTAAAGTGCATTATCTATTGTCTTCTTTTCAACTTGATACTTTTAACTTAAGAATACATTACATAGCAATATATTATCGTATGAACCGATACGCTACAGTTCTAAATTCTGATCTGATAATACCTTCAGTTGGTAAAATAGTCGATCTGTGAATACTGACATGCTCAAATTTGACTGCCATCTCCTCATACACGTGACCTTTCATCTTGGCAAAAGATCGCCAAGCCAATACCAAGTATCCAGTTGCTGGGAACAGTACATGCCCATCAATGGTGTGACCAATCAAATAATTGTCTGGAGAGCTCGTAGAAATGTCAATCTCATATGTGGCACCACCATGTGACTGGGATAACCTTATGTCAAAATCTTCAGCTTTTGGGACATCCCACGCCACGGAATGATCCCAACCAACAAGGGGAGAAATCATTGGAGTTCCTTTTGGTACAGGAAATCTCACAGGATTGCAGAGTTTTAATGGATCCATATTTACTCCATTGAGAAAACACCTAAACAATAAAGGATTTAAGATTGAGAAAAAAAACCATTTACTCTCTTATATAATACAATCTACATATTCGGAGAGCTAAAACTATATAACCTGACAATTGTAATTGACATAAATCTTTGTTTGTTAGAAAAAATGAGCGTTCATGAATATGTGTGTTTTTTGTTTTCCATTTTTACAAACAAAAGGAAACAGTTGTTTGTGGTAGGGCACATGTCTTATTTACGTTATTTGTGCTTGTTTTCGTATAGTGGTGTCCAACACATATTGCATTGTGTCTTTGTTTTGTTTTTCTTCCTCTTGTGTAACCTATGTTGCCAGTTTCTCTGTTTTGTCCTTTATGATTGCCCATTCGGTATTCTCTAACGTTTATCCATGCAATTACACGGGATAATAATATGAATGACTTCTTACTTTCCAAGGCTTGTCATAAAAAACTCAACATTATCAGAATGATTTCTTTTCATCAGTCCAACAAATCTACATTTAGGTGCTAGCGATCTCTTCAGAATGGCTTGAAGTAAACAATGGGGAGCTATCTCTATGACAACAGCATTGTGAGGCACATGTTGTAATGCCTCTTGGAATAGTACTGGGCTGATCAGATTGTTGACATGGTACTCAGTAGATGAATATTTAGCTAGGTCAGTGTGCCAGTTGGATTCTGGGATTGATGAACTTATCCATCTATTACTTCTTGGCTTAGGAACAATGATCTGAAATATTGTATGCTTGATGCTACTAAATAATAAGAGTTACGGTTAGGGTTATGGGGTTTAACCCAACTTTCAACAATAATTCAGGCAGATCGTGGCGGTCAGTTTTATTGGTAGAGGAAGCCTTAGTACCCAGAGAAAACCACCGATCTGTTCGCAAATCACTGACTAACTTTATCAAATAATGTTGTATCGGGTACAGCCCACCATGAGCGGGATACGAACTCGTAACCTTTGTTGTGATAAGGACTGATAGCACTGGTAGTTGTAAATCCAACTGCCCTACGAGCACGACCACGGTGGATTCCGATAAACTGTGAAATTGATAACTTTATATTGATATTATGTGAGCCAACTGTGTAACTCAACATCCACATTCAGCGTATGCAGTTCACTATGACTGGTGTATCAATAGGTAATCGTAACCAATTTTGACTCCCCTGTTTATGTTCTCTGGCTTACTTGCTGCCAACGACTTTTATAAATGAAACACATCGTGCATATTAAATTAGATATCTACATTTTTATTATACCTCAACTAAAACAAAGACCGCATTCTACAATATAACTGAAATATTATTGAAATCCCAATAATCCATTTAAAGATGAAAAATAAATTGGGGACAAGAAAATCCATTGTCAGCTCTTGTATCAAGTATTTCAAATATTCAAATATGACATTCAGAGAATAAATACATATATTACACCAACCATGAACAGCCCAGCTTCCCACTATTGTATATAGACAATACAAAGATGTTGATTTGTTGTATTCCGATGTGCGTACCCAAAATGTTTTTATCAAGATTTCCAACAAAATAATAACATACTTTTTTTTCAAGATCTTAAGATGAACGTTTTGAGGTGATTGTAGGAAATATTAATATAATATTCTTATCCTACCTACCCCTTGTTAAAGTTATGAGTTCGGAAACAACACTCAAACAAATATTCCAGGAAAACCTCCATTATTGGTGAATCTAACTGAAACCTACATTTAATAAAGCATCTTTCAATGCAGGAGCTACAATCTCCATATATTTTGAATGGAAAGCTACACCAGAACTATTGACTTCCTTGGTAAATATTTGTTTTTCTTTCAGCTCTTTGACAAACTGAGAGACTAATTCTGTACGTCCAGACACTGTCACTGTATCTTCTGAATTATGACAAGCTGGGACTACACCTGGTGGACACTGCTGTTTAGCTTCTTCCCAAGACAACCCTACAATTGTAAGATTAATTGTTTTGAGCAAAATGCATGTCATTTCTTCTTACTGTATTTGACAAAAGTAATTTCACCTATACTATAAATATGATTGAACATAAAGCCTAAAATATGATTCAGCATTAAGTCGAAACATTGGTCAACATATAGCACTAAGCATGATAATTGAGAAATAAAGATATATAAAGCATATAATCTAAGCATGATTCACCATATAGTCTTAACATGATTAACAATATAATCTAAGCATGATTCACCATATAATATAAGCATGATTCACCTTATAGTCTTAACATGATTCACCATTAAGTCGAAACATTGGTCAACATACAGTATTAAACCTGATAAAACATATAGTCTAAACATGATTCAACGCATAGTCTAAAACATGATTAAACATATACAATTGTCTAAGAAGAGTTTGAAGATAAATATGGCAATTGGTTGATTGTTGGACACATAACGAGCAATGGCAAGTATTTTTACATATTCAGGACAAGAACAAGTTCAGCTCATATCTGGGAAAACTGTTCAGAAATGAGGGAGGAATGCAACAACCTCGACAACGAATTTTGACTAACTGTGGGAAAGTATGGCGAGTTGGGTGTGGACAGCTATAACGAGCATGCTCTTTTTCGGAATAAACATAGAGGGTTTTGATATGTAACGGACGAATAACTCTCCAAACATTGTCGAAAAAGATTATTGAAAGGGTGTCCAATCGTTTTTATATTCAATTGTAATGATCTTGTAGTGAAATGTAAATTTTTTAATTGAAAGGATAACACATATATTTTTACGACTCGTATCGGTTGAAAATCGTGATAAAATTACTAATTATGAATTAGTCAAACAGTTATTGACCTAGATAAATTTTAATGACGTAATATGTAGGTGTGCTTGTATATTTCGAGCCATATGAGTTCATGTATTAATATCGGTTTGAAAGCGATTGTTTTATACAATTGTACCAAATCAATTTTGAGAACTATCTGCAAGTAAAAGCCAAAATAGAAAAAAAGGAATGTGTTATGTGTTTACATATTTGTTTTATCTAAGGACCGTCCTTTAACTCCAACTAACGGTCATGCTAGTTCTTTATCTTGATTCTAGTTTTATTATATAAGATAAAACTTCTTTTCGATTCCTTTTTCTAGCCGAATCCGTTAAAAGGTTGAAGTGGAAAAACTTGTATGTGACCCTATTGTCATGCTTTTGGACAATAAAATATGTTTAAACTATTTTAAACTATAAACTAGCCTTTTCCGTCGCCACTTCCCCATTGTCTACATCAATAACAACGCCTGTGTAGTGGAAAGTCATCAAAGTGTTTTATGAATATGAATACGTTGTATTGACGACCGAACGATTTTCGAGTGATGTTCTCAAAACATAAATGCAGTAAAAGTTGACTTTATATTTTCAAACATGTCTATATGGTCTTAATCTATGTTTTATAAATCTTGATACACTTCTTAGGTAAAGAATGAGCAACATCGCAGAAATACACAATAAGCTAAATTAAATTGCTTTTGTGTTATTCTAGAAATAAAACGTTTAGATCAGACAACTATTCTGGTGGTTCAGCTATACAGATAGTTACTGTGCTGCTACTTTTTGTCCAATCAAGGAAATAAAATCCTGTATTTTGCCAGTATTTCAGCATGTCCAGTAAGAACTTAAATCTGGTCCCTCGGAGATATGGGAAATAAGCTATATGTTTGATGGCAAATATGCACAGAAACATTTAAACACCATTCCATCTATTATGGAAGCAATCTATTTTAATTGCAAAACTTTCAGATTATTTCAAGACAACCCATCATTATACATACCAACAGCAGCCATGCCACCTGGTGGGAGATTTGCCTCTCTGATACATCTGCCTCTCCAATAGGCTGCTAAAACTGTCTCTTCTGCTGTCAGGGATCCATCTGCATACCCACACCCTAATTCTCCTACAGAGTGTCCAACTATACCATCAGGGTTAACTCCCATGGCAAGTAGGATGTCAACCAACGCTACCTGCGAAATTATGATTTAGGTCTGATATTTCTACGGGATAGTTGATTATTTAGCTTTAGCTCGACATGTATATCAGGACAAAAATACATAAATAATATTCATCTCCCTCAGGCATTGGTAAATATAAAATTATTTGGCTTTCAAATCTTTGAATTCTGGGCATACCTATTTAATGAAGGTTACTCCAGAAACCTACTGTGTGTACTAATTTAGAAATATATACTTTTATTTTTATACACACATATGTGATACATTTGCCACAAGTTATTGTCATATTTACCTGTATTGCTGCAATTCCCACGAAGGAATTAACTGTATCATTAAAGTCGTCATCTAAGCCTTCTGTCAGCAGCTTGTGCAATTCTACTCCATAAGGTCTTAGTACGGCATCAGAGTTCATGATGGATTTCTTAAATTTTGGTATGGTCATCATCTCTGTACCCATTCCACACCACTGAGTTCCCATACCAGCAAATACAAACCATACTGAACGTTTTTCTTCTTGAAAAGCTTCCTACAATAAAACATTTATTGGACAGCATTTAACGACAAGTCAGAATTATATCAGCTGTATTCTTGAAAGGGATAACAAAAGGTGGCATTGCGATTCGTATATGATCAGATGTTTACAATGCCACATAATGTCTGAAAGTGTGTTTGATATTTAAATTTCCAATTCATATTTTCGTAAGAAAATATTTTGATGTAAAAGAAGATGAGAACATATCCAACATTATTGTTAGACACAAATTAAAGCGAAAGAACACCAACTCTTTTAATGTTGTTCTACATTTCCCTCTCGCAATAGGGTCTTCAACAATAAGCACACCCCATGGCCATGCCTTAAACTGAACGTTAAGCAATCGCCAGTCTGCAGCTGAGTAGTTCCTTTTACTTCTACCGATGCTACATAAAATATACTGCTAAATTGGTTTTTCATCTGGTATTAAAATCCTCAATGGAAAGTTCAGAGGACAGCAATACAATCATTGCTTACCTGTACTTCTCTAACGTTGTTTTCTGTGTTTAGTACTGTATATCCTCTGTATAAATTGTCACTATTTCTGGACTCGTTCAACAGTGCATGTAAATTAATATTTTTACTTTGTTCTTCCACTGATGAAAGCACTTTATTAACACCATCTTCAGTCCTTGATGAATACAAGAACAACCGTTTGGAAGAATCATTGCATTCTGTTTTACTATCTACATTTGGTTTCAGTATTGTATGTACATTTGAACCTCCAAATCCAAAACAGTTCACACCAATGAGGCCACCATGAACAGGTGTTCTGTCTGTCACCACCTGTAATCTACCATCAACAAGTCCAGGAATGTCAGGATTTGGCGACTCGTAGTGTAGGTTTGCTGGCATCATTTTATCTTCCATGCCAATTATCAACTTTATAACTGCAGCTAAACCTGGTATAAAAGAAAGGTTAATTGTAGTCAAATGCTGTTGTAATTAAGAAACGATAATGATGTGAAAATAAGTAGTTGGTAAAAACAATGTACATGTTGATATTTTAGTCAGTAACACAAAATTTCTAAACTTTATTTATCACCATAATTGAAAAATAATAATAAAAACGTAGATATATAATTTAGTGCACACGACGTGTTTCTGGAATTCTAATAATTCCAATAATTGACACTTACCAGACGCCATTTCAGGATGACCCATATTTGATTTAACAGAACCAATGAGTAGTGGTGACAACCTGTCTGTACAGAAGACGTCAGTTATAGCCTTAAGTTCTTCAGGGTCAGCTTTTGTACCAGTACCATGAGCTTCTACATATTCTACTGTAGCAGGATCTATACATGCCTCACTGTATACCTCTTGTAACAACTGTTTTTGCATAACGCGAGAGGGAAATGTAAATCTACTGTTTTAATATTCTAAAGGAATATAACGGAAAATAATGTTAAAAAAGATCTCATTTACAGATGACTTTTTCAATTTTTGATATATCTTGCCAGTACTCATATTTTGTGCAAAGCTTGGTTTTACTTTTGTAATTCTAGCTAATGATGTTATGTTTTGTGTGTTGATCCGTGGTACATGGTCTTACTGCTGTTTTGTGTGTTGATCCGTGGTACATGGTCTTACCTAACTGCTGTTTTGTGTGTTGATCCGTGGTATATGGTCTTACTGCTGCTTTGTGTGTTGATCCGTGGTGCATAGTCTTACTATTGTCATGCAGCAAGCTTAATTTTTTTTGGTGTTTTCATACATGTTTCAGAGTTGAAACTAGAATATGTCGCAATTTCATTATAACTACATACAATGTATATTAAGATATTTATTTCATTTGAATCTATTTTACACTTCAAAGGGAAACGCAATTTGTTTTTTTCTGTAGCCCAACATTATATTTACCTTGTTCCTTGTTGCCATGGTCCTTGCTTTATATTTACCTTCTTCCTTGTTGCCATCTGAATTGGTCTTTGAATGTACAATAGTGCAATATATTCTCTTTGCATCTTTGTGTTTCTGTAAATAAATAGCTATAATTCCTTCACTTCGGCAATATCCATCTCCTGAAATAAAAAAACATAGAATGACATTATTTGATTTCAAAGAGGACGTTTCACCGGGATCACATCCAACTAGTTTTATAATCTTATTTTGTTGTGTGGATACGTGAACATGATGATCAACTCCCCAAAATCTCCCCCTCCGAAAAAAAGGAATATGAAGAATTCCACAGAATGAAACTTTGAATTTCTTTCGTATTTTTTATTAAGTATTTTAATGGTTTATGCAAATAACTTTACCGGATCCTGAAATGCAATAAATTTACCTGATGCATCAAATGATCTACATGTTCCTTCTTTAGATAACATTCCCAGTTTCTGGAACAACAGGGATGTTGCTGGTTTCAAGCATAAGTTAGATCCCCCTACAATGGCAGCATCACAGTGACCACTTCTAATATTGTGTAAGGCTTGATCCATGGCCAACAAACTGGAGGAACATGCTGTATCAATGGCATAGCTTGGTCCTGTGAAATATATTATAGATTGTGTTTTACTCCTTCATTTATATAGTGTAAGAGTGGTTACTTGCATTAATTTCCAACTTAAAAAATCATTTTGCTTCATTTTCGTTTATGATTTGACAAATTCAACCCACCATTTCTTTGGAAATGCCTGTATCAAGTCAGGGCCATTGCGGTTTTCCCAGTTTTCCGGTTGTTGACTGATTTTGTCTGTTAACTTATGAGTTTTGCCTTTCCCTTTGGAAGATTGCTCGGTGTTCGGTAATGTTGTTATTACCCTTATGATATATTGTGAATGCTGCTAAATGTTGATGCGGCCATCTTGGTTTCTGATCAAAACAAAATACCCTTAAACTTATAAAGAAATAATACAAGAAAGATTCCTGCTATTACTCTTCCATTATGTCTTGTGGTTTAGAAAAAAACCATTGGATGCAAAATGCTTGCAGATGTATGATAGAGAAAATGGCGGGGAAATTACGATAATACCTCTCATGACTCCTGGGTTCAGATATGTTACCTTTAAAATCAAAGAAGAATGAGATTCTGTTGGCAAACATTGATCTTGCACATCCTGTCATGATGTAGCCAATAGTTTTCTCAGGATCCTTTGTCCAGCCATCATATGACTCTGAATTGCTACATCCAATAAACACTCCTGTTCTTGATCCTCTTATGCTAGCTGGACTTACTCCTGGAAAGTAACATCAAAAGAACATTAGATGGTTGCCCATCTCCTTTTAAGTGTCAATAGTGGAACAGGAACTGATTTTCATTCCGGAACACCTGAGTTTACCACGGAATTTAGTGGGGTTTGTGTTGCTCGATCTTCAGTTTTCTTTGTATTGCTTTGTAGATCATTGCTTGTCGCTTTGTCCTTTTACTTTCTGCCTGTGCATTGTCTATCCTTCGATTCACAGCATCTGATTACCCTTTTGGTATCTTCAAACTTTTCTTACATGACATGACACCAAATGGGATGTAGTAAAACGTTAGTGTATCTCTAAAGAAAATACAATCTGACTACCAAGCCCCCCTCCACTTAGGGTCTTGACACTCCTGCATCTATAAGATAATCGATTATTTAGACCACTTGACTACCAAGCCCCCCCACCCCACTTAGGGTCATGACACACCTGC
Organism: Bathymodiolus septemdierum; assembly: GCA_963383655.1. Classification (NCBI taxonomy): domain Eukaryota; kingdom Metazoa; phylum Mollusca; class Bivalvia; order Mytilida; family Modiolidae; genus Bathymodiolus; species Bathymodiolus septemdierum. The sequence continues at coordinate 50,723,970 of OY726522.1, read as the reverse complement.
ATCTATAAGATAATCGATTATTTAGACCACTTGACTACCAAGCCCCCATCCCCTCCACATATAATTATGACCTACCTGCATCTATAATGGCTTCATATGTTACTTCAAGGAGTAGTCTTATCTGTGGGTCCATACTGCTGGCCTGTTTAGGATGGACACCAAAGAAAGCTGCATCAAACTTACTAATGACTTTAAGTTTACCATTCCTAGGTGGTAATCCATACAATCCTAGAAAGACATAAATATGAATGCCAATACTTTTACCGGACTTTACTATGACTAAATCGACAGGTGTCCTATAAGAAACATGAACTGCTAACCCTTATCGAGCACGGGTTCACACTCAGTATTTTGTGGGATCCATTTTTTTCCTAAGTTTTCTGAGTTGTGTTTTTGTTTTGTTGTTTGTCTTCTTTCTGTGTCTGGTGCCCAATGTTTCCAGTATCTCTGGATTATCCATTCTTGATTGCCCCTTCGATTTTCTCTAACGTTTATTCACACTGATGTATGTACTTATTCTTCTGGTTTGATATGTATATCGTTATATTGGAAATTAACTGGTCTGGGTTTATCTTAATTTGATGACTGACCACGATGGTCTACTTTTGACATGTTTCAACAGAGTCCCGTAGTCTGGAAGATCGTTGGCTAGAACTCTAGTTGGGTCAAACCTAAAACAATAAAATTTACATTTGCTGCTAAGCACGTCGCATTAACGATTAGAGTAAAGACTTGTTGACTGGTAGTCAGAATAATTTTGTGTGCGAATTGAACTAACTGTCTACCTGTGGGCTGTTGTTTCAGTAACAAAGCTGCACAATTGATTATTCATCGCTAAACAAGAAGAGTTTGAAGATACCAAAGGGGTAATCGGAATCCGTATATCGAAGAAGAACAGACAACAAAATGTCCAAAAGAAAAAGGACAAAAGGACAAACAACGATCTGCAAAACATACACATAAAACTAAAGATCGAGTAACACGAACCCCACTAAAAACCGTCACTATTTTTGTAAACCATCGTGGTTGTATAATTGTTCCTGTGATCGTCTCGAATTCCTTAGATCTTAGGTTCAATCCACGATCAGGTAAAACTAAAAACTTTACAATTATTATTTTGTCGCTTCTCACCTAAGCACACAGGACTAAGGAATATGTGCAAAAGACTTGCTGGCTTGGAGGCAGAACAATGTACCCAAGTGGAGCAATATGTTCATGTAGATTATTGTTTCGTTGAGCTAGCGCTAGAAAAACTCACCTAATCGTGCTGGTTTAGTACAGAGCAGATATCGTAATGCTATTTTCTAAATATAAATTGTTCCCACCATGATATACCTGATAAATTTCTCACTTGGCGTCAAACAACACTATTGTCTCCCTCCTGCCTCACGTAACCACCCAAATGAAGCATGTCAACAAGCAAGAGGACGCGCAAGCAAGCACTCACGCGATAGTCAATGGCTATATAAGTCAATGTGAATCAAACTACCATACGGCGTAATGGCGGTCACGGCGTCCCTCCCCAAATGGTATATGACATGTGTACCTGATAAAAACCAACGAACTTCCACATAATGTTGCATCAAGTACACTTGGTCACAGACTGAGTAGGAACTCACAAACCTTAAAGGTAATAAGTACGCGAGCATGAGCATCGAGGCCCCTAATCATATTACCTTGCATTTAAAATAAGATACATTTTTATGTAATGTCACATTATTATAGCATTATGGAGCTATTTCTCGTAACAATTACAAATTCTGTACCTTGCGGCCACCTTCTTTATGGAGCTATTTCTCGCAACAATAACTAATTCTGTACCTATTTCTCGTAACAATTACTAATTATGTACCTATTTCTCGTAACAATTACTAATTCTGTACCTATTTCTCGTAACAATTACTAATTATGTACCTTTTGGCCACCTTCTTTCATCATCAGTAACCATGTCATCTTTGTTTATTAAATGTTATCTAAATTCTTCTACATTGTCAGACTCTGGAAGTCTGCATGAAACCTCACTAATTACAACATCATCTAGTATAGCGTCAGACTGAAATGTTTCTGTGTTATGGAAGGCACTGTTGGTAGCAGGATCTTCAGTATCTACAATATTTGGAGAATTCTCTGGAATCATGGCAGGCATTTTTCTGAACTTTTATTTCCCGATGAAAGAGGAAAACAAACTATGAATACAATTTTTCATGAATGAATTTTTACATGTAGAAGTGGAAAGTAAATTCTATTAAAAAATATGGTAGAAATCAGCAGATACTGAACAATTTGTTCACTGTTGTTCTTCACTTCACAGTCATTGCTTGCAAGTTCCCCCTCTGTTACCCGCCTTTCCCCTTTTGCGGTTATACCCTTTGACTTGCTGAAAAATACCAATTTCACTTGTTTCCGCTAAATAGCTTAAGATCCCCTTTCAAATTATTTGATATATGCAATACACAGCTTAAAATTGGTAATGGTTTCTTTTATGGTTACAGAGTTATAGCTTTTATTGCAAAATGGCAGGTTTGTGGGTTCTGTTCGAATCTCTATGAAAAGTTTAAAGATAACAAAGGGGCAATCAGAAACCGTAAATCAAAGAAGGACAGAAAATGAAATGGCCAAACGAAAAAGGACAAACATTGATCTACAAAACACTACACAGAAACATAAAGACTGAGCAACTCGAACTCCACTAAAAACCTGGGGGTGAACTCAGGTGCTCAGGAAGAAAACCCGGGGGTGAACTCAGGTGCTCAGGAAGAAAACCCGGGGGGTGAACTCAGGTGCTCAGGAAGAAAACCCGGGGGTGAACTCAGGTGCTCAGGAAGAAAACCCGGGGGTGAACTCAGGTGCTCAGGAAGGGTTTGTAGTTCCTACTCTTACCTCTGTCTTCTGCACAATACACAAGTCAAGATTGTAGTCAGTTATTATTACATTATGATTTCCATTTGTCATTTGATAAAAATAGTATAACTGATTTAATGTACTAGATAATAAAATCGTACTGCTTTGTTATTGGAGTTATCTCCCCTATTGGTCTGAAAATGATCCATCATATCATGTTTTCGCTGAATGCGAATATGGAACATGAAACGCTATCGGTTCTTTTGAATGCACTTTCTACTAACTGTCCTAAAAATCGGATCAATTGAAAGAACCCCCTATCAACTGTCCAAAAAACAAAAACCAATAGGTTCTATTGAATGAACTTTCTACTTGGCCTAACTGTCTGTCCAACATGGTATTTTCTCCTGGTGTGTCAAGTTCAGGGACGGGATTAGATTCATAAAGTACTAGGAAGGTAGTAATTTAGCTAGATCTAGAGTCATTAAATAAGGGTAATAACAAAATTACCGAAATCCGAACAATCTTACAAAGGGAAAGTCAAAATTCATAAGTATACAAACAGACAAAAACAGTCAACAACCGGAAAACTGTGAACACCGTAATGACCCTGACTTGGTACAGGCATTTCTAAAGAAATGGTGGGTTGAATCAGATTTTAAAGCGCCAAACCTCCCGCTTTCATTACGGCTCAAGGTTTCCGGCTGTCACTATAACAGTATTTATAACAATACTTGAACAAAACAGGTAAAACAGTTGTCAAAGCAGCACCAAACTCAGTGAAGTAAATGTCAAAGACACTTTTACGTCACACATTGATAAAAAAATATTTTTGACATTTTTGTTGACACCTTATCTTTATACATTTTCACTGTATGAAAATCCATCGTTTATATTCTTTTCTGCAGAGACGGAATAATCAGTTAACCAAGTTTAGTAACTCTGGATCCACCTCAATTGATACCTTGTTTGTACTTTTTATTATATGAACAAATGTAATGATTTTATTGAACAATAAACAGGTGGTTATCCATAAGGTAAAAAAAATGGACTTTTTTAATAAAATAACAAATTCGTGATGAGAACCATCAAACTTTATTAAGTAACAATAAAGCTGAAAATAAATATGACTGAGTAATTACTTTACACCCATCCTGATAGTATTGTGAAATGTAACTTGACGTCATACCAAACAGATGTAGCTATCCGATATGGATATTTAGTATATATGTTCTCAATGGATTTTTAAATTTTGTCTCGGACTTTTCTTGGGGATTTGTGTTTTTAAACTCCCTTAGCATGTTCGTCTTGCTATGCAGCGCACACATTTTTCAGCATTACAAAATACTATTTTGCGCCTCATCTCAAATAAAATGTGCTCCTACTGCCTGACTGATCAAGCTACTGAGACTCAATGACTCGTTTATACCAGAGAATATGGATACCGATTTCCCCGAAACCCAGACCTGTTTTTCCCATAAGATGAAAAACGTCAATAGATATTCCTATCAATGGAACATTGGTATCACAATCCGAAGTATAACAATTATATTCAATAAAAGCAGAGCTGGGTCCATGCTTTTCGAAAAACATCGATGGCGCTTTATTCTTTTTTTTATTATAAAAGGATTAGGTCCATTCAATTTTTTTTAAAGAGATTCTGCATAAAGCCAAACGAAGTTCCAAAAGACAAAAGGGATCTCATTTTCTCACTTTTGAGATAGACCAGTTCCTATTTTTAGCGATGTGAGATTTTCTTATCTTGCACTAGTACAAGACAAAAAAAATCACGTGCGTTTTACCGGCAAATGCATGCTGTACAGTTTATGTCAACTGGCCCCCCCCCCCCCCCCCCCCCCAATTCTACATGCCTTTCCTTTTTAAAATAAGCAATTCACTGTATATAAGTTTTCAATCTTTTATAAACACGCAAATCCTAAACAATCAGCCATATTATTACATAATAACCTTCACGCAATACACAAAAATACGAAACTAATTTTTTGATTGACATGAAGGAGAAATATCTCTGTTTACAAACAAACACGAAACTAAATACAGCTGATAAAAGTGAGAAATAAAATCAAACACCGGCAAAAAGTGCAAGACAGGGAAATCTCCGACACCCTGTATTGCACTGATCTCCGACACCCTCGGGTAAGATTTCAATCGTTCGCTGACTCGGCGAGCCTGGTCAGCGAACGATTGAAATCTTACCCTCGGGTGTCGGAGATTTCCCTGTCTTGCACTTTTGCCGGTGTTAGATTCTATATTTCTCACTTTTGAGACAGGCCAGTTCCTATTTTTAGCAATGTGAGATTTTCTTATCTTGCACTAGTGCAAGACAAAAAAATCACGTGCGTTTTACCGGCAAATGTATGCTGTACAGTTTATGTCAACTGCGTTTTGAGATATAAAAAATCATATTTTGGGTAAATTGTGTGGATCAAATCAGTTGTTACCTCATTTCATTTTAAACATTCAGTGGTTAGAGTTTATATTTGTTCCCAAGAATACAAACACAAGGGGAGAGCATAAGAGAAGAAGTCAGGCTCATTTATTTATACAATCGTGGTTTTATTTATATTATTGTGATATTAAAGTTATCATTTGAAATATATATCTTAATAAGTGCACTGAGCTAAGCCATCTGTCATACTAAATATCTTCATAATCATCTGACACCTCATGGAATTTATAAACAGAATTTTATTTCATCATTGTTATCATCATACTATAAAGCTCAGTTGATTAACAAGACACTTTGATGACAATATATTCCAACATAGCACTAGAATGTTTTCACTGTTTACTTTTGCATAACTAGTCTGGTTTAATTATTTTATGTGTTTATATCATCAACATATTTTGACATTTATTGTTGTAACCATCAGCTGGACAAGTGCAGAGTTTCATTGAGATTTGGAAAAGAGGCTGTTATACTATACATGTAAATGTTCTTACACAGATAAGATTTGCTTTTGAAATATTGCTCTTATCTAAGACTATGTCTAGAAATTTTTTATTTAAAGAAATAAAATGTTGATTTATATTTTATTTAACAACTAGCATCTGCATACAAGCACACGCTTTAGCTGAGTAGTTGATTTGTGAAATACAATGAGTAATATTGTAGTCCTACATGTAGATAAAATAATAGTTTATTATACTTGTAGTTGAATCTTGATGTATAATCATAAAAACGAAAGATACAAACACAAAGAAAGTAAAACAATTTAATACACAACAGTATGTTTATCTAGTAATTAATAGGAGTGCAACACCGGTGTGTTCACGTTTCTCCCACTTACTTTGGTATACCGGTAGGGGGAACAAATTGTGGGAGAAACGTGAATAATGTGTAAAGGGGATTATAGAAATTTACCTGTAATTAGGCTTACAGTGCATCCAGTATCAATAAAACTCAGGTTTGAAAAAGGAAGAAAATATTTATTATCAATTTTCATTAAAAAGCACTAATACTTAAAGAGGCATTAGCTACGATTAGCGTCCATTTCTTGATCTATCTCAAAACACGAGCAGTTGCACCTTTTCCCCCCGATGCTCGTACATTTCATAACATTTATAAGTTACAGAAACATGTTTTATTAAGGCATCAATCATATCTGATAGTTTTTATGGGTATCAAAAATTTACGATTTTGGCAGATAATGCCCCTTTAAATAAATTATATGCAAATAAAGGAAATATTCATATAAAAAAAGCCAAGTAATATATAGCATTTCACAAATAAATATACAAATAGTATACATAAATAAATAATATAGATGTTATTCATTCAAGTTAAACTAATGTAATAAAAAAAAATTAAAATAATAAATGTGATAAACAAATGAGTAAGGAGTGTTTCTGTCTTTCAACGATTCTCTATGTCCAAGCATCTAAAATTCTAATAAAAATGTCATAAAACTGTCACTGCATTAGAAGTCCACAGATGTTAATGTCCTTGAAACTTGAAATGTAATTTTTATAGATCAATTAAAATAATTAATGTTTCTGCATCAAAATAGTCATTTTAACAAGAGAAAATTTTTATTTATATTTGCTTCTGTTGATAAAAAAAAAATCGAAATAAGAAATGAATTGAAAAAAAAGTTACATTTTTGGGATTGGTATTTGCGAAAAATACACGTCTAGAGAAGAAAAAAATTCCCGAACCGAAAGACGAGGTAAATTTATCTCAAGATGGGTATTTTTCGGTAGAAAAGTACACTATTCGATGAGGGCTCGTATACTCAAAGTTTTCCTTAACTTAAGATTTCATTAAGGATTTCCTCAATTCACGAAAAGAGTAAAGTAGTATGTACACTTAGGGATCGTTTCACTGACATTTTGCCCGACATTCAGTGAAAGAGAAATGCTCATTAACAGTAGATAAATTTCTCAATTTTATAAATCAATTCAAATCAAATAAATGTTTATCTTTTTGAACAAATTTCCCGTCTTTTAGCACCTATTATATTATCAGATACATTATTAATAATATATCACGTCAATATTATTTTTTTCAATGCTTAGTAAAAATTCTATATATTTTGTAGAAACAGTGTAACATGCAATGCACTATACAATGCATCTTGTTTTTATTTTTATCCATGTTGTACATAGCTGCGGAACCATAGCCCTTATTGTTCTTGGGCAGTTTTTCTGATATTTGCGGACCATAGGGCTACGGATTTCACCCTATCAAAAACTTTCGAAAGTGCGCGGTAAAAATCCTGCGCACCTTTTTTGCAAATTATTGTCATGAAAAAAGGGTCCGGGAACGATCAAACATATATGTATCGTTTCGTTAGATATTTATCTACATTCTTCTATACTTACTTACCTATTAATAATAATTTCCAGCTCATTATTATAACAAATGTCTCATTTGTGGCAAGTCCCGCCTACTACTACTACTACTACATCATATGTTTCACTTCAATCCGTTCATTGCTATAAAGGAGTTGTGAATTGATGGGTATGATAAACCTATCCTAATTAATGTCATAACTGTTCTCATCCATGCATTCAAGCCACAGGCACTTGTTTAATTCAAAAAATATATGCCCCTCCTCTTCCTTGCTTCAAGGTAAATATCTGCCCTTTTCCCCTTCCCCACTTCGCCTCAATATTTTTCGCTTATTTGTGATCCTTTCGCTGACCCAATCATATCGTTGCACTCCCGAGGTATTTCTCTTTTCGACTGCCACATTTAAATATACCTATCGGGCCCCCCTTAGGTGAATTGGACAAGAATATTCAGCGAACGTCGCATTTTCTCTTTTTCAGTCATTGAATCGGATACAGCCACTTCCGATTTGCGCTGGATTTTTCATATGCATTCGGAATTCTCTAGACCGGCCATGTGTAACAATGCCATCATGATCATCCCCTCTCAAATATAAAGTAAGTCTTTAACATACAGATAATTGTTCCAATGCAGATTATAAAAATATGTTCAACTCCAAATTACTGACATTTGATTTTTAAAGCACCTTTTTTTTTAGTTTCTAAATCAATTTAGACCGGACCAGAAGTGGCTGTATCCGTTTCAATGACCGAAAAATAGAAAATACGACGTTCGCTGAATATTCTTGTCCAATTCGTCTGAGGGGGGCCCGGTAGGTATGTTTAAATGTGGCAGTCGAAAAGAGAAATATCTCGGGAGTGTAACGATATAATTGGGTCAGCGGAAGGATCACAAATAAGCGAAAAATATTGGGGCGAAGTGGGGAAGGGGAAAAGGGCAGATGTTTACCTTGAAGTAAGGAAGAGGAGGGGGGCATATATTTTTTGAATGAAACAAGTGCCTGTGATTCAAGCATTCTCGGCTGCTATGAACTAGTGCAGTTTATAAACAAACAAAACCAGGCTCAAGCTAGCGACCAATTTCTAGCGACCACTAAGCTAGCGACCAATAAGGCGATATGTCTCAAAACTTCAAAAATTAATAAAAGTAAAATGTACTTTTAAAGATTTCTAGCGACCAATAACAAATACATTACAGTAAATGCATAGTCAACACAATAAATCGACATCGGGGCATACAGTAAATATTTCTAGAGCCCCCCCCCCCCCCCCCCCCACACACACACACACAATACAAAATAACGAAGACATAAATATTTTTCGGATGGTGAGCTTACAAAAACACTTTAAATAAACACAGATTAAAAAATAATTTACTTTAATGTTTTAAACCGGTAGATAATTTGGACAGCGTTTTGTCAAGCAATATAAAGTCACAAGATTCCGGTTCACATGAAGACATCTCATCAATCTAAAAATAGTGTAATTATAGAACATTAGAAAAATATAACAGTAAGTTTTATGAAAAAATAAACAAAATCTAAACCTCGCATGTGCGTCACATGTTTTATCTATATGTATTTATTTTTAAATTGTGTATTTAAAGGTGTCAAATCACCAATTGAATTCACCAATCAGAGCTTAGAACATATACAAAAGTAGTCCTTTTTAAAGAAAAAAGTTCCTTTCGCTTTGTTGTATTTTGAAGCAAAAAATTAAATGGAATGGCATAAACAATGTTAGTTGCAGGTAAATATGTAAGGATTATTTGGAACCCAAATTTGGTTACATATAGTTGTATTGGAATCCTTTATGGAGGTCTTCATGAATAACCCATCAATACGGAAATTCCGGGAATGACGTTGCTATTTGTAGAGTAGGGAATATCCCAGAGCATGATACTTCACTGCATATCAAAGTTGATATTTGACACCCTGCTGTGGGCTTGAGGTGCAGAAACCCACCCAGGCACTTAAGTCAGTTAAATTCCCGGGAAATACCTTTGATCTAAACTCCAAGTGGACAAGAACTTTGCCGTCCTTAATATATTTTTCATGGGATATTTATAGAGACCCTCCCCCCCTCCACAAAAAAATTCAAATATCAAAGTTGATATTTGACACCCTGCTGTGGGCTTGAGGTGCAGAAACCCATCCAGGCACTTAAGTCAGTTAAAGGCTCGGGCAATACCTTTGATTGAAACCCCAAGTGGTATGTTTTTTTTCTAAAAAAAATATTCGGATTCTAATGTTACTGAAAAAAATATTCTGATTTTGGTGGAGGAAAAAAAAATAATCTGATTCAGAGTTTTTATCATATAACCTAATGTTAAATTCTGGAAAAAAATAAAAAAAAATAAATATTCTAACTCTTGTGTTGTCGGAAAAAAAATTTCTGAACGAAACAAAAAAACCATAGCCCCCCCCCCCCCCCCCCCCCTTCAAGTTAAATGGTCGGTCCCTAAGTGAATACCAGGATTTATCAAAAAGGTAGGTTTCTTTTTTATATTTGTTATAAGAAATTATCAGAATACAAAAGACTGTTAAGGCATCCAACAATAGAATACACTTAAAAAATGTTACCTTAACTAGTTAAAACAATATCTAACAAAACCCACTACCATCTTATGGTTATAACTGCGAAATAAAAGTAGAAAAAAAGTTTGTTATTTAAAACCAACAGGCAATTAGATATTCATTTGAATAACGCATGAACAAATACTTAGCGGAAGATAAAAAGGGTTTAACAACTAAAAGAATGAATAAATGTTAGATAATACCGAAGAGGCAATCAGAAATAGACAATCCAGAGAAACTGGCAACATATGGTGCACAAGACAAAGACAAGAAAAACAAATACACATACATTGTATGTGTTGGACACCACTATGCGCAAGCAAACACAAATAACGTAACTAAGACACAAGCCCACATACAAACAACTGAAGGTAAAGACGAACCGAACATTATTTTTATGTGGAAATCGTAACGGACATCCCAACACGGAAATCAGAACATAAACACATATAATAGGACAACACAACAAATTAAAAAGACGAGCAGGTATCCCCTTTTAATAAATGATGATGACTTAGTGGATGATGATTGAGAAAAGTCTTATTTATTTAATAGGTATTTTTCCTCACAGTCAAGCATTGACGAATTTAATTATAGTCTCCCAGGCTCCGACACACTACCAGGTATTGAACTAACTGGCATACTGATAACAGACGAACAAGTTAAAGACGTATTGAAGACCCTTGACATTACCAAGGCAACTGGTCCCAACATGATTAATCCCAGACTTCTGTCTTCTGCACAAGACACAAGTCAAGATTGTAGTCAGTTATTATTACATTATGATTTCCATGCACTTGTCATTTGATAAAAATAGCATAATTAATTTAATGTACTAGATAATAAAACTCTACTGCTTTGTTATTGGAGTTATCTCCCCTATTGGTCTGAAAATGATCCATCATATCATGTTTTCGCTGAATGCGAATATGGAACATGAAACCCTATCGGTTCTTTTGAATGCACTTTCTACTAACTGTCCTAAAAATCGGATCAATTGAAAGAACATTCTATTAACTGCCCCAAAAAACGAAAACCAATAGATTCCATTGAATGAACTTTCTACTTGGCCTAACAGACAGTCCAACTTGGTATTTTCTCCTGGTGTGTCAAGTGCAGGGACGGGATTAGATTCATAAAGTATTAGCAAGGTAGTAATTTAGCTAGATCTAAAGTTACTAAAGCAATAATCAGTTAATCAAGTTTAGTAACTCTGGATCCACCTCAATTGATACCTTGTTTGTACTTTTTATTATATGAACAAATGTAATGATTGCATTGAACAATAAACAGGTGGTTATCCATATCGGATAGCTACATCTGTTTGGTATGACGTCAAGTTACATTTCACATTAATATCAGGATGGGTGTAAAGTAATTGATCAGACATATTTATTTTCAGCTTTATTGTTACTTAATAAAATTTGATGGTCCTCATCACGAATTTGTTATTTTTATAAAGTACATTCACAAAAATAACCTTATAGCACTTTTAGTCTAAATTTTAGGGGATATCCCATTGTCAAAACTTAAGTTTTCTAAGCCATTTGTTATATATTACAACCTAATATCACTTTTAGACTAATAGTTTAAATTTTATGGGACCCCACCCCTTAAAACTTTCTATTCCATTACTTTTCAATAAAAAGTCTTGTTCCTATGTATGCAATGGTCTATTACCTTGACACTTATACTATTTAATATTCAAATGATGGTTAAGACCATCGGCATTACTTAATGGAACTAATATTATACAGTGTGTGAGTGATTGTTGTTTAACGCCAACTCAGCAATTGTTCAGCTATATCATGGAGAGAACAAGTTAATTTTCAACGAGATGATGATGAGGTCAGCTTTGTTCTAGACCAACACGCTTAGTTGGATTTGTATAGTGCTAGCTCACTGAAACAAAAATCCGCGGGTAGACATGTCGCCCCATTCGTATTTAGCGAAGAAGCAACAAATGCCAATATTATAGTCTTTGGTTTGACCCGATCGGGGCTCGAACCCACGATTTACCGCACTCAAGGCGAGCACTATAACCATTACACCACCGATGTGGTTAATATGTATTAGCCCATACTTTCTTTGTCTTGTGTTATTGAATATTTTTCATATACCACATATGTTGTAATTGAAGGAAATGCTTTTGAACTGATACTCATTCAATCTAATCTGGCTTAGACTGCCTAAATTAGTAATAATTAGTAATCATGACACTCGACAAAGAAAGTATGGGCTAAATTGATTATACAATACCTGGTCATATACTTGTAATCACATGTAGGAATAATTAGTTATATATCAGCTGTGTCAGTATCTATGTATGGAAGGGTAAAAATACTATCAATAAAATGTTGACACCAAAACAAGGAGGGGTCGTCTTGATCGTGATCGTATGGTAGTTGGATTTATGACTACCTATGTAATCAGTGACTATCAGAACTAACGTTGTGAGTTCGAATCCCTTTCAGGCGGAGGTGTACTCGATACAACATTATGTGATAAAGTTTGTCAGTGAGTTGTGGCAGGTTGGTCGTTTTCACCGGATCACCAATAAAACTGACCTCCACGATACAACTGAAATATTGTTAAAAGTGGTGCTAAACACCTTAACCCTAACCATATCCCAAAGCACGAATACATATTTTTGTATTCAGAACCTCCCATTAATTAGAAGGCTGATTTACCATACTAAATCGCATTTAATGTTTATAGGTAATATGTTAGAAATGGACAACCGAGAGAAACTGGTAACATAGGGTACACAAATCAAAAACAAGAAAAACAAATATACAACACACTATGTGTTGGACACCACTATACACAAACAAACACAAGTAACGTAGATAAGACATGAACCCTCCTACAAACAACTGGAGGTAAAGACGAACCGAACAACGTTTTAATGCGGAAATCGTAACGGACATCACAACACGGATGCATCTAGATGAGTGTACCTTCCTCCGACAAAAAATTAAGTCACCACGACTGACATTTCATGCTTCATTGACATTTCCTTAAATCTCAGGACATGTTTTTCCCCAGATACTATATCCCCTACAGTGTGGTCATTTGGCACGGTGGTGAATCTGAAGGAGTGTCATTCTTCGAGAGAAAGTAGATTACCACTACAGACGTTTAATGCTTCGTTTTCACTTCATTAAAGTTTAGGTCAAAGATGTTTGTTTCCCAGTTGATATATGCCCTCCAGTGTTGTTACCTGGAACGGGGACGAATCTGATGGAGCGCCATCTACCACAGAGTAAATCATGCCGACATTTCATGCTACATTTCCATTTCATTAAAGTTAAGGTCAAAGATGCTTGTTTTTTAGATACTATATGCCCTACAGTGTTGTCACTTGGCACGGTGATGCATCTGAAGGAGTGTCCTTCTTCGGAAGAAAATAGATCACCATGACAGACATGTAATGCTTCATTTACATTTCATTAAACATTAGGTCAAGGATGTTTACAGATAAAATCCCTACAGTGATGTCATGTAGCACGGTGCAGTATTGCGTCTTCCTTCACTCCCTGTCTTAGTGGAGGTCGTGTTTCTTAATCTCTAGTTTTCTGTGTAGTGATTTGTAGATCATTGTTTGACCTTTTTATTTTGGCCATTGTATTGTCTGCCCTCCGATTTACGGCTTCTGATTACCATTTTAGTATCTTCAAACTTTTCTCAATATCCCTCAGACACAGGTAACCGTAGCCTATTGTCGCTATCCTGTTTAGGTCCTTTGGTTTATTTGCTCACAAGGACTCCTCCAGTAATATGATAGTTGGATTTTCATTTACACAATACTACCACCTTTGATTTTAATCTCTGTTTTCTTTTACTCTTTATATTAGTAATTTGTTAAATTTTCAAAAATTGACTGATTTTCGTCTTGAATGTTTGATTGTTTGATTATTGTCTAATGCCAAATTTAAGCTATAATGCGAATGATCAGAACAAATTTAGAAACAATAACTCGTGTAAATAAATTGTGGAATGTGCTTTTGAACTAAATATTGGCACTAGAATCAGTGTTATAATGCATAATTTGCGAAATTTATTTCTCTGCAAACGACCACATTGACAAGAAAAGTTTGAAGATACCAAAAGTGTAATCAGAATTCGTAAAATATCGAAGGAGGACTATATGCCATAGTGTTGTCACCTGGCACGGTGATGCATCTGAAGGACTGTTCACATCCAACAGAAAGTAGATCACTACGACCGACATTTCATGCTTCATTGACATTTCATTAAAGCTTAGGACATGTTTTTTCGAAGAAAAGTAGATCACCATGACAGACATGTAATGCTTCGTTTTCACTTCATTAAAGTTTAGGTCAAAGATGTTTGTTTTTCAGATAATATATGTCCTACAGTGTTGTCACGGTGATGCATCTGAAGGAGTGTAATTGTTCGAAAGAAAGTAGATCACCATGACAGACATTTCATGCTTCATTTACACTTCATTAAAAATTAGGTCAAAGATGTTTCCCAGATAATATCTATTCAGTGATGTCATGTGACACGGTGATGCACCTGAAGCAATGCGTCATCATTCGACAGAGAGTAGATCAAAACGTCAGACATTTCATGCTTCATTGGCTTCATTTACACGTTTGTGACTTGAATGACGTTGTTAACGATGAACATCCTAGTTTTTTTTTATCTGATATCTGGGATACTTTATTTTATACCACATTATAATAGCACATGTCGGGGACTTGCTTCAGTACAATTAATGGCTAATTACGAGGTAAACTTTATAGGCGATGGTTGCTTAAGAAAAATTTGAAGATACCAAAGGGATAAAGGGGGCATCGTAGTCGTGATCATATGGTAGTTGGATTTACAACTTCCTATGTATCAGTGTCTATCACCACTAACGTGTGAGTTGGAATCCCGCTCAGGCGAGGTGTACTCTGTACAACATTATGTGATAAAGTTTGTGAGTGACTTGTGGCAGGTCGGTGGTTTTCTCCGATTTCCTCCACCAATAAAACTGATCGCCATGATATATCTGAAATATTGTTGACAGTGGCGTTGAACATCAGAAGCCGAAGGACAGACAATACATGGCCAAAAAGACAAACAATGTTCTACAAAATACTACACAGAAATCTAAAGACTGAACAACATTCGAACCCCACAAAAAGTCGGGGGTGAACTGAAGTGCTGCACTGGTAAGCATAAATATGTTTATATTTTTCTAAAGAACAAGACTTTTCGAAATGAAGGTGGTGTAAATGGCATGTAAGATATTGTAAATGACAGAGGTCATCAGCGACTTGCGAACATTAACGGAAGCTTCCGTACATGAGTAAACCTTAAATGCTCCATGCTGTTACCTGGAGTCGAAGCACGATCTAATATACAATGGTATATTACAAGAATGTCAATGATGGGTTTGTAACAGCTATATATGGAACAATCAGTTGAAAAAGCGCACAACTTAAATGGAGGGATAAATTAGCGTAACTTGTCATCAAAACATCGAGAGAGGAAACAAGAGGACTACTAATATGGCCATTTTAACGTGGACAAAGTTGGATATGCATCCTTCTGTATATAGACATGCAGTACATATTATCTATTACACGGGTCGTAGTAAATTCTTCTAAATAATAAAAACATTTAATTAGTCAATATATATTTTATTGATATATATTTTCCGTTCTATTTGCCATGACAGCTACATTTCTGAAATGAGAAAACAAAACAAAAATATACAATTGAATCTTTGTATTACTTATTCTATCTCATAAACTCAATGTGAAAAGTAAAACTATTTCTTATCAATAGTTTTCAAATTGTGAACCTCAAATTTTGTACAATTCCTCCAGTAATCGGTAAGAATGCAGGAATTAAGATATTTGAATACTGTGTAAATAGTGCTTGTTTTTTTCTATTGTATGGGGGGTATATTGACGACAAAGTTGGTACTACATATCTATTTTTCAGCACTGATGTTAAAACTTTTTGTCAATTCACTATGTTAAATTGTAAATTGATGTGCGATGTACTGCTGAAAAAATCTGTATATTATAATATCCCTCCATGTGAAGAAATGATAATTGTATAAGTTAATACAATGAACAGTGTATAATACCTTCATGGAACAGTCGGTTATGTGATAAAGATTTCGAAACCGCTGGTAGTGCTGGGGGAGGGGGTAAAAATCACAACTCGCCCGTAGTATGGGACGTAAATGAGTGCTTCTTGTACTTAAATGCCTCGCTTCTTGAATATAAAAGACCACCATTGCTGGTAGTTGGTTAATCGGGCAATGCACTTCTTCCCACCGTATCCATTATATCCTCTTGTTCCTGTGGTAATCTATGCTCCCAAGATGTAACTGAAATATTGTTGAAAGTGGCGTTAAATACCATAAGAAGAGTTTGAATATACCAAAGGAGTAATCAGAATCCGTATATCGAAGAAGAGCAGACAACACAATGGCCAAAAGAAAAAGTACAAAAGGAAAAAAAAAACGATTTACAAAACATACACATAAAACTAAAGATCGAGTAACATGAACCCCACTAAAAACCGGGGGTGAACTCAGGTGCTCCGGAAGGGTAGGCAGTTACACTAGTGGCACCCGTTGTGTTAATCTAGTTACAAAC
The DNA here is from genome assembly GCA_963383655.1 of Bathymodiolus septemdierum. NCBI lineage: Eukaryota > Metazoa > Mollusca > Bivalvia > Mytilida > Modiolidae > Bathymodiolus > Bathymodiolus septemdierum. Next base: position 50,707,109 of record OY726522.1, on the reverse strand, counting down.
CAGGTGATAAGTCATGAATGAGGAAAGAACTGTGAGGTGTTTACGACAAGTGGTCATTTGTGACGCAGATATTCCATTACGGTCAACCAAGTCATGGTGGCGACCGCAAAGCTTTCGAAGTGGTGACTTCAACTTAACCAAGAAGAACCCGTGGTTCAATAGCTTCCTTGTTAGCAACTTCTAGTTGATATTGTATATCAATATGTTTATCTATGTTAACGGTTATGTTCAGTATATGTATTTGTGTGTTAGAGGTATCGATTTTGCCTCTTTCTACGATTTTTCTATTGAATTTTGTGAACTGTTCCAACGGTGTGGTATTATTTTGTTTTTCATTTAAAGGTATACATTTCTAAAACAAAAATAATGAATTAACATTCCTTTCAAATCTGAAAGAATTAAGCTCGGAAAACCATCTTAAGAATTAAGCCATCTTAACATGATATTTCTGAATAATTAAGAGTGTGGATATTTACAAATTTTCGCCTTCATCGGGAGCATACATAATAGCTTTGTTGAAATGCACAGAGATTGTATTCATTCAGTATTAATACTTTGAGGATTTTTTTTATTGAAGGATTCGCTGTGTAACACATTTATCTTTCTATCCCCCCCCTCCCCCCGATACTCATGGAAGCTTGTAAATTTTCTTTTGTCATTTTATCAGATTGATGGTTTGTTTTTTCCATCGTGCTTGCACTATTGTTGGGTTTGTATCAAGATTGTCTCTTTACTCATATAATACAATATAATTTGGCTAATGATATATAATCCGCGATCATCTTGCACTATCAGAGAAGTCATTTCGAAATGTACAAAGTCAATTCCACTCAAATGAAATTATATCATATATTTACACATGGTGTATATAAATAACAGACATCTCCCTTATAATTATATGTAAGATGTGGTATTGTACATCATCTTCAATGTCACATCTTAATGTAATAGATTAAAAACCTACCATTTTCTTTTTGCAAATAAATTGCAAACTAGAATCACATGTAAGGTCATTCCATCTCCCGTTGTGGATCTCACCATAGAAATTAACACAATTTTCACGACTGCCACCATCAGGTTGTCCTTTGTTCCAATTTGTATACTTCATTGGTGAGAAATCCTCATTCCACAGCCATTGATTAACCTTCAGATCACTTGCACCTATCCACATAGTATTAACTCCTACGTTGATAAAGAGCAATGTTGCATATTACTTTCCTACGTTCGTTAGAGGTGTAAAACCAATAATTCACCAATCAGAGCTACGAAAGTAGCCCCTTTTCAAGAAAAAAGTTCCTTTCACTTTGTAGTATTGTGAAAACTACTGAATGGAATGGAATGATTTAAAACTGATAATTGAAGTTAGATATATAGGGATTATTTTGAGCCCAAATTTTATGGACTTAGTTGTATTTTAATACCTCTATGGAGGATTTGATGCATGACCTATAAATACTAAATTTCAGGAGGATGACCGAGCTATTTTTAGAGTAGGTGTTTTCCGTAGCCTGGCATTTCACTGCAAGATTTTAAGCATGCCCTGATATTTTGACAGAACGTAGAGAAATCATGTACGTTTCAGAAAATATATGGTCTTGGAAAGGTTAAACTTAAGATAAATTGGCCAGGTAGACTCGGAAAAATTTAGTAGAAATTTAGTAGAAATTAATTAGTGGTTTCACACCTAGAGCGAAAGCCATCAACCGATGTCCTATCACGTGATGTAGGTGACGGACCTGGATATCACGTGACATCGGTCATTTGATTCAAAACCCTTATGATTTCCTCGAAAAAATTGTATGTACAGTATTATTCGCCTTAACTAGAATTATATTAATTTCATTGCATGGTTGAATAAATTAGCTTTATTAATGTATGATGTTAATTTTGTGTTACATATGATATTGTATTTTCTATATGCCAAATATTTCCAATAAAAGAGTTCGTAGATACTGTTTGCGCTTGCGCACGCACGCACGCACGCACGCACGCACGCACGCACGCACGCACGCACGCACGCACGCACGCACGCACGCACACACACACACACACACACACACACACACACACACACACACACACACACACACACACACACACACACACACACACACACACACACACACACACACACACACACACACACACACACACACACACACACACACACACACACACACACACACACACACACACACACACACACACACACACACACACACACACACACACACACACACACACACACACACACACACACACACACACACACACACACACACACACACACACACACACACACACACGTAATATATATATATATATACGTTAGAATTAGATTTTAGAACTGTCAAATTTTTGTTCTTCCCTCGACGGGATTTGAATACACTGCAGTACCATTCGCTTAGCCTTACGTCCAGCGCCCTAGACCACTCGACCACATCCACTACTAACAGAATATGAGAGGAAAATTCTAATATTAACGAGACTGAGATAAAGTACAAGTTCTTTGTATTTTTAATTATATACGTACAGATTTGAATAAATTTCTGTTAAATTGGAATTACATGTATCATAACTATTTTTCAATTAACCTTTTGGTGTTCTTGTCAAGATCCAAGCATTTTCCGTGGGACCTTCTATTTTGGCCAAATAAGCACCATGTTGACGACAGTATCGCTTACAATGGAAAGAGAAAATGTAAGCATTCAATAAAAGTAAACATAAGTGATTATATAAGCTACTGAAAAATAATAATAATAATAATAATAATAATAATAATAATAATATAATAATAATAATAATGATAATAATAATAATAATGATAATAATAATAATAATAATAATAATAATAATAATAATATAATAATAATAATAATGATAATAATGATAATAATAATAATAATAATAATATAATAATAATAATAATAATAATAATAATAATTTTAAGATGGCAGTTTGTTTGGATCTAACTAAATGTCCAGAAGACCCTTAATAACAGATCAAAGAATTAAAAAATACGTGTGAATATATACTCATGAAATACATGTATACATCAAATGTAATTTATAGAATTTATACATGTATCTTTGAAAAATGATCTAAAAGTACTTATTTTTCAACAATCGTTTTAATTTTATTAAGTCATTTCAAAAGTTTTTAATATTCAATTAGAAGATAAACTAAAATATTCGAAATTAAAATTTTAATTTGTGTGAAAATATTGATAAATGTTTGGCCGAAAAATACGCGGACCGAATGGGTAGGCCATATTGTTCATTTTTCAACAGTCTTTATATTGTGGCAAAACTAATTCATCAAACGAGAGATATTTCATTGATCTACACTCTGCATGAAATACAAATACATTTTCATCCACCGATATTCTTTATCAAATGACCAAAAATCTCCAAATTATTAAGATATATGATATATAAATGTGAAAAAAAACCCAAAACATTTTAGTTGTGGTATAATAAACAGACCAACTACTTAGAATTTCAGTATGCAAGAAATACTTCATTGGTAACAAAAAATGATCGAGGTCTAAGACTATTTCGACTCCTGAGTGAATAACATTTGTGGATAATGATGTACATTACATAATTACTGCTGAAATCTGCTGACTTCTGTCATTTGCTGAATAACAGATTCTTGGTATGATCGAAACAACATCAGATTTAGATTCCAAAGGAAATAAATGATAATTATGAATGAATGGCGACTAAGAAAATAATATATATTTTGATTACCTCAGAATGGAACCAATTACGCTTTTCAGAACTGAAGAAATAACAATATTCTCGATATCTATGCCAGCCCTTTTGACATCCAGAACTTTCGATCTTAGTATCTGATGAAAAAAAGTAAATGTAAATATAGTACTCGATAATGTATTATTTATATAAGATAAAGAATGAAGATACGTATTCATAGCCTAGGTACTTGTAACAGTTCCCAGGGATCAACTTACAGAGCCTGATTGTAGCTAGGTAGAGAGTAGAGACAACCTATCGAAGAGGGAGGGGGTTGGCAGGTCATCATACTGAAAATCTGACCGTGAACCATAGTGGGCAACGTGTTTGAAGGGTGCCACATTCCCTGCAAGTAAAATATGTAAAATACGTCTTTTGTAGATTTCAAGCAACAAAAAACAATCAACCATTCACTTGCATATCCCTGCTAAGAAACAAAGTTGCTGGACTTACAAACATGACTTACAAACTTATGACGTACAAGATTAAACTCTAATCGTTGAGATTGAATCAGTTCCTGTTTCTTATAAGACGCCCCCGTACTACTCAAATAATCAAGTCCGGTAACAGTTTCCGGGGAAGGAGAGAGGAAAGGAAACAAAAAGGGAAAAGATCCATTGCCATTTAAACAATGGACATTTCGTAACGATCAACCAGTTCGTGATGATGACGGTAGAAGTTTGTTGTTATGACTTCAACATAGGGGCAACTTCCATTTTTACAGAATGTTATATTATAGATGCTTAAAATACTTTTTATATGGTATTAGTTACCTTTCAGACTGTTCTCTAAGCCAGCAATCTGAGACGTTATTTACCTTTCAGACTATTCTCTAAGCCAGCAATCTACGACGTTATTTACCTTTCAGACTATTCTCTAAGCCAGCAATCTAAGACGTTATTTACCTTTCAGACTGTTCTCTAAGCCAGCAATCTGAGACGTTATATACCTTTCAGACTGTTCTCTAAGCCAGCAATCTGACACGGTATTTACTTTTCAGACTATTCTCTAAACCAGCAATGTGAGACGTTATTTACCTTTCATACAATTTCTAAGCCTGCAATCTGTGACGTTATTTACCTTGCAAACTGTTCTCTAAGTCGGCAATCTGAGACGTTATTTACCGTTCAGACTATTCTCTAAGCCAGCAATCTGAGACTTATTTACCATTTAGACTGTTCTCTAAGCCAGCAATCTGAGATGTTATTTGTTGTATATTGTTCCTGATTGTTTGCAGGTATCCCTTCTCCTTGGTGGCAAGACATGTCCCAGTAGCATTAACATGAACCATTTTACTGAACATTACCAAGACACAGATGACGAGACACACCTTCTTCATTGTAAGACTATGATCGAAAAAACAAGGCTCTATTAATATTACAAAGATAGCATTTTTACATAATTCCATATTTCCTTGTGTTAGACAGAAATCCATTGCTAAACGTTTTATTTCTTGTCCAGAAAAATGAACACCTACTTGAGCTTTAAATATGTTACATAGCGCCAATCAATGATCATTAATATACTTCATACTTGTAAATCCCTGAATCAAATAACGGGGGCACACAGACCCCCTGCAACATGTGATCCACTGAATGAACATATTGGGTATAGAAATAGAACATAGCTTCTCTGTTGTGGGGTACAACCGCGTTTAAAATGACGTCCACTTTAAATAGTGCATAACTTATCTGCTGTGAGGTACAATCGCGCTTAAAAGGACGTCCACTTTAAATAGTACATAACTTCGCTGCGGTGGAGTACAACCGCGATTAAAAGGACATCAACTTCTCTGTCATGTGGGGGTACAACCGTGTTTAAGAGGACATCCACTTCCCTGATGTGGGGTAGAACCGCGTCTAAAAGGACGCCAATTTCTCTGTTGTAGGGTACATCCGTGTTTAAAAGGGCGTCAACTCTCCTGCTGTGAGGTACAACCGCATTTAAAAGAACGTCTACTTTAAATAGGACATAACTTCTCTGCTGTGGGGTAAAACCGCTCTTAAGTGGACGTCCACTTCTCTGTCGTCCGGTACAGGACGTCCACTGTTTGTGGGTTAAAAATCAAATTCAGAAATCACCCGTATAACGAAATGGATGCTAAATAATTCAAAAGTCTAATTTATTAAGAATAAATTTTACAAAGAAAAAAAACATCTAATTTATGAATATTGTAACGTTTGATATCCTATAATCTTTTAATGTAAATAAACAGTGAAAAGACCGAAGGGACAATCAAGAATTGACTATCCAGAGACACTGGCAACATTGGGCACGCAAGACACAGGACAGACTGTAGGTACATTGTAGTAGATAAACGTAAGAGAAAACCGTAGGGACAATCAATAATTGACTATCCAGAGAAACTGGCAACATTGGGCACACAAGACACAGGACAAAGACAATAAAGCACAGCACAGAAAAATAAGATGAGCAACACGGATCTCACCAAAACCCGAAGGTGTACCCAGGTTCTCTCGAAGGGAAGCAGTTTCTGTCTCGTGCAAGACACTTGCCATGTTACTCATATAGTTATAAATTACTGAAAATTATATTTAAATTTCATTGAAGTTTGATCAATTAAGTGTTTAGCCACAAACACCAGTTTGCATATGAATGCTAATTGCTGATTAGGGACCGACTATTAACTTTAGGGGGGTGGGTGGCTGGGAGATTATGTATTTATCTGGCGGGTGGCTGGGAGGTTATGCATTTCCCTGGCGGTTGGCTGGAAGGTTATGTGTCTCCATCTAACCATATTAATCTTAGAGGAAACTAAAACCAGATAAAAACAATTGGAAATAATGACAAATATGTAATTTTTCTTTAAGTTTTAACGAAATTTCTCGTTGAAAACTGCAGGATCAGACTATTCATTTTACTTTTTGCATCTTTCGTGTCAATTCAATGTTTTTCTATAACATTTGGCGACAGAATTGTTTTTCTTCATAATTATGATAATAGAAAAAAAAACATATAGAAATATGTTAATACTCACAATGTTTTGTCCGTCGATGCATACATTACAAGTTGACTAAGATGTAATATACTGGTGTCAATTACTATTTAATGGTATTGAATTGGTGTAGATTGCATAGTCACGCAAATTCTAAACATAATGAAGATTGAATTTTTTTCCTAGAAACGTTCAACTTTATTTTATACATTATCATATGATAAAATCATTCCGCTCGTGGAAGGGTTTACTCGATGCAATCTAGTGTGTTTGTCAGTGATTTACGGAAGAACAATGTTTTTCCCCAGATATTCCAGTTTGACTGATTGCCTTTGTATAATTGAAATGCTGTTGAAAGTGACATTAAGCACAATTTCCCATGGCCTTACTGAATCTTTACTATCTAAATAAACATGAACGCTTCTTAAATTGATTTCATCTAAATGAATATCCCATACACATTGTAAAGCACATTGTCGACGAGAATACCGAAGGTAGAAGAGACGGATGATCAGCATAAAAATACCATAACACTATGGTCTACTCCCTCAGACACAGGTAACATTAGCCGATTTTGACTATCATGTTTAGGTCCTTGTTATGCCCCAGAGACATTTAAATTATTTGGCTATCCAATCTTTTGATAATGAGGGTACCCAACGAGAATACATAAGGTAGAAGTCATTTGTGGGCAGCACATATATACAATAATACACTATGGCTATCATCCTCAGACACAGGTAACATTTTGGCTATCATGTTTAGTCCCTTACAACGATCTCAGACTTTTAACTTATTTGGCTTTCCAATCTTTTAACCATGACGTACCCGATGAAGTTTATTCCAGCAACACACCATGAACACTTAATACGATATCTACATTTGTATTACTATCACTGGGTCTATACCTCTGATGGTGAACAATTAACACCCGAGGGTATTATCAGCTCAATAGTCAGCGCTTCGGTACCTGCATGGCTTATTAGATATATTTATGTTTTAAATTTAGTTCCTAAATAATGTAATTTATTAAAACTAAGGTAGAGGGTTCAAGATTAATATATGTTATTTGTATTTATGTACATATACTGATGTCCAACACGATTTCCATTTCAGATGACGTTAGTGTCGCTTAACAGTAGCAGGACGGATGTCACTGGTGGAGCAGGTACTGCTAACCTTCTGGAGCACCTGGGTTCACTTCCTGTTTTAATGGTGTTCGTGTTTCTGAATCTTTAGTTTTCCGTGTAGTGTTTTGTAGATCATTGTCTGTCCTTTTTAAGCTTAGGCCCTTTGGTTTATTTGCTCGTTGTGACTCCTCCAGTAATATGATAGTTGGATTTACATTTACACAATACTACCACCTTTCCAGTTTTATTTGTTCATTCTTTATATTTGTAATTTGTTAAATTCTTAAAAAGACTGTTTTTTTAAATTGTATGTTTGATTGGTTGATTGTTGTTAAAGGCATATTGTCTACCAAAACCGTAATTTGTTCATGCCAAAATTATTGTCGTTTTCCGTACTGACCTTCATAAAATGAAGATTAAACACCAAATTATTGGCGAATACGTTACGAAACGTTGTTTTTTCGATTTAAAAAAGTTGACCATCGTTACTGGAAGTTAATTAATTATGCACTGACCTGAGCGAGGCCAAATCTATTTTTATCTATTTTTATGCCAGTAGCCCGGATGCTGCAGCATCTCGTGTTTGTTTACCTTGCAAATACGGCAGTTTTATGCTACTCATTGACAATGATTTGCTGTTGCCAGGTGCAAAATTACATATATTGAATAATATCTACCGAAAATGATCATAGGCATCATCATAAATTCATAAAATATAAAAAACGATTTAGAAAAGAAGGCAACATGCTCGGTTTACATATCAAAAACAATCTTTGCCACTTCAGCGTGAGTTTGGACGCGAAGCACTTCCTTCAGTTCGTTCCAACGGTCCAACTGATCCCCTACATACATCCTGCATTTGTTCCATTTGGAAGATAATGCACTTCTATTCCTCTTTATCTCTGAATCCGTCAAAGTCCGCTTCCTTCCACGTGTTGACACATTCTCTTCCACATGTTGTTTATTGTTTCTAAACAGTGCGCATGCTCAAGACGGGTTCACATAGAAGGTCATATGAATATAGTCCTGGACAATAATTCCGATAACGATAGTTTTGGTTTTTTTTTGTCCAAAAAAAACACAAATCGTATCTTTTGCAACATAACTGTTTAATGATAGCTTAAACCAATCATTTACGACAATAATTTTGGGTATGAAAACATTACGGTTTTGGCAGACAATATGCCTTTAAATGCCAAATTTCAGCTATAATGCATGTACATAAATTGTGGAATGTGCTTTTGATTGTTGTTTAATGCCACTTTCAACAATATTTCAGTTATATCGTGATGATAAGTTTTATTGGTGGAGGATACCACGATATAACTGAAATATTGTTGAAATGGTGATAAACCCCAACCCTAACCCAATAACAACATCCCATCTGGAGTCATGTCATGTAAGCTCTAAGTAATCTTTGACCGTCCAATTATATGTAAGATAGTTACATATATTGACCAATCAGTTTTATTGGTGAGGGAAATCAGAGAAAATCACCTACCAGTCGCAAGTCACTGGCAAACTTTATCACATAATGTTGTATCGAGTATACCTCGCCATCAGCGGGATTCGAACTCACAACTTTAGTGGTGATGGTGACTGATTGCACAGATAGTTGTAAATTCACCTACCATACCATCACGACCACGACAGCCCCCATAGAATAATATTTTCTAAATTGCATAAATCTGTCAAATTAAATGTATATATAAACATAAAATGATTTGTGTCATATTTTCATAAGAGAAATAGTTTCATGATGTTTTATATATATTTTTCCTAGATCTTAAACAGTTTGCGCTGTAAAGTAGTTTAATATATATAATAATTTATATATATATAAAGTTGATTAGAAGCAATTACTTTTTTACACATTTCTATTGTAACAGTCAATATGAATGATGAATGAGATTAATGAGATGAATAGATAAATTCAATATTTAATGCAACGAATATTCAAACAACATATAAAACATTTAATACAAAAATATCTGCTGTGACACAGACCACCCTCAGAACAAAAATTCGTCCCGAATTTCAAATATATTCAAGTAAGAGATAATCTATAATGAATAGCAATGCCTCATTATCAAGGACATGCTATAAATCCACATTAGATCAAAGTTTCAATAAAACAAAATATCTGTACAAAATAAACAACACTTCAAACATAAGTTCAAGATATTAATTTAGATTCATTTTCTTGGATAACCTTCAGCAAATGGTTTTGCCATTTCGGGACTAAATCAGAAGATGGATGAACGCCGTCGACAAGTTTGGTATATTTATAACGTAGTTTTCCCCCTGAACATCTCTGATGCACATAACTGTGAAGAAAGGGAGTGAATACACCATTCTTAACATTCAATTCAGTTATGAATTGATTCAGCTTGGTCAACATAGAGTTTAATCTGTTTTGCATAGCATCATACTCGGACTCAAAATTTAAGTAAGTTGATCATCAACTTATGCCGATTCCACTTTTCAAAATTCATGGTAGTAACAGTTGCAAATATAACCTTGCAATTTAATTGTTTCAATCCATTTTCAACTTCAATCATTTGATCAGTGTAAGCTTTCAATAAATCACATTCTCTCGAGGTCATATATATGTGAGATTCCTCGTACAAAGGATATTCTTTACGAGACAAAGTACATATATCGGGTAAACCACCAACAAAATAAACTAATTTTGTCCCATTGATGTGCATCAAATGTCTTTTGGCTAATTCATATAAAGTAATCAATTTACCACCAGGTTTAGCTTTCACAAATATATCTCCCATATTCAAAGACTTCCCTCTACTCAAAGCATAGATGTATGTATTCATCTTGCTATCTATGAAAAAATATATAACTGTTACAGCTATTTACAACTATGAAAATTGTGAATCTGATTCAGTATTGTAAGTGGCAAATGCCTCGCTACAAATACAATGAAACAAATCACCATTTACAAAATATCTAAAAAATACTCAAAATCACCGTATCGGTCAGGTGGTTTACGGACCTTTGAACTCTTTCGTACAACTGGCTCACTATCAACACTCATATCCTGTTCCATCCACTAGGTATATGTGTATGGTTAGAAGCTTGTTCTTCGGCGCGAGACATTGCAACTTCATAGTCTAATGAACGTTCAGCATCGGATCTTAATTCAGACTGAGAAACTTCAATTGACGAATCGACACAGCAAGTTTCAAAATCGGATTGAAACGAATTATCGATATTAAAAGCGTCATTCGGACCTCTAACATCTAATAAATGGTCACGCGTGTCGTTGCTTAGGGTAAAGTCAGGACTACCAGACTGACTAGGAACGAATTCCGACCCTAAAGGGTTTAAGGACGGATTCTTTGTAACAATAAAAATAATGCTATCATAATCGGACGTAGAACCACTGTCAGATATATTATCACCGCTTTCGTCTTGGCAACCATTTTTGTCCGATTTGTTTAAAGCATTATCAGGTATTGCTGAAGCGGTTTCATACACTGCTGTTCCCGTCTCACGATTTGAACGGACTCGACGCGTTCTCTCTCAAGAAATTTCGTTTATCGGTAGAGAACCAATTGACAGGATTAAGTTTCTATGCACTGTTCGTGTATTCTTCGAACCGTGTTCATGTCAGAGAATATAGACCGGGATATTCTTGTATGGTTGAGACTGAATCACATAAGGAGTACGCTCCCACTTATTTGCAAGTTTATGTCTTCTGCGTATCAAGATATTTAAAAAAAAAACTATCACCGGGTTTTAAAATAGAGTTACGCGCCTTCATATCGTAACGCGTCTTATGACGTCTACTCGCTTTCTGTGCTTCATTTGCAGCCTTCTTGTAAGCAAAGGAGTAGGTATGATAAGGGCAGAAATTTGCCTAAAAATAGACAAAATATAAATGAAACGTATAGCTTTCGTTGTTTCTTGATTTTATAAGACCTTTACCCCAACTACTATTTTGGTAGCAATTGTCCATATTTGCACGTGCGATGACGTCATACTAGTCAATGAAAAGTCTATCGTTTCGTGAAAATATATGAAATCTAACAAGAAATGTGTATTTAATGTCAATTTTCAGTATAACCACAAGCAGGTACCAACGGCATATTTTAGTATGATGTGTAATATACATAAACACATATCTCATTTAATTTTTGTGTTGGTACCCGAGTGTGGAGAGTATGAAATCTGCAATCAAAAAATAATTTTAAGGTCGATTTCTCGTCAACGGCCATTTTTTATTGACCGTTTTCATCCGTAATAGACAGAAATAGAAATCGACCTTTTAATCTCATCCAAAATAAAGTTGGTTATCGTAGTTGTTTTGCTACGGGAGTAAAACTTGAACAATTTTTATGAAACAGTTTTGACGTTAAATAAATGTTGGAGGTGATGTACTGCCGACCTGATTGTGCATTGAGTCCGACGTGTTTGTTTTTCTAACCCTCAGTGGAATTTCATGTGTTACTATACTAAAGTATACTTTAATATTATCCCCACAATTCACAAAAAAGTACAAAAAACAAAACAAGCAGCCAAAAAGAAAATTAGTACGTCAGATTATCTTAGAAATTAATCATTGGACATGTAAGCACATCGGAACTTTCTATTTTTAGTAGTCCCTTTACTTTTTATTATTATCTTTTTTCCTTTAACAAATATATTTTATTTGGCTCTTTCGCAAAGTGAATTTCCGATGAATAATTGTATTAACGTAAATTTGATTTATATATAGCTTAATATTAACGTTGCGGTGGCGTAATGGTTTAGCACACATGACTGCCGATAACAACATCGTGAGATCAATATTTTATTCTTACTTATTTCAATAAAGTATGGAAAAACAAACAATATATTTGATAATTCATAATTCATCTAATACAGTACATATAACGATATAACGTGCATGTTTTAGCATAGTACACGGATGTCAGGTTTGATTTACATATTCGGTGTTTTGTTTATAATGGTCCTTTTGTTATCCTTACTAAGAATGTCATTGATATAGTCTATCATTTATGAGTCAGTGCTAAATGTGTAGTATTACTTGGAATCTTAGTGGTATGATTTTACTTTAATGGATCATGGCCGATAATATAGTATTACCAAGCATTCTATTTATATAATCTATCACGTTTTACTTTTCTCAACAAAAAAAGTTTGAAGATACGTAAATATAAATTACTGTCTTCCAATCAAAGTATACCACCGTATTTGTACTCTTAGACATATCAGAATCGAAATAAATCATGGAAGCCAGAATGTGTTTTGAGTTTTAACATGGATTGGCGGATATTAGTACATTTTATCCCGCACTTCTGGCTCGGGATAAAATACTATTCTCTGATGTTCTCGTGGCAAGTAGAATTTTAATTGGCTAAAAAGATACTTTTAAAACTTCAGGGAAGCCGTGCGGTGACAGAAAATCAATAATCGCTCTCACCTATGTGCCGTCCATTTACATTGTACACAGCAGACGACACACATTTCACAAGATGATAGAAAATTAATAATCGCTCTCTGTGATCTTTGTCCAAAGATACAGGTATTTATGTTTTTCCTATAATAAGGACATACTTATTAATGTTGGAACATTCAGATAAAAATGTTATCAGTCTATAGATGTTATATATCCCGTTTTAAAGGGATATATAACATCTCGAGACTAATAACGTATAGTATCCGCCAATCCATGTTAAAACTCCCAACACATTCTGGCTTCCATGATTTATTTCTTAATTATTCAACATAGATTATATCCTCTCCTGCCGCTGTAGCGCTGCTTTACCATGCTATGCAGTTGACTTGGTTCCTTTGACATTCTAATTACTGAGAATAATTTCCTCTCATGATTTAGCAAATAAAAAGATCAACATTCGGTTATAAAAAGATTAAAAAAAAGCAATTTACAGAGCTCACCATTGACGAGTTTCTGCGGTTGCTAGGGATAATATTTGGTTACTAGGGACATTGTAAGGTTTAAGGAATTCTTATAATATATACTGGTTAGTAAATGATAAGATGTCTCTAGATCTGCTAAGGTGCTGTTGTAGAATTTGTTTTCTTGATTAAATAAAAGGTCCCCATGAGATCTACAGGAAAATACTGTGCATAGGGAAACCTGTTGCTATGGACGGGGCATAACTATGAATAAAAATATCAAAATGTATTTTTGAAATATGAAATGACATTTGTAGTGTGTATGGCTTGACAAAAATGTACCGCTTAATCAAATATCAAGTCAAAAGATCGTAGATGTCAAAATTCAACCATTAATTGCAATAATATAGGCTAATTTAATGTTTACAAAACCGTTGCTAGGGTGACAAAACTACACAAAAATACTATATGCTACCATAGAGAATTGGAATATTATTTTTAGAGTGTGCATACACAGAATATCGAAAGGACTATGCAAAATATGTAAAATAAAACCACCATATTTGAATTTCCAATGATTAATTGGACCCTCCTCCATTTACGTTGCTAAGCAGCAAAGGACAAAGTGAAATCATAAAAAAAAATATTGTTCTTACCTTTCAATGATTGTGTTTAATATTATATCTGTATAAACAGTTTCTGAGATTGGGCCAAAATCTACCCTTATCATACCTACTCCTTTAAGACGTTTGTCGAGTTTCCGAACGTACGAATCACGACTTGCCTCCGCCAATAAACCATTCTGTGTGCCGAGAAAATCATCAATGGACAGTCGCGGATGCCACCCGAACATAAGAAAATGTGGGCTATAACCTGTGGTTTCGTGCTTAGTAGCATTGTACGCGTGAATCCACGATGAAATATAATTTTTCCAGTCAGACTTTTATTCGTCATTGAGTGTACCTAGCATGTTTAACAGAGTCTGATTAAACCTCTCACACTGCCCATTACAGATTTAAGTAACATAAGTTGTCATCTGCAATAGCAAACTCCGAACAGTTTAATGATATAACGCAATTCGTCTCCATGTACATGTAGTAGAGATTTGTGACAGTCGACAATACATCTTTTTATTTTTTCATCGCTATGGTTGACCAGGATTATAGTTAAATATGTTACTTGAGTAATCTCACTTTTCAAAATATAGTGTCAAGCATACTAATGACAATGTTCCTACTTAACCAGTTTAAAATAGCTAAAATGACTTATGTTTCCAAGTATATTTAATGCGACTTTTTTTTTTGGCAGTATGTCAAGGAATATTTTGTTCAATTTTTTATGCTTAAATTATTCCCTAGTCTGGAAAAACATGTGCATTGCATGTATTATCCAACCTCAGGAATTAGTTTTAGCCTGGGTGTAGGGTATACAACATTTGACAACGGGTTCATGTTTGCGTCATATGGGTTTGCACCAATTGTTATTTTTTAAATTGATCACCAGCTGTAAATTTCTATAAAAAAAAACCTACTGTCAAACACTTGAAAACATACAGAAAAATCTGCTCTGCAACCTCAATTTACCCATATTGCTTTGGCATAGAACCCGTATGACACTGCACGTGTGCGCATGGTCTTCAATAACTTCCTTTTTACTACCATAGCAAATATTTTGAAATCATCTTTGACTGGATGTATTTCACATGTCTTCAAAGAAAAGCCATTACTTTCACATCTATAGTTAATGCACATGGATTCTGTAATATTAATAATAACGTAGACCTCAATTTTAGCACAAAAGGCGCGTTTATATAATACCCTATATAACTTTAGCTCAAAGCCAAACAAAATGGAAGTTCAAATCATTTAAAAATACCTGGGGCAGAGAAACCAAGATGACAAACAGCAGTTCATCTAATTTTATTTCCAGTTAACTTTGTAAATAAATAAATAAGTGGTCAATTATATATGTATTTGCTTTGTATGTACGTTTCTTTATAAATAGATGTATGTATGCTCCTCGATATAAGAATATATTCATAAAACCCCCCAGAAAAAAAGAATATATTCATAACCATCCTCCGTCAACTACGATACAGGATATCTCCGTTAGCTCAGCATGTAAAGGGTAAGCTTACTATGATAGAGACCCCTGGGATATTGCCTTTTTGTTATCGAAAATTGATCTACTGCTACTTTGTGGTCAAACTAAATAATTAACGACGGCAAGAACGTGCATACTGGTCGATTGGGAGATTTGTAGTTTTTTTTATTGTTCGTCTCTTTAGAGTAGCGGCGAGTGCAAATTTTTAGTAATCGCGATATTGTCATAACCACCATCCAGTAACTAACTACATAGTGGATAGTTGAAAACCATCCAGTAGCTGCATAGTGGATGGTTGAAAACCATCCAGTAACTACATAGTGGATTGTTGAAAACCATCCAGTAACTGCATAGAGGATAGTTGAAAACCATCCAATAACTGCATAGTGGATAGTGGAAACCATCCAGTAACTCCAAAGTGGATAGTTGAAAATCATCCAGTAACTGTATAGTGGATAGTTGAAAACCATCCAGTAACTGCATCGTGGATAGTTGAAAACCATCCAGTTACTGCATAGTGGATAGTTGAAAACATCCAGAAACTGCATAGTGGATAGTTGAAAACCATACAGTAGCTACATAGAGGACAGTTGAAAACAGTCCGGTAACAGCATAGTGGACAATTGAAAACCATCCGGTAACTGCATAGTTGATAGTTGAAAAACACCCAGTAACTGCATAGTGGATAGTTGAGAACCATCCGGTAATTGCATAGTGGATAGTTGAAAAATCATCTAGTAACGCATAGTGGATAGTTGAAAACCGTCCTGTAACTGCATAGAGGATAGTTGAAATACCGTTTTCTTGCAACGAGAGTGGTACTGAGATCGAATCCTACCGGGCACAGATTCATTTAGAGTGTAAATATTGCTATACTGTACACAACCCATCACGATAAATTGAAATATCATTGTAGAATGCTTAGCACATCAAAATATTTTTAAAACTCCGAATTGTCTGACGATTGTTACGTAAACGTCCAAAACAATTAGTTATATCAAAATTTTACCTGCCCAAGATAAGACAAATAAACACTGAACAGCTATGGCCAATGATAATATCCTGCCCATCTTAAACATGCCAAACAAATAAATATTTTCTGTTAGAAATGAGGAATATATGTGTACATGTACGCATACATGTATTTTAAAGTACATGTATTATAAATCACAATAGGAATGTCAACATGTGTATAATACATTTACACTTGTTGACCTATAATTGCAAAATGGCATTTAAATGTACAGTGAATACTTTTTTTTTATTGTTAATGTCAATTTAATGCATTGACTAATTGATCTTTAACGTCATAGATGCGTATTTCCGCTATAGCTCAGGCCAGTATGTGCCGTGATCGTAATGTTCATATAGTTGGTTTTTATCTACCAATGCAATCAGTCCATATCACCACAAAAATTGTAGTTTAGATTTCCTCTCATTGCGAGATGCACTCGATACCTTATGTGACAAAATGTGTCCGTTACTCACAGCATGTTTATGATGTTATACAGATACTCCTGTTTCTCCATCAATAGAACTCGCCAAGTATCACAATATAACTGAAATATTATTGATAGTGGCGTCAAACATTTTGCCTCTTTCTATCATTTTTCATTGCATTTTGGAAATGTACCGACCGAGTAGTATTTTTTTTTCATTTTATTCTATCCCTTAAAAAATATTACAACTTTTTTACAAGTAAAAAACAAAACAAAATCACAATTATAACCAGAATCAATATGGTTACTATGACAACACCAGCTACTACTCCTCCTATAATACCTAGAATTATTTTTTTTGTGAAATGATAGGGAAAATATGGAAGAAAATAGTGATAAGATTTGGAAAGTATGGAAGAAAAAGAAGTTGAATAGTAAAAAGATATGGAAAATATGGAAGAAAAGTCAGTTGAATAGTGAAATGATTTGGAAAATATGGAAGAAAGGTAAGTTGAATAGTGGAAAAATTTGGAAAATAAAATGGTGACAAACTTTTGTAAGAAATGTAATTATTGAAATAAATAATGTAATTATGAAAATAAAATGGCGGGGAAGGGGCAGGTAACCAGTAAAAGGGTTAGTTCGTAGAAAATAATAAGGTTATAGGACACGGAAAATGAACATAAAATGGCGGGGAAGGGGCAGATAACTGGAAAATATGGAAAAAAAAGTAAGTTGAATAGTGAAAAGATAGGGAAAATATGGAAGAAAGGTAAGTTGAATAGTGAAAAGATATGAAAAATATGGATGAAACCGAAGTTGAATAGTGAAAAGATATGAAAAATACGGAAGAAAAGTAAGTTGAATAGTGAAAAGATATGGAAAATGAGGAAGAAAAGTAGGTTGAATTGTGAAATGATATTGAAAATATGGAAGAAAAGTAAGTTGAATAGTGAACAGATTTGGAAAATACAGAAGAAAAGTAAGTTGAATATTGAAAAGATAGGGAAAACATGGAAGAAAGGTAAGTTGAATAGTGAAAAGATATGGAAAATGTGGAAGAAAAGAAAGTTGAATAGTGAAAAGATTTGGAAAATACAGAAGAAAATTGTGAAATGATATGAACAATATGGAAGAAAGGCAAGTCGACTAGTGATAACATATGGAAAATACAGAAGAAAATTGTGAAATGAGATGGAAGATATGGAAGAAACCCAAGTTGAATAGTGAAAAGATATGGAAAATACAGAAGAAAATTGTGGAAAGATATGGAAATTATGAAAGAAAGATAAATTGAATAGTGAAAAGATAAGGAAAATGGGTAAGAAAAGTAGGTTGAATTGTGAAATGATATGGAAAATATGGAAGAAAGGTAAGTTGAATAGTGAAAAGATATGGACAATATGGAAGAAAGCCAAGCTGAAGAGTGAAAAGATATGGAAAATACAGAAGAAACTCAAGTTGAATTGTGAAGTGATATGGAAAATATGAAAGAAAGGTAAGTTGAAATGTGAAATGATATGGAAAATATGGAAGAAAGGTAAGTTGAAATGTGAAATGATATGGAAAATATGGAAGAAAGGCAAGTCGAATAGTGAAAAAATTTGGAAAATACACCCAGAGCAGCAGCAGCAGCAGCCATATACCCCAGAGCAGCAGTAACAACAGCAACAGCAGCAGCAGCAGCAGCAGCAGCAGCAGCAGCAGCAGCAGCAATAGGGTTGAAATTCCACCCAAAACACGTTACAAACAAAAACAATATCACACATTAACGTAAACATCTATGACAAAACTGCAACAAGTCAACAAAATAGTGATTAAGATGTTGAATAAACACGAAAATTAGAGGATGGAATCAAGAAACGTCGTTATAGATAGAAAGTTCACGAAAAAGATACAAAAAACGAACAATTAGTCACCAGGCTCTTAGAAAATCCCGTGGAAGCGACAACCATGGTTCAGAACTTTGTATTGTTACTTGTTGAAAATGTTGTATGAAAAAAAAATATCAGAAATAATAACACTGATATACGGAAAAAAAGTACAGGGAAAAAAATCCGTGAAAAATAATAACGGGAAAAAATACGGGAAAAAAAGAGTACTGGAGAAAAAAGTAGAAAAAAACCGTGGGAAAAGTACGGGAAAATAAAAAAGATATATATACGTGAAATAGTACAAAAAAAAGTACGGGAAAAAAAGTACAGGAAAAAAAGTACGGAAAAAAAAGTACAGGAAAAAAAGTACGGAAAAAAGTACGGGAAAAAAAGTACGACGAAAAAAAGTACGGGAACAAAAAGTAAGGCCGGACAGGTCCTCTTCCGGTCACGTGACTTTGTCACTTCCGGTGAAAAAGGCCCCACTAGGGCGGATTCTGCGCCACTTCCGGTTGCGCATGCGCAGAACATACTTCCGAACAGAGCATGCGCAATGGTCCGATCCTCATCGATCTTTCGCAAATATGACTTTGTCCGTACCCATATAACTACTCGGATTCCTGCTGGAATATGTGTTTATTTAGATATTATAGGTAGCTCTCTGTTATTTTGTTTTATTATTTTATCTTAATGATAATTTCAAATTTCTTTAGTTTCATGTGAAATTTGTGTTATTAAATATCATTAGTATGGATTGTTAACAATAAAAGAAATTAGTTTTTCAAGCGTGGGAATCAGAATTAATTGAAATAATTTATGCATCTTATTAAAATGAGTGAGTAAATGAAGATATTCAGATAATTGGTTTTATTTTTGGGCATATCTTGAGTTAGTGTTGTGCTTTGTTGGTAGGAACCTATGTGAGATGGACTTTCGAGGTGTACATTTGATTGGTTAAGATTTTATTTTGGAGGTGAAATTTTAAATACTTAAATTGTATTTTTTCATAATGTTAAAGAGATAAAAAATAGTTAGATGATTTAGTCTCGATTTCAATTTGCTTACTGTACTTTCGATTTTCATTTTGTTATCATGCAGTGTTGTACTTTCAGACTGTTGGTGTGTTTCTTTTGGTTCCTTTGTGTACTGTGATTGTATGTGTTGAGTCAACAAATAAAATCAGATTCCTGCTGGAACACTTGTGTTTATTTAAATACTATAGATCCCGGTACGTGTTCCCTAAGTGACAGGACTGCTTCAATTACACCAGAACAATAACGCCACACTAGTCATTGTCGCAGACCATTGTCACATATCCACGACAGACATTTCATGCTTCATTGACATTTCATAAGGTCAAGGTTTTACATATACTGCATGCCCTACAGTGTTGCCACCTGGAACGGTGATGCATCTGATGGAGTGTCCATCTCAGACAGAGAGTAGATCACTAACGCCGACATTTCATGCTTCATTGACATTTTGACGGGTGCCACTATTGGAGCAGGAACTGTCTATCCCTCCGGAGCACCTGAATTCACCCCGGTTTCTAGTGGGATTTGTGTTACTCGATCTTTAGTTCTATGTGTAATGTTTTGTAGACCGTTGTTTGTCCTTTTTCTTATGACCATTGTGTTGTCTGTCCTTCGATTTACCGATTCTGATTACCCCTTTTGTATCTTCAAACTCTTCTTCCTTAAATCTTAGGACATTTCCCCCCAGATACTATATGCCCTACAGTGTTGTCACTTGGTATGGTGATGCATCTGAAGGAGTGTCATTCTTCGAAGAAAAAAACATAGATCACCATGCCAGACATTTCATGTTTCATTTACATTTCATTAAACATTAGGTCAAAGATGTTTTCCAGATAATGTCCATACAGTGATGTCATGTGACACGGTGATTCAACTGAAGCAGTGCGTCATCCTACAAAAAGTAGGTCACAACGTCAGACATTTCATGCTTCATTGGCTTCATTTACACGTTTGTGACTTGAATGACGTTGTTAACAATAAACATGCGTCTCTGTATCTGATATCTGGGATGCTTTATTTTATACCACATTATAATAGCACATGTTGGGAACTTGCTTCAGTACAATTAATGGCCAATTACGAGGTGAACTTTACAGGCGGTGGTTGTTTAAGAAAAGTTTGAAGAAAGCAAAGGGATAAAGGGGGCATCGTGATCATATGGTAGTTGGATTTACAACTTCCTATGCAATCAGTGCCTATCACCATTAACGTTGTGAGTTCGAATCCTGCTCAGGCGAGGTGTACTCTGTACAACATTTATGTAATAAAGTTTGTCAGTGACTTGTGGCAGGTCGGTGGTTTTCTCCGGTTTCCCCCACCAATAAAACTGACCGCCATATGTCTGAAATATTATTGAAAGTGGCAATAAACATCATTGCCACAAGCCCAAAAGGATAATCAGAAGCCGTAAGTCGAAAGATAGACAATGCATGGCCAAAAGGACAAACAATGATCTACAAAACACTACACAGAAAACTAAATACATTCGAACCCCACAAATAACTGGAGTTGAACTCAAGTGCTACACTGGAATGATAACATAACTATGTCTATATATTTCTAAAGAACAAAACCCGGCTTTCGAAATGAAGGTGGTGTAAATGGCGTGTAAGATAGTGTCAATGACAGAGGTCACCAGTGACCTCCGAACATACATGACCTGCTTCCGTACATGAGCAAACATTAAATGCTGTTACCTGGAGTCGAAGCATGGTCTAATATACTATGGTATATTACAAGAATGTCAGTGAAGTGTTTGCAGCAGCTGTAAATGGAACAATAAGTTTAACAAGAAATGAGTGCATCACAAAATACGCCCGTCTATATAAATTATCAAACGGTATAAAGGGGTCTTCCCCTTCCACGGGGGAATGATGTGGCCAAGTTTGTTAAAGATCCAATATACAGAACTAAAGTTATCATGTGGAAACGACCCTGTTGTCAAAAATTCTATTCATAGTAACGGTGACCTTGACCTTTGACCTAATGACACCAAAATAAGTAGGGTTCTTCCCCTTCCACAGGGCAATCATGTGGTCAAGTTTGATAAAGATCCAATATGCAGAACTAAAGTTATCATGTGGAAACGACCCTGTTGTCAAAATTTTATTTATAGTAACGATGACCTTGACCTTTGACCCAAAGACCCCAAAATAAATAGGGTTATTCCCCTTCCACAGAGGAATCATGTGGCCAAGTGTGGTAAAGATCCGATATACAGAACTAAAGTTATTGTGCGGAAACATGTGTGGACGCCCGCCCGCCATACCCAATTACATAATATGGCCCGTCTCAAGACGGGCGTATAAAAATTACACAACTTAAATGGAGGGATAAATTAACCTAATTTGTAATCCAAACATCGTGAGAGGAAACAAGAGGATTACCAATATTGTCATTTTAATAGCGTGGACAGCACGACCTCACTCAGACTATTTAGGCCGGGGGATTTGTAAATGCATCCTTCTCTGTATATACATGCGGTACATACTATTTATTACAAAGGCCTTAGTAAATTATTCAAAATAATAATAAATACATTTATAGTTGATATATATTTATTGATAGATATATTTCCGCCGTTCTATTTGCCATGACAGCTACATTTCTGAAATGAGAAAACAAAAAAATATACAATAGAATCTTTGTATTACTTATTCCGTCTCACGAAGTCAATGTAGAAAGAAAAACTAGTTCTTATAAATAGTTTTTAAATTGTGAACCTCAAATTCTTTGCAATTCCCCCAGTAATCGGTAAGAATGCAGGAATAAAGAAAATTGAATACTGTGTATATAGTGGTCGTTTTTACTATTGTATGGGTGTATATTGACGGCATAGTTGGTACTTCATATCTATTTTTCAGCATCGATGTTGAAAACATTTTGTCAATTGACCATGTTGATTGTAAATTGATTTGCGCTGTTCTGCTGAAAATCTCTGTAAAGTATATTATAATATCCCTCTATGTGGAGAAACGATATTTATTTAGGTGAATACAACAAAAAATGCATAACACCTTCATGTGACAGTCGGTTATGTGAACATTTTATCATAGCTATGGTATTTCGAAAACAGGGGCCGTCGTGGTCGTGGTAATTGGTAATTCGATTTATATCTACCTATGTAATCAGTACCTATCGTCACTAAAGTTTTGAGTTCGAATACCGCTCATGGTGAGGTGTATTTGAAATAACATTATGTGATAAAGTTTGTGAGTGACTTGCGGCAGGTCTGTGGTTTTCTCCGGGTACTCCGATTTCCTCCACCAATAAAACTTACCGCCATGATATAACTGAAATATTGTTGAAAGTGGTGTTAAGCACCATAACCCCAATAATTGTGGTAATTTACATCGTCTTCAAAGTCACATCTTTAAATAATAGATTAAAAACGTACCATTTTCTTTTTGCAAAGAAATTGCACACTATAGTCACACGACATGTCATTCCATCTCCCGTAGTATGCATTACCCAACAGAATGACACAATTTTCATTACTACCACCATTAGGCTCTCCTTTTTTCCAATTTGCATACTTCATTGTTGAGAAATCCTCATTCCACAGAAATTGACCATCCTTCAGATCACTTGCTCCAATCCACAAAACATACGTTCCTACGTTAATAAAGAGCAATGTAGCATATTACTTTCCTACGTTCGTTAGAACAAGAGCCATCAACTGATTTCCTATCACGTGATGCAGGTGACGGACCTGGCTATCACGTGACGTTTGTGGTTCAAAACCCTAATGATTTCCTCGAATAAAATATATGAACAGTATTATGCGCCTTAACTAGAATTGTATTAATTTCATTGTATGGTTGATTATTTTAGCTTTATCAATGTTTGATGTTAGTTTTGTGCTACATATGATTTTATATTTTCTTTATGCGAAATATTTCCAATAAAAGAGTTTTAGCTTGATCAATGTTTGATGTTCGTTTTGTGCTACGGATGATATTATATTTTCTTTTTGCGATTTATTTCCAATAAAAGATAAAAGAGTTCGTAGATACTGCTAGCGTTTGCAGATATAATAACAGAATGTGAACGAAAAAAATTTAATATTTATATACGAGACTGAGATAAAGTACCAGTACTTTGTGTTTTTAATCATATGCGTACAGATTTGAATAAATGTCTCTTAAATTTTAATTACATGTATCATAACTATTTTTTCACTTAACCTTTTGGTGCCCTTGTGAAGATCCAAGCATGTTCCTTGCCATCCTCTATTTTGGCCAAATAACCACCATGTTGACGACAGTATCGCTTACAATGGAAATAGAAAATGTAAACATTCAATATTAGTTAACATAAGTGTATATATAAGCTACTGAATACTACTACTAATAACAATAATATCTTTATTTTAGCTTGTTGGGATCTAACTAAACGTCCACAAGGTCCTTAATAGCAGATCATATAATTACGTTTGGGGCAGTTTACGCTTCATAAACAGGGAAGCGATTTATGAAAAACGTAAGCTGTTCCAAACCAGTTTATGCAATATAACAAGTTAAAAAATTTACATATTCCTAATAATTAAATTTTTGCAACACAAATTTAATAATTCCTCTATTTTAATTACGATTATTTCATGTGACTATTTGAATTTGTCGTTAGCGAATGAATATGTTGGCGACGTCACAATACCAACCCAGGTTATCAATGTTGCTCTTGGCGGATCAGCCAATCATATTGCAGTATTCACATCAAATGCAATTATTAATCCAATAAATACAAATAATTTATAGAATTTATACATGTATCTTTGAAAAATGATTTAAAAATACTTTTTTTCAACAGTCGTTTTAATTTAATTAAATCATTTTAAAAGTTTTAATATTCAATTAAAAGATAAACTAAAAGGTTAAAATTTTTAATTTTAATTGATGTGAAAATATTGATAAATGTTTGAATACGAAAATACAAGGATCTCGAATGGGTAGGCAATTTTGTTCATTTTTCAACATTCTAACTTATCAAAGGAGAGATATGTTACATTGACCTACACTCTGCAAGAAATACATGCACTTACAATATGCATCCGCCGATATCCTTTATCAAATCTCCAAATTATTAAGATGGCAATATTATATATCTTAAAAAAATAACCCCAACATTTGTCGATAATGATGTACATTACATAATTACAGCTAAAATCCGCTGACTTCTGTCGTTTGCTGAATAACAGATTCTTGGTATGACAGAAACTACATCAGATTTAAATTCCGAAGGAAATAAATGATAATTATGAATGAATCGCGACTAAGAAAATAATATTTATTTTGATTACCTCGGAATGGAACCAATCACGCTTTTCAGAACTGAAGAAATAACAATGTTCTCGATATCTATGCCAGCCCTTTTGACATCTGGTACTTTCGATCTTGGTACCTGATGAAGAAAAGTAAATGTAGATATATAACTCAATAACAGTTCCCAGGACTCCTCAACCTACAGAGCCTGCTTGTAGCCAGACAGCGAGTAGGGGCACCCTTTCGAAGAGGGAAAAAAAGGGGGGTGTCAGGTTATTATGCTGAAAATCTGACCATGGACCATAGTGGGCAAGATGTTTGAAGAGTGCCACATTCCCTGCAATTAAAATATGTAAAAAAACATCTTTTGTAGATGGGCACATCGTAACCGATACAAAATCATACCTTTGCGCCACTACTCCACACTCCATACTTTGCCAATGGCAGTAAAAAGGCGTTGCCATAGTCTCTCATTTCTTTTTAAGCTGAATCTTTATCTCTCGCCTTGAATATATATGAAATATTTGCGGCTGGACGCTAAGCAACACAAAGTCAATAACCCATTCATTAGCATAATCTAGCACTACAAAACAAAGTTGCTGGACTTACAAACATGATGACATATGACGTACACAATTAAACTCTAATCGTTGGGATTGAAGCAGTTCCTGTTTCTTATAAGACGTCTGTGTTACTCATATAGTAAAGTCCGGTAACAGTTTCAGGGGAGGGAGGAAAGGAAGCAAAAAGGGTAAAGTATTTCCGGGGAGGAAGGGAAAAAAATCTACACAAAGGGAAAAGATCCATTGCCATTTGATAAATGGACATTTTGTAGCGATCAACAAGTTCGTGGTAATGACGGTAGAAGTTTGCTGCGAGGACTTCAACCTAGTGTCAGTTTTCTTTTTTACCGAATGTTGTATTACTAGTATATATGCTTAAAATCCTTTTTATATGGTATTATTTACCTTTCAGACTGTTCTCTAGGTCAAACAATCTGAGACGTTATTTACCTTTCAGACTGTTCTCTAAGTCGGCAATCTGAGACGTTATTTACCTTTCAGACTGTTCTCTAAGCCAGCAATCTGAGACGTTATTTACCTTTCAGACTGTTCTCTAAGCCAGCAATCTGAGACGTTATTTACCTTTCAGACTGTTCTCTAAGCCAGCAATCTGAGACGTTATTTACCTTTCAGTCTGTTCTCTAAGTCAGCAATCTGAACATTACCAAGACACAGATGACGAGGCACACCTTCTTCATTGTAAGACTAGGATCAAACACCAAGAATCAATTAATATTGCAAAAATTACATTTTTACATAATTCCATGTTTGCATGAGTTAGACAGAAATCCATTGCTAAACGTTTTATTTCTTGCCCAGAAAAATGCACACACACTCGAGCGTTACATATGTTACACAGCGCCACTCAATGATCATTAATATACTTGTAAATCCCTCAACCAAATAGCAGGGGCAAACAGATCCCCTACAACATGTGACCCACTGAATGAACCTGTTGGGTACAGAAATAGGACATAACTTCTCTATTGTGGGGTACAACCGCTTTTAAAATGACGTCCACAGTAAATATGACATAACTTTTCTGATGTGAGGTACAACCACGTTTAAAATGACGTCCTCTTTAAATAGTACATAATTTATCTGCTGTGGGGTACAACCACGATTAAAAGGACGTCCACTACTCTGCTGTGGGGTACAACCACGATTAAAAGGACGTCCACTTCTCTGCTGTGGGGTACAACCGCGTTTAAAAGGACGTCAACTTCTCTGTGATGTGGGGTACATCCGTGTTTAAGAGGACACCCACTTCCCAGCTGTGGGGTACAACCGCGTTTAAAAGGACGTCAACTTCTCTGTGCTGTGGGGCACATCCGTGTTTAAGAGGACATCCAGTTCCCTGCTATGGGGTAAAACAGCGTTTAAAAGAACGCCAACTTCTCTGCCGTAGGGTACACCCGTGTTTAAAAAGACGTCAACTTCCCTGCTGTGGGGTACAACCGCGTTTAAAAGGATGTCCTCTTTAAATAGGACATAACTTCTCTGCTGTGGGGTACAACCAGGTTTAAAAGGATGTTAACTTCTCTGCTGTGGGGGTAAAACCGCGCTTAAAAGAACGTCCACTTTATACAGGGCATACCTTCGCTGATATGTGGTACAACCACGTTGAAAAGGACGTCCACTTGATACAGGACATACCTTCGCTGATGTGTGGTAAAACCGCGTTGAAAAAGACGTCCACTTGATACAGGACATTACCATCGCTGATGTGGGGTAAACCGCGTTGAAAATGACGTCCACTTTATACAGGACATACCTTCGCTGATGTGTGGTAAAACCGCGTTGAAAAGGACGTCCACTTCTCTGCTGTGGGGTACAGTCGCGTTTAAAAGGACTCCCACTGGTTGTGGGATAAGAATCAAATTCACAAGAAGAGTTTGAAGATACGATTTCCAGTCAAATCGGCCCCAGGTCAAATCGACCCCAGTTAAATCGGCCCTAGTCAAATCGGCCCCAAGTCAAATCGGCCTCAAAATGAAAGTCAAATCGGCCCCAAAAAGAAAAAGAAAAAAAGAATAAATAAATAAAAATTATGTATTAATATAAATTAATATTTTTGGTTAAAAGATGTAAAATTTAAATTTTATTAATGAGCGAATTCTTTTATTTTCGTATCAATGGTATTTTAACATTTACTGGTACAAAACACAACTGTACTAGAGAGTTTTAATTCTTCTATAATTAAAATGTATTGGATGTATTTAATTATTTTGTTGAAATATTTAACTTTGCATGTTGACAATAGTTAAAAAAAAAAAAAAAAATGGCGGACATGTGATTTCCCGGTCTGAGAAAAAGAGTGAAACACATTGTTCTTATTTATAATGCACACCCCTCCTGCAAAATAAAGAATCTATGCAAAATCCAGCACATTATGCACCAGTAATTACGGACAGATTAAATAAACAACATAATAAAACAATGATTTGATTAGGAATTAAATACATATTATCAAATTAAATTAAAAAAAACATAATAATACAATGATTTGATCTGGGGCCGATTTGACCTGCTACCGAAGATACCAAAGGGATAATCAGAATCCGTATATCACAAATCACCCTTATAACGAAATGGATGCTGAATAATTCAAGTCTAATTTATTAAGAATAAATTTTACAAAGAAGAAAAACATCTAATTTATGAATATTGTAACGTTTGATATCCTATAATCTTTTAATGTAAATAAACAGTGAGAAGACTGAAGGGACAATCAAGAATTGACTATCCAGAGACACTGGCGACATTGGGCACGCAAGACACAGGACAGACTGTAGGTACATTGTAGTAAATAAACGTAAGAGAAAACCGAAGGGACAATCAATAATTGACTATCCAAAGACACTGGCAACATTGGGCACACAAGACACAGGACAAAGACAATAAAATACAGTACATACAAATACGATACGCAACACGGATCTCACAAAAAACCCGGGGGTGTACCCAGGTTCTCTAGAAGGGAAGCAGTTTCTGTCTCGTACAAGACACCTGCCATGTTACTCATATAGTTATAAATTATTGAAAATTATATTTAAATTTCACTGAATGATCATTAAGTTTAATCAATGTAAGTGTTTATTCATAAACTCCAGTTTGCATGATATGAATGCTAATTGTTGATTAGGGACCGACTATTAACTTTGGCACAGGCTACGAATACGACGGAAACGTATTCGTAGCCTGGGTTCTACAAGTACGACGGGCGGAAGTTGTGACTAAATGGTCAACCGGTTTCCGGACATGAACACCTATTTTACGGAAATTAATCACGCATTGCTAGCATCTAGAGGCTACGAATACGACGGATTTTTGTTTTCTTAAATATATTGCTTTTAGACATTCATTACTGTGATACTATAAAGTTTAAAGAAAAAAAATTAACATAAATATCTTTAATTTAAGAATTATCATATACAATTTAAAATTTCAAGTAAGACAATAGGTAAATACAATGTATTAAATTAATAATGTTTATAGTTATTTTAAGCAATTTCGGCAACACCAGTAGTTTTTTTTTGGCGCAAAACGTAGTCCAATACATCTTAGATGGTACCATACAAAAAGCGCAAACTTGTGTGTTTTATCATATGACTTGCGATAGTATTGTAATGACTTAAAAATTCTAGAAACATGTATTTGCTGCTATATAGAACATGATTGAAGACATCGCTGCGAATTTAATATGAAGAACTGCAATCAAAGTGATGATCATTTGCTTATTTAAGGTATATTATATGTGATCTTACCTTGTGTTTGGGCGTTGACCACTGGAAATGGAACTACAAGTTTTCCCTACATGAATAATCCAACTCCTTATAAATTAAAAGACCCGCTGCACTTTCTGCAACTTCCATGTTTTTATATTTGGACCCCGTACCAAGCTTCCTTGAGATACGCTTATAAAGTTGGACATAGTTATCCTGCTGGAAATTTTTTAGGGCACACTCTAAATCTGTAAAAGATTTATACTTTGCTCCAACACGGAGCGCACTACCATCGTCGTCCATTTTGAAAATAATTAGTGTTGGGAAGTGTGAGTTGTACTCTGAGAAATACTCATACCAGTGAAATCTATGGGCTTAATCGTGTATTGTAAGACTAGTTTTTCAATGCATCAGATTTTATTGGAATAAAAATAAACTACAAACAGAAAATTATATGAAAAAATCATAAATTGTCATTTAATGAAATAAAAACAATAGAATTAAGAAAATCGAGAAATCCGTCGTATTCGTAGCCTCTAGATGCTAGTAATACGTGATTAATTTCCGTAAAATAGGTGTCCACGTCCGGAAACCGGTTGATCATTTAGTCACAACTTCCGCCCGTCGTACTTGTAGAACCCAGGCTACGAATACGTTTCCGTCGTATTCGTAGCCTGTGCCAAAAGTTTGGGGCGGGTGGCTGTGAGGTTAAGTATTTCCCTGGTGGGTGGCTGGAAGGTTATGTATTTCCCTGGCAGGTGGCTGGAAGATTGTGCATTTCTCTGCCGAGTGACTGGAAGATGTATTTCTCTGGTGGGTGGCTGGGAGGTTATGTATTTCCCTAGTGGGTGGCTGGGGGCTTATGTATTTCCCTGGCGGGCGGCTGGAAGGTTATGTATTTCCCTGGCGGGTGGCTGGAAGGTTATGCAATTCCCTGGCGGGTGGCAGGGAGGTTATGTATTTCCCTAGTGGGTGGCTTGGGGTTTATGTATTTCCCCGTCAGGTGGCTGGGACGCTATGTATTTCCTTGGGGGGTGGCTGGGAGGTTATGTATTTCCCTGGCGGGTGGCTGGAAGGTTATGTATTTCCTTGGCGGGCGACTGGGAGGTTATGTATTTCCCTGGCAGGTGGCTGGAAGGTTATGCATTTCCTTGGCGGGTGGCTGGGAGGTTATGTATTTCCTTGGCGGGTGGCTACGTATTTCTCTGGTGGATGGCTGAGAGGTTTATGTGTCTCCATCTAACAATATTAATTTTAGAGGAAACCAAGACCAGATAAAAACAAAATTGGAAATGACAAACATGTAATTTTTCTTCAAATTTTAACGAAATTTCTCGTTGAAAACTGCAGGATCAGATTATTCATTTTACATCTTTCGTGTCAGTTAAATTTTTTCTATAACATTTGGGGACAGAATTTTTTTTCCTTCATAATCATAATAGAAAAAAAAAGATATAGAAATATGTTAATACTCACAATGTTTTGTCCATCGATGCATACATTACAAGTTGACTAAGATGTAATATACTGGTGTCAATTACTATTTAATGATATTGATTTGGTGTAGATTGCCATAGTCACACAAATTCTAAACATAATGAAGATTGAATATTTTCCTAGAAATGTTAAACCCAATTCTATAAATTATCATATGGTACAATAATCCCCTCGTGGAAGCGTGTACTCAATACAATCTAATGTGATTACGTTTGTCAGTGATTTAGGGAAGAACAATGTTTTTTCTCAGATATTTCAGTTTTCCCATTAATTGACCGATTGCCTTTGTATAATAAAAATACTGTTGAAAGTCACATTATATTAGTATCTAAATAAACATGGACTTGAATTTTTTCCCATCAATTGACTGATTGCCTTTGTATAATAGAAATGCTGTTGAAAGTGACATTAAACACAATTTCCCATGGCCTTACTGAATCTTTACTATCTATATAAACATGGACGCTACTTGAATTGATTTCCTCTAAATGACTATCCCATAAACATTGTATAGACAACAAAAATACGGAAGGTAGAGGAGATTTTTTAACAGCACATATATACCCTAATACACTATGGTCTATCACCTTCAGACACAGGTAACATTAACCGATTTTGGATATCATGCCTACTGAATTCGATATCTACGTTTTTATTACCATCACTGGGTGGTGGACAATTAATCCCGAGGGTATTATCAGCCTAGTAGTCAGTGCTTCAGTAATTTATAAAAACTAAGGTAGGAGGAAACCGTAGTACCAGGTACTCCGGTTTCCTCCACTAATAAAACTGACTGACACGATATAACTGAAATATTGTTGAAAGTGGCATTAAACACCATAAACCTAACCACTAACTCTATAACAATAACCCATGTATCATGCCATATAAGCTTTAATTCATTTTTGACCATCCAATTATATGTTAGACAGTTACATATATTGACCAATCAGACAACTGCTCTTATCATCTGCTTGATTATTTATACTGCAAGATGTGGTAGGATCGTCCATGATTGATCAGTTAAAAATACGATCCCCAACATGACGATAATAAAGGATGTCATTAGATGTTTGTGGAACTCCCCCCTCCAAAAAAACCCAACAAACATCTGATTTTAATTGGATTGTATATTTCTCTTCTTTTATATCAAGGTAGCTAATAAACTTTTTTATTATTTGATACATGTGGCCTAATCTTAGTAATTCAACAGACTAAATACCATTACATTGTCAAGAAGTAGAAACATGTAAATTATCTGGTTTAAACGCTTTATTTTGAATTAAATTCAATCTAACACAAGAGTCTGTATCACAATGTGACTATACTGTGCAAAACCAGTTAAACTGTCGACCACAGTATATGGAAAGTAACATTCACAGTTATCACAATCCTGTGTCAAAAAAGTTGCCATTTACCGAGAATAGTGTCTTTTATAGCATCTACATACTGGGCAGGGACCCAGTAAATCCAGTAATTTGATGCTTCTGTTGGACCTAATTGCAAACCCTGAAATTAAAATAAAAGTAAAGTCAAATCATTGTTGCAATGGGATTGCTATGTGTAACCTGTCCTAAGATACTGCCATCTTCTTGCCGTGAAATTTTGCCTTAAATCTTATATAATGAACAATTATGACGTGTCACATTGACTGTTTCCTATGACAAGTTTCACTCTACTTAGGGATCATCTCAAGCCTATTATTAACCAAATGGTTTATAGTTTATGGTGTTTAATGCCACTTTCAACAATATTTCAGATAAATTGTGACGGTCGATTTTATTTGTGGAGGAAACCGGAGTACCAGGAGAAAACCACCAACCTGCCGCAAGTCACTGACAAGCTTTATCACATAATATTGTATTGAGTACACCTCACCATGAGCGGGTTTCGAACTCACAACTTTATTGGTGATAGGCACTGATTACACAGGTAGTTGTAAATCCAGCTACCATACCGTTGTGGGGTTCGAACTCACAACTTTACTATTAACCAAATTTATAATATTGAAAATAATACAAAAAAAATCAACCACCATCAAAGAACACAAACATCCTTTGCCTCTTTGTTATTTATCATCTGCTTCATGTGTGGCATTTCATTGGCGGATGATATCACATGCAGTCCTCATGATGAGCACCTGTCCTCCGGCCCAAGACCAGTAAAACTTTGTTTGGACCAGTAAATTTTTCAGTTTTTTATTAGAACTATATACATGTATATAAAATAAATTCAAATTTTCATTTCGTGGACTGCAAATGGAATTGCACTAAATTCTAATTTATCATAACTGCATCATTAAATAAACAGCTGAATGAATGCTTCATATCCTTTTAATTACATTATGGGTTCATTTAATCTAGAAAGCCAATTGTGATTGGTCAAAAGGTTGACACATGACCTGGGAATTGAAGAAACTTCATCAGTCAATCAAGCACAAAATCATTCAAGTATATCCACTTCCTGGAACTAATTTTGAATACTGAAAATTATTAACTACACACAAAAACAACAGTTGAAAATGTGAAATATTAAAACAGTTTATAATAATTTCGATTGCATACATTTAATAGTGTGAGCGAGTGATTGTTGTTTAACACCAATTGAGAGCAATTTTCCAGCTATATAATGGCGAGAACAACTTACATTCATGAAATGATGAGGACGTTCGCTTTGTATTAGACCAACATGCTCAATTGGATCTTTATAGTATTAGCTCACACAAACAACAGTCTGTGGGTAGACATGTCGCTCCACTCAAAAACATTTTCCTGATTCCGTCAGTCAATCAATCTTTGCTCTTACTCCTTAAAGCCATGTCCTAAGCAGAAAAGCAGCAAATACCAAATTTATAGTCTTTGGTTTGACCCGACTGGGGCTCAAACAATAAATTTATCTAGAACTGTGAGTGACCTCACTAAGTGATACCCCCCGCTTGCAATACTATGATGTTCAAACTTTGGAATACAGGTATATTAGCAAGTTACCTATGAAAAATGAACGGATATGGAGTTATGTCATGGAGACAACATCCCATCTCCAAAATAAACTAACCAAGAACATCTGCAGGTAGTGTATTACAACTCAGTAAAGTTTCATAAAAATTCAATAAGCAGTTTAGTAGGAGTTGCGCTTACAAGGTACATGCCCCTCCCCCTTTTTCGTGAAAGTATAAGTTGAATTATTTCCCCTTTTAAATTTTGGACAGCAACCATATTCCTTCACGCACATCTGCAGGTAGTGTACTACAACTGTGTAAAGTTTCACAAAACTCCAATAAGCTGCTTAGGAGGAGTTGCGCTTACAAGGTACACGACCCCCCTTTTCGTGAAAGTATAAGTTGAATTATCTCCCCTTCTAAATTTTAGACAGCAACGGTATTCCTTCATGCACATCTGCAGGTTGTGTACTACAATTGTGTAAAGTTTAATAAAAATTCAATAAGCAGTTTAGTAGGAGTTGCGCTTACAAGGTACATGCCCCCCCCCTTTTCGTGAAAGTATAAATTGAATTATCCCCCCTTTCAAATTTTGGACAGCAACCATATTCCTTCATGCACATCTGCAGGTAGTGTACTACAAATGTGTAAAGTTTCATAAAAATCCAATAAGTCGTTTAGGAGGAGTTGCGCTTACAAGGTACATGGACGGACGGACGGACAGGGTGATTCCTATATACCCCCCCAAACTTTGTTTGCGGGGGGTATAATAAAGCAAAAATGTACTTGAAAGTATTGAATACAATTTTTACAGTTTTATGGGGTTGTAAAAGCGTTGACAGAGGTAT
Organism: Bathymodiolus septemdierum; assembly: GCA_963383655.1. Lineage (NCBI taxonomy): Eukaryota > Metazoa > Mollusca > Bivalvia > Mytilida > Modiolidae > Bathymodiolus > Bathymodiolus septemdierum. Next base: position 50,672,103 of record OY726522.1, on the reverse strand, counting down.
ATTTTTTATCTAAAGTGCTACCGTGCTTCATACAAAATGTATTGCGGTTAATTCTCTTACACACCAACAACACTATAAAAGACTGCATTCCATCCTTAATTAAATATAACAGTACTGTACAGTGACAGTAACTTACCAATATATGATATTCTTCATTACCAACAATAGCTTCACTGTGTACAGCCTTTATGGAATTCATTGGAAGTTTTTCTGTTCTTTCTAAAAAAAAATTATATACCGATTTAATCAAATGTTTTATTTTGCAAAATAAAACAACTACAGATAAATCAATATATACATGGTGTAATATAACTAGAGGCTCAGTGGGTTGAGCCGGTGTCGCTCACCTTTCATTCTGCTTTGAGGAAACTTAATACAGAACCTTCCATAGGTGCTTCCCACCAAATTTTGGTTCATTTGGCTAAGCAGTTTCAGCAGTTTCAGAGGAGAAGATTTTTAGAAATCGACCAATCAAAAACAAAAACTGCCTGTGGCAGCCATGTTTGTTAATGGATTGGGACAAATTGAGCAATCTTCATAGAGGACCTGCCATAGATGTTTCCCACCAAGTTTCGGTTCATTTGGCCAAACAGTTTCAGAGGAGAAGATTTTTTAGATATCAACCAATCAGAAACAAGAATAATTTGTGGTGGCCATGTTTATTAACGGATCGGTATGAAATGAAAAATCTTTACAGAGGACCTTTGAAAGATGCTTCCTACCAAGTTACAGTTCATTTGGCCAAACGGTTTCAGAGGAGAAGAATTTAAAAAATCAGCCAATCAGAAACAAGAATCGTCTGTGGTGGCCATGTTTGTTAACGGATAGGGACGAAATGAGCAATATTTACAGAGGACCTTCCATAGATGCTTCCTACCAAGTTTCGGTTCATTTGGCCAAGCGGTTTCAGAGGAAGAAGATTTATAAAAATCGGCCAATCAGAAACAAGAATATCCTGTGGCAGCCATGTTTGTTAATGGATCGGGACGAAATGAGCAAACTTTATAGAGGACCTTCCATAGATGCTTCTTACCAAGTTTCAGTTCATTTGGCTAAGGGGTTTCAGAGGAGAAGATTAAAATGTGAAAAGTTAACAGACGACGGATGCCAAGTGATAGCAAAAGCTCACATTGCCTTTGGCAAGGTGAGCTAAAAATGACATTTGACACAAGAAAATTTTTCTAAAATATTTTTTTTTTTGCCTTTTTGGGTGTGAACGTATATTTGTTGAATCTAATATTTGTTCCTTTGGATAATATATTATAAACAACTCCATAATATTTCTTCTTTGATGAACAAATATTCTATGCTCCTTATTCCATCAGAAATAAATATTGTAATATTTTTACTGTAGGAATAGAAATAATGTAATAAAGTAATTATGGAAATTATATCTCATCAGTGGATGTGCTCATATGATAGTTGGATTTTAATCTACCTATTCATTCAGTACCAATCACCACTGAGGTTTGTGAGTTTGATTACTGTCCTTGGCAAAGTGTACTCCGTCAAACATTACATGTATGTGAGAAAATTTGTCAATAACTTACAAAACAATTGGTTCTCTACCAATAATCCGATTTCTTTCACCAATAGAAGTGACTGCCATGATATAACTAAATACTTAACACAAAGTATGGGCCATTCATTGGTACAAAATGGAATCGATATATCACTGGGAGGCTTCATTTGTAAAAACTTAGTTCTGCATTTAACAATTATGTTTCATACCATATATTATTGCATTTCTATTAGTGGTTTTTAACACAATTGTTTGAAAGAGTTTTTCCATATACTATAAAAAGAAATAACGTTTGTCTTCCCACTTACCTTTTGTACCAACCCACACCTGGTCTAATTCTAATTTAAACGTGAGGCGAACTTTTCCTCCTGACTTATTGCACATTCCTGCTATGGGTGCTGGTGGTAAAGGTTCTTTTACATTTTTAAGTCCTGGTATTACATCTTCTGGTTTACCATATTTGTCTAATACTTTTTTATGTTCCTGGAAAAACATGACATTCAACATTACCAAATTTAGACTACATAGACATATTCTATTTAAATTACAAAAAGAGGGGGAATGCTTTTTAATCAGTAAAAATTATGAAATTCTAAATCACTTTTGATGAGATGATGGTAAAGTTTGCTTAATACATGCTTAGTTAAGTTTTAATAGTGCTGAAACAAAAATCTACAAATCACATTGAAAAGAAATAGCACTTCAAAAGAAGTCTTAAATATCTTGGAAAAACAGAGGCCAGGGTGACAATCATGGATTTCAAATTGCTCTGAAAAGAAACAACACTTCTTCAGGACCCTTACAGAAACAATCTGGAAAGTCTTGTGACTTTACAAGAGCAGTTTTAGAGAAGTCGAAAATGTTTTTGCCAATCAGAAGCAAGGGTGGCCATCTTGGATTTCTAATAACTCCGAAAAGATACAACTCTTGCTAAGGACCCCTAATGGAAAGTTTGTGGTTAGTTTAGTGACTGGTCATGCAGCGGTTCTGCAAATGAAGCTGAATATGTGAAAAATTTTACGATATGCAGACTGACAGACAGACGCAAGACAATATTCCATCTGTAAAGGTAATATGAACATCTAGCTTAGGTAAGCTAACAAAACATATATAAACAAAAACTTGTCAGCTTTTGTTTGTGCTCAACGCTATTAGTTTGTATTGTGACCTTTAAAAAAATAATTCCAGAAGTGAGCGTTGCTGCATGGTTGTTCATGTCATGTCATTGCAATTCCTATATAACGTGATGTATCAACCTCTTCACTAATCAAATCTAAATAAACTTTCCTGATCCTCTATGATGCTCATACATGTAATATATGAGAGTTGAGAGTAGCTCATCTACTACATCTGAGTACCCCCCCACCCAGCAGTCTAAAAATAGATATCAAAGTGTATCAAAACCCTAAGATACCTTTAACTGTGATAATGGTTCTTTAGAGGTTGAGGCAGCTGAAGTCGTTTCCTTCAATTCTTTTTGTGTAGGTTATCTTAGTACTTCCACCCCCTCTTCCCCCAGGAGCCTTAAAAACAGATACTAAAGAGTATGACAGCCATAATATACCTTTAACTGTGATAATGGTTCTTTAGATGTTGAGGCAGCTGAAGTCGTTTCCTTTAATTCTTTTTGTGTAGGTTTACTAATAGATAACACATCATTTAACGTTGAACCAACTACCATTACTTTTGCACCCGTCGTCACTTTAAGATCTTTTAATGTTGATTCGTCTTTCGCTAGTCCTAAAACATAATACAAATTAATATTAATGTTAACATTTAATATTAACATACCGATGCTGCATTTAGACCATGCTTAAAACAATAGCTAGCATTCTGTTTCTCGACCCACAATTTGAGAAATGGGTAGGCAGGCAGGCAATATAGATTTGCTTTATTAAAAAATTATAAAAAAGACACATTTTCGTAGTAAAAACATGCAAAAATAGAATTCCCCCCTAAAACCCTCATAAGATGTTTTGGGTAGGGCTGATTTTGGTGGGTCAGCCTGAAAACAACAAACCAATAATATTTCATGGATAACTTTACATTGTATACCAAGTTACTGCTCGAATACTACTAAACTCACACCGATCCAATCAGTCTTTGTTCTCTACTCCTTAATGCTGTGTTCTTTAATAGCGCAAAACGAACGGTGATTGAAGAATATGCTAACCATTAGATGCTTGTTGTGAGAGGTGCTTGTTGTGAGAGATGCTTGTTGTGAGAGGTGCTTGTTATGAGAGGTGCTTGTTGTGAGAGATGCTTGTTGTGAGAGATGCTTGTTGTGAGAGGTGCTTGTTGTGAGAGATGCTTGTTGTGAGAGGTGTTTGTTGTGAGAGGTGCTTGTTGTGAGAGGTGCTTGTTGAGAGAGATGCTTGTTGTGAGAGGTGCTTGTTGAGAGAGATGCTTGTTGTGAGAGGTGTTTGTTGTGAGAGGTGCTTGTTGTGAGAGATGTTTGTTGTGAGAGGTGCTTGTTGTGAGAGGTGCTTGTTGTGAGAGGTGCTTGTTGTGAGAGGTGTTTGTTGTGAGAGATGCTTGCTGTGAGAGATGCTTGTTGTGAGAGGTGCTTGTTGTGAGAGGTGCTTGTTGTGAGAGGTGCTTGTTGAGAGAGATGCTTGTTGTGAGAGGTGCTTGTTGACAGAGATGCTTGTTGTGAGAGGTGCTTGTTTGCTCCGAATTATTCCACAAATACAACTGACTACCATTATATAACTGAAATACAGTGAGTGGAAAGGGATGTTTCAATACACAAAATTCTAACCCCTGGTTTGATACATGAAGTAACTACTGCAACTAACACAATATCATACACTAAACATTACACATGAGAGGAGGTAATAGTCATGCTTTAAACGTTAGACATGAGAGGAGGTTCATATATTCATTTTCTTACCTTTAAACATAATTTTCTGCATCCCTGATGGTACACCTAAAATATAAGGTATATAAAATGTCAATAACAAATGAACATTACAAGGAGTTTGAGTATTTGAATTGGAAAGCCTTTTTTAACTATTTATTTAGAAAACAATATCTCAAGATTAGAAACAACAACAATAACATGTTGCTAAGTAAAACAAGTTCAGAGGAAGTCAAACCTCTCTATCTTGAATTAGGATAAATAGTTTTCCTATATTATACTCCAAGCAAGAATCTCGTTTGTTTGTAATGACTTTAAGTATGATTTATTATGGATAACTCAAATACTTTGATATTTCAACAGAAAAATCATCAGTCTATTTGACTTCAATACAGTTTTCGGCTGTATTTCTTTTTCAAGTTGAAAGTTAACATGTCGCCACTAATAGATTTCCAGGGTTGATCAGGTTTTACAGTCATAAAACTTTCGAGCACAAAAATTATACAAGATTTGTACTCGTACTAGAAAAATAGTCAAATAGAACACTGTATCCAATAAATAAAGTGCTCTTATTGGACAATTTTGAAGTAAGAAAACTAAAATTGTATTCAAACTATTTATGACTTTGTTAAACTTGGTATAATCCCCAATACTGTTTGGGCGCATGAGTGGCTGAGTGGTTTAGGTTTTTGGCTTCATGACACAAGCCTAACACCACATACATGGATTTACACCTCAAAGGTTAAAGTTTCTAGACACCACTCACCAGTCACTTTGTTATAACTGTCAATGTTTTCCTTCCACAGTAATCCATTTAGTCTTGTGTACTCATGATATTTGAATCCCCCCCCCCCCCCCCCCAAGATGGTTTGCTAATCTAAATTGTTACAATTATATACATGTATCATCATTATAATATTAAAAAGGAAATTGAACATTTAACATTCACCTTATAAAACTGAAATACTCCATCCTATTTCTCTTTACCTGTTAATGTTTGTATGTGAGATTTAAGTTTGGCTACTGTTTCATCAATTGGAAATGTTACGTCATATTTTTGTTTGTTATATATCACTTTGAAATCTACTTTTTCCCTCGTGTCTTCTGTCGAACCATTGGATTCATCTGCTTTAAGATCTACTGAAATTTAAGACAACAAAAATTGTTTTAATTACCGTAAATTATTTTACAGCACTCAAGTTTTTTTTGTCTCAGAAAATTAACATCATCTTGAGTGAGTTTTAAACACAGGAACGCAGACAGCTTAAATATTTCTGCTGCACTACATTAAACACATCACCAGTCGTGTATTACACATCTATGAGCATAATAAACAACCAATTAAGGTATGATGTTCATTTCAGTCTAATGTTTTCATCTCAAGCTCTGTTGGGTTTTTTCCTGGATTATTCAAAGTGATATATAGAGCAATGGCCACACTCTTGTAAGATATTCATACATTTTTTAATAATTTCTTATAGAAGAACATATTATTTGTCATGCCATTTAAACTTTTAATACATTTCTTTTTCTACAATTTGTTTCAAGCACTGTATTTTTGCAATTCTAAAATTTTCCTTCTTTTGCAATAGTATTATTGATAATTGTCATCTTATCTTACTGTATTCTGTGTTGATTTTGTTTGATAAATGGTTTAATAAATTCCATTGATTAATATATAATACATGTTGGATGCTTACAATCAATAAAAGTTTTGTCTAGATTTAAGTCATTCCACTATTCTTCTTTATTCCGATATAAAATCTTTTTATAAAATTATAAAATAATTTAACTTGATTGGAGTGTTTGAGGGATTGTTGTTTAACGCCATGGGAGCAATTTTTCAGCTACGGTATATCATTGTGGGGACAAGTTAATTATTCAATGAGACTATGATAATGTCTGCTATGTACTATAGACCTTAACATACTGAGTTGATTTTAATGGTGCTTACTGAAAAAAAGTCATCAGCTAGACATGTCCATCCACTCAAACACATTATCCTGATAATCCGAGCCAACCAGTCTTTTCTCAACTCATTAATGCTGCAAGCTAAGAGGAGAATGTGTAAATACCAATTTTTTGTCTGGTTTGACCCAATTGTGGACAAACCATGATCTACCACACTCAAGGTGATCAATCATGTTAACCATTATACCACAGAGGCAGTTCAAACTTGATTGGGTAAATATTAATTGAAAGTAATAACTAAGGTACAATCGAACCTGCCCATGAGGCCACCTCTATTAAGCAGTCACTTGCAGTAACACTAAAGGGTCAGCTTTTTCTTGTCCTGTCATAGAAAATTTCATAAGAATTGAATCTCTTTTAAGATGTCACCTGTCTTATAAGACCACTTTTTCTTTGTCACAAATGTGACCTCTTTATACAGGTTTGACTGTACTTGACTTCTTATCATGTTAGACAGTAAGCACTATTTTTCTCTCTACCTGATTCTTTAAAACTGTTGTTGTTATCTCCTGATGACCCTCCAGGATCTTCTGATTTCTCTGTAGCTTCCATTTCTTTGCTTTCAATTTTTGTATTTGTTTCTTCTAATTCTTGTACTAAAAAATGCCATTGTAAAGTTTTGTAGTATATGTACAGTGAAACCTGTCTAAGCACTGAATAAAACAAAATCCTGTATATTAAATAAAGTTCCAATGTAGGAAATCTTTGTTATTTCAACCCATATAAACCAAACATGTATTTATTTGGAACACAACAGTTGGTGCCAATGATGTTCAGTTTAGACAGTTTTCACTGTACTTACTGGTGAACAGTTTTTATGTATATACCTCAGGCTAAGATTTACTGTAGGACTTTATGTCAAGAGGTGCATTTAGCAGGTGAGAAGGATTGTGTAAGTTCAGAGTAGGGGGTCATGGTGTTTAATGCCACTTTCAACAATATTTCAGTCATATCATGACTGCCAGTTTTATTGGTGGAGGAAACCTGAGTAGTGGAGAAAACAACCGACTTGTCATAAGCTACTGACAAATTTCATCACATAATGTTGTATTGAATATACCTCGCCAGAGTGGTAGATGAACTCACAACTTTAGTGGTGATAGGCACTGATACAGTGCTCTACAATGCGACTTAAACACTCCTATTTGCGAGTTACTTTTGTAAAATGCGAGTAAAAATTATGTATTGATCGACAGACGGCGAGTTGATATTTTCGGAACATTTTCATTCCATCACCGATCGTATTTTTCATTTTAAAATCCGACTTTGATTTTCCGGTCTTTTCAACCACACAATTGACTGACATAAAAGTTTAAATCACATACTTGTAACGCTTGCAAGTGACCACGATAAGCAAAAATCAAAAACCTTCATACAAAATTTTTCCCTAAAAATAAACCGGTTGAATTAACTAATCATAAAGATGGCCTGTTAATGCATTATCCACAGAAGTATCAAACCAAAAAAGTGATGAAGTTTCGGGTTCTAAAGGTGGAAAGCGCAAATTCGACGATGTCTGGAAGTCAAGTTTTCGTGGCTCATTTATGATTCCAGTAACAGCGTTAATTATGTAGTGTGATGTTTGCAGAAAGGCAGGTCCAGATATAATGCTGACAAAACCGAATTTGTTGCTGTAAAAAAGTTTAAATGTGAAAGTCTTGTTTTTCTTAATAAAAGTCTGAAACATGAAAAATGTTTCGATATGGTTTCAACAAAAGCCCATTCCTCAACTAAGCATGTTCTGTCTCATTTTGGGGATTAATAATTATGTACAAATAAATAAATATTGAAGTTATATAATACAAATTTGTATCTTTATCAATCTGGCAAGTAACATACTTTTGTTGGAGAGTAAAAAATGTATCCTTACTAGCCTGGGGCTAGTGGGCGCTGCCGCTGGTATGATTTGTAGAGCCCTGTGATTGCGTAAGGTAGTTGTAATTTCAACTACCATACAATCACGACCAGGACCAAGTTCAAAGTACTCTTTAGTAAATAAGATTATTTTTATTATCAAGAAGATCACTACTCACTAGGAGGTAAATTTTATTTGCACACAATGAATGTGGATATATAATGAAGCATAAAGACATGTACATTACAACAGGACAAACACACAGGCGCTCGTGGCACGGACCACCCCCCTTTTTCTAACTTTCTGCTTACAAATTTATTTTCAATAAAATTTCTTTATTTCTTTATTATTTCATCTCTTTTTCCTTATTTTAACTTGTTCGTGTCAATATTCATACAATATTATGTCAACATCAAATTGCATGTGTCGACCCTATATAGATACTAATAATACACAAGGCATGCAACTCGGCAGGTTTAAAAATCGTACCCTGATCGTTTCGAGTACATTTATTGCACCTTATTTCCATTATGTCATTCAAACTAGGACATGTATCCATTCCTAAAAGACGCATCTTTTTGCCCCTGTTTTTGTTTTGTGCATAAGATAGCTCAGTTCTCCAGAATTTTAAGATTTTCACACATTTATTGCCAAATTTTTGGGTATATATATTTTAATTTTTGGAACTTTTCTGACCCTATCGTTGAAGTTAGTGCAGTGGTACGTCACTTCCGTCAGCCGTGGGTCCTTATATGAAAAATTTGGCAATAAATGTGTGAAAATCTGAAAATTCTGGAGAACTGAGCTATCGTATGCACAAAACAAAAACAGGGGCAAAAAGATGCGTTTTTTAGGAATGGATACATGCACAAAACAAAAACAGGGGCAAAAAGATGCGTTTTTTAGGAATGGATACATGTCCTAGTTTGAATGACATAATGGAAATGAGGTGCAATAAATGTACTCCAAGCGAGCAGGGGTACGATTTTTAAACCTGCCGAGTTGCATGCCTTGTGTATTATCAGTATCTATTATTAGGGTCGACACATGCAATTTGATGTTGACATAATATTGTATGAATATTGAGACGAACAAGTTAAAATAAGGAAAAAGAGATGAAATAATAAAGAAATAAAGAAATTTTATTGAAAATAAATTTGTAAACAGAAAGTTAGAAAAAGGGGGGTGGACAAACATAATGAATTATTTTTATCTAAAAAAACATATGAAGTGGAGAGGTCGTCAAAATAGTAGGCACCTTCCCTTATATTACATGGACCTTCCCACTCTTACAAACGAGTGCCTGTGCTTAACCTTACAAAGACTAAAGTAGGTACAGCAGCTGGTCCCAAAATGATTTTTTTTAAGTTTGGTCCCTGGAAGATCATGTCATAGAATTTCAAGTATTGAATAACTTTGCACAAGACGGTACAATATTATGGATGTAATATATGAATAGAAAACAAGACAACAACCTCAGATCATCTCAACATAAAATGAAATCGTATCGTATCGTGGTCGTGGAAGAAAAAAAGGGGGGGGGGTAAACACTTTTAGAAAATCGTAATAGTGCCACGTAGGTTGTAAATAATATAAAAAATAAAAAAATTGTGTTAAAATGTATACAGTTATTTTACAACAAATAAATCGGACTCAATTTGGTTCAGATTTCACTCTCTTTTACCATTTTGCGAAATATTAATATCATTTTTTTCAGACGCCATTGTTGAAGAAGTCGTTTAGGGGAGATAACTACACACACAGCAATAACTTATAACGTAGAACAAGGATTTGTAAATGTAATCCTTGCGTAGAATATATATATATTTTTTTTTATCAGATATGAATTCAAATTCTATTGTCTTTTAACTTTCCACAAAGGACATTTTCTATAATATGAAACCGGCACGGCCATGAATGTTCGCGCATCTGAAAATTATCTGGCAATTTCATCAAAAAGTGTCGAGATTGTTTGGGCCGAGATATATTGGGGACGACTTTTTTTAGGGCCGAATCTAGTCTCATTCAATCGAGCTGTCGTTCCTTTATTCGAGTTATCGTTCCTTACGAAATCTCAAAAGTTAACTTCCGAGTAGAAACAAAAATTCTTGTCAGTATGTCAGAAGAGATTAAATAAATTAAAAAATATCAATATAAGTAAAACAAATTAGCAAAATTACTTTTATTACACACGGGTTCCGGGTTTCAGTGGTATCGGACGTACGAGAGAGGGTACGAGATTTCAGGATCACAATTGCGCTTTATGTTAAGAAGATCTTCATTAGTTGAGTGTGTTAGTGTGTTACACGGAAACCGGTGTTTACAAAGCGTCAATTTTTTTTCTCTTCGACAGTATGTTCAACCATGTTTGTTAAAAAATCCTAAGTACACATTTTTTACCATAAAGAACTCGCTTAAGCTCGCATAATATGAAACCGACACGGCCATGAATGCTCGCGCATCTGAAAATTATCTGGCAATTTCATCCAAAAGTGTCGAGATTTTTTGGACCAAGATATATTGGGGACGACTTTTTTTTAGGGCCGAATCTAGTCTCATTCAATCGAGCTGTCGTTCCTTTATTCGAGTTATCGTTCCTTACGAAATATCAAAAGTTAACTTCCGCGTAGAAACAAAAATTCTTGTCAGTATGTCAGAAGAGATTTAATCAATTTAAAAATATCAATATAAGTAAAACAAGTTAGCAAAATTACTTTTATTACACACGGGTTCCGGGTTTCAGTGGTATCGGACGTACGAGAGAGGGTACGAGACTTCAGGATCACATTTGCGCTTTATGTTAAGAATATCTTCATTAGTTGAGTGTGTTAGTGTGTTACACGGAAACCGGTGTTTACAAAGCGTCGAATTTTTTTCTTCTTAGACAGTTAACCCGAATAATCCAGTCGTTATATTACTCTCCCGCTAGTCGCTGCCCCCCCGCGAAAGTGCCGATAAAGGGCGCAGTATTATTCAAGTTATTAGACAGTATGTTCAACCATGTTTGTTAAAAAATCCTAAGTACACATTTTTTACCATAAAGAACTCGCTTAAGCTCGCATAATATGAAACCGGCACGGCCATGAATGCTCGCGAATCTGAAAATTATCTGGAAATTCACGCTCATCCAGTGCATCAAAAAGTGTCGAGATTTTTTGGGCCGAGATATGTCGGGGACGACTTTTTTTTTAGGGCCGAATCTAGTCTCATTCAATCGAGCTGTCGTTCCTTACGAAATCTCAAAAGTTAACTTCCGCGTAGAAACAAAAATTCTTGTCAGTATGTCAGAAGAGACTTAATAAATTAAAAAATATCAATATAAGTAAAACAAGCTAACAAAATGACTTTTATTACACACGGTTTCCGGGTTTCAGTGGTATCGGACATACGAGAGAGGGTACGAGACTTATGATCACCTTTAATTTGCGCTTTATGTTAAGAAGATCTTCATTAGTGTGTTACACGGAACGTGTTTACAATGCGTCGAATTTTTTTTTCATTCATCAGTATGTGCAGCCATGTTTGTCAAAAAAACCTAAGTACACATTTTATACCATAAAGAGCTCGCTGACGCTCGCATATTGTTTTAAGTCCGATTTGAATGCATTTTCCCGTATTATGATAATAGGTGTTACCTAACTTGGGACGAATTCCAATATTTTTTTTTTAACAATATTAGCTCAGATATATGGACCTAACATTTTTTTCAAAGTAAACCGGGGGCGGATCCAGACTTTCTCAAAAGAGGGAGCAAATAGGGGGACCCAAACCCAAATTTTACGTCGTTTTTTAAGTTTTTTCGCCTGTAGACTGTGCACCCAGTCCGGTGTTGTATAATCCGGTACTCGACGTCTCAATTTCATAGAAAATATTATTTCGGACAGGAGGAGGAAGAAATGAAACTCTGTTTAATGATATTGTCAGTCTAATGGACTAGAACACACTGCGATTTTGAGTCATTTTTTAACATTCATAACCTGAAGTAGTTTCAGATTACTGCGCATCCAATTTTCTGCAGATTTAACCCTGTATTGGTTTCCGGTGTGTCATTTCCGGTGCAAGGATTTGAATCCATTAGTGATATGGATCTGGAATCAAAATATTGTTATTTCTACCATAGTTGGGACTTCGTCCCATATAATCCCATGGGAAAATTCTTGCGTTGAATATGTAGAATATGATATAATGTGATCAAAATTAAATGGGCCCAAATCCCAAAATTTTGAATTTCAACGGTAGTTTAGTTCGAATTTGAAAGGTAAAATGCAGCCAATTGGGAACAACTGCCGAAATGATTTTGTATTCAGTTTTTCCATTGAAGTCCTTTGAAAAAGTTATGCTTGGAGTATACATTGTACATATGCCTACAACAATATGTAATATCCTGTTTCTGTTTTTCAAACAGATTTGGCTCGGCTCTAATGAAATCCGAGATACAAGGGATCAAAGAGAGCAAAATGGGCCAACTGACATCCAAAATGATACCCTTTTCTTCACAAGTCTTATTTCACTCACTCCACGAAAAAAATAATAATGTTCACTGTTTTTTGTTGTTTGGTTAAAAGGAGTACCGGATCTAGCTAGATAGCAAGTAGTTTGCAATCGCATGTGAATATTTTCTTCTCAAAAGTTTTAATATAAGGAAATTATGTGACGATAAAGTTGTGACTGAAAATGCAGGCAGCGGAGGTTAAAATACAAGTTTTTTTTTATCGAACAGCCTTTACTGCATATCACATGAACAATTATATGGCCTATTGTGTTTTTATTTTATATCATGACTAAGTGTTGTTATGCATATGATATCTGCTATGACCGGTCACTTTTTTCTGTTATGCCTATATTCTAAATGTTTGCGACATTATCAATATGAATGTTTTTTTTTTAATTTCAGCGAAATTATCTACAAACCAGAATTTCAAAATTATTCGACAGACGTTTATTTTTTCTGAATATATATATCGAACAATTAGCTAATGAATTATAGACTTCTGTCAAGGAAAATAACTAAAAATGTATATAACTACCAAATGGTGTCTCTTACACACATTTTTTGTAGCATTAAAGAGCGCAACCAGGGTCCGTTCACAGGTTCACATTGTCAACAACGATGAACCAGAAAACAGCCCTGAATACATCACTGGATAATGTTTATTGTTCTACAAATATAACAATCATTTATCAACACATGCTATAGTTTAAGCTACTAGAAATCGAAAAGGTCCTTCAACTATGAGTAGTGTCCCTACGTTGGTTGTTTGCTTGATGGTGTTTAACGCCACTTTCAACAATATTTCAGTTATATCGTGGCGGTCAGTTTTATTGGTGGAGGAACCGGAGAAAACCACCGACCTGTCACAAGTTACTGACAAACTTTTTCTCATAATGTTGTACACCTCGCCCTGATCGAGATTCGAACTAACAACATTAGTGGTGAAAGGCACTGAATGCATAGGTAGTTGTAAATTCAACTACCATACGATCACGGCCACAATGATCCTCGTGTACCGACATTAAAACCACTTTTATTTCAATACAGACTTATACAGCAGACCTAAAAGTTTCGCGCAGGGCGGACCACCCTCCCCTCCTCTCTAGCTACCCTACTGGATAAACCAGACTATCATGAGGGGAATCTGTAGATGCATAGTCGGTAACCCACAACTGATCCCACTTCGATTACACTCCACTCATCACCCGCGGATCATCTGGCAGAGGAATCCTTTTTTAATTGAAAAAAAAGCTATTAATAGTTACCAATTAAAATCATCGTTGATATTGTTAAGCTACTGATTTGAGCTGAACAATCTATAGAAAAATGGCGATTCTCATAATTTTCATGGAATTAATTCCTTTCTTAATTTAGATACCGTAATTTAACAACTCTGATTTGATTTGCTATAAAGACAGTCGTCGGGACTTATCAAAGTGTTCTAAAATAATCAGATTATTACGAGAATGTCCTTGCTACATGACCAACGGATGACGAGTAGAGAGTAATCAGAGCGTGATCAGCTGTGGGTTACCGACGATGAGCTACATCAAACCAGTATCTTAATTTTTATTTATATGTTCATACATTTAATATTAAGAAAAGAAAGTTTAAACCAATATCCACCAATAGCAACAAAACGAACAACCACCTCTCACCTCAACACACAAAAAAACCACGACATATGGCGTTGGCAATGCAGATCTTAGCTTGGTGCAAGCACAAACATGTGGCGGGGTTAAATCGCTTAATGCATTGGATCCCAACTCTTTTTTCTTACTACTGCATCTGTGGCGCAATTGTTGGCGTGCTCGTCTCGAATGCGGTAGATCGTGGGTTCGAGCCCTGGTCGGGTCAAACCAAAGATTATAAAATTGATATTTGTTGCTTCTCTACTAAGCACGCAGCACTAAGGAGAAAGAGCAAAGAATGGTAGGCTCGGAATCAGAATAATGTGATTTAGTGGAGCGACATGTCTACCCACGGACGGTTGTTTCAGTGAGCTAGCAATAAAAAAATCCAACTCAGTGTGTCGGTCTAGAACACAGCGGACCTCATCATCATCCCATTGAAAATGAACTTGTCCTGCAGAAAAAGCTTTGGTATGCAGTTTTCATCACAGGCAAGGTGGACAAAAGTATTGTCGTATAGGGAAATTATGGTATCTCAATGTCGGCCGTCTATTGGTGCCGGACCGAACGTTGGGTCTTTATTGTGGGTCCTTCAGGTGTTGACCAACCTCTAGTCTATAGCTGTCACCACAGCCAAGGTGGACAAAAGTATTGCCGTAGGGAACTTGTTATGGTATCTCAAAGTCGGTCGTCTATTGATGTCGGACACTACATTTGTTCGTCATCTGGTGTCTGTCAGACCCAATCATAGGGCCATTGTTGTGGGTCTTCCAGTAGTTGACACACATGTGCCTTTTAACCAGGCCAATCTATAGACTGTAGCATCCAATGCATTCAAGGTCCACACAAGAAGGCGATCCCATAGTCGTCATTGTATGATACATGTAGTTTGGATTACACTACCTGTACATTATGCGATCGTAACTAAAGTGAGTTCGAATCCCGCTCATGGCGAAGGTGTACTCTGATGCAAAATGCGATAAAGTTTGTCATTGAATTGCGATAGGTCAATGGTTTTCTGCAGGGACTCCGGTTTCTCCACCAATAAAACTGACTGCCACAATATAACTGATATATTGTTGAAAGTGGCATTAAACACACTAACCATAAAAACGGGTATTGTCCTAGGAAAATTGTCATGGTCGATCGTCAAATGTTGTCGGACTCGAACTTTGGTTCTCTATTGTGGACCTTTCAGGTGTTCACCCACATGGACCTTACGGAAGTACTAAGACATTTTTTGGTATTGGACTTTTGGCTGTAATTGTTCGGTTTATAACTTATATTCGTTTGTTACTGATTTCGTCTTGTATTTGAGTGATCAAATGATGATTGTATTGTTTCTTAATGTTTTCCTGAAGTGTAAGCATTTACTTGTCTATAGCAACTTTTGAATTTGCTCAGGATTACGAGTTAAATGTCTTTTTTTTTTATGTGTTTTAGCTCCTCTTCTAGGATTGTTTGTTGTGAATCACGATATTAATTCAAACCCTCAACGACGTCATCGACACTCAATTCAGTATTAAGTTAAATTTTAAACTCATTTATGGACATAAGTTCAGCATGATTAATAAGATACTGTACAGGCCATGAAATCCCAGGATTTACGTTGGGTTTGTTCTTTTTAAGGTGTCAGATTGGAAAATCAAACTGTTTGTATTTTGTGTCCTCGGGAAATAGTACTTGAATTATCATGTGTGATACAAAAACTTGAGTACATATTCAAAATCAACTGATCAACAAGTTCTTGAGAATTGTGAAGTGTTCTTTACTAGAAAGTTCATAGAAGTTCCCGTGAACCTGTATAGTGTGGTGTTTTTAGATACTGCCTGTTTAACAACAAAGGGTTCAGCTTGTTTGTGAACAAACGGATTTTAGTTGAGATTATTCTAGAGGATCGTGGTTCCAATATGTGTTGTATTTTTAGCTGGCACATAGATGATCAAATACATAAACCCAACAGACTCGAGCTTAGAATAAAACGAAAAACAAAAAAAATACCAGACTGTCGGAACAATTCTAAAATCAAATATCAAAATAGTAGAGAGAGGCAAAATCAAATAAATACATGATCACTCACTTTTCTGACTTGGTGCAGGCACTTCAATAAAAAGGGGTGGTATAACTAGTTTTATGGATCCAAACCGCACATCAGAGTAAAATATCAATGAATCAATCAATCAATCAATCAATCAATCAATCAATCAATCAATCTGTCCTAGTTTTGTTTTGCTTTATATTATTTTCCGGAGCACATGAGTTTACCCCCGGTTTTTAGTGGGGTTCGTGTTGCTCAATCTTTAGTTTTGGTTGTATGTCGTTGTTTGTACTTTTGTTCTCTGTATTTTTGTCCATTATATTAGCTGTCCTTTGATTTACGGTGACCGATTACCCCTTTGGTATCTTCAAACTTTTCTCTCAAACAAATGCTTCAACCGAATCCCGACCGAAACAAATCGTTAAACGCAGTTTTCCTACTTATTCATTTTTCATTTTTTGGGGGTATTTTCCGACTAACAGAGAATATTAGTCAGGGACAAGACTGTGAAGACGTTGCATAAGAATGTCTTATCGGTGCGACACACGTTAGTGGATACCGGATTAAAAAAAAAAAACAACAAAAAATCTAACAAAATAACTATATAAACAGTCAAATTAATATAGGTGACTGCTTAATAGAGCTGACCGCATGGGTATGTTTGATTGAATTATGTACAATTTTAATTTGTATCATTCTATATCTCACGGTAAAGTATTGGTCATCCATTAAATTCTATTGATACAGGCAATTATAAACCCACTTAGATCTAGCCACAGCTTAAAGAAATAAATGTTTTGTTTACACGGTAGATATGTATTCGATATTATTGACATCATTTCTAAAAGCATTAGTTTTATTTACTAAAATAAATTGAACAGAACTATTTCGTTTTAATACTTAAATAACATCAGACAATTTTGACATACCGTGTTTGTTTTGGTAAATGGATAAATTGATAATATTTTAGAATTTGCTTCCAATTAACTCAGGGAAATAATTGTAAAATTACTATTGATATCAATCGGGAAGATAAGTATTTGATGAGTGAGATTGTAGTTTTAAGCATTTTTTTTTATTGTGTCCTTCATTAGCGGAAGCTAAAGGGTGTCTTTTATGAAAAAAAAGAGCGTAGTGATTTGACTATATGAATTACACGGCGAGTCGCATAAAACATGACCTGCTTAATTACCCTTCGCTCGCACACGAGTTCACTCTGGTTTATTTGGTGGGGTTTGACCCTTCGCGAGCACATGAGTTCACTCTGGTTTATTTGGTGGGGTTTGACCTTTCGCGAGCACACGAGTTCACTCTGGTTTATTTGGTGGGGTTTAACCCTTCGCGAGCACATGAGTTCACTCTGGTTTATTTGGTAGGGTTTGACCCTTCGCTCGCACACGAGTTCACTCTGGTTTATTTGGTGGGGTTTGACCCTTGGCGAGCACATGAGTTCACTCTGGTTTATTTGGTGGGGTTTGACCCTTCGCTCGCACACGAGTTCACTCTGGTTTATTTGGTGGGGTTTGACCCTTCGCTCGCACACGAGTTCACTCTGGTTTATTTGGTGGGGTTTGACCCTTCGCTCGCACACGAGTTCACTCTGGTTTATTTGGTGGGGTTTGACCCTTGGCGCGCACACGAGTTCACTCTGGTTTATTTGGTGGGGTTTAACTCTTGGCGAGCACACGAGTTCACTCTGGTTTATTTGGTGGGTTTGACCCTTGGCAAGCACACGAGTTCACTCTGGTTTATTTGGTGGGGTTTGTGTTGCTCATCGTGTTAGTTTTTCTGTGTCGTGTTTTCTTTTTTTGCTTTGTTTGTCTTCGTTCTGTGTCTTGTGTCCAATATTACAGGTGTCTCTTGATTGTCAATTCTTGATTGCACATCAGGGTTTCCCTAACTCGTATTTAATAAAGTTGATAGACAAATGTATAACCGGTTACTTGAGACTATCTAGAGTGTACTTTCCATAAATGACAAAAAAACCACCCCCCAAAAAACCAAAACAACAAAAAGTACCATAACGTCGGAACAGTTCCCAAATCTAATTGAAATATCATAGAAACAGAAGGCAAATTTACCCTTTAACTTTTTACATTGTTGCTTTATGTAGGAGTTTGGTGTTATCTAATGTTGTCATGTTTATACAGATTATGATTCTGTTTGTACTGTAATAACCAGTCATGGATAACAGGAAAATAATGACTGTTCTCCATCTTAATTTAGTTTCGGATTGTGAAGATGTCTCGACATTTAAAATTGACAGATGAAGTCCTACGTCGCTTTTCATGCAGGACCTGGATTTTCTGTCGTGGTCTTGTTTTGAGGTAAGTCAGAGGTGGTTGTTCGTTTTGTTGATATTGGTAGAATTATTACCCATCACCGTCTAAACTATCTTTTCATAATAGTCCGAGAATACGATTTGTAATAGGAATATAATGGCTGCTCTCCATCTTAAAGTCACAAACATAAAAACGTAGATATATTCATCTTTACCTCCAGTTGTTTGTATGAGGCCTCATGTATTATTTATGTTATTTGTGTTTGCTTGCGTATAGTGGTGTCCAACACATATTGTGTTGTGTTTTTGCTTCGTTTTTCTTCGTCTTGTGTACCCTATGTTGGCAGGTTTTCTGGATTGTCAATGTTTGATTGGCCCTTCGGTATTCTCTAACGTTTATATACAATGTATCATTGTTTTCCCGTGGTAATTTAAATTTCTGTCCATCGGCAAATCCAAATAACAGAATCTGATTTGTATCTAACTCATTGTTGATATTGTGATTTGTTTGGTGTCTGTAGGATAAAACAGTATACAATCTACATCCATTAGTAATTAGTAATAACTAAGACACATCTGAATTGAAAATTTCATTTATTACAAAATGACGAAAAACTTATGATCAAACTAAACATGAACAAAATCATACAGTACAATTTGTTGAATTGAAAGGAAAACATATCTGTTGAAATAACATGACAATTGACCATAGCAAAAATAAAGATAAAATGAATTCCAAAGCAAAAACTATCTAACTAATTAACTGTCATGTTAAATAACAATTCTATAAATATTTACACAGACAACCATCAATCTCTATATATTCTTTCTAAAAGTTGGTATTTTAATATTAAACAAAACTGCTGCAATTTTTAAGTTTTAATTCTATATTTATAACATGACGTCACGATGATTTAATATGGCTATAATTCAAATATAACAATGTATTGTACGAGCTATTATGATGTATTTATTCTATAGAAATAAACAAAACCGACATTGTAAATTTAAATTTTATAGATAAATATTGTTTAAAACTTTGACCATATATTATATTTTCAGTCAATAGAACCCCCAAGGAATATAATGCTATTTATTTAACATATTTGAGATAATGACTTTTGTATTAATAGGTATTGTCATATTTTATCAATGGATTGTAAAAAAACAAAGAAGGATTTCTGAATACGTGTTAACAGTCAAATGTTTGAAATGAAACAACACAACTTTTGAATTCAATATTTCTTTGTTGTATGGAATCGGTAGAATTTTGTTTACATTATATAATAAATGTCTGAACGATATCAAACGGGCAGAGAAAATAATAGAACCGGAATACTAGCACTACCAGTATTGTACGTGTGTGTACAATACACAGTACTAGTACATATTCCATTAAATGTATTAAACGAAAAACTAATTTCGTATCATAATAAAGTTCATGAACTCTGAAAGAAAAGGAATTCATATGGGAAAAGTATGAAGATACCAAAGGGGTAACCAGAAGACGTAAATTGAAGGACAGACTATGGAATAGTCAAAGGATTAAAGGATAAAAGGCAAACAGTGAACAGCAAAACTCTTAGATATTTAATGTTTAGCATATATGTATGGCTATTTCGAAAACATTTAGTTCAGAAATCAGGACGAAAAATTGTGCAAATATAATTAATAGGCCTAGTTTTATAGGCCCAACATGATGCACGTGTTTTCAAAACGTTTTTTTTTTTCACTTTTAGAAATTATCAACACCTTGTTAAAAAGTATATTGTCACTGGCGCAAAGAGGACAAAAGTTGGTATTGACAATTATATTGTGAATGAAAGTTGACTATTTTTTCCCTATTGTTTCTTCTGATGGCCCTGTTAGTAAGGATGATAACACCAAATATTTGGTGAAATAGTTCACTTGATGATACAAGCATGACATTTGGCATGGAATATCTTTAGATACCCTAAAATCAAAAATAGTCGTTGGCCATCACGATTTCCGCCATATTCATGAACAAAATGGCCGCATACATTGGCTCAGACATCTTCAATATCGTGAAGATTTTCTTCAATAGCATACAAATTTGCTTGTATTGATGCCTGTATTTATTTTTTAAATGGCCACTTCAACTTGACAAGTAAATATTTTTGTAAAATTTTCGCAATTTTCAATATGGCCGCCAAGTAATATATGTAAATTTGGCGTTTTCCGCTATTTCATTGCTCTACGTCTTATCATTGTAAAATATGTATATATACTACTGTAGTGGAGCTACGATACTATAATACCGGATACAAATTTAATACCAGTTAATTTACGTCAGAGCTGTTGTTAGATTGAGCGTCGTTTGGTAATCTTGAACTTCATACAATCTAACAGCGTTGTATAGAGAATACTGGCCGCCACTAGGCAGTTGAACGCTAGAACTCGGGGAGTGAACATCGCTCCGTGTAGGCATTATTAGCCGTTGGTAGATAAATGTAGGGTTATATAGTTCTTTTCAACAAACATTTGTATATATATTTGTTCTAATTCATTTTTTGGTTTTGACATGTCGAAAAGAATTCGTCTGTCTATTTCTCCAGAGGAGAAGCAAGAGACCGATTGGGGTAGACAAAGACGAAGTACTAAAATGTTCACAAAATCCAACAGAATCTTTGAAGTCTGGCTATAAAACTCTTTAAAACAACATCCCGGAGTTCTTCCAATCAATGAAATGCCTATGCCCATAGATGTACATCGCATTGACGATGGTGATGGCATTGGTAATACTTTGATAAACCATCACGTAAAGTACCATGAAGCTTGTAGATTAATGTTTAACAATACTAAGCTCCAGATGGCCCAAAGGAGACGATGTCCGTCTGAAAACCATTCTGCTGACCAAAGTACCTCGTCCAAATTTACGAGGAAAGCAACTAACGTTGCAGCAAAGGAAGTGGAGCCGGAGTTAGTTCAATGCTTCATTTGTGAGAAATTTGTTGGCCGTTCCGAAGTGAGAGAAGCTATGACAATGCAGTTAAATGACAGGCTCAATCAGTGTGCACAAAACCTCCAAGAGGAAAAGCTGAAATCTAAGCTGAGTGTAGGAGATGCTGTTGCACAGGAACTGAAATATCATGCTGGTTGTTTGACTACATTATACAACCGAGAAAGGTCAGCATTGAAGAAACAACAGACAGACGATGAGGATTCACATGTAACTGACATTGAAAACTTAGTCTTAGCGGAACTAGTGACACATGTAGTTGAAACACAAAGGCAGAGTCCAAGCGGTGCCGTCTTTAAACTTAGTGACCTTTGTACTTTATACCAAAACAGGTTGCAGCATCTAGGCTCTCCGGTAAAACTTAATAGGACAAGACTGAAAAACCGAATTCTCTAAAAAAGATAATTCCCGAGGTTCAAGTTTACCATAGAGGACGAGAGGTTATATTTGTATTTGAGAAGGATGTTAGTCCTGCAATAGTTTCAGCCT
The DNA here is from genome assembly GCA_963383655.1 of Bathymodiolus septemdierum. NCBI lineage: Eukaryota > Metazoa > Mollusca > Bivalvia > Mytilida > Modiolidae > Bathymodiolus > Bathymodiolus septemdierum. The sequence goes on along the minus strand of OY726522.1, from coordinate 50,649,984 downwards.
GCGAGTTTACAGATGCAATGCATTGACAAAAGCTGCTGATAACATTCGAAAACAAATATTGCAGAGCAAAGTTAAATTTACACGTAACTTTGAGAAGGAATCGGTCTTAAACGGTGTTCCACAATGTTTGCTCCAGCTTGTTTCTATGATAGAGCGCGGCCCTGATATAGAATCCCAATTAGAGAACGGTGTAACCAAGTCTGATCCTGCTATTGCTCAATTGTTGCAATATAATGTGTATTATCTAATATTTAGATGATTGCCCTTGACTCTCTTTTAAAGAACTTATGCTATACATATGACAATTTCTGTGTCACGAAGAATATTTTGTATGCGTAAAGTTCACGATTGGGACTCAGTTATTTTCACAACAACGCTGCTCACCGAGTTTTAAGTGAGGGTGGGCATTTTATTCACACATGGTCACATAAAACTAGCTAAATCCCACCACGTTGTTAATTGAAGTGCGTGGAAGGTTAACGGTCACGTTTATGTGCTAGGGGTATCAATTTGGGCCCTGTTTCTGCGTGCTCTTGCTTAGAGTGTGGAAATAATACAACAGTGTGGTGTATGTCATGTCATTATCTCCCTTTTCCTCGATACGCTTGCAGCAAGCCAGAAAAGTGAACGGTCATGTATTTGTGTGTTAAGGGTATTGTCTTTTCCTGTTTCTACCAAGGGCCCGGGTGGCTCAGAGAGTTAGGTAGTTGGATTACCTAATAGCTCATACAAGCCTATTACCAATACGGCGTAGGTTCGCGCCCGGCTTTGTAAATTACAAAAAAGGATGAACTCGACTCGCAGCCGAAAGTGATCAAGTTTACCAGTTACTTGCTCATGGTCGGTGGTTCTCTCCGGGTACTCCGACTTCTTTCACCACTAAAACTGGTCGCCATGATATAGCTGAAATATGGCGTTAAAGCACAAAAAAATCGATCTGTTTCTACCATTTTTCTATCAGAGTTTAGAAATGTTCCGACAGTGTGATACATTTTGTCTTTCATTTCATTATTTCTATTTCTTTTCGAGCTTTGGGAATCGGGACTTGAAGACGGTCACCGTCGTATATAACAAAACATAAAGAAACTTGCTGCAAACCCATGCTCTTTATTCATATAAAAAGATGTCTGTTTTTATTTTGATCAATAATATATGCTAGGCTGAAATAGACGAATCGGAACATGATTAATATTTTACAAAAGTGTCAGCAATCAAATTCAACAATTAATAGCACTATTATATATACATATATGTAGGATGATACTGCATGTTATAAAGTGACAGGAAATGAGGCATTAACACAAATGTCTATAAAGATGAAAGGCATGCAATAAATCTCTCCCACTGGATTTCGGGGTTATTGCTGATACACGATTTATGGTAGATATTTTCCTACGGCCAACAATTGAACTTAAAAGTGTTACAATTAGATTAAAGCAGAAAATGTGTTGAAATCACACATGTGATAGACTATAACAGTAAATCACACATGTGATAGACTATAACAGTAAATCACACATGTGATAGACTATAACAGTAAATCACACATGTGATAGACTATAACAGTAAATCACACATGTGATAGACTATAACAGTAAATCACACATGTGATAGACTATAACAGTAAATCACACATGTGATAGACTATAACAGTAAATCACACGTGATAGACTATAACAGTAAATCACACATGTGATAGACTATAACAGTAAATCACACATGTGATAGACTATAACAGTAAATCACACATGTGATAGACTATAACAGTAAATCACACATGTGATAGACTATAACAGTAAATCACACATGTGATAGACTATAACAGTAAATCACACATGTGATAGACTATAACAGTAAATCACACATGTGATAGACTATAACAGTAAATCACACATGTGATAGACTATAACAGTAAATCACACACGTGATAGACTATAACAGTAAATCACACACGTGATAGACTATAACAGTAAATCACACATGTGATAAACTATAACAGTAAATCACACACGTGATAGACTATAACAGTAAATCACACATGTGATAGACTATAACAGTAAATCACACATGTGATAGACTATAACAGTAAATCACACATGTGATAGACTATAACAGTAAATCACACATGTGATAGACCATAACAGTAAATCACACATGTGATAGACTATAACAGTAAATCAGTTGCAGTATAAACATGGCATCAGAACACTCACATACTCAATATGTAATAAAATGTAAACCAAAACATACCACACTGTCGAAACAATTCCTCAATCAAATATCAAAATCGTAGAACAAGGCAAAATTGATGTCCCTAAGACACAAATACATGACGTGCTCACTTTCCTGGCTTGGTAATTCAATAAATAGTAACGGGGTTAAACTAGTTTGAGGGGGCCAAACCTTCCCTCTCAGTAAAATGATGCGGTCATGCAAGAGTTTTCCACATGTGAGTAAAATGCAACACTCGCATATAATTATACCTTTCTACACAAGAAAACTGGGTGTTCTAACCAGTTTAACGTCAAACCAATTGCATGTAGCATAACAGATCTGACAAGAATTCACAAGACTGCCGAATGAGACCAGACATTTAAATAGGGTAAGCTTTATCTGCTCTATATATGGCTTCTGTCGTGAAATCATCATTTAGGTTTGGGTCCATAGAACTAGTTTAAACCCTTTTCATTGAAGTGTCTGTGCCAAGTCAGGATTCACATTAAAAGAGATATGCTTGAATCAATCTTGGTATCCATCGTGTCTTAGATATCACTGGGATATGTAAATGGTCATTTGAATGTAGAGATATTCAGTGATAATTCATTACTTGTATTCTTTATACACTATATTATATATCTATGTTTTTATGAAAGGATCAAGATATAATTGTATTTTTGTCTTTAAGAGCCCTGTGATGATTTCTGTTTTATAGGACTATTTACACAAGGCGATAAGTATAAAAGTACATAATTCGAAACCATTCGAAGACATGTTTTAGAAATATATTAGTTTTTCTGCAAATAAATTTGCCATCAATCTATACAACACTATGTGTACCTAGAACGGAAAAACACAAAATGTTGAAAGCTACGGATATACAGAACAGGAGTTCATGACAATTTGAATGAAGTATTGAGTTCGGAAGGTTCACGGTCACCATCTTGAATAAGTTGATCGCTGTGCAGTGTCTGTCATACCGATGACTCAAGATATGCTTGCTCTGTGGTATTCTCTTTCCGTCCTCCTTATTTTATATACTACATTTACTGGATCTTGATCACTACCCTGGATATATTGGCGGGCACCACATGTGAAGCAGGAACTGCTTACACTTTGACAGCACGCGAGTTCATCCCGATTCTCCTTGTAGATTATTGCTATTCTCTTATGTATCTTTGTATATTTGTGTGCTATTTCTTTTATCACGTCTTTGTATCTTCTACCAGAACAGGATATATATATATAGTCCACTACAATGTTAAAAAAATAGGCTAACTGACTACGGGGATATGTTCCGTTTATTGTAATCACAATCCCGTCTTTTCCTCATTCACTACACGACGGATGCCCTTTTTAAGTGGGGTTTGTGTTGATCGATCTTTAGTTGTCTGTGTAGTGTTTGAAAGATCGTTGTTTGTAGTTTTTCGTTTGGCAATTGTGTTGTCTGTTTTTCTACGATTTACGGATTCTAATTACCCCTTTGATATCTTCAAATTCTTCTTACTTATCACGGGGTTTGTGATAAGAGTAACACAACGGGGCTACTAGTGGAATAGGAACTGTTTATACTTCTGGAGCACCTGAGTTCACCCTTATTTTTGTGGGGTTCGTGTTATTCAATCTTTAGCTTTCCTTTGTCTTATTTCTTTTGGCCAATTATTGTTTATCCTTCGATATAGTTTTTTTTATTACCTCTTTAGTATCTTTAAACTTTTCCTCATATACTCTGAATTTATGCTTTTATTTAAATGATATATTAATAACTCTATTAAAAGAAAAGTACTTTAGATTAGTCATAGAAATAACATAGTACTTTGTGTCAGAAGGGGGTAAATATACAACATAAGTATTGATAATGTAATTTTCTAATAACCTAGAATTAATCTTTTAAACATGTTATTTAAACATTTATAAGTTCTGGTAATAAAGATATCATTTAAAAAATGTGATTAAGTAGATCAATATGCACAGTAAAGCAGATTACAGAAAAGGTCAGTCTTCTGTCCCATATTTTCACATGTATTATGAAACATGACCAATAAGACGGATCTAACACGAGCGTGGAGTATCCAAGAGATTTACAAATAAATAGATAATCTGGATATTAGAAAGAATACAACAGCAAAAAGATAGGCTTGGGGTCCTATTAACCAGTTTTACCCCGCCACATTTTTGTGCCTGTCCCAACTCAGAACCTGCATAGCCAACGTAATATTTCGTGGTCTTTTTTGTGTTCAGTGAGATCAGTTAAGGTGAGAGGTGACTGCTCCTTTTGTTGATATTGGTGGAATTGATGACGATCACTGTTTAAACATTTCATAGCATATACCAAGGTTTTCCTCCCTCAGGCACAGGTGACCTTCGCCGATTTTGGCTATCCTGCTTAAGTTAAGATGAGAGGTGATTGTTCGCTTTGTGATATTGGTGGACATTTTGTGCTTACCATCACTGTTTAATCTTTCTTTTCATAGCAATACGCACACAAGTGTACAGCGAAAGTAAATCTCTGAATATCTTTATAGTAACTCATAAATATATAAATTAAGCAATTAACCCAAAACGTTTAATGTATTTAATGAACGAATGAACGATCTGTTTCATTTAAAACTAATTTAAGGGCCACGTGAAAATATAAATAATATACAACATGCTTTTAAAATGTTTACTCTGCATTGTATTCCAGTTATTTTGACCGTTTGTTTGACTATATGTTGTAAAGGAGAGTCATGTTAGCAGAATAGTCTTGTCCGTTGCGGTCAATATGAACAAAACACTTGTACTTCTACTTCTACCAAATATTGACCACCTTGGACAAGTTGAAGATTATGTCAGTGGTTGCACATGCCAATTGACAAAGGTTAAAGCTATGTATAAAACATTATACAACATTCAAACGTATCGGGAAAATAAAACAGAAGAAATGTTTGGACATCAAGCAATCACACAATAGCCTTAGTTATGCTAGGTGTTACAAACACATCAAGCAATCACACAATAGCCTTAGTAATGCTAGGTGTTACAAAAACATCAAGCAATCACACAATAGCCTTAGTTATGCTAGGTGTTACAAACACATCAAGCAATCACACAATAGCCTTAGTAATGCTAGGTGTTACAAAAACATCAAGCAATCACACAATAGCCTTAGTTATGCTAGGTGTTACAAAAAGATCAAGCAATCACACAATAGCCTTAGTAATGCTAGGTGTTACAAAAAGATCAAGCAATCACACAATAGCCTTAGTTATGCTAAGTGTTTCACAAGTTTTATTAAAAATAAAACTCCCACAACGCAAATTCAATATTACTACAATTGTTATTATCATTGTCAAAAGGTGTTTAAAAAGCCTCCAGGCTCATTGCTTTAACTATTTATCTTTGTATTTTAAGTAGGTCAAGGTTAATGATAAACAGCAACCATTTGGCAACCTCATGATCTACATGCACTATATTACTTTTAGGTCAAGGTCGGTGTCAGTGCAATTAATTATGAAGTTGGCAATCCTTTATAATCCTATAATATGCAACACATGAATCTGACGTTTAATTGAACCCAATTGACACACTGGTCAACCAGACAGTAATAGTTTTATTCATTTGGATAATCTTCTGGCACAAACTAGGATAAATCTATGATATAGCTCTCAGTACATTTAAATGTGATTTAGAACAAAGTTAGTATTAAAAAAAGATCAATGCTCTGCAATAGGACAACATTATTATACATGATCTAAATAATTCTAGGTTTGGTGATTTCGTTGATCGCATCTATCCCATTGAGCTAGAAATAAAGGATACCACAGATACAGATATGTCTGCTTCATACCTTGCCCTACACCTCGAAATTGACAGTAAGGGGCGGTAAAGAACGAAACTTTACGACAAAAGAGATGATTTCAATTTTCCCATTGTGAACTTTCCATTTATATGTAGCAACATTCCAGCAGCACCTGCATATGGAGTACATTCAAACCTGTATTAAGAGGTCACATTTGGGACCAAGAAAAAGTGGCCTGATAAGACAGGTGACATCTTAAAAGAATTTCAATTTATCTGAAATTTTATATGACAGGACAAGAACAGGGTGACCTTTTAATACAGGTGACTGGTTAATAGAGGTGACTGCATGGGCAGGTTTGACTGTATATATATCTCAGTTGATACGACATTCCAGAGCTTGCGATTCCTATAATGATTTCCTTGATAGAGGGTTGCTGCTAACAAGGAAGCTACTGAACCAATGGTTCCTCTTGGTTAAGTTGAAGTCATCACTTCGAAAGTTTTGCAGTCGCCACCATGACTTGGTTGACCGTTACGGAATATCTGTGCCACAAATGACCACGGATATGATCCACTTGTCGTAAACACTTCCCGGTCCTTTCCTCATTCATGACTTATCACAGGGTTTTTAACTAGATTAACACGACGGGTGCCACTAGTGGAGCAGGAATTGCTTACCTATTCGTAGCACGTGAGTTCAATCCCGGTTTTTAGTGGGGTTCGTGTTACCAGATCTTTAGTTTTATGTGTATGTTTTGTAGATCGTTGTTTGTCCTTTTGCACTTTATCTTTTGGCCATTCTTCTTCAATTTACGGATTCTGATTACCACTTTGGTATATTCAAACTCTTCTTTCTAATATCGATAAATCTACTCTAATCTAATCTAATCTAATCTAATCTAATCTAATCTAATTAGGTCACATATAACCCAAAGTCAAACAAAAAGTGTCCGAATGGTACTTCCTACATTTTTTGTCTTGTTTCTTAATTTGAACATTGTCTGTGAACTTTGTATTATCTTTTAGGGGAAAATAATTCAAGGCAAATAATTAACGTTAGAGAAAACCGAAGGGACAATCATCTAGAATGGACAATTCAGAGACACATGCAACACTGGGAACAAGACACAGACCAAAGACAAACAAACAAAAACATAACATAGGAAACCAAAAAAAAAGGAAGCAACACGAATCCCGCCACAAGAAAAGCAAGTTAACCCATGTGCTCGCGAAGGTTAATCAGTTCCTGCTTCGTATAAACATCCACCGTGTTACTCATATACCGTAGTAAAACCGTGTCCTGTATTTGGGAACGTTTGGCTTGAAACGCAACAAGGAGCAATATCAAAGTTTTACCTTATATATAATTGTGTATCAAAATTGAAAAAAAGCAACTGTGGTAGTATTGAAAACGTAAATATCAAATTTAGTGCACACGACGCGTTTCTGGAATAATCTTCATCAGGTACGCTCAAAATCGAAAGATTGGAAAGCAAAATAATTTAAAGTTTTGGAATCAAAAAAACCAAAGGACCTAAACAGAATAGACAAAATAGGCTACAGTCACCTATGCCTGAGGGTGCAGAACCTTAGTTTTATTAATAATTACATTATTTAGAAACTGTAAATTTCAGTTACAAATATATCTAATAAACCATGTCAGTGCCGAAACACTGACTACTGGGCGGATGATAACCTCGGGGACTAATAGTCCACCATCAGAGGTATCGAACCAGTGATAGTAATAAAAACGTAGATATTAAATTTAGTGCGCATAACGTGTTTCTGGAATAACCTTCATCATGTACGCTCAAAATCGAAATATTCGAAAGTCAAATAATTTAAAGTTTTGAGAGCAATAAAACCAAAAGGCCTAAACAGGATAGATAGCCTCATAGCCTTAGTACATGCTATGAAGAGTTTAAACAGTGTGATGATTATCAATTCAACCAATATCAACAAATGAACGATCACCTCTCGTCTTAACTGAATTCACTGAACACAAAAGAGACCAAAACATATGACGTTGGAAATACAGATCCTGGATTAGGACAGGCACGCACAAAAATGTGGATGGTGTTTGATTTACATGTACGTAGCCAATCAGTGGCCATCATCTATAAAGTAGTGTGTTTCAGTCCATGGCAAAGTGTATCAATGCAAGTTTGTCAGTGATTTGGGAGACATATTGGAGGTTTCCATCGAATTTTCCGGTTTCATACCCCAATACTACAAACGTAGAGATCTAATTCAGTGCGCATGATAGGTTTCTGGAATAATCATCATCATGTACGCTACAAGTCAAAAGATTGGAAAGCCAAATAACTTAGCCGATTATGGCTATCCTGTATAGGCTTCTGGATTTGTTTTTATTCCAAAGACTTAGATTACTTGAGTGAGCGAGTTATTGTTGCTAAGCTCCAAGTTAGCTATTTGTGAGCTACATCATTTCAAGAACAAGGACCAGGGAAGACACTCGGACACATTATCCTGATTCCGAGTCAACCAGTCTTCGCTCTAACTCTTTAATGATGCATGCTTTGTGGAGAAACAACAAATAACAATTTCATTGTCTTTGATCTTACCCAACCAGGACTCGAATCCACGATCTACAGCTATCGAATTGAGCACGCTAAAAACAATTACACCACCGATGCAGTTAGAAATTACTTGAAGTGACAGTAATATGTAAACAGTAGAGATCCACGTTACAACCACACAATATCTTCTTTTGAAATAATCTGTATAAAGTACGTCGATGGATCCACTTCTGGATTTTACTTCGACGGAGTGGGGTGCGCTGTGCGACTTAGTGAGAATGTTGGAGAGCAGTTTTGAAGCTCTGCAAACTGGACTGGTTTACTGTGTTATCGTCGAGATGGTTCCAGTCTAATAAAATGAAAAGCAAAAAATACCATACTGTCGGAACAGATCCAAAATTCATTAGAGAAGTCGTAGAAAGAGACAAAATCGATACCCCTATTAAACGGACGTAAACTTTACTAATAGATTATTGATTGAGTAAAATCTATGTAAATTCACAGCTTTTTAAATTGTAGGCAAACAATGTACTAGACCATTAAAATTATGTATTGTTTACTTATTGTCCAATAGATTTCATTTTATTATATAAATTCCAACAGTCCTGCTTCGTACTAAAAATTGTGACATAATTCTATTGTACGTTTTAAATGTATCATTAATAATTTATAGCATGGCATCACACAATATCAATATATTTTGAACTGATGACCAATAATTAGACAATTAAACAAAGAACAATATATGTCTTTGGAGATTAGCCAAAGAGCAACCACGTGTTATTTGTTGATTTAAAGATTTCAATTGAATTATTTCAGGTCAATCCATACTTACGGAAATTAATAATATATAGATCTGAAACCCTTTGACATAAATTAAACTCAATACTTTTAGCCATATAGGTATAACTGGAATATCGCTGCTGGTCAGCGATAGCCATTAACAAGATATGGAATTACAAGTGTTTATCGTTCTTCTAGGAGCAGGTACAGTAATATTATACGATTGCACAATTAATATACCGTGGAAGTACATTTATTCTTTGGCACCAATTTTCGTGGTTTCTACAAATTGCATTGATCCATGAATTCTTGAATTGTTACTGGCAACAATTTAGTTCTACTTTCGTGGTTTAAGTGGATCACGAAATCAGCGAAAATTAGAACCCCACGATTAATAATAATTTCACAGTAATTATTTTATGTTGATGTTACAAAAATGCTACACACACAATTTCTTTGAAGTATGCAAGCCAATAACACAATTGAAATAAATATACATTATCAAATTTTGCTTAAAAAAAATGTGAATACTATGACGATATTACCAAAATAATATGACTTTAAGGGCCGGTTCACATCGTATACGACAAATATTAACGCCAGTCACGCTTATTGTTTGTAGACAGGGACGTCGTGGTTGTACTGAAGTTGATTTTATCTGTGCAGTCAGTGCCTATCACCACTAAAGTTATGAGTTCGAATCTCGCTCCCGGCGAGGTGTACTCGGTACAACATCATGTGATGAAGTTTGTCAGTAACTTGGAACAGGTCGGTGGTTTACTCCGTTTCCTCCACCAACAAAACTAACCACCACGATATAGCTTAAATATTGTTGCAAGTGGCATCAAACACCATAACCGTATTATTTGTAGTATACTACAGAAAAAAACCCATATACGATTGTTTTTAGATTAGAGCACCGCTTTATTTCAAAATGTGTAGTATATGTTTTTCATTGATATATCGAGTAGCATCAATGGTAAAAGTGCATTTCTTCAAACACAAGCCTAATATAAACAAAATAAATATGGCTTCAAATGCTTCCTTGTCCATTCTTAAACTGAGGATCTTCTGTTAATAATTATGTGAAACATGCATAGAATACCCAAAATATTGGGCGTCTTTTTATCCAAGGACGGACCCAACACGATCTGGGGGCAGAATTTCTATTGATCCATCTCCTTATATCACCAAGAATAATTATAATGGATAAGGCTGTAGCCATGCCATCTTTATCAGTGAGAATCACTTTGTTTGAGAGGGAAAGTGATTTTTATAACAACAAAAAAATATATTAAAGAATGTATTTACTACTAGCGGAATAAAGAAAGTCATTTGTTTTGCGTTGTTAAATATTTGAAATGTTTTCTTTAATGGATGATTATTTAATTGTTTGGATTTTCGTTTATTTCTTTATTACTGATTAAAGACAGCTTTGTTTTCTTATAACAGACGGTGGCATGGATAACGTGGAAACATGAATACCTTACGATATGACCTTATTAATCTCAATAGAGTGTACTCCAATCACGGAGAACATTCACCACTCTAACTCTCCTTGTCAGTTACCCCATCAAGTTTATGGTCCATTATTAGGTCGCATTCCTGTCTTGAGCTGAACGACGTTGGTTGGGACGCTGACACGATTCATGACCCTTCTGTCAAACTTGTTCCACACATGCTCACTAGATGACAAAATGTGGACTGTAGCTTGTATGGTGGTTAATCTAGAACTAGATATTATTTTGGTTGAAGAGGTGACATTTAACCATGACTACGTATGGCCTCGAATTACCTTGCTGCGGCAATGATTAGCTACAGGCATGGATAAGCTGACGAATATAAAAACAGAGAACTAGATCCCTTGATGAGCACAAAAGGTGCTTTCATGACATGTGATATTACCCTGCCACACTATCACAGAACTTCCCCTAATATTCATGTGGTTTTAAGACGCTCTACAAAACGAGCTATTGTTGACCTATGCACCAAAAATTGCTGTACGGCGGAATATTGCGAATGCTCATGCATAATAGTCATACCCCTTCCAACATCTGATATTCACACAATTTTGAAGCTTAATCGTCTATACATATATTGTTTTATGATCGACGTGGATTATTCAAAGCTTCGATTTGGTATGGGAGCCAAGGCAATACCATTTGGTAGTACCCGTGATGCACGTGTATATTAGAAAAATTCTCTAAAAAATATATAACCACCGTTCGTGGTCACGGTGAATCCTTTTTAACCAATGTTTTTTTCGACAACACACTGAGGTTGTGAGGTGTTAACTTCATACATTTGGTTTACAGGTATAAGTTGTACTTGTATTTCTGTTTCCCTCTAGTATGTTATTACTGACACCACTCGTTGTAGCACCCTTTGTGTGTAGTTTGGATTACGAAAAGTTAACAACCACGATTATGTTTCAACCAGTTTTGCTTACAGTTAATTGAACATATTTGTTTAGAATTGTTAACAGTTCATTGAACATAATATTCACAATACTGGAAATACCAGTATTGCAAATATTACAATACTGGTAATACCAGTATTGTAACACTGTGCAATACTAGAAATACCAGTATTGTAATGTTACAATACTGGTAATACCAGTATCGTACATATACAATACTGGATGTACCAGTATCGTGCATTTACAATACTGGAATACCAGAATCGTTGATCTATGCACAATACCGGAAGCTCCAGTATTCTTCATCCAACAATACTGGTAATACTAGTATTGTAAAACACACGATACTGGAAGCTCCAGTATTCTTCATCCAACAATACTGGTAATACTAGTATTGTAAAGCACACACAATACTGGAAACTCTAGTATTCTTCATCCAGCAATACTGGTAATACTAGTATTGTAAAACACACAATACTTGAAACTCTAGTATCTGGCAATTTGACACGAGTGGGCAGAGCCTAATTCTAACTGTAAATCACAGCTCATTGTATTTACCGTTAGTATTAGGCTCCGCCCAGTCATGTCAAATTACCTTACCAATATATATCAATATATATCAAACTCATATTTTGACATTACAGGGCTTTTGCCTCTTATGTTATGTACAGCAGAAATGACGTATGAGTATGAATTATATTCAATTCTTTTAGTATAATGTAGACATAAAAACTCGGGTTAACCGGAATTCTACCTAATCTTCCAATATCTGCAATACTGGTATAACCAGTATTTTCCAGTATCTGCAATACTGGTATTACCAGTATTTTCCAGAATCTTCCAGTATCTGCAATACTGGTATTACCAGTATTTTCCAGAATCTTCCAGTATCTGCAATACTGGTATTACCAGTATTTCCCAGAATCTTCCGGTACCTACAATACTCATATTTTGGCAATGACCAGTATTTTCTAGTATTGCAGATACTGGAAAATTCTGGAAGATACTGGAATACTAGTATTTACCAGTATCTGTACCAGTATTGCAGATACTGGAAGATACTGGTAAAATACTGGTATTACCAGTATTGTGTACCAGTATTGTAGTACCAGTATCGCGGCCGGCTACTTCATATTATCCGAATTATTAACAGTTAATTGAACATATTTGTTTAGAATTGTTAAGAGTTCATTGAACATATTTGCTTAGAATTGTTAACAGTTAATTGAACATATTTGCTTAGAATTGTTAACAGTTAATTGAACATATTTGCTTAGAACTGTTAACAGTTAATTGAACATATTTGTTTAGAATTGTTAACAGTTCATTGAACATATTTGCTTAGAATTGTTAACAGTTAATTGAACATATTTGCTTAGAATTGTTAACAGTTAATTGAACATATTTGTTTAGAATTGTTAACAATTAATTGAACATATTTGTTTAGAATTATTAACAGTTAATTGAACATAATTGTTTTGAATTATAGGCAATAATATTGGCACTTGCAAGTATAAAATAATAATAAACAAATCCAATACCGGTATATTCATTTTTTTTACTAGAAATGCGAGAAAAATTATTATGAAAATAAAGTGTAAATGGTGATGGTAAGCAATTCAACCAAAATCAAAATGAACAATAGACTCTCACCTCAATTATTGAACATAAAAAAGACCACGACATATGACGTTGGAAATCCAGGTCCTTGCTTGTGACAGGTACAACAATGTGGTGGGGTTAAACCGGTTAATGGGATACCAACCCCTGTTGATAATTGGATCTCCAATTGCAATGCATATATAAAAAAGAAGAAGAACAAAAAAACCTTTGCAGACCCGCTTCCACTAAACAAATACAATACCATAAGCTATTCCTTGATGTGAACCCGGTTGTTCTTCTGTTGCTTGTGCGGTTTAATATTTCTAAAGCGAACAAGGAAAGAAAACGATCTTTAAGTCAATGAAATGTAAGATAGTAAGAACAGAGGCTGATAGATTTACGCTTGAGATATCTAACAAGCAAAATTTCCGAAAATATCGACAGAGTTGATACACAAATGAATTGACAAAAAGGCGATAAGTACACATAAAACCTTGCGTGGGTGCATAGTTGTTTTATCACTTTTTCCACTGGTATTTAGGGATACACTATTATTAAGTTTTTTCTAAATAAACAATTAGATGTCCCTACTTGGTCACTTTCATTAAAATCCGTCTTATATATATATAATCATTAACATCTCGGGTAGTTTTCTATTATTAACATTGATTATGGTGACCAGCGCAGTATTTGTTTCTACAACTTTTTGACAAACTTTAAATAATTGATTGATTGATGTTTAACGCCAACATTAGCAGTATTTCAAGGATTTAAATTTAAAGGAACTTTAATTATTGATAAAAAAAACAATATTATAACGATAATAATTCAACATATTAAATATATTGAAATTAAAATCCTATTATTTTTTTTATAGGAAAAATGACAAAAAGATTTAAAAAAAAAAATTGAACTAGGTTCTTGAGGCAAATACAATATTAAACTGATTATAATTAAAGAAAATTTAAATGTATTAAAATTCTAATTGCAATGCCATCAATGCATTAAGTAAGGATTGATACAGGTAAATTTAATCACGAAGACAGAATTATAATAGTAATTTCAAAATTCGATACCTTTACTTATTTCGTTATATTTATTCTACCTGAAATAATATTTGAAAAAAGTTTTAAGTTAACATAAAAGAGCCGCATTCTTATAACTGTTTGTTTTTGGAATCCCAGTGAACTATATTGTTATATTTTAGCAATACATGTATATAACAGGCCTAAATTACGAAATAAATTCCACACTAGTTTTTATATATGTCAAATATACATGTGCCGTTCACCTCAGTACCAATGAGGGAAAAAAATCCGTTATATCCAATACGGGAAGCTTCTTTTGTTTCAATAGTACTGTATCTAACTTGTACAATAATGATGTTATTATACATAAAATAAAAAAAGGTCGTGAGAATAGTTGCGAATGAGTACCTAATTTCCCTATTACAACATTGGTAAAAAAACATCGGCCTGAATCAGCAGTCTGTAACAGATATTCGATGCCGCATTTACAATATCATTGCTGGGGGTATTATTGTACAAGTACCTGTTATAACATATATTTTGTCGCTTTTTATTCATAATTGCAGGCACAAATATTTTCCAATTGTAGAAGAATAATTTCCAAATTTCATTAAATATTTTGGCTAATGATTATTGCACACCGCACACCATATATGTAAAACAGTTATACTTCGAGGAAAATATCTAAAAGGCAAACATAATTTCCTCTACAATGTACTGTTATTTGCATGATATAGGGTTAGACTTATGGTGCTTAACGCCACTCTCAACAATATTTCAGTTGTATCGTGGCGATCAGTTTTATTGGTGGAAGAAACCGGAGCACCACGAGAAAACCACCGACCTTCCGCAAGTCACTGACAAACTTTATCACATAATGTTGTATCGAGTACGCCTCGCATGAGCAGAATTCGAACTCATAACTTTGGTGGTGATAGGCACTGATTGCACAGGTAGTTGAAAATCCAACTACCATACGATCACGACGGCCCCTATACTTCGAGGAAAATATCTAAATGGCACACATAATTTACTCTCCTATGTACTATTAATGTACTTTACAAGTAAAGGTCAACCAAACTAAATAAAAACCTTTTCTCTATTTTTCAGGGCTCCTGTGTATGCCAGGTAAGTGAAACGTTAAATTTAATGTTTGATTTGCACATGACATTTTCTTACATTGCCATTGGTACACATATTTCCATTATTTTGTTTTCAGATTTATTATTATGTATTCACACGGACAGATAACTAAAATGGCGATATCTTTTTCGGAAAAATGTAATGACACCCTGAACCCGAACTCATTGTAAAATGGCTTTTCCGGGATTATCTTATGCACTCAGTTCAATACATAATATCGGACACTTCCGTCTTTGGATTGGCATCAATAATTGACCACAATTCACTATGACGTAAAACTTTAAATCAAACCAATCACCTACGTTATTTGACTTTGATCTTTGATGCGGATCTCTTTCCGGTTAATTCTAAATATTATTGTCAACGAGGAATGGCCAACATTATAAAAAAACGCAAGGTGTTGTCTTACATTCCAGCATCAATAGTTGAAATCCTTTAAATTCTATAAGAAATCCCATAGGAAAGCCCATGCAATATTCGGAATTGAATATCTCAAGTTCGGGATTAGAAATTAATATCTAAGGTTCGAGATTCGAAATTCAATATCTGAAGTTCGAAATTCAAAATCTGAATAACCAATCAGGAGAAAGCTTCCAAGTTATAAACGTATTATCGCCAATGAAATTTTGAGACTTGGTAGAGCGTTTTTGCTACTGAAAACGTCTTTGATTTTATCAAACATGCAGTTGGCTAATATATATTTCTTACGTCATTTTTAGCAAAGTTTCATCCATTAGTCGCGAGCAGATTTAGTGGTGAACTGTAGGAAAATTATATTTTATGTACATAATTCCTATTTTTTTAACATTGATTTTGTCAATCCTGATTTGGTTTCTTTGTTTCCAGAGACTTTTAATTTAGATTAATTAAATCGTTTGACTATGAGCGTAACTGATAAAAGTTATTCCAGAAACAATAATGTCATAAAGCGGCAACTGACGAATCGAAGCTCGGATAACACGAACTCTAAAAAAAAACTGGCAGTGAGACCAGGAATCCCGGAAGTTTAGCATTTCCAGTCCTATTTAAGACATCCTTATCGAAATCCTTATTCCCAAAGTCAACTATTGAAACGTGTTATATGAATATGAACACATCTTTGGCATATATCTTATTTTTTAAATTGCGTTCACTTAATTGGATGTCGTATGACATAAAGCACACAATTGTCCTCTACAATAACTGTTATGATTAGTATCATACATACTATACATGCTGAATAACTTGTTTTTTGACAGTTCCAAATTGTAATGCACAAAAAGGAACAAAAACATCTGGTTTGACAACGCAAAAAGGAACAAAAGGATCAAAAACGTCTGGTATAACAAGCCAATCACCAATGTCGCTGCTGCGTAGTAGATTGGGTCTAACAACACAGCAAATGCCTAGAATGTCAACACCTCGTGTACCTGGTCAACCTGGCATGTCAACACCTCGTCAACCTGGTCAACCTGGTATGTCAACACCTCGTCTACCTGGTCAACCTGGCATGTCAACACCTCGTCAACCTGGTCAACCTGGCATGTCAACACCTCGTCAACCTGGTCAACCTGGCATGTCAACACCTCGGTTACCTGGTCAACCTGGCATGTCAACACCTAGTCTACCTGGCATGTCAACACCTCGTCTACCTGGTCAACCTGGCATGTCAACACCTCGTCTACCTGGTCAACCTGGTATGTCAACACCTCGTCAACCTGGTCAACCTGGCATGTCAACACCTCGGTTACCTGGTCAACCTGGTATGTCAACACCTCGTCTACCTGGTCAACCTGGTATGTCAACACCTCGTCTACCTGGCATGTCAACACCTCGGTTACCTGGTATGTCATCACCGCGTCTACCTGGTCAACCTGGTATGTCAACACCTCGTCTACCTGGTCAACCTGGCATGTCAACACCTCGTCTACCTGGTCAACCTGGTATGTCAACACCTCGTCTACCTGGAATGTCAACACCTCGTCTACCTGGTATGTCATCACCTCGTCTACCTGGTCAACCTGGTATGTCAACACCTCGTCTACCTGGTGTTCCTGGGATGTCAACACCTCGCCTACCACCTATGTCAACGCCTCGCCTACCTAGTGGGCCTATCGGTAATTATTTTCCACATGATCTTTTACAAACTCACACAGAACATCAATATCCGAAGTAATTTGTAGTAATGGGACTATCAGGAAACAAACGACGACAACAGTACAGGGCAAAACAAAAGAAACAAAATGAAATCTCACAGAACGATCAACATATCCTGTCCTATTAGAAATCTCACAAAACGATCAACATATCCTGTCCTATTAGAAACAAATCTTAACTCCTGAAGTCAGTTAAGACAATATGTTTATATGTGACATATTTCTGTAAACAAACAATACACCAATACTGATTCTTGATTTCTTGATATTTACAAATATATAATAATATTTGTGAAGCGAGGTGTTATTAGTAGATAAGCGTATACCATGATCTAATACTTCATATTTTATGCATAGATGTTTCTCTGTATCATGAGAGCACATATATGGCAAGTTATAATAGAGTAAAGAAACGGTACCGAATACTAATCATAATATCAGTTCACATATGCATGTACAAGTAAATCAAACAAGCAAAAAAAAAATCCGATTGCAAGATCAAGCTGTCCGGAAATGGTAGACTTTCCTCCCGTATTATACATTCCCCCAATGAAGTTCTAATTGAAAAGGTTATTCTTAAGATCATATATCTGCAACCAGAAAAAGACACTGGAATTCCATATTGAGCAAACAATCATGATTAGGACTGTAGCAGCGATGACAAGTTTAGATTTCTCATAATTCTGGTTGAACAAGTTGCGAGACATACACGTATGTCACATATATCGATCTCCTGTAAGCATCAGATGTACCATTTAGTACTATACATTGCAGTGCTTTCATTCTCAATAGAGTATATTTAACGTCCGTTTACACACAAATTCTAAACTAAAGACTAAATGGTATCTTATTTATCTAAGTCAGTACTATACATTGCAGTGCTCACATTCTAAATAGAGTATATTTAACGTCCGTTTACACACAAATTCTAAACTAAAGACTAAATGGTATCTTATTTATCTAAGTCAGTACTATACATTGCAGTGCTCACATTCTAAATAGAGTATATTTAACGTCCGTTTACACACAAATTCTAAACTAAAGACTAAATGGTATCTTATTTATCTAAGTCAGTACTATACATTGCAGTGCTCACATTCTAAATAGAGTATATTTAAGTCCGTTTGTACACAAATTCTAAACAAAAAACTGAATTATATCTTATTTATTCTAGTCCCGACAGGAGCACCAGTTCCAGTTGTATTCCCTTGTCCACGAGAATGCCAAACGTGTCAACGATTTAGAGACGTCACCAAAAATTGTATGGCTGTCGATCAGTATGGTACCATCAAACAGAAATACTTTGATACATTGCCACAAAGAACACAAGACGATTACACATTTTTGTCAAATACTTCACGTAAGTATAAGAAGTCAACAATTTTTATGTAAAACAGAGACATTCAATTCATGTTATTGTTTTTATAGCTTAGTTTCGTATATATTTGAACCACATCGGTTGTAAAATGGCTAGCACGCTCGCCTCGAGTGAGGTAGATCCTGGGTTCGAGCCTCTCGGGCCAAGACAAAGACGAAAACATTGGTATTTGTTATTTCTCCGCTAAGCACGCAGTAAAAAGGCATAAGAACACAGACTGTCTGGCTCGGAATCAGAATAATGTGTCAGAGTGGAGCGACATGCCTACCCGCATAATGTTGTGTCATTGAACTAGCACTATAAAGATTCAACTTAGCGTGTTGGTCTAGTAAAACACGGAGATCATTACCATTTCACCGAATATATATTCATCATGAAATAGCTGTAAAATTACTCATGTTGAGTAATACAACAATCACTCACTTACTCGGTCGTACATATTTGATTATTTTCCAGTTGTTTCTCTTTTTAATGATATCGAATTTGAATTGATTATTCACATTATTCTTTAGACTTGCAGGCATTTCTATTCGTTCATGATAAATATTTGTCTCGTATTATAGACAAAACGCATGGTCCTTGCTCAATAAAACACAGATTGCATTAATTCTTTATGAGCAACATTTTTGTTTAGAAGTGGTCGTTATTGTCCTGATACAAGGCCACATATCTACCCTATCAACCATCTTCCTCCTTTCTTGTGCTAATTAACATATTAGTATATGGGTATATCCCAGATTTTACTCACATAATGTATCAGTTAACTTATTCACCCTATGGATTACATGTACAGCCGACACACTGCTATCTCGAGCTTAAACAACAATCAATGATAACTGTTATAGCAGGAATGGAACGAAAATCATATAGGCTATCTAACCGCGAGCTCCATTTTAATATTATACCGAGACAACATATTAATAGGCCATGATTAATAGCCTACGTACACGAATCGAACCTCGAGTAATTCCCATAACGTATTTGTACAGTAAATGCATTTCTTTTCATTGAATACCAGTTTTCGTGGCTTTCGTCGGTATCATTAAACCAGAAAATTTAGTGCACGACGAAAGGTATATGAAACAATAAGAAGTTATGACTAAGTATCAAACCACATATTCTACTGTAAACTAACATTTCACTATCCGTTTATCCGCGAAAATTCGCAACAACGAAAATAAATGACACCACAGTACATCGGTATCGGAGCAGAACAGTACACTTTTTATATATCAATAGGACATCTACGGTATGCTAGTTCAGCTACTTATTTCAAATCTGTTTATATTCATATTAAATACGCTACGATCCGTTAACTTCTGACAAAACTGGGTTTAGCCTAACTCCAAGGTTAAGTTTAGAGTAACCAATGAAATTACTGCTACCAAGTCTTCATAGACGGCTCGATAAAAAGGAGAAAGATGAAAGAAAAATATCAGGAGAGAAACCAAGTATATCTAAATTTCTGGGTGAAATGTTGTATCGTATTGCGTCATATTTTAACGGAGCATTGAACAAACATTCTAATCAGCTTTGTTTTATGTCCTCTTTATTTCACGGCAGTATTCATGACGAAGCATTGAACAAACATTCTAATCAGCTTTGTTTTATGTCCTCTTTATTTCATTGCAGTATTCATGACGAAGCATTCAACAAACATTCTAATCAGCTTTGTTTTATGTCCTCTTTATTTCACGGCAGTATTCATGACGAAGCATTCAACAAACATTCTAATCAGCTTTGTTTTATGTCCTCTTTATTTCATTGCAGTATTCATGACGAAGCATTCAACCAACATTCTAATCAACTTTGTTTTAGGTCTTCTTTATTTCACGGCAGTATTCATGACGAAGCATTGAACAAACATTCTAATCAGCTTTGTTTTATGTCCTCTTTATTTCACGGCAGTATTCATGACGAAGCATTGAACAAACATTCTAATCAGCTTTGTTTTATGTCCTCTTTATTTCATTGCAGTATTCATGACGAAGCATTCAACAAACATTCTAATCAGCTTTGTTTTATGTCCTCTTTATTTCATTGCAGTATTCATGACGAAGCATTGAACAAACATTCTAATCAGCTTTGTTTTATGTCCTCTTTATTTCATTGCAGTATTCATGACGAAGCATTCAACCAACATTCTAATCAACTTTGTTTTAGGTCTTCTTTATTTCACGGCAGTATTCATGACGAAGCATTGAACAAACATTCTAATCAGCTTTGTTTTATGTCCTCTTTATTTCACGGCAGTATTTATGACGAAGCATTCAACAAACATTCTAATCAGCTTTGTTTTATGTCCTCTTTATTTCATTGCAGTATTCATGACGAAGCATACAACAAACATTCTAATCAACTTTGTTTAAGGTCCTCTTTATATCACGGCAGTATTCATGACGAAGCATTGAACAAACATTCTAATCAGCTTTGTTTTATGTCCTCTTTATTTCATTGCAGTATTCATGACGAAGCATTCAACAAACATTCTAATCAACTTTGGTTTAGGTCTTCTTTATTTCACGGCAGTATTCATGACGAAGCATTGAACAAACATTCTAATCAGCTTTGTTTTATGTCCTCTTTATTTCATTGCAGTATTCATGACGAAGCATTCAACAAACATTCTAATCAACTTTGTTTTAGGTCCTCTTTATATCACGGCAGTATTCATGACGAAGCATTGAACAAACATTCTAATCAGCTTTGTTTTATGTCCTCTTTATTTCACGGCAGTATTTATGACGAAGCATTCAGCAAACATTCTAATCAGCTTTGTTTTATGTCCTCTTTATTTCATTGCAGTATTCATGACGAAGCATTCAACAAACATTCTAATCAACTTTGTTTTAGGTCCTCTTTATATCACGGCAGTATTCATGACGAAGCATTGAACAAACATTCTAATCAGCTTTGTTTTATGTCCTCTTTATTTCATTGCAGTATTCATGACGAAGCATTCAACAAACATTCTAATCAACTTTGTTTTAGGTCCTCTTTATATCACGGCAGTATTTATGACGAAGCATTGAACAAACATTCTAATCAGCTTTGTTTTATGTCCTCTTTATTTCATTGCAGTATTCATGACGAAGCATTCAACAAACATTCTAATCAGCTTTGTTTTATGTCCTCTTTATTTCATTGCAGTATTCATGACGAAGCATTCAACAAACATTCTAATCAACTTTGTTTCAGGTCCTCTTTATATCACGGCAGTATTCATGACGAAGCATTGAACAAACATTCTAATCAGCTTTGTTTTATGTCCTCTTTATTTCATGGCAGTATTCATGACGAAGCATTCAACAAACATTCTAATCAGCTTTGTTTTATGTCCTCTTTATTTCATTGCAGTATTCATGACGAAGCATTCAACAAACATTCTAATCAACTTTGTTTTAGATCCTCTTTATATCACGGCAGTATTCATGACGAAGCATTGAACAAACATTCTAATCAGCTTTGTTTTATGTCCTCTTTATTTCATTGCAGTATTCATGACAAAGCATTCAACAAACATTCTAATCAACTTTGTTTTAGGTCTTCTTTATTTCACGGCAGTATTCATGACGAAGCATTGAACAAACATTCTAATCAGCTTTGTTTTATGTCCTCTTTATTTCACGGCAGTATTCATGACGAAGCATTCAACAAACATTCTAATCAACTTTGTTTTAGGTCCTCTTTATATCACGGCAGTATTCATGACGAAGCATTGAACAAACATTCTAATCAGCTTTGCTTTATGTCCTCTTTATTTCACGGCAGTATTTATGACGAAGCATTCAACAAACATTCTAATCAGCTTTGTTTTATGTCCTCTTTATTTCATTGCAGTATTCATGACGAAGCATTCAACAAACATTCTAATCAACTTTGTTTTAGATCCTCTTTATATCACGGCAGTATTCATGACGAAGCATTGAACAAACATTCTAATCAGCTTTGTTTTATGTCCTCTTTATTTCATTGCAGTATTCATGACGAAGCATTCAACAAACATTCTAATCAACTTTGTTTTAGGTCTTCTTTATTTCACGGCAGTATTCATGACGAAGCATTGAACAAACATTCTAATCAGCTTTGTTTTATGTCCTCTTTATTTCATTGCAGTATTCATGACGAAGCATTCAACAAACATTCTAATCAACTTTGTTTTAGGTCCTCTTTATATCACGGCAGTATTCATGACGAAGCATTGAACAAACATTCTAATCAGCTTTGCTTTATGTCCTCTTTATTTCACGGCAGTATTCATGACGAAGCATTCAACAAACATTCTAATCAGCTTTGTTTTATGTCCTCTTTATTTCATTGCAGTATTCATGACGAAGCATTCAACAAACATTCTAATCAACTTTGTTTTAGGTCCTCTTTATATCACGGCAGTATTCATGACGAAGCATTGAACAAACATTCTAATCAGCTTTGTTTTATGTCCTCTTTATTTCATTGCAGTATTCATGACGAAGCATTCAACAAACATTCTAATCAACTTTGTTTTAGGTCCTCTTTATATCACGGCAGTATTCATGACGAAGCATTGAACAAACATTCTAATCAGCTTTGTTTTATGTCCTCTTTATTTCACGGCAGTATTTATGACGAAGCATTCAACAAACATTCTAATCAGCTTTGTTTTATGTCCTCTTTATTTCATTGCAGTATTCATGACGAAGCATTCAACAAACATTCTAATCAACTTTGTTTTAGGTCCTCTTTATATCACGGCAGTATTCATGACGAAGCATTGAACAAACATTCTAATCAGCTTTGTTTTATGTCCTCTTTATTTCATTGCAGTATTCATGACGAAGCATTCAACAAACATTCTAATCAACTTTGTTTTAGGTCCTCTTTATATCACGGCAGTATTCATGACGAAGCATTGAACAAACATTCTAATCAGCTTTGTTTTATGTCCTCTTTATTTCATTGCAGTATTCATGACGAAGCATTCAACAAACATTCTAATCAGCTTTGTTTTATGTCCTCTTTATTTCATTGCAGTATTCATGACGAAGCATTCAACAAACATTCTAATCAACTTTGTTTTAGATCCTCTTTATATCACGGCAGTATTCATGACGAAGCATTCAACAAACATTCTAATCAGCTTTGTTTTATGTCCTCTTTATTTCATTGCAGTATTCATGACGAAGCAGTCAACAAACATTCTAATCAACTTTGTTTTAGGTCCTCTTTATATCACGGCAGTATTCATGACGAAGCATTCAACAAACATTCTAATCAGCTTTGTTTTATATCCTCTTTATTTCACGGCAGTATTCATGACGGAGCATTCAACAAACAATATAATGTGGGTTTTTTATGTCTTGTTTATTTCATGTCAGTATTCGAGACGACAGCTTACATGGCAACCTGCGACGGTATGAAGTTCTATCTTAAGGTATGGAGTGGATTGACTTCCAGACAGCAAGATAATTTGCTTGATTTCATAAAGGATCCCACATTAATATCACTCCAAGATCAGAAGGCTTTACCCAAGGTTGCCTTTTCCATACTAGAGGTAAGTAAAACAATCATCCATACTTTATGTAGCATATAGATTAACACGACGGGTGCCACTAGTGGAGCAGGTTCACCCGCGGGTTTTAGTGAGGTTCATGGTTCTCGATCTTTAGTTTTATGTGTATGTTTTGTAGATTGTTGTTTGGCATTTTTCTTTTGGCCATTGTGTTGTCTAATTACCCCTTTGGTACCTTCAAGCTCTTCCTGTTCCTAATTAGCAGACATCACTATGATATTTTGTCTGAAATAAAGCGAATTTCAAAGGGAAATAACTCACATAGAGAATCAAATCGGAGTGTCCAAATGGTTTATTGAATTTTCGAAGAGGCAAGTTAAATTTAGTCTTCGTGTACATCTTTCTTGAGTAATTAGTCAGACAAGAGTGTAATTGATTGAATATTTTTTCTGTCATATCGTAGCTTTCAATTTTATTGGTGAAGGACAACGGGAACCCCAGAAAAAAAACCCCATTGCTCTGTCAGTCATTGACACACTGTCACATTCAAGTAAATCTAGCCACATACACAAATCGACCAATCATAAGCTATTGGTGTACATCTAATTACCATGTGATCGTGACCACGATGACCCATAACCCATAGTGTAATATATATTGATTTAGATGATATGCACGTAGGACTAAGCAGAATTTCTTATAGAATTGTTTTTGACATTCTCAATTTTTCAAAGCATTTTTTTAAATTTCATTGCAGCCAAGGGTAGAACGAGCAATGTTCAAAAAGATGAATGATAACCAGAAACTAGCAATGTGTAAAGACTTGACCTATGTTGATTGCTTTACTCGAGTAGCTATTGACAGAAATATACACTGTGGCAAAATACTGTTGGTAAGTTAACATTTTTAACAAGGTGGATATTGATATCAACAGCATGAGATATTCAATGAATTACACAAATTTGTTGTTGCTGCAAAATAGTGGATATTCTGTTAAATTCAATAGAGGAGTTTAAATACGTGGCCACACATTGTCTTGAAATCATCCTCTACTTAGGTGTCAATTAGGATACCAGAAAAAGTACCGGTTACAAACCAGAAATGCTCATTCAGTGGACATTTTGATATATAGAAACACTGCACATTTCACTGTGACGTACCGTTTATCTTGCAAGCTGTTTATTATTTCCAGTTTTATGCATGTACAGCTGATCAATCTCCGATATTTCACCCATCAACTGATCAAGAAATCCTCGTGTCAAAAATTATTCACGAGTCATTTAATACATTTTATTTAGTTCCGACTCCCTGTATCACAGCTAATAAAATCACTGTGTTTGAAAAGAAAGGGAATTCATTGCAAAATAGTGATACCAGGACAAAAATCTGTCGCAATTACCCATGGATTGTCGATGATGAATGCTATGTCAACTAGTCAAATAGTAGCTTTCATAATCTCTTTAATCCGGCTAATAGGAAAATTTGACTGACGTAATGTTGATATTTAAGGTACTAAATACAGGTCAGTCATGGAGCAAACCCAACAGACGGTTTTCTAATGAATCGACGAATGGAGAGTATCGGAACATGATCATTCATGGGTTACCGACGATGCGCTTGAATACAATGTTTTTTAACATATACAGAAAAAACATCGTATTATATTGTAGGCTTCTGGAACAGCAGATGCCAAGTCTATTGCATCTTTGGTCGATGTCAGAAATTGTTCAAACTGGGATAAGGAGCAATGGAACTTAACAATGAAATACTCTCCAGATATCTTGGATATGGAATGTCTTAAAATAGCACCACCAGATGTTATGGTCTCAAAGTAAGCATATAAGTAAATCTTGACCTATGAAATTAACATGTTGTAACTTTTTGACAAAAAATAATATAGTTATAATACTAGCTTGAAAGAGACGTACATATGATAATGATATTATAAATACATTTTTCTGTGTAACTGTTGTCATGAAACTAGCACTGATGTTGGTACTACCGAAAAAGACTACTGTAGCATAATTCTGTAATTTGATAATCATGCTACGGCAAGATCTAAATATGATCTGCATTAAACACTTCACTTGACTGCGTAAGACAACCTAAGTTAATCTAGTAACATCGTGCATAGTTAAAAACGAAAAGTTGGAAGATACCAAAGGGAGAAGCCGTAATTTGTAATTCAATGGCCAAAGGAAGGTGGACAAAAAGACAAATGTTGGATAAATACTACAACGAAAACCAAAGATCCTAACTAAAAACCAAGGTGAAGCAAGGTACACGGGGAATGTAAGCAGTTCGTTGGCATAAGGTAAAAGTCCCCTAGTAATAAATACGCTTTGGATGCTCACCAGAAAGTGATGACAAACTATTTTAAGTTACTAATTACAATAAATAAACTTCATTTATAGCGTAGACAGTTTATCACAGCACTGCGACAAGCTGGACAAACGATCAATCAACATTTTAGCAAACATTACCACATCCAAGTTCATAAATGACAAACAAAATGGTAAAACAATATCGTCTGCAGAGAAAGATTCATTGGCTGATCTTCTGTCATCATGTGGAGCAGATCCGTCAATCATGGGAGATCTCATGGACAAATCAGAGGTAAGATTAGATAAACGTTAGAGAATACCGAAGGGATAATCAAAAATAGACCGCACAGAGAAACTAGCAACATATGGTACACTAGACGAAAATATGGTGTATAAAATACATAAAGTGACAACATTTCGTGTTCTCTCTGCTTTCTGTTTTTGTTTTGTACGGAATCGGTCTTTTACTTCAAAATCTTGAGTATCTCTATGCACTTTGTCCAGAATATCATTACAATGAATGAGAGCGTTATTGTCGTTTAATATAAGAAGGAGGAGCCGTCGAACGTCATTGTGTGGAGTTCGTAATGGCCGATAAATTGCATTGCTCATTCGCACTTTGTTATTCCGTGGATCCGATAAGTTAAACTGTAATACAATGTTTATGATATCATAACAAGTATGCAAATACGCAAAAACAATAAAAGAAACTTGTAAAATAAAATCCTGCAACTACCTATATGAATCTTTGGAGACGTATGTACCAATATAACTGGCCAAGTTCCGAAATGTTGACTAGAATAAAATACAGACGCTTTATATCTTAATTACAGTATTACACATAACATGAAAAACAAAGCATATCAAATGGCGGAACTTTGCCAAAGTTCCGCAGAAAAATGGTAGAAAGAAGCAAAATCGATACAAAAATGAATGACCGCTCACTTTCCTGGCTTGGTACAACTACTTCAATACATAGTGACGGGGTTAAGCTAGTGTTATAGATTCAACCCTCCCCTCTTCGTGAAATGCTGCAGATATGAAGGTGCTTTCCACGTGTATTCTGCTTAAGTTACTACTATTTACATGTGGAAAAGATTCCAAGGAAATTCAAATCGCTTGGTTAACATTCATTAATTATTTTATCGTTTACTTTTAGATGTTGTCCAAAGTTGACTACAGTAAGACAGACACCAAAAATGGAATTAAATTTATGAAAGAGGTTCTTCAAACAGTACAGCCTAGAGATATGACGAAGGATCAGATTGTTAAGTGAGTACTATAAATTAACTTATAAATTAACTATATAGTTAATTATTAATGAACTGAAAAAAAAACTGTTAAAGAATAATATAAAGAAATAAACCCCCCCTCCCAAACAATTGGTCAACAATTCCACAAGTATCAACTGAATAAACCGTCACCTCTCGCAGAGCACAAAAAATACCACAACCAATGATTTTGGGAATCCACTATTAACTCATTTCTCTTATATATAGCTCTTTTAAGATGATGGTGTATAACAGAACTCTGCTGAATGAACTTGACAGTACTGAACTAGAGGCTGCTGTTTGTGATATTTGTGATAAGGCAGATAGTTTTGACAGTACCGATGTAAGTAATATAAAGTATTACATAATGACTAGAAATATCCGTACTTTAGTTAAGTAAAGTCTAGAAGTCGATAAATTATGATATTCACCTGCTGGAAGTAATATTCACTGGATGACGTCATTGACGTCATTATAGTATGTAATAAAACAATTACAGTCCTTTGCATAAGTGAATATGGGTTTTTATTGACCTGCAAAATCAATATTGACCTCAGCCTTAGGATTCGGTCAATATTATTTTACAGGTTAACAAAAACTCATATCCACTTCTACAAAAGACTGTAATTGGATTATATTATGTCGTCTGTTTATATACAGTCGATAAATAGTCTTGTTTAACATATGGAAATATTTATAATAAACATCACATTTATTCATAGTGTCTGCAGGTATTACGGCAGTAGTTAATAATGGGCCAGTAGGCTATTTTATGTACTCTACTTCAAGTTAATACTGCATGATGGCTACCGAATGGATAATACACGCAATGTATACATAAATGAAGGATAATTAAAGTATCTAAAATGTGGAATTATGTTTTGATACACTGCCATGTAAATTAATACTAGTTGCGATTAAAAAAAGGTATTTTCCGCAATTTGGAAATGGAGGTTAACACAAGGGCCATCTGCACTATTCAAGCTAACTAAGAAATAAAATTGTCATTAGTATGTTTGAAAGTTATTTTTGGAAAAGTGGATCAACAACATATATCGCTATACTGTACATGTTTTCTGCTTTTTTTAAGTGATGAAAAATACAAAATCTGTCAATATTGTCGGCAATGATGAGAAATCAATATGATCGTGATACCTTCGCAATACACCCGACATGTATATGCATATTTGACTCAGAATGTCATCCAATTAAATTTACCATTATACAATGTTTCTCAGATCCGACATTGTTTGTTACTGTTGTTTATTTATCATTCAGCTCGTAATTTTATCCACAAAATATATCTCAAAATCTGTTGTTTATTTCTTTTATTGTTTAGCTTGCAAAACTTACCGACGTAGTGATTAAACGTGTTCCAAGTTTAGCTGACCCATCTACATATGACCAAGCAAAACTGGATTGTATTGGTCCATTGATTCAATTTCTGCCAATGGCGTCCTTCGATACAATTCCTGCTTCATCACTTCGGGATGCAGTGTCGAATGGTAAAATGAAGAATGTAACAATAACCTCAAAAAAGATGGTAAGTTGTTACATTTCTAAAAAAATATTATAATATCATATTAAGAACAAATCAAAGACTATCAAACTTGTATTTGCTGCTTCTCCGCTTAGCACACAACATTAAGGAATAAGAGAAATCAGTGGATGGATCGGAATTGGCATAATATGTCGGAGATGAGTGATATGTCGATCAGTGCACTGCTCTTTCAGTGAGTTAGCACTATATCGATCGGACTAAATGTTGGTCACACATCATCATTATGTCATCGAAATATAATACAATGCAAAACAAAAAATATCACACTGTTGAACAAATTTCAAAATTCAATTTCTAAATCGTATAAACAGAGACCAAAAATCGATACCCCAACACACATATACATGACCGCTCACTTTCCTGGCTTGGTACTGGAACTTCAATAAAAAGTGACGGGGTTAAGCTATTTTTATGGGACAAAAATATCCCGTCTTAGTGAAATGAAGTCATTCAAGTGTTCTCCATATGAAATGCCAACTATCACACATAACCGGGAGAACAGTTATTATAAAAATCGCTATAAACTGAAGCATAATATATTTGATCTTCGTGATACAAGTTATATTGTTTCATTATAGGGTAAAAAATTGCTGTCAGCTGCAAAAGATTCTCTAGGTAAATCAAATGTAAGTAACTTACACATTTTTTTTTATTATAATGTACGCATATATTCAATTAAGATGTTCACATTTTCGCAATTTTATTTTCCATGGTTGTTCACCTTAACACGTACACTGTTGATGAGATATAAGTTATATAGTGCATGCAATTTCATTCATGTATTGCAGTTTGATATGCACAAATTACGTATATATAGCAAATAGTTCATGGCACCGAGGGTCATATGGCAGTATATGGACCGGTCCGTCACCAAAAAAATATTATATGGACCGAAGCTTGGGTCCATATAATATTGTTTTGATGATGGACCGGTCCATATACTGCCATATGACCCGAAGTGACATGAACTATTTGCTATATTATACTTTTTATCTAAAATAATAATGCAGGTACCTGGCCGGTCCATATACTAAAATAGTGACCGGTCCATATACGAAAATAGTGACCGGCTGCCGC
Organism: Bathymodiolus septemdierum; assembly: GCA_963383655.1. Lineage (NCBI taxonomy): Eukaryota > Metazoa > Mollusca > Bivalvia > Mytilida > Modiolidae > Bathymodiolus > Bathymodiolus septemdierum. Next base: position 50,619,232 of record OY726522.1, on the reverse strand, counting down.
GCTAACAAAGACAAATAGGGAAAATAAAAACGTATAGTGTAATATATGTTTACAGTATTTTTTCAAAAATAAATTGAAGAATTATTTCAATTATTCACATTATTTCATTTATTCTTTGAATTTCATGTAGTAATCTTTAATACTGGTAATATTACATAGCGATTAAATGTTCAATTTAAGAGGTTATGGTTATGGTGATTAACGCCACTTTCCACAATATATCAGTTATATTGTGGCGGTCAGATTTATTGATGGAGGAAACCGAAGTACACGGAGAAAACCTCCAATCTGTCGCAAGTCACTGACAAACTTTATAGCATAATGTTGTATCGAGTACATCTCGCCTGAGCGGAATTCGAACTGTAAGGACTGATTACATAGATTTAACTTGAAAAATGTTGATAAAGAGAATAATATAAGTCTGTTTAAAAATTACGAAGTTATTGATTATTTGTAATAACTTAACGAAAGACCAGAAAACGACACTGAAAACATGAACTATTTTATCTGTTTACTTTACAGGGTGATTTTAGCAGTTCTGACCTCGAGAAGATCGGTTCCGGTGTAGCTGCTATGGATGGTAGCGATATTGATAAGATTCCAAGTGGATCATTTTCCGACAGCGTCATTGAGTTGTTTGCAAAGGAAATTACAAAAAGCAAAACAGGCAACGTGAAACCACCAAGGTCAATGATTGCATCTCTGATGAAGAAGGTGCATAAGATAGCCTTAGATAATAGACATGCACACAGCCAAATAGCAAAATATACCCTTTGAATCAGCCACAGTACAACTAAAGACACAATATGAAAAGAAATTATTGAAAACATAAACAGAAACAACAACAAATAAACAAATAAACAAGCGTACAGAACTCCTAACTTTTCCCCCCAACCAAGAGTCACGCTAGTAGTAGGGAAAGCATTTCCTACCAACTTAATTGCACCCGCCATGAAGTCTTAATACCCGACGCAAGTAAAGGAAACGGATATCTGAAAATTTTATATTTGCAACTAGTTATGGAATATATGGAAACAACACAAACTAAACAAATAAACAAGCCTATAAAACTCTGACGCTCCAACTTTCACCCCAATCGAGAGTCATACTAGTTGTAGGGAAAGCATTCCCTACCAAAAATAATTACATCCGTCATGACGTCTTAATACCCAATGTAAGTAAAAAAAAAACAGATATTTGATTTTTTAATTTGCAATCAGTTGGGAATAGTTATCAACATTGGTGTACTTTGTAAAATCTTTGTTCCAAAAAATAATTTGGTATATAAATACCAGTATGAAGCAGATGCAATGAAGCTCCTCATACAAGAAAGTTTTACTGCTTTGAAATGGAACTCCTTATGATTATTATACACATTTGACTTCAATTGTCTCTCCTTGGTAATATTTAGATAAGGATAAGGAGTTTTCAAGGATTACACAAACCTTGACAGACGATACACTCCAATGTTCGCGTACAGTTTGTCGCTCGTCCGTATTCATTACAAACGCTTTAGGTGTGTCTTATGTCATCAAAGATACCAATTATATGTACGTACAGACATAACACAACACACATTATCTATCATGCATTTTAATTACTAGTATCATTGTATGATTATATAAAAAGCTTATTTATTTTTAAAACCAGATTGAAACCAGTCCTACAGCTGTTAAAAAGGCAATCGAAAGTGGACTTGGAGCCGACATACCAACACAATTTTTACAGAATGCCGATATTTCAGACTTGCCTGACATTACCGGAGATTCGACAGAGGTTACAATAGAAGTAGATGAGAAAAGGGTAAGTTATTCTTGTTAAACACTCGACCCACTTTATCTATTACAAGTCGTTTCTATGGCTAACCTGAAGTAAAATGTGGTCCATTAATATTACCAATTTGATATCTACGTTTTCATTACCGTCAAAGGGTCGATACATCTGCTGGTTGACTATTAGTCCAAGAGGGTATAATCTGCGCTGTAGTCAGTGCTAGATCCAGACATGGTTTATTAGATATATATTTGTATCGAAATTTACAGTTCTTAAATCATATAATTATCTTTAAAACTAAAGTTCTCCTCCCTCAGACATAGCTGACCTTAGCAGATTTTGGTCATCTAGTTTAGGCCCATGGGTTTTCTTGCTTCCGAAGACCTTTAAATTATTTTGAGTGTTCCTGATGAAGGTTATTTAAGACACGCGTCGTGTGCACTACGTTTTTATTTGAAGAGACCAAAGGGGGTAATAAGAAGCCGTAAATCGTAGGACAGTCAACGCAACTGCGAAAAGAAAAGGAAAAAAAAATACAAGCAATAATATACATAGCACTACACAGAAAACGAAAGATTGAGAAAAACGAACCCCACAGCAATCCAGAATAAACTCACGTGTTCCGTAAGGGTGAACATTTCCTGCTTCACTAGTGACACCCGGTAAATTACTCTTATTGACAATCCGGCGATACGCCATGAAAGATAGAAGGTTGAAGCATCTAAATAACTGGAATTAGTAGGTAAGCATTAGTAAAATCGTGTATCTATTCGACTTCGAGATAGCGAAATTTCACTATATGTGTGTATACATACTGCACAATAAATTTATATGAACATTTGTTACTGGTAAATTTGTAAAATCACACGTTTCTGTTTTTGATTTGCCTTGTAAGGAATGACCCCTTACCTTACCACTCGACCTTATTAATATATTTAACTTGTATATATTTTTCACAGGCCAAGATTTTAATGGAGAAAGTTAAAGCTAAAATCGGAGATGTATCAGGAACAGACTCAAATTTTACGATTCAGCGATTTTCAAACATAAAGAATATTGCCTGTGGATTAACAGTGGAAGATATCAAAAATATAACAAATGATGGTGAACGTATTGATAAGATGAACGCTATTACACAGTCACCATGCATTAAACAGGAACAGGTAGGTGATTGTGTTGTAAATTTGAAGTTAACATAGGACAAAAACTTATTTCTTGAATTGAATTTCTTTTACCCATTTGAATAGGGTAAAATGAAAACAAAATAACAATCCGGAGAGATAGGACACTAGTGAAATGTAGTCTAAAACATAAAAAAAAAATATCCGATAAAAATTTTTCGGAATTAGACCATCATCGAATGTGCTTTGAAAGAACAAGTTTATTACCGCTTCGTGCCATTATGGCATCCGCTATGTTTGTTTTTGATACTGCGATTCACACAATCTAATTGAAATAATTCATTTAATGGAGCTCTTGCTAGGTGTACACAAAAATATAATGACATCCCGCATAGGTTCACATCAGGAGTTATATTTTCAACCGACCAATCATCGACGAGGCTACCAAATCTTGAGGTATTAAAAAACCAAGCACATGCTGAGAGTTGTATTCCGATAGGTCAATATATTTAACCACCTTGCAAGTAACTGGACGGCAAGAAATGACTAAAAGGTTACCTGCCATGACTCCATATGCGATATTGCTCGATGTTAGTATATCATCAAAACAAACATCTAATTTTAATAAGATTGCAACAATCCCATTTGTGTTGTCTTCATCTTTTTGTCTGACAACTCATACCTGTTTATGTATTTAGTCTTAGACATCGCATTATTTAAATGTGTATGTACACATGCTGGCAGTTAAAAATACATCTATGTCAAAGTTGTATCCATTTTGAATAATATTCATATATGATTATGACTTATTATAACAGGTCGATGCTGCCAAGAAAGCTTACAAAGAATCCACTGACTTTGATTCATCCACAGACGCAGAAGTTGAGTCTAACACTGACAGCAGTACTCTAAGTCAAACAGCACCCAAATTACTGGCTCAATTCAGGTAAAATAAACATTTTTGTCGCTATAGTGTTATGTTGGAATTATATTAAACGGTTGATCCTGCTACAAACACTGACAGCGATACTCTAAGTTAAACAGCACCGAAATTACTCGCTCAATTCAGGTAAAATAAACTTTTATTCTGTAGAGAGTTATGTTGGAATTATATAAAACCGTTTATGCCGCCACATATTGAGTGCTTGTCCGAGTATCTAAATGTATATAAGCTTCTGTATTTATATCCTTTGCATTTTGAGAGTATTCGGTGAGTATTTGATTTGTGGCTGATGAAATTGTTACATGCACAATACAATTTCTGAATAAGAAAAAACCTTATGCAATGTATTGTTATAATAGACATTTGATAAACTAAACATTGATTTTTATATGACATAAAAATAAAGTCTTTGATTTTTTTGTTTCGTTCAGAATTTTTTTTTCCGACAACACGTGAGTTAGAATATTTATTTTTTTTTGTCGCGCAAAGCGCGAAATTTGCCAGTATTCAACAATAGATTATATGACAAAAACTCTGAATCAGATTATTTTTTTTTCTCCACCAAAATCAGAATATTTTTTTCAGCAACATTGGGAATCAGAATATTTTTTCTTAGAACAAAAACATAACCCCCCCCCCTTTCAAGTTAAATGGTCGTTCCCTAAAATATGTATTAGAAATCTGTAACTGAGGTCAGAAAGGCTTCAGTTAAGTTTTCTGTGAACCAGTGAATTAATGATAAAAACAACACAACACAGACCCCCTCCCCCAAACACCCCCCCAAAAAACCCCAAAACAACCCCCAATAAAATTAGGAACACACACAACCTACCAAAACTCTGGGTGAACCTAGGTGCTCGCCAAGGGGAAGTAGTTCCTGCTTCTTAAAAGACACCACCATATTACAAATGTATGTAGTTCGGTAAAAGTCATGTCTTTCATAGAGCAAAGAATTGTTGGCTTACTAGAATATCATTATATTGCAACAAAAATCCTATATTAGAATTATGTCAGAAATTCACACTAATATGAATCGAAGCAACAATTCGTAGGAGTGTTGATTCCACATTTTGTGTCTGAATTTTACTTTTAGCTCTCACATAAACTTTGGATATGACATAACATGGTATATAATAAATATACAATATTCCACAGTTTCAACAATCTGAAGAAGTTTGGAACCAGTAACAAGGACGCCATTGTCAGTACCATATCACAGGCCGATACTGAGGTTCTGTCAAAAGACCAAATGAAAGATGGATTCAAGTTTGTTATGGATTCACTGGTGAGTATATATCTTATCGTATTGAAATATCTGACTTTATTGGGAAAAAACCCCAGAAAACAATGATTGCAACGGAATTACCGACATTTGACATTAATTATACGTTAATCAATGTAATTTGCTTGGAAACAAAAATGATACTCCTGGAACTAACAATAGGTATTCAAATAACTCACTTAAGACTAGTTCTAATAATAAAACCCTAAATGATCGCTTACTCGCAAGGGTTTTAACGGGATGCCATTACACGTAATGGAGCAGCCGCCGAGATTTTTTGCGCTCGCTTACAGAGTTTCTGAAGCTTGCATTTATCAATAACAAGACATAACCTTTCCTTTTGTCCACTATTATAACAAGTTTTTATCATCTACCAGTATTTTAGAATGTAATTCCCACAAAATAAAAATCCATGTTTACTTTCTCTCTGGGTATTTTGAAATTCGTCATTTCCGGTACCATATTTGGCGATTTGAGGCGTGAATGTTTACATCAGCTGTAGTAAACATGTAGTAAGAAATACCATATTTAGAAAAGCTCCGCCTTCCGTAGTTTCCGGTTATGGCGAACGATCGATAAATTTGAACAAGGTTGTTGCTACCTTTAAAAAGCATACATTTCTCAGCCAAACCGATTTAACAAGGACTGGGATCATCAGTAATAGTTATAATGAAATGTTTGAAGCGTAAATAGTGAGTTTTTATGTTTCAACTGCAATTAATTTTTTGCTCCATTGTGACGAATGGGACCGCTTTGTAGCTCCGCCGAGACACAAGTTTGTCACAGGAGCTACATTATTGCAGCTAACTTAAGACGTGAGGTTGATTGAAATATGATTTCATAGCGACACGATTCAGTCATTCTGTTCTTGGAAAAAAAAAGATCTTCATGGTTGTTATACTCTTGTTCACATAACACAACAAAGCAGAAGTACCAAACAGACTACTGTTAACCTTGTGTAATTTTATTTTAGGTTTGGTTTAGCTTATGGTGTTTAACACCACTTTCAATTTTCAACAATATATCAGTTATATCGTGATATATACCCAGAGAAAAACCACTGGCTTGTTGAAAGTCATTGAAAAACTATATCACATAATGTTGTATCATAATTTTATTTTATTTCAAAATATTGCAAATCTTAACCATATTAACCAGGGACATTACAAGATATATAATAAATTACTGTTAACATTTGTTGGTTTTATTTGACTGCAGGGTAAAGCTTCGTCAGGGGACATAACAAAGGATGACTTAGATTCCTGTGGTAACCTTGTATGTGGTATCGACAGTGCTGCTCTCAGTAGACTCGATTCTGATGCCTTGGATGAATACGCTACAAAGATAGATAAATGTCCACTTGGTTCCACGGAACGTAGAACACTTGGATCAACTCTGATGACAAAGCTTGATTTGTAAGTCTTAGTGTATATACTTATACGATAGTGTGGAAGAGCTTGGGTGCGATCTCCAATATGATAAAACGGGGACTGTTCAATTTGTACTTTTGCTGCTTCCTCGCTAAGAATAGCCCATTACGAAATAATGATAATGTCAGGCGATATGGTTACTGACGGACTATTGCCATACTGTCTATTATTTCTGTGAGCTAGCAGGCACTATACATTTTTATCTCAGTGTTGCATCATGATGATCATAATCGGAATGAAGGGTTGAATTAGGTAACATATAACATGAAACTTTTACATAATAAACAACTCATCTATTGTTTTATAATAATGTTCTGTCTTATTAATAGCACAAAAGCTTTATTTTTGTTTTTAAGGACAGACGGTTCTAAAGTTGACGCCGCTAGTGTAATGACCCTTGGAACATCTGTATCAGAAATGTCAGATTCACAGTTAGATGCCATTGATAGTGTAAGCATTGCTATAAGCTATGTCAACAATGTTGGCACGCACACGCACGGAGCTTTAATAAAAATAAAAATGAGAGCCGTCAGTAATCTTAATGAACATGTCTTTAAGCGACACATGTGTTGCTATTAATAAAAGATCCTATTACTTACATGCATATATAAAAAACCCTAGGGGGCATGAGATACTTAACATCAATGCTGTCCAATTATTATATGGGTATGACTTGTCTCGATAAAACATTATACCTCAAAAAACAATACAACATATATGGAAAAGATTGATCTAAGTAAAAATATACAGGGTCAAAATCGTAGAAGAGGCAACAGAGGGGGTACTAAACATTGTAATGAGCGGGATTCGAACTCACAACTTTAGTGGTGATAGGCATTGTAAATCCAAGTACTATGCGAGCACGACCACCGTTTCAATCCAAATATATAATATCTATTTAATAAAATAAACATTTGGACTATTCATTACTTAAAGTCAGTTTCACATAAAGAAAATGTGGAACTGAAATGATAGCTATGACAAGCACAGCATAAAACTAGTTGAACGTAACCCAGTCATTTTTTTATTGTAATGCTTGTGCCAAGCCAAGTACGTTAGCGTTCATGTATATATATACATTAAGAGTATTGATTTTGTCTTTGTTTCTTCGGTTTTCGGACAATGTGGTATTTTTTGCGTTTTATTGATATATTGGCTCATAACTCCAAGCTCAGTTTACATGTATGAATAGTCATGTTATCGTTGTTAATAGAAGCATGTTCATTATTAGACAAGACATTACAAAAATTAAAAAAAAAACATTAATTGTATGTTAAATATAAAAATATCAAGATTAATAGACATACAAATTCTTTACAGTCTATTCTGTGTGATATGAGTGATAAAATATCAACAACATTTAAAGAGAAGGAGGAGAAGGATACAAAGAGGAGGAAGAAAGGATTTAAAATGGATACAACAGCCAGTGATGACAAGACATACAAGGCAAATAAGAAGAGAGTGATGAAGAAACTTCTGTCTGTTCAAGATGCATGCTCCTCATCTTCATCAAGTGGTTCATCTGGACGTAGAAAGAGATCTGCATGTAAGAATTGTGCATCACTTGGGGTTGTTAACCTCACAAATTAAAATGCAGTGAAGCGTATGCACATCGTAGTTTTAATTTGTAGATTGAGAAGATTGACAATTCATATCGTTTATGAATAATCATACTAGAAAGTTTCTTAAATATTATATCATACTTGATTTGATTATTGGAGTTTAACACCACTCTCAATGATATATTTCCTGTTTATCTCGGTGATCACTTGGCCGAAAACATCAAAGTGGTACCCGTAACAATACCATCGACCTTCTGTATCATAAGACCAGGCCAAAAATAGAAACAAATAAAATAGAAACCTTCTACAGTACACCGTCAAGGAAAATCAAAGCCCAAGTTTACTTACCGAAGATGATGACGCGCCCATTTTATTTTTCAATGAAAGGAGAGGAGGCATCTCGACTGTTTTTATTTATTGTTGTTTGTGTTCAACGCAACTTACATAACAAGCAAAACAAATTAAAAATAATTGTTGGAGCATAACGGAGTACCCAGGGAAAAGCACAACTCTGTCGGAAAGTCACTGATAAACAAATGTTTTTTCACACTATGTGGTACCGAAGTACACCTTGCTAGTCGAGATAATCAATCTATAATCTAGTTGTGACAGGCACTTGTGACACAGGTAGATATCAATCCAACTACCATGCTGTCCCCTGAAATGATTCTTAAAAAATAAATAAGGGTAAAATAACTCAAAAGAAAATGAGTTTATCCCTCTCTGTCCCTTTTTATATTCTTTATCAAGAATATAAGATAATTGACATGCATTTTGTCTATCTTCAATAAGAAAGCTAATCCACAAGTATTTCATTATCAAAACATTGTTTCTTGTTCTAGCATCACTGACATGTTCTTACATGAGAAACATTGGAACATCCGGGTTATCTGCTCTTACTCTCGATCAAATAAATAACTTAGACGACACAGAATTCACAGACTGTATAGATATACTAGGAGCCGTCACAGATTACAGTGATGCACAGAAACAGGCTTTAGCTGACGTTGGTAAACGTAACACCGTAAGTATATATGTCAGTTATTTACTGGTTCTGATAATTATCTCCCTTTAATGTCATTTGTTATTAGTGCTTATCTTAAAAACAAAAGACTGCAGTCACCTTCCAAAAGTTGGAATGGAAATTAAATGGTACTTCTGGTGTATTTTGTATAATGTTCATCTTTGACACTTTTATAGTGCATTTGTTTAAATGGATATATTAATCTAACGCGTTGTAGTCATGGAAACCGTCAAAATATCATTGTATAAAGGGAAAGTAATATTTATGAATATCATGACAGATACTTGCCGCTACATGTATAGATATACAGGACGAATGCAATGGAAATACCGGGTTGTCTTTCGCTCTGTGTTGAATACTTGCTTCTTGGTGTGATGCAATTTGTGAAAAAGGAAGATAGAAAATAAATATATGGCAAATGAGATATTTGTCTGAATTTCATTTTACATGTTCGAATATAAGATGATGCAAACTTAACGTACATTTTAATTTAAAAGTGAACTATCTACATGCCTATATAATTCCAAAATGGAGTATTGTTTTATGGTTAGCTCAATAAAACGTGCCTATGTCGAAAACTGTGACAAATGTAATAAGGTTATCTAATATAAATAGACCCTTAGTAAACAAGCTGCCTTACCTAAGAATGTCAGTCAAATTTAAAAACAAAGATTATTATCATTAACTTTGTAAATACAAATACGTTGCAAACATAACAGATGAAAAAAGACAAAAATAAATGGTTGACGATAACAAATTGGTAATTAGAAGCCGTAAACGAAAGAAGTACAGCCAATACAATGTCCAATATAAGAAGGACAAACATTAATATACGAAACACTACACAGAACATTAAAGATTGAGCAACATTAATACCACTAGAAAACGTGGTGAAATCATGTACTCTGGAAGGATAATGAATTCCTGTTCCACTAATATCACCCAATAATGTTACATACATGTATCTAGCGTAATTATAATACTAGTTTTCACTACAATGTAAAAGTTATCGTACTCATCACCACTGTGCACAACATTTGTAGAAACTTCTAATCTTCATCTAATCTATAAATTGATTTTAAGGTTTGGGGAACACCAACAACATGGGCAGCAAGCACAATATCCAGCGCTGGGGTCATCGTACAAGGATTATCTGTTGCTGAGATTGAAACTTTAGCCTTGGATTTAGATTCATTCAGCAAACTCGGAGAATTTGATGGCTGGACTGATGCTCAGGTAGAGTAATCATAATTACAGTAACATTTTTCTTCTTGAATTTAACCGTTATTCCACATAATATGAACACACACTGGAACCAAATATCACTTTTGTGCCTACTATTTGCCCCAAAAAAAAAAATTTAAATGAATTTCAGTAAATTGCATGTTGCAGCATTAGCGTAATGTTAAAAAGATAAATGATTCTTTCATCAAATCACTGTAAATGCTATCGTAGTGGTTAATTGTCTAGGTCGAGTCAAATAAAGACGACAACATTGGTATTTGCTGCTTAATTAAGGAGGAAAAAGAAAAAATGGTAGGCTCGGAGTCAGTATTCTGTTTATAAGAGGATCGATGTATCTACTTGTTTACTGTTGCTTCAGTGTCCTAGCACTATAGATATTACTAAGCTCGTTGGTCTATTACAAAACATGCATCATGACAATCTTAAAAAAAGAAACTTGTTCTCAACATTATATAGCTGACACATTGCTTATTTGGCATCTCTCACTCGCCCACTAACAACAATAGTACGATTTCCGCATAAAACGGTGTTCGATTTATCTTTCCCTCCAGTTGCTTGTAGGAGGGTACATGTCTTTTGTTTGTGTTTGTTTGCATATAGTGTCCAACACATATTGTGTTGTGTTTTTCTTCGTCTTGTGTACCCTATGTTGTCAGGTTCTCTAGATTGTCCATTTTTGATTGCCCCTTCGGTATTCTCTAGCGTTTAATTGATGTACATACGTATTTTCTTTTTATAGAAAAAAGCATTATTTGACAGATGGCTAACATTGACAAAATCTAGTGATGCCAGTACAATAACCTCCAGTGAACTCCGATCATTGGGTCACATGACATGTGGAGCAGAAACTAGTCACATTAATGTCATCCCACATGCTGTCTACTCGTAAGTTGTCATTCTCATCATTTTACATATTTAATCGCTATGATGCTGCGGCAAAAACAATCTAATTAATCTAATTAATCTAATTGAATGTTTGTGCGATCTTTTGTGTAGTACATTACTATCTAACAACACCCGTATAGGGTCATGTCCGGGGACATATTTTCAACTGATCAATCAAAGACGAGTCTACTAATTCTTGGGGTATTGAACACCAACCACATGCTTAGAGATGTTGCGCAATTTTTTGATATTTAGCTGTCTTGCATGTACTCGGACGGTCAAAGAAAAATGAAAGGTTACTCGACATGACGTAAATACGGGATGTAGTTAAATGTTAACAAGTGTAATTAGATTGTAGAATAAAGACTTCTATGAAAACATAGATATCAAATTTAGTGCATATGACGCGTTTCTGGAACAACCTTCAGTAGGTACGCTTACACTCGAAAGATTAGAAAACCAAATAATTTAAAAAGTTTTAGGAGCAAGTAAACAAAGGGCTTAAACAGGATAGCCAAATTACATTATCTAGAAACTGTCACTTTCAATAATGAATATATGTAATAAATCATGTCAGTCCCCAAACACCCACTACTGGGTGGATGATACCCATCAGTTGTATTTTAGTAGTAAGCAGCATATACGTCTTACTTTGAAATGTCGAACTCTGATAACTTAGTATCCAATAAGCTATAACACCAATCAAAAAACATCAAAACCGGCATTGTAACTTTATGGATAGTTATGTACAAAGGGAAATAATTTTATATAAAACATAAAAGCGTTTTAATAAATTATGATTATGCTAATATGAAAAAGGCCGTTTAGATATCGCGACGTCATATGATCGATGACAGAATTTTGATATCAACGGTAAGGGAGATAAATATGTTTGCTGAATAATACTAGATATTTCTATTCATATACTTTTGATTAATCAATGTCAAGAAATAATTGTAAATATGTTTGAACACACAGATCTTCTGTTGATGCCGTTGGAGAAGTGACAAGCTGCACAGAAGGGCAACTTAATTCGTTTGCTGCTTTGGCAAAGACAGCATACGGAAGTGACGTCACACTTTGGAGCACAACAACCATCTCTAATGTAGGAGTCGTCATAGGTATGTCAACATAAAATAATTAAAATTAAAATAAAAGGTCAACAACATTTAAATAAATATATATAAATGAAGGAGTGGTGAAACAACTGGGACAACTTTTGACTGCCACTGTAAAGCATGGGCTGTGTAGGGACGAAATAAATAGTCTTTGGCGTTTGGGTAGGGACGAAATAAATAGTTTTCTGTAGCAGCTACAATGTGTCTGTTTGATTTCTACGAAATCTATAAAAGCTGTCTTTAATGCGCAGGGACCGTGGAACTCTTAAAAAAAAAAAAAAAAAAAAAAAAAAAAAACGTTAACCATTATGGTCACAATCTGGCTATGTCTGTGAATTGATCCCTAGCAACCGTCATCACGTACATAGCGTTTCAGCTATATCATGACTACCGGCCTTAATAAAGGAGGTAATATCGGACATATTTACCGGACTGACCGGTAAAATTATCAAAATCTGCAGTGTATATCGCGCAGCTCTAGGATAGTAAACATACCCTTAATGTCTGGTAGACATCCTGGAACTTTTTAAATAAATCAAATTTTGTCATTTTGTTTCAATTATGTTGTCGATGTGTAATCATCAGAGCTCGAAAACTCTAAAAAAATCAAATAACGTCAACGTGATATATGTAAGATCAATATGTACATTTTATTTCAACAATTAAAACCCATATTATTGGAATTTTACATTACCGTGGCATACAAGTATCTCTTGTAATATTAAAATTGTGCGCAATATATTAAAACTACATTGTACCTTATATATAGATTTTAATGTTAACAAATGATGGTTATGTTCATCACAAGTACATATAAGTGAAAGTGCAATATTTTATTTTCAATTTTGTCATGTTTTAAGACTTCAATTTCCGATCATTTCTTAACATATCCTATTTTTCAATTACTCCAGAGAAAATAGAGTGCAATTAAGCTGACGTAGCACACAATATTACATCTTATATAATATAATAGTAAAAAAATATCACGTAATTAAACTGACAGTGCTCACGATATTACGTTTTAAATTTCTATATATAGAATAATCTATTTCAGGTGGATTATCACAGTCTGAATTGTCAACATTGTCAGAGACACAAATAGATTCTATTGATTCTAATCATATATCTTATATTCCGGCAACTTCGTTCTCGGTAAGTTTTTTGTTTTAATTCTAGAGTACATTTAGAACATTTATGCTTAACAAATGATTTTCATCTCATTGAATTTCCATGGAAATGCAAATCTCATTTCATATTCATTTATAGAATATTTTCTAATGTTTTCTAGAACTGTTTGTTAATTCGTTTATGAAATTTGCAGTTTAACGGTTCTACCTTTTTTTGTAAAAACCCAATAAACCCATAAAATTCGTACTGCATTAATACAGATGAAGATATCATAATTTAGTCTGCACGACACGCTTCTGAAATAATCTAAATCAGGCCTGTTCAAAGCCAAAATATTTGAAAGGTAACTAATTTGAAAGTCTTTGGAGCAGGAAAGCCAAATGACCTAAACAGGCTAGCCAAAATCGGCTAATGTCACCTAGACCTGAGGGAAGAGAACCGTGGTTTTGATAATAATAACATGATTTAAGAACTATTAATTACGATAAAGAATTACATGCCGCTACAGCTAATGGCAGCTTCATACATCGTTCATTATCATTATATTAGACAGATGTTAGAAATAAAATAAATTAAAATTTAGAACTCGTGAATGGCAAATTCGAAATCACAGAATATGTGTTTTCATGGATATATATATATATACTCATTGACCAATTGCGTTGTTTTATAAAAGATCTGACAAACTTTAATTGTGAAAGACATTGATCTAATATGTAGATAGATGTAAATATAACACCATACCATCATAAATACTCCGAATCCTGTTTTTATATCATATAAAAAAAAACGGGATTTGTAATTAACAGCGGAAACGTAGCTTTTATGGCATTTGTTATGACCATATTGCTTTAGATCTGGCCCGTTAATTGCAGTACTGCGACATAAATTGAGACACATTGTCTGGGTCGTTACTTGAGGTACTCCGATCTCAACTTGAGATGCACTGTGTAACGGTGGTATTGGGTTGTATAACTACTATATATCGTTTCGTTAAATAGTTCTCCACAATCTTCCATAGTCAATTAGCTTTAGATATTTTTATTTGCAGTCAAACCTGCCCATGAGGTCATATATATTAAGCAGCCACCTGTATTAAAAGGTCATCTTTTTCTTTTCCTGTCATAGAACATTTCAAATGAATTGAACCTCGTTAAGAGGTCACCTGTCTTATAATGCCATTTTTTCTTTGTCCCAAAAGGTGAGTTCTTTATAAAAGTTTGGCTGCACGAACTTAAATAGCCCATATATCTCATTTAAGGCTATAACATCTACGGTTCTATAGCTGAAATTAACAAAGGTGTCAATAACTAAATTGAAATCAATTAAAACTTTCAGGGATTCACAACAAGCCAGATTTCTACACTCAGTGCAAGTCAAGCTCAGTCCACCTCAGTAGATCAAAGAAATGCTTTAGATTCTAGCCAATTAGCAGCTTTGTCAGCTGTAGCAGGAACTACCTTCTCTGGATGTAAGTCTTTTAATTACATTATCTTTTGTAATTTTTTTTTACCTTTGTCACAAAGGAAACAGTTTATAGGTAAAATAACTCCCATATATCTTTGTTTTAAAAAAACATTTCAATGACCACATATTTTCACTTAGAGAGTAGGATGAGCCCATAAAACTAGTTTAACCCTGCCACTTTGTATTGAAGTGTCTGTACCATGCCCGGAGAATGAGTGGTCATGTATATATGTGGTAGAAATACAAAGTAGAAAGACATGTTGTTGTAAAAATCAAAGTGAATGAAGAGAAGCTGTGGACAGTCATCAATTATGGAAGACTGAATCTAGCAACAAATGATAAAAGATACATGAAACATTGTTTTAAAGTTTCCACATATCTAACCGAACAATGACCTTCCCTTGTCATTTTACGGGTTATTCGTATTTTACAGAAGAGCCTTTGTTTTTTTTATCTATTCCCAAGTGATTATTCTTGACTTTTTCTTTTTGAAGTCGCGTTAAGGCACGTGACACATGAATGTTTTTAAACATTGTAAAATAAAATGAAAGGGAAATCATGTTCACTTAGATGTTTTTCTCATGTCTCATCAAAGGAATATAAAGGTTATTGAAGACGATATGGCTTAGCAAGTTTTTTTGGTGTATATATCAAATGCTAATAACTAATAAGATCGTACACACATTAAGTGTTTAGCATGCGGATGTAGGGTTGTGTTAAGGAAGTGAAATTCGTCACACAAGGTGGTATACTAATCTGTTCTAAATAGTGCTCCATGAATAGGCGAATTTGTGTTTCATAGATAATAAGATTTTCTACTTGTGGTTGTTTCAAACTCGAAATATGCTAATGAAACCGTAATTGAATATTTTAGGTGAGATGATGAGGACATCTTTGTCATTAGCAGTGTTCCTGGCTCTTATCTCCATGTACTTTGGACGTAATTAACTACAATGTTATCACAACGAAAGGAAACAAAATGAGCAAAATATATTTCTACAATGATACTAACATAGGAAGTTAACAACAAGGGGGAGATTCCTCAGCATTGTTCTATTGTACCGTTGTTAATTGTTGTTCCGTGATTGTTAGGACAGATTCTGATGTAAATAAATACTATTTAGATTAAAAATGTTTACAAATACAAACTCCATGTTTATCTTATTATATAGTCATTCTATCTTGTACGACAGTAAAACTTTAATAGCTAGAGAGAAAAAAACACCAGCTGTATTGAAACAATTGTAATTTGTCATGATTTATATGGGATTGTTCAAATTTGAGGAGTTATTTGGGAAATTGCATACGACCAAAAAATAGAATATATTATTAATTATACTTTATAATATTATTTTTCTACAATAAATGTAATTTGCAGCTTAGTTTTATCATTTTAGATTACCGCAGGGTTAGGGTTATGGTGTTTAACGCCACTTTCAACAATATATCAGTAATATCGTGGCGGTCGGTTTTATTGGTATAGGAAACCGGAGTACCCGGATAAAACCACCGACCTGCCGCAAGTAACTGATAACAAATGTATCACATAATGTTGTATCGAGTACACTTCACCATGAGCGGGATTCGAATTCACAACTTTAGTGGTGTTTGATACTCTCTGTATTGGTAGTTAGGATTCCATCTACCATACGATCACGGCCGTGATGGCCCCCTATTACTACAGGATAAAAAGGATAACATGGAAAGGATCGGAAATGTTTACCTTGCAACAGACCACCAACGACCACTCAAAGTGAACTGTTGGTCATTATGAGTGTTATGGTGTGTTTACTGCCACTCTCAACAATATTTCAGTTATATTATGAAAGTAATATCATCTTTCTATACCCCTGGTCTCACGATAATATATATATATATAGCTGAAAAATTGCTGCAAAAATATCGATATGAAGTGGTGCAGTAGTAGATAGAGTTGTGAAATAGATAGGGTGCTCGCATCGTGTGCTATATGTATAGCTATTGTCAAAAGTATTCGGAAATTTTAAATTTTCTCTCTATATTTCATGTAAAACTACAAATTTACAAAGCATTATTCTGAAGTCAATTAATGTCCGATTTTGATATATTTTATCAATAACAGCAGAATAGTATTTAATTTTCAGTAGTAATATTGAAATAATGTTTAACAAATCTACACGACACAAAAATACTTTCATTGCATTGTTTTTGAATGAAAATAATTCAGCTATGACTTTAAATTATGTATTGTCAAAATTCTTAGTTGCAAAATTGCAATGCACTAATAGAGTAAAACTGCATTTAATTATGCTTCTGTGGAGAAATCAATTGTCAAGATCAGAGATTAATCTACTTCAGGATAATATGAAAAAGAATGTAAATTGTAAATTGTAATATTGGAGGTTTGTCAATACTTTTGACAAATGTCTATATATCGTTGGTTCCATACCGAGTCAGGTCTATGCAATTGCTATTTGTTGCATCGCTAAGCACGTAGCAGCAAGGAATGAAAACAAAGATACGTGACTTCGGTGTATTAAAGTTCGACAGGTACTGAAATGGGAACCTGTTCAGGAAATGTATGAAGATACCAAAGGTGTATTCAGAAGCCGCACATCAAAGATGGAAAGACAACACAATGACCACAATAAATATAACGAAAGGACAAACAACAATCTTCAAAACACTACACTTAAAACTAAAGATTAAGTAACACGAACCCCACTAAAAATCGGGATTGAACTCAGGTGCTCCGGAAAGGTAAGCAGTTGATTTATTCAGCTAGTACTAGAAAAATGCAACTAAACGTGTTGGTATAGTTCAAAACAGATATCATACCATCTAATCAAAAAGTATTTTTTGCTCGCCATGATACAGCTGAAAGAGTGTTCCTGAACGCTCTGGGTTTTTGAAGAATTGTAGACATTACTAGTATTTTGATAAACGTCATACAACATTTGTTTTGTAATTTTTAGGATGCTTCCTCTAAATTCGCCCCGTCAAATTGAACTGTATATTCACATAAATACATCAATAATTTTTACTTGACAGATTTTTGACAGCTTGCACTTGCAACATATATTATGTATTTACAACTTATTAATATTTCTCTTACAATAAATATGGACGGATAACCTGAGTAGCTTAATTATAGGGGCCGTCGTGGCCGTGATCGTATGGTAGTTGGTAATTACAACTACCTATGCAATCAGTGCCTATCACCACTGATGTTGTAAGCTCGAATATCGATCAGGGCGAGGTGTACAACATTATGTGATAAAGTTTGTCAGTGATTTGCGACAGGTCGGTGGTTTTCTCCGGATCCTCCGGTTTCCTCCACCAATAAAACTGACCGCCACGATATAACTGAAATATTGTTGAAAGTGGCGTTAATCACCATCAAACAAACAAACTTGATTATAAATCAGGCACTATTACGACAATAATTCGCAAACATTATACATTTATGGGCACTCACTTAAATCTTCCAAATATACAGAGCCGTACAAAAGGTATTAGAAAACTAAAATATTTCATTATATATTCCACATAAAACCACATTTTTTCAAAACAAATGTTCCAAAAACAATCCTTGTTCGATTTTGGCGTTTAAAAAAAATCTAAAATGGTTATTTAACCAACTGCAACTCAGGGAAAACTTTTATCATATAGTGCTGTATCGAGTACAATACGATCACCATAACATGACCCCGAACAGTATCAAAACGGAATTACCAAATCTAAAAAAAAAGGGGAAAAAAAAGGACAATTAAATAAAATTAGTAGAAATAATAAATTCATGTTTGGCGTTATTATTTGATTTGTAGAGGTTGGGTTGCATACCTTGTATATTTGATTAAATGAATGAAATGCCCATACATCTAGACAAGTAGACGTATGATAAAAGTAAATAAAGAGGACTAAATGTAATAAATCAAAATAAACAGCTTGCTACAGATTAGTGGAGCAGGAACTGCTTACTCTTCTGGTAGCACAGGAGTTCACCCCCGGTTTAAGAGAGACTTGCGTTGCTCAATCTTCAGTTTTTTATGTAGTGGTTTCTACATCATGTGGTCATTGTACTGCATGCTGTCTTTGATTTACTATTTCTTTTACCCGTTTGGTATCCTCAACATTTCTTAGACGAGATAAAGATGAACATGATAAAAATAAATTTTAAACTTTTATTGCTGTTCTTCAACATACAATCACAATAGGTCTTAAAGGATGAACACAACTCATAATACAAATGATGAATGCAACTCTTATCCCAAATAAGGTTCAGATGTCCCTTTTCCTGCAGATGAGTACAACCTATACATCGAAAATAGGTTGAGATGTCCCTTTTCCTGCAGATGAGTACAATCCTTACATCGAATATAGGTTGAGACGTCCCATTTCCTGCAGATGAGTACAACTCTTACATCGAAAATAGGTTGAGACGTCTCTTTACCAGCAGATGAATACAACTCATACATAACAAAATAGGCAATTCATGAAGGAAAAAACACTTAAGAAGAAAAAAGAGGAGCAAGATGTCATTATGTACTGACGATTCTGTAGGTATTATGCATTGGTTATATAATCCAATCAATTGGTTAGAGGACGGGGTGGTTAATAGGTTCTGAAGGACGAACCAATGGACGGAAAGACTGATACAATACAATAATATACCACTCGTTACCTACTGGTGCAAAATGGACACGTAGAAATATTCTATATATAAAACAATATTCACGACTTTGTCTATTTTTACCAGCATATCACACGTGCATTAAACACAAGAATTTTTCCTATATTAAGCATTACTTTCTGGAGTGACCTCTTTTTCGGCTGGTTTCTCAGATGAAGCAGGTGCATCATCTTTTGATTCAGGAGCGGGAGCGACAGCATTCTTCTTTGATGTCTCCGATTTGTTATTCCAGGTCATTTCCTGTTGTTCAACCTTTATGCCGAGAATCAATTTCAATGTTGCCCGGAAGCGGGTAGCGGAGGATGAAAATACGTACAAAAAGAAGTTGACAGCAAAGTTCAGTTGATAGAAAAAGAAGAAAAATGCTCTTGCCCATTTAAGCCTGATTTTTGTCATCATGAAATCAATGTAGTCTGGGTGCGTTTCTGAGACTTTCTGAGTGTTGTTCCAAATCAATTCAGTCGACTGTATCAATCCCAGCGGCAACACAAGCAAAACATATGTAGATGATACGACCAAGAGAAGTTTTGTAGCTTTTTCGTCCGATTTTGACATCGTGGAAGTTGTCATTGCAGCTCTTTTCTTTTGATTTCTTTTTATTTCCATCAAGATCATCGTATTCAGAGAAACAATGGTGAGAGTCGGAAACCAAGTGTTTAAAGCCACATAGAAATAAATTATTTCTAGGAATATGGCTCTTCTAGTTTTACATGCAGCATAACCGAATACTGAATCACCTTCGAATCCAGAAACGGCTATCTTATGCATTGAGAATACAAGGACGGCAAATGAAACCCCTGCTATAGTGTATACGGCTCGTCTGGGTGTCATGACCTTTCCTTTAAGTGGAAATTTAACCATGATAAATCGTTCAATTGTGAAAGATACTATGATCCAAATGGAGAGTAAATTGAACACCTCAACAATGACCCCGTGAAATTTGCAGAGATGTTCGTAGTCTTGAAAAGTTTTGTTGACATTTTTGTTCTGACCTCGAAGAACTCCGATCATAAAATTCATTGTTAAAGCTAAGCAGTCGTATATCGCAAGAGCAGAAAGGTACATATTCATAGTTGATCTGCGCATGTGCTTTCTTGTCAACACAAGCAATGACGTCAGATTAAAGAGCAAGCCGAACGCAACCACAAACGCGGTACCATATGACAGCAAACCACGTACTAATGTCACGAACGGGAATATCTCTACCCAAAATGTTCTCAGTTCGCATGGCCATTTTAATTTGTCTTTTTCTGTGGCATTTACGATTCCCTCAATGACGTCAAACCCATATTTGCATGTTGATATATTCATCTCTATCAGAACCCTGTAAATATATAAATGTGAAGATATTGACTAATTTAATATGATGAACCATCATTACTTTTGGTATAAAGTGCGGGATAGAAAAATGAATAAAATAAAAACCAAAAATATAACACAACAATCGTAGAACGAGGAGGCACAATCGATACGCCTAACACACAAATACATGACCTCTAACACACAAATACATGACCGCTCACTTTCCTGGCTTGGTAGATACCTCTAACACACAAATACATGACAGTCGACACTATAACACACAAATACATGACCTCTAACACACAAATACATGACCACTCACTTTCCTGGCTTGGTAGATATTCCTAACACACAAATACATGACCGCTCACTTTCCTGGCTTGGTAGATATTCCTAACACACAAATACATGACCGCTCACTTTTCTGGCTTGGTAGATATTCCTAACACACAAATACATGACCGCTCACTTTCCTGGCTTGGTAGATATTCCTAACACACAAATACATGACCGCTCACTTTCCTGGCTTGGTAGATATCCCTAACACACAAATACATGACCGCTCACTTTCCTGGCTTGGTAGATATCCCTGACCGCTCACTTTTCTGGCTTGGTAGATACCTCTAACACACAAATACATGACCGCTCACTTTCCTGGCTTGGTAGATATTCCTAACACACAAATACATGACCGCTCACTTTTCTGGCTTGGTAGATACCTCTAACACACAAATACATGACCGCTCACTTTTCTCGCTTGGTAGATATCCCTAACACACAAATACATGACCGCTCACTTTCCTGGCTTGGTAGATATTCCTAACACACAAATACATGACCGCTCACTTTTCTGGCTTGGTAGATATTCCTAACACACAAATACATGACCGCTCACTTTTCTGGCTTGGTAGATATTCCTAACACACAAATACATGACCGCTCACTTTTCTGGCTTACATACAATACAATGTGGCGAGGTTAAACTAGTTGTATAGGCTCGAAAAGAATCAACATTACAACACAAGCTCTAATGAGCTTTTAAATCCGACATAAGAATATGCATATATAAACAATAAAACAGAACATGCACACAATATTTGTAAACAAAAAAACAAAAAATAATAACCACTGTCAATTTTAAATTTTCTATGAAATATAAAAGCAATTTAAAACACAGCAGTAGTAGAAGCATAATTTAAAAGCACATGTATATATTGATGTGAGTAAACAAAAAGCATGGATAAAATGAGACGCATAGAAACTAGCAACATTAAAAAAAAATCAAAAAAAAAAAAAAAAAAAAAAAATCGCAATATCTGAAGGTCTTTTAAACATTGGATTTAAAATATCTAAAAAATGAATAAAAATTACATTTCTTCCTTAATTTATTTATTTAATATATATACGTGTGCACTATTAATATATATCTATATTTGACTCGGCATGCGTCCTTCTGAAAAATCCCCCTCCGATCATTTACACTTCCTATTAACTAATTCTCTATGGGGGCTTTCTCTCACTATCCACTGCTTTGGACCTCAGACTCCTCCTTACCAAATATGTGTTCCCTCTAACATAAACCAGATGTTCGCGAAAGGTAACCAGTTTCTGTTTTTTAATAAGATAGCTGCCGTTATACTCATATAGTCGAATCCGGTAAAAGTGTTGTCGGTAAAAGATGGAAGAACAAATATACCTTAAGGAGGAAAGATCCATTGCCATTGCCAACTAAATCTTGACGATGACCGTATAGTTTTTGTAGCGATGATTACAGTCGAGAAACAGCATATCATTGTTTGAGTAAAAAATTCATCAAATCAACCCCAAAAACAGAGGGTGGTGTATGCAAATGTCAGAGTTAGTTATACTTTAAAATACAAAAGTTGAAATTAAAGGATCCCTATGTTCAGAATACAACATTTCATTTACAGATACACAAATACATTCCTGTAAACATGGATATTAACCATATTTTGAAAATTCAAATTTTTCTACAAATCTTTGCCACTGTATCAATGTTTAACTTATAGATGGGGTAATCTTTACTTTACTCAGTATATCTTTAGCAATACACAACGTCAACAATGATATATAGAAACGTAAGATAGCAATGCCCAAGAGATCATCATCGAAATAAAATAACTATGGTCTTGGCAAGATGAAAAGAGAAGACAACTAATATGGTATGGCGCTATAAAAAAAACATATCATCAGAACAAAAGACCCAGACACGAGACATACTTATACTCTAGAAATCAGAGGAATGTATATTCCAATTTAATGGCTTATACTAATCCGTCTTCTTTGTTTTAGTTAGAAACGTGATATCATATTCTAGCTATTTCTTTTGTGTATAGGGGATAAATGTCTTAAAATAAAGATGGACTTGTAACAAGAACGATATGATCAAATGAAAACACACGATACAGACTATACGCAATCACCTTTAGATTTTTAATGTTAATGAGAAGACGGAGTGCTTTCGGAAATAAGTTTCCAATTCGGTTAAATTAGAAATAAGAAATATCAAAGTAAAGTGTTAAATACATTTGTCATATAAGAGTGGGATACTATTACTTTAAGGTATGATTGAGTGACAGATGTATTGCTTTTTAAAACAAATTATGTTTAAATGCTGCTGTCTTTGAACTCTTTAAAATTTGATTATTGTCTCTTCTTTCAATTAAGACGCGTTTGATGATACCAAAGGGGTATCCAGAATCCATAAGTCGAAGAACATACAATTCAATCGTTACACGAGAAAGGACAAACAACGATCTACAAAACACGACACAGAAAACTAAAGATCGGGCAACACGAACCCCCACTAAAAACCGGGGGTGAACTCATTTGCTCCACTAGTAGCACCCGTAGTGTTACTCTATCACAAATCCATTGATAAGTTATGGACTAATGTAGCCCAGTTAGATTGTTTGTTGTATCTTTATATGCAAAGTCAGAAACATAGATGACAGCATTTTTATTTTTTTATTTCTTGTGATTTAAGCATATTTTATCGTCAAATATATACAACTGGATTGATCACAAGTCTTACAACTTATATAAAGTTCTCCCCCCAGAATTTCTTGTTATTATGTCAGCTATTAAAATGTTTAAGACGTGCTGTAAATAGTGAATTTCGTTGATTGATTGGTGTTTGGCGCTAACGTGAGCAAAATATCAGCTGCATGTGTAATGTGGTGTAAATTTGTGAGATGTTGAACGAGTTAAGAATAGTCTGATGATACCAAAGGAGTAACCAGAACTCGTAAATCGAAGAAGGAGGGACAACACAATGGCCAAAAGAAAAAGAACAAACAACGATCTACAAAACATTACACAGAAGGACAGACAATACAATGGTCAAAATAAAAATAACAAACAATGATCTACAAAACATTACACAGAAGGACAGACAATACAATGGTCAAAAGACAAAGAACAAACAATGATCTACAAAACACTACACAGAAGGACAGACAATACAATGGTCAAAATAAAAATAACAAACAATGATCTACAAAACATTACACAGAAGGACAGACAATACAATGGTCAAAAGACAAAGAACAAACAATGATCTACAAAACATTATACAGAAGGACAGACAATACAATGGTCAAAAGACAAAGAACAAACAATGATCTACAAAACATTACACAGAAGGACAGACAATACAATGGTCAAAAGACAAAGAACAAACAATGATCTACAAAACATTACACAGAAGGACAGACAATACAATGGTCAAAATAAAAATAACAAACAATGATCTACAAAACATTACACATACAACTAAAGATCGAGCAACACGAACCACACTGAATATCGCGGGTGTACTCAGGAAGGGTAATCATTTCTTGCTCGACTAGTGGCACCTGTATTGTTACGTCTATATTAAACATCTGTTAGAAAACTATATATTAACATCAACAAATAAAAAATGTTTAAAAAAAAACGATATTGGTTATAGCTAATGAATTACTCACACTGTAATTAGAAAATAAATACATTTAAATCGTTAATTGTTTACTTACGTTTAAAAATATACATTGCAAATTTCTAAATATTCTTTTTTCAAGCCACAGGAAACATCAATTGCGAATGTGTGGAATCTCTATCAGATTTTTCTATCGCGATTCACTATTAATACATTTCCCGATAGTGGTTGTTAATTAACTAGCCTTCCCAGTAGACTTAGCAAAACTGTATTTTGATTTGGTATTTTTACCTCTGCTTTCAGGAAATGCCCATGTCATTTTATTTCTTATACAAAATAATTGAGCACATCGTCTTGCAGATAGGCTTAATTATCCCTTGACAAATTACTGTCTTACAAAGGTACAAGGGTATAAAGATAGAAAAGTACAATATAATTGGCTCTATTTCCCCCGCCACGTTTTATTGAAATGCCTGAATCGAGCCAGGAAAGTAAGCGGACATGTATTTGTGTGTTAGGGTGTCGATTTTGTATCTTTGTACGAATTTTCTATTGGATTTTGGAACGGTATTTTGTTGTTTTTCATTCTGTTACTAGGAAACATAGGAAGACGATGGTATTCTTTCACTATCAGAAAAACATCTCACGGTGTTACACTGGTTAATTCCCTATTGCTAATTGGATCTCAAACGGCAATACAGATATAAATACAATAAATAACCCGGTACAGACTCGTTTCCAATTCACAGGACCACATACTATTCCAATTGAACAGGAGGACGTCGTGGTCGTATGATAGTTGGATTTTGACCTACCTGTGCAATGAGCATCCATCACCACTAACGTTGTAAGTTCGAATCCCGATCATGGCAATGTGTACTCGATACAACTTTATGTGATAAAGTTTGCCAGCGACTTGCGGCAGGTCTGTGGTTTTCTCCGGGCACTACGGTCTCCTTCACCAATAAAACTGACCGCCACGATATAACTGAAATATTGTTGAAAGTGGTGTTAGCACCATAGCCCTAATCCAAATGAGGTTATGGTTTTTTGTTTCGTTCAGAATTTTTTTTTCAGACAGCACAAGAGTTAGAATAATATTTTTTTGTCGCGCGAAGCGCGAAATTGTTTTCCAGAATTTAACATTAGGTTATATGACAAAAACTCTGAATCATATTATTTTTTTTTCCTCCACCAAAATCAGAATATTTTTTCAGCAACATTGGGAATCAGAATATTTTTTAAAAAACAAACCATAACCCCTCCCCCCTTTCAAGTTAAATGGTCGTTCCCTTAGCCATTGATAAAGACTCACGGTGAGAAAACATTTTATCATTCATCATAGTGTCTAATTCTTTATCACTTTGTTTTGTGTACTTGGTGTTGTTTTACAAACCATTTTAGACGTAGGACCTATTAGTTCTAAGAGTAGATTGCCCTTATTGGTATCAAAACACCTGCCCCGACCACAGGGGCTTGTTACGATTTATTTTATCCCTCGACTACTCTAAAAAACACAAGGGAGGAATCTCAAATGTCAAATTTTCATACAACACTTCTTCAAAATAGGGATCTACAGAAGTAGGGGTTCCTATTGGGACAGTCGAAGTAATCACAAAGACCTATTGCTAGAGGCGAAGGCAAAGCTAAGATTGGACAGAGGTAAATGAACAAATATTGGACAGAATCGGAATGTTTACCTTGCAATTGCCACTAACGGCCACTCGTAATAAGATGATTGGAACTGGTACAAGTTGTCTCTTACGTACAAGGAGCCTTTAATTCTGCAGACACACGGCAGCACTCATTTACGTCCCATCTTAAATATATTTGATTCGTTCTGCACAAGGGGTGGACGACCCCTTTAGGAGGGATTGTACTTTGTAACGGAGAAAATTGGCCATATTTCCAGTTGTTTGTCGGAGGATTCATGTGTTATTTACGTTATTAGTGTTTGTTTACGTATAGTGGTGTCCAGCACATATTGTGTTGTGTTTTTGTTTACTATAGTGGTGTCCAGCACATATTGTGTTGTGTTTTTGTTTACTATAGTGGTGTCCAGCACATATTGTGTTGCATTTTTGTTTTCTTTGTCTTCCTCTTGTGTACCATGTGTTGTCAGTTTATCTGGATTGTCCATTTTTAATTGCCCCTTCGGTATTCTCTAACGTTTATATTACATACTCTGGATTTAAACCCCAAGCCTTCAGAGAAATATATTGTTTATATTAATAATTTTGATTAGACACAGCTTTAAGAAAACTAAATTTCTTTTCTATAGATGACCGTACTACTTGATTAGAATATGTGTTGTTTTTGTTATTAAATGATATTTTCAAAAGACGCGATAAACAAAACAGACGCGGTTCATTATCCCTGTTTGACATTGAAGAAGATGAGATGCCTGACCGACATACATGTACCATACGTCCATGCAATATAGACGCAATAAAATCTGCTTAAAAAAAAAATCGATGTAGCATAAAAAAAAATACTTGATTCATATTTCTACATAGAAATATGTTTTACGACATCCCACATGTTGGTCTGTAGTATTTTGTGACATCCTCATACTCACTCGCAGCAATTGGCGATTTCATTATGATTTTGGTTTGGTTTTATGGTGTTTAATGCAACTTTCAACAATATTTCAGTTATATCGTGGCGGTCAGTTTTATGTGGATGAAACCTGAGGACCCGGAGAAGACCACCGACCTGTGGCAAGTCGGTGACAAACGTTATCACATAATGTTGTACACCTCGCTCTGATCGAGATTCGAACTCACAACATTGGTGGTTAGAGACACTGCATGCATAGGTAGTTGTAAATCCAACTACCATACGATCACGATCACGACGGCCCCCAAGTATTAGTCTACTGTAATTAAATGTTATATGATGTTAATAATTAGTGATTTTAATATGCATAAAAGTTTTGTTTATCAGTAAACTTTAAGCTTGGTTCTCAAATATCATTGCGTTGGCATAGATCAAATTAAAAAAAAAATACCAGTAATCCGTTGTAGTAGGCATTGGAATAAATTCGCACAGACTTAGGTTTCCAGATTAGCCATGGGAAGAGTTTGAAGATACCAAAGGGGAAATGAAGATCCGTAAATCGAAGAAGCACAGATAGCTCATTAACCAAAAGAAAAAGAACAAAAGGCCAAACAACGACTTACAAAAAACTACACTGTAAAGTAAAGATCGATCAACACGAACCTAAAAACCTGGGTGAACTCGGGTGGTCCGGAACGGTAACACGAACCCAAAACCCTGGGTGAACTCATGTGGTCCGGAACGGTAACACGAACCCAAAACCCTGGGTGAACTCGGGTGGTCCGCAACAGTAACACGAACCCAAAACCTTGGGTGAACTCAAGTGGTCCGGAACGGTAACACGAACCCAAAACCCTGGGTGAACTCGGGTGGTCCGGAACGGTAACACGAACCCAAAACCCTGGGTGAACTTAGGTGGTCCGGAACGGTAACACGAACCCAAAACCCTGGGTGAGCTCAAGTGGTCCGGAACGGTAACACGAACCCAAAACCCTGGGTGAACTCAGGTGGTCCGGAACGGTAACACGAACCCAAAACCCTGGGTGAACTCAGGTGGTCCGGAACGGTAACACGAATCCAAAACCCTGGGTGAACTCAGGTGGTCCGGAACAGTAACACGAACCCAAAACCCTGGGTGAACTCGGGTGATCCGAAACGGTAACACGAACCCAAAACGCTGGGTGAACTCAGGTGGTCCGGAACGGTAACACGAACCCAAAACCCTGGGTGGACTCGGGTGGTCCGAAACGGTAACACGAACCCAAAACCCTGGGTGAACTCGGGTGGTCCGGAACGGTAACACGAACCCAAAACCCTGGGTGAACTTAGGTGGTCCGGAACGGTAACACGAACCCAAAACCCTGGGTGAGCTCAAGTGGTCCGGAACGGTAACACGAACCCAAAACGCTGGGTGAACTCAGGTGGTCCGGAACGGTAACACGAACCCAAAACCCTGGGTGGACTCGGGTGGTCCGAAACGGTAACACGAACCCAAAACCCTGGGTGAACTCAGATGGTCCGGAACGGTAACACGAACCCAAAACCCTGGGTGAACTCAGGTGGTCCGGAACGGTAACACGAACCCAAAACCCTGGGTGAACTCAGGTGGTCCGGAACGGTATCACGAACCCAAAACCCTGGGTGAACTCAGGTGGTCCGGAACAGTAACACGAACCCAAAACCCTGGGTGAACTCGGGTGGTCCGGAACGGTAACACGAACCCAAAAACCTGAGTAAACTCCATAGTAGATTGTCTGTAAATATTAATGAACAGACCCCCACATAAACTTTGTTTCTACGCCGGGGGTACAAGCCCTCCGAAAGCAGCCTCCGCTGATAGTACAGAACTAATCAAATACCTTCCCTCCTATAGGTCGGGCCGTAAATGAATACCCCGTGTATCAGAGCATGCTACGTATATTGTACGTAAGCGATAACTTGAAACAGATAACACCGTGCAATAACGTGTACGATGTGATCGTTGATGGCCGGTTTCAATGCAAAATTTCCCACCCTTTCCATTATATCCTCTTTCTAAAACAATCTAAAACCTCTGCTCATAAACTCATCTCAGTGCCACCGCTTTGAACTACATGATTTATCATTTGTAAAAGAGCTAAACGATTGACCAGTTAACATCAAACGTCAATCAATCTGGGGGCCGTAGTGGTCGTGATGGTATGGTAATTGGATTTATAACTAGCTGTGCAATCAGTGCCTATCAACAATAAAGATGTGAGGTCGAATCCCGCTCATGGTGAGGTGTACTGGATACAACATTATGTGATAACGTTTGTCAATGACTTGCGACAGTCGATGGTTTTCTCCGGTTTCCTCCACCAATAAAACTGACCTCCACGATATAACTGAAATACTGTTGAAGGTGGCATTAAACACCATAACCAAACAAAACCAAATATATTCAATCAATATGATAAATTATGATAATTACCCCGGATCCACGAAATAATCAGAACATGAATAATACCATTTTGTTAAAAAAAATTATATAGAAATTTCCCATTTATTTGAAAACATTATGTACACATGGATTATATATTATATATTCCATATATTCTATTAAAAACAAAAATTCCTGTGGGAAATCATTGTATATTTCTTTCTTTTTCATCAAAAACAATAACCGGCTGCTGAACTCGTATTTTTTTAAAAGCCATATGAGATATCAATATAATAAAGACAAATAAACAGTAAGAATAAATTAAAGCACAAATCTCTGTTATTAAGGCTACTTATGTACAAGGATACCTTGACTTCAGTAACGGTTTAGAATTAATATGGTGTAGATCGGTCGGGTTTATTTTTAATTGTTTTTCTTGCAAAATACACATGATCTTTATTTTCTACACATTTGACGGGACTGACAATAAGTGTCACAAAATACATGGTAGAAGTAAACGTATTTCTGTCTGTCTTCGAT
Organism: Bathymodiolus septemdierum; assembly: GCA_963383655.1. Taxonomy (NCBI): domain Eukaryota; kingdom Metazoa; phylum Mollusca; class Bivalvia; order Mytilida; family Modiolidae; genus Bathymodiolus; species Bathymodiolus septemdierum. The sequence goes on along the minus strand of OY726522.1, from coordinate 50,588,840 downwards.
GGGCCCATAAAACTAGTTTAGCTCGCCACTTTCTATTGAAGTTCCTGTACCAAGCCAGTAAAGTGAGAGTTCATGTATTTGTGTATTAGAGCGTATCGATTTTGCCTCTTTCTACGATTTCGTTACTGGATTTTAGAACTGTTTTGCTTCATGGAATTTTGTCATATGTTTTAAATTAAAACTAATTTGTTTTTAATATTATTAGTTATAATGTAATGTTAGGCATGCAGCTTGATAGTTAAATAAAAGCCACCAGTAAGAACCCCGGGGATAATAAATATGACACAATTCCTCTCTTACCTAGTAAAACATCACTGAACCCAATCCGACATTAGAATAGAATTTAAAACAACGACTTCCTTTAATCAACTTGTTTATTCGTTGTAATTACCACCATATTTTCCATTATCTCAGCCAAATCTTATATTAATATAATAAAAACTAAGCACAAATATTATTTATGTAAAACCACAAGTAATGTTTAAAAACGACATAAAATGGGGATTTTCCTCCTTTTATGTAGATTTGTTATTTTCTGAACTTGACTGTATGATTAGCACGACGGGTATAAGAAACAGTAACTACTTAGCGCAGCACCTGGATTCACCCTCAGTGCTATGGTGGGTCCGTGATGCTTTTTCTTAGCTTTGTTTTGTTTGTCTTTGTCATGTGTCTTGTGTACCCAATGTTGCACGTGTTTCTAGATTACACGTTTTTGATTGCCCCTACGATTTCCTCTAACGTTTATTATTAAAATCAATTAAGGAGTAAGGTAACTAATAGTAATAATTTGTTTATTATAAAACGGAAAATTTGAGCTTTCTCGAAAACAATACATTTTTTAAAAACACAGTAAACGAGAGTTTTGTGCAGAATTTTACTACCATTTTTAAAATATGCATTTCATCTAGCCATATCCTTTCATTATTGCTGCACTCATCTGAAATTTGACATTTTCCCGATTTTTACCGCCAAAATAAAGGTGGGAGTAAACTAACTAGAGGTAGCAGCCAGGTAAATCTTACCTTGATAGAGACAGAGACACGTGTACAGGCATATTTTCCCACTCCATTTTTAAACTTTAAAATCTTTCTAAAAGTTCACATAAAATTTCTTCATAAACCTATTTTTTTACATCTTAACATAATATAAACATCGCAAGAATGGGTAAAACGAAGGTCTTGTCAAAAGATTGTAAAACCATTGTGTTAAATCTATTCAAGCTTTTTCAGCTTGAGAAGGCCAGGGGAAGACCACTTTATTCCCCAGATAATTTGATTAAAAGAACATGCAAGGCTGCTGGCATATCTTACAGTTCTGTGTATAGAGTTGTAAACGGTAAAAGTCTTCCTGAATCCAACAGACCGAAAGAAAGAAAGACAACTCTTGATGATTTTGACCGTTGCGTTATTAAACATAGCATATACAACATAGCATATACAACAGGAAAATTGCCCCGACAATCTAAAAAATTAAGAAAGAAATTGAAGATACAGTAAAAATCTCGAAATCAACGCTTACTTTAACTTTATTAGATCTTGGCTATAAGTACAAAAAATTCGGCGATAATAGGAGGCTTTTATATGATCAGAGGTCAGTAATAAATGATCGGTGTAATCACCTCCGAAAAATCAGGAAGTTTCGAGAGGATGGGTATGAAATTGTATATTTGGATGAGACCTGGGTTAATCAGAATCATGCCACTGACTACATGTGGTTACCAGTTGATGGTTCTGGTGCCCCAAAGATCCCTTCAGGAAAAGGTAAAAGGTTGATAGTTTTGCACCCTGGTAATCGTGAGGAGAGTTTGATTGATAGGTGTGATTTGGGTTTTCTTGCCAAAGCTAAAGATGGGGATTATCACCAAGAAATGAACGGGCCCACCTTTCTAAACTGGTTCGAAAATCAGCTTATGCCAGCATTAAAAAGCCCAAGTGTTATCGTTTTAGATAATGCCAGTTATCACAACATCAAGACTGAAGAAACTATTGTGCCAAACTTTAATCAGAGAAAAGCTGTCTTACAAGATTATCTTTCAAAACACAACATTCCTTTTCAGCCCCTTGAAACTAAAAAAAACCCAACTTTATGAAACAATCAAATTTAAGAAACCCTTTTCCGTTTTTAAAACTGATAAAATTGCCAACCTACACGGTCACGAAGTTCTAATAACCCTGTTCGCCATTGCGAATTGAACCCCATAGAACTTATTTGGGCACAGGTTAAAGGGTTTGTTGCAGAAAACAATACAACTTTTCGTTTGAAGGATGTGAAAGAACTTGTTTATGGGGGTTTGGCAGAATTACTAAGGAAGTTTGGGCGAAGGCAGAAGACCATGTATTAAAAATAGAAAAGGAGTATGGGAAAGAGAATTGCATTGATAGGAGTGAGATTCCTCCAATAATAATTTATTTTGATGACGATGAGTCCAGCGACGAGGAAAGCTGAATCCAGTCCAATATGATTACAGATTGAACGAGTACACCGGTTGTAAATGACAGATTGGACATAACGTTTTTACCTATAAAATGTTATTCATATCCAATAATTGTGTACTCTATGTCTAATTATTTCCGAGATTGAAATAACTTGGTCAAATTAAAAATCAGTAATTATGGAAATTTATGATTTCACGATTTTTCAGGTAAGCCTGTGTATAAATGTCACGTAGTCAAATGCATTAACCATGAAGGGAACAATAGCCTTCTCCGGCACTTCGACGAGAGACAATAGACAAACTCCGGGACCACCGTCGTTCTTATTATATGGGATTACGTCCGCGGTGAGTTGGCTGTCACATTTAACGAGCAATCTTGTCGTATTTTGAAGAACTTGGCCTGAAATAAAGACCAAAATAACGCAAAAAATTTGTAATTTTTCAGATGAGCAGGGCCCTCAGAATAATTTTAACCGTAAATATTTATACAATTCCAAAATGGTAGTAAAATTCCTGACAAAACTCTCGGTGGATGGGTTAAAAAAAAATCTACGGTTTACGAAATATTTAGATTTTTCCGTTTTCTAATAAAAGAATTATTACTTTACATTGTGTCTATGTAAAACCCCATATAACATCAGCAACCAAAATAAAAAGGTTAAAGGGAAACTTCACGATTTTTTACATGCTAGATAAATATGTTCCTGGTGATATAAAATACATATTCACAAAGTTTTATCGACAAATTTCCACAAATAACGAAGCAAATCGCAAATTTGTAATTTTAATTTCTAATTTTTCAACCAGGCTGTGACGTTTTAACCTGATAATGCATTGTGGGATTGAAATTTAAAATCTGGGTCGCTGATGTTAAGTTCGCTTCATTTAAAGCGCTCAGAGGACTGTAATTTAAATCTAATAACCGTTGGAAAATTAAATACTGAAGTGAACAGCTACGTACCTTTTTGACAAATAACTATTTTAAATGAACAAAATGTTTCATTTCCTTTATATTTACAACGGAAAGAGTGTTTTACAACAGTCACCTATATTCACTATATATAGGATCCCTTTTACAATTATGTTCATTTTGTTTTACTGCTAATGTGCTGAAAAATATAATGGATAATTTTGACAACGCGTAACTTGTGTATGGATCGGATTAATAAAATGGGAATTTGAATACACACTATTTGCTTTCCAAGACGAGTTGGTAGATCGTTTATTATTGATTAAAGATGAAATATTTTTAAAACATTAGAATAAATATAATGTTGAAATAACAGGAACAATTATAATTGTAATTATGTTTTAGATGGTAAAAAAGTATACACCATCCTTGAAATTATAAGTTTTCATTATTAGAAGCGCCAAATTGGCCTGACTATATATAGCTGTCTCATCATAATTAATATGTATTCACAATTTTAACGATCGATGTTCATATATGATGTTTTAATTTTAATTAAAGAACTAAAAATTAAAGGTTAGGAGATCGGGTGGCAACTGATTTTACAAAGTTAGTGTTTAAAGAAGAAAAACTCTTTGCTCAGTGACCCCCAGAAGGCACAACACCTAAATATATGATTTTTTAAAGCTCGGAACCCCGTAAGCAAACTTGACCTATAATTTTGATATCCACTGATATTCATTCAGACATAGTTCGGAAGAGATCATGATCATGAGCGGTATAAACAGATGAAGAGCAGTCAAAATATACAGAGATTAGGCCACACCAAATTTACTTCTTGTTCTTCGGATTTTGTACTAAAAACGTTGGAGCGAACAAGTGATTTAAAAATGTTAATTTCTTTTCCTTTTTTTGTTTGTTTGTCATTTTTGATGAGCGAAACGTAAAATATTATGCGGAAAATTTCTTATATTTTTCATGTATTTTCAGAAGCGAGAGACCATATTTTGATTTTAAATATTTTATTCTTCAATAAATTAAGGCAAATGATTCCTGAAATAAGAAGTGAAAGGCGGGATTTACTTATTTTTATTTTCATTCTGAAAACGACAGGTACATTCACACCGGTTCACTCAGCAGGGTACCTAATATTGCGTAATGAGATTAGGTCTACACAGGAAGTCGCCAGGCAGAATATACAAGTGTCATTTTACATCCGGTCGACAGGATACTTGAATACATGTGTCACAATCTTTGGCAATAATCAGAAACGCAATACACATTTTGTGACCCGTCAACGCTACCCGTGACTAGAATAGGAGATGCAATACACATTTTAAAGGTTCTAATAGGTGATCAAAATACACGACCCTTGGCTTGTTCATTTTTATCTTGATTTTTGTTGTGCCTCATCAGAATGATATAGCAACAACCAAAATTATGAAGTAAAGCAGGGTGAATAGGGCAGGGTAAAAAATTCTTCTTGCAAACCCCAAAAAGCAAAATAGACAAAAACCATTCGTATGCAATTGTTCCTTATAAAAACAACAACCATATTTTTTTATGACTATTCTGAGATTAATCAGAAGGGTCCGCCAGTTCGAAAGACGTGATTGAAATAAACAAAAAATGTTTTCTTTACGCAGAGACATATATGTTATGCTTTGTTCAAATCAGAAATAACCGTTATGAAAACAGATTAATCTTTTTACTGTTGGCGAATAAGAATATTGTATTTCAATAAACAAATTATTATATTACGTAAGAGATGTACCCTGAAGTTTTGGATAACAAACTTTAAAAGTATTTATAATACTCATCGTCTGTAATTGTCAAATGAAAACTATTACAAATTATACATTTACATAATCCTCTCAATTTTATGGCTTCCTACCCTGTAACTTTCTGTTCTTTTAGCTAAGAAGCAGAGCTTATGTGTAGCTTTATTGTAGTGCATGAACGATCGATTACAAAGTGAGATCTTATAAATAATATCATTAAAACAATTTTGCCCCGTAGTATAGGCCTATTTTTATTTTTTTGCGAATTCATGGCATTGTTCCGATGTCCGTTCTTTTTTTTCACATAATTTCGTAGTTCTTCAATTTTCGGAAAACATCTTTTGTAAATGTGTCTCAAGACGGACCGTTTTCTCCGATTCGTTTGTTTTGCCATAAGTATATAGAAACAAAACGTAAATCTGTAAAAAGTGATTGTGTAATAAATTCATATATTTAGAATAATAAGAAAAATAAAAAGAATTACGCCTGACAAGCCATATCGACACTGAATGAGGACCCCGGTTTGTCAAGCTTGTTTTGGGGCGTGGTGATATTTAGACATCACGTGATAATTGGCATCGAGATGCTATCAAAATGGCGACATTCATCTATCGTTGACCGAATTTTAAAATCGATTTCATTCCCTTATCCAACATAATAAAACGCTAATATACATATAAACATCCATATTTATACATCAGGAAAAACATATAAACAACTATTTTTTTGCGAAGTTTCCCTATAAGGTAATATTAGAAACTAATAGGGTAGAAAATAGGACACATTTTTCTTATTTATCATCTGATTTCTTCCATTAGATAAAAGTAAAACCGCTATATTTGTACATCAATCATATAAAATTAAAAAAAGTCGGATGTCACACAGTCAACATGTTCTGTAGTATAACACAAAATGAATGGGACATTGTACATAAATCATTGTATGATGTTGCATTTATTTGACGACCTATGATTGGATAAAATCATTCCTAAAAATAACGATAGAAAAGAGAGCCATATATGGAAATCTAGAGAATAAGATTAATACGCATTACCTGGCCAGGAGAAAATTCCAATAAAAAAAATAACGATGCAGACGGAAAATTACAAAAGGTCAGTGGGCGGTGCTTAATTTTGTCTAGTGACCATTACATATTTAGCCTTAGAACTTCCAAGAAAATCCGTCAAACATAGTTCGTGGAAAAAACTTAGTTACTGTTTCAAGTTATAGATCAGCAACATCGTACACAAATGTTCTAAGCTCCCGTGACCGACTGATTATTTGGACGGTCAGTAAATAGTAGCGCTCACCCTTCAACTATTTACTGACCGTCCAAATAACGATAGACGGTCACTAGGGAGCTTAGAACTTTTATTTAAAAACTCAGTTGGCAGATATCGCAGTCAACATGTTCTGTATTATAACAGAAATTGCTTGAAATGCATCGGTGTCCTTGTTCTTCATTTAAAAATAACAAATTCACTTGACTAGGAATATAAAAGTGAATGATCTCCTTAGCTTTTTCTACAGTTATAAGACCTTTCTGTCCTTTCCAATATTTAATACCGGTATATAATAATTAACTTTATCCACGTATGTATTTGTTTTTTGTACTGAATGAAAATAAAGAATGTTAACTTTTAAATCATACATAAGCTATATACATAACAAAGAAAAGAAAATGCAAAGATTATTGTTCTCATTGCGCCTAAATATACAACAAGATAATGTTGATATTGGTGAAATTGATGACTATCACAGTTTAAATGGTATAATTTTGCCGGATAATGTCACGTCGTGCCGTGAAAAACTCTTATATCACCGCATCATTTCACTCACGGGAGAGGTTTGGGCCCATAAAGCTGGTTTAACCCCAACAATTGTTATTGAAGTGCCTGTATCAAGTCAGGACGGTGAGCAATCAAATATTTGTGTTATTGATATCGATTTTTCTATTGGATTTTGGAACTGATCGGACAGTGTGAAATGTTGTTTTGTTTTTCATTTTGTTGCGCTTCTGATTACCCCTTTGGTATAGTCTTATCTTTAATTAAAAGTGTATTTTAAATTAAAATACATTCTTTGTTAATATCCGGTTCAATATCTAATGTGTATGTTTTTTTGGAGTATTGATTTTGGTTCTTTCTACTATTTTTGATTTTGGTTCTTTCTACTATTTTTGATTTTGGTTCTTTCAACTATTTTTGATTTTGGTTCTTTCTACTATTTTTGATTTTGGTTCTTTCTACTATTTTTGATTTTGGTTCTTTCAACTATTTTTGATTTTGGTTCTTTCTACTATTTTTGATTTTGGTTCTTTCAACTATTTTTGATTTTGGTTCTTTCAACTATTTTTGATTTTGGTTCTTTCTACTATTTTTGATTTTGGTTCTTTCAACTATTTTTGATTTTGGTTCTTTCTACTATTTTTGATTTTGGTTCTTTCAACTATTTTTGATTTTGGTTCTTTCTACTATTTTTGATTTTGGTTCTTTCAACTATTTTTGATTTTGGTTCTTTCAACTATTTTTGATTTTGGTTCTTTCTACTATTTTTGATTTTGGTTCTTTCAACTATTTTTGATTTTGGTTCTTTCAACTATTTTTGATTTTGGTTCTTTCTACTATTTTTGATTTTGGTTCTTTCAACTATTTTTGATTTTGGTTCTTTCTACTATTTTTGATTTTGGTTCTTTCTACTATTTTTGATTTTGGTTCTTTCTACTATTTTTGATTTTGGTTCTTTCTACTATTTTTGATTTTGGTTCTTTCTACTATTTTTGATTTTGGTTCTTTCAACTATTTTTGATTTTGGTTCTTTCTACTATTTTTGATTTTGGTTCTTTCTACTATTTTTGATTTTGGTTCTTTCAACTATTTTTGATTTTGGTTCTTTCTACTATTTTTGATTTTGGTTCTTTCTACTATTTTTGATTTTGGTTCTTTCAACTATTTTTGATTTTGGTTCTTTCTACTATTTTTGATTTTGGTTCTTTCTACTATTTTTGATTTTGGTTCTTTCAACTATTTTTGATTTTGGTTCTTTCTACTATTTTTGATTTTGGTTCTTTCTACTATTTTTGATTTTGGTTCTTTCAACTATTTTTGATTTTGGTTCTTTCTACTATTTTTGATTTTGGTTCTTTCTACTATTTTTGATTTTGGTTCTTTCAACTATTTTTGATTTTGGTTCTTTCTACTATTTTTGATTTTGGTTCTTTCAACTATTTTTGATTTTGGTTCTTTCTACTATTTTTGATTTTGGTTCTTTCTACTATTTTTGATTTTGGTTCTTTCAACTATTTTTGATTTTGGTTCTTTCTACTATTTTTGATTTTGGTTCTTTCTACTATTTTTGATTTTGGTTCTTTCAACTATTTTTGATTTTGGTTCTTTCTACTATTTTTGATTTTGGTTCTTTCAACTATTTTTGATTTTGGTTCTTTCAACTATTTTTGATTTTGGTTCTTTCTACTATTTTTGATTTTGGTTCTTTCAACTATTTTTGATTTTGGTTCTTTCTACTATTTTTGATTTTGGTTCTTTCAACTATTTTTGATTTTGGTTCTTTCTACTATTTTTGATTTTGGTTCTTTCAACTATTTTTGATTTTGGTTCTTTCAACTATTTTTGATTTTGGTTCTTTCTACTATTTTTGATTTTGGTTCTTTCTACTATTTTTGATTTTGGTTCTTTCTACTATTTTTGATTTTGGTTCTTTCAACTATTTTTGATTTTGGTTCTTTCTACTATTTTTGATTTTGGTTCTTTCTACTATTTTTGATTTTGGTTCTTTCAACTATTTTTGATTTTGGTTCTTTCTACTATTTTTGATTTTGGTTCTTTCTACTATTTTTGATTTTGGTTCTTTCAACTATTTTTGATTTTGGTTCTTTCTACTATTTTTGATTTTGGTTCTTTCTACTATTTTTGATTTTGGTTCTTTCTACTATTTTTGATTTTGGTTCTTTCTACTATTTTTGATTTTGGTTCTTTCAACTATTTTTGATTTTGGTTCTTTCTACTATTTTTGATTTTGGTTCTTTCAACTATTTTTGATTTTGGTTCTTTCAACTATTTTTGATTTTGGTTCTTTCTACTATTTTTGATTTTGGTTCTTTCAACTATTTTTGATTTTGGTTCTTTCTACTATTTTTGATTTTGGTTCTTTCAACTATTTTTGATTTTGGTTCTTTCTACTATTTTTGATTTTGGTTCTTTCAACTATTTTTGATTTTGGTTCTTTCAACTATTTTTGATTTTGGTTCTTTCTACTATTTTTGATTTTGGTTCTTTCTACTATTTTTGATTTTGGTTCTTTCTACTATTTTTGATTTTGGTTCTTTCAACTATTTTTGATTTTGGTTCTTTCTACTATTTTTGATTTTGGTTCTTTCTACTATTTTTGATTTTGGGTCTTTCTACTATTTTTTTTCCCACAGTGTATTATTTGTTGTTTTCACTTTTATTTCATTGTATTACTTAGTGTAAGTCTTGCACCCTTGGTTTCGCGCGCCGATGTCCACTTTAAGTGTTAATACTACCAGACATATAATCATGGCCCGGGTTTTCACCAGGCATTGTCAACCAAACGGGAACAACTTTTTAAACAATAATCGACATTAAGGTAATTAATTTTATATATTTTTTAAGATAAAGATAACTTTATTGCAATAAAAACAAATAATTCTAAGTTTGTTGAGTTTATTGATCGCATTTATCCGACTGAACTTAAAATAAAACATACCACCTCTACAGATAGGTCTGTTTTATATCTTGACCTACACCTCGAAATTGACAGTGAGTGTCTGTAAAGAATAGAACTTTATGTCAAAATAGACGATTTAATTGTTTCCATTGTGAACTTTCCATTTTTATGTAGCATCATTACAGCAGCACCTGCATATGAAGTATGCAGATTGGTATATTCCAGAGCCTGTGTTTCCTATCATGATTTCCTTGATAGATGGTTGCAGCCAACAAGAAAGCAACCGCCAACTGTTAACAATGTGTGGAACAATAAGGTTCTAAATGTCTTAAAAATGATACTTTGTGTCTATAATTTTTCGATGTTACTTTTATTAACTGCATATTATGCAATACCAATGAAGTAATACATAAACGTCTGTTTACTTTATGCAATGTTATTGGTCTATAAATGTTTTGGTCAATGTTTACAAGAGTTGTCGTTCCTTGCTCTGACATCAAAGTTGAAAACTTTGTATTCTCTGTAGATATGAGATATGAGATATGACTGAATGTTATACGACAAACGATTATAAATTGTTAATATTATATTTTACCACGAATAATTTACATTTTTCTGAAATGATTAGAAATAGGTTTAAAAGTTGTTTTAATACAATTCTTAAAGTAATATTACACCAGTTTTGGGTGAAGAAAATTTTCCTCTGAAAATTCAATATGGAATACGGCAGTACCTTTACTAAGCTATTCATGCATGTTTCAAGTCGAAATATGTTTCCAACAACTATAAATCGGCAAGTCCGTGTGCATGTTTATCGTCCTCGCCATTATTGTGGAGACTGATTAACTTTCGGTTGTTTTGTTCCGATGATTGCCGATCATAACCTCGTGAAGAAAAGTTTTGGTCCGATGATTGCCGATCATGACCTCGTGAAGAAAAGATAAACAATCATGGATGCTGAGATACACATTCCTGACAATGATTATTGAGGAATACGTCTGTTTCATGTCGTGTGAACTAATTTTTTTTGCAATTATTCTTATGTGGTACACACGGAATATATATATATATATATATATATTCATCAACTGAACATTGCGCATGAGCGATAATCTCCCCGAAAGAGTTCAAATCTTGTGTCATGCGCATATCATTTGCATTACTGTACTGGAGCACAGAATTTTCTGCTGTCAAATATTTTGTGATTTGCTCTTAAAATCTGCTTTTGAGCGGATTTTTAATGTTATGCAGTTGATTTTAGTTAAAATTAAGTGATACATTAAGTGAAAATATTTAATCAAAAAATTCCACGATATTGGCCTTTCATATTACTTTAATATTCCTGCAATTGGTTGCATAATCCTAAATTGTGTCGGGTTATGGCTAGGGTTATGGTGTTTAACGACACTTTCAATAATATTTCAAGTTACATCGTAGCGGTCAGTTTTATTGGTGGGGGAAAACCACCGACCTGCCACAAGTCACTGATAAACTTCATCACATAGCGTATCGAGTACATCTCGCCATGAGCGGGATTCGAAATCAAAGCGTTAGTGGTGATAGCCACTGATTGCGACGACGGCCCCTTACGTTTTGCCGGATATCTGCTAAGATATAATTTACACTTTAATATATTTGACGTTTTGAAACACATATAATATAGTTCATTTTATAGCTAAAGTATTTAAAAATATTAAGAAAATAGCAATATAATACACTATTTTATAAAAGAAGTAAATAGTAAATAGTAAATTATAGATATTCATCAAACTTAAAACAAAACAAATATAGTGCCTACCTTATCACTGCTACAGTTTGGTTATGCCCTGTAGAAATTCCTCATTCCTTTTATATATTCAATTTATTTGCGTCATCTATTATCCCCCTGTAGTGACACCTGCTTCAGTCTTGATGAGATTACGAAGAACTAATTAATATACGAAAGAAGACTAAAACTTATTATCCATCTTTTATACATACATATCTTAAATATTATGGCAGATATTAAACGGATAATGACGTAGTGATCCCAAGCTAATTATAGAAATGTTCTGTATTTACATTTATTGTTTTTCATGACGACTATCTTATGTTATTAGAATCTTCATGTTTTCTCATTGATTGTATTAAAACTTTACACCACACTTTCGGTATATGTTTCTCGTCTCCTCGTTATATATGGATATTTTTAATATGAATTTTTACATTAAGCAAAATGGTAGATAGTCATATGTTATATCGATATAAGCTGCTTAATCATAAGAAAAACGACTTCAATAACCCATTATAAATGAAAGTGATAGCTACAGAAATCATGTAGTATCAATCATGACTTGGTTAATTCATATAAAATTACCAACGTCTTACCTGATTGCAGAATAAAATGTTTCTATTGAGAAATTAAACGTTAGAGAATACCGAAAGGGAAATCAAGATGGACAATCCAGAGCAACTGGCAACATAGCTTACACAAAACAAAGGAAGAAAACAAAACAAAAACACAATACATTATGTGTTGGACACCACTATGCGCAAGCAAACACAAATAACGTAAATAAGACATGAACCCCCCTATAAACAATTGGAGGTAAAGACGAACCGAACATCGTTTATATGCGGAAATCGTAATGGACATCACACACACGGAACTCAGAACGTAAAGACACATAATAGGACAACACAAAAAAATTAAAAAGATGAGCAACACAGACTCCACCAAAAACATTGAGAATATCTTACCTTAATTGGCTCCTAAAAATAAGGACATCAAGATTGGTACCATGAATTGAACAGAATATACTAACCATTCCGGAGCAGGTATTCTCGCTACCAGTATTTGTGACAGTTCGTTGTATTTAAATAAATAAATCATAGATATCTAAAATCTCCTCTAGTGCATGACCTTAAATTGCGACTACGGGAATGCCTGGTTTAATCTTGAAAATATTCTTCATTGATATGTATGTTTTTATCTTGTTTTTTATTTCATGTATAAATCCATCATTTACTAAATAAACTTTTTATTTTTTTCATTTTAGTATATTTTTCTACCATAATTAATTTAATTAATTTGATAGAAACAAGGGGGAAATATACTTATAGTATTTAAGGTAGAGACTGACACTAGTCACATGACTTTTAAGAATATTGAATAAAATGTGGTAATAATTATTAATTATGTTTGCAGTATTTCTTACGAGGTATTTTGTTTTTTGAATTTTCTACATATGATTTGTGCAAGTTCTCAAATTAAACTGAAATACAAATTTAATACAGTAATTTCTTGCCAATAATACATTATATGTGTATAATGCCATATGAAGCATTTCGTCAAGGGAGGTAATCATGTCTCAAATAATATTAGAATATGATGAGTTTTGCATGTTTTTGTTAAATATTGAAGTTTTTAATATTATGACCCCAGACTTTCCTTACACTTCTGAAAATGAAACAAAATGCACCATATTATATCAAAAATTTAGAAATCTTAAATGACAGGATATTTCGCTATTCAAAAATTTTGAGGAGAATTTATACATTTCACATACAATGCATTATAAAAGTTGAAGATTTAAATGCTTTATATCTTGAAAATTAGTCTGGTGACCTATATTTTTAAATTAAATTTCCTAAAGTCTGTCACAAAAGCAATAAATCTGGCCAATTTTAAGGAAATTTAATGACAAATTATTTTAGTATGAAATGTGGATCTCTACCTTAAAGAGTGCAAAATTAGCTCTAAAAATGTACTTTTCCTGCCGTGGAAGAATTGTAGACAGCTTAATTTGCTAACTATATCACCTAAAAAGGAAAGCTTTCCCTTACAAACATTATGTTTGCCTGTTTTATTTTCATTTATTTAATGTCTTATTAAAAAAAGTGAAAAATGTGGACATTTTTCATGAAATTGACAAAAAAGGGTATATGTCAGGGTGTCTTTCTAAACCCCTAACTTTATTTTTACCTGGAAACATATCTTTATTGCTTAATGATATGTAGCATGGATATAAGTAATGTGATAGATCTTTTTTTTTAAATTCATTGACACAATTTTTTTCTATTCCACTTTAAAATCAAATTTTGTTGGATTTCACCAAAGCCAGTTACAGGCTATATTGCCAAAAAAGGGTAGCCATTTTGAAAAAAAAAAATGAAAAAATTATAAAAATTTATGTCTTAGATATTCCAAAATATTCACTTATCATATTATACTCAGATAATTTAAAAAAAATTATATGCTACTTTTTTTGGGTACCTTAATGACACGGAGAAGTGAAAAAAATAGCATTTTGTTTGGACTTCAGAGGGGGGTAACTCTTTCAGGGAATATTTTAAAAATAAGCCTGGAAACCTATTCTCAAATTTTGATATTTTGTTAGGTACATCCCAAAGAACAATATATATGAAATTCAAAAAAATTCATTGACTAGTTTTTTTTTGCCCATAATGTCCTTCTCTACCTTAACTACGATTGAAATAAAAATAATATATACACAAGAAAACATGTCAATATCTGCAATTATATCACTAGACAAGGCAATGCAATTACATACCAAGGAAGATGAAGACTGTCAAATAAATCGAAATCGTGTCGCGATTACACGAAGTCAGTTTTCTTGTTTTTATTTTTGCCATTCAAGATTTCAAGATTTTTAATCAATTATACTGAGACACCGTAGGCGTAGTTCAGCATAAATAACAATTACATGAACATAATACAATACAATATATAACAGAAGTTAAGTGATTGATTACTATCATTCCAAATCCTTGATTGATTCCTTATTTACTGTTGTTGGTGGAATTGTCTAATTATACAGCATTCTGGACAAAATGTTATATGAGGGGAGGGAGGATCTTTCAAATCATATTTGTTTATATTGGCACATTTCATCGTATGGTAGTTGGATTTACAACATTGCCTATCATCACTAAAGTTGTGAGTTCGAATCCCCCTCATGGCGAGGTGTACTCGATACAACATTATGTGATCAAGTTTGTCGGTGACTTGCGGCAGGTCGGTAGTTTTCTCCGGGTACTCTGATTTGCTCCATGAATAAAACTAAACTGATGGTTAGACTTAAAAAAAATATTTACTTGACATTTTGCAACAAGTTTGAAAGCAAAAGTCAAGCTATGCCTGCCTATTGTTTATTTTCAGTCGGTATTTGTTGTAACCAAGAGCTGCCAACTGTTTACCTACCCATTGATTTTTATTTTTCATTAGAATCACCTGTAGAATATTAAAAGTATCACAACAGACATAATTAATATTAGGAAGCCAAAATCTTACTAATTATCCGGCGTTACACTTAAGATACTTAATTCTAGCTAATAATAATTAGAAAACTAAATTAAAGTCCCACACATTTTCCATATTCCAATAAACTTGCATAGCATCCAATGATTATGTAAGAATATTAAATTGTTTTTCTTCGATGATATACATATCGGTTTAAACAATTTAATATGACCAATTATCCTGTCTTTAAAACAAAGCACATAAAATCAGAAAATTTGTCTTTTAATAACACATAATTCATTATGGTCTACAAAGATCATTAATAAAAAATAAAAAAGTAAATATCAAATTTACCACTCTTCCGCAACAATATTGAAATAGTCTGTTTTGTAATTCTGAGTTAGACATGAAGCATATCATACAAATGTTTTTGTCCGATTTGCATTCATGACTTATCACCGGGTTTGTATCTAGAGTAACACGACGGAGGCCACTAGTGGAGCAGGAACTGCTTATCCTTCCGGATCACTCGAGTTCACCCCAGGTTTTAGTGGGGTACGTGTAACTCGATCTTTAGTTTTATATGTAATGTTTTGTAGATCGTTGTTTGTCCTTTTGTATTTTTTCTTTTGGCCATTGTGTTGTCTGTCCTTCTCTGATTTACGGATTCTGATTACCTCCCTTTGGAATCTTCAAACTGTTCTCGCAGAAATAGTAAGCAAGAAACATATTTTACAGTGTAAGGTCACACAGTTGTCACTCGTGGTTCTCAGCAACCATTCCTCTCCTAGTGTACATAGCAGGCGGACATATCGTCAACGAATCTAATCTTATTTTCACGACGGGTTTATTTATTTTTGTTTTTTGTGGTCACATCATTACTTCATGTTATTATAATTAGGATTCGTTGCCCATTAAGCATGCATGATTTTACACAAATACTAAACGAACACGTATTTGTGTGTTAGGGGTATCGATTTTGCATCTTTCCACAATTTTGTTCATGGGATTTTGCTTTTCTATTTTTTGATCAACACAGTTATCAATTACAGTTACATTTAGCCACTTGCTGCTTTACCTTATTTTACATTTCAGAAAGTCTGATGAATGGACGTCATAATTTGTTGTGTTCATATATGTTTCAAGGTTCATTATTAAACTCATTCATAGTGTCGGTAAAAATAAAACTTGCTGCGAAACAAACCAGGAAAGCTCGCACCCCCTGCTTTTCTACCCGTTTCTAAAGCTTGTGCAAATAAATCATACATTTTTCGACAATATAGATATATTATATATTGCATGTCGGTGGCTTTCTCCTGGTACTCCGGTTTCCTCTACCAATAAAACAGATGGTCACGATATAGGTGAAATATTGTTGAAAGTGGCATTAAACACCCTAACCTTCAACCCTATGTTGTATATTTATTTGTGTATTTAACTCTTTTTGTTTATAATACCATTTCATCATCTTTGACATGTTTGTAAGCTGATCTCAATGATTTACACCACCAATCATAATGACATTACATACAAATTCCTTTATTATGCTTTTAATATATTTAACGTCACGATATGGCAGAAATATTGCCAAATATGGCGTTCAATAAGAAACAAAAATAATCATACAGATCGGTGCAAACTAAACCGAACATAAAGTAATATAAAACTTAAAACTAGGTGCACGTATATCTATGTCCTCTTCCAACTTTTTGTTTCTACATTTACCATGTAATACAAGTTTGATGATACCAAAGGGGTAGTCAGAAGATGTAATCGCTGAAAAACAGACAATGGCCAAAATAAAAAGGCAAAACAATGATCTACAAAACATTACACAGAAAATTAAAGATTGAGCAATACTAAAAACCGGGGATGAACGCAGGTGCACCGGAAGTGTAAGCAATTCCTTCTCCACCAGAGGCACTCGTCGCGGTTTACTTTATCTGCGTTAACGCGAATACTTATAGTAGCTCTAATGTCTACTAATATGATAATAGATGTTATCTAACTTGGGACGAAGTCCAATAATTTTTCTTAAACAATAATATGAGACAGGTGCTACAATATCTAATCACAGTCGTATGAATTTTAGTCATAAATTGAGAAAAATAGTGAAAATTTGGATGTTGGGGTAATATAATATACAATGTATATATAAGAGACTCTTATATATATAAATTTAGATGTTGGAGTAATATAATATATATATAAGGAACTCTTATATATATATTATAGATGTTGGGGTAATATAATATATATATAAGAAACTCTTATATATATATTATATTACCCCAACATCTAAATTTTCACTATTTTTCTCTATTTATGACTAAAATTCATACCACTGTGATCTAATATTTAAATCATGTAAATCCTTGGGATGATTGAAAGAGAAATTTTACTTACTTTTGTGTACTTTTTGGAGTGTACTGTAGTACAATGTAAGGATGCTTTTTCCATCTATTGAAACAGGCACGGCCATGAATGCTCGCGAATCTGAAAATTATCTGCCAATTTCACGTTCATTCAGTGCATCAAAATAGTGTCGAGATTTTTTGGGCCGAGATATATCGGGGACGACTTTTAACATTAACAACCGGAAGTAGTTCCAGATTACTGCGCATCCGATTTTCTGCAGATTTAACCATGCATTGGTTTCCGGTGTATCATTTCCGGTGCATGAAATTTAAGCCATTAGTGATATGGATCTGGTATCAAAATATTGCTATTTCTACCATAGTTGGGACTTTGTCCCATATAATTAATGTGCACTTACATGTTTCGTGTTTACATGGCCAAACTCGCGTCTACTTCTGTAAACGGGAATTTTAATAAATGTGCACTTTAGAAGTTAACGGACCGTTTACTTTCCGCGTTACTTCTTTATAGAGGCCGATTGAGTGCGTTTATTTCTGCACTTCGCATGACAAATGATACGACGGTCTTCGTAATTGCACAGTTGAAAAGGAAAACGTTACAAAAAAAATGAACTTTTAACAAACACTATAAAACAGCAAAGTTTATTTATATCCACGCGCTTTAAAAACAATAAATTATCGTCACAAATTTTCTTCTATGCTTTATGTTAATATCCAACGTAAAAATAATTTATTATTATTTAAACACAAATTTTGCACCTTTGTCCTTATTTTAATATCATGTAATTTTCAAGTCCGGAATCGCGTTTTGTGTTAAAATCATAAATCTTTAATTTTGAAAAAAAAAAATAGTTGTGCAACTGTGGGATATTCGTTTAAGCATGATTTCAATATAATTTATGAAGAAAAAAAATGCAGATTGGTTAACATACAGTTATTATCGCCACAAATGAATATAGGTTATTATTCTGTATTTTGTTCAGGTTTATCTTTATTTCATTTATATTTCTTAATGTAATAGGATACATTTAACATTGTCTCCTTCCGTTAGAGCTTCCTTTCATCATGTTAATAATGCAGTTGCTAAGTATTTTTATAACTGGGAACAATAACTCGTATTACTCCAAGCTAAAAACAAGGTGTTTATTTTCTTAAAGTATGATAAAGTATTTACATTATAAGAATAAAGCTGACAAATTTGAAGAGCAGATAACTTTGCATAGATATTATACAATTATTGACTTTTAATAAGGTCTACGGACAATGATTGATTGACCGAGGCCAACGGCAATCATTGACCAGGTCCGTATAGTCATGAGTAGACTGAAATTAAAAGTCAATAACTGCTTTATTAAATAATAAGGAATTTTTCAAACTTTTCAACAGTATATTCAACAAAATAGGCTACAATTGTTTTATTATTTTTCAATATTATTTAAATATTAAAATTTTGAAATACATGTACATGCATGATGAAAATTTTGAAATCTTATGAAATTTTTGAAAGTTTTGAAATTTAATTTTATAAATTTCGAAATTTATAAAACTTATAAAATTTTTATGAAATTTTTAAAATTTTTAATTTTTTTTAAAATTTTGAACTTTAATTTTTTTTTTTTCAATTTTATAATTTTTTATTTTTTTTGAAAATTTTGAAATTATATATGAAATTTTTTGAATTTTTTTAAATTTTGTAAAATTCTTAAATTTTGAATTTTTTGAAAATTTTAACCTTTTTTTGCAATTTGATTGGCCGACTGTAAATGAAATCTCGTCTCTGGTTGGACAACGTTGAAACACCGAATAGACAATAGACAAAAATAGACACAAGCCCGAATATACCTCACGCGAGGTGTACTCACTGCACGCGAGGTATACTCACTGTGAGGTAGAGTTGAGAAAATGCTGTTTAGACCAATCAGCGAAAAGCAAAATTCCTTATCATTTAATAAAGTTTAATATGTACCGCTAAGTGCGTTTTCTTGTGATATCAATGATATTGCGCAAAAATGTCGTAAGATTGTATTGGCAATTAGATTATGGTTCAAAGCTGACCATTGTTTCACTGTTATGTCTTACGACGACCTTGCATACTATCTATTATTTGAATGATGGTTGAGGCCATCGACCTTTTTCAACAGGACACATATTATACATATGACAACTTCTGTCACGAAGATTACATATATTATGTGTAATGTTTAAGATTATAGCGTTCTTTATGATAACGCTCTTCGTCTATTACATGTGATGGTTGGTATATCTCTTCGTCTATTACATGTGAGGGTTGGTATTTCTCTTCGTCGATTACATGTGAGGGTTGGTATTTCTCTTCGTCGATTACATGTGAGGGTTGGTATTTCTCTTCGTCTATTACATGTGAAGGCTGGTATTTCTCTTCGTCTATTATATGTGAGGGTAGGTATTTCTCTTCGTCGATTACATTGAGGGTTGGTATTTCTCTTCGTCGATTACATGTGAGGATTGGTATTTCTCTTCGTCGATTACATGTGAGGGTTGGTATTTCTCTTCGTCGATTACATAAGAGGGTTAGTATTTCTCTTCGTCGATTACATGTGAGGGTTGGTATTTCTCTTCGTCGATTACATGTGAGGGTTGGTATTTCTCTTCGTCGATTACATGTGAGGGTTGGTATTTCACTTCGTCTATTACATGTGAGGGTTGGTATTTCTCTTCGTCGATTACATGTGAGAGTTGGTATTTCTCTTCGTCTATTACATGTGAGAGTTGGTATTTCTCTTCGTCTATTACATGTGAGGGTTGGTATTTCTCTTCGTCGATTACATGTGAGGGTTGGTATTTCTCTTCGTCGATTACATGTGAGGGTTGGCATTTCTCTCCGTCGATTACATGTGAGGGTTGGTATTTCTCTTCGTCTATTACATGTGAGGGTTGGTATTTCCCTTCGTCTATTACATGTGAGGGTTGGTATTTCTCTTCGTCGATTACATATGAGAGTTGGTATTTCACTCACATGTGGCAATGACATGGCCACATCATTTCATTAAGAGATAGGGATATGGAGTTTAACGCCACTTTCAAAAATATTTCAGCTATATCGTTGCGGTTTTAATAGTGGAGGAAACGGGAGTACCCGGGGAAAACCACCGACCTGTCGCAAGTCACTGACAAACTTCATCACATAATGTTGTATCGAGTGCACATTGCCTGATCAGGATTCGAACTTACAACGTTAGTGGTGATGTAGACTGATTGCATAGATAGTTGTAAATCCAACTATCATGCGATCACGACCACGACGGTCCCTCCTTTTATTAAGAGGGGATGCTTGCTCCAATAGAACTACTTTAACCGCTCCACATTTTATTGTGTCTGTACCAAGCCAGGAAAGTAACATTACCTTTATTTATGTCTTAGGGATATCGGCTAGAATACTAGAAAGTATACAAGGCCACTGTAAGAGATAAAAGTGAAACAATAGTAAACTTTGAACCAAAATCTAACTGCCAATACCATCTATCAAGAAATGTTCCAAAATATACAATATCTATGACTGAACCTAAGCAAGAGTCAGAGGATTATCTTTAAATACAATCGTATTAATTTTTCCGACAATTATGTGAATGTCACTAGTGTTTGTTAAATCAAGGAAGGCTTTCAATTGCATCTCTTCATAATACCAGTTGTTTCGTATATTACTTCCTTGTTGTGAATGTACGACATATTGTATCACTTCCTGGTTTTGTAACACTTGAAATGCAAATAATTATTTTTTGATATAGTGCCCATCATATAGATGGATATGAAGCACTTATATTGTCTACATATGTTTAGGAAATAACAATAACTATTGCAACTTAAATATAGCATATGTTTTTATTACATGATACGTCCGTTTCTATTAATATTCTCAGATGGAATCACATATACTCTTTATTATTAATTAACCTTGATTTATTAGCCTTATTATTGTCAAATCTGTCAATACAATATAAAAACTTTCATTGGGCCAATACGACAAAAACCAGTCCTATACGGATATTTTCCGTATTGGCCCGATTCCGGTCCGTCCAATAACAGCTAGATCGGAATCCGCTAGACGTTTCGAGAATCGTAAGGAAAAGTCCCGAGAGATGTCAGTCGTCTGCTGAAGTTGAAAATGGAGAGACGCAGACCAAACAGAGAGTTGAAACTCTGAAGATGTGCAGGATGCACTTATTGAAGATTATTTTAGATACAACGATCTGTCAAGAATGGAAGTAGATGATATATTAATGAATATATCTGAAATTGAAAGCCCAAATTACGAGTATATGTTGAACTTGATCTGCTGAACTTACCTAGAGATTTGCCAACAAACATGAACGAGGATTCCGACAATCAGAAAGAAAATGTCGTATCAAACAAAAGGTTTCGTATGGTAATAGATGAACAAGAAACTGGTGTTTTTTTTAGAGAAAAATTTAAATAAAAACACTAAGACAAGACAAAAAATGACATGAAAGTGATCACAGACTTTTGCACTTCTATTAGTATTGGTGAGGAAAGAGCACCGGGACAGATATCCCCAAAGACCTTGGCAGTATTATGGCTAGATTATTCCTGTGTGTACTCAAAAAAGATGATACTGAATATGAACCAGATTCTCGGGGTTCCATGTACAACAGCCTTGACAGACACTTGAGAGACATGACATCTCCAATCGGGTATGTACTGACATTTTTGTCATTCAAAATAGTAAACATTCATCATAAATTTGCCTGATATTTATAGGATAATTAATTAGCATTGTGAATATTGAAAATAATATCATGAGTGCCGAACAACACAGTGTGTTTCAGAACTTTATAATTAGGGCCCGCCAAGTTTTGGCGGATACCCTCCCTATAGTAATCACTATGTCCGTCCACACTTTCTGTCGTACAATAACTCATGATCCTATGATCTTTCAAAAAAAAATGTTTACAGATACATTGTAATTCATCAATCAATCATATATCATTTTACTTGTGTTATCTTGAAACAGTTTATACTACATTAATAGTACCAATTGCAACATGTAAAAATGAAAAAGTAATTAACAAATATGAATATAGATAGTAAATTTATTTTTTATATTTCATTTTCAGACAATCCAGAAGCTTTAATTAATGCAGTCTTTCTAAACAATGGTGCATACTTTGGGTTAAGAGGAAGACAAGACCATGTAAATATGACATGAGGTGATATACAGCTGAAAAGTACTTTTCGAGGACAAACATGGCAATCCGTTGGCCCTCTTTTGTGGGGCAACTGTTTCGGGTAGTGTAATTAACATTAATGTATACTCTTGTGCTGCCCTTTATGTTTTGTTTGCTAACATTTTATCATTTGTTGTTTCATTACTTTTACATCCTTAAGTTTGGGTCAAAAGTTTAGGGCCAAGGGTAATTGTTCTACCTTTACTTATATCGTAAAGTTGATATAAAAAAATCTTGTAAACATTACATTCGGAACCAAAGTATTAATAGTTAGTTTCCCTCCCCATTTCTGGTAGATACCCAATCCATGTGGTGTGGGAAACAATTATTATGAGAACAAATCAATCCCTTTGAAAGGCATGGTGTAAGTTTTCAACCTCAAATATGTGTCGAATTATGAAACATTATATTTTATAGAGTATTGTAATAATTATTGATGCTATGCTATCAATATTTTTGAATATCGTGGTCAGTTAAATGAATACAGTACACGCACCGTGTAAGGTTAACTACAGTACATGCACCGTGGAAGGATCCAATAATAAAAGTAGACTCTTGTAGAATGGTTCCTTAGTAATTGTTTATGTTAATTTCGAAAAGTTTATAATATTTTTGATTGTGAATTACATGAACAAATGAGAAACGTGCTAGATTTAAACCGTCTAAATGTGATTATGATACACATGTTTAACAGAAATGTGAATGTGGTAATATCTCCAAAATGCTTTATGAATGTCAATTTATGGTAGATCTGATCTAAACAAACACTCGACATAATATTTTTGATACATACTGAAACAAACCAAACTTATATTGTGTTTATTGTATTATGGTTACATGTATTTTTTATTGTTAACTGATGTCAGATAGACAATCTAGTTAATAAGGGTTTTTTGTATTTTGTAGCTTTTCACCTCACTGTGTACTTCACCACTTGAATATGATGTCAGTACCTGACGCCCTCTTTTGTAATAAATTATCAATATGAGTATGGTGTTTACATTTTGTGGTTATCTGGACAAAACAGTGAAAAGACCTTGAATTATGTCACGCTCACACACATCACATGTATCTGAACTAGGGGCAGTCGCACCGACAAAAGATGACACTGAATCTAAAAGGAAAAGAAGTTTAACTGAAAAGGGTAAAGGACTCATGATTTCATTAATAGATAGCTACCGAAAAAGATTGTCTCACTTAGAGCAACAACTTGATGAGCATATGAACTTGATATCGTCTAGTGATCAGAAAAACACATCTGATGCTTTTGAATTCATGAAGCATACCTTTACTAGATACATTCGTGAATCAGAGGAATTCATTGCATTCTTACAAAGAAAACACACAGAGGAAACTTCCAAGGAGCTAGCTGCTCATCAATTGACTGTTAAAAATTATAAATCAAAAGTGTCAACACTGCTTACTAAAGGAGCTAAACCGGAAACAAAAGAAAAGTCATTGAGTAAAAAGAGCAGCACAGTATTTTCAACATTGAAATCGAAATCCAGCAGTAAAGCATCCAGAAGAACTTCAATTGAGGGATCAACCTTATCGCAAAGAAAAGCAAAAGCTGAAGCGGCACGTGTGAAGTTAGAATACGCGAATCGTGAAGGGGAACTTATTAAACAGAAGGCGAAGCTTGGAGCTCAGAAACTTATTGAAAATGCTGAAATAGATGCACAAATAACTAATTTGAAAGTTGAAAAAGAAGTGAATGCTGTTGAAGCCGAGATTAAAGTATTGCAGGAAGAAAATGATGGTTCCGAATCGGATGAACATTCTGAAGCAGCAGAAAGTGTAGTTCGTGAACGCATAGTGCAGTATGTGACGGAACAGAACAGACAATTTGTTGAGGGTAAAGACACTAAACCTCAAAGAGCCCATTTGCCTGCAAACATTCATCAAAATGAAAATATCGAACCGCAGGTGCCATTCATAACATCAGAAAGCCTTGAACCTCATTGAATTTTATGTCTGAAAATACTGTCCCTAAAGTGTTTTTCCAAAACAATGTGAATGGTCATTTTTATGACCATTATGATACTCCAGGCCTACAACGTAGTAATACAGCTCACGTCCAGGACAATGTACAGACTACTACCAGTAACTTAGATATTGTCTCATGTTTCACTAAACATCGTTTTATCACAGAACGTATTATGACATTTTCAGAAAAGTCTGAAACTTACCTTGTTGGAAGAGTACCTTCAAAGATGTAATGTATGAAATCAAAACCTCTCCCATTGAAGAGCTAGACTTATTGATTCGATATCTCGGGAAAAGTTCTAGTCGTCAAGTTTCTAACATCAAGACGTCAAATCCCGGAAATCTGAAGCTAGGCCTTGAAAAAGCATGGATCCGTATTGACACTATTTACGGCAGTCCCGAAAAGATTGAATCGGCCTTAAAATCGAAACTGTCTAATTTCCAAAAGATCACTTACAAGGGCAAATTGCGTTTATATGAACTCTCAGATGTATTGAACAAAATCAACTCTGTTATGAGTATGCCAAAGTATGCAGCAGTTTTTGCGTATTTAAATACATCTGTTGGAATCAACCCAGTGATACAAAAACTTCCTGTAGGTATCCAGAACAAATGGAGAGATAGAGCGATCTCATACAAGAAACAAAGTAATACTGTGTTTCCGCCCTTCTCATTCTTTTGCACATTCATTCAGGAAATAGCTTCTACATTGAATGACCCTGGTTTCGACTTTGGAACAGGATATGACGCTGACACTACCATGGTAAATCGCAGAGGTGCAAAAAGTCAAGTATTTGTGCATAAAACATCAATCACATCCGATTCTTCGATTAAACCGGAGACTGCGATCAACAAACCTAGATGCATCATTCACAAAGCTGGGCATTCTTTGGATGAATGCAGGACATTCAATTCGAAACCTTTAAAGGAACGTCGTGAATTGTTGATAAAACATGGTCTTTGCTTCAGATGTGTCAATGGAAAACATGTAGCGAAAGACTGTAAAGAATTCATTAAATGTGGAACATGTAACAGTTCTCTGCATTGCACAATTATGCATGATACAAATTTCGTTAAATCTACAAATCGCCATGACGGGGAGAACCATGGCGGGGAGACACATTATATTGACTCTAAGTGTACTGAAATTTGTGGCCAAAAGTTTGGCGGTTAGTCATGTGCGAAAATCATGCTAGCGGAAATATTTCACAAACATAGTAACCATCCTCCGATGAACCTTTACGTAATACTGGACGATCAGAGTAATCGTTCTCTCGGCAGAAAAGTTCTTTTCGACACATTTGATCCAGAGGCAAATTGTAACTCATACAGATTATCAACTTGTAATGGTCGTGAAACTGCGGTAGGAAGGAGATCATCAGGTTTTATGATCCGATCACTAGATGGCACTGTCTTAGAAATGCCAACTCTTATAGAATGTGACACAATACCAAACAATCGATCAGAAATACCAACTCCAGAGGTTGCACGTAATTATCCTCATCTTACAGAAATTGCAGATTCAATACCACCGTTAGATCCAAATTCGTCTATCTTGTTGTTGATTGGCAGAGATGTGCTTCCGGCTCATTATGTGTTGAGTCAGAAAATCGGAAAGGAAGATCAGCCATATGCACAATTGTTACAGTTAGGCTGGGCGATCATAGGCGATCATGTTTAGATGGAGTTCATGGACAATCCTCGTTAATGTGCTTAAGACAATGTTAACACCAGAACCAGATCAGTCTTCTGTTATGAAACCTTGTCCGCATAAGCTTCAATTTTCGGAAGTGATAACTGATAATGACACTATATTTCAACAATCAGAGAATGACAACAAACCCGCTATGTCTATAGAAGATAAAGCTTTTCTTTCTATTATGGACAAAGAAATGTGCAAGGACATAGACGGTCGATGGATGGCCCCTCTTCCCTTTAAACAGGACAGAGAGCGTTTACCAAATAATCGAAAATTGGCATTGGACAGGGCACTTAGCTTTGATCAGAATCTGGTCTTGAAATTAGAACACTTTGAAACATTTATGCAAGGTTTATTTGATGCAGAACACATAGAACGAGCGCCGGAGTTGAATCCATCAGACGAATGCAGGTATCTCCCACTATTTGGGATTTACCATCCCCAGAAAAAAGACCGTATCCGGGGTGTATTTGACTCTTCAGCAACCTTTTGTGGACAATCATTAAGCAAAGTATTAATGACAGGACCCGACCTCATGAACACTCTTTTAGGAGTTTTGCTTCGTTTTAGGAAAGAAGCATTCGCTGTGATGGCCGACATTGAACAAATGTTTTATTGCTTTAAAGTGATTCCTGACCACCGGAAATATCTACGCTTCATATGGCATGAGGACAACTGCTTTGAAAAACCTTTAGTTGACTATCAAATGAAAGTACATGTTTTTGGCAATTCGCCATCTCCATCAATAGCCACATATGGATTGCGAAGAACCGCTGATCAAGCAGAAAGTAAGTTTGGCTCAGATGTGAAAGCCTTTGTACATCGTAATTTCTACGTTGATGATGCCTTGTCTTCTCATCCAACAGCTGATGAAGCAATAGATATTTTGAATCGGACTAAAGCAGGACTACAAGAATATGGCAACCTCCGTTTACATAAAATTTCATCAAACTCTGACGTTGTTCTTTCTGCATTTGCGACTGAAGATCTGTCAAAGGACTTTAAGGACTTGGAACTTGGAAAGGAGTGTCTGCCAACTCAACGAAGTTTAGGAGTATGTTGGAATTTACATTCAGATGAGTTCACGTTCAGAGTCACTATATAAGACAAACCTTTTACTCGTCGAGGTGTGTTATCTTCGATGAATAGTCTATTCGACCCCCTTGGACTGACAGTTCCTGTTACGATTGCAGGAAAGTCTCTGCTACGAGAAGCGATGACGGGTAATCACGACTGGGACGCACCGTTGCCATCAGATTACGAAACCAGATGGGAAAAATGGAAAACTTCCCTCAAGGAATTGGAAAATCTTGTGATACCTAGAATGTATAGTAACATGCCCCTTACTCAGGCTACTTCAAAGGAACTTAACATATTCTGTGACGCGTCAGAGACTGCAATCGCTGCTGTTGCATATACTCACCTAACGACTCCTCTGATCATCAAAGGCTGGGGGTCATTTTAGGTAAAGCAAAACTTGCTCTAAAACATGGACACACTATACCAAGGCTTGAACTGTGTGCGGCCGTTTTGACAACTGAACTTTTCAACACGATTTACTCAGAATTAGACATTGAATTTGAAGCTGTCAAGTTTTTCAGTGATAGTAAGGTCGTTTTGGGGTATATTTTTAACGATACCAAAAGATTCTTCACGTATGTCGCAAATCGTGTAGAACGCATTCGTAGATGCAGTGAGCCAAAGCAGTGGAACTATGTCCCTTCAAAACTTAATCCAGCGGATGAAGCAACCAGATCTCTCTCTGCGAAGGATATGCAAACTAGTATGTGGCTTAATGGACCAACACGCTTGTTATGCGACGTCAAGGATGACGAGGATGATTTCTCCCTCATAGAACCTGATTCAGAGGTTAGGACATGTAAAACAGAATTTGAAACAGAATTAAAACTTGGATCAAGAAGATTTGAACGATTTTCTTCATGGTACAAATTACTTTGTAGCATTTCGATTCTCAAGTGTTTTGTGAAATCTTTCAAAACAAAGGAACTTTGTGATCCAAAATCACCGAAATGTCTTAAAGCGGCTGAAAGACTCATTATACAAACTGTTCAGAAGGAATTTTACTCAAGAGAAATGGATGCTTTAACGTCTAACAGAGATCTGCCTCGTGACAGTTCGATCCGTTCTTTGGATCCCTATATGGACAATGATGGACTCATTCGGGTAGGAGGACGCTTACGGAACTCTGATCTTACTCTTCAAGAAAAACATCCACTCATTATACCAAAGAAATACCACATTGCTTACCTGCTCATTCAACACTTTCATCAGGAGGTAAAGCATCAGGGCAGATTACTTACCGAAGGCGCTATTCGTCTTGGAGGGTATTGGATTGTTGGAGCAAAAAGAACTATAAGTCAATGTATTCGCAACTGTGTGCGTTGTTTGAAACTTAGAGGAAATCAACACTGTCCAAAGATGGGTGATCTTCCGGTGGAGCGACTTGATCCAGCACCCCCTTTTGCATATATAGGCATCGACGTTTTTGGACCGTGGTCAGTTGTTTCTCGGCGAACTAGAGGAGGTTTATCTCAGTCAAAAAGATGGGCTGTTATTTTCAACTGTTTGGTCATTCGCGCCATACATATAGAGATCATCAATGAAATGTCTTCATCTAGTTTCATCAATGCTTTGCGTCGTTTTGTGGCTTTACGCGGAGAAGTCAAATTGATACGTTCAGACAGTGGGACCAATTTCATTCGAGCTGCAAAGTGCAATGATGCCAGTCATTAACGTAGAAAGTTCCGATATGAAGAATTTTCTATCTAGGAAAGGTATCGTGTGGAAATTCAACCCTCCCCATGCCTCTCATATGGGTGGGGTTTGGGAGCGGCTTATAGGAGTTTCACGTAGAATTTTGGATTCGATGTTACAGGATGTTAAGCAACTTACCGATGAAGTGTTGATTACATTAATGGCAGAAGTTTTCCAAATAGTGAATTCTAGGCCAATAGCTGGCATTCCACTTGACACAGACTTTGCTACACCTCTAACACCATCAACGTTATTGACTATGAAAACGAGGCATACTGTTGACACATTCTCATTGGAAGCTTTCTCTCCTAAAGATTTGTATACTCAGCAGTGGAGATCTGTTCAGCATTTAGCGAATCGTTTTTGGAAACGTTGGAAGAATGAATTTCTATCACAGCTGCAGCATCGTAATAAATGGCAGGACAGTAAAAGAAACTTGCGTGAAGGTGACGTCATACTTCTTCGTGACAAAACTCTTTACAGGAACAAATGGCCTGTAGGAATTGTTGAAAAGGCCATTCCAAGTGATGATAATGTCGCCAGGAAAGTTGAAATCCGTGTTGCACAAGATCGAAAAGTGTATTCAAGACCAACAAGTGAAGTTGTGTTGCTTGTAGCTAAGGACTAAAATCAAGAACAAATCTGATGTATATATTCTGTTGAAGTGCTAAGACATTTGATTTGAATTTGTTTGATTATTATTATCTTTATGATCGATATTATAGAACATTTTGAATTGTTTTGACAAATGCATGGACATGTTTACCTTTGAGGTTAAACCATTGAAATTGTGTATGTGGACCTTATGTTGAAAATTTTTGAAGATTTTATTTTTTATTTTTGAAATATGGTGATATATTCATATCAGACGGGGAGTGTGCTGCCCTTTATGTTTTGTTTGCTAACATTTTATCATTTGTTGTTTCATTACTTTTACTTTTACTTTTACAAGTTTGGGTCAAAAGTTTAGGGCCAAGGGTAATTGTTCTACCTTTACTTATATCGTAAAGTTGATATAAAAAAAATCTTGTAAACATTACATTCGGAACCAAAGTATTAATAGTTAGTTTCCCTCCCCATTTCTGGTAGATACCCAATCCATGTGATGTGGGAAACAATTATTATGAGAACAAATCAATCCCTTTGAAAGGCATGGTGTAAGTTTTCAACCTCAAATATGTGTCGAATTATGAAACATTATATTTTATAGAGTATTGTAATAATTATTGATGTTATGCTGTCAATATTTTTGAATATCGTGGTCAGTTAAATGAATACAGTACAGTACACGCACCGTGTAAGGTTAACTACAGTACATGCACCGTGGAAGGATCCAATAATAAAAGTAGACTCTTGTAGAATGGATCCTTAGTAATTGTTTATGTTAATTTCGAAAAGTTTATAATATTTTTGATTGTGAATTACATGAACAAATGAGAAACGTGCTAGATTTAAACCGTCTAAATGTGATTATGATACACATATTTAACAGAAATGTGAATGTGGTAATATCTCCAAAATGCTTTATGAATGTCAATTTATGGTAGATCTGATCTAAACAAACACTCGACATAATATTTTTGATACATACTGAAACAAACCAAACTTATATTGTGTTTATTGTATTATGGTTACATGTATTTTTTATTGTTAACTGATGTCAGATAGACAATCTAGTTAATAAGGGTTTTTTGTATTTTGTAGCTTTTCACCTCACTGTGTACTTCACCACTTGAATATGATGTCAGTACCTGACGCCCTCTTTTGTAATAAATTATCAATATGAGTATGGTGTTTACATTTTGTGGTTATCTGGACATAGCAACTCTGGAGATAGAAAGAGCACAATTAACTGTAGTCAGTAACTGTAACGTGGACTCTTAAGTAATTTCTAACAATATTTGACTCTTAATATTTCTAATTCAGATATTCTGCAGTTTGTTTGATTTAGTAATGTTGTTTTATTGTTTTTCTTGAATTTGCTTTGAATGAGTCACGCAATGCCTAAAAAACTTGTCATTTGATGGAAATCACATGTTTTCATATTGGCCTATATAGTTAACATCATATCGGACTGGTTAATTAATAAAGGTATCATTACGTGATGTTTTTCATATTGGCCTAGTTATAGGTCCTCGGTCTGCTGTATTACAGCAGGCCTCGGACCTATAACTAGGCCAATATGAAAAACATCACGTAATAATCCTATAATCTATGTTCTCGGTACGCTAATGATTATTCCGGAAATTTATTTAGTATCATTTCCATATTTTGTGAATTTTCATTTTTTCAAAAATTCACTACAAAGGAAGTTTTCGATATTCAAAGTTCATCATTCTATCTAAAAATATACTTGACAAAACAAATATTATATTTGACTCATCATTTAACAAATCGGGAAGTTTGGAAATAGATTGGCATAATTTATTTCGGATATACCAACCCACACCGGAGAGAGTAATATATAGAATATATGCAGAAACTGTTTGGAGTTTTTCTATTCTACCATATACATGTACGCAGCAGCATATATGAACATTATAATTTAATCTCCTGATATAAAGATGGAAAATGGTTCTACTGCCATATCTAACATTACAAATTTATCTCAGGGATACAATAGTGAACACTATTTAATTTATTCGGTGTTGTTTCTAGCTGTTCGTTTAATAGTTGGTGTTCTAGGAAATGTCTTTGTCCTACTGATATATCGATTAAACATTAGTCAGAACAACACCACGGAATTTTACATCTCGGTTTTAGCTGCATCCGACTTAACAGCTGTTATCATTCTTTCCGTCACATCGTTTTTAAAAGGAATGAAGATATATACAAAATACATTCTACTTTGCAAGACTGTGTCATTTATAAATATATTTCCAGCATGCTTTTCAGTATTTATATTATTAATAATAGCGTTTGATCGATATCAAAGGATATGTTGTAAGGTTTCCATATCGTCAAAATGGAAATGGTGGATAGTAATTTTTGAATTGTGCATGGCATGTCTGTTTGCCTTGCCAAGTGCAGTTCTAAATAGTAATGTCCGGGGCGCATCCAACCACAGCATGTCAACGATGTTCTGTGAGATGCCAAATAAGTTTAGAATCCAGTATGGAGTTTCCTTTGGGATAAGTGTCATCTGTATTATAATGTTGTTAGTGTTTCTGTATGGACGAATTATACAACAAATATACAATCATTTCCAGCTTAGGAACTCTACAGTGCGGTTCATCAGAAATACAGCAAATATTGAAATCAACCATAACGCGACTACCACGAGTAGTGCAAAGGTACCTGAAATCAAAGAACGGACTGGGCTAAAATGCACGTTTACCGGTACACACAGATCCCAACGAAACAATCTTCGTATGATGAAAAAGTTAATTGTTCTATTAATAGTAATAACGGCCACTTTCTTCCTCAGTTTTATTCCATCAATAGTTCTGTATACTGTTGGCGTTTATGAATATGATTTATCATATTTATCAGACAAAGAGAGAATAGGAGTTTTGATATCGTTGCATATTTACAATATCAGTTGTGCTGTCAATCCGTGTATTCATATGTGTATAGATTCAGGATTCAGAAGGGAATCAAAGCGATTCATAATTAGAAAATGGCGTAGTATAACGAAAAGTTAATATATCGTTGTCAAATACATGTGTATATATCATTAATATTTGGTTTGTGCTATATTTTTTATTACTTGTTTTGGATCCTGGTGTGATGATGTAATGGCTGACATGCTGTCGTCGAGTAAGGAATTGGTTCGACATCCATCGAGCATCTATTTGATTCCCCTCTGCTAAGCTCTCAGCTGTCACGTGTGGCAACATACACTGGTAGGGTCTAAGTCAGGATAGTGTTGAGTTTTCCGGTTGTTGACTGATTTTGTCTGTTTGTTGACTTGTGAGTTTTGCCTTTCCCTTTGGAAGATTGCTCGGTGTTCGGTAATTTTTTTATTACCCTTATTTATTGTCTACTCGTAGACTATTGTGGCAGTGACTTAGCGCTATTAGAATCGAACTAAGCATGTTGGTTAAAGTACAAAGTAGACATCACCACCTTGTCATCGAATACAAAATGTAACTTGTTCTTATTTGGATCTCTAATCTTTTGACTTTGAGCGTATCAGAAACGCGTCGTGCGCAATACATTAGATTTATCGCTCTTGTGTTTATTTTCCCTTTGATGTTTAAAACCGATATACATGTATTTCATATCACGTAGGCGCATGGGATGATTCCAATTATCGCTAATCGCTAAGCGTTGTCAAGGACGCACGTAGTATTATCTTGTTTTCTAATATGACGTTATAATGACGTCACATTACCAAATTCTTGATAATTAAGTGATTAACGATATAAAATATTAATTGTGTTTAAAAAAATGTCAGTATCTCAACAAAATTTATTTAATTATGAATACAAAATAGCGATAAAATAATTAAAGATGTTTTCTAATTTTGAAATTTTTTGATAATTTTGAAATTTTATATGAAATTTTTGTAATTTTGTAAAATTTTGATTTTTTTTTGCAATTTGATTGGCCGACTGGATATGAAATCTCGTCTCTGGTTGGACAACGTTGAAACACCGAATAGGCAATAGACAAAAATAGACACAAGCCCGAATATATCTCACTCGAGGTGTACTCACTCTGAGGTAGAGTTGAGAAAATGCTGTTTAGGCCAGTCAGTGAAAAACATAATTACTTATCATTTAATAACGCATGTTATTGTCACCGTATGCCACCTGTGTACACCTAATTCTCCCATTATTACGGCGTTTTAACCCCGCTGAACCAGTTGTGGGAAAATCTGTAATCCTTTAGAGGATTGAAATGTCTCGTGCCTTTCCCCGCATTAATTTCAAACGCATTAATTTCAAATTTTGAAATAAAGTTCGTGTTATATAATAGGAGAAACAAATTCCCCTTCAGTTGCCCATGTGGGTTACGATATTTTTCCACTCAAGAGAGTTAAATTTAGGCGAGTGGTTAAAATTTTAAATTTAACTCTCTTGAGTGGAAAAATATCGTAACCCACGTGCAACTGAAGGAGAATCTATATTTAATTACCAGTTCCAATCTTTTCATAATTCACTTATAATCAATGCCTTACGACTACATTTAGTAGATTCAGATTCAATATTTTATTCTATTAATTAACTACTGTTATATTTACATAAATAAGATGAAAACTGCCTTTGTGATACAGATAGTTCAATTCGGCCAATACAGGACAAGGTCGGCCAATACAGATATTTTTCTCGACTTTGATCCGACCAATATTGGTGTTCCGGATTGTCTCTAGATTTTACATAAAACATAAGACAATATTTTATTCTAGGTTTGGCGATTTCGTTGATCGCATCTATCCCATTGAGCTTGAAATAAAGGATACCATAGATACAGATAGGTATGCTTCATATCTTGACCTACACCTCGAAATTGACAGTGAAGAACGAAACTTTACGAAAATAGAGATGGTTTCAATTTTCCCATTGTAAACTTTCCATTTATATGTAGAAACATTCCATCATCACCTGCATACGGAGTATATATCTCTCAGAGCTTGTGGTTCCTATCAGGATTTCCTTGAGAGGGTTGCTGCTAACAAGGAGGCTACTGAACCAAGGGTACCTCTTGGCTAAGTTGAAGTCATCACTTTGAAAGTTGTACGGTCACCACCGTGACTTGGTTGACCGTTATGGAATATCTGTGTCACAATTGACCACGGATATGTTCCACTTGTCGTAAACACTTTCCGGTCCTTTCCTCATTCATGACTTATCACCGGGTTTGTAACTAGATTAACACGACGGGTACCACCAGTGAAGCAGGAACTGCTCACCCTTTCGGAGCACCTGAGTTCACCCCGGTTTTAGTTTGATGTGTATGTTTTTTTTAGATCGTTGTTTGTACTTTTCCTTTTGGCCATTGTGTTGTCTGTTCTTCTTCAATATACGGATTATGAAATAAGAGTGTCCCTTCCTAAGACAAGATATGTGCATCTACGTTGGCCATTCTTTTCCATGAACTAATTCATTCAATCTGTCTTTTAGATTCCAGTTGCGTAGAAGGTAGAAAAATTAAAATGCATGAAAAGATGGACCCTGATTGTATTTACTCTAACAAATCTTTAGAATTTTCCAGAATCCACATATGATTCACACTTGTCTTGAGTACCTAGTGTCACAGTAATTATGAAGCATGTGTTTCTCCACTTATAGATTTGGTGTTAATAAAAGTGGTGTTTGCTGCTTCTCAGCTAAGTACACAAGATAAAGGTGATAAAGCAAAGACTGGTTGACTCAGAATCAGGATATTGTGCCCGACATGACTACCCGCTTACTGTTGTTTCAGTGAGCTCGCACCATAAATGTTCAAATAAGGGTAATAACAAAATTACCGAACACCGAGCAATCTTCCAAAGGAAAAGGCAAAACTCGTAAGTCAACAAACAGACAAAATCAGTCAACAACCGGAAAATGGGAAAACCGCAATGGCCCTGGCTTGGAACAGGCATTTCCAAAGAAATGGTGGGTTGAATCAGATTTTACAGCGCCAAACCTCCCGCTTCCATTACGGTTAAAAGGTTCCGGTTGTCACTATAGCATCATTTTTAACAATACTGGGACAAATTAGGTATAATAGTAGTCAACGCAGTACCTTATGATAATCCATCGTTTATTATCGTCTCTGCAGAATGGTTTAACTAAATCGTCATCTTCTTACACAATTTGATTTCAAATGAGATGTTGGATGACGTCATGTCTAAACCACGATTACTCAATCCTTATCTTTATACATTTTCCATATTACTTTATGAAAATCCATCGTTTATTATCGTCTCTGCAGAGACATAATATTTTTCGACAAGATCTTGATATCGTAATATAAACTTTCTATGAGATCGAATAAGGCGATTTTTTTTATAGCCCTGGTCCAGTAGCCTGTTTCTCAGATAAAGATAACGTTTCAAGAAATCAGAATAATTGCTACTGGCCTTTGTATAGCGAATCAATTGCGAGATGTAAACACCATATGCAGGAGAAGCTGGTATATTGCTGCACATATTTGGAAAATTTATGATTTTAAAATTGAAGTCATCCCATTTAACATAAATTTTAGTACTGATTTGACCACTGTCGTCAAATTAGAGGTATAAGTCCAAAAATGATGTGGACGAAGCTGTATCTGTGGTCTCTTTATTTTCTAGCTCTGGAGGAAATATCAATGGAAGAAATTCTGCAAATCTAGGATAATTAATAGATAAAACGTCATCAATATACATGTATGTCAAATTAAAGGCTCTAGCTTCATGAATCTTCTTATCTTTTACAAGATTTTGAAGAAACTCCGACTCGTATGAGTATACAAATAAATCCGTTAGAGGAGGGGCACAATTCGCACCCAATGGTATGCCGACGACCTGCTGAAACAGTGTCCCTCCAAAGGAGACAAATATGTTATCGATGAGGAACTCCAGCATACTGATCACTTGTTCCTCGGAGTAGCATGTTTTACCTTTTTGAATTTTGTTTGAAAAATATGTGGAATTGTAGCCTAATACAACACATTTTGAGCCATCGTATCCATGACTGAAAGCTTTGTGAATGGTTCCTTTTAAGGGGGTTTTTAATTTGTCATGCGGTAGGGTGGTATACAGAGTTGAAAAATCTAAAGTTTTGATGGAGGATACCTGAGAGAAAGATCTTGATTTAAGGTTATCCAAAAGATCTTTAGAGTGTTTCAAAATCCACATGTAATTTATGCCACTACGAGAGTAAAAAGTTTCACAATATTTCTGTTGTCCCTCTTTTACTGCAGACAAAATCATTGTCAGGTGAATAGACAATTCTTTCGTCGAACAAGTTGATGATCCCCTATGTACCTTTCTTTGCATAGTGTCTTATGGAGTTTATGTATCTCAATGCAAATAGGGTAAATCTTCAGACTCTACCAGAGGGAATGTTTAAAGAGGTCATGAAGGATCTGTGGTTAGCTAGGATTTCATCTTTGTCGAACGAAGTAGGTTTGTATGTGGTATTACCAGAGGTGTTGTTATCTATGCCTAATTTCTTGATTAGGCATTCGTAGTAATATGATTTACATACAAACATGATGTTGTTGGAAGCCTTGTCCGCAGGAACGATAACGTATTTTTCATGAAGAGAGGAAAGACACTTAACTGCTTCTTGGTCTTTAGATACAGACTTAGGTCGACTATTAACACAATTTGTTAGTTTGCGAATCCGACCTTGTACTAGAGACCTGATTGTTCTAACCCAGTCTGACAAGGACTCTAACTCAGGATCTTGATCTACATCTCTCTTTATTCACCTTCTGGCATAATCTTCAACAGTATCCATAATTATCTTGAAGTTATGTTTCCAATTGATGTGTTGAGGTTCCCTGAATTTAGGACCATGAGAAATCACCTTTCGGAGACTCTCATGTTGAATGATATTCAGATCACCAGTGATTACATGTCCAGATGGGTTGTATTGAAAAGGAGAGTGGGAGCAGTCACAAATCAGAGGGCTCTTGAGGTACTCTGCTATGTTAATATCTTGCAATGCTTCTTTGAAGTTGAAAATTTTACGACCAATGCTGTTAGTGTAGCAATAGGAGACAATGGGAACAGATTGATTTTTGAAATATGGTGGAATTTCTTTTGCGACCTCTTTTCTATTAAGAATGTTGCTGATGTTAATAGCATCGATTTCTTTGTTAGCAAACGGAATATGGAGGAATTTTCTGTTGTTATCATGAAGAGGTTCAGATCGAACTGGTTTGAAAAGACGAAAAGACGCCACGTCACATATAATACTAGACAATCTGTACTTAGGAGAAAAAGGATCTACGCCTCCTTTGTCAAGTCCAAAATCCTTAAGATCTTTGATGTAGTTTACAGGTAGTGAAAATAAGATTGTACGAATGTGATGAATTCCAAGAGGTTTCTGTATATTAGAAAGTAAATCATTAAAAGTATCTTGTAACGGTCTTGGTTTAGAGGACTTTTTAACATTCGGATGTTGAATTCTTTTATGACAAAGTGTGTTGGTCTACAATACGAACATGAATCATTATCATCTCATCGACTGTAACCTGTTCTTGTCACGTGACTGAACAATGTTAATATGGCGTTCAACAAGTTTCCATTTACTCACTCAATTTATTTCATTTCGGAGGATTTAAGATCCTTCATATGTATTAAAATTTGAAATATTATCTTTTCTATGTACTTTAAAATGGAGAAATAAAATATAAAAAAAAACATCAAACATTTGATATTATAACAAATGCCATGGGTGTTATCTTCTGAAAACATAAAATATCTTCGCTTAAGATGTCTACAAATTAATTGTCGATCGTTGCCTATTATGGACCACCCGAGGACTCACTAATGAGCTAGTTGGTTTGAAGTCGTGCAACCGTCACCAGTACCCAGGAATATGCTTAAGAAAGAGATGAACATGTGGTATTGGATCTTGAATACGCACACTCAAAGCAACAACAGCCCTGTGCTGTAACTGGCATAATGCTCAGAACTAAATATATATGATTACAGTTACTGATCATTCGTCGTTTAATCCCACACATATACAATGTACACATATTCTTACACCAAAATTGAATGATTCCTCGATTTTAATCAAGATTATTTCATGTAATTATTTAAATTTGTCGTTGGGGACGTCACAATACCAAATCAGATTATCAAGTATAGCCAAAATTTTCTCCAGGCGGATCAGCCAATCAGATTGCAGTATTCAAATTAAAATAAATTGTATTTATATATATGAAAATATATATTTGTATATGAAAAGCTGGTCATGTTCAAACCGCGACATAATAAATTTAACTACATTTTTGTACAATGCATACACAGAATAATATATTAAGAGAATACGCACGTATACTCCTAATGAAAGCAATAAATTCTAATACATTTAAAAAGTCGGTAGGATTACACGTCTTATAAGATTAATTAGCCTAGATACATACATATATAAAATGTGCAAATGGAATCATTTCTTTCCATAGAATATTTTCTGAATGGATACTAACCTATTAAAGATATCATTATAGGAATTCATTAAAACTGAATAAAACAATCTTAGAAAAAAAAGGTAGTTCAGTGTGTTTCTTCTACAATTACAAAATCAAGCCATTACTCTTAATATAACGTATAGTATCTCTCCTATAGTCAATGCTTGAAATTCTCTGAAATGTTTTTTGTTCTTTGATTATCTTTTTCTTAAGAAATGCGAGTGCGAACTAAAATTATTATCTGATTACAAGAGTTCTCAATTGGATTTAATCAATCATAATATGAACGATGTATCTACTTTCATAGTTCTTTTCTTCCCTCTGACACAGCCATTTGTATTCTAGTATAAAAACACTAATTCAAATAGTTTTTAAAATAATTTTTTTTTTAAATTAAAAATTCCCTTCGCTCTGTGTATTATATAAAAATGTTACATGAATTGGGATTAAGAAAATATGTAATTGTAACATTGTATGCAAATTAATTTGAGCTCAAATTTGATTTTATTTTGCATGACCTATAGAAAATGACTTTCTGGGGATGAAAGTGCTATTTTATTGAGAGAAGAAATTATCTCTGAACCTGCAAGGTTTTAAGCATAGCATGATATTGTGACAGAAGGTATATGAACGTTTCGGAAAATATACGGTGTTGCAAAGGTCAAATGTGCAATGTTTTGTAGATCGTTGTTTGTCCCTTTTCATTTGGCCATTGCATTGTCTGTCCTTCTTTGATTTATATCTTCTGATTACTTCTTTAGTAGCTTCAAACTTTTCTTAACTTCAGACAAAATGGCCGCATGGTTAAAAAACAGCAACACATACATATTAGTCAGTCTTAAAGAAATTAGTAAGTATTTTTTCACCATTCTTTTAACCGTTATGCGACGTGTCAAAATGTACAAGATACTCTGTAATTATTTATAGCAAAAACAATCCAAGAAATGAAAGAGAAATGACACAAAATATACATCTGCTGAAATCGTTCATGTAAGAAATAAATCATGGAAGCCAGAATGTGTTGGGAGTTTTAACATGGATTAGCGAATATTAGTATTTTATCCCGAGCCAGAAGCGAGGGATATAATTTACTAATATCTGTCAATCCATGTCAAAGCTCAAAACACATTCTGGCTTCCATGATTTATTTCGATTCTGATATGCCTAAGAGTACAAATACGGTAGTATACTTTAATTGGAAGACGGTAATTTATATTTACGTTTGCGGAAAATGTCGCACACAATTTTGTCAATGGAAAAGTCAGTCACATTCACCGGTGCAAGTGCTAATGAGATTATACCGAATGGATAACTCGCTCGTTTGTTAGCAAAGCGAAAGAAGGAGGTCATGTTAGAATATATTATTATATTTGAAATTTACAGTTCCTAAATAATGTAATTTAATATAAAACAAGATTGAAGAAGGACAGACAATGCAATGGCCAAAAATACAATATGACTAACAATGATCTACAAAAAACTACGCAGAAGACTAAAGATTGAACACCGCGAACCCTACAAACACGGCGGGTGAACGCAGGTTCTCCGGAACGGTAAGCAGTTCCTGCTCAACTAGTTGCATTCATCGTGTTACAAAGGTCAATCTCCCTCAGGCATAGATAACCTTAGCTGATGTTGGATATCCTGTTTAGTCATTTGTCCCAAAAGACGTATATCCTGTTTAGTCATTTGTCCCCAAAAGACGGATATCCTGTTTAGTCATTTGTCCCCAAAAGACGGATATTCTGTTTAGTCATTTGTCCCCAAAAGACTCTCAGCGTATTAGGCTTTGGAATCTCTTAACTTTGAGCCTGATGAAGGTTATTTCAGAAATGCGTCGTGAGCACTAAATTTGATATCTACGTTTTTATTTGTGTTCGTAGTCCACCTCATGTTTATGAGTTAGGAGGTAATTTAGTATATCTCTGAACAAAATTTATATAAGTGCTGCGTCACTCGTTTTCTGATCCCTATGTATGTACTATTGTTATAACTCATGCAATTTATTCAATAAATATTGTTTACACCAACAAAATTTAAGTTTCAATGATAAAGGAGTGTACTATTTTGTTCGTTTTCTATGATCCTATAGATTAACTGTGCAGTCTGACGTTTGATACCTGACTGCAGTCTGACGTTTGATACCTGACTGTGCAGTCTGACGTTTGATACCTGACTGTGCAGTCTGACGTTTGATACCTGACTATGCAGTCTGACGTTTGATACCCGACTGTGCAGTCTGACGTTTGATACCTGACTGTGCAGTCTGACGTTTGATACCTGACTGTGCAGTCTGACGTTTGATACCTGACTACAGTCTGACGTTTGATACCTGACTGTGCAGTCTGACGCTTGATACATGACTATGCAGTCTGACGTTTGATACCTGACTGTGCAGTCTGACGTTTGATACCTGACTACAGTCTGACGTTTGATACCTGACTGTGCAGTCTGACGCTTGATACATGACTATGCAGTCTGACGTTTGATACCTGACTGTGCAGTCTGACGTTTGATACCTGTGCAGTCTGACGTTTGATACCTGACTGTGCAGTCTGACGTTTGATACCTGACTGTGCAGTCTGACGTTTGATACCTGACTGTGCAGTCTGACGTTTGATACCTGACTGTGCAGTCTGACGTTTGATACCTGACTGTGCAGTCTGACGTTTGATAACTGACTGTGCAGTCTGACATTTGATACCTGACTATGCAGTCTGACGTTTGATACCTGACTGTGCAGTCTGACGTTTGCTACCTGACTGCAGTCTGACGTTTGATACCCGACTGTGCAGTCTGACGTTTGATACCTGACTGTGCAGTCTGACGTTTGATACCTGACTGTGCAGTCTAACGTTTGATACCTGACTGTGCAGTCTGACGTTTGATACTTGACTGTGCAGTCTGACGTTTGATACCTGACAATGTGATTACGTTGTGTTAAATATGGAACCTATTGAAAAAAATAAGGAAGTGATGCACTTGCAATATCACCTGTTGCTTTTCTCATTTAATAAAGACAACATATACCTCATTAATACAAGTATGCATAATCGCATACATAAACGCGCATTAATTGCGACCAAATTAGCGCAAAATCTAAAAAGGGACTGTTATACTAGATTTTGTTCTAATAACTAGGACATTAGAAACCTAGAACTTTATTTCTTAAAAAAAATATGTTTACATGGATACCTTCTACGTAGAACAAATAAAAAGTAAAGTCGTCATCCTGAATTGTATAGAAGGCCATTGTGATTAAAACTCTCAATGTTCTTAATTCTTAATATGTGTAGTTTTTCATTATTTCTGGTTCTTCATTCGTAATTCTAAATTCCGACATCTTAATTTGCAGTTGTATTTTTTGTTTGGAAGCTCTCATTTCTTATTATAAACATGGATTAAGATATTAATAATACTGAATGATGAATAACGAATTCACAATCAAGTAATGAATAATTTCGAATCATGGATATAAAAAAAAAAAAAAAAATAGAAGAAATAAGAATTAAGGATACGGAATTTAGAAATACGAATGATAAGCTTAAAATAAAAATTTCGAATCGCAAAGAATGAATTAAGACGTAGGAAATAAGCGCCAAGAACGTTGACCTCAATGGGTTTCCATACAATTGGACGACCATTTCCGTATCTCAATTGATTGTATATACTTTATTTCGACATAAACTGAGCTGGCCTTCCTGAACTTGATTTTTACTATGCAAAGATGACATTGACATTAAGATAAATATGAAATATTGAAATATTACACTGTCAGTTGTTTATCATTTCATGTAAGGATGTATATTTTATGAGAATAATTGATGATCACTTAGCCCCGAAGTAAGTGTCTTGTATAGAGAACTCATGATTAATTGTTATTACAGAAAGTTAGCAACAGACTAGTGTTTCCTTAATATGTCTTACCTTGTATGATATCTCATATCTTAATGATGGTTGAGGCTATGAACTGTTTGTAACTAGAGTAACACGACGGATGCCACTAGTGGAGCAGGAACTGTTTACCCTTCCAGAGCACCTGAGTTTACTCCCGGTTTTTAGTGAGGATCGTGTTGCTCGATCTTTAGTTTCCTAAGTAGTATTTTGTTTTTTCTTTTGTCCTTTTTGTTTTGACCATTGTGTTGTCTGTCCTTCGATTTACGGATTCTGATTACCCTTTGGTTTTTTAAACTCTCTCTCTTATACATAAGACAACTTCTCTGTCTGTCACGAAGACTAAATATATTATGCATAATGTTCAAGATTCTGGTCTTCTTCATTATAATGCTGTTCGCCGTCCGGTTACATGTGAAGATTGGCATATTACCCATATTTGGAAAACACATGCATTACCACATCATTTCACTAAGAGGGGAGGTTTGGCCCCACCAAACTAGTATAATCCCCTTTTTAATAAAGGATAGAAAGTGAGAGGTCACGTATGTGTGGTAGGAGTGAGAGGTCACGTATGTGTGGTAGGAGTGAGAGGTCACGTATGTGTGGTAGGAGTGAGAGGTCACGTATGTGTGGTAGGAGTGAGAGGTCACGTATGTGTGGTAGGAGTGAGAGGTCACGTATGTGTGGTAGGAGTGAGAGGTCACGTATGTGTGGTAGGAGTGAGAGGTCACGTATGTGTGGTAGGAGTGAGAGGTCACGTATGTGTGGTAGGAGTGAGAGGTCACGTATGTGTGGTAGGAGTGAGAGGTCACGTATGTGTGGTAGGAGTGAGAGGTCACGTATGTGTGGTAGGAGTGAGAGGTCACGTATGTGTGGTAGGAGTGAGAGGTCACGTATGTGTGGTAGGAGTGAGAGGTCACGTATGTGTGGTAGGAGTGAGAGGTCACGTATGTGTGGTAGGAGTGTCCATTCTGTTTCTTTCCACGATTTTTCTATTTAATGTTTGAACTGTTCTGACAGTGTTTTTCATTTTATTATCATATTCCATATTCTGTGATCCTGAACATATATCATCTAATTTGTATATATATCGATGCTTCTTCCACCACTAAAACTGATCGCCATGAAATAGCTGATATATTGCTGAAAGTGGCGTTAAGCACCAAAAATCAAATCAAATCAATCTAATCGTCCGTTATTATTAATGGTTCCTATAGACATACGGTCATACCGTATTATAATATCGTGTACATATAACACTGACACGGGCATGTGGACGAATGTTTGAATAACCAAAAGGAATGGATGTTAATGAGAAGGGTCGGTATTTTCGAAGGATCGTGTCAATGTCCGTACACTCGAGACATTCAAAAGCATCCCGTCCTAAGTGCGAGATGTGTATGTG
Source organism: Bathymodiolus septemdierum (assembly GCA_963383655.1). Lineage (NCBI taxonomy): Eukaryota > Metazoa > Mollusca > Bivalvia > Mytilida > Modiolidae > Bathymodiolus > Bathymodiolus septemdierum. The sequence goes on along the minus strand of OY726522.1, from coordinate 50,544,339 downwards.
ATTATTCGCGCAACACTAGAAGACTCCCCTATTAAAATGGCTGTAAATCATAGAAAAAAGTCATTTTAAGGAGGATGGCACTGGACGGATGCTTTGGTTCCCTAAAAGGACGGAGTTGATTGATAGAGTCGAATATGTTGCCAAGTAACAAGTCACCTACGGCCACTAACCACTGCTAGTAGATGTTGCTTATTGGGAGCTACTGTGAGTGGTCTTTTACGTGCAACTAACGTTACATTAACAACACACATCTACTTCCCGGTTCAACATGAATTTCAAGAACCATTGACCTTCCTATGCTGTACTCGCATGAGATCCTTTTGAAATGCGATATTGTAGATCTCTGAATTAAATTCCAATCTGTTAACGATTTCCTTGTGAATGTAGGAATGATATTACACACGAGAAAGACCATTTGCGTTTCGAAAATATTGCATGCCACATGTAAACCACGTTTTAGAAACATTCTGTTTGAAAATTTACAAACGATAGACAAACTATATATTATGAATGTAAGTTGATTTAATCTGCACAGATTCACCAAAGCTACCTGGTAATGACGTCTTGTTATTGCTTTTCGTGTACAATTTGTTTCCTGATGGGTGTCTGGATCTTTAATAAGACCAGTAACCAGTGTAGAAAGGGTCAAAACTGGGTCAGAATGAACTGTAAGCTCTATTAGACTTATGAGTAGTTACTGTTAGTTGACACACAACACAACAATTTAAAATTCAGCAAGTCTACAAGTAATCTCCCTAAGGAACCCCGGGGCACTGAAATAGGACTTAGTTCCTCCGCCGCGGAGGAAAAGAAGAAGAAAACATTAGATTCAAATCGAAAATATTTTATTTATGTATTTATTTACGTATACTGGTGTCCAACATGATTTCTATATCGCAAGATGTTTATGTTTTAACAGTAACATGACGGGTGTCACTAGTAAAGCAGGAATTAATTACATGTACCATTCCGGAGATCCTGAGTTCATCCCGGTTTTTAGTGGATGGTGTTCATGTTGCTCGATCTTTAGTTTTCTGTCTAGTGTATTGTATATCATTGTTTGTCATTTTTCCCAATTTCTTTTAACCATTGTAATGTCTGTCTTTCGATATACGTTTTCTGATTATATTTATAACCTTTTTATGAACCATTCACGATATTTTTTTATGCCTAGAGTAAGAACAAATGGTCGTCATGGTCGTGATCGTATGGTAGTCTAACTTTCACAACTAACGTTGCGGGTTCGAATCCCGTGTGTACTCGATAGAACATTATGTCATACAGTGATTAAATGCTTTGCGGTAGGTTTTCTCCGGATACTTCGGTTTCCACCACCAATAAAGCTGACCGCGCCATGATGCAACTGAAAAATTGTTGAAAGTGGCGTTAAACACCATAACTCCAACATAGAGTAAGAAAAAAAAAAGACATTAGAAGATAACTGGCATCTTTTTTACCTACACGATTTATTATATGTAAGCTTGTTCTCGTCATAAATATGGATAAAACACTGTATGTCCTCTTGACGTTAAGCAACAACCATGATAGCGTTGTTAATAGAATAAAGTGAATAATAATTAAGCGATTAGTGTACATGTGTTGCTTTTTAAGACGGTCTGTGAGTACCATGATCAAAGGGGGTAGCTATGCGAGTGGGGTTGCTTTCTTTGATTTCATCTCTAACGACGTCCGGTTCATGTCCCCGTTCTTCTTTTATTAAATTATTATTTTTTGTTCTTCGATTTTAGTTCATGTCCCCCTGTACTCCCGTGTTTCCCTGTCCACCCCCAACATCAGATTCGACTTTCCAACAACGGAGTGACATTGATACATACACAATCAGATACACACACAAAGATTAAAGAAAATAATGTATCGGACACATCAAGGACACCCGTCGTAAAGTTTAATAAAACATTCTATCATATGTTTATGTTGGCAACATGTCTGCAATCTAGTCAGAAACGCAAATTTCTTTCAAATCAACCAATTCATTGGGTTCTCATCCGTCAGCCCATAGGCCAAATACAGCGCCAAAGTTTTACCAACCATATGTATTGCTTGTCAGCTTGTTTTTGACAACATTATAGGTGTAATGATACTGACTTGATGTTTTAGCAAGAGTTGTTTTATGTCTTCCGTGAAGTGTTTTTTCTGATATCTGGATAAATAAAAATAAAGCGTTTCTGCTAATTATGTCTGTGGGTTTGGGATTACATTAACAGGTTTAACTCCGCCACATTTTGTGCTCGTTCCAAGACAGGACTTGAATTTCAAACGTCATATGCCGTTGTTCCCCCTTATTTTTTGTGTTCAATGAGTGAATGTAAGAGGTCATTGTTCGTTGTGTTGATATTGGTAGAATTGTTGATAATCTCTATTTAAGTTTTCTTTTCATAATTGAGAAATATTTATCTAATATAACAATTAAAAATATTATGAGTATCATTGAACCCAACCAATTCAATGATGATTTACGCTGGCGAAATAACAAATTTGAATTAAAATCAGGACTTATTACCATTTTTTAATATAAATTTTGACATCATTGGCATTAGTTATTTTTCAAATCAGGATTTTGTAGTCAGACAATAGCATGATACAATAATAGAACAGAAATTAAGATAAATCCTAACTAGGTTGAGACAATTGTTCTCCATTTTCTTGTTTTCATGCTAACTAATAATTCTTATTTGATTTTATCAGTAAAATTAAAGATGCTTTAGAACTATCAGGAAATTGAAAGATAAAATGTCCGATATATCACGTAAAAAGGAATAATTCAGAGCATTGCTAGGACTGGATATCATCTAATATTTTCGTGTTTTTATAAGATACACCATTAATATGATTTAACTGATACTTGAATTGCAAGAAATGTGTATTGGACGTTATGTGAAGTATGCTACAATATCTTCACTTTGGTCATTGACCGCTGACTACTAGCTTTATTTCAATGAAGTGGGTTCTTGTTCTGTTACATATGTTAAGTTTTATGGTTTTCTGATAGCTAACCAATTACGACAGCGTGCTGCACGGTAATCGGTTTGTCCGGATTTTGTTCTCCAACATTGCTCACAAACCAGTCTGAAGATACCAAAGGGGTAATCAGAAACTGTAAATGAAAGTACAGACACTACAATGGCCAAAAGAAAAAGGACAAAAATCGTTGACAAAACACTACACGGAAAACTAAAGAGTAAACAACACGAACACAGCCTAAAACCGAGAGGGTGGACCCGTGTTTTCCCTAATGGTAAACAGTTCCAGATCCACTAGTTACACCTGTTGTGTTGCATTTGTAGAAATTATGTGATAATGTTTTAAGCCGGTGTTATAGAGCCATTCCCCCCCCCCCCCCCCCGGAAAAATGGCTAGGGGGAAAAACTACTATAGGAGCGTTATAGAGCCATTTTCCCCCCATAGCCAGTTTTCCTCCACGGTAAAATGACTATATAGTAGGATTTCTCCCCGGAAAAATGGCTATATAGTGGAATTCCCCCCGGAAGAATGGCTATATAGTAGGATTTCCCCCCGAAAGAATGACTACATAGTAGTCCCTCTCTGAAAATGGCTTGTATATTCAATTTAGTTGCTCTGTTAAATTTTACTACCACTTGCCAGTGCCACTTTTGGTCGACTATTAGTGTCGATGGGTTTACTAGCCAAGTAGCTTGTACATGGATGATCCAAATGACTTTGAATGGGGTTTCCCAAAAGCAAAAAATAGGTCATCTAATGGGACATTATATGATACCCCACCACGTTTCGCAAGTAATTGAAGCGCGAAATGTGGGTCAAAGTGACTTACTTTTGCCTGGGCGCTGACCTACCATCCCAGATGCATCTACATTCAAGTTAACATGATCCTACAACTTATAGTTGCTGAGATATGAGCGTGGGCGGGAACGCTGACGCTGACGCGCACATGGACGCCGAGGGTACTCCAATAAATTTTCTCAACGTCGTTGAGGCGAACTAAAAAATTATTGAAAAGTCCTTTTTTGGTGCTACAACAGCCTTTTTAAGGGCTAAAAGTTATTTAGACCAAGTCACCACCAGTTCCTTTCCTGAAAATTATATAAACGTTCACCAAGGAATCCAGTGTTCCAGAGCCGACCATGCAGGCCTATTTATGTCACATTTTTTTTAAAACATGGTCTTGTGTAAAAATAAATCACGTTTGAAGTTACTCACGTAATTGTTACTTTACCTTAAAATTCGAAATAACTTCATTGAAAAAAACAGGCTCTGTATTAAAATTCTGAGACACTGTTTTAAGCTTTCTACTAGCTCTTCAGATTGCAAGAAAAATATTTACACTACCTAGCTAAGTTCAAATATATGAATGTTCAATTGAATTTTGCTCAATGAGTTAGGTCGTTGGATCTAACAACTCATACAAGCCAATCACCAATACAGCGTGGGTTCGCGTCCGGCTTTGTAAATTACAAGAAAGGGTGCACTCGACTCGCAGCCGCAAGTGATAAAGCTTACCAGTTGCTTGCCCATGGTCGGTGGTTCTCTCCGGGTACTCCGGCTTCCTCCACCACTAAAACTGGTCGCCATGATATTGCTGAAATATTGTTGAAAGTGGCGTTAAAACACCAAAGATCAAATCAATCAATCAATCAATCAATTGAATTTTCAATTTTTCTTCCAATTAAGTTCATGCAATATTTTGACCTCCAATAATTTGTGACAAAAAGAAGTTGAAGTGAAGATGTTGTTTTTTTCTATAAACTGCGCCCAACTTTATAATAATATACAAACTATTAGGCAAGCTATGAAAGTTCAAAGCAGGTTTGTCAGAGGTCGACAAATATTTGTATTGTTCTACCTTGGTGTACAGTCAACGATGAGAGATGACACCCAGAAATATGTTCAATTTACATGCAATATAATAACTGGCACAATGAAATCACAGTATGGAATGGGTTTGGCCTTTATCACATGACGAAAGATAATATTCGCTTTATTTGCAATTAACAAGTCTACATTTACAATATCAGCAAAGCATACATGTACAAATAAGCTTAATACATGTCTATGTAAAAGATTGACACCTTATTTAGAAATGTAAATTTACTTGTAAGTATATTCACAATAACCGTTCATTGTCATTCAATTTGATGATATTTGTTATTCATAATTTAAATTCTTGAGTGTTTTTTTCAGTGATTTGATGTTGTAATATAATATAGATGAAATGACAGACAGACGACGGACGGATGGACATACTGATCACTGTAGGGTGCCGCCATTTTGATGATATGACCCAAATTATTTGTTATTGATAAATCTGGATTTGAGTGAGGAAGGGAGGGAGGGAGGGAGGGAGGGAGGGTGGGTGGGTGGGTGAGTGAGTGAGTGAGTGAGACTAACGGAATTTTTATACAATTATATCTTTACATTTATCAACTAACAGAAATCTTACAAATTAACGTATGAACAATTACGGTGTATATTGATTTTCTATATTTGATGGAAAATAGAATATTTCAGTCTAATAATGCAATCTTAATTCTCACCGAAAATTGTTTCCTCTTTTATCATTGAGTGAGTGAGTGACAGACATGGGGTAATCGTAATTTGTAATCGTAATCGGTTGTAATCGATTACATTTTTCATGTAATCGATTGTAATCTGTAATCGACATTTTTTAGATTACATGTAATGTAATGTAATTGACCCTGTAATCATGGTTACTTTCTGATTACATTTAGATTACTTTTCATCATTTGGACTTATTTTGTCTTAACTGAAACATAGATCTCCTTAGATATTTAATGTATGATTTATGTAAATGAATTTTCTTCATGAAATTTATTAAACAAATAATGTAGATATTAGTATATGCTTAATTGCAATCAAAACTATCATAGCTACAAAAAATATTAATTATAAATTATGACTTCAAAGACTTGATATCCAAACAAATAATATATCAATTTCAATTTCTTTAGGGTTTCAAAAATTCAGTGAAAACAGTTTGTCGGCTTGTGTAAAACACAACAAGCTCTAAAATTTTAAATTATCTGACACAACTTTCAAGATTTCTATATATGAAATTGCTTCTATGAAAGACTATCACCATGTCCTCATGATTCGCATAAGATAAAGAAATACTTTATATAAGCCAAAACATAGGTATCTCATGAAGATTTCTTATACAAGATTAAAAAGAAATGTAAATTTCAATAAAGATATTATATAAAAAGCAAAATGTAAATTATAATTTTCAGAAACATTTATTTATGATGCTCGTACATACATGTATATTACAAATTAACTGATAAATAGCAAGTTGTAATATTTGTAAAATTTTGGATTTTTTTTTTAAAGAATAATCTAATGGGGCTTGTATCTGATATTCATATATATGTGATATTTCTGCTTTTTATTTTGGTGCCGATTTTCCTTTTAATATTGGATTATATGATAATGTTTTCATTACTTGTGGGTTACTATGCAACTTGTAATGGATATTTCATACCTGTCAACCTCTGGGAACTGCTAGGGGGGAGATCTCCCCCCTACCAACTCTTCTAAGGGGGAGATTTTGTGCGTCGCCTTTAAACGCACAAAATTGTACCTTGTAGTTGCATACATGTGATAGAGTTGCTATGCTACAACTGGAGATTTGTAAATTTTTGGCTGGAGATTTGGTCTCATAACTGGAGATTTTTTATCGATGTATTTCAGGTGCATGTTTTTATTGTTAATTGATGTTTTCTTTTTGTTTGTTTCAGTATTGAACCAACTGCATCCCATTTCAATATATATTGTTTACATTTCTGTGTTATTAGTAGTGTTTCATATGATGAATGAAGGATAAAAACTGTATTTATAATTTATTCATAATCATTCATAATCATAAGGTTATAAAAAAGCAATAAAAATGAAGACAGAATGCTCTGAACAATAAAGTCATTGAGCACTAAAATTAAAAAGTCACTTTGCTGCTGGTCCGTTGGGTGATACTAGCATACGTTTTGGTATTTTTGTGGTTTATCAATTCCATCCTGGAACTTAGTCCTTAAATAATACTTTGATCGGCTTTGGTCCCAAAGAAGCCATAACAACTCAATCCGAGATGAATTCATTGCACGTTTGATCGAAATAAGAAGTTTTCCTCGGCATCAAAGGTTGTTCGACTCCTGTTTGCACAACGGTTTATAACTATTTTTAATTGCCGCTATCACACTTCTAATCATCTAAGCGTGTGCCACAAACCCACTTCCTTATCCCCAATTAACTGTCAATCAGTGGATAGTTGTTGTATAATCATCAACACCTTAATTAATCACCATGACCCAATTTACCTGTAAAGGTGTCAAACAGATCAATAACCGGATATCATTTACATTCGTATCTCTCGGCGTTTTTCATCAGCGCGGGAGTTCCAAATGGGGAATTTCCAGAAATATTGATCGCAAAATGTAGGTCAAGATTTTATTGTACTTGATTTTTTTGTTGGGGGGATATCGTGCGGGAGATTAATGTCTCCCGCGCATGAGACCCAGTCCATGCGGGAGATAAGGCTCTTACGCGGGAGACTCCCGCGAAAAGGGGGAGAGTTAACAGGTATTATTTTATTAAACCTATTTACATAAATTAAGGATTTAGTTTTCATATTTAGACTGAGAAATTATGTACATTTTTAAGCAAGTTTTTAGAATCAGAATGTTTTTTGTTTTTTTGTCTTCTGAATTATATATCAAGGACAAACATTCAAATGGTGTGAAATTTAGTAATGGTGATTGTTACATAAGTTGGTGTCATAAATAATACCTTAATTACAAATTTTATCAGGTATTTAAGTACTAGTTTGTTATCCCCAATAGACTTTCACAGGATGTTTGAAATTATTTGATATATATTATTAAAATGTGCAAATGTATGTTATAATATTTACTAATAGTATAAGATGGAATCAATATTGGTCATATATAAGAGAAGACATATTTTATGAATAATAGGAAAATGAGAATTGCTGTTTATAATTTACAATGTACTGTTTGTTATTGCATGTAATGATCACATTACAACTGAATTGTAATTCATAGTTCTGATTAAGAAATAAATTAAACATATAAGAGATATTGGACAGATGCACACGAGACAAAATAACATAAAACACTAATGTATTGGTTGTCATGACATTACATGTAATCAGTAGTGTAATCGATTACATTTACAAAGTGATTGTAATTTAATCGATTACATTTGAAAATTGATGTAATCGTAATGTAATGTAATCATGAAAATTGCAAAGTAATTGTAATGTAATCGATTACATTTGAAGGTAATTTACCCCAAGTCTGGTGAGTGAGTGACTAGAACTTCACTTAACGCAATTTCTGAAAAAAATAACGTATGTACAATTATATCTTTAGATGTAAATATAAACTAGATGCTCACAGGAGCCTGAATCGCTCACCTGGCAAAACAACACCTTATGACCCTTATGCAAAATGTAATTTCCACAGGTGGGTTTTTTGGACTTTTAAGGGTATGCATATGGAATATGCACTTAGGAAATATCTAGACGGATTGACAAAGAAAAAGTATGGAAATTAGGTGATAACTGTATCCACCAAACAAACGAATATAAATATATGGGAGTATATGTAACAAGAAATCTGAAATCAAACTATCATGTCCAAACGTATATCAAAGATAATATGGATAACAAAATTAATTTCATGTCCCGTATTCTTGCTGAACACGGCAATCTTAATCGTGTTGAGTTCGGAGACGCGTTATGGAATTCAGTTCTCCGACCTTCAATTTCACATTGTTGTGGAGCTTGGCTTACATCCTCTAAAGAAAACGAAGATTTGTTAAGTAGCATACAATTTCGAGCGGCGAAGATCATAATGAAAACAAAGGTGAATATGTCTAATGCGGCTCTTCTTATCGAGCTTGGGTGGGAACCTATCAATGATTTTTTGAATAGACCTCATATTTTTCTTATATAAATAACTTACCAAATAAAAGACTCTGCAAGATAGTTTTTGATGAGATGCACGCTCTTTCCGCTCATGCTTGGGACTACTTACCTGCTTTGCAAACCGTATTTGAATCAGTAGGACTTGACTATTTGTATCATGTAAACGACTTTAGCAAAGAAAGGTTTAATGCTTTTATGGGTCAGTTCTCCTCCACAAAACTAAGAAATGAAATCATGAGTAAAAGTTCTCTCCGTGACTATATTACATTCTATAGACACAAAGGGAAGCAACCCTATCTCGAAGATATGAGAGATTTTGAGGGATCTAGACGTAAACTTCTTTGTCGAACCAATTCGCTGTGCTTAAATAATTTGCTAAACAAAATGAGTTTAAAAAACAGTAACAAATGCTCTCTATGTGACTGTAATGTAGTAGAAGATTTATGTCATTTTCTCTTGTTATGTCCTGCATAAGAAGGCCCCTTTTAAATGATATCTCGTTTAACACTGTGGAACTTGATTTTGTGGACCTACCTAATTATATAAAGATTAAATTATTGATTGGAGATTGTGGTTTTTAAATAAATGAAATTGAAAGGCATGTATTTAGATGTAATTGGAAGAAATCTTTTAAGGAAGTTATACCATGAAAGAAATATCATTTTAGCACAATCAAATGTTTTATGACTTAACTTGTTGTTTCTTTTTTCTATTATTTTTATAGATGTCACTTGTTTTATTCATCATGTATGTTTGTATTCAACTATTGTCTGTATTTTACTTTAAGACATGTTTTATACATTATGTAGATTTTTTTAGTTTTATGTATATGATGACTTTTTATGTATTGCCAAATATATACTATACTTATATTGAAATACTAATTTCACACTATGAACATTTTATTCTACATATTTTCGCTTTTATACTATGTGTCATTTGTAAATATAACGTATGTGTCAAGATATGCATCATTGATGAAACTATTTTTTTTTACGAAAGGTGTTTTCGAAGAGGTTCGCACCGCTATACTTTTTTTTCAATCCGTTATGTTCTTTTACATTTTTGGTATGAGATGGATTGAATAATGCATTTGATCATTGACCAATCGTAGTTGACGATACTTGCAAATATGGTGTTTTCAAAGAGGTTCGCATTGTGAAATATTTCAATCCGTTTGTAACGCAAGGAAAAAGCGTTGTGTACTTGGACAAAATTTGACGGGATATGCATTTAAATGTACCCTTTACCCGAATATATGCAATAAGATCCCTGAGAACTATACCCAAATCTATGCAGTTAGGAAATTAGTACCTAAATGTGTATATTTGTCACGGACTGAAATAAGATTAACTAGAGTGACTATACATGTAGTATGTTAGACTTTGCATTTGGTTTTTGGGGTTGGAATATCGGGCTACCCCCCTCCCCCCCCCCCCACAAGACTGGTGACCTTGCGAGAACTGTAAACGGTCGTTCATTTCGCCGTCGGAAAACTTGCCTTTAAGTTTACCATACCTTCACATTCGCGTTGTGAGTTCGACCTACGATTAGGCTAGGTTTAAGGTAAGGTTTAAAATTAGGATTAAGCTAAGGCCTAGGTTTAGGGATGGTGTTGGACCGAGGCATTCGGTGAGGATTAGGTCTAAGGGTATATAGCCATTTTTCCGGGGGGGGGGGGGGGGAATTCTACTGTATAGCCACTTTTCCCCCTGTCGAAAACTGGGGGGAAAAATGGCTATGTTCAATGATATAGTCATTTTTCCGGGGGGAAAATGGCTATATAGTTAGTTTTCCGGGGGGGGGGGGAAATGGCTAGGGGGAAAACTACTATAGGACACCGGCCTTGTGACGTAATCGTGGTTATCCGTAACATATATTTAACAACGATTAACCAAGTCATGATGGCGACAGTAAAACTTTCGAAACGATGACTTCAACTTAATCATTAGGATCATTAGGATCCTTTGGTTCAATAGTTTTATCGTTACCAGCAACCCTTTAAGTCATCAACTTAACCACTAGTATCCCTTGATACAGTTGCTTCCTTGTTAGCAGCAATCCTCTATCAAAGAAATCCTGATATGAACCACAAGCTCTGGATTATCAAATGAACTAAAAGATATATACCCCAAATGTAGGTGCTGCTGAAATATTGCTACATATAATCGGACAGTTCACAGCAGAAAACTGAAATCATTCCCTTTGAAGTACTGTTTCGTTCTTAATCGATCCACACTGTCAATTTCAAAGTAGATGTCAAGGCATGGCCCGTATCTCCCTGTATTCTATCTGGATTTTATATACATTTGTATTATAGAATTTTTCTCGTTCTGAAATATAGTTGGAATACGGCTCACATGACGTTAAGCAATGATCAATCAACCAATATATGATGCATACACATTCCCGCTAGAGTACAACCGAGAAAACCCCCCTGGAAAATCGATTTGCTTCTTATTTCCAAGTTTGAATCCAAAAGAGGATCAATGAAAATACGCTGTATGAGCAGTTACACCAAGTTAAAATGTCTAGAGGAGGTGAACGAGCAGAAATTCGCAAACATGTAAGCACATGTCTACAAAAGCTGCTCTTTGGGCAAGTTGAAGTCCAACAACAAGTGTAGCAACGTAGACTTTTGGCACCAAAACCACTATATTAACTTGAAGATGAACTAATAAATATACAGCCTCTTATTCAAATATATCAGCCAACATGTAATGTTGCACCACATGAAGTACATCAACGCCGCTTCGAAATGTCTTAGGTGAGCTTAAGATTATTCGCACGATTCTAAAAGAGTTTGAAGATACCAAAGGGGTAATCAGAATCCGTATATCGAAGAACAGACAACACAATGGGTAAAAAAGAAAAGTACAAAAGGACAAACAACGATCTACAAAGCATACATATAAAACTAAAAATCGAGTAATTTTCTCAACAAAAGCAGAAAAGTATATTTTCAAATAATTTCTAGAAGCATGTTTTTCAAATCCTCATTGTGGATAAAAGTCCTATCAATGTATTATGCTTTGGACAAAATTAATTGTTTCGTGTTGAACTTGTATGTTCTCAAAATTTTTTAGCATATAAATTATTTAGGAATTATAGAGATAAAAACTATATTCAACTAAAAATATCAAAATCTGACATAATATATTTACTTCAAGAGTATATTTAAAAAAAAAATGAAATGTATGGAGAAATTTGGAATTATGCGAATACCTTGTCCAACGTATGTAGAATTGTACGAGTACAAATGCCAACTGTGTCAGGAGAGTTAGTGTTGCTCAATGCTTAGTTTTCTGTGTACTGTTTTATCTATCATTGTTAATAAGGGTAATAACAAAATTACCGAACTCCGAACAATCTTCCAAAGGGAAAGTCAAAACTCATAAGTATACAGACAAAATCAGTCAACAACCGGAAAACTGAAAACCGTAATGACCCTGACTTGGTACAGGCATTTCTAAAGAAATTGTGGGTTGAATCAGATTTTAAGGCGCCAAACCTCCCGCTTTCATGTTAATCTGTTTGTTCTTTTTCTTTTTGTCCATTGTATTGTCTGTCCAATTCACGGCTACTTTCTACCCTTTTTGCTCTGTTCAAAATGTCGCTTAAACCTTATTTTAAAATAAGAGTTGAAGATAAAAATGGTCCAGTTTTTTTATTTACATTTAAGTGGCTATCTGATAATTCTATTACCACTTTATTCTTTATTACGTTGGACTTGAAGACGTTTTTAATATGGATCAATTTGATACATGCTAATTCTGCTCTTTTAACTGGAGAATCTGAAGTTCAAGTGACTGTGGTAGAGTAGCGCTGTGGCACCCCAACACAGTTGTTGATAAATAAAGTTTCGATATCTTTTTATATTGAGACATTATGATATAAATATAAACAATAATAAATCATTAACTTAACTGAACTTTTACAACCCTGAAAAAAACAAGCGTAAATGAAGTCATTAGCTTAATGGGAGAGCTCCATTCTTTGTACTTAAGCGTCAAACGGATTTCCGACTGATCGTAGAAAAGTCGACATTTTGACTAGAGTTTTAATTAAGGTATTATTGTCCGTTGTAGTATTGATTTTTATAATTGTTTGCTTCAATTACTTCCTATACAATATGTAGTTCTGTTGAATAAAAAAAAAATACAATTTAATAACAATTTCTAAGATTCGTCATGAGTTGACTTTGTTTTTATGTTGTATTGGTGTTAATGTAAATTCGTCATAAGTTGTCTTTGTTCTTATGTTGTATTGGTGTTAATGTAAATTCGTCATATGTTTTACTTTGTTCTTATGTTGTATTGGTGTTAATGTAAATTCGTCATAAGTTGACTTTGTTCTTATGTTGTATTGGTGTTAATGTAAATTCGTAATAAGTTGACTTTGTTCTTATGTTGTATTGGTGTTAATGTAAATTCGTCATAAGTTGTCTTTGTTCTTATGTTGTATTGGTGTTAATGTAAATTCGTCATAAGTTTTACTTTGTTCTTATGTTGTATTGGTGTTAATGTAAATTCGTCATAAGTTGACTTTGTTCTTATGTTGTATTGGTGTTAATGTAAATTCGTCATCAGTTTTACTTTGTTCTGATGTTGTATTGGTATTAATGTAAACTCGTCATAAGTTGACTTTGTTCTTATGTTGTATTGGTGTTAATGTAAATTCGTCATAAGTTTTACTTTGTTCTTATGTTGTATTGGTGTTAATGTAAATTCGTCATAAGTTTTACTTTGTTCTGGTGTTGTATTGGTATTAATGTAAATTCGTCATAAGTTGACTTTGTTTTTATGTTGTATTGGTGTTAATGTAAATTCGTCATAAGTTTTCTTTGTTTTTATGTTGGATTGGTTTTAATGTAAATTCGTCATAAGTTGACTTTGTTCTTATGTTGTATTGGTGTTAATGTAAATTCGTCATAAGTTTTCTTTGTTCTTATGTTGTATTGGTGTTAATGTAAACTCGTCATAAGTTGACTTTGTTCTTATGTTGTATTGGTGTTAATGTAAACTCGTCATAGGTTGACTTTGTTCTTATGTTGTATTGGTGTTAATGTAAACTCGTCATAAGTTTTACTTTGTTCTTATGTTGTATTGGTGTTAATGTAAACTCGTCATAGGTTGACTTTGTTCTTATGTTGTATTGGTGTTAATGTAAATTCGTCATAAGTTGACTTTGTTCTTATGTTGTATTGGTGTTAATGTAAATTCGTCATCAGTTGACTTTGTTCTTATGTTGTATTGGTATTAATGTAAACTCGTCATAAGCTTACTTTGTTCTTATGTTGTATTGGTGTTAATGTAAATTCGTCATACGTTGACTTTGTTCTTATGTTGTATTGGTGTTAATGTAAATTCGTCATAAGTTGTCTTTGTTCTTATGTTGTATTGGTGTTAATGTAAATTCGTCATAAGTTTTACTTTGTTCTTATGTTGTATTGGTGTTAATGTAAATTCGTCATAAGTTGTCTTTGTTCTTATGTTGTATTGGTGTTAATGTAAATTCGTCATAAGTTGACTTTGTTCTTATGTTGTATTGGTGTTAATGTAAATTCGTCATAAGTTGTCTTTGTTCTTATGTTGTATTGGTGTTAATGTAAATTCGTCATAAGTTGACTTTGTTCTTATGTTGTATTGGTGTTAATGTAAATTCGTCATAAGTTTTCTTTGTTTTTATGTTGTATTGGTTTTAATGTAAATTCGTCATAAGTTGACTTTGTTCTTATGTTGTATTGGTGTTAATGTAAATTCGTCATAAGTTTTCTTTGTTTTTATGTTGTATTGGTTTTAATGTAAATTCGTCATCAGTTGACTTTGTTCTTATGTTGTATTGGTGTTAATGTAAATTCGTCATAAGTTGTCTTTGTTCTTATGTTGTATTGGTGTTAATGTAAATTCGTCATAAGTTGACTTTGTTTTTATGTTGTATTGGTGTTAATGTAAATTCGTCATCAGTTTTCTTTGTTCTTATGTTGTATTGGTGTTAATGTAAATTCGTCAGAAGTTGACTTTGTTCTTATGTTGTATTGGTGTTAATGTAAATTCGTCATAAGTTTTCTTTGTTTTTATGTTGTATTGGTTTTAATGTAAATTCGTCATAAGTTGACTTTGTTCTTATGTTGTATTGGTGTTAATGTAAATTCGTCATAAGTTTTCTTTCTTTTTATGTTGTATTGGTTTTAATGTAAATTCGTCATAAGTTGTCTTTGTTCTTATGTTGTATTGGTGTTAATGTAAATTCGTCATGAGTTGACTTTGTTCTTATGTTGTATTGGTGTTAATGTAAATTCGTCATAAGTTGTCTTTGTTCTTATGTTGTATTGGTGTTAATGTAAATTCGTCATCAGTTGACTTTGTTCTTATGTTGTATTGGTGTTAATGTAAATTCGTCATAAGCTTACTTTGTTCTTATGTTGTATTGGTATTAATGTAAATTCGTCATCAGTTGACTTTGTTCTTATGTTGTATTGGTATTAATGTAAACTCGTCATAAGTTTTACTTTGTTCTTATGTTGTATTGGTGTTAATGTAAATTCGTCATAAGTTGACTTTGTTCTTATGTTGTATTGGTATTAATGTAAACTCGTCATAAGTTGTCTTTGTTCTTATGTTGTATTGGTGTTAATGTAAATTCGTCATCAGTTTTCTTTGTTCTTATGTTGTATTGGTGTTAATGTAAACTCGTCATAAGTTGACTTTGTTCTTATGTTGTATTGGTGTTAATGTAAACTCGTCATAAGCTTACTTTGTTCTGATGTTGTATTGGTGTTAATGTAAATTCGTCATAAGTTGACTTTGTTCTTATGTTGTATTGGTATTAATGTAAATTCGTCATAAGTTGACTTTGTTCTGATGTTGTATTGGTGTTAATGTAAATTCGTCATAAGTTGACTTTGTTTTTATGTTGTATTGGTGTTAATGTAAATTCGTCATAAGTTGTCTTTGTTCTGATGTTGTATTGGTATTAATGTAAATTCGTCATAAGTTGTCTTTGTTCTGATGTTGTATTGGTGTTAATGTAAATTCGTCATAAGTTGACTTTGTTCTTATGTTGTATTGGTGTTAATGTAAATTCGTCATAAGTTTTACTTTGTTCTTATGTTGTATTGGTGTTAATGTAAATTCGTCATAAGTTTTACTTTGTTCTTATGTTGTATTGGTATTAATGTAAATTCGTCATGAGTTGACTTTGTTCTTATGTTGTATTGGTGTTAATGTAAATTCGTCATCAGTTTTCTTTGTTCTTATGTTGTATTGGTGTTAATGTAAATTCGTCATCAGTTTACTTTGTTCTTATGTTGTATTGGTGTTAATGTAAACTCCTCATAAGTTGACTTTGTTCTTATGTTGTATTGGTGTTAATGTAAATTCGTCATCAGTTTACTTTGTTCTTATGTTGTATTGGTGTTAATGTAAACTCGTCATAAGTTTTCTTTGTTCTTATGTTGTATTGGTGTTAATGTAAACTCGTCATAAGTTGACTTTGTTCTTATGTTGTATTGGTGTTAATGTAAATTCGTCATCAGTTTACTTTGTTCTTATGTTGTATTGGTGTTAATGTAAATTCGTCATCAGTTTTCTTTGTTCTTATGTTGTATTGGTGTTAATGTAAATTCGTCATCAGTTTACTTTGTTCTTATGTTGTATTGGTGTTAATGTAAACTCGTCATAAGTTGACTTTGTTCTTATGTTGTATTGGTGTTAATGTAAATTCGTCATCAGTTTACTTTGTTCTGATGTTGTATTGGTATTAATGTAAATTCGTCAGGAGTTGACTTTGTTCTTATGTTGTATTGGTATTAATGTAAATTCGTCATCAGTTTTCTTTGTTCTTATGTTGTATTGGTGTTAATGTAAATTCGTCATCAGTTTTCTTTGTTCTTATGTTGTATTGGTATTAATGTAAATTCGTCATCAGTTTTCTTTGTTCTTATGTTGTATTGGTGTTAATGTAAATTCGTCATCAGTTTACTTTGTTCTTATGTTGTATTGGTATTAATGTAAATTCGTCATAAGTTGACTTTGTTCTTATGTTGTATTGGTGTTAATGTAAGTTCGTCATCAGTTTTCTTAGTTCTTATGTTGTATTGGTGTTAATGTAAACTCGTCATAAGTTGACTTTGTTCTTATGTTGTATTGGTGTTAATGTAAACTCGTCATAAGTTGACTTTGTTCTTATGTTGTATTGGTGTTAATGTAAATTCGTCATCAGTTTTCTTTGTTCTTATGTTGTATTGGTGTTAATGTAAACTCGTCATAAGTTGACTTTGTTCTTATGTTGTATTGGTGTTAATGTAAACTCGTCATAAGCTTACTTTGTTCTGATGTTGTATTGGTGTTAATGTAAATTCGTCATAAGTTGACTTTGTTCTTATGTTGTATTGGTATTAATGTAAATTCGTCATAAGTTGACTTTGTTCTGATGTTGTATTGGTGTTAATGTAAATTCGTCATAAGTTGACTTTGTTTTTATGTTGTATTGGTGTTAATGTAAATTCGTCATAAGTTGTCTTTGTTCTGATGTTGTATTGGTATTAATGTAAATTCGTCATAAGTTGTCTTTGTTCTGATGTTGTATTGGTGTTAATGTAAATTCGTCATAAGTTGACTTTGTTCTTATGTTGTATTGGTGTTAATGTAAATTCGTCATAAGTTTTACTTTGTTCTTATGTTGTATTGGTGTTAATGTAAATTCGTCATAAGTTTTACTTTGTTCTTATGTTGTATTGGTATTAATGTAAATTCGTCATGAGTTGACTTTGTTCTTATGTTGTATTGGTGTTAATGTAAATTCGTCATCAGTTTTCTTTGTTCTTATGTTGTATTGGTGTTAATGTAAATTCGTCATCAGTTTACTTTGTTCTTATGTTGTATTGGTGTTAATGTAAACTCCTCATAAGTTGACTTTGTTCTTATGTTGTATTGGTGTTAATGTAAATTCGTCATCAGTTTACTTTGTTCTTATGTTGTATTGGTGTTAATGTAAACTCGTCATAAGTTTTCTTTGTTCTTATGTTGTATTGGTGTTAATGTAAACTCGTCATAAGTTGACTTTGTTCTTATGTTGTATTGGTGTTAATGTAAATTCGTCATCAGTTTACTTTGTTCTTATGTTGTATTGGTGTTAATGTAAATTCGTCATCAGTTTTCTTTGTTCTTATGTTGTATTGGTGTTAATGTAAATTCGTCATCAGTTTACTTTGTTCTTATGTTGTATTGGTGTTAATGTAAACTCGTCATAAGTTGACTTTGTTCTTATGTTGTATTGGTGTTAATGTAAATTCGTCATCAGTTGACTTTGTTCTGATGTTGTATTGGTATTAATGTAAATTCGTCAGGAGTTGACTTTGTTCTTATGTTGTATTGGTATTAATGTAAATTCGTCATCAGTTTTCTTTGTTCTTATGTTGTATTGGTGTTAATGTAAATTCGTCATCAGTTTTCTTTGTTCTTATGTTGTATTGGTATTAATGTAAATTCGTCATCAGTTTTCTTTGTTCTTATGTTGTATTGGTGTTAATGTAAATTCGTCATCAGTTTACTTTGTTCTTATGTTGTATTGGTATTAATGTAAATTCGTCATAAGTTGACTTTGTTCTTATGTTGTATTGGTGTTAATGTAAGTTCGTCATCAGTTTTCTTTGTTCTTATGTTGTATTGGTGTTAATGTAAACTCGTCATAAGTTGACTTTGTTCTTATGTTGTATTGGTGTTAATGTAAACTCGTCATAAGTTGACTTTGTTCTTATGTTGTATTGGTGTTAATGTAAATTCGTCATGAGTTGACTTTGTTCTTATGTTGTATTGGTGTTAATGTAAATTCGTCTTAAGTTGACTTTGTTCTTATGTTGTATTGGTGTTAATGTAAATTCGTCATAAGTTGACTTTGTTCTTATCTTGTATTGGTATTAATGTAAATTCGTCATCAGTTTACTTTGTTCTTATGTTGTATTGGTGTTAATGTAAATTCGTCATAAGTTGACTTTGTTCTTATGTTGTATTGGTGTTAATGTAAATTCGTCATAAGTTTTACTTTGTTCTTATGTTGTATTGGTGTTAATGTAAATTCGTCATCAGTTTACTGTTCTTATGTTGTAGTGGTGTTATTGTAAATTCGTCATAAGTTGTCTTTGTTCTTATGTTGTATTGGTGTTAATGTAAATTCGTCATAAGTTGACTTTGTTCTTATGTTGTATTGGTGTTAATGTAAATTCGTCATAAGTTTACTTTGTTCTTATGTTGTATTGGTGTTATTGTAAATTCGTCATAAGTTTTACTTTGTTCTTATGTTGTATTGGTGTTAATGTAAATTCGTAATAAGTTGACTTTGTTCTTATGTTGTATTGGTGTTAATGTAAATTCGTCATCAGTTTTCTTTGTTCTTATGTTGTATTGGTGTTAATGTAAATTCGTCATAAGCTTACTTTGTTCTGATGTTGTATTGGTGTTAATGTAAATTCGTCATAAGTTTTACTTTGTTCTTATGTTGTATTGGTGTTAATGTAAATTCGTCATAAGTTGACTTTGTTCTTATGTTGTATTGGTGTTAATGTAAATTCGTCATAAGCTTACTTTGTTCTGATGTTGTATTGGTGTTAATGTAAATTCGTCATAAGTTTTACTTTGTTCTTATGTTGTATTGGTGTTAATGTAAATTCGTCATAAGTTGACTTTGTTCTTATGTTGTATTGGTGTTAATGTAAATTCGTCATCAGTTTTCTTTGTTCTTATGTTGTATTGGTATTAATGTAAATTCGTCATCAGCTTACTTTGTTCTGATGTTGTATTGGTGTTAATGTAAATTCGTCATAAATTTTACTTTGTTCTTATGTTGTATTGGTGTTAATGTAAATTCGTAATAAGTTGACTTTGTTCTTATGTTGTATTGGTGTTAATGTAAATTCGTCATCAGTTTTCTTTGTTCTTATGTTGTATTGGTGTTAATGTAAATTCGTCATAAGCTTACTTTGTTCTGATGTTGTATTGGTGTTAATGTAAATTCGTCATAAGTTTTACTTTGTTCTTATGTTGTATTGGTGTTAATGTAAATTCGTCATAAGTTGACTTTGTTCTTATGTTGTATTGGTGTTAATGTAAATTCGTCATCAGTTTTCTTTGTTCTTATGTTGTATTGGTGTTAATGTAAATTCGTCATAAGTTTTACTTTGTTCTTATGTTGTATTGGTGTTAATGTAAACTCGTCATAAGTTTTACTTTGTTCTTATGTTGTATTGGTGTTAATGTAAATTCGTCATAAGTTGACTTTATTCTTATGTTGTATTGGTGTTAATGTAAATTCGTCATCAGTTTTCTTTGTTCTTATGTTGTATTGGTGTTAATGTAAATTCGTCATAAGTTCTCTTTGTTTTTATGTTGTATTGGTTTTAATGTAAATTCGTCATAAGTTGACTTTGTTCTTATGTTGTATTGGTGTTAATGTAAATTCGTCATAAGTTGTCTTTGTTCTTATGTTGTATTGGTGTTAATGTAAATTCGTCATAAGTTGACTTTGTTCTTATGTTGTATTGGTGTTAATGTAAATTCGTCATAAGTTGACTTTGTTCTTATGTTGTATTGATGTTAATGTAAATTCGTCATAAGTTTTCTTTGTTTTTATGTTGTATTGGTTTTAATGTAAATTCGTCATAAGTTGACTTTGTTCTTATGTTGTATTGGTGTTAATGTAAATTCGTCATAAGTTTTCTTTGTTTTTATGTTGTATTGGTTTTAATGTAAATTCGTCATAAGTTGACTTTGTTCTTATGTTGTATTGGTGTTAATGTAAATTCGTCATCAGTTTTCTTTGTTCTTATGTTGTATTGGTGTTAATGTAAATTCGTCATAAGTTTTACTTTGTTCTTATGTTGTATTGGTGTTAATGTAAACTCGTCATAAGTTTTACTTTGTTCTTATGTTGTATTGGTGTTAATGTAAATTCGTCATCAGTTTTCTTTGTTTTTATGTTGTATTGGTTTTAATGTAAATTCGTCATAAGTTGACTTTGTTCTTATGTTGTATTGGTGTTAATGTAAATTCGTCATAAGTTTTCTTTGTTTTTATGTTGTATTGGTTTTAATGTAAATTCGTCATAAGTTGACTTTGTTCTTATGTTGTATTGGTGTTAATGTAAATTTGTCATCAGTTTTCTTTGTTCTTATGTTGTATTGGTGTTAATGTAAATTCGTCATAAGCTTACTTTGTTCTGATGTTGTATTGGTGTTAATGTAAATTCGTCATAAGTTTTACTTTGTTCTTATGTTGTATTGGTGTTAATGTAAATTCGTCATAAGTTGACTTTGTTCTTATGTTGTATTGGTGTTAATGTAAATTCGTCATAAGCTTACTTTGTTCTGATGTTGTATTGGTGTTAATGTAAATTCGTCATAAGTTGACTTTGTTCTTATGTTGTATTGGTGTTAATGTAAATTCGTCTTCAGTTTTCTTTGTTCTTATGTTGTATTGGTATTAATGTAAATTCGTCATCAGCTTACTTTGTTCTGATGTTGTATTGGTGTTAATGTAAATTCGTCATAAATTTTACTTTGTTCTTATGTTGTATTGGTGTTAATGTAAATTCGTAATAAGTTGACTTTGTTCTTATGTTGTATTGGTGTTAATGTAAATTCGTCATCAGTTTTCTTTGTTCTTATGTTGTATTGGTGTTAATGTAAATTCGTCATAAGCTTACTTTGTTCTGATGTTGTATTGGTGTTAATGTAAATTCGTCATAAGTTGACTTTGTTCTTATGTTGTATTGGTGTTAATGTAAATTCGTCATGAGTTGACTTTGTTCTTATGTTGTATTGGTGTTAATGTAAATTCGTCTTATGTTGACTTTGTTCTTATGTTGTATTGGTGTTAATGTAAATTCGTCATAAGTTTTACTTTGTTCTTATCTTGTATTGGTATTAATGTAAATTCGTAATCAGTTTACTTTGTTCTTATGTTGTATTGGTGTTAATGTAAATTCGTCATAAGTTTTACTTTGTTCTTATGTTGTATTGGTGTTAATGTAAATTCGTCATCAGTTTACTGTTCTTATGTTGTAGTGGTGTTATTGTAAATTCGTCATAAGTTGTCTTTGTTCTTATGTTGTATTGGTGTTAATGTAAATTCGTCATAAGTTGACTTTGTTCTTATGTTGTATTGGTGTTAATGTAAATTCGTCATAAGTTGACTTTGTTCTTATGTTGTATTGGTGTTATTGTAAATTCGTCATAAGTTTTACTTTGTTCTTATGTTGTATTGGTGTTAATGTAAATTCGTAATAAGTTGACTTTGTTCTTATGTTGTATTGGTGTTAATGTAAATTCGTCATCAGTTTTCTTTGTTCTTATGTTGTATTGGTGTTAATGTAAATTCGTCATAAGCTTACTTTGTTCTGATGTTGTATTGGTGTTAATGTAAATTCGTCATAAGTTTTACTTTGTTCTTATGTTGTATTGGTGTTAATGTAAATTCGTCATAAGTTGACTTTGTTCTTATGTTGTATTGGTGTTAATGTAAATTCGTCATAAGCTTACTTTGTTCTGATGTTGTATTGGTGTTAATGTAAATTCGTCATAAGTTTTACTTTGTTCTTATGTTGTATTGGTGTTAATGTAAATTCGTCATAAGTTGACTTTGTTCTTATGTTGTATTGGTGTTAATGTAAATTCGTCATCAGTTTTCTTTGTTCTTATGTTGTATTGGTATTAATGTAAATTCGTCATCAGCTTACTTTGTTCTGATGTTGTATTGGTGTTAATGTAAATTCGTCATAAATTTTACTTTGTTCTTATGTTGTATTGGTGTTAATGTAAATTCGTAATAAGTTGACTTTGTTCTTATGTTGTATTGGTGTTAATGTAAATTCGTCATCAGTTTTCTTTGTTCTTATGTTGTATTGGTGTTAATGTAAATTCGTCATAAGCTTACTTTGTTCTGATGTTGTATTGGTGTTAATGTAAATTCGTCATAAGTTTTACTTTGTTCTTATGTTGTATTGGTGTTAATGTAAATTCGTCATCAGTTTTCTTTGTTCTTATGTTGTATTGGTGTTAATGTAAATTCGTCATAAGTTTTACTTTGTTCTTATGTTGTATTGGTGTTAATGTAAACTCGTCATAAGTTTTACTTTGTTCTTATGTTGTATTGGTGTTAATGTAAATTCGTCATAAGTTGACTTTATTCTTATGTTGTATTGGTGTTAATGTAAATTCGTCATCAGTTTTCTTTGTTCTTATGTTGTATTGGTGTTAATGTAAATTCGTCATAAGTTTTCTTTGTTTTTATGTTGTATTGGTTTTAATGTAAATTCGTCATAAGTTGACTTTGTTCTTATGTTGTATTGGTGTTAATGTAAATTCGTCATAAGTTGTCTTTGTTCTTATGTTGTATTGGTGTTAATGTAAATTCGTCATAAGTTGACTTTGTTCTTATGTTGTATTGGTGTTAATGTAAATTCGTCATAAGTTGACTTTGTTCTTATGTTGTATTGATGTTAATGTAAATTCGTCATAAGTTTTCTTTGTTTTTATGTTGTATTGGTTTTAATGTAAATTCGTCATAAGTTGACTTTGTTCTTATGTTGTATTGGTGTTAATGTAAATTCGTCATAAGTTTTCTTTGTTTTTATGTTGTATTGGTTTTAATGTAAATTCGTCATAAGTTGACTTTGTTCTTATGTTGTATTGGTGTTAATGTAAATTCGTCATCAGTTTTCTTTGTTCTTATGTTGTATTGGTGTTAATGTAAATTCGTCATAAGTTTTACTTTGTTCTTATGTTGTATTGGTGTTAATGTAAACTCGTCATAAGTTTTACTTTGTTCTTATGTTGTATTGGTGTTAATGTAAATTCGTCATCAGTTTTCTTTGTTTTTATGTTGTATTGGTTTTAATGTAAATTCGTCATAAGTTGACTTTGTTCTTATGTTGTATTGGTGTTAATGTAAATTCGTCATAAGTTTTCTTTGTTTTTATGTTGTATTGGTTTTAATGTAAATTCGTCATAAGTTGACTTTGTTCTTATGTTGTATTGGTGTTAATGTAAATTCGTCATAAGTTGTCTTTGTTCTTATGTTGTATTGGTGTTAATGTAAATTCGTCATAAGTTGACTTTGTTCTTATGTTGTATTGGTGTTAATGTAAATTCGTCATAAGTTGACTTTGTTCTTATGTTGTATTGATGTTAATGTAAATTCGTCATAAGTTTTCTTTGTTTTTATGTTGTATTGGTTTTAATGTAAATTCGTCATAAGTTGACTCTGTTCTGATGTTGTATTGGTGTTAATGTAAATTCGTCATAAGTTGACTTTGTTCTTATGTTGTATTGGTGTTAATGTAAATTCGTAATAAGTTGACTTTGTTCTTATGTTGTATTGGTGTTAATGTAAATTCGTCATAAGTTGACTTTGTTCTTATGTTGTATTGGTGTTAATGTAAATTCGTCATCAGTTTACTTTGTTCTTATGTTGTATTGGTGTTAATGTAAATTCGTCATCAGTTTACTTTGTTCTTATGTTGTATTGGTGTTAATGTAAATTCGTCATCAGTTTACTTTGTTCTTATGTTGTATTGGTATTAATGTAAATTCGTCATGAGTTTACTTTGTTCTTATGTTGTATTGGTGTTAATGTAAATTCGTCATAAGTTGACTTTGTTCTTATGTTGTATTGGTGTTAATGTAAATTCGTCATAAGTTGACTTTATTCTTATGTTGTATTGGTGTTAATGTAAATTCGTCATCAGTTTACTTTGTTCTTATGTTGTATTGGTGTTAATGTAAATTCGTCATAAGTTTTCTTTGTTTTTATGTTGTATTGGTTTTAATGTAAATTCGTCATAAGTTGACTTTGTTCTTATGTTGTATTGGTGTTAATGTAAATTCGTCATAAGTTGACTTTGTTCTTATGTTGTATTGGTGTTAATGTAAATTCGTCATAAGTTGACTTTGTTCTTATGTTGTATTGATGTTAATGTAAATTCGTCATAAGTTTACTGTTCTTATGTTGTATTGGTGTTATTGTAAATTCGTCATAGGTTGACTTTGTTCTTATGTTGTATTGGTGTTAATGTAAATTCGTCATAAGTTGACTTTGTTCTTATGTTGTATTGGTGTTAATGTAAATTCGTCATAAGTTGACTTTGTTCTTATGTTGTATTGGTGTTAATGTAAATTCGTCATAAGTTGACTTTGTTCTTATGTTGTATTGGTGTTAATGTAAATTCGTCATACGTTGACTTTGTTCTTATATTGTATTGGTGTTAATGTAAATTCGTCATAAGTTTTACTTTGTTCTTATGTTGTATTGGTATTAATGTAAATTCGTCATGAGTTGACTTTGTTTTTATGTTGTATTGGTGTTATTGTAAATTCGTCATAGGTTGACTTTGTTCTTATGTTGTATTGGTGTTAATGTAAATTCGTCATAAGTTGACTTTGTTCTTATGTTGTATTGGTGTTAATGTAAATTCGTCATAAGTTGACTTTGTTCTTATGTTGTATTGGTGTTAATGTAAATTCGTCATAAGTTGACTTTGTTCTTATGTTGTATTGGTGTTAATGTAAATTCGTCATACGTTGACTTTGTTCTTATGTTGTATTGGTGTTAATGTAAATTCGTCATCAGTTTACTTTGTTCTTATGTTGTATTGGTGTTAATGTAAATTCGTCATACGTTGACTTTGTTCTTATGTTGTATTGGTGTTACTGTAAAAGATACAAACTGTTATCACACATCATAATTCTTGCTATTTTTAGCAATAGCAAATGCTCGAAAGTTGAAGGCACATATGTTTGGAGGCCTTATTTTTTTCCATATTTTAACAATATTATTAATTAAGTCCTTACAGGTTTATTAAACATTCACAATTTCTATGCTGATATTTGCAGGGCTCACATGCATATCATCCTGAAACATTGAACCTCATTAAGTACAAATGTATGCATAAAAGTGAATATTGTGTATCCACACTCACTTGTACGTAAATCTGGAAATTTTGGTGTAGGTTAATTTTGTCCTTTTTTCTCCAAAAGAGGGTTGTTTTATTTTGGTGTGTGATATTTTGGCCATTTTCGTTTCTAGTGTGTTTAATTTTGGCCACTTTTGGTTCCCATGTGT
Organism: Bathymodiolus septemdierum; assembly: GCA_963383655.1. Classification (NCBI taxonomy): domain Eukaryota; kingdom Metazoa; phylum Mollusca; class Bivalvia; order Mytilida; family Modiolidae; genus Bathymodiolus; species Bathymodiolus septemdierum. Next base: position 50,518,269 of record OY726522.1, on the reverse strand, counting down.
TTAATTGTTTCAGAACGTAAATGGAAGCGTTCTCATTTCAACCATCGATACTACGTTTTACTCTTACTTACCGGGTATTTTGATGTCGTACTAAAAACCAAATCGATTATGGATAAGTCCGGATCTGATGTATTGTTAAATCAATAAAATTCTATAGATATTTTATTAACATATATACAAAGTGGTAAATATCAACTACAATTAAAATATTTAAGCAGCATAAAGTAAAATGCATTTAATAAAAAAAACAACAAATAATAATTTTGCACTGGTATTAATCATCGCTTTTACAGGTAAACAGTCTTATTATAACGGTCAGTATATGTATTTGCATACACAACAATTATACATAATAAACAGATCAAAGGTTATATGACAGATCACACCTTTATAATTAGATTTTGTACCTGTAAATCTATTTGTACAATAATACCCCCCAGCAAAGCTATTGTAAATGCGGCCTCTAATATACCATACAGGTCGCTAATAGAGGCCGATGATACAGACCGTTAATAGGGGCCGATGATACAGGCCGCTGTACTTTAATAAGTTTACCCATTTTTGGGACAAGGTTGATATCGTTTACGTAATGCATTTCTCTGACTATCATCACACTATTGTTCGAACAGTGGATTATTTTTAAGAATCTAGTGTTTATTCTTTTGTTCTTGAATATATGAACTTTAACCTTTTACTGCTTTAGGCTTAAAAACGCGTTTTACTTAGTTTTGGACTTTCGTTTCTCGAACCACTGCTGTGCTTTTCAAAGTCTATTTTGACTTTCAAAACTTCCATCTAACCACTCGGCTACAGTGACCACACTACTATACGCTATGCTTAGTATATTTGACTCTTGATAGTAAGCTTTGTAAAAAAAAATATCAACAATTTGCTTAAAAAAGCAAGTATTTCAGATCTGGCATAATTTATGTCTCAGAACTGACGTGTATGTGAACTTTAAAATGTATTCTCGCGATACAAAAACAACCAACGAACCGACCGCAAGTAATAACAAATCAGACAGACCACAGGTGAAGATTTGGGACACTTGAAAGACCTTGACATATCTAAATATAAACGAGAATCGAAAGCACGTTGACCGATATGGAGTGGGTATGACAAGGGTCGATTTTGGCCCAATCTCAGAAACTGTTTATATAGATATAATATTAAACACAATCATTGAAAGGTAAGAAACATATTTTTTGGGATGATTTCACTTTGTCCTTTGTTGCTTAGCAACGTAAATGGAGGAGGGTCCAATTAATCATTGGAAATTCAAATATGGTGGTTTTATTTTACATATCTTGCATAATCTTTTCGACAAAATGTTATATTCTGTGTATGTACACTCTAAAAATTAATATTCCAATTCTCTATGGTAGCATATAGTATTTTTGTGTTGTTTTGTCACCCTAGCAACGGTTTTGTAAACATTAAATTACCTATATTATTGCAATTAATGGTTGAATTTTGACATCTACGATCTTTTGACTTGATATTTGACTAAGTGGTACATTTTTGTCAAGCTATATACACCACAAATGTCATTTCATATTTCAAAAATACATTTTGATATTTTTATTCATAGCTATGCCCCGTCCATAGCAACATGTTTCCTTATGCACATTATTTTCCTGTAGATCTCATGGGCCTTTTATTTAATCAAGAACAAAAATTCTACAACAGCACCTTAGCAGATCTAGAGACATCTTATCATTTACTAACCAGTATATATTATAAGAATTCCTTAAGCCTTAAAATGTCCCTAGTAACCAAATATTATCCCTAGCAACCGCAGAAACTCGTCAATGCTGAGCTCTGTAAATTGCTTTTTTTCTTTTCATAACCGAATGTTGATCTTTTTATTTTTTAAATCATGAGAGGAAATTATTCTCAGTAATTAGAATGTCAAAGGAACCAAGTCAACCGCATAACATGGTAAAGCAGCGCTACAGCGGCAGGACAGTATATAATCCATGTTGAATAATTAAGAAATAAATCATGGAAGTCAGAATGTGTTGGGAGTTTTAACATAGATTGGCGGATATTAGTATTTTATCCCGAGCCAGAAGCGAGGGATAAAATTTACTAATATCCGCCAATCCATGTTAAAACTCAAAACACATTCTGGCTTCCATGATTTATTTCGATTCTGATATATCTAAGAGTACTAATACGGTATTATTCTTTGATTGGAAGACAGTAATTTATATCTACACTTGCGAAAAATGTCGCACACAATTTATGTAACTCGAATAATACTGCGCTCTCTATCGGCATTATTCGGGTTACAATTTATGCTGCCAATGGAAAAGTCAGTCACATTCACCGGCGCATGTGCTAATGATATTATACCGAATGAATAACTAGCTCGTTTGATAACAAAGCGAAAGAAGGAGGTCATGTTAGAATACACAATTTAAAATGTGTCCACGGACACAGATGCCCTTCTCACTGAAAAACCCTTCACTCAATATACCCCAAAATCTAGTTGATCTGTCATTTGTTGTTAATATGATAATAGATGTTGCCTAACTTGGGACGAAGTTCAATAACAATTTTTAAACAATATTAACTCAGATATATGGACCTATACAAAATTTTCAAAGTAAACGGGGGGCGGATCCAGGCTTCATCAAAAGAGGGGGCAAATAGGGTGACCCAAACCTTCCGTCGTTTTTAAAGGTTTTTCGTCAAAACGGGGACCTGCCATTCCCCCTCATGTAGACTGTGCACCCAGTCCGGTGTTGTATAATCCGGTACTCGACGTCTCAATTTCATAGAAAATATTATTTCGGACAGGAGGAGGAAGAAATGAAACTCTGCTTAACGATATTGTCAGTCCCATGGTATATGTTTAATGGACTAGAACACACTGCGATTTTGAGTCATTTTTTAACATTCATAACCGGAAGTAGTTCCAGATTACTGCGCATCCGATTTCTGCAGATTTAACCATGTATTGGCTTCCGGTGTGTCATTTCCGGTGCAAGGAATTTAATCCATTAGTGATATGGATCTGGAATCAAAATATTGCTATTTCTACCATAGTTGGGACTTCGTCCCATATAAACAACATATCCATATATCAAATCAATTGGTTGAGGCTTCGAACGTTATGGTACGGAAACATCGCTTGGACGGACGTACGTCGTGTAAGTTCGTCCGAACGAGGTAACACGTAAACATCAAACAGAAAAGAAAAAATGACAAACGTAGACCTGGAGATGTCAAATCTTCTTAATTTTATTTTACCTGCATACCTTAAAAAAACTAGAATATTATAATAATAAAATAAATCATGAAAACCTATGAAATCACTGTATGGCTAGAGGTTCAGATATTTTTTTTTCTTTAAATTAATAATAGCCGAGATACAACATCTTAGACAACACAATGGCCAAAAGAAATGTACTATCGGGGAATCATATAATGCCCGCATATGATTGCTAAGCTATATCTAGTAGCTGATGTCTAGTCTTAAAGGCACAACATTTTATTCGAACTCTCAGTTAACAGTGACCTAACCATTAGTAAATATTGTTGTGCTTTTTATCAAAATCCATTGCTTAATCATACCTATCTAGTAAATGAAAATTGAACCTATTCCTATATAATTAGCAATGGTGCTTAAGGGTAACCCGGAGGCAACAATGACATATCAAGGACACAATCAGGCATTATCCAATACAAAATATCATTAATGTACTATCGTGACTATACCATTTATTTATAAAAGATAAAAAAGGAGGAAGCACAAAATTATTGCATACAAAAAATAGAGAAAAGCTAAAGTCTTTCATAGATAGAAATAATTTGACAGATGTATGGAGAACTTTAAATCCTAAATTAGAGAGATATACTTGGAGGCAAAAGACTCCAAATATTCAATGTAGGTTGGATTTCTTCCTCATATCAATTGGCTTACTGAATGTAGTAAACAATGTAGATATTATATATGGCTAAAAAAAGTGACCATTCTTTTATATCAGTTGAAATAGAAAAGAATAGTTTTGCTCGAGGCAAAGGTTTTTTCAAGCTTAGCACATCTCTATTATTAGATAAAGATTATATTGAACTTATAAGAAAATTAATACAAAAACAAAAAAACATATATGATGAGCAAAATGTAAATCCAAACTTAAAATGGGAAATGATTAAAAGTGACATAAGAGGAGAAACTATAAAATATTCATCAAAAATTGCAAAGATAAATAAAGTTAAAACAATTAATATTGAAAGAGAGTTAACAGAACTCCAAAATAAAAAGCAAGCGTCTAACAGAGAAGAAATTGAAAATAGAATAAATTTATTAGAAAATGAATTAAAAAACATTTTACGAAAAAAAGACAGAAGGTGCAATGATAAGAGCAAAGGCAAAATGGCTAAAAGATGCAGAAAAAAATACTAAATATTTTTTCAATTTAGAAAAACGAAATTATATAAATAAAACTATTCAACAATTAATAAATGATAAAGGAGACACTCTAACTGATTTCAAGGAAGTTCTTGCTGAAGAGAGAAGCTTTAATAGGTCTCTTTATTCTAAGAACCATACAGTTTATGATAACATTAATGAGATCAATAACTTCTTCTTCCCTGATGATCCAGAGATACCAAAACTTAATGAAGAAGATATGTTAAACTGTGAAGGTATAATTTCAAAAGATGAATGTGTCTCAGCTATTAGGACATTTAAAAATGGTAAATCTCCAGGAACAGATGGACTTCCTGCAGAATTTTATAAAATATTTTGGAATGATGTCATTGATCTAGTGATTGACTCGTATCAATATACTTATGATCTTAATGAGATGTCAATTTCACAAAGGCAGAGTATTATAACGCTGCTCCTGAAACCTGAGAAAGATCCAAAGTATCTAAAAAACTGGAGACCCATTTCTCTCCTGAATAATGATTATAAGTTAATGACAAAATGTCTAGCATTTAGACTGAAGAAAGTCCTACCAAATATTATTCATTCAGATCAAACAAGCTTCATGAGAGGAAGATATATTGGTGATAATATCAGAAATATTCTAGAAATAATTGAAACAGTAGAAGAAGATTTATCATGTATTATACTATCAGTAGATTTCGAAAAAGCTTTCGATTCACTGAGCTGGAAATTTCTCCAACAATGTTTGGACTATTTTAAATTTGGTCCTTCCTTTAAAAAATGGACCAGTATATTGTTTCAAAATATATCAAGCTGTGTTCTTAACACGTGATGGTCAACATAATTTTTCTCTGTTGAGAGAGGTGAACGTCAAGGTTGCCCTATATCGCCTTATCTTTTTATTATAACTGCCGAAATACTAGGCATAGCTATTAGACGCTCAGATGACGTCAAAGGCTTTAAGTACAAAAAGGCAGAATCCAAACTGTCCCAATATGCTGATGACACTCAAATAATTATAGATGGATCAGAAAACTCCATTATAACTTCTATTAACATATTGAATGAGTTTTCAAAGATAAGTGGGTTAAAAGTAAATCTAAATAAGTCAGAACTGATTCCACTGGGTCATTCCAAAATAGAAATATACACCCATAGCTTTTCGTCAGGAATTAAAATAACTACAGATAAATTTAAACTGCTAGGTATTATCATCCCAACAAATGGAAAACAAAAAGATCTAATAGAAGAAAATTATTATAATAAAAAAAAAAAAAATATTAGAAATGATAAAAACTTGGCAAAAGAGAGATTTAACTCTGTATGGCCAACTAACAATCATCAAAAGTTTGATCATACCACAATTAACTTATGCACTGACTATTTTACCTTCGCCAGGAGAACTCTTTTTAAATGATATTGAAAAGATAATATTAAATTTTTTCTGGGATGATAAACCAGCAAAGATTAAAAAAACTATTTTATTTAAAGAAAAAACAGAAGGTGGACTAAATTTGACTAATATAAAGATATATGCCAAATCTGTTAAATTTCAGTGGATATACAAGCTTTATAATGAAGATTACAATGCATTTTGGAAACATTTGATATGTGCCCGTTGTTCATGATTACAAGATAAGATTATATGGGAGAGTAATTTAAATTTTAAAGATGCTCATAAGTTGGTTATCAAATCAAAATTTTGGCAGGATTTACTCGTGTGGTACTCATCTTTAAACTTTAATGATGACTCAAATAAAGTCACAAAAAACAGACTTTATATGGTACAATTCACACTTGAAGATAAATGACAAAGTACTTTATTTAAAATGCATGTCAGAAAATGGCATAAAAAAGATAGAGGACCTCATTGATGACAATAATAGATTTCTAACATATCAAATGTTTCTTGATAAATGCAATGTGAATATAAATGCTATTACATATTATGGTATTATATCTGTTATTAAAAAACACTACAGTACTGATGATTTGGAAATGAAACCACCTTTGATAACTAATATGATGCAGAGGAAAGATATTTCAAAATATATATACAAATATTTCATAGAAAAAGATGAAAAAGAAAATTTTGTAAAAGGCATTGTGAAATGGGAACACAAACTTGATACTGAACTAAATGGTAGTATGCTGTTTAATGATATTTATAGAATCACAAATGATACAAAATTAAGAAATTTTCAGTTCAAACTTCTGCATCATATACTTGCAAATAACAAGTTATTACACAAAATGGGAATTAAAAACAGTGCATTATGTAATTTCTGTAACCAAGAAGAAGACTCCATCTTACACTATCTGTGGGGCTGCCCTGTGGCAAAGAGATTTTGGACTTCATTTAATATCTGGCTTTCATCAGCTTTAGATTTAGAAGTTTTTGAATTATCCCCCAAAAAAACAGTTTTAGGTATTTTTTCAGATGAAAGCTCCTTGCAAAAAATTGTTCCATTTTTATTCCTTGTGGCAAGAAATTATATTCACTGTTGTAAATGGACTGACACAAAACCAGTCCTTAACATTTTCAAAATTAAAGTTAAACAAAAAGAGAAAATCGAAAAGATTAATGCACTTGTTGAAAATAAAATGTACAAACATGATAATAAATGGTGTTACATACATGAACTTAATTTATAGTGGTCTACTTTTGTCATCATGCAAGAAAATAATTTATACATAAGAAAATTATATTAGAAACTCATGTATATATAATTATATATAGGGGGTAAATCAACGTCTGATCACATATATCCTTAAATAAACTATGTATTTGATTTATTGCATGGAGACAAGGGGACACAACATTTCATATGTTTGTATTGAAAATGTATGTACAAATAATGTCTTTGTCTGTGCTATTGTGTAATGTCTGTGTTTGTTATGTATATATTTTGAAAATGTTTAAAAAAATAAAAGTAATTTTTTTAAAATTATATTCAAGATCTTGACGTATATCCATAAACTAACCAACACATAGGGTGCATGGTCGTGTGGACGTGCAGATCGATGGACAAGGGTACATACTTGTACTTCTTTGTGATAATGGTAATCAAAAATAATAATGCTTATCGAAAAAATCCAATGTCATAGGTGCATTGTATTCTTCAGTAGAAGCTTCACTTCATTGTCATCATCAATTAACTTTTAGTGACGGTGAGATTTGCACTCCAGTCATTACAAAGGTCAATATCCATGTGACGAGCACATCACAGTAACCACACAACAATCTCTGGTCACAATAATGCAACATTTAGGAAGTCTTATGTATTACCCTTTCTAACGTTTTTTCTTCGTTTTTTTTCTGAACTTTATAGTTTCTCCTTTTGAGTTTTAATGTACATGTATAATATGCTATTAAGATTTGAAAAAAAAAATAATTCTGCCATATACGAACACAATGTGTTTACCGTAAATATATATTTCTTTATGAGAATATGTCGTGTTCTTTGTTTTTTTGAACACTTTCTATGGTTTGAATTGTATAAAAGTGATCAATTTCAGTTCATTATATCAGATTTTTTCAGTCGGCACTAAACAAGGCAACGATAGCAATGTTAATCTTTATTTTATGATCCGTTTTCCTTACTTTATTTCTCTAACGTTATTTCTTTTTTATTTTTGGAATGTATAGGCGTCAATAGATTCATACATGCTATTTAATAATCAGTATTGTTCCAATGTTTTTAAAATGATGCTTTGTGGTTTTTTTATTGTAGGGGAAAACCATGTTTTTCATTCTCATTATGGTCCATGTTCATAATTTACTTGCAATAATCCATCAAGATTAAACTTACATTCTAACACTCCAATGAATGAATACTGACTAAAGTTCCGATATTAAATAAGTATCTGTGTGTAAATTGTAATATCATGGAAAATGTGGAAAAACTTTAATATAATGACAATCTATCAAAATAATCATTAATCAGTTCTCAAAATCTGAACATGTGAATTTCATTTTGTGTTTATAATAAATATCAAATTATTTTATTTCAATTCAATTCAATTTTCAATTCAAATATTTTATTGAATAAATGCATAAATACAATATCCAATGGGATTGCACATCAGGCATAGCCTATGTAAGTGCTCTTCCTCAATAACAAGTTATTTTATTTGTCATGCTTTAAAAAAGTATGCTCTGAGTAGTTAACCCAAAATGAAGTGCTATAATATATGGACATTTGATATTTTGTCTTAACGGTTATTTTAACATTAAATAATGTTAGCACACCAAAAATTTTTTCTTATGATGCATAATAATTTTCTCAAACCCCCCCCCCCCAAAAAAAAATAAATATCGGCGATTCGATCTCGTGATGTTGCTATCGGCAGTCATGTGTGCTAACCATTACGCCACCGCAACTTGAATATTAAAAGGGTAGAATTAAGCTATATATAAATCAAATTTACGTTATTACAATTATTCATCGGGAATTTACTTTGTGAAAGAGCTAAATGAAATACATTTGTCCAATAATTTTTTTTTAATAATAATAAAAAGGAAAGGGACTACTAAAAAATAGAAAGTTCCGAGGTGTCGTTTACATGTCCAATGAATTAATTTCTAAGATAATCTGACTTTCTTTTTGATTGCTTGTTTTGTTTTCTGTACTTTTTGTGAATTGTGGGGATAATATTAAAGTATACTTTAGTATAGTAGCACATGAAATTCCACTGAGGGTTATGAAAAAAACCCACGTCGCACTTGATGCACAATCAGGTCGGCAGTAAATCACCTCAAAAATTTAGCCGTTTTTTTTTCTATTTAAATAACGTCAAAAGTGTTTCATAAAAATTGTTCAAGTTTTACTCCCGTAGCAAAACAACTACGATAACCAACTTTATTTTGGATGAGATTAAAAGATCGATTTCTATTTCTGTCTATTACGGATGAAAACGGTCAATTAAAAAATGGCCACCGACGAGAAATCGATCGTAATATTATTTGTTGATTGCAGATTTCATACTCACCACACTCGGGTACCAACACAAAAATTAAATGAGATATGTGTTTATGTATATTCAACATCGTACTAAAATATGCCGTTGGTACCTGCTTGTGGTTATACTGAAAATTGACATTAAGTACACATTTCTTGTTAGATTTCATATATTTTCACGAAACGATAGACTTTTCATTGACTAATGTGACGTCATCGCACGTGCAAATATGAAAAATTGTTACCAAAATAGTAGTTGGGGTAAAGGTCTTATAAAATCAAGAAACAACGAAAGCTATACGTTTCATTTATAATTTGTCTATTTTTTAGGCCAATTTCTGCCCTTATCATACATACTCCTTTGTCGTTTTATTTTTGTTAATTGTTGTCTTATTTGGCTTTATAAACAGTAAAAGTGTAAAAACATATACCATACAAGTGGCGTAGCCAGAAAAAAGAACCTGTAAGCAGGGGGTCTGGGGGGCAACAGCCCCCCATAAGCTGGAGATGTTTTCTTGCAGAGGATGGCAAAAATGCATGTCTGGTAACTGCTCCTTGGTGTTTTCGATGCACAATAACTGGTGAATGAAAAAGATTAAAAGTATTTTCTTTTTTAATACATTTGATTTGAAAAATGTATAACATATTCGCAATTCCTATATACATTGATATAACGATACAGTTGAGTTGAGATTGCATGGAACACGAAAAGACTATAAAACGCGAGGAATAATCAGGAAATGTAAATCAAACAACCTAGACAAGATTCGGATCAACAACAAAAATAATGAAACAAACAAGGGATTGAAGCAAATATGGGTAGCACGGCCCCAACAACAAGCGAGGTATATCCAGGCCATGGCATGTTAATATGTGTTTAGTACGGAAATATCAGCTGGATTCTCCTGTTTCTATCTGCTGCAAAAGTGTTTATAGCCTGGTTAAAGTTCAGGGGAATCTCTGGGTGGACATGCTTTAAGGACAAACCATTACGTATATCCTCAACCATCGTAGATCGCAGATAGGTTTTGATTCTTTTGAGAGCGCTAAAAGACCTTTCTGCGGTAGCTGAGGTTACAGGCTTAGTAAAAAAAACCCTCTACAGCTCTGTGGATGTTAGGATACAACTCGGGTTTAGCATGCATGAGTGTGTCAATGAGTGTGTTCGGCTTCTCATTAACATTTTGCCATTTACATTTCCACCTTACCATTTCTGCTTTATAGCCTGCAAAATTGTTATCGGGCAGGTCGCCTGCAAATGGCATAAAAACTTGAAGTTCTCTTTCGGGTGTAAGGTAGGCATGTTTTTAAGGGATGAGGTATTGAACCAGAAATCGGTTTTTGGGAACTACAAGTCTTCTATCAAGTTCATTGGCAATGTGGTCGAGCAACGGATAGTATGCTGATCGTCACCAGTATTCTTCTGGTGTATCAGCAGGCACATTTTCTCTGTGTTGTTGCCTACCAGCTGTCCTCGGTTTGCTCGGTAATACATTCTGCTTTTCGGCAAGTTTTGCTATGTCTTGGTACAACTCTTGCCAGACATTGTCATCCTGTCTAATTTTTCGAAGGCTTGAAATAACAGTTTCAGCTTCAGATGCAGTCTCTACCAAGTCAATTGAAGGACTTTGTAAAAGGTTGGATAATGCCAAACTGTATTGAAGCACACATTCAGTAACAACAAGAACAACCATAAAGCCGAAATCCTGAAGGGCAAGTTTCAATTGCTTAGCATTTCGATCACCACCAGTTCCTAGGTCATCTAGAGTATCAATTATTAATGAATCCGCAGATTTGAATATGTTAAGTGCGTCTGCCCTACTTGACCATCGAGTCTCGCACAAACCTTTTATTTTTCTTCGTCCATCAAGAGCATCTAATTGCTCTTCATTTGCCTGTTGTAACATGGTTTTAAACCTACCTGTTCTTTCGAAGATTAATGAAAGGCATATGAAACATCTTTTACAGTATCAATTGTATTGCGGACAATTGGGAGCTGACAAGATTTGACAACAGCCAAATTCAGGCAATGTGCATAGCAGTGGACATAATAGGTTTCAGGAATTTCGGTTTTAATACGTGTGCGAACGCCAGAAAATTTACCGGCCATATTTGCAGCCCCATCATAACCTTGACCTCTCTTTGCTTCAGTTACAATTCCGTATTCTCTTAATTTTGTCATTATAGTAGTTGCCAGTTCTTCACCAGTTGTTGAGTTTGCCTCTGCAAGCCCAAGAAATGACTCCTTGACGCACATCTCCTCATCGCTATCTACACCCACGTAGCGAACACACAAAGAAATTTGCTCTGTGGTAGGAACATCAGTGGTCTCATCTGCAATTACACTGAAGCAAGTAGCTGAATTACACTCTGAAACAATAACTTGTTGTAACTGTCTACCACAAATATCAATCAGTTCATTTTGTATGGTGGGTGATATATACCTTGCATTTGGGGGGCTGTTTTGCAAACGAGTAGCCAAAATTTGATCAGTTTCAGCCCTGTAGTTAATAAGAGCTATGAAATTGCTTATCTCTTCGGTGTGACCGTGTAGGTAAGTGGTCTTAAGGATACTGTGAAGAATTGACCTGTTTCTTGTGATTTTATCCTGAAAAGCACTGCTTAACATTGACATTACATCGTCCTTTTGGCCCTCCGCGATAGACAATTAATTTTCACTCATTTCAAGACATCTGCTGTGTCCAGGTTGACCCAAGTGGCGTTTTATTAGGGTACCTAAATTTGCCCAGTCATTTACAGAATTCTTAACAAATGCATGCTCAGAACTATTGAACAAAACACAACATAAACAAAAAACTCCATTTTCTGACTCTGAATATCTCAGCCACTGTTACTTTTCAAGCCAGGACCGATTAAAGCGTCTTTTGGCGGTACCAAAGCAGAATGGAGGTGTCAAAAGATACAAAGTAAAACAAAATAAAAAATATTTTTAACTTCAATTTTTTTTAAATATTATCCCCCAAAAGCCACGCCCCAATTTTTCTAATAGGCCCCTTAAAATAAACCCTTTTCAGAATCTTTTTTATCCGGGATTTTACATTTTTTTAAGTGGGGGTGCCATATGGAACTCTTTCCAAAGAAACCCGTTATATGAGTTATGCTTCACTGAAGAAGTCCGAGAGGAATAGTAATCAGTACATAGCGGGGGGAAAGACATCTCAATCAGGCAAAATGACGATTAAACTATTATAGTAAGACGAGAATTTTTCAGCATCATGTCATGTTATGTTGTACCATAGCTTAGTTAACATTTTGCCTGGAAAAGAATGGCGTTATGTCTATAGCAAAGGTGCAGTTGAAAAAGCACTAGAAAAATGGTAATCTCATTACATTTTGTTCTTATTCCCAATAAGACAATTGGTCCTTATCGAATAAGTAATAAGATGATGGGAGAAGTGCAGTTGGAGATTGCTGGTCCACTATCTCTTCTGTTCTATAAGTTGTCACTCAAGGATTAAAAGAGAACACCCTGCATAATATTTAACCAGTTTTGACACTAGTTCTCCCCCGTTAGAGGATTTGTTCTCACCCTAAAAATACCCGATAAGAACGGAATAAGATGTAGATGTCATAAAAGGAAGAACAACTGAGAAATGACGTCACATTGTTTCTAGGTACAGGTCTAAATACGGCAGTATCGATGAAAATAATTATAGCAATATCGATGCACAGAGAGACAGTACTTTTTTCTTGACTCCAACATCAAAAAGAAAATAATTAACATGCTTGCCTACCTGGATTGTGATATGTCGATTCCATGTCATTTTACTGCATAAAAAGCCAGTTTGCATTCCCAAATGTCACTGCTTCCTACTAAGCCAGACATTGAAATCATTTTAAAGAAATGTTAGTAGTACCAAGGTTTTTTGAAGTGAACCTTATGTACTGACGTCTAAGATACCACTCAGTATTAAAAACCACTAGAGAAACTAGAAATAAACATAAATGGTAATGTAATTTGTCAACCTCCTTATGAATGAAGGAACATATTTGATTGTACGACATTAAAGATAAAGATGCTCTTATTTCAGTTATATTTCACGTAAGTATATCTTGAAAAAAAGATATACGTCATCGTTGATGTTCAGGATGTCAGCAGATAATTAATAGCGAGCATCGCAAGATGCGAGCTAAACAGCAACATGTGTGAAAGGAGATGAATCAATATATGATCAATACCAACCGAAAATGGATTCTAAGCTTCGGCATAGAATGAACAATCGGAGTGAAGTACAGGAAGTAGCCTTTTAATTTGAATAAAAAATAATTATCCAGTTTAAAAATAGCAAAAAAATTTAGAAAGGAAACCGTACAGCTTCTTTACATGAAACGATTAATTTATTTAAAAAATGGACAATCGTTAGACCTTCTTGTTTCGCCCCTAAAGAACGATCGGCCCTAAAAAAAAGTCGTCCCCGATATATCTCGGCCCAAAAAATCTCCTTTGCAATAGAATTAACTGGTTAAGTCGAATTGAAGAGCAAAGAAAAAAAATCAAGATAATGAATAAAAGAACCCAAGACTACTATTTGTACATGTACATGTCTATGCGTAGATACGATGCTCACCTGTAGGCTGTGCCTAATCCATATTATCTATAATCTATGTCTAAAATCCATTGCATGCGTTGTTCCGAATTCGGTCGGGCCCTTTGTGTGGATCTGTAAAAATATTCCGTTATTCACCACAATGTGCAACAACATATCAGCTTTACCGGAAGTGAGAAAGACTGTTGTATATCATAAGCATAAGTCTGTCTAATACGGTTGTTTCGAATCATTTCCATTTCGTCAAAAAATTGTTATTTTCGTATGCCAGACCACGTGATTTTGATGGAATGCTAGACACTGGACTTCCGGTGTCAATGTACACAACAAAAAGTCCAATCGATATGCGGCGCTTTAACATTCCTCAACTTAAAGAATTCTGGGCATTTTCTGTAAAAGGCAGATATCAATTAAATTATTTTATTTGTATCAAAGATTTCAATTCACAGACAATTACTTCTTTAAAATTAAATTTGTTTTCTTCGTTTATTTACTGCTGTCAGCATCGTGAAAGGAAAGCGATCTGTCTTGATATATTGCTGTTATCAGACAGACAGTGGGGTACCGAACACCAGTATTTACTCGGCTGTTTTCTTGGCGTTTCCATATTATAATTACTTATAATCTAGCACATCTGCGACTATGATATGTTGACGTTATCACAGTAATAGCGTAAACACCGGAAGTTGTCTGCCCAACATTTCAGACGTCAAGACACGAAAAAAACGGAACATGATCTGAATTGACATTATTCGAAACAACCGTATTTATATGTTTTATCTGGACGTCGTGATCTCTTTCATATGTGATTGATCATCGACATTCTCTGGTTATTTCCGACTTTCCCCACTAATAATAATTGTTAGGTCTAATTGAAATATTGTTAAAAAAACTTTTGTAGATACCAAGAGGAGTGGTCAAAAGCCGTAAATATAATGACAGACACACGACAAAGGAATAAAAGACAAACAATGACAGACAAAACACTACATAGAAAAAAAGTATGATTAAGCAACAGGCACCCCAATAAAACAGTAGGTTAAATCAGGTGTTCCGGAAGGGTACTAGAAACCCCAATAAAACAGTAGGTTAAATCAGGTGTTCCGGAAGGGTGACTGGAACCCCAATAAAACAGTAGGTTAAATCAGGTGTTCCGGAAGGGTACTAGAAACCCCAATAAAACAGTAGGTTAAATCAGGTGTTCCGGAAGGGTAACTGGAACCCCAATAAAACAGTAGGTTAAATCAGGTGTTCCGGAAGGGTCCAAGGAACCCCAATAAAACAGTAGGTTAAATCAGGTGTTCCGGAAGGGCTCTAGGAACCCCAATAAAACAGTAGGTTAAATCAGGTGTTCCGGAAGGATATTAGAAACCTCAATAAAACAGTAGGTTAAATCAGGTGTTTCGGAAGGGTAACTGGAACCCCAATAAAACAGTAGGTTAAATCAGGTGTTCCGGAAGGGTACTAGAAACCCCAATAAAACAGTAGGTTAAATCAGGTGTTCCGGAAGGGTAACTGGAACCCCAATAAAACAGTAGGTTAAATCAGGTGTTCCGGAAGGGTTTTAGGAACCCCAATAAAACAGTAGGTTACATCAGGTGTTCCGGAAGGATCCTAGGAATCCCAATAAAACAGTAGGTTAAATCAGTTGTTCCGGAAGGGTAAAAAGTTTCTTCTGCATTAGTGGCACCCGTTAAACGACAGGAACGAACATCATGTAATGCATAAATCGTATTGGACAACAGTAAATGTAAATCAATACAAATAACATAAAATAACAACGAACCATTACAATATGAAATAAAGACGTATAAATCGTGGCGTTAAGCAGCAATAGCATTAATTTGAAATATAATACGCATGCTCATTCTGACATCGAACATGTTGTTAGTACGAACAAGTTACAGTCCACGTAAACGTATTTTATCTTAAAAGAAAAGTCACGATATAGCTGAAATACTGTTAAAGTTGGCATTAAACACCAATCAATCAATCTTTTAAAAGCTGATCAAGATCAAATAGTAATTGATTTTAAAAGCATTCATCAAGTCATATTTCTGAGTTGAATGGAAGATCTAATATAAAAACGAAGATATCTAATTTCATGCACGCGACACGCCTCTGGAATAAACTTCACCAGGTACACTCATAATCAACAGATTTGAAAACCAAATAATTTGATAGTCCCAGGCAGATAATCAATCAAACAGACAACCAAATTGTCTATGACTACCTATGCCTGTGAGAGGAGAACCCGAGTTTTATCAATAATTATTTATTTAGGAACTGTTATTTTCAATAATAGATATATCTAATAAACCATGTCAGTGTCGAGCATTAACTACTGAGCGGATGATACCCACGGAGATTAATAGTCCAGCAGCAGGACATTAAATACTGGGCGGATGATACCCACGGAGATTAATAGTCCAGCAGCAGGACATTAAATACTGGGCGGATGATACCCACGGAGATTAATAGTCCAGCAGCAGGACATTAAATACTGGGCGGATGATACCCACGGAGATTAATAGTCCAGCAGCAGGACTTTAAATACTGGGCGGATGATACCCACGGAGATTAATAGTCCAGCAGCAGGACATTAAATACTGGGCGGATGATACCCACGGAGATTAATAGTCCAGCAGCAGGACATTAAATACTGGGCGGATGATACCCACGGAGATTAATAGCCCAGCAGCAGGACATTAAATACTGGGCGGATGATACCTACGGAGATTAATAGTCCAGCAGCAGGACATTAAATACTGGGCGGATGATACCCACGGATATTAATAGTCCAGCAGCAGGACATTAAATACTGGGCGGATGATACCCACGGAGATTAATAGTTCAGCAGCAGGACATTAAATACTGGGCGGATGATACCCACGGAGATTAATAGTCCAGCAGCAGGACATTAAATACTGAGCGAATGATACCTACGGAGATTAATAGTCCAGCAGCAGGACATTAAATACTGGGGGAATGACACCCACGGAGATTAATAGTCCAGCAGCAGGACATTAAATACTGGGGGAATGACACCCACGGAGATTAATAGTCCAGCAGCAGAACATTAAATACTGGGCGGATGATACCCACGGAGATTAATAGTCCAGCAGCAGGACATTAAATACTGGGCGGATGATACCCACGGAGATTAATAGTTCAGCAGCAGGACATTAAATACTGGGGGAATGACACCCACGGAGATTAATAGTCCAGCAGCAGGACATTAAATACTGGGCGGATGATACCCACGGAGATTAATAGTCCAGCAGCAGGACATTAAATACTGGGCGGATGATACCCACGGAGATTAATAGTCCAGCAGCAGGACATTAAATACTGGGCGGATGATACCCACGGAGATTAATAGTTCAGCAGCAGGACATTAAATACTGGGGGAATGACACCCACGGAGATTAATAGTCCAGCAGCAAGACATTAAATACTGGGCGGATGATACCCACGGAGATTAATAGTCCAGCAGCAGGACATTAAATACTGGGCGGATGATACCCACGGAGATTAATAGTCCAGCAGCAGGACATTAAATACTGAGCGAATGATACCTACGGAGATTAATAGTCCAGCAGCAGGACATTAAATACTGGGCGGATGATACCTACGGAGATTAATAGTCCAGCAGCAGGACATTAAATACTGGGGGGATGATACCCACGGAGATTAATAGTCCAGCAGCAGGACATTAAATACTGGGCGGATGATACCCACGGAGATTAATAGTCCAGCAGCAGGACATTAAATACTGGGCAGATGATACCCACGGAGATTAATAGTCCAGCAGCAGGACATTAAATACTGGGCGGATGATACCCACGGAGATTAATAGTCCAGCAGCAGGACATTAAATACTGGGCGGATGATACCCACGGAGATTAATAGTCCAGCAGCAGGACATTAAATACTGAGCGAATGATACTTACGGAGATTAATAGTCCAGCAGCAGGACATTAAATACTGGGCGGATGATACCTACGGAGATTAATAGTCCAGCAGCAGGACATTAAATACTGGGGGGATGATACCCACGGAGATTAATAGTCCAGCAGCAGGACATTAAATACTGGGCGGATGATACCCACGGAGATTAATAGTCCAGCAGCAGGACATTAAATACTGAGCGAATGATACCCACGGAGATTAATAGTCCAGCAGCAGGACATTAAATACTGGGCGGATGATACCCACGGAGATTAATAGTCCAGCAGCAGGACATTAAATACTGAGCGAATGATACCTACGGAGATTAATAGTCCAGCAGCAGGACATTAAATACTGGGCGGATGATACCTACGGAGATTAATAGTCCAGCAGCAGGACATTAAATACTGGGGGGATGATACCCACGGAGATTAATAGTCCAGCAGCAGGACATTAAATACAGGGCGGATGATACCCACGGAGATTAATAGTCCAGCAGCAGGACATTAAATACTGAGCGAATGATACCCACGGAGATTAATAGTCCAGCAGCAGGACATTAAATACTGGGCGGATGATACCCACGGAGATTAATAGTCCAGCAGCAGGACATTAAATACTGAGCGAATGATACCTACGGAGATTAATAGTCCAGCAGCAGGACATTAAATACTGGGCGGATGATACCTACGGAGATTAATAGTCCAGCAGCAGGACATTAAATACTGGGGGGATGATACCCACGGAGATTAATAGTCCAGCAGCAGGACATTAAATACTGGGCGGATGATACCCACGGAGATTAATAGTCCAGCAGCAGGACATTAAATACTGAGCGAATGATACCCACGGAGATTAATAGTCCAGCAGCAGGACATTAAATACTGGGCGGATGATACCCACGGAGATTAATAGTCCAGCAGCAGGACATTAAATACTGGGGGGATGATACCCACGGAGATTAATAGTCCAGCAGCAGGACATTAAAAACTGGGCAGATGATACACACGGAGATTAATAGTCCAGCAGCAGGACATTAAATACTGGGGGGATGATACCCACGGAGATTAATAGTCCAGCAGCAGGACATTAAATACTGGGAGGATGATACCCACGGAGATTAATAGTCTAGCAGCAGGACATTAAAAACTGGGCGGATGATACACACGGAGATTAATAGTCCAGCAGCAGGACATTAAATACTGGGGGGATGATACCCACGGAGATTAATAGTCCAGCAGCAGGACATTAAATACTGGGCGGATGATACACACGGAGATTAATAGTCCAGCAGCAGGACATTAAATACTGGACGGATGATACCTACGGAGATTAATAGTCCAGCAGCAGAACATTAAATACTGGGAGGATGATACCCACGGAGATTAATAGTCCAGCAGCAGGACATTAAATACTGGGCGGATGATACCCACGGAGACTAATAGTCCAGCAGCAGGACATTAAATACTGGGCGGATGATACCCACGGAGATTAATAGTCCAGCAGCAGGACATTAAATACTGGGCGGATGATACCCACGGAGATTAATAGTCCAGCAGCAGGACATTAAATACTGGGCGGATGATACCCACGGAGACTAATAGTCCAGCAGCAGGACATTAAATACTGGGCGGATGATACCCACGGAGATTAATAGTCCAGCAGCAGGACATTAAATACTGGGCGGATGATACCCACGGAGATTAATAGTCCAGCAGCAGGACATTAAATACTGGGCGGATGATACCCACGGAGATTAATAGTCCAGCAGCAGGACATTAAATACTGGGCGGATGATACCCACGGAGATTAATAGTTCAGCAGCAGGACATTAAATACTGGGGGAATGACACCCACGGAGATTAATAGTCCAGCAGCAGGACATTAAATACTGGGCGGATGATACCCACGGAGATTAATAGTCCAGCAGCAGGACATTAAATACTGGGCGGATGATACCCACGGAGATTAATAGTCCAGCAGCAGGACATTAAATACTGAGCGAATGATACCTACGGAGATTAATAGTCCAGCAGCAGGACATTAAATACTGGGCGGATGATACCTACGGAGATTAATAGTCCAGCAGCAGGACATTAAATACTGGGGGGATGATACCCACGGAGATTAATAGTCCAGCAGCAGGACATTAAATACTGGGCGGATGATACCCACGGAGATTAATAGTCCAGCAGCAGGACATTAAATACTGGGCAGATGATACCCACGGAGATTAATAGTCCAGCAGCAGGACATTAAATACTGGGCGGATGATACCCACGGAGATTAATAGTCCAGCAGCAGGACATTAAATACTGGGCGGATGATACCCACGGAGATTAATAGTCCAGCAGCAGGACATTAAATACTGAGCGAATGATACTTACGGAGATTAATAGTCCAGCAGCAGGACATTAAATACTGGGCGGATGATACCCACGGAGATTAATAGTCCAGCAGCAGGACATTAAATACTGAGCGAATGATACCTACGGAGATTAATAGTCCAGCAGCAGGACATTAAATACTGGGCGGATGATACCTACGGAGATTAATAGTCCAGCAGCAGGACATTAAATACTGGGGGGATGATACCCACGGAGATTAATAGTCCAGCAGCAGGACATTAAATACTGGGCGGATGATACCCACGGAGATTAATAGTCCAGCAGCAGGACATTAAATACTGAGCGAATGATACCCACGGAGATTAATAGTCCAGCAGCAGGACATTAAATACTGGGGGGATGATACCCACGGAGATTAATAGTCCAGCAGCAGGACATTAAAAACTGGGCGGATGATACACACGGAGATTAATAGTCCAGCAGCAGGACATTAAATACTGGGCGGATGATACCTACGTAGATTAATAGTCCAGCAGCAGAACATTAAATACTGGGAGGATGATACCCACGGAGATTAATAGTCCAGCAGCAGGACATTAAATACTGGGCGGATGATACCCACGGAGATTAATAGTCCAGCAGCAGGACATTAAATACTGGGCGGATGATACCCACGGAGACTAATAGTCCAGCAGCAGGACATTAAATACTGGGCGGATGATACCCACGGAGATTAATAGTCCAGCAGCAGGACATTAAATACTGGGCGGATGATACCCACGGAGATTAATAGTCCAGCAGCAGGACATTAAATACTGGGTGGATGATACCCACGGAGACTAATAGTCCAGCAGCAGGACATTAAATACTGGGCGGATGATACCCACGGAGATTAATAGTCCAGCAGCAGGACATTAAATACTGGGCGGATGATACCCACGGAGATTAATAGTCCAGCAGCAGGACATTAAATACTGGGCGGATGATACCCACGGAGACTAATAGTCCAGCAGCAGGACATTAAATACTGGGCGGATGATACCCACGGAGATTAATAGTCCAGCAGCAGGACATTAAATACTGGGCGGATGATACCCACGGAGATTAATAGTCCAGCAGCAGGACATTAAATACTGGGCGGATGATACCCACGGAGATTAATAGTCCAGCAGCAGGACATTAAATACTGGGCGGATGATACCCACGGAGATTAATAGTCCAGCAGCAGGACATTAAATACTGGGGGGATGATACCCACGGAGATTAATAGTCCAGCAGCAGGACATTAAAAACTGGGCGGATGATACCCACGGAGATTAATAGTCCAGCAGCAGGACATTAAATACTGGGAGGATGATACCCACGGAGATTAATAGTCCAGCAGCAGGACATTAAATACTGGGCGGATGATACCTACGGAGATTAATAGTCCAGCAGCAGGACATTAAATACTGGGCGGATGATACCCACGGAGATTAATAGTCCAGCAGCAGGACATTAAATACTGGGCGGATGATACCCACGGAGATTAATAGTCCAGCAGCAGGGGTATCTATCGATCGGCTTTAAATAAAGTGAAAGCAGTATTAATGGTACACTTATCCCATACAATACGTCTAATTCAGAAACGAGGAATGTCCAACCAATAAACTATCCGTTAGTTTTTGTTGTGTAGTCCTACTACGTGTCTTTATGTTCTGAGTTCCGCGTTATGATGTTCGTTACGATTTCCGCATACAAACGATGTTCGGTTCGTCTTTACCTCTGGTTGTTTGTAGGAGGGATCGTGTCTTATATATGTTATTTGTGTTTGTTTGCATATAGTGGTGTCCAAGCACATATTGTGTTGTGTTTTTTTATTTGTTTTTCTTTGTCTATGTTGCCAGTTTTTCTAGATTGTCCATTTTGATTACCCCTTCGATATTCTCTAATGTTTATTTATATTCAAATGACAACAAAAAAGTCCAATTACCTAATCATCCACAAGAAGTGATATGCCTGTAATATGAGAGAAATATATTTATATACTAATAAATTCAATTATAGTAATTAAATATTAAGTATACTAATTATCTATTTATGGATGTATATAGTTATCAGGCACAATCAAAGAATAGCTATTCACTATGGTACCTTTTACCTTCTCTTCATCTGTCCATCCTTCATAGGATAACCATGTTCCAATTTGTTCCAAATCAGGACATGTCAGTTTAGGTTTCCTATACCATAGCCAACATTCGTGTACCATACCATCACCATATTATTTACAGTTGAACCATAATATATACAGTTGTATCATTACCATAAAAACCATATCCAATAACGTGCAATTGTACCATAAAACCATAAAAACGTGCATCATTTGTACATATCAACACTATTGTCACAAGAGTTACCATTACAATTTTGTACTGTATGATAGTTTTATAATTACAAATACGGAATATTGGTCTTACGATGTTGAATGGAATCGGAAAAGGAGAGATATGAAAAGTAGCTGTGATTAATATAGAAACGAATATTTTTATGTTGGTATTAAGACAGAAATGACTATAATAAGAAATAAAATGATGATAATTAGCGAGTGATTACTATTGTACGCCAAATAAGAGTTGTTTTTTTTTACACTTCCTCTAAATCAATTCCCACTATTGAATGTTGGATAACAACACATACTTATATGTTTTTGTCTTGGCCAGATGGGATAAAGATCAATTTTACATGGTTGAAATAATAGTACCAATGTATAAATAATAGTACCAATGTATAAATAATAGTACCAATGTATAAATTGTTGCACTAAAGATAGGACAGAAAATATAAGTATTGTAGAGGTGGAGGGCTATGGATGTACAAGAGACAAAGAAATCACATGTTGGTGTAAACACATATTTGTTTTCACCGAAAATCTTCCAATCGCTGATTGAACATGTAAATATATATATAAATATATATACATTTCTCGTACAAAGTGTTAGTGAAAATATGGCAAACATATGTTTTGATGTTTTTTTTTATATTGGAAATGGCGGGGTTTGGTGGTAGTTATGGTTTTATATTAATTTTCCTATTTCCACGAAAAGTCTATGGTATAACAATTAATGAAATATTTCGTAGTGCCAGCCATTTATAAAACTTGATTTTATTTATATGGTAATAGCAACCACCTTCTCATTTGGAAAGCTAAAATAGTCATCTATTTATTATAGCTAAGCTTTTGATTAACGTGATGTGGTGTCCATACCGAAATACGTCACGCATGATCGATACCCTTTTCGCGGGAAAAAAATCTATTTGACTGTTGCTGAGTATAAAATTGCGTAATACATGATAATTTATTGATATGTCAAAACTTGAGATTTAATGAATGAAAACGATTAATTTTTGAAAATCTGAGACTTTGATGAACGGAAACTAGTAAGATTTATTTCATCTATTTCGTCATTTCCGCAATTAGATTTCATTTCTACTGTTCATGTGATTCGGTTTAGATAGAAAATACGCTAATGCAAGGGAATAAGGAATGACAGACTAAAATAAAATTAAAAACCCATCTGAAATTATAATAGCTAGAGTGTTTTAAAATATATAAGTACAATGTATATACAATATTGGTGTATTGACGGTTGATATATAATTTATGCGGGGAGGCTTAGAAACAAGAGAAAAATGAGCTATTGTATATATCCTGCAATCAAATTTGTAAAAAAAAATGTTATTTAATTTCACAATAAAAAAAAAGATAGCGAAAGCCCCATTGATACCTCATCGGTATACGTAGTAATGCATACATGTCTGACACGGTCATTATTTAACAATGCGTACTCACCAAATGAAATATGCCATTATTAATCAGCGAAGTATTTACAGAACAAACAATATTTATTACTTGTGAATTAAAATCAAGCGCAAAATGCATTATTTTGCACAATATTGTGAACCAGTTTTTGACATTTTTCTTGAATTTCGTTATGTAAAGGTCACAATTGACAGCAGAAACACAAATAGTAGTTCCGGCGTGGCTCAATAGCTTTATTAGGCTAATGTGAAAAGTGTTATTATGACAGGGGTGTGGCTTAATAGCATTAGTAGGCTAATGTGAAGTGTTATTATGACAAGGGTGTGGCTTAATAGCTTGATTAGGCTAATGTGAAAAGTGTTATTATGACAGGGGTGTGGCTTAATAGCTTTATTACGCTAATGTGAAGTGTTATTATGACAGGGGTGTGGCTTAATAGCTTTATTAGGCTAATGTGAAAAGGTCTTATTATGACAATGTGAAGTGTTATTATGACACTGTCATAATAAAGTAACAGTTTATTTCAACCCATTTATCATGACCAAACAATAACGTAATTGTAGGATAAATACTTTTCTTTATATTAACCAAGCAGAGGGTAACACGGAACACTGTTTCTAAAAATTGTATTTAAATAAAGTGAAAGCAGTATTAATGGTACACTTATCCCATAAAATACGTCTAATTCAGAAACGAGGAATGTCCAACCAATAAACTATCCGTTAGTTTTTGTTGTGTAGTTCTACTACGTGTCTTTATGTTCTGAGTTCCGCGTTGTGATGTCCGTTACGATTTCCGCATACAAACGATGTTCGGTTCATCTTTACCACTGGTTGTTTGTAGGAGGGATCGTGTCTTATTTACGTTATTTGTGTTTGTTTGCATGTAGTGGTGTCCAAACACATATTGTGTTGTGTTTTTGATTTGTATTTCTTTGTCTATGCTGCCAGTTTTTCTAGATTGTCCATTTTGATTACCCCTTCGGTGTTCTCTAATGTTTATTTATATTCAAATGGCAACAAAGAAGTCCAATTACCTAATCATCTACAAGAAGTGATATGCCTGTAACATGAGAGAAATATATTTATATACTAATTATCTATTTCTGGATGTATATAGTAATCAGGCACAATCAAAGAATAGCTATTCACTATGGTACCTTTTACCTTTTCTTCATCCGTCCATCCTTCATAGGATAACCATGTTCCAATTTGTTCCAAATCAGGACATGTCAGTTTAGGTTTCCTATACCATAGCCAACATTCGCGTACCATACCATCACCATATTATTTACAGTTGAACCATAATATATACAGTTGTATCATTACCATAAAAACCATATCCAATAACGTGCAATTGTACCATAAAACCATACAAACGTGCATCATTTGTACATATCAACACTATTGTCACAAGAGTTACCATCACAATTTTGTACTGTATGATAGTTTTATAATCACAAATACGGAATATTGGTCTTACGATGTTGAATGGAATCGGAAAAGGAGAGATATGAAAAATAGCTGTGAATAATATAGAAACGAATATGCTTATGCTGGTATTAAGACAGAAATGACTATAATAAGAAATAAAATGATGATAATTAGCGAGTGGTTACTTTTATACGCCAAATAATATAAATAACATTGAAAGACATTTAAAACTTAGTTTTAACAGTAGTAAAATGGGGTATAAAAATGGCTAACAGAAAATTACATCCTGACTAAAGACTCAGTTTATAAAACTTGCCAGTTAAAATAGAAAGATGATGACTCAGCGTTCTCTACAACAACGTTGCTTACTCAATACCATGCGAGGGTTGACATTTTATTCGCTTGTGAAAATTAATTACAAGACTGCAGTTCACTGAGCGGGGAGGTTTTTGCTTATACATCTAGTTTAGATTAACCACATGAACGTAACGTTATAGATCTAGCTTAGATTAACCACATGAACGTAACGTTATAGATCTAGTTTAGATTAACCACATGAACGTAACGTTATAGATCTAGTTTAGATTAACCACATGAATGTAACGTTATAGATCTAGTTTAGATTAACCACATGAACGTAACGTTATAGATCTAGTTTAGATTAACCACATGAACGTAACGTTATAGATCTAGCTTAGATTAACCACATGAACGTAACGTTATAGATCTAGTTTAGATTAACCACATGAACGTAACGTTATAGATCTAGTTTAGATTAACCACATGAACGTAACGTTATAGATCTAGTTTAGATTAACCACATGAACGTAACGTTATAGATCTAGTTTAGATTAACCACATGAACGTAACGTTATAGATCTAGTTTAGATTAACCACATGAACGTAACGTTATAGATCTAGTTTAGATTAACCACATGAACGTAACGTTATAGATCTAGTTTAGATTAACCACATGAACGTAACGTTATAGATCTAGTTTAGATTAACCACATGAACGTAACGTTATAGATCTAGTTTAGATTAACCACATGAACGTAACGTTATAGATCTAGTTTAGATTAACCACATGAACGTAACGTTATAAATCTAGTTTAGACTAACCACATGAACGTAACGTTATAGATCTAGCTTAGATTAACCACATGAACGTAACGTTATAGATCTAGTTTAGATTAACCACATGAACGTAACGTTATAAATCTAGTTTAGATTAACCACATGAACGTAACGTTATAAATCTAGTTTAAATTAACCACATGAACGTAACGTTATAGATCTAGTTTAGATTAACCACATGAACGTAACGTTATAGATCTAGTTTAGATTAACCACATGAACGTAACGTTATAGATCTAGTTTAGATTAACAACATGAACGTAACGTTATAGATCTAGCTTAGATTAACCACATGAACGTAACGTTATAGATCTAGCTTAGATTAACCACATGAACGTAACGTTATAGATCTAGTTTAGATTAACCACATGAACGTAACGTTATAGATCTAGCTTAGATTAACCACATGAACGTAACGTTATAGATCTAGTTTAGATTAACCACATGAACGTAACGTTATAGATCTAGTTTAGATTAACCACATGAACGTAACGTTATAAATCTAGTTTAGATTAACCACATGAACGTAACGTTATAGATCTAGTTTAGATTAACCACATGAACGTAACGTTATAGATCTAGCTTAGATTAACCACATGAACGTAACGTTATAGATCTAGTTTAGATTAACCACATGAACGTAACGTTATAGATCTAGTTTATATTAACCACATGAACGTAACGTTATAGATCTAGTTTAGATTAACCACATGAACGTAACGTTATAGATCTAGTTTAGATTGACCACATGAACGTAACGTTATAGATCTAGCTTAGATTAACCACATGAACGTAACGTTATAGATCTAGCTTAGATTAACCACATGAACGTAACGTTATAGATCTAGTTTAGATTAACCACATGAACGTAACGTTATAAATCTAGTTTAAATTAACCACATGAACGTAACGTTATAAATCTAGTTTAGATTAACCACATGAACGTAACGATTAGATTTTGGAACTGTTCCGACAGTGTGGGTTTTTGTTTCTCATTAATTATGCACATTTATTGGTCAATCAAATCATTTCATTGTATTTAACTACAATTTCGTTCCATAATATAGTTGAAATATTGACAAAGATATTATTTAAGATAAACAGCCAATATTTATAATATATAGCAATAGGGTTAACCGAACGAGAATCAATTATTTTTGTTTTTGTTATAGAATGTTAATATTATGATAATTCGAGACAACGGTAGAAGCCGCCGTGGTCGTGATCGTATGATAGTAGGATCTACAACCAACTGTGCAATAAGTGCCTATCACTACAACAGTTGTGTCATCGAAATCTGTTCATATCAAGGTGTTCTCGATACAACATTATATCATAAAGTGTGTCAGTGACTTGCGACAGGTTGGTGGTTTTCTCTGGGCACTCCACAAATAAAATTGACCACCATGATATAGCTGAAATATTGTTGAATGTGGCGTAAAGCCCATAGCCCTAACCCCTCCACCAGTCAATGGTAATACATTATGTATCTTGTACCGCTATAGACCAGATTTGATGACTTCAACACCAAAGCACAACTTCAAATAGATCACTGAAGTAAATTATATGGCTTTGGGAATAATTAATTAAAACAAACCGAAAATGATCTTCAGAATGTATTTATTTAATAAATCTAATCAAAGTATACAAGTGGATCCGTGAGTGTTTTCCCCGTCTGAATTCTGGTCAACGTTACCTTGTCCTGTAGTGACCTAAACACTAATGCGTGTATATATGCCCCATCGCCGACTTTAATCTATAAAAAAAAATACAAATTAATTGATTTTAATAACATTGATGAAGGTGTAAACCAAATTGAAGCTGATCGTATGGTAGTTGGATTTACAACTACCATTGCCATCAGTGCATATTACTACTAACATTGAGAGTTCGAATCCCGCTCAGACGAGGTGTACTCGATATAACAGAATGTGATAAAGCTGGTCAGTGAATTACGACAGGTCGGTGGTTTTCTCTGGGCACTCCGGTTTTCTCCACCAATAGAACTGTCATGACCGCCACGATATAACTGAAATAGTGTTGAAAGTTGCAGTAAACACCATAACTCTAATTCGTAAACCAAATATGTTACATTCATACTGTTTCTGAAAATCAGATGCAACTGTCAATAAAACATGCATTCACTAGCTATATAGTACTCTGGTCAGGTCAAACAATTTGATGCGACGTTGGTGAAGAAAAAAGTGACACGGTTTTAACCGCCAAGATAATTACAATGAGAAACAACACATTTTGTTTTCGAAGATATATCATACTCTTGAAAAAAATTAGAAGCAACACATTTTGTTCTCGAAAATTATACCTTGACCATTGTGTTGTCTGTTCTTCTTCGACTGACGGATTCTGATTACCCCTTTGGTGTCTTCAAACTCTTCATATTAAAGTGCACAACCCAGAGAGTATAACCATGTTTCTATTTTGCGAGGCAGCACCACTCAGAACAGCGAGTCCATTGGTTGTGTTGGACCAAATAATTACGCAACATGTTATTAGGTATGGCTAATGCTATTTGCAGGCAAACAGAGAACCTGTAGAATCTCGTAATGGGCATATGTGTAGGAACGATCGTTTGTGGCCGATTGAAAGGCTAAATTTCCTTATTCTATCCACTTAGTTTCTTTTTTTTTCTGTAGGCTCATCTGACTGTCAACTTATACCTATGCGACGCATCGTTTGATAACATCATGTATACATCTAAAATGGACTATTGGCTTACACTATCTCCAATAACCTGATCGAAAATAAACATTAGAGGAAACCGAAGGCGCAATCAAGATTTGACAATCCGGAGACATAGGCAACATTGAGCACAAGACACAAACTGAAGACGAAGAAAGCAACAACAAAATAAATGTAACACAGAAAAGTAAAAAGATGAACAACACCAACCCCACAGAACAGACATTTCGATTACTACTCACTTTCATCAGGTAATTCGTTCCAGCAACCATTTGTCTTCTAAAGATTACGACCTTGAACTCTGTAAATCTAGCAACTCCTGCTGCTGACACCATTGCACTTCTCAGCTATAATTGAAAACGTGATCACAATTCAATCAAATACACAGTTTTGGAAATTTTCTAACTAGGAAGCATTTTGATTTTAGAAACCTAAACAAGTAAAATAGTAAAAAAATCATGAAATAAACCAGTAACCAGATGTTTCTTTGTAAGTCACTTGAAGACGATCATTCACAAAAGTCGATAGATGGTTGTCTTTAGTATTTCTGCAGGGGAAACATGAATATGTAAAAAGATAAAAACAAAAAATCATTAATGTTAGTATGCACAACGGTCTTATACAAATATATGAAATCACTTAGGAATAATATGCATAATTTGTCCGACAATACGCATCTACGAATTAAAATTTATCTGTAGTTTTATCACGCCATTGTTTACATAGCCAACGAAGGACGTCATATTAGAATTACTCCTTATTCATTATCAATTATATCTACAAATCGCGGTGACAAATGCACAATATATTGACTTAAGCTTAAGTCTAATGGCCATCATTAAAACAATGATCACGGATACACTTCCATAATTTAATGAATGCTTTTTAAAAAAAAAAATCTATTAGAAAATAAAAAAATATAATTACAAATGCCTCCTAAAATATTCTTAAAAAGTCAGTACTTATAACCGTTACGTAATTTACATGTCCCTTTTTTTTTTTATGAAAAAGCTGTTTGTACATCTCTTTTTGCTTCGTTCGCATATTATACTTTACCATACATTTCACAGCAAATTCATATAAAGTCCAGTTACTCACCGAATCAGCATATTGTTGAATCAATTTTGTCGCTGTTTCATCTTCTCCAAAACCACCAAGTAATTGACAATGTTCAACGTACATACAACCGAAAAACAAGATCAAGGCAAGCTTCATTTTACTGTTAATATCTAAACTGAGTTCTCGTTTCTGACAAACCAATACTTATATCACGAAAACAAAAACCGTAACAGATGGTTCAGCTTAATTAACAAGGTCTACTCCCTCAGGTGCTAATATTTACAAGCTAAGTTTAATGTATGATTAGACCGATTAAAATATAATAGTAGTAAAATGATAATATACCACACTGTCCACATACTTCTAACATCCAATATACCACACTGTCCAAATACTTCTAACATCCAATATACCACACTGTCCACATACTTCTAACATCCAATATACCACACTGTCCACATACTTCTAACATCCAATATACCACACTGTCCAAATACTTCTAACATCCAATATACCACACTGTCCAAATACTTCTAACATCCAATATACCACACTGTCCACATACTTCTAACATCCAATATACCACACTGTCCACATACTTCTAACATCCAATATACCACACTGTCCAAATACTTCTAACATCCAATATACCACACTGTCCAAATACTTCTAACATCTAATATACCACACTGTCCAAATACTTCTAACATCCAATATACCACACTGTCCACATACTTCTAACATCCAATATACCCCACTGTCCAAATACTTCTAACATCCAATATACCACACTGTCCAAATACTTCTAACATCCAATATACCACACTGTCCAATTACTTCTAACATCCAATATACCACACTGTCCAAATACTTCTAACATCCAATATACCACACTGTCCAAATACTTCTAACATCCAATATACCACACTGTCCAAATACTTCTAACATCCAATATACCACACTGTCCAAATACTTCTAACATCCAATATACCACACTGTCCAAATACTTCTAACATCCAATATACCACACTGTCCAAATACTTCTAACATCTAATATACCACACTGTCCACATACTTCTAACATCCAATATACCACACTGTCCAAATACTTCTAACATCCAATATACCACACTGTCCACATACTTCTAACATCCAATATACCACACTGTCCACATACTTCTAACATCCAATATACCACACTGTCCAAATACTTCTAACATCCAATATACCACACTGTCCAAATACTTCTAACATCCAATATACCACACTGTCCAAATACTTCTAACATCCAATATACCACACTGTCCAAATACTTCTAACATCTAATATACCACACTGTCCACATACTTCTAGCATCCAATATACCACACTGTCCAAATACTTCTAACATCCAATATACCACACTGTCCAAATACTTCTAACATCCAATATACCACACTGTCCAAATACTTCTAACATCTAATATACCACACTGTCCACATACTTCTAACATCCAATATACCACACTGTCCAAATACTTCTAACATCCAATATACCACACTGTCCAAATACTTCTAACATCCAATATACCACACTGTCCAAATACTTCTAACATCCAATATACCACACTGTCCAAATACTTCTAACATCTAATATACCACACTGTCCAAATACTTCTAACATCCAATATACCACACTGTCCAAATACTTCTAACATCCAATATACCACACTGTCCAAATACTTCTAACATCCAATATACCACACTGTCCAAATACTTCTAACATCTAATATACCACACTGTCCAAATACTTCTAACATCCAATATACCACACTGTCCAAATACTTCTAACATCCAATATACCACACTGTCCAAATACTTCTAACATCCAATATACCACACTGTCCAAATACTTCTAACATCTAATATACAACACTGTCCACATACTTCTAACATCCAATATACCACACTGTCCAAATACTTCTAACATCCAATATACCACACTGTCCAAATACTTCTAACATCCAATATACCACACTGTCCACATACTTCTAACATCCAATATACCACACTGTCCAAATACTTCTAACATCCAATATACCACACTGTCCAAATACTTCTAACATCCAATACACCACACTGTCCAAATACTTCTAACATCCAATATACCACACTGTCCACATACTTCTAACATCCAATATACCACACTGTCCAAATACTTCTAACATCCAATATACCACACTGTCCAAATACTTCTAACATCCAATATACCACACTGTCCACATACTTCTAACATCCAATATACCACACTGTCCACATACTTCTAACATCCAATATACCACACTGTCCAAATACTTCTAACATCCAATATACCACACTGTCCAAATACTTCTAACATCCAATATACCACACTGTCCAAATACTTCTAACATCCAATATACCACACTGTCCAAATACTTCTAACATCCAATATACCACACTGTCCAAATACTTCTAACATCTAATATACCATACTGTCCAAATACTTCTAACATCTAATATACCACACTGTCCACATACTTCTAACATCCAATATACCACACTGTCCAAATACTTCTAACATCCAATATACCACACTGTCCAAATACTTCTAACATCCAATATACCACACTGTCCAAATACTTCTAATATCCAATATACCACACTGTTCAAATACTTCTAACATCCAATATACCACACTGTTCACATACTTCTAACATCCAATATACCACACTGTCCACATACTTCTAACATCCAATATACCACAGTGTCCACATACTTCTAACATCCAATATACCACACTGTCCAAATACTTCTAACATCCAATATACCACACTGTCCACATACTTCTAACATCCAATATACCACACTGTCCAAATACTTCTAACATCCATTTTACCCCACTGTCCACATACTTCTAGCATCCAATATACCACACTGTCCACATACTTCTAACATCCAATATACCACACTCTCCACATACTTCTAACATCCAATATACCACACTGTCCACATGCTTCTAACATCCAATAGCCAAGAGGCTATGATAGTGCTTAACGCCTCTTTCAACAATATTTTCATTCATATCGTGGCTGTCAGTTTTATTGGTGGAGGAAACCGGAATTCCAGGAGAAAATCACAGACGTGCAGTATTTGATTTTTTGGCGATTTGCTTTGTGTTTAACGCCACTTTCAGCGATATTTCAGCCGACATGTTCTGTTACTGTGATAATGAACTGTTACGGTGTATTAACATATTAACATGTCGTTCATTTGAAATGATAAGAAAGAAAAAAAATTTAGATAGTTTTATGTTCAATATGATTTATGCGGCACGATTAGTGATCCATTTGATTATTAAGAATATTTATAACCATAATTGTGCTAAAGCAAGTAGAAAATTTACAACATAATAGATGTTTCCTATCACAGTACCATTTCGATCAAGAAACATATTCAACAATATAGTGTGGTAGATCGTGGGTTCGCGCCCCGGTCGGGTCAAACCAAAGACTATAAAATTGGTATTTGTTGCTTATCTGCTAAGCACGCAGCATTAAGGAGAAAGAGCAAAGACTGGTTGGCTCGGAATCAGGATAATGTGTCCGAGTGGAGCGACATGTCTACCCGCGGACTGTTGTTACAGTTAGCTAGCACTATGCAAATCCAACTCAGCGTGTTGGTCTGGAACAAAGCGGGCCTCATCATCATCTCATTGAAAATTAACTTGTTCTCACCATGATATAGCTGAAAAATTGCTGAATTGGCGTTAAGCAACAATCATTCACTCACTTACCCAAAGAAATATGGCACAATGTAAATAAGTTCAATAGTACATATTAAACACGATATAGCATAAACATAGATTGGGTAAGGAAATCTAAGGGAAACAAATTATGTCGAATTTCTTGGGTGCATCCATTTTGAAATTACTATTTTACCTCCTACAAGGAACATTTCCTTCAGTCGTTCCAATGGAATCTATCGTAATACGGACTAGATTAAATGGAGGTACGAATTGGCCGAGTTGTGCAAAACTATACAAACCAAAATGACATCATGGTTTAAATGATATTGACAAAATACATAGAGCACATTTTAATTATGAATTACGTTAGTGGACATATTTTCATAATGAAAGAGTGTCCAGAGGATAATTTTTCATATACAATTCTGTCCCCCAGATATAATTTCATATGTTCTTGACCATGACAAATATTCACAGGACAGGACATAACGAAATAATGACCTGAACACTCGTCAATAGAATAAAACTGTCAAGAGAACATTTGTTTTTACATGAAATCCCCCTCCCGGACACAATGTCATGACGGACATGATTGTGTGATACATTTCTAACAACAGTTGGTACAAAAAATGTTGGAATAAAAAAAAAAGTCATGGAAATAATACCATCTACAGAAAAAAATGTGATCATAAATGGACAATTCAGAGACACAGGAAACATTGGGCAAAGAGTAAGAAGTTCCTGTTTTCAATAAGACACTTGCCGTGTTACTCATATAGTCTATTCGGTAATCATTTTGTCCGTGATAGAAGGAAGAAAATCTACGTAAATGAGAAAAGGACCATTAACAATTGAGAAATTAATATATCATAACAGTCAATCATTCGTGATGACGACAGTAGAATCAGTGTGATCATCATTTTAAACTAGAAACAACGTACTCTTTTCTTAGTAGCTTTTGTAGCTGAGCTCTGTTTAAAAGAATACAGATACTGTTGTTTTATGAATTTAATGGAGATTATATTTTTACTAAGAAACTTGAAATGCTGATCATAAAACGCTTTCTGTAGCTTTATAAATAAAATACAGAATGCGTTTTATGTTCAACACTTCAAGTATTTTGATTAAAGCGCAATGTTATGTTATTAACGTATGTGTGATTTGTGTTGTATATACATGTATTAAAACGCAATGTTATGTTATTAACGTATGTGTGATTTGTGTTGTATATACATGTATTAAAACCCAATGTTATGTTATTAACGTATGTGTGATTTGTGTTGTATATACATGTATTAAAGCGCAATGTTATGTTATTAACGTATGTGTGATTTGTGTTGTATATACATGTATTAAAACACAATGTTATGTTATTAACGTATGTGTGATTTGTGTTGTATATACATGTATTAAAACGCAATGTTATGTTATTAACGTATGTGTGATGTGTGTTGTATATACATGTATTAAAACCCAATGTTATGTTATTAACGTATGTGTGATTTGTGTTGTATATACATGTATTAAAGCGCAATGTTATGTTATTAACGTATGTGTGATTTGTGTTGTATATACATGTATTAAAGCGCAATGTTATGTTATTAACGTATGTGTGATTTGTGTTGTATATACATGTATTAAAACGCAATGTTATGTTATTAACGTATGTGTGATTTGTGATGTATATACATGTATTAAAACGCAATGTTATGTTATTAACGTATGTGTGATTTGTGTTGTATATACATGTATTAAAGCGCAATGTTATGTTATTAACGTATGTGTGATTTGTGTTGTATATACATGTATTAAAACGCAATGTTATGTTATTAACGTATGTGTGATTTGTGTTGTATATATATGTATTAAAACGCAATGTTATGTTATTAACGTATGTGTGATTTGTGTTGTATATACATGTATTAAAACGCAATGTTATGTTATTAACGTATGTGTGATTTGTGTTGTATATACATGTATTAAAACGCAATGTTATGTTATTAACGTATGTGTGATTTGTGTTGTATATACATGTATTAACGTATGTGTGATTTGTGTTGTATACACATGTATTAACGTATGTGTGATTTGTGTTGTATATACATGTATTAACGTATGTGTGATTTGTGTTGTATATACATGTATTAACGTATGTGTGATTTGTGTTGTATATACATGTATTAACGTATGTGTGATTTGTGTTGTATAGACATGTATTAACGTATGTGTGATTTGTGTTGTATATACATGTATTAACGTATGTGTGATTTGTGTTGTATATACATGTATTAAAGCGCAATGTTATGTTATTAACGTATGTGTGATTTGTGTTGTATATACATATATTAAAGCGCAATGTTATGTTATTAACGTATGTGTGATTTGTGTTGTATATACATGTATTAACGTATGTGTGATTTGTGTTGTATATACATGTATTAAAACGCAATGTTATGTTATTAACGTATGTGTGATTTGTGTTGTATATACATGTATTAAAGAGCAATGCTATGTTATTAACGTATGTGTGATTTGTGTTGTATATACATGTATTAAAGCGCAATGTTATGTTATTAACGTATGTGTGATTTGTGTTGTATATACATGTATTAAAGCGCAATGCTATGTTATTAACGTATGTGTGATGTGTGTTGTATATACATGTATTAACGTATGTGTGATTTGTGTTGTATATACATGTATTTGTGTTGTATATACATGTATTTGTGTTGTATATACATGTATTTGTGTTGTATATACATGTATTAACGTATGTGTGATTTGTGTTGTATATACATGTATTAACGTATGTGTGATTTGTGTTGTATATACATGTATTAACGTATGTGTGATTTGTGTTGTATATACATGTATTAACGTATGTGTGATTTGTGTTGTATATGCATGTATTAACGTATGTGTGATTTGTGTTGTATATACATGTATTAACGTATGTGTGATTTGTGTTGTATATACATGTATTAACGTATGTGTGATTTGTGTTGTATATACATGTATTAAAACGCAATGTTATGTTATTAACGCATGTGTGATTTGTGTTGTATATACATGTATTAACGTATGTGTGATTTGTGTTGTATATACATGTATTAAAACGCAATGTTATGTTATTAACGTATGTGTGATTTGTGTTGTATATACATGTATTAAAACGCAATGTTATGTTATTAACGTATGTGTGATTTGTGTTGTATATACATGTATTAAAACGCAATGTTATGTTATTAACGCATGTGTGATTTGTGTTGTATATACATGTATTAACGTATGTGTGATTTGTGTTGTATATACATGTATTAACGTATGTGTGATTTGTGTTGTATATACATGTATTAACGTATGTGTGATTTGTGTTGTATATACATGCATTAACGTATGTGTGATTTGTGTTGTATATACATGTATTAACGTATGTGTGATTTGTGTTGTATATACATGTATTAACGTATGTGTGATTTGTGTTGTATATACATGTATTTGTGTTGTATATACATGTATTAACGTATGTGTGATTTGTGTTGTATATACATGTATTTGTGTTGTATATACATGTATTAACGTATGTGTGATTTGTGTTGTATATACATGTATTAACGTATCTGTGATTTGTGTTGTATATACATGTATTAACGTATGTGTGATTTGTGTTGTATATACATGTATTTGTGTTGTATATACATGTATTAACGTATGTGTGATTTGTGTTGTATATACATGTATTAACGTATGTGTGATTTGTGTTGTATATACATGTATTAACGTATGTGTGATTTGTGTTGTATATACATGTATTTGTGTTGTATATACATGTATTAACGTATGTGTGATTTGTGTTGTATATACATGTATTTGTGTTGTATATACATGTATTAACGTATGTGTGATTTGTGTTGTATATACATGTATTAACGTATCTGTGATTTGTGTTGTATATACATGTATTAACGTATGTGTGATTTGTGTTGTATATACATGTATTAACGTATGTGTGATTTGTGTTGTATATACATGTATTAACGTATCTGTGATTTGTGTTGTATATACATGCATTAACGTATGTGTGATTTGTGTTGTATATACATGTATTAACGTATGTGTGATTTGTGTTGTATATACATGTATTAACGTATGTGTGATTTGTGTTGTATATACATGTATTAACGTATGTGTGATTTGTGTTGTATATACATGTATTAACGTATGTGTGATTTGTGTTGTATATACATGTATTAACGTATGTGTGATTTGTGTTGTATATACATGTATTAACGTATGTGTGATTTGTGTTGTATATACATGTATTAACGTATGTGTGATTTGTGTTGTATATACATGTATTAACGTATGTGTGATTTGTGTTGTATATACATGTATTAACGTATGTGTGATTTGTGTTGTATATACATGTATTAACGTATGTGTGATTTGTGTTGTATATACATGTATTAACGTATGTGTGATTTGTGTTGTATATACATGTATTAACGTATGTGTGATTTGTGTTGTATATACATGTATTAACGTATGTGTGATTTGTGTTGTATATACATGTATTAACGTATGTGTGATTTGTGTTGTATATACATGTATTAACGTATGTGTGATTTGTGTTGTATATACATGTATTAACGTATGTGTGATTTGTGTTGTATATACATGTATTAACGTATGTGTGATTTGTGTTGTATATACATGTATTTGTGTTGTATATACATGTATTAACGAATGTGTGATTTGTGTTGTATATACATGTATTTGTGTTGTATATACATGTATTAACGTATGTGTGATTTGTGTTGTATATACATGTATTAACGTATGTGTGATTTGTGTTGTATATACATGTATTAACGTATGTGTGATTTGTGTTGTATATACATGTATTAACGTATGTGTGATTTGTGTTGTATATACATGTATTTGTGTTGTATATACATGTATTAACGTATGTGTGATTTGTGTTGTATATACATGTATTTGTGTTGTATATACATGTATTAACGTATGTGTGATTTGTGTTGTATATACATGTATTAACGTATGTGTGATTTGTGTTGTATATACATGTATTAAAGCGCAATGTTATGTTATTAACGTATGTGTGATTTGTGTTGTATATACATGTATTAACGTATGTGTGATTTGTGTTGTATATACATGTATTAAAACGCAATGTTATGTTATTAACGCATGTGTGATTTGTGTTGTATATACATGTATTAAAACAAATGTTATGTTATTAACGTATGTGTGATTTGTGTTGTATATACATGTATTAAAACACAATGTTATGTTATTAACGTATGTGTGATTTGTGTTGTATACACATGTATTAACGTATGTGTGATTTGTGTTGTATATACATGTATTAAAACACAACGTTATGTTATTAACGTATGTGTGATTTGTGTTGTATATACATGTATTAACGTATGTGTGATTTGTGTTGTATATGCATGTATTAACGTATGTGTGATTTGTGTTGTATATACATGTATTAACGTATGTGTGATTTGTGTTGTATATACATGTATTAACGTATGTGTGATTTGTGTTGTATATACATGTATTAACGTATGTGTGATTTGTGTTGTATATACATGTATTAACATATGTGTGATTTGTGTTGTATATACATGTATTAACGTATGTGTGATTTGTGTTGTATATACATGTATTAACGTATGTGTGATTTGTGTTGTATATACATGTATTAACGTATGTTTGATTTGTGTTGTATAGACATGTATTAACGTATGTGTGATTTGTGTTGTATATACATGTATTAACGTATGTGTGATTTGTGTTGTATATACATGTATTAACGTATGTGTGATTTGTGTTGTATATGCATGTATTAACGTATGTGTGATTTGTGTTGTATATACATGTATTAACGTATGTGTGATTTGTGTTGTATATACATGTATTTGTGTTGTATATACATGTATTAACGTATGTGTGATTTGTGTTGTATATACATGTATTAACGTATGTGTGATTTGTGTTGTATATACATGTATTAACGTATGTGTGATTTGTGTTGTATATACATGTATTTGTGTTGTATATACATGTATTAACGTATGTGTGATTTGTGTTGTATATACATGTATTTGTGTTGTATATACATGTATTAACGTATGTGTGATTTGTGTTGTATATACATGTATTTGTGTTGTATATACATGTATTAACGTATGTGTGATTTGTGTTGTATATACATGTATTAACGTATGTGTGATTTGTGTTGTATATACATGCATTAACGTATGTGTGATTTGTGTTGTATATACATGTATTAACGTATGTGTGATTTGTGTTGTATATGCATGTATTAACGTATGTGTGATTTGTGTTGTATATACATGTATTAACGTATGTGTAATTTGTGTTGTATATACATGTATTTGTGTTGTATATACATGTTTTAACGTATGTGTGATTTGTGTTGTATATACAAGTATTAACGTATCTGTGATTTGTGTTGTATATACATGTATTAAAACGCAATGTTATGTTATTAACGCATGTGTGATTTGTGTTGTATATACATGTATTAACGAATGTGTGATTTGTGTTGTATATACATGTATTAAAACGCAATGTTATGTTATTAACGTATGTGTGATTTGTTTTGTATATACATGTATTAAAACGCAATGTTATGTTATTAACGTATGTGTGATTTGTGTTGTATATACATGTATTAAAACGCAATGTTATGTTATTAACGCATGTGTGATTTGTGTTGTATATACATGTATTAAAGCGCAATGCTATGTTATTAACGCATGTGTGATTTGTGTTGTATATACATGTATTAACGTATGTGTGATTTGTGTTGTATATACATGTATTAACGTATGTGTGATTTGTGTTGTATATACATGCATTAACGTATGTGTGATTTGTGTTGTATATACATGTATTAACGTATGTGTGATTTGTGTTGTTACATGTATTAACGGGGTATGTGTGATTTGTGTTGTATATACATGTATTAACGTATGTGTGATTTGTGTTGTATATACATGTATTAAGCGCCAATGTTATGTTATTAACGTATGTGTGATTTGTGTTGTATATACATGTATTAACGTATGTGTGATTTGTGTTGTATATACATGTATTAACGTATGTGTGATTTGTGTTGTATATACATGTATTAACGTATGTGTGATTTGTGTTGTATATACATGTATTAACGTATGTGTGATTTGTGTTGTATATACATGCATTAATGTATGTGTGATTTGTGTTGTATATACATGTATTAACGTATGTGTGATTTGTGTTGTATATACATGTATTAACGTATGTGTGATTTGTGTTGTATATACATGTATTAACGTATGTGTGATTTGTGTTGTATATACATGTATTAACGTATGTGTGATTTGTGTTGTATATACATGTATTAAAGCGCAATGTTATGTTATTAACGTATGTGTGATTTGTGTTGTATATACATGTATTAACGTATGTGTGATTTGTGTTGTATATACATGTATTAACGTATGTGTGATTTGTGTTGTATATACATGTATTAACGTATGTGTGATTTGTGTTGTATATACATGTATTAACGTATGTGTGATTTGTGTTGTATATACATGTATTAACGTATGTGTGATTTGTGTTGTATATACATGCATTAATGTATGTGTGATTTGTGTTGTATATACATGTATTAACGTATGTGTGATTTGTGTTGTATATACATGTATTAACGTATGTGTGATTTGTGTTGTATATACATGTATTAACGTATGTGTGATTTGTGTTGTATATACATGTATTAAAGCGCAATGTTATGTTATTAACGTATGTGTGATTTGTGTTGTATATACATGTATTAAAACACAATGTTATGTTATTAACGTATGTGTGATTTGTGTTGTATATACATGTATTAACGTATGTGTGATTTGTGTTGTATATACATGTATTAACGTATGTGTGATTTGTGTTGTATATACATGTATTAACGTATGTGTGATTTGTGTTGTATAGACATGTATTAACGTATGTGTGATTTGTGTTGTATATACATGTATTAACGTATGTGTGATTTGTGTTGTATATACATGTATTAACGTATGTGTGATTTGTGTTGTATATACATGTATTAACGTATGTGTGATTTGTGTTGTATATACATGTATTAACGTATGTGTGATTTGTGTTGTATATGCATGTATTAACGTATGTGTGATTTGTGTTGTATATACATGCATTAATGTATGTGTGATTTGTGTTGTATATACATGTATTAACGTATGTTTGATTTGTGTTGTATATACATGTATTAACGTATGTGTGATTTGTGTTGTATATACATGTATTAACGTATGTGTGATTTGTGTTGTATATACATGTATTAACGTATGTGTGATTTGTGTTGTATATACATGTATTAAAGCGCAATGTTATGTTATTAACGTATGTGTGATTTGTGTTGTATATACATGTATTAACGTATGTGTGATTTGTGTTGTATATACATGTATTAAAACGCAATGTTATGTTATTAACGTATGTGTGATTTGTGTTGTATATACATGTATTAAAACACAATGTTATGTTATTAACGTATGTGTGATTTGTGTTGTATACACATGTATTAACGTATGTGTGATTTGTGTTGTATATACATGTATTAAAACACAATGTTATGTTATTAACGTATGTGTGATTTGTGTTGTATATACATGTATTAAAACGCAATGTTATGTTATTAACGTATGTGTGATTTGTGTTGTATATACATGCATTAACGTATGTGTGATTTGTGTTGTATATACATGTATTAACGTATGTGTGATTTGTGTTGTATATACATGTATTAACGTATGTGTGATTTGTGTTGTATATACATGCATTAACGTATGTGTGATTTGTGTTGTATATACATGCATTAATGTATGTGTGATTTGTGTTGTATATACATGTATTAACGTATGTGTGATTTGTGTTGTATATACATATATTAACGTATGTGTGATTTGTGTTGTATATACATGCATTAACGTATGTGTGATTTGTGTTGTATATACATGTATTAACGTATGTGTGATTTGTGTTGTATATACATGTATTAACGTATGTGTGATTTGTGTTGTATATACATGTATTAAAACACAACGTTATGTTATTAACGTATGTGTGATTTGTGTTGTATATACATGTATTAACGTATGTGTGATTTGTGTTGTATATACATGTATTAACGTATGTGTGATTTGTGTTGTATATACATGTATTAAAGCGCAATGTTATGTTATAAACGTATGTGTGATTTGTGTTGTATATACATGTATTAACGTATGTGTGATTTGTGTTGTATATACATGTATTAAAACGCAATGTTATGTTATTAACGCATGTGTGATTTGTGTTGTATATACATGTATTAAAACAAATGTTATGTTATTAACGTATGTGTGATTTGTGTTGTATATACATGTATTAAAACACAATGTTATGTTATTAACGTATGTGTGATTTGTGTTGTATATACATGTATTAACGTATGTGTGATTTGTGTTGTATATACATGTATTAACGTATGTGTGATTTGTGTTGTATATACATGTATTAACGTATGTGTGATTTGTGTTGTATACACATGTATTAACGTATGTGTGATTTGTGTTGTATATACATGTATTAAAACACAACGTTATGTTATTAACGTATGTGTGATTTGTGTTGTATATACATGTATTAACGTATGTGTGATTTGTGTTGTATATGCATGTATTAACGTATGTGTGATTTGTGTTGTATATACATGTATTAACGTATGTGTGATTTGTGTTGTATATACATGTATTAACGTATGTGTGATTTGTGTTGTATATACATGTATTAACGTATGTGTGATTTGTGTTGTATATACATGTATTAACGTATGTGTGATTTGTGTTGTATACACATGTATTAACGTATGTGTGATTTGTGTTGTATATACATGTATTAACGTATGTGTGATTTGTGTTGTATATACATGTATTAACGTATGTGTGATTTGTGTTGTATACACATGTATTAACGTATGTGTGATTTGTGTTGTATATACATGTATTAAAACACAACGTTATGTTATTAACGTATGTGTGATTTGTGTTGTATATACATGTATTAACGTATGTGTGATTTGTGTTGTATATGCATGTATTAA
This sequence comes from Bathymodiolus septemdierum, assembly GCA_963383655.1. NCBI lineage: Eukaryota > Metazoa > Mollusca > Bivalvia > Mytilida > Modiolidae > Bathymodiolus > Bathymodiolus septemdierum. The sequence goes on along the minus strand of OY726522.1, from coordinate 50,473,960 downwards.
CGTATGTGTGATTTGTGTTGTATATACATGTATTAACGTATGTGTGATTTGTGTTGTATATACATGTATTAACGTATGTGTGATTTGTGTTGTATATACATGTATTAAAACACAATGTTATGTTATTAACGTATGTGTGATTTGTGTTGTATATACATGTATTAACATATGTGTGATTTGTGTTGTATATACATGTATTAACGTATGTGTGATTTGTGTTGTATATACATGTATTAACGTATGTGTGATTTGTGTTGTATATACATGTAATAACGTATGTTTGATTTGTGTTGTATAGACATGTATTAACGTATGTGTGATTTGTGTTGTATATACATGTATTAACGTATGTGTGATTTGTGTTGTATATACATGTATTAACGTATGTGTGATTTGTGTTGTATATACATGTATTTGTGTTGTATATACATGTATTAACGTATGTGTGATTTGTGTTGTATATACATGTATTTGTGTTGTATATACATGTAATAACGTATGTTTGATTTGTGTTGTATAGACATGTATTAACGTATGTGTGATTTGTGTTGTATATACATGTATTAACGTATGTGTGATTTGTGTTGTATATACATGTATTAACGTATGTGTGATTTGTGTTGTATATACATGTATTTGTGTTGTATATACATGTATTAACGTATGTGTGATTTGTGTTGTATATGCATGTATTAACGTATGTGTGATTTGTGTTGTATATACATGTATTAACGTATGTGTGATTTGTGTTGTATATACATGTATTTGTGTTGTATATACATGTATTAACGTATGTGTGATTTGTGTTGTATATACATGTATTAACGTATGTGTGATTTGTGTTGTATATACATGCATTAACGTATGTGTGATTTGTGTTGTATATACATGTATTAACGTATGTGTGATTTGTGTTGTATATACATGTATTAACGTATGTGTGATTTGTGTTGTATATACATGTATTAACGTATATGTGATTTGTGTTGTATATACATGTATTAACGTATGTGTGATTTGTGTTGTATATACATGTATTAACGTATGTGTGATTTGTGTTGTATATACATGTATTAACGTATGTGTGATTTGTGTTGTATATACATGTATTAACGTATGTGTGATTTGTGTTGTATATACATGTATTAACGTATGTGTGATTTGTGTTGTATATACATGTATTAACGTATGTGTGATTTGTGTTGTATATACATGTATTAACGTATATGTGATTTGTGTTGTATATACATGTATTAACGTATGTGTGATTTGTGTTGTATATACATGTATTAACGTATGTGTGATTTGTGTTGTATATACATGTATTAACGTATGTGTGATTTGTGTTGTATATACATGTATTAACGTATGTGTGATTTGTGTTGTATATACATGTATTAACGTATGTGTGATTTGTGTTGTATATACATGCATTAACGTATGTGTGATTTGTGTTGTATATACATGTATTAACGTATGTGTGATTTGTGTTGTATATACATGTATTAACGTATGTGTGATTTGTGTTGTATATACATGTATTAACGTATGTGTGATTTGTGTTGTATATACATGCATTAACGTATGTGTGATTTGTGTTGTATATACATGTATTAACGTATGTGTGATTTGTGTTGTATATACATGTATTAACGTATGTGTGATTTGTGTTGTATATACATGTATTAACGTATGTGTGATTTGTGTTGTATATACATGTATTAACGTATGTGTGATTTGTGTTGTATATGCATGTATTAACGTATGTGTGATTTGTGTTGTATATACATGTATTAACGTATGTGTAATTTGTGTTGTATATACATGTATTTGTGTTGTATATACATGTATTAACGTATGTGTGATTTGTGTTGTATATACAAGTATTAACGTATCTGTGATTTGTGTTGTATATACATGTATTAAAACGCAATGTTATGTTATTAACGCATGTGTGATTTGTGTTGTATATACATGTATTAACGTATGTGTGATTTGTGTTGTATATACATGTATTAAAACGCAATGTTATGTTATTAACGTATGTGTGATTTGTGTTGTATATACATGTATTAAAACGCAATGTTATGTTATTAACGTATGTGTGATTTGTGTTGTATATACATGTATTAAAACGCAATGTTATGTTATTAACGCATGTGTGATTTGTGTTGTATATACATGTATTAACGTATGTGTGATTTGTGTTGTATATACATGCATTAATGTATGTGTGATTTGTGTTGTATATACATGTATTAACGTATGTGTGATTTGTGTTGTATATACATGTATTAACGTATGTGTGATTTGTGTTGTATATACATGTATTAACGTATGTGTGATTTGTGTTGTATATACATGTATTAACGTATGTGTGATTTGTGTTGTATATACATGTATTAACGTATGTGTGATTTGTGTTGTATATACATGTATTAACGTATGTGTGATTTGTGTTGTATATACATGTATTAAAGCGCAATGTTATGTTATTAACGTATGTGTGATTTGTGTTGTATATACATGTATTAACGTATGTGTGATTTGTGTTGTATAGACATGTATTAACGTATGTGTGATTTGTGTTGTATATACATGTATTAAAACGCAATGTTATGTTATTAACGCATGTGTGATTTGCGTTGTATATACATGTATTAAAACAAATGTTATGTTATTAACGTATGTGTGATTTGTGTTGTATATACATGTATTAAAACACAATGTTATGTTATTAACGTATGTGTGATTTGTGTTGTATACACATGTATTAACGTATGTGTGATTTGTGTTGTATATACATGTATTAAAACACAATGTTATGTTATTAACGTATGTGTGATTTGTGTTGTATATACATGTATTAACGTATGTGTGATTTGTGTTGTATATACATGTATTAACGTATGTGTGATTTGTGTTGTATATACATGTATTAACGTATGTGTGATTTGTGTTGTATATGCATGTATTAACGTATGTGTGATTTGTGTTGTATATACATGTATTAACGTATGTGTGATTTGTGTTGTATATACATGTATTAACGTATGTGTGATTTGTGTTGTATATACATGTATTAAAACACAATGTTATGTTATTAACGTATGTGTGATTTGTGTTGTATATACATGTATTAACATATGTGTGATTTGTGTTGTATATACATGTATTAACGTATGTGTGATTTGTGTTGTATATACATGTATTAACGTATGTGTGATTTGTGTTGTATATACATGTATTAACATATGTGTGATTTGTGTTGTATAGACATGTATTAACGTATGTGTGATTTGTGTTGTATATACATGTATTAACGTATGTGTGATTTGTGTTGTATATACATGTATTAACGTATGTGTGATTTGTGTTGTATATACATGTATTAACGTATGTGTGATTTGTGTTGTATATGCATGTATTAACGTATGTGTGATTTGTGTTGTATATACATGTATTAACGTATGTGTGATTTGTGTTGTATATACATGTATTAACGTATGTGTGATTTGTGTTGTATATACATGTATTAACGTATGTGTGATTTGTGTTGTATATACATGTATTAACGTATGTGTGATTTGTGTTGTATAGACATGTATTAACGTATGTGTGATTTGTGTTGTATATACATGTATTAACGTATGTGTGATTTGTGTTGTATATACATGTATTAACGTATGTGTGATTTGTGTTGTATATACATGTATTAACGTATGTGTGATTTGTGTTGTATATATATGTATTAACGTATGTGTGATTTGTGTTGTATAGACATGTATTAACGTATGTGTGATTTGTGTTGTATATACATGTATTAACGTATGTGTGATTTGTGTTGTATATACATGTATTAACGTATGTGTGATTTGTGTTGTATATATATGTATTAACGTATGTGTGATTTGTGTTGTATAGACATGTATTAACGTATGTGTGATTTGTGTTGTATATACATGTATTAACGTATGTGTGATTTGTGTTGTATATACATGTATTAACGTATGTGTGATTTGTGTTGTATATACATGTATTAACGTATGTGTGATTTGTGTTGTATATACATGTATTAACGTATGTGTGATTTGTGTTGTAAATACATGCATTAACGTATGTGTGATTTGTGTTGTATATACATGTATTTGTGTTGTATATACATGTATTAACGTATGTGTGATTTGTGTTGTATATACATGTATTTGTGTTGTATATACATGTATTAACGTATGTGTGATTTGTGTTGTATAGACATGTATTAACGTATGTGTGATTTGTGTTGTATATACATGTATTAACGTATGTGTGATTTGTGTTGTATATACATGTATTAACGTATGTGTGATTTGTGTTGTATATACATGTATTAACGTATGTGTGATTTGTGTTGTATATGCATGTATTAACGTATGTGTGATTTGTGTTGTATATACATGTATTAACGTATGTGTGATTTGTGTTGTATATACATGTATTAACGTATGTGTGATTTGTGTTGTATATACATGTATTTGTGTTGTATATACATGTATTAACGTATGTGTGATTTGTGTTGTATATACATGTATTAACGTATGTGTGATTTGTGTTGTATATACATGTATTAACGTATGTGTGATTTGTGTTGTATATACATGTATTTGTGTTGTATATACATGTATTAACGTATGTGTGATTTGTGTTGTATATACATGTATTAACGTATGTGTGATTTGTGTTGTATATACATGTATTAACGTATGTGTGATTTGTGTTGTATATACATGTATTAACGTATGTGTGATTTGTGTTGTATATACATGTATTAACGTATGTGTGATTTGTGTTGTATATACATGTATTAACGTATGTGTGATTTGTGTTGTATATACATGTATTTGTGTTGTATATACATGTATTAACGTATGTGTGATTTGTGTTGTATATACATGTATTAACGTATCTGTGATTTGTGTTGTATATACATGCATTAACGTATGTGTGATTTGTGTTGTATATACATGTATTAACGTATGTGTGATTTGTGTTGTATATACATGTATTAACGTATGTGTGATTTGTGTTGTATATACATGTATTAACGTATGTGTGATTTGTGTTGTATATACATGTATTAACGTATGTGTGATTTGTGTTGTATATACATGTATTAACGTATGTGTGATTTGTGTTGTATATACATGTATTAACGTATGTGTGATTTGTGTTGTATATACATGTATTAACGTATGTGTGATTTGTGTTGTATATACATGTATTAACGTATGTGTGATTTGTGTTGTATATACATGTATTAACGTATCTGTGATTTGTGTTGTATATACATGTATTAAAGCGCAATGTTATGTTATTAACGTATGTGTGATTTGTGTTGTATATACATGTATTAACGTATGTGTGATTTGTGTTGTATATACATGTATTAACGTATGTGTGATTTGTGTTGTATATACATGTATTAACGTATGTGTGATTTGTGTTGTATATACATGTATTAACGTATGTGTGATTTGTGTTGTATATACATGTATTAACGTATGTGTGATTTGTGTTGTATATACATGTATTAACGTATTTGTGATTTGTGTTGTATATACATGTATTAACGTATGTGTGATTTGTGTTGTATATACATGTATTTGTGTTGTATATACATGTATTTGTGTTGCATATGCATGTATTAACGTATGTGTGATTTGTGTTGTATATACATGTATTTGTGTTGTATATACATGTATTTGTGTTGTATATGCATGTATTTGTGTTGTATATACATGTATTTGTGTTGTATATACATGTATGTGTGTTGTATATGCATGTATTTGTGTTGTATATACATGTATTTGTGTTGTATATACATGTATTAAAACAAATGTTTATGCAGTGTAATATCATGGAAAACTCAATATTATTAAAACACGAAACTTTACAAAATGGCATAGGAAAATATCCATTAGCTATCGTTTCAATCGTCAATATGTCTTAGCATGCTCAAATTTTTCTGATTCATATTTTGTTGCTTTTGAAAAAAGGCGTTTACCAGTAGAAAACTATGTTTAATTCCAACAAACAAAAATAACATTTATCGTTTTTTTTTTTAAATATCACATACAAAATATCTACTGCACTGTAATCATTTGAAACAATAATATCCTGTATATTTGCGTAAAACAAATGAGTTTTCTGTGTAGCGTTTTGTAGATCATTGTTTGTCCTTTTTCTTTTGATCACTTTGTTGTCTGTATTTCTTTGCTGTTTTGCTCTGATTACACATTTCCTAAAGTGGGGATTAAAAAAAGTCCAGTATTATTTCATGTTTTTTCGGGTATTCAACTATCATCTTTATACGATAATTTTCAAAAGTTAATAGCTTGATCTACCTACTATTATACAGTTTTAGTTTATATTAAAATGATTATCTTCCTGAAATCAGATATAAGATTGGACCATTATTAAGTTCGATATAAAGAAATTGGATGAAAATAACTTCAATTATGATATAATATTCAAATTACAATATTGGTAATTAGTAGTTAAACCCGAGCATCAATGTTGCAATGTACTACAATTTATACATGTGTATATGGTTCGGATTTATTTTTGTCCTTTCCAGGCTTTCGCTTATAAATGCTTCTTTCATTCCTTCAAACGCAAGTGTGAGGACCCGGGTGGCTCAATGAGTTAGGTAGTTGGATTACCTAACAACTCATACAAGCCTATCACCAATGCGGCGTGGGTTCGCGCCCGGCTTTGTAAATTACAAAAAGGGTGCACTCGACTCGCAGCCGCAATTGATAAAGTTTACCAGTTGCTTGCCTATGGTCGGTGGTTCTCTCCGGCTTTTTCCACCACTAAAACTTGTCGCCATGATATAGCTGAAATATTGTTGAAAGTGGCTTTAAACACCAAAAATCAAATCAAATCAAATCAAACGCAAGTGAATTGAAAAAAAAATTAACTGACATAATTTGGATTCAGTATGATTTATCACGTATTTTTATATGAGTGACGCAGCTAGCTGAACAGATAATTGCTTACAATTCCGGAGTAATGAAGTTCATCCCCTGTTTTGTTTTTATGTTGTTTTGTTCGGGTTTTGTGTTGCTCAATGTCTAGTTTTCAGTGGAGTATTTATCGACAATCTCCTGTCTTTTCATTCTTTCTGTTTTAGCAATTATATTGTCTGTACTTCGATTTACAGCTTCAAAGTATTCGTAAGGAGAATTAATTGACAAACCTAATAATAAATAATATGGGCATCGAAAATTTAAATATTTCTTTCCGATGACTGCTTGGCTTCGCTTCTCAATCATGAATATCATAGCTAGGCCAGCATACAGCTATGGAGCCTCACTATAAAGTATACAATTTCGTATCGATTGTTCAAGTTTTATCGATATAAAAAGAAGGTAGTATCGAGCTGCTTAATGAAGAAAAGTTGTTGTTTTTGAATATATTAAAGATTCTGCTTTTTGTTTCTATTGCATTTCTTCATACATTGGACTGTCCATCGAAATTTGGCACTTTTTGTTATTTTTCTATATGGGCAATTACAGTAAAGCATTATTTTGTCTTTTCTAATGAAACGTTTAGTCTATATTTTGTGCTATCCACGTTTTTGGGGGCTTTTTTTTTATTTAGGTTTGTTGTTTCTGCTTCTGTTGATTTTATATTCGGATTGTCTTTCGGACTTGGGTACTTACATACTTCGGACAGATATTAACTTTGCACACGTTTATCCGAAATCACGTGTCGGATTTTGCAAAGTTGTCCGAAGTCGTTTCTTTATTTTTATACTCGTCTCGTAGCAAAAATGGCGTAGACAAAGTGTGTGTTAAGAACAAAAAACATTTATTCCATTTAAGGACGAAGTATAATTAAGTAAATACATAAAAAAGTAAATAAATATAACTAAATGCAATTAACCCCTAATACACATGTGAACGCTCTCTCCTGACCTGGCTCATACACTTCAGTAAACAAAGTGACAAAACCCAAATAATAGATTCAGTATTTTATGTTTTTATAACTCGTATATCATAAATGTGACTTTCATAGCTATATCCAAAACTAATTTAGATGTAGTCTGATTAAAAAGCTCGTGGCAAATTCTCACAATTATATATATGCAAATTTACATCAAAGTGAAACATATGTCCAAGAATGACCATTATTATAGACTAGACATAAATTGGTGACATTACAATTGCGCACAATCGACACTAATGATGGAACGATTGCGCACAATTGACCTGTATTTGGGTGTCACGATTGCGCACACTACCTATGTGAATATAGTATTACGTTTGCGCACAATTCAAAATTCTACAATCGTTTGTGAATGAACAGTATTAACTATAACATGAATCTTTGCACTACCCGTATGATCTCCGGATAGAATTGGTGAGTATTACTTATATCTTTACACAAATTAATCATTTCAAAAATAAATTTGGACTGTTAACAAGGAAACGTTTACAACTGATCGTGGAAAACCAGGAATCCTATATCAAGGATTTAAGCATATAGTTTATAGAGAGTCAAAGGCAAGGAGAACATGGTGTTGTACTAAGAAAGTCCGTAAAGCAGTGTGTTCTACAGATCTCAATGATTTAATGATTATAGATGGTAGATTTGAGCACAATCATGCAGAACCTGACGATAGAACTGTACAAAGACTAAAAGTTAGACAGGAATGTAAAAGAAAGGCTACGGATGAACCTAGAGAACGTCCTAGCAAAATAATAATGGGTGAAATCGCAAGACAAGATTCGACAGAACTGGTACCAGAAGATGTGAAATCTGTACGACAGGCCATATACAGAAGAAAAAGGAAAACACAACCAAAACTACTACAGTCAAGAGGGGTAACACACGAGGCACTACAACAGTATGACATGTTTTCTAGCCAGGACGAGAAGATGATACACATAAACAACAGTGAAACGAACATCATAATGTTTTCAACAGAGACAAACCTCAAGTTTTTGAGTGAGCCTGACATTCATTTGCTTGCTGATGGGACATTTCAATACTGTCCAAAGTTTTATTATCAACTTTATACTATACACACATTCAGGAATGACCAGTATATACCATGCGCATTCTTTCTGTTGCCCGACAAGACTAAGCAAACTTACATTTACATGTTTCAGTATCTTGTTCAATCTTGTTCACAGTCTGGAGTAAATTTGGATATTTCTGTTCTGCACTTAGACTTTGAAATTGCCGTTCATGAAGCAGTGCTTTCAACTTGGCCAAATGTGTTGATTAAAGCATGTCAGCTTCTCCTTGGACAGGCCTGGTACAGAAAAATCCAAAACCTTGGATTGAGCAGAGAATACAAAGATCCAGCATCTGATATTGGGAAGTGGCTGAAGAAGTTTCTTGGATTAAGTTATTTAGAGTCCGCTGATGTTGCTGATTGTTTTGCATTCGATATTTTACAGAACGCTCCAGATAATGAAAAGGCAATGGAGTTTGCAGATTATGTTCTGAATACCTATGTTGACGAGAAGGCGAAATTCTACAGTCGTATTTGGGCAGACCCAAATCTCTATAGCAAGAGAACAACAAACGGATGTGGAAATTTCCACAGACAATTAGAAACAATGTTTTACAGCAGTCATCCAAATATATTTGACTTTACGGAAAAACTAAAAACGATTCAAACAAACAATTACCTCAAAATACGTGAATCGATGAACGAAAAACCAATGGAAAAACCACAGAAGCATAAAATTGTTAACATGAGAGAAATTCAGAATGACTTTATTACAGGGATCATTACGAGGACAGACTATATCAGGAAGATAGCCTACAAAAACTTGCCAATTGCTTTGTAAATTTGAGAAACTGTTTTAGTTTTTAACTTTGTAATATACATGTTGTATGTTTTATTCTGAAATTAGTAAATTGTATGAAAAGATCCTGCTCGAAAATCCTACTTCCACCTCCCCGTGGTGAGCATGGGGCAACAGATATACAGTTTATTTCTGGTTAACGGAAGAGGTACTATTAACATATAATTTTTAAGTGTGTGCAAACGTAATACTTTATTCGCATAAGTAGTGTGCGCAATCGTAATACTAAATTGTGCGCAAACATGACTGTGCGCAAACGTAAATTTTGAAAATGTGCGCAAACGTGTTTCCCCCCATAAATTTACCTAGATTAATATCATGAGACCCAGAAGCAAACTAACACAGAGACATGCTGTTAACTGTTATACATATATTCCATATATATTCTATATTAAGAGATTATTACATGACATTTTCCATATCGGCCCTGGTATCAGCCCGAGACTCCCATACCAAGCACACAATATGTAGTTATTGAAAACTTGATAAAGCCCGCTTTCAGTTTGAATTTCGCTAGTGTGTATCCAGTGTATGTTATTGTTATGATATCTACGAGGGCCTAGACTAGGTAGTAAGTTGGTATAACCGTTGTCAAATATATTTGCTTATATATTAATAATAACATATGCTTGATTCACACCAACTGGTGGGGTAATAATTGTATTGTCCTTAATTACATGCACTGTCTGTTTTGGAAAAGTTTGAAGATACCAAAGGGGTAATGAGAAGCCGTAAATCGAAGAAGAACAGACAATACAATGACCGAAAGAAGAAGAACAGACAATACAATGACCGAAAGAACAACAGACAATACAATGATAGAAAGAAGAAGAACAGACAATACAATGACCGAAAGAAGAAGAACAGACGATACAATGACTGAAAGAAGAAGAACAGACAATACAATGACCGAAAGAAGAAGAACAGACAATACAATGACTGAAAGAAGAAGAACAGACAATACAATGACCGAAAGAAGAAGAACAGACAATACAATGACTGAAAGAAGAAGAACAGACAATACAATGACTGAAAGAAGAAGAACAGACAATACAATGACTGAAAGAAGAAGAACAGACAATACAATGACCGAAAGAAGAAGAACAGACAATACAATGACCGAAAGAAGAAGAACAGACAATACAATGACTGAAAGAAGAACAGACAATACAATGACTGAAAGAAGAAGAACAGACAATACAATGACTGAAAGAAGAAGAACAGACAATACAATGACCGAAAGAAGAAGAACAGACAATACAATGGCTAAAAGAAGAAGAACAGACAATACCATGACTGAAAGAAGAGCAGACAATACAATGACCGAAAGAAGAACAGACAATGCAATGACAGAAAGTAGAAGAACAGACAATACAATGACAGAAAGAAGAAGAACAGACAATACAATGACCGAAAAAAGACAGACAATGCAATAACCGAAAGAGGAAGAACAGACAATACAATGACTGAAAAAGGAAGAACAGACAATGCAATAACCGAAAGAGGAAGAACAGACAATACAATGACTGAAAGAGGAAGAACAGACAATGCAATGATCGAAAGAAGAACAACAGACAATACAATGACTGAAAGAAGAACAGACAATGCAATGGTTAAAAGAAGAAGAACAGACAATACAATGACTGAAAGAAGAACAGACAATACAATGACCGAAAGAAGAACAGACAATACAATGACTGAAAGAAGAAGAACAGACAATACAATGACCGAAAGAGGAAGAACAGACAATACAATGACCGAAAGAAGAAGACCAGACAATACAATGACTGAAAGAAGAGCAGACAATACAATGACCGAAAGAAGAACAGACAATACAATGACTGAAAGTAGAAGAACAAACAATACAATGAGCGAAAGATGAGGAACAGACAATACAATGACCGAAAAAAGACAGGCAATACAATGACCGAAAGAGGAAGAACAGACAATACAATGACCGAAAGAAAAAGAACAGACAATACAATGACTGAAAGAAGAAGAACAGACAATACAATGACCGAAAGAAGAAGAACAGACAATACAATGACCGAAAGAAGAACAGACAATACAATGACTGAAAGAAGAAGAACAGACAATACAATGACCGAAAGAAGAAGAACAGAAAATACAATGACCGAAAGAAGAACAGAAAATACAATGACCGAAAGAAGAAGAACAGACAATACAATGACTGAAAGAAGAAGAACAGAAAATACAATGACCGAAAGAAGAACAGAAAATACAATGACCGAAAGAAGAAGAACAGACAATACAATGACTGAAAGGAGATGAACAAACAATACAATGACCGAAAGAAGAAGAACAGAAAATACAATGACCGAAAGAAGAACAGACAATACAATGACTGAAAGAAGAAGAACAGACAATACAATGACCAAAAAAAGAAGAACAGACAATACAATGACCGAAAAAAGAAGAACAGACAATACAATGACCGAAAGAAGAAGAACAGACAATACAATGACTGAAAGAAGAAGAACAGACAATACAATGACTGAAAGAAGACGAACAGACAATACAATGACTGAAAGAGGAAGAACAGACTATACAATGACCGAAAGAAGAACAGACAATACAATGACCGAAAAAAGAAGAACAGACAATACAATGACTGAAAGAAGAACAGACAATACAATGACCGAAAGAGGAAGAACAGACTATACAATGACCGAAAGAAGAAGAACAGACAATACAATGACCGAAAGAACAACAGACAATACAATGATAGAAAGAAGAAGAACAGACAATACAATGACCGAAAGAAGAAGAACAGACGATACAATGACTGAAAGAAGAAGAACAGACAATACAATGACCGAAAGAAGAAGAACAGACAATACAATGACTGAAAGAAGAAGAACAGACAATACAATGACCGAAAGAAGAAGAACAGACAATACAATGACTGAAAGAAGAAGAACAGACAATACAATGACTGAAAGAAGAAGAACAGACAATACAATGACTGAAAGAAGAAGAACAGACAATACAATGACCGAAAGAAGAAGAACAGACAATACAATGACCGAAAGAAGAAGAACAGACAATACAATGACTGAAAGAAGAACAGACAATACAATGACTGAAAGAAGAAGAACAGACAATACAATGACTGAAAGAAGAAGAACAGACAATACAATGACCGAAAGAAGAAGAACAGACAATACAATGGCTAAAAGAAGAAGAACAGACAATACCATGACTGAAAGAAGAGCAGACAATACAATGACCGAAAGAAGAACAGACAATGCAATGACAGAAAGTAGAAGAACAGACAATACAATGACAGAAAGAAGAAGAACAGACAATACAATGACCGAAAAAAGACAGACAATGCAATAACCGAAAGAGGAAGAACAGACAATACAATGACTGAAAAAGGAAGAACAGACAATGCAATAACCGAAAGAGGAAGAACAGACAATACAATGACTGAAAGAGGAAGAACAGACAATGCAATGATCGAAAGAAGAACAACAGACAATACAATGACTGAAAGAAGAACAGACAATGCAATGGTTAAAAGAAGAAGAACAGACAATACAATGACTGAAAGAAGAACAGACAATACAATGACCGAAAGAAGAACAGACAATACAATGACTGAAAGAAGAAGAACAGACAATACAATGACCGAAAGAGGAAGAACAGACAATACAATGACCGAAAGAAGAAGACCAGACAATACAATGACTGAAAGAAGAGCAGACAATACAATGACCGAAAGAAGAACAGACAATACAATGACTGAAAGTAGAAGAACAAACAATACAATGAGCGAAAGATGAGGAACAGACAATACAATGACCGAAAAAAGACAGGCAATACAATGACCGAAAGAGGAAGAACAGACAATACAATGACCGAAAGAAAAAGAACAGACAATACAATGACTGAAAGAAGAAGAACAGACAATACAATGACCGAAAGAAGAAGAACAGACAATACAATGACCGAAAGAAGAACAGACAATACAATGACTGAAAGAAGAAGAACAGACAATACAATGACCGAAAGAAGAAGAACAGAAAATACAATGACCGAAAGAAGAACAGAAAATACAATGACCGAAAGAAGAAGAACAGACAATACAATGACTGAAAGAAGAAGAACAGAAAATACAATGACCGAAAGAAGAACAGAAAATACAATGACCGAAAGAAGAAGAACAGACAATACAATGACTGAAAGGAGATGAACAAACAATACAATGACCGAAAGAAGAAGAACAGAAAATACAATGACCGAAAGAAGAACAGACAATACAATGACTGAAAGAAGAAGAACAGACAATACAATGACCAAAAAAAGAAGAACAGACAATACAATGACCGAAAAAAGAAGAACAGACAATACAATGACCGAAAGAAGAAGAACAGACAATACAATGACTGAAAGAAGAAGAACAGACAATACAATGACTGAAAGAAGACGAACAGACAATACAATGACTGAAAGAGGAAGAACAGACTATACAATGACCGAAAGAAGAACAGACAATACAATGACCGAAAAAAGAAGAACAGACAATACAATGACCGAAAGAAGAACAGACAATACAATGACCGAAAGAGGAAGAACAGACTATACAATGACCGAAAGAAGAACAGACAATACAATGACCGAAAAAAGAAGAACAGACAATACAATGACTGAAAGAAGAAGAACAGAAAATACAATGACCGAAAGAAGAACAGAAAATACAATGACCGAAAGAAGAAGAACAGACAATACAATGACTGAAAGGAGATGAACAAACAATACAATGACCGAAAGAAGAAGAACAGAAAATACAATGACCGAAAGAAGAACAGACAATATAATGACCGAAAGAAGAACAGACAATACAATGACCGAAAAAAGAAGAACAGACAATACAATGACCGAAAAAAGAAGAACAGACAATACAATGACCGAAAGAAGAAGAACAGACAATACAATGACTGAAAGAAGAAGAACAGACAATACAATGACTGAAAGAAGACGAACAGACAATACAATGACTGAAAGAGGAAGAACAGACTATACAATGACCGAAAGAAGAACAGACAATACAATGACCGAAAAAAAGAAGAACAGACAATACAATGACTGAAAGAAGAACAGACAATACAATGACCGAAAGAGGAAGAACAGACTATACAATGACCGAAAGAAGAACAGACAATACAATGACCGAAAAAAGAAGAACAGACAATACAATGACCGAATGAAGAAGAACAGACAATACAATGACCGAAAGAAGAAGAACAGACAATACAATGACTGAAAGAAGAACAGACAATACAATGATCGAAAGAGGAAGAACAGACCATACAATGACCGAAAGAAGAACAGACAATACAATGACTGAAAGAAGAAGAACAGACAATACAATGACCAAAAGAAGAAGAACAGACAATATAATGACCGAAAGAAGAACAGACAATACAATGACCGAAAAAAGAAGAACAGACAATACAATGACCGAAAAAAGAAGAACAGACAATACAATGACCGAAAGAAGAAGAACAGACAATACAATGACTGAAAGAAGAAGAACAGACAATACAATGACTGAAAGAAGACGAACAGACAATACAATGACTGAAAGAGGAAGAACAGACTATACAATGACCGAAAGAAGAACAGACAATACAATGACCGAAAAAAGAAGAACAGACAATACAATGACTGAAAGAAGAACAGACAATACAATGACCGAAAGAGGAAGAACAGACTATACAATGACCGAAAGAAGAACAGACAATACAATGACCGAAAAAATAAGAACAGACAATACAATGACCGAAAGAAGAAGAACAGACAATACAATGACCGAAAGAAGAACAGACAATACAATGACTGAAAGAAGAAGAGCAGACAATACAATGACTGAAAGAAGAACAGACAATGCAATGACTGAAAGAAGAACAGACAATACAATGACCGAAAGAGGAAGAACAGACAATACAATGACTGAAAGAAGAACAGACAATGCAATGACCGAAAGAAGAACAGACAATACAATGACCGAAAGAAGAACAGACAATACAATGACCGAAAGGAGAAGAACAGACAATACAATGACCGAAAGAAGAAGAACAGACAATACAATGACCGAAAGAAGAACAGACAATACAATGACTGAAAGAAGAAGAACAGACAATACAATGACCGAAAGAAGAAGAACAGAAAATACAATGACCGAAAGAAGAACAGAAAATACAATGACCGAAAGAAGAAGAACAGACAATACAATGACTGAAAGAAGAAGAACAGAAAATACAATGACCGAAAGAAGAACAGAAAATACAATGACCGAAAGAAGAAGAACAGACAATACAATGACTGAAAGGAGATGAACAAACAATACAATGACCGAAAGAAGAAGAACAGAAAATACAATGACCGAAAGAAGAACAGACAATACAATGACTGAAAGAAGAAGAACAGACAATACAATGACCAAAAGAAGAAGAACAGACAATATAATGACCGAAAGAAGAACAGACAATACAATGACCGAAAAAAGAAGAACAGACAATACAATGACCGAAAAAAGAAGAACAGACAATACAATGACCGAAAGAAGAAGAACAGACAATACAATGACTGAAAGAAGAAGAACAGACAATACAATGACTGAAAGAAGACGAACAGACAATACAATGACTGAAAGAGGAAGAACAGACTATACAATGACCGAAAGAAGAACAGACAATACAATGACCGAAAAAAGAAGAACAGACAATACAATGACTGAAAGAAGAACAGACAATACAATGACCGAAAGAGGAAGAACAGACTATACAATGACCGAAAGAAGAACAGACAATACAATGACCGAAAAAAGAAGAACAGACAATACAATGACCGAAAGAAGAAGAACAGACAATACAATGACTGAAAGAAGAACAGACAATACAATGATCGAAAGAGGAAGAACAGACCATACAATGACCGAAAGAAGAACAGACAATACAATGACTGAAAGAAGAAGAACAGACAATACAATGACCAAAAGAAGAAGAACAGACAATATAATGACCGAAAGAAGAACAGACAATACAATGACCGAAAAAAGAAGAACAGACAATACAATGACCGAAAGAAGAAGAACAGACAATACAATGACTGAAAGAAGAAGAACAGACAATACAATGACTGAAAGAAGACGAACAGACAATACAATGACTGAAAGAGGAAGAACAGACTATACAATGACCGAAAGAAGAACAGACAATACAATGACCGAAAAAAGAAGAACAGACAATACAATGACTGAAAGAAGAACAGACAATACAATGACCGAAAGAGGAAGAACAGACTATACAATGACCGAAAGAAGAACAGACAATACAATGACCGAAAAAAGAAGAACAGACAATACAATGACCGAAAGAAGAAGAACAGACAATACAATGACCGAAAGAAGAACAGACAATACAATGACTGAAAGAAGAAGAGCAGACAATACAATGACTGAAAGAAGAACAGACAATGCAATGACTGAAAGAAGAACAGACAATACAATGACCGAAAGAGGAAGAACAGACAATACAATGACTGAAAAAAGAACAGACAATACAATGACCGAAAGAAGAACAGACAATACAATGACCGAAAGAAGAACAGACAATACAATGACCGAAAGGAGAAGAACAGACAATACAATGAACGAAAGAAGAAGAACAGACAATATAATGACCGAAAGAAGAACAGACAATACAATGACCGAAAGGAGAAGAACAGACAATACAATGACTGAAAGAAGACGAACAGACAATACAATGACTGAAAGAGGAAGAACAGACTATACAATGACCGAAAGAAGAACAGACAATACAATGACCGAAAAAAGAAGAACAGACAATACAATGACTGAAAGAAGAACAGACAATACAATGACCGAAAGAAGAAGAACAGACTATACAATGACCGAAAGAAGAACAGACAATACAATGACCGAAAAAAGAAGAACAGACAATACAATGACCGAAAGAAGAAGAACAGACAATACAATGACCGAAAGAAGAACAGACAATACAATGACTGAAAGAAGAAGAGCAGACAATACAATGACTGAAAGAAGAACAGACAATGCAATGACTGAAAGAAGAACAGACAATACAATGACCGAAAGAGGAAGAACAGACAATACAATGACTGAAAAAAGAACAGACAATACAATGACCGAAAGAAGAACAGACAATACAATGACCGAAAGAAGAACAGACAATACAATGACCGAAAGAAGAAGAACAGACAATACAATGACCGAAAGAAGAACAGACAATACAATGACCGAAAGAAGAACAGACAATACAATGACCGAAAGGAGAAGAACAGACAATACAATGAACGAAAGAAGAAGAACAGACAATACAATGACCGAAAGAGGAAGAACAGACAATACAATGACCGAAAAAAGAAGAACAGACAATACAATGACCGAAAGAAGAAGAACAGACAATACAATGACCGAAAGAGGAAGAACAGACAATACAATGACCGAGAAAAGAAGAACAGACAATACAATGATCGAAAGAAGAAGAACAGACAATACAATGACTGAAAGAAGAAGAACAGACTACAATGACCGAAAGAAGAAGAACAGACTATACAATGACTGAAAGAAGAACAGACAATACAATGACCGAAAGAAGAAGAACAGACAATACAATGACTGAAAGAAGAAGAACAGACAATACAATGACTGAAAGAAGAACAGACAATACAATAACCGAAAGAAGAAGAACAGACAATACAATGACTGAAAGAAGAACAGACAATACAATTACCGAAAGAAAGAAAACAGTCAAAGAGACAAATAATAATCTACAAAATACTACATAGAAAATTAATGGTCGAGCAACACGAACCCCACTTAATAAAATAGCGGGTGAACACGGAAGTCTATGAAATTAAATTTTCATATATTATTTCTATGCGGAAGGCATTAAATGAAATTAATTTTAGTATGGAAGCGTTTGTACACTACAGCATTGATTAGTTTTGCATAATGACGAAGTATTTACTTCCCTCGGCAAAATCCATTGTATTAAAATCTAACTTAATTAACACATATTATAACATAAAAGGGGAATTTAGCTTTTTAAAATATTGTCTTAGGGGGATATCGTACATTGTATATACAATTTGTATGTGTAGTTTGTCCGTGTGTGGAGGAAAAGTTAAACAGATGTGATTTTTCGACAAGACAAACTCACACCGTATTCAAGTATGTACAAATTATTCATGAGTCAAAAAAACAAAAGCAAAAACAAAAACAAAAACAAAAGAACAAAAATACATAATATCCCTCCTCCCCCCTAAAAAAAAAAACAAAAAAAAACAAAAAAAAACACATAAACAAAACACAACAAAAACAAAACAAAAACACCACGGCCTTCATAGTTAAGTCGATATAACAAAGGTATGATAAAATGTACTGTATAAGGTGAACAACAATATGAAACATGCATTGATAATAAATAGGGATATAAACGCAAAATGCTTTGTTCGAATTTTTATCTTGCAATCATTACATTTGCTATATACAAATATAGTATCCGAATAAATGTTTTGTTTTAATCGTCTAGATTACGGATAATTTTTTTAAGACCCTCCCCCCCCCCCCCCTATTATTTTTTTTTCAAATATTATTATTATAAACGATCGGTCGATGTTGTAATACAAACGGGCAAAATGAATGATGTGAAACTAATAATTTTAAAATTCAACATTCGTTGTATACTTATTTTACGCTAAACAACTCCTAGAAATGAAAGAAACCCAACTACAAAAATCGTTTAAAGAAAATCCACCTGCAGGACACTGTGTGCAGACGATCCCAACTTGAACGAGGAAGTATCACACTTTAACATAGAATGGTCCCACTATTGTTTCTACCTGATAATAAAGTGATTGATAATGGCCTTTAAATGACTCTTCTGTAAATTAACATGTCGATGGCACCTGAAAATCCTGAAAGTCTTCGAGTGTACTTGTTTACGAGCGTCGTGCACATCGTGTCACATACGGCAAACATTACTAATAAATTTAATAAAACATGTTAAAGATATATGTTTCAGGTTCTAAGATGTCAAGTTACAATCTGCTTTTTAATCTTAATCAATAAATTTCATTTGAATCAAAATTATCTCACTTCCTTTCAGGAACTATTTGTACGCGAATTTTTACCCAATGTAACAGATTTACAATGCACACCTCTTGTATATCACAGCGCAATAGTGAAGCTCCAATTTGGATAATAATTAAAACGAAATACATTCATGGATTAAAACTACTTATAAAACATAGTTGATTACAGGATAAATACAATATTGGTCTACTGATGGTGATTAGATTAAACTTATTTTATTGTTTAACTATATAGCATTTGGATCAGACACAAGTTATTCCAACTTAAAAAGGTCCTCTCCACATATGTACATACAATTATGTATTCCATGCACCACCAAGTAATAATGTATTTATAACAATTACATTTTATAACAAATATTGAGAGAAATATATTTATGTATATCGTGCGTAGTAATTTTTTACTGTATTAGTAAGAACCAGTTTTCAGAATACGGGGGTATTAAAAGAACTGCGAGAAGAATTCCGTATCGAGACAAAGCAGTGACCGTATCGAGCAGACCCACGAGCTTATTGTGAAGTCAAATCGTTGTTGCCATATTGAATATTGAAGAATGTCTGATTAGGATGAAAGAATGCTGGAAGGAGACTCTCCAGAAGTAATTACTAAGACAGGGAATACGACAATTAAAAAGATGAAAACACACAAGAAAGACACAGGAAGACAAAATAGAAAAAGACCAGTTGTGCATGACGGTGGGAATGCAGTTAATTGCAATGTCACGCAGCTCTTTCGAGCTAAGAATTCCAAGTGA
This sequence comes from Bathymodiolus septemdierum, assembly GCA_963383655.1. Lineage (NCBI taxonomy): Eukaryota > Metazoa > Mollusca > Bivalvia > Mytilida > Modiolidae > Bathymodiolus > Bathymodiolus septemdierum. The sequence continues at coordinate 50,453,172 of OY726522.1, read as the reverse complement.
TACAAATGCGGAGGTTATGGACATTGGGCCCGAGAGTGCAAAAATACCTACAACGGCAGTAAATTCAGAGTTGGCTGGGTACTTGTTGTGCAAAAAGACAAACAGATATTTTTTTGAGGTAGACAATGTATCGATTAGCGGTAAAGGAAAAGAACTGTTAATACTAGATTTGAGACACGTAAACAAACAGGTAGTTCTTAACAAAATTAAGTTTGAAAACTGGATAACATTAAAGCAATATGTTACAAAGGGAGGTTTTGGATTCGTTTTCTTTTTAAATCTCAAATCGGGGTACCACCACATAGATATTTTTCAAACTTTTTTAGGGTTTTCCTGGATATTCAATAATATAGAAAGATATTTTGTTTTTACAGTATTACCATTTGGGCTTGGTTTAAACAATAATTATTATCAAAAACATATATGGTCAAATACAACATAAATACTAAGCATGAAAGGGATTCGGAAACAAGATTTCCTTATATTAATTCATCTCCCTGTAATAAAGAATATTGGATCAGACGTGTTTACATTAAATAAAACAAAGTCTATCAGCTATAGTAGCAAAATTCAACCATTTTTGTGTACAATTTACAATTGACTGTCACTTCGACTGCGAATGTTTCTCTATAGGTCACCTCTCAGTATATAAATATATAAATATATATAAATGCAATATGTACATAGTTGGACGAATAAGCATTATTATAAAATGGCAATAGTATGTAGAATTGAATTAATTGAAACGCTTTGATTCTAATATGAAAGTCAGGGTTTGTTGATTCATCAAAATGTTTTCCTCATCACTTATAACAATGCTCCTCCTGTCCATATAGGAGTATGTCAGTATTCATTTGGAAAGCTATTTTGGCTTAAACCAAGTGTATACATTTTTTACAAAACTATTACGACCGTTAGATGCATATTGGAGACGTCAGAGCATTAAAATTGTATTATATTTAGATGACGGATTCAGAAAATAATGAGTTATGTTATGAACACGCACAGGTTGTGGTCCCGAATAAAGATAAGAGTATTTGGAAATCTAGTCAAACAATAGAGTGGTTAGGATTTCTTTGGGATTTGAAACTGTGTATATTACGCGTACCTGAGAAATTACAATTATCTGCGCTTATTTCAGCTATGCTCAGTAATTCCCATAGAGTAAGAACAAGAACATTAGCCAAAGTATCTGGTAAAATTATTGCTATGACACCAGCTGTAGGTTTTATTACTTAAATCATGATAAGATGTATGTTTTCGGCTTTAAATGAAAAGTTAGATTGGAATAGCAATTTGAACATTTATCACACACAAGATTGCATACGAGAACTGGTGTTTTGGAAATTAAACATTTCCAGTGTAAAACCTGTAGTGTTATTAGAGAAAGAATATGCATATGATATTTTTACAGATGCTAGCGATGTAGGCGCAGCGGATTTTTATTAAAAATTCGCATTTGGTCATGCTTAAGACATGGTTGAAATTGGAAGCTGGTAAGAATTCTACCCAGAGAGAGATAAAAGCTGTAGAGTTATGTTTGTTGTCCTTTAAAGATGTTTTAAAGGGAAGTTCAGTCACTTGTTATACTGACAGTCAGAAGGCAGCAAGAATTATCTTAAAGGGAAGTAAGGTACATGAACTTCAGAGTTTAGCTTTGACAGTTTTTGAATTTTGTGCTAAAAATGACACGGATATTCATACAGTATGGATATCAAGAGAACAGAATACACCAGCAGATTATTTAAGTCGAATACTAGATATTGACGATTGGGCAATATCTACTGGTTTTTTTCAGTTCATAGATGAATTATGGAGTCCACACAGTGTGGATAGATTTGCTAGTAGTAATAATGCTAAAACAAAGCTATTTAATTGATTATATTGGAATCCAGGTTCTTTGGGGTGAACTCGTTTAATTCTGACTGATCACAGGACATAAACTGGTTAGTTCCACCAGTAACATTAGCCAGTAGGGCTATAAATCATCTCGTGAAATGTAAAGCTAAGGGAACCTTAATAGTACCGAAATGGATTTCTCCTCCGTTTTGGCCACTCAATTTTGAGGATGGTCTAGAGTATAAACCGTATGTATCAGATGTTTTAGAGTTCACAGAAACAGAAAGAATATTAGAAGCGGGAATGAACATAAATTATATATTGGTAAGAGGGGATTTTAAAGCAAAATTTTTAGCAATTAGATTAGACGCTTTAATAAGTGAATTGTTTTTTATTTATTTTCAGAATGATTTTTTTTTACCGATTGTCTTTGGACAATTTGCTATGTCACTGGACAGTTTTGATATACAGTTGACTCGTTATATCGAATTCGATGGGACCATGGAAAAAATTCGAGTCAACCGTAATTCGACTCAAGAGGAGTTATGAAAATACCGGAAGTGTAGTTTGTTTAACGAAAAGGGAGACAACTCAAGCGAAATTTTGAAGAGCTAAAACCAGCATCGCATCTCACGATTCTCGGAACGATTTTAAACTTATTCGATGTTTTTGTTGCTGTTTTTTTTTCTCTGTTGAATTCGTTGAATCTTGTGGAACGGCTGATAACTTCTAGATATCTTTTTTTTGTGTGTATGATCATGTTTATCTGTTTTGTTTATGCTTTTCAGCTGTTGCATTGTCATTAACTTCACCCAGCATGACGTATTTTTCTTTGTGCAATACTGTTTATTTACAATAAATTTAAACTAAATGTTAATTAAGAGTAACATTTTTTCAAATCTCTCAAAATTGAGAAATTATACACCTTCTTTAATCAAAATTAATTTCTGACAAATAATTCAATAGATAAAACGCTTCCGTACTTTTCATAATCATTGATGTATGCCGACCCAAGTGCACTTATTATGAATCGATAATTTGTTATTGTACACATCTAATCTGTGTCATAATACCAAGCCAATTCAAATATTATCACTAATTAATTTGACAGATTGTGAAATAAACATGTGAAATAGCTTAAGGTAAAAATGTCAAAGGCAATGACCGGATGTTTCACCTGTGATCCGATTTTAATCTCAAAGTAATACACATGTTTTGACAGGTAAATTCGACTTAACGAATGTAAATAATATGGCTTTCTACATCTCGGGACCAAAACTTTGATTCGAGACAACCGAAATTTCGACTCATCCGAATTCGACTCAACAGGAGTCAAATTATATATATTTATACACAACGAAGTTCGGGACTTCGATAACAATTCGACTCTACCGAAAATTCGAGTCAACCGAGTTCGAGACAATGAGAGTAAACTAGTCACTGGACTATTTTGTTATGTCACTGGACATTGATATAGTTCCGTTATTGGACACAACCTTGAAAGACCATTTTTGATTGTTTGAAGGTCACTGAACCACAAGGAATGGATTTATAAAAGTAAGGTATTTAATTTCGTTTAATTACTTATATTAGTAAGTAATTCATTGCTCTTTGTATTGTAGAAACTTTTCACAACCGGTCTTTGGAAAGACAAGTTAAACATCAGGCGACCGTTTCACTAAAGTGATCGTAAATCGTAAGTCTAAGATCACTCTTAAGATTTCCTTACGTGCACGTATACGTGCGTTTCACTAAACTAGTCCTAAGCTTAAGAGTTACGACTTACGACTTGCGACAAGTAACATCTCCTATAATGGAGGTAAAAAGATATTATATTGTATCATATATTTTATATATAATAAACCCAACAGCTCAAAAGCTGATTAGGGTGGCTCAATGAGTTAGGTCGTTGGATCTAACAACTCATACAAGCCTATCCCCAATACGAGTGGGTTCGCGCCAGGCTTTGTAAATCACAAAAAGGGTGCACTCGACTCGCAGCAGATATAGCTGAAATACTGCTGAAAGTGGCGTTAAAACACCAAAAAATCAAATCAAAAGCTGATTACATTAATAATCACATTTTAAATGTGTTTAAATACATTTTTAATATTCAACTAATTATAAAACTCCAAAGTGATTTTTTAAATGAATAAACCAAAGCTATCAGGAAAAATTTACCGAAATTTGAGAAGATATTTTGTTTATGGAATATATTTTTACAAATTTCATGCTATATGTAAGGGGAAATTTCAAAAATGTGACCATATATATTTGGCAATACATTCACATTCTGCACTGATATTCCGTTTGCGGTGCATTTCAATTGTGTAGAACAAAATCCTACATTTACGTAAAGAACTTCAACACATGAGAATTGTGCAGATTTTTTTTTTACCTTTCTTTAAAGTACAATTCGTATTTTCATAATAATTTATGGTTTTTGTAAACACTGATGCAACAATTCTTTGTTAACTCTTTATTGACTTCTTTCGCCAGCCAGAAATTACTTAATCTGTAACCCCTGCCCACCACCGGGAGGTAGGATTTGGGTAGTTTTATTGCATCACTATTTTCACGCATATTCAATAATATGTTTCATCAACACATAAAACAACAAAAATACACATATTATAATATCAAACCTTAACATGTACATGTACTGTTGATTTATATTCATAGATTATAAAAACTACCAATGAATTTTAACATTTGTAATGCTAAAATATCTGTTGCCTTCAATTTTTTTTTTATACATCTACACAAACAGTATCTGGCCAAAAGTATTGCCACGTGTAAAAAAAATCCCTATATAATCTACCAAAACCATATTTTTTCCTAAAATTATTGTGAAGTCATTTCTGGATAGATTTTAACAAATTTTACACCAAAACATTTTTTGATTGTTTATTTGCTCATTATGTTTATATGAGTGGTTTTTATTTGTACATAATTTAAAAATAACAAATAAAAATTGACTGATTTTCCTATATATTTCAACTAAAAATAAATCCTAAAAATTAACAATTCTGTTTAAATTATGTACAAATAAAAACCACTCATATAAACATAATGAGCAAATAAACAATCAAAATATAGACAATTCTAAATGTTTTGGTGTGAAATTTGTTAAAATCTATCCAGAAATGACTTCACAATAATTTTTTGAAAAAATATGGTTTAGGTTGATTATATAGGGATTTTTTATTACATGTGGCAATACTTTTGCCCACATGCTGTATGTTCCACTATTTTTTTAAAATTTATATTTCATCTATTTGTATAGATGTTATTCTTATATTTTTTGTTTTCATTTTAAAGGCTGATCAAGAGGCGAATAATCCATATTGCATCGTCAGTCGTGCTGCAAAATGCAGAAAATGCTATGAGTAAATCATATATATTCTAAATAACAGGTAATCCGCGCAAATGTAAAAAAAAAGTCTCGGGTATATTGTACGGGCAATTGTAATGCTCTTTCTCCGTACAAAAGTGATACCTGTTAATCCTCAAATCCACGGAAATGTAATGTGTCCTCTGTTTGTGCTTAACTTTGGTATTTTTGAACCATTTTTTGTACATGCACCCAATATCATTGTTTTCTTGAAGTTTCATCTAGGTACATACACTCGTTAATCAAATATGTTGATATTGTAAATGCAGAACTGATAGAAAGTACACTTAAACAAACAATAATGTATAGCTGTTTTAATGATTTTTTATGGCTCTCGAAATATGAAAAATATTGCGTGCATCTAATATTTATTGATTGCTTCATTTGATTAATGTTCATATTAAAAAAAATAGATTTACGACTTACGTGTACCTTCCACCACTCTTAACTTTGCGAACACTTTTTATCGCAAGTCGTAAATCCTAACTATTAGTGAAACGGTCGTAACTCTTAAGAGTACACTTACGTCTACGTAAACTTACGACGTACGACCTTTAGTGAAACGGTCTTCTGGATCGTAAGACACTTTTCAACAATTTACATATACCACTATCTTACCTTACCTCCGGATCTTCACCCCCTCTGTAGGGGAACCATACAGGGTCCTCTGTATGTAGAACTAGAGCTCCAAAATTATATATCATAAACTCCAGAGCCAAAAATACAGTTTCAAGATACGTTGGAAGTTTCAAAAGATATATGTCTTGGGCAGAACATTATAAAGAAATAGATTCAGTACTTGCGAGTAGAGAGTTACACGTAGCTCTTTATCTACAGTATCTTATGGGAACTGTCAAGCATCACAGCACTATAGAAAGTGCATATTATGGCATCAAATGGGCTCATAATACTGCAGATTTATCAGACCTATGTGAAGCAGATATCGTCAGAAGCATAGTTGAGGCTTCAAAACGGGAGTTAAACAGACTGATTAGGAAAAAAGAGCCGCTTACGGGAGATTTATTGAAATTACTGTTTCCAAAATTTAATACAGTTAACCGCACCTTAAAGGAGTTGAGGCTATTAGTTATATGTGCCTTATCATATACCGAATTTTTAAGGTATGATGAGTTGAGTAATATCAAAGCGAATAATATTACTTTTCATGATGGATACGTAGATATTTTTATTGAGAAAAGCAAGACGGATTGCTGCAGAAACGGCAAAAATGTTTAATTGCAAAGTTGAATACTCCACAATGTCCGGTTACTATTTTACAATGTTATATTCGAGAAGCTAAAATAGACTTAAGTACAGACAAGTACATTTTTAGACCTCTTATTTACTTTAAAAGAAATAAAAATTACATGATGAGGAACAGCAACATCAAACTTTCTTACACCCGTGCAAGAGAAATCATAAGAGAAGCTTTATCATCAATTGGTATAAACATGAACAATTATGGCTTACATAGCTTAAGGTCAGGAGGGGCAAGTGCTGCTTACAAATGCGACAATGCGACGTGTCAGACAGACTCTTTAAGGTCCACGGTAGATGGAAGTCAGAAAATGCGAAAGACGTATACGTCTGTGAAGATTTAGAAAAACGATTGTCTGTATCTAAAAACCTGGGCATTTAATCTGCTTTCTTTGTACGTCGAAATGGTCACTGCGCCAGTCAATCTTCAATTGTGTTTGTGTTTTATTTATTAACAAGTATAGGTACATAGAATATAGAATATTACAGCTAACAGTACATAAATACTTTATGTTCGTTTGAACAACGTGAATTAGAACACAGAAAGGATTTTTGAAATTATGATATATTGAGTTATATCTTTAAGTAACAGTACAGAATTGTCATATTCGTGGAAAAAAAACAACAATGGAGACAAAATGTTCACAAAAGAAAATAGCTGAGTTTAATATATGAAGTGTGATCACTGTGGGGTAAAACGTTACGTTTGTTTGATGTACAACTGCACTGATTTGAATATTTGTGCATTTTGTTCCTCAGATAAGATATCATCGCCAAATAGTAAAGTAATAATAATTAAATTGTAAAAAAAAATTGTAGATTATTTGTCAACTGTTCACGAGCTCCAACATATAGACATGTACAACACTCTAGAAAAAAGTGAACCGCATCCTCTATTACCCATCCACAGACACAACCTGGGTCATTTATTAACTTTACCCGAAAAAGGTCGGCATTCAAGTTACGGTACTAGATCTATGTCTTAGTCTAGTGTGTAGGACATTTAACACTCTACAACCATATAAATAGTATCTAGACGATTTTAATAAATTAACATAATTTATTAGTGACTTTTTAGAACTACCAACTGTCGGGGCACTTCTTATTTATGGTGTCAAATTGTTCCAAAGTTTGATCGAAGAAGGAAAAAATGAGTTGCGATGCAATTGTAACCTAGTAAATGGGTTATTATATTCTGTTTGATTACCCAAATTGTAAGCATTTTCGCTAAGGCTCGTCTTTCTCCCCGTTTCAAAGCCTCGTCAAATAAATTCTATATTCGCCATCACTAGACCAACATTGTATGTGCATGAAATCTGGAAAACCAAAATAACCTTAAATGCCAACGGCATAATTTAACAATATTGTTATTGTATTCGTTCCCAATACTATTATATTTTAATAGAAAATACATAAACAATCCTAAAATATCTTAATGAGAAAAGACACATAGACTGAATCTAACTAATGAACATTTTGTAAGGCGAATGAGACAGTTGTGCATGAAATTGGTAAATGAAGTAGCTGAAATGAAATTTGAAATATATTTCATCATTAAAAAGGACAGCTGCAAAAAGAAAAAAAGAAAACTTAATCACAATAAAACCATGTAATAAGGGTCATACGCCGTAAGCATAATATATTTAAATATTCTCCTCCGAAATACTTAACCAAATAAAAGGAAGCTTAGTTGATATGTTACTTTGGCGGTCCCTTGTTAAAATATATCGTTAACCATTATTTTATTCAACAAAGGAATGCGTTACTAAAAACAGAAAGTTCTGGAATGGACAGTAACTGTTATTTATATTTCAAGTCAAATCTAGTCAAACTTAAACTGCACCAATATGACAATAAATAATTCCAAGTAGTGTCTAATAGCATTGTTCTACATCTAAGATGTCCGCACATTTTTATATTGACAATCACTACTTCCATTTTAGTTCAACACATCTTCCGATTTGTTTGTGTGTAAAATGTGTTAACATTATATTCAGTTTTCTAGGACAATGGGGATAGTTTCTCGGAATTGAGGTTTGACTGTGGATTGCCTTTTTGATAAATTTAGATACAGTGTCAAGATTATTCCATTCCATTACTCTAGCTAGAACGAAGAAATCTCTGGTAAATAAACAACCTTCAGAATAGAACAATAATATCGTTGTCATTTCGAATGGGGTAAACGACGTACATGGATGATATGTGTATAGTTTATGGTGTTTAACGCCACTTTCAACAATATTTGAATATATAAAAGGTATACTATTTTGACTTTGGGTATGCATGTAATTACTTGTGGATATATTTAGACAATCAAGGGATTATGGTAGTTATAGCTGATTATTTCTAAATTTCACGAGTTTTATGTATTGATGCACAACTGCAAATTAATTTTGTAGGTTCGAAAATCACTCTTTGTCACATATAATGCAGAAGAAGGAACACATCATGTCTTATTGTGTATTATCAGATAAATATGTTAATATAGCATCATTCATATGTTCTACTTCTCTCTGGTATTATATCTGTGTCTGATCAGAATGATGCAGTACTTTCAACCTCTACCCATTGTTAGAATAAGATTGATTGATTTATTGTGCTTAACGCCACTTTCATCATTTTCTAGCTACATCATGGCGACCAGTTTTAGTGGTGGAAGAAGCCGGAGTACCAGGAGAGAACCATCGACCACGAGGAAGCAACTGGTAAACTTTATCACTTGCGGCTGCGAGTCGAGTGCACCCTTTTTTGGAATTTACAAAGCCGGGCGCGAACACACGCCGTATTAGTGATAGGCTTGTATGAGTTGTTAGGTAATCCAACCACCTAACTCATTGTGTTACCCGGGCACTCGTTAAAATAAGAACAGTTTCATTGAGTTGAATGAACACAATTGTCATAGCACATCATGTCATGCATAAAGCATTAAGAAGTGACGCGTTGTTGCGCCTGGTCAATTGCCGGTCAGAAAAACAATATTTTCCAAGTGAAAACGACAACAATATGCAATTGACAATTCGGGCAATCTTAATGGGATATTTCAAAAGAAAACTAATAATGACATGCTCATAAGAGACACAGATGTAGAATAATAAGATTAGATTATAATGAAAATAAGCACCGTTGGAACTCATGTTTTGCTACAAGTCGTTGTAAGACGAACAAAATAAGATGAAATTGCCATTGTTTTCTCAATTTGATCGTCATAGCATATATTATATACCACTGTGATTCAATTTAATCAATAATAGACACAGGAACATGTGGACACATATATTATGACTTGTAAAGGTGTCTGATTATCATTTTAATTATGTTTTATGTCTTTGTTGTAATCATCAACACGGAAAATGGTTGGATAAACAAATATGATCTACACCTACCCCACCCGGTTTTTCACAGTCTTATACACAGTCTCCACAAAAATAGCTGAAAAACTATAGAAGGTAGCATAAATTAAATACTATGTGAATCTTTCAAATGACTAATAAAACGTAGATATCAAAATTAATTCACACGACACGTTTCTTGAATAACTCTCATCAGATACTCTCAAAATCCACTTGGAAATCCTAATAAAGGCCTAAACAGAATTGCCAATATCGGCTATGGTCATCTATTCTTGAGGGAAGAGAACCTTAATTTTTATGATAATTACATCATTAAGAAACTGTAAATTTCAATAATAAATATATCTAATAAACCATGTAAGTGCAGAAATACCTATTACTGAACGGATGATATTCTCGCAGAAATACCTATTACTGAACGGATGATATTCTCGCAGAAATACCTATTACTGAACGGATGATATTCTCGCAGAAATACCTATTACTGAACGGATGATACTCTCGCAGAAATACCTATTACTGAACGGATGATATTCTCGCAGAAATACCTATTACTGAACGGATGATACTCTCGCAGAAATACCTATTACTGAACGGATGATACTCTCGCAGAAATACCTATTACTGAACGGATGATACTCTCACAGAAATACCTATTACTGAACGGATGATACTCTCACAGAAATACCTATTACTGAACGGATGATACTCTCGCAGAAATACCTATTACTGAACGGATGATATTCTCGCAGAAATACCTATTACTGAACGGATGATACTCTCGCAGAAATACCTATTACTGAACGGATGATACTCTCGCAGAAATACCTATTACTGAACGGATGATACTCTCACAGAAATACCTATTACTGAACGGTTGATGCTCTCGCAGAAATACCTATTACTGAACGGATGATACTCTCGCAGAAATACCTATTACTGAACGGTTGATGCTCTCACAGAAATACCTATTACTGAACGGATGATACTCTCACAGAAATACCTATTACTGAACGGATGATACTCTCACAGAAATACCTATTACTGAACGGATGATACTCTCGCAGAAGTACCTATTACTGAACGGATGATACTCTCATAGAAATACCTATTACTGTACGGTTGATACTCTCGTAGAAATACCTATTACTGAACGGATGATACTCTCACAGAAATACCTATTACTGAACAGATGATACTCTCGCAGAAATACCTATTACTGAACGGATGATACTCTCACAGAAATACCTATTACTGAACAGATGATACTCTCACAGAAATACCTATTACTGAACAGATGATACTCTCGCAGAAATACCTATTACTGAACGGATGATACTCTCGCGCACTAATAATTCAATCATTCAACTCAAGCTTGGATGTTCGAAATTTAACTATGGGTTCTTTTCAAAATGATATTATTTTCAAATATTTTCAATTCCTTGCATGTGTCACTCGTTGTTTTACGCATGTTAAAATATTGTAAGAAGTCACAAACGCGGAAAGAATGGGACTGGTCTATGACAAGCAGAACATATCCATGATCATCTATGACACAGCCATTCCGTAATGCTTAAACAAGTCATGATGGTGACCGTAAAATATTCAATGTGGTGACCTCATCATTTTATTACTTTTTTTTCTCAGAAATCATTATGCGCACCTGTTCCTCCTTGCCAATATCTAGGTCGTCAGTGATAGCTCTCAATAAGATATATATCTATCTAGTGTCTGTATTTATATATCTTTTGGATGTAGTAGAGGTAATCATTTTCTGAACGATGGTTGTCAACGGGTTGGGGATATGGTATTTAACGCCACTTTCAACAATATTTCAGTTATTTCGTAGGGGTCAGTTGTTTGGTGGAGGAATACGGAGTATCCGGAGAAAAACACATACCTACCACAAGTCACTGACGAGCTTTATCACATAATGTGTCGAGTACACCTCGTCTGAGTAGGATATTCGATCTCACATCATCAGTGGTTATAGGTACTGATTGCATAGGTAGTTGTAAATTCATCTACTATAAGATCACGACCACGACGTCCCCGATTGTTAAATGGCTATTCATCATCAATATACCTACTAATATTAGTAGTCAGTCAATTACGACCATTTGCTGATCTTGCTATTGTACTCTCTAAGTTAATGTTGTCATTCAGTTTTGTGACAGTGTGTGGTCTTTTTGAGTGGAAACGAATTGTATAGATTGTTCAAATACCTACTTTCAATTCGCCGCATGTTTGTTCCTATCCCTCGACAGGATCTGGATTTCTATCGTAATATATCGTGCTAGTTTTGTGTACAAAGCTACATAAAGACACAATGTATCTATGCGCATGATCTTTTCGAAACAAAAAGCATAACAACTCAGAAGTACAAGTTGTTTTAACCGATCCTTCTATTTAGAATGTGGAAGAGTAAAATAACATTTCCAAATCAAAAGTTGTGATACTATTTCAGAATTTGAAAGATGACAATTTCAGACAATGATGAATAAGGGTAATAACAAAATTACCGAACTCCGAACAATCTTACAAAGGGAAAGTCAAAACTCATAAGTATATAAACAGACAAAGTCAGTCAACAACCGGAAAACTGTGAAAACCGTAATGACCCTGACTTGGTACAGGCATTTCTAAAGAAATGGTGGGTTGAATCAGATTTTAAAGCGCCAAAGCTCTCCCTTTCATTACGGCTCAAAGTTTCCGGCTGTCACTATAACAGTATTTATAACAATATTTGAACAAAACAGGTAAAACAGTTGTCAAAGCAGCACCATACTCAGTGAAGTAAATGTCAAAGACACTTTTACGTCACACATTGATAAAAAAATATTTTTGACATGAACATGTCGGAAACATTGATGTATGAACTTGATTATTGATGAGTTCCTGGAAAAACCCACCATGACATATAGCCCCATGTACTGATCCATTTATAACTTTAATCTCCAATACAAGGAAGTCAGCTTTGCATCCTTGTTTCAATAAGTAAGGATTCATTAACCAAACATACCGAACGTATCAAAAGATAATTAAATTACGTTTCCACACTCAGACTAGTCATTGTCAAATAATGCAAGATTCTATGAATGAAAAACAAAGGGATATATTTTAATACGAATAAAATGTAAATATAAAAATGAAGACTAAAAAATTATTAAACAATAAACAAAAAATAGGACAATATTATATGAGTTATTTCTACCCAATGTAATAGAATATACACCAGAAGTAAAAATAAGTAAACACAAACATCATTCTATATATATACACTTACACAAACTGGAAACCATATACACTACAAGTGTATGTATGCTGATATGATTTAGTTCGCAAATATATTATGTGACCTTTATAAGAATTTCCATCTAAGGTCACAATAGATAAGGTTGACAGTATATGTAAGTCTTAGACCACCTGCCGAGGAAAACATGCTCTTGTTCATTGAATGGAAATGTAATTTAGCATTGAAGATGTGAGGCACTGCAGTTTTGCGTTCCTACCCAACTCTCCATGGGGTGTGTTTTTATGGTGTCTTCCCGACGTCTGTTGGATCTCTACCGGAGAGCGCTTCAACAAAATGAAAATGGAGCTCTCCAGTAGAAATTCTTAGGAGAGGCAAAAAAACACACCAGAACCAATATGGCTGCCACATTAGCGAAATGTCTAATGCTGGAAGAGATTTTAGAAGAATATGACGAAGGGGAAACCGATGATGACGATAAGACTAACAAATGTTGTTATTTTATCAAGTTTAACATTTGTGTAAATAGATATGGCAAAGAAATTAAAATACTATTGGAAAAGACAAAAACACTGCATATTTTGAACTGTCGAAAGTTTTACAATGTTTATGTGCGACAGACCGCGTCGGTTGTGGAATGGTTAGCGTACTCGCCATGGTAGATCGTAGGTTCGAGCCCCGGTGAGGTCAAACCAAAGACTATAAAATTGGTATTTGTTGCTTCTCCGTTAAGCATGCAGCACTCAGAAGTAAGAGCAAAGACTGGTTGGCTCGGAATCGGAATAATGTGTCCGAGTGGAGCGACATGTCTACCCGTGGACTGTTGTTTCAGTGAGCTAGCACTATAAATATCCAACTCAGCGTGTTGGTCTAGTACAAAGCGTACCTCATCATCTCATCAAAAACTTGTTCTCGCCATGATACATCTATAGCTGAAAAATTGCTGAGTTGGCGTTAAACAATAATCACTCACTCTTATGTGCGACATCCGTGAAAAGTCCGAAACATTTGTTGGTCTTTCTGTGTGCAGTCATAAAAAAGATGCATGCAAGTTCTAGTCCAAGTACCCAATCTTAAATTAGGCCGACAGGTCTGGTTGTTTTCATAAATGTCAGGCATAAATATGATCTCAATCATGCATCTTTAAGCAGAAAAATAGGGGAGGTACACAGGGAAAGTCCCAATACCTGCTTGAGTGTACCAAAAAAACAACAATGGCAGTGAACATAAACTGCAGAAAAAAAAGATAACATGTCTTTGCTTGCCTGAAAAGATGGGGAAACTGTGAACAGAAATAATTCTTCCTTCAACTTTTTTCACAGTCATGACGTCGCATTCTACATGTATCATGTGCATCTTCAAATGTTCTTATGTTGATTTTTCTTTTTATGTCTTTCTGGGCAAGGGAAAATCATGCAAGGGTGGAAAATTATGTCCAAAATGTCATCGCTAATTATTCTGCTGAAGACTTTCAAAGAATATATCGACTCTCCCACAATTGCTTTGCAGAACTTTGTCATATATTGTCGGCTTGCCCCGAAATGCAAGTACGCTCACCAGAGTTTGGAGGACCAGAAAGAGTATCGTTTGAAAAAACGGTTTTAATCACTTTAAGATATCTTGGTTATGCAGGGAATATCAAACTTATTTCAGACTTATTCAATGTATCTGATTCTACAGTTGTAACGTGCAGAAATAGGGTGATATCAGCATTAGGTTCCCTTAAAGATGAATATATTTGTTGGCCATTAGATGCACAATCACAGGCAAATGTTTCTACAAAATTTCAAGAGAAAAAAAGATTTCGATGAGTTATCGGTACTATTGATGGCACACACATACAAATTCACCCACCTAAGGAGCATGGCCAGAGTTATGTCAACAGGAAAAACTATCATAGCATAATTTTACAAGCAGTATGTCTTCCAGATATGAAATTTTCACACATTTACAGTGGATGGCCAGGAAGTGTACATGATTCTCGAGTACTTAAGAATTCTGAATTATGGGAGCATGGTGATAATGCTTGTAGAACCAATCGTATAATTGGTGACGGTGCATATCCAATTAAAGAATGGCTATTAACACCATATAGGGATACTGCTCATCTAAATGCAGAACAACGAAGATATAAGTATGTACATTAATCGACTCGAACTGTGATAGAAAGATCTTTTTGTCTTTTGAAGGGTAGATTTAAAAGGTTGCAATTTATTGAAGTGAAAAACATGGAAACTGCCTGTGACATTATTACTGCATGCTGTGTTCTTCAAAACTTTTGTATATTGTTTGGAGACTCCGGTGAAGATTTTGTTGATGATGTTGAAAATCAAGAACTTGATGTTTATAATGATCAACTTCTAAACGATGTTGACGGGATAGCTAAGAGAGACAGGATAGCTATAAATTTGCCAAGAAATTGAAATCAATGGATAATTTAGTTACCAAAAAAAATAGCAGACTTAAATTTCATTTAAAGACAACTTTGTTCTTTTATGTTGCCTCAATAAAATACACACTGCAGCTTCTGTATCTTTTTAGCATTTACTTATAAATGAAAAAATAAATGGCTTATTGAGGATGAAAGCTGTTCTGGCAATATATAATTGTATGTACCAATGGATGGCAAGGCATTGCTAAGTTATTTGGCGAGGTCAATAATTCATTACCAGTGATAAATATGAAATATGGGAGTGACATCCGAGGCTTACAGACACATCATTTAGTTATATTTAAATCCTTGAGTCAGTCCCTTAGCCTCAATGTGAAAAAAAAGAAAAAAAGTATTTCCCTACCTACTGACCCTATTTTATCAAACAGGTTACATTAAACTGTAAAACACAGTTTTTCTTCGGCCTTATGGATATCTAATTCATTAAATTGGTTTCCATGCAATAACTTGAGTCTGAAACTTGGATATGTTGTTGATGACCCTAGATGCATCTGCATGCAAGCTTGCATGACTGGTATGCATACATGCAACTAATAAAACACGGCGAAGTCAGATGTTAACTTTATCCAAATCACTTAAGCGTAAAGTATTGGTCATAGTAACTTACATTCATTTGCTGGATGCTGTCACTCTACCCTAGATGCATCTGCATGCAAGTTTACTTGACTCTAGTATGCATATAGTTACTGAGATATTTCCAAGTCAGACAAACTTTAACAAATTCATCGAACCGTGAATAATTAATCATACTGACCTACTTTTGCCTGGATGCTGTCAAATTTCTCTATATAGATGGAAAACAAAACAAACTACATTGACCTATAATTTATACCTTATTCAATTTGGTTAAGTTCAGTAGAGATACAATATCATTGACATATCACCAAGTGAGCATGGGTTTCTGGGAAATTGACTTCTAAGGAATGAAAAGCTTATCCAAATTGTATGACATTTGTGTAGGTACAGACACACAAGGGTAAAAATATACCTCGGCCATATTTGTAGCGGAGCAGAAATATATAAAGGTAATAACAAATTACTGAACACCAAGGTAAATGTCGAAAGGGGTTAGTCAAAATAGGATAGTCCACAATACAGACAAAATCAAGAGACGACAACAGGAACAGTTGGAATAACTGTAACGGTCCTGGCTTGGTACTGGTAATAATGAGGCATTTCTAAAGGAAATGGTCGGTTAAACCAGGTTTTACAATGATCTAAACCCCCCATTTCCATTATGGTCACATCTAAATATCTAATCATCTTAGGGAATGACCATTTAACTTGAAAGGGGATATGGTTTTTACCCCGAGCCAGAATGTTTTTCGCCTGAAATATTTTTTAAAATTTTTCTGTCGTGCAGCGACCAAATATGTTTTTCAAAATATACCATTATTATATTGGCAAAAATTTTAAATCCGAATATTTTTTTCTTGAAAATTCAGCATCAAAACATTTTTTTAGATTAAAAAGAAAAGCCCCCTCTCCACTCAAGCTAAATGGTTAGTCCTTTAATAAGATTGTGATAAGTTTTTCAATGATGATGTCATTACATTAAGTAGTTTCTCAGACAGCACTTTCGATCCATCATGAAAGTCACCGTTTTTAACAAAGAAAACAAAATTAGATGTGATCATGACATATTGGTTGGTTGGATCCTAGACATATAGAGGAATTAATATGATAAAGACTAGAAACCTGAAAATGTTTTATTAAATGCTTCTGCATAATAACAAAGTAAAAAAAAACCCAACAGTATAACAATATAACATGTATATAAATAAAATTTAAACTAGAGGCTCAATGGTCTGAGCCTGTGTCGCTCACATTTCATTCTGCCTTGAGAAAACTGAATACAGAACCTTTCATAGGTGCTTCCCACCAAGTTTCGGTTCATTTGGCTGAGCAATTACAGAGAAGAAGATTTTTAGAAATCAGCCAATCAGAAACAATAATTTCCTATGGCAGCCATGTTTGTTAATGGATCGGAACGAAAAGAGCAATCTTTATAGAGGACCTGCCATAGATGTTTCCTACCAATTTTGGGTTCATTTGGCAAAGCGGTTTCAGAGGAGAAGATTTAAAAAAATCAGCCAATCAGAAACAAGAATTGCCTATGGAGGCCATGTTTGTTAATTGATCGGTACAAAATGAGCAATCTTTAGAGAGGACCTTCCATAGATGCTTCCTACCAAGTTTCATTTCATTTGGCTCAGGGGTTTCAGAGGAGAAGATTAAAATGTGAAAAGTTAACGGACGACGGACGCCAAGTGATGGCAAAAGCTCACGTTGCCTTTGACAAGGTGAGCTAAAAAAAAACACATAGAAGCTACGGTACCACAGCTAAATATCAAAGCAACTCTTCGTGTAGTTCAACATCAAACAACAAATAATACTAAATGTAATTATTTTACAATGTTTTATCTTAAAACATAATTCATTTTGTAATACAGATACAACTAAAATGAAACAAATAATTGTCAACTCTCATTGAACAGTCTGAGAACACTACTTTCAAAGATATAGTTTGCCTGTTACTTGTATATTCCATATACTAAAGTAGCTTGATCCATAATTTGTATCAATAAAATCTATGACTTTCATTTTATCTGCCTCTGTTGTAAATGTTAGATGTAATCCAAATATAGATGGACAAAGAACTATCAATGCCACCACATTTTCAAATGTACATATGCATCCAATAAATTTTAACAAGCCAATTCAGTTATTAAAACAAATATTTTAGTCTTTCATTTCTTTCAACAGATCACGAAATAGATTCATTTTTTCTTTATGCATAGCCTTTTTATCATTGTGAATGTTCTGTCGTTCTTTTCGTTGCTTCTCTTTGTCTACCTGCTGCTGAGTTATGAAATCTTTCATCAAATCAATCATATCAGATGAATTACTTTTGCGCTGCTTCTTGTTTTTATTACATGTAATTTCTGAATTACATGTACTTTTGTCATTACCATTTTTTTCATCATTTTCATCTGCTTCAGTACAATTGCTATCCAATTCTTTACGCTTTTCTTGGACTGGAAATATGCAGGAAGATGATGATGCGGCTGGTTTTATTGAAGAATTTCCTTCAAACATGATATCAAGTTCCTTTTCAAAGGCACATGCTTTTCTATCTTTGCCAGACTTGTTATTATGATCTTTTGTTTTCTTCAACACCTCCCCTGCACCTGCTCCCATGTAAAGGTATATCCTTCTTT
The DNA here is from genome assembly GCA_963383655.1 of Bathymodiolus septemdierum. Lineage (NCBI taxonomy): Eukaryota > Metazoa > Mollusca > Bivalvia > Mytilida > Modiolidae > Bathymodiolus > Bathymodiolus septemdierum. Next base: position 50,434,406 of record OY726522.1, on the reverse strand, counting down.
GTGCATTTTCTCGGTAATTTCAATAAACATTTTTTTCTTTGTTATTTTTCCGGAATTACTTTTTTCTTCCCTGGCTCTCATTTCAGCTATTAATAATTTGGTTGCCTCATCATTCCAAAATACCGGCTGAGCAGAAGTTGATGGTGCAGATTCAGAAAGTGGCTGTAACACAGGGGGCTTGATTCCTCTTTTTCAGATCCATGCTTCACATTTTCTATGGATAAAGCAAGTTCTACAATAACTTAAAATAGTTATAAATAACGATTTGTTTATTACACAAGGGCATAGTGCATATCTGGGATCGGCAACTAAAATTATTTTATTTTATTTTGTTTTGATATAATTTTAAGGAGAGATCACGAGATTTGTAAAAAATGCATATGCACAAAGGTACATGTACTTGTGGTCTAATCTTTTATTCGGCAACTAAATATGTATTTTACTGTTACTATATATCCTTGCAATTAAGTTTTCTAGTGGTGATGCTATGCAGATTTCTCAGGGTTTACCATTTTCGTACTTGTTACACACTTAATTCGAAAAGTAGGAATACCAAAACGTTTCGGCCACACATTGTTTTGTCCATAGTTGATTCAGCCAAGATATTTTATAGTGTATATACATGCATTTAATCGGCTTTGAAATATTATATTTTGACAATAGTTTGAGTGAGTGAGTGATTATTGTTTAACACCAACTCAGCAATTTTTCAGCTATATCATGGCGAGAACAAGTTTTTGATGAGTGGATGATGTCCGCTTTGTACCAGACCAACACGCTGAGTTGGATATTTATAGTGCTAGCTCACTGAAACAACAGTCTGCGGGTAAACATGTCGCTCCACTTGGACACATTATTTTGATTACGAGCCAACCAGTCTTTGCTCTTTCTCCTTAATGCTGCGTGCTTAGCGGAGAGGCAACAAATACCAATTTGGTTTGACCTGACCGGGGCTAGAACCCACAACCTATCTCACTCGAGGCGATCACGCTAACCATTACACCACCGATGACCTTTCCTCTCTTTCTGTCTACTCTTATCTTTATACATGTATATATATTAAAAAAAATCGAGAAAGCATCAGAGATGCAACAGCCGAGTTGCAAGTCAAAATCATTTGGTCTTGTTTTATAAATAAGTAAGAAACTAAAGAATAAACAAGTCATGCATGTATGATGGATTGGAAATATTTTTCTATGTAATATAAAGACTATTCAAGATATCATCAAGTTTCAGAGGACAAATAATAAAGTTTAGGCTCCCTCTTGGGCCCTTCTTTGGACCCCAGACATACCGAACATAACTTTGGAAAGAGGATCACCCAGGGAACATTTGGGCAAAGTTTGGTTAAAATTAACTAAATGGTTTCAGAGATATGTGTAATTCTCAAAAAAAAACTTCTGGTAGGGGATGGGGATGACCCCGGGCCTCAACTCTTGGGACATTTAATTTGTCTATTCACCCTGATCATAAATATATATGGTTTAGGGGTGGGGATCTCAACTATTATAAAGTTCAGTTCAGGTAGGGGGTGGATATGACCACCGGAGCCGGAGCTATAAGGCATTTAATTTGTCTAGTCACCCTGATCATAAATATATATGGCTTAAGGGTGGGGATCTCAACCATAAACAAGTTCACTTCAGGTAGGGGTGGGGTATGACCCCCCCGGGGCCTGAGCTATAAGGCATTTAATTTGCCTAGTCACCCTGATCATAAATATATATGGTTTAGGAGTGGGGATCTCAACCATTAAAAAGTTCACTTCAGGTAGTGGGTGGGGTATGCTCCTGGGGCCTGAGTTATAATGCATTTAATTTGCCTAGTCACCCTGATCATAAATATATATGGCTTAGGGGTGGGGATCTCAACCATTAAACAGTTCACTTCAGATATGGGGTGGGGTATGACCCTGGGGCCTGCGCTATAGTGCATTTAATTTGCCTAGTCACTCTGATCATAAATATATATGGTTTAGGGTGGGGGAGATTTTTTTAAACAGATTCCACAGCGGGGTGGGGCTGAGCCCCGGGGATAAAAAATGTTGATTGGACAACTTCACATTGGCATCTCCACCCATACCAAATATTAAGTTTCTATCTTTTGTAGTTTCTGTGAAATGTGTAATTCTCAAAATATGTACTTTTTCTATAAAAAACCATGATTTTACAAGAAAAAAACATTAGATTAATCTGAATTTCGAACTCGCTCTAAATAATAGTGTAATAATGCTTCCTACCAAATATTACGGTGATCTGCCAAAAACTAAGAGCGCTATCGCGTTAACAAAGATAGGCTAGCATACGCCCGCCCGCCCGTCTTTCGCCAAAACATAAGCCGACTGCAACTTCGTTGCAACTCGGCTAAAAATCATTGTATTTTCACATACGATAAATAATATATTGAATGTATATATGTTGTTATAATATTATGTAAATATGTTTTTTGCGTATGTGATGTACAATGAAAAAAACAAATAACTTTAATGTGTTGTATACAAGTACATTTGTTCCAGTTATTAGGTAGGTATATGGTGTTTAACGTCACTTTCAACAATATTTCAGTTATATCGTGGCGGTCAGTTTTATTGGTGGGGGAAATCTGAGTATCCGGAGAAAACCACCGACCTGTCGCAAGTAACTGACAAAATTTATCACATAATGTTGTATCGTGTACACCTCGCCTGAGCGGGATTCGAACTCACAACTTTAGTGGTGATAGGCATTGATTGCATAGGTAGCTGAAAATTCAACTACATGTACCATACGATCACGACAGCCCCTTTTCCAGATAGTAGGTAGACTTTCCTCAATGAATTTGTCATGTCAAATTAACGTTTTATGTTCACATATTGTCAAATTCAATCTGAACATTTTTATGTTGATGTTTGTTTCCAAAAGAAATTCTGAATTAAGATCTGTGTTAAAATCATGGGAAAGAGTATAAAAATAAACCATAGCCGAACTGATAGTAGGGCTGAAACATCCTGCATCGGTAACATTTGTACATGTAACCGGTATTTCTATGTTAAATTACTCCAATAATCAGATGGATCAAATGACCAAAATAAAATAAAAGTTAATAATTTTATAAAAAGAATTATTTTGTCAACCCTGGCCGCCTGGGTCCGCTAGATTATGCAAATTTGTCAACAGGACCACATGGCACATGACCAGTCACCAGTTGCACACTCATGCAGTATAATACAAATAAATTAAGTTATGAATTAATAAATATGTGTATAAACATACCATTGTTAACACATGGATGGCCTACAAACTTGGTGATCCCTGGGAATAGTCTTTTGCATAGTTCGCATTCTATGTCTACATTTTGTATGCTGTATGCCGCCATGTTTGATCACGTGTCTCTTCCAGCTAAACTACCTTTTGAGAAGGAAGATGTGGGAGATCTTCCGAAGAGCTCTTCTTCGCAAAAAAATGAAAATGGAGAACTTCTGGTCCTCTCCATCGGAGCAATAAAACAGCCCCCATGTTTTACTAGTGGCAGTCAAAAGTCTGCTTCCCTTCCCATCCCTTCCCAGTTTTTGCATAGTTTTTAGATATTTTGTACTTGTCTAATCCTGAATATGCATGAAATGTTTGCCTCTGGACGTTAAACAACTAACAATCAATTAAATTATATTGACAATATTATGTGTTGTCTCCATTAGTCAAATTTAAAAAAAACAAAAAAACAACAACAAATAATCAAAGGGGAGTAATTCGAATGAAAAAATAAAAAGAAGAAACATCATAATAGGAGTAATAAAGAATCACAAAAGTAAGCTTTCAGAAATAGATGCATTTTATTCAAATCATTGACAACAAAGGTATAATAATAGATATTTTGTATAATATAAAGCATACATTACACTGCACTTACAATAATTTTAATAGCAATGAAAACAATAATTATGATGTAACCACATTTGTTTTTCTCAATTTGCATACACCTAAACCATTTTTATAATGTAATATATAATAATTTTGTATTTTTAGGGGTCTATAGTAGTGGACAAATAGACATATTAAAAATTTCATTATGAAAACGTTTATAACCCATTTTACTCAACAGGCTTAAATATATGTGTACACCCCTAACAAAGTCATTAAAACAATCGCTGAAGCTTTCACGCTTTTAACAGAAATCGGTGTAAAATGTCAGTGTGCGTTTTTGTTGAAATACATGTACATGTAAAGGAACAAGTTGACATCACTGCTGTTAACTAAATTGTTGCCTAGTTAATACATTTCACCCCGCCACTTTTTATTCAAGCTCTGTTATCAATCCAGGAAATGAAGCGGTCGTGTATATATTTTCTAGGGGTATCGATTTTTCATCTATTTACTAGTTTTCGGTTGGATTTTGGAACTGTTCCGACAGTACGGTATTAAAACTGTTCCGACAGTATGGTATTAGAACTGTTCCGACAGTACGGTATTAGAACTGTTCTGACAGCACGGTATTTCATATTATTGGTTATTACACTTAATAGTATGACAGAATAGGAGCGCATTGACATTACTATTTACTTCTAAATGTGGTTTAATCACAAAGTATATCACACACTAACACACAATGAAAACATCTACCCGTAAATCACATACAAATTTATTTATTAATCGCCATATATTCAGGAAACACTGTAACAAAAACAGATATATAAGAGTTGATGCAGCACTCGCAGAAACATATCTGTGATTTAGTTCTGCTGTACTAGAAAATATATTAGCCATGTACATGATGTTCTGACTGACGTTTCTAGTTTTTTCTAAGCTATTCAATCTATGTATATAATAAACACAATACCGCGATAAGAGAGGGCTTAGAAATACTTACTCTTATAAAGGATTTGGTTGAGTTATGGATATTAACGCCAATGGAAACAGTATTTCAGTTAAATCGTGGTAGTCAGTATTATTGATGAAGGAAACCAGAGAACATTGTGAAACCCCACGGAAAGTCACTGACAAACATTATCAAGTAGACGTCGGGCGGGATTAATTAAATCATTATATCTATTATGCATTATGCCAACGACAGTCATTCTTTTACAGGATGCAATCAGATCAAATGACATCTCTCTCGGGCATAGGTGACTAATGAGGCAGCACTTTGGTTTTCTTGCCCTTAAAGACTTAAATTATTGGCTTTTCAAGATTTTTGCTATGAGTGCAACTAATGTAGTAAAAACGGAGATATCAAATTTAGTGCACACGACACGTTTCTAGAATAACCTTCACTGGGTACGCTCAAAGTCGAAAGATTGGAAAGACAAATAAATTAACAAATTTTGCGAGCAATAAAACGAAAGGTCATAAAAAGGACACTTAAAATCAGCTAAGGTCACATATCCCTGATGTATGAGAACCTGGGGTTATTCCAGAAGCGCATTATGTACACTAAGTTAGAAATCTACGTTTTCACTTTACTATTCTAAGAGTATTTGTATTGATCGAGTAGAAACCACGTGATAAAGTTTACTTGTAGAAGAAATTGAAATAGCTAGATAAAAATCACTTATTGACAAACTTAAACAAACAATGTTATAAATGTTTAGAGTACGCTATGTCATGGCCAGGATTCTGAAATGGACAATAAACACAGTATTTTGAAAAAATGAATTACATTGAAAACGTACATTTTATGCCATTGATATACATTCCACTCCTAATATAATAATAATAATAATGATAAAAAAATAACATAACAAATGTGGCCTTCATTGAAATCTGCACAACTGTTCTGCATACCCGTTTCTATACTTCACAAATGAGATTATGCAAATTACATCAGTAAATGGTAACAAATGCAATATAGATACTATAACATGATACCACCATTTGCAATAAATTCAAATACTATGGTTGTTGCAGTTTTTATGTAAACTTGTTATATTTTGACAAATTAAAAACTTCAACTTAATACATTTTCATGCTTAGTTTCGTATTTTTAATTTCGCTTTTCTTGTCTAATATTTAAAAATTGCAGCACGATTTATTAAGTTTTGAGTTGATATTTTTATTAGGATAACATGTTTGCGTACGGTGTGCTGCAGTTATTAATATTGCTAGTATATCTTTAGGAAATATTTAAAATTAAAAACTAGTATAAACTGTTTACAATAAATCAAATTTCAGGTTTGTGTTCGTATCTTTGGTTTAGCTTAACTTGTCAAAAAAAAAAAAAAAAAAAAAAAAATGTATCATTTTTACTAGTCAATATAAGACAGACACAGTCTTTATACAATCTAACTTTAATTAAATGCCAGTTGAATCAGGTTTTCTATTTTATGTGATCCACTAATAACATACCGGTACAACAATATCCTGTATAGGGATCGAAGGAAACATAACTTTAAATAGATTTTGCTATGTATTTGATTTCATTTAAAGACTACACACATATTTTATTTTGAGATTTGAAAAAAAGAAATATTCAATGCCCAATATAGTCTATCATGTTTGATATTGAAAGATTTATACATAATTAAATAGTATGTACAATTCACCCGGAAGTAAGCACAAAAACAACCGGAAGTAAGCACAAAAACATAAAATATGATGACAATCAACATTCAATATACAAATTATTTGGCATAGAAGTGGGATTAAATATTTATGTGAATAGTAATATATATATCCCGGTTGTTATTTACAATATTTACACACAAAAACATGTACGAGTTTTCTATGTTCGACTCTAGACATATTTGGAAATTAAAAACAACTGGTAGCAGCTTGCATTGCTCATTAAGAGTTCTTATTTGTAGATGACCATGAAAGAGTTCAAGAGTGTAATTGGTTTGGTTGGGTTTATGGTGTCTAGCGCCACTTTTAACAATATTTCAGATATATCGTGGCGGAGAAAACTGGAGTACCCGGTTAAAACCACCGGCCTGTCGCAAGTCACTGGCAAACTTGATCACATAATATAGTGTTGAGTACACCTCGCCATGAGAAAGATTCGAACTCACAACTTTAGTGGTGATAGGAAATGATTGCACAGGTAGTTGTAACCATACGATCCGGACCACGACGGTCCCTGTTAAATGTTTATGTACAAGTAATATAGCATAAATAATTATATTCCATTACCCTAAATGCTGATCTGTTCCCTTTATAGGTTATATATTGGAGTTATTCTCAATTTTCACTGTTCTTATAAATATTAATTACTCAACAAACAATTTTAAATTAATTGCATAATTATTCTGTCACTTATAATAAATTAAAAATTTTAATCACAGGAGAGGACATTAATGTTTTGACTAGACCATTATTACACATTATGTACACATCACAATATATTCATTTTTACACAACCGTTTGTTCGGCTTTACTCGTCACCATGGATTCATTAACAAAAGGATTCTTCCCGCCACCACTGTCAGACAATAGTGACGACATTTCTGACATATTATTGGGTTCACGTTTTGAGGACGTAACGTCTGATAAACAAGAGTTCGAATCAACGGTATTTGCTAAAGCTGGAGTCAGGTATGAACTGCAACTATTTCTTGAACCTATAAGTGTATTTTCGGAATGTACTTGTAAAGGTTGTCTTCCAATTATTGAAATGCCTGCAAGGCAATATGAAAACATGTTAGTTGTATTACATTATCAGATGAATGTATTTATGAAGAACACTAATGGCATGGATTGGCGTCCTCATACCTACCCCAAGTGCTACGATTCTCAGACACATACCAAGGACAGGGTGTTGTTACCGGCTACCGTATTATATTTATCCGAGACTTTTCGCCCAATAAGTCTGGCAGTCACGATATAACCGAAATAGACAAAAGACACCGAAAACTAAATCTGACCCTTTATGACCTTTCTATACACAATTGTGGTGTTCCGTAGATTTGTTTATATCATCTAATAAACAATCAAATTTCATCAATCTGTCACACATCATTACAACCATTATCTCAAGGTTTTTGTGGAATACACACCACAATATATTATGAGTAATTTAAAAAAAATGATGCGCTTAATATTGGTTACATGTTCCAATAACATTCTAAGTGACTTGTAGCTAAACTAGAGTTATCGTTCTTCCTACACTATCTTCTAACTTACAGGTTATAACAAGATGGCACGACCTCCGCATCAGAACAAATGAATGAGCATGCTTGAACAAAAAGGCCGCAACTGATCATTTGGAACACATGTTCTCAATATGTGTTTTTTTTTTACATTTCGTTAGCATTTAAGATAATGATTTAGTGTGTAATTTCAAAATTTTTACTTTGTCATATATGATATATATTTTTCTTAGTTTGTAGAAGCGCTTCTGTAGTGTAATAGTTCTCCCCAGGAGCGAACATTTGTGGAATGCATCCCAGATTGGGTACACTATTTAGAATTGACAGCTTCTGTGTTATTCAAGGAATGGGAAGAAGTAATTCCAAAACTGGTAACTTTGGAGTATGGATACTGTGTCTACTGACTTTTATTTTTGTGTTGTGCTTTTGTATGTTGCCTGTGTCTCTGGATTGTACATTCGCGATTGTTCCTTCGGTTTTTTCTACCGTTTATGTCAGTGAGCTAGTATTATATAAAAGACACAGCTCAACAAATTTACGAATCATGGCATCTCCTAAAGAGTACATCGGCGTTAAGCACCAACCACTATCTCTTTTTGTACAATAAAATAACAGTTGTTGAATTAGGTATAGCTTACCCGACACAGACGGGGCATACCTACTGCCAAACAAATCTGAAGTGTCATCATCAAAACCACCCGTCAGTTCAAGGTATTCCTACAAATAGAATAGAAATACAGATTTATTTATAACATTCTCATATGATTTACCAAAACACTATCCACTATGATATAAATTGCAAGAGGATTAGCTGGTTATTTTATCTACTAGAATTAGTAATGACATTTTCCGCATGCTACCTGAATTTAAGTCTGTGTGCATTTTAACGATATTTCAAAGCTGTCCTATTTGGGTAAACAAAACCGCTTTGACCAGTATTAGTTTTACTTCATACAGCCATTGGCAGTATATCACTTTTCCCAATGATGTGACGATAAGTTGCTTTGATATTCCTTCCGCGACTTCAAGACATGCGGTGATATTGCGACTTTTGCCGTCGCTCCTTTTCTGTTGAAATATCAGTGTTTGTTTTATATTCTAATGGATGGAATGCTATAGACTAAGGTTGTATTTGATACGCAACAGGAATGAAATGCTCGACAAGACCAACACTTTTTTCCTGTTCCTAAGCCTTATCCAAATATATTTTTGTATGCATAATCTATATTGAAAATCCATAGAAAAAAGAATAGAGAATACGTACCGTTCTTTGCTGCAACATTCTGTCAAAAATTTCTGCAAGCTTTGAAAATGTCGGTCGGTCTTGTGGATCCGTTTTCCAACATTTTTGCATCACAGCATATCTTCAAAACCAAAGTAAATTGTTATTAATTAATAATAATAAGGATTATCAACTACAAATCAGCTATATATACCTTGAAAAAGAAATATGGGTTAGTCTTTCCTGTTCGCCGTGCATCTTTGAAGATGCAAAGTGTAGTCGATATCTTTAAATCATTACATATATTTGTATTCGCCTATTGTCAAATGAATACGAGAATGAAATGTGGTACAATTAATAATTTTTCATAAATACATGCACTGATGCATGCCGTTCCTATATTCCAAATGACATATTTTCCATTATGACTTATTACCATATGTATATGCGCATACCACAATAGCAGTTTGATGCGTTCACTTTTTGAATATTTATTGTCACTTAAGGATTATTTTTTCTCCATATAAATTATGTGTGTATGATAAATTTTAGATTACCATGCAGAGATATGGAAGACTGATTGCGACATATAAGTGATAATAGCAAATATACAAAAACTCGCGAGCTTTGAATTCATTTAAATAATTTAATATTTTGTCTGGACATGTATCAACCAACCAACAAACAAGATATCGCATGGGTGTTTGTAAATATATAGAGATTGACATATCGTTCGTATTTGCCAAACGCTTAACAGTTTTAATTGGCTTGTATAGCATCAAATGCAGTTTGAACCTTTAGAAAGCTTGCAATCCACAATATGTTTAATTTCTGGTTATTCATAAATAAATAAGTTTTAAGCCATATGAAAATGACTAAGCATATTACACAAACACATCTTTATTCGCAAAAGTACAATTTCCATGATTGACGAAGAAAAATCATATTTAAGAAATTGCTATGGTGTTTTACCCTATGATTGAACATAACATGAAGATACGCCAACGCATTTGTTCATTTTTTTCCTTGAAGCGCCAATTAGATTTTTTCTCAATCAATGAATAAATAAAGTTTATAAATGGCAACACCAAATTTTGCTTTTTAAAATTAGATTTTTCTTTGCAATGAATATTTTTTAAAGACTTATCTTAATTTAGAAAGTTGTTTTGTCAAATTTACAAACATTTCTGAATACACCACAATATAACTGGTAATTAAGGCTTCAATGACCAGATACTGAATGCGAATTCACAAATTGTATTTCATTTTAAAGATTACTCGATATTGTTTGGAGAATACAAATGAGCCAAATTGTACAATTTAATTCCTATTTCCTCGGAATTTAATTGCAGACGATATTTTATCGCCAGTTAATTGTGATTTGTTCTGTAATGTATTTAAATTGCGATCTATATTAAGGCATAGACAAGTAGGCGTGATACAGGTTGTTTAACTCTACAATATACAAGTAGAAATAATTTCGGACTATCCTACCAGGCAGACATGTGTATTGACTTACAGATTTTTAAAACTATTTGTCTTGTTCTCTCAGTTGTATAGCAGTGTTGATAACAATTAAACACAAATTTTGTCTGAGCATTGTGCACATCAGAGGATTGATAACAATTAAACACAAATTTTGTCTGAGCATTGTGCACATCAGAGAATTTTGCAAACAACAATGAGTGCTTCTCGTCGATATTTAAGTTATTTAGTATACATGTATTTGTTAGTACAATGTATGTTGAATAAAAATTGCACACATCAGAAGGTTCTTGTTGATGATATCATAATATAACTTTAATATTTTAATCAATTGTTATGAATACCTTTCAATATTTTAAAGGTATGATCATGATATTGATTGTATTGTTCTGATAAATATAAATATTGGAAAATAATGCAACCATTATACAAATTTAACTTACAATTCGTCAGAACAATTTTCAGGTCTGTCCATGCGATAACCAGCTAGTAACAAATTATAGAGACGTTCTGGAGGCACACCCGGATATGGTGGAGCTCCTACAAAAATGAAATTCATCTTAATGCAGCGCTTTTAACGTAGTACCATTTGTAGGGTTAATATATCCATAATTCCCTTTTAAAATACTCAATAAAATGAAACAATATTATAGACTATGTATGATTTATCATGTGGTATGCAAATCTCCTATTAGAGTGATATATGGCTTCAATACAGAGACAAATATATGCCCATCATCTAATATTACCATTAACGTTTTAATAGTGACATCACAATTCAATATTTGTTTAATTATGTATTACATGAATTTATTTCTTATGTATATTGTATTAATTGTACATGTCATCTCTGTACCTCTGTAAATTGGTTATGAGAAATAAAGATAAAAAGGTAAGAATATGATATCATTCGATTAATAGTTATCTGTGCCTTTGTTCATAAATGATTCGCGAGCAAGGTCTCTACTTTCTAATTCTCGTTGAGCAAATTTGATATCAATTGTTGAACTTCGCACCTTCTGTTTTAACACATTCTTATTTATATGTAGTAAGAAACCATCCGTTTCCTTTTTTGAAGTCGCGTTAGCAGAATGTTCAGTTTGTGGAAATTTATTAATAAGTTCAATAAATTCACGATTATTTACAGACGGATAATGTGTATATGGTAAAATTCTTTAAATCGGACGAATGTTTCAAGACATATAGCAATAATAGTAGTGTCCTGTTATATAATAAATATCGATAAATATAAATAAGTATCTTAATGCTCACTCCTTATTATTATTTTTCTGGGAAGGTTATGTTCCATCCTCTATTGGGAGTTCGTGTTGTTCTGATCTTTTAATTTATCTCATTGCTTATTCTCTTTCACTGATGTTTTGCTTTCTATTAGAGTGTTCGATTGGAGAGATACTCAACAAAATAATTAACGCTTTCAGTTAAGCACATTTTCATATTTGAGAGACACGTGGAAAGGAAAGACATAACTTACCCAGCGTTACAATTTCCCATAAAACGATACCAAATGACCACCTGAAAAAAATATAGCATTTTCTATGTTAATGTTCATTATTAATCGGTGAAAAAATACTTTCCATATAATATGCACGTTCCAAGGTAGACTTTAGTAGCACTAAAAAAAAAATTATTCAATAAAACACAAAACAAATAAAAATCAGAGAAAGTATTGTTTGCATAATTGTATTATTTGTGTTGATACTAGGGACCGTGACAGTACACATTTACATATTAAATCGGTGCTTATCACAACAATAGTTATGTGCTTAATTCTCGATCGTAACGAGGTGCACCCGATAAACTTTATGTGGTTAAAACACACACGATACAGCTAAATATAGACAAAGAACGTTTTTTTCTTACTAAAAAAATTGCAACACACATAAGTTTATACTAGTATTCGAGAGTATTCGGGGAATAAATTTTACTTAGGGACCAACTATGTTCTGAACGGGAGTGGAGGTACGGCTTAGGTCTTGTGGCGGAAATAAATCCCAACACTTTTCCCTTTTTTATCATAAATATCCTTTCTATATATATATTTAGCTAACGCATTACGCATATCTTAATCAATTTGTTATTTAAAAAGGTAAATATTGTTTGTATATTTATTAACTACTCTCTCTGTGACCTGTGGTAAAGTACTGGAACAGACATACTCTGATCTGTTGTATCCTATAGAAAATTTTACGTGTTAAACATTTATGGGTTAGCGTAAAATGAAAAAAAAATACCATACTGTTACAACATTTCCAAAGTACAATAGAAAAGTAGTAGTAAAATAGATACCCTAACACACCAATACACGACCGTGAACTTTGCTTCCTTGGTATGGGAACTTCCGAAAAGAGGAAGGATTAAACTAGTTTGATGGACCTTCCCTTCTCAGTGAAATCGTGCTGTCATGCAAGTGTTTTCTACATATGAGTAAAATACCAACCCTCCTCACCAACCCTCCTCAACCAACCCTCCTCACCAACCCTCCTCACCAGCCCTCCTCACCAACCCTCCTCACGTGCCCTCCTCACCAGCCCTCCTCACCAGCCCTTCTCAACCAACCCTCCTCACCAGCCCTCCTCACCAGCCCTTCTCACCAACCCTCCTCAACAGCCCTCCTCACCAACCCTCCTCACCAGCCATCCTCACCAACCCTCCTCACAGAGGGTTATCAGTAAAATACCAACCCTCCTCACAGAGGGTTATCAGTAAAACACCAACCCTCCTCACAGAGGGTAATCAGTAAAATAGCAACCCTCCTCACCAACCCTCCTCAAAGAGGGTTATTAGTTAAAGTTTAATAACAGTAAGTAGCACATTTCCACTAGAAAGCAAAATTTAGTTTACAGCAATCTGACTATATTTAAACGTAAATAGTACGTGCTGGGAAAATGATTTATTTGGAGGTTTGGGATCATAAAACTAGCTTGATGCGGAACTTTGCATGATAGCGACTGTATCAAGCCAAGACAGGAGCGAGTGGCATTGTATATTTTTATTAGAGGTATCGATTTTGCCGTATTCTAAGATTTGCTAATTAAATTTTGGAATTGTTCTGACAGGCTAGTAATTTTTCTTTTTCATTTTAGTCTACGAGGGTAATAACATTCAATATAGAATTCTACAATGCAATTTACATTTAATTTGAATCTTAGCATTTCCAATATGTATATTATACAATTTTATTATCAAGACTGTCTTGGTAACTTCCAATAGGTTGTGTAAAATGGGACATTAATGCGACTTTCCAACCAGATTCAGATTGTCTTATATAATACCGACATTCTTAATTGTTAATTGATTAATTCATTTCATAATAAAAAAAAAAAAAAAAACAACAAAAAACAACAGCAAAACCCCCCAAACAAACCATAAATGCCTTCAATTTTGACGTCGACTGCACGTAAAAGTCAGGAAATAAAAAAGATAACGATGCTTTGCTCAAAATACCAAAGTCATACTTTGGATTTTTAAATAAAGATGAAACAAAATAACAGTATACAATGTCGGTATTGGAACCGGAAATCAGTAACTATTCTCCATGACAACTGAGATCATCAACATTGAAATAATAACGGATTTAATGGACATGGTTGGCTGAGTTTTCAGGTCGATCTCCGATCACAAGCCTAACGCCATTGGCGTTAGTATACGCCTTGATACCAGCCTACTCAAGGCTGGGAGTATCACCGACCAGTTCTGTATTACTGTCCGGTCTTCCTCTCCCAATCAGTTTTGTAGTCACGATACCGATAAAAATTGCTAACACAGAAAACTAAACCAAATTACGGATATAGGTTAGACACGAGAAATATGTCTTCAACAAGATGCATCACCACAAACATATCTGCAACAGTTGATACACCGAAAACGTTTTTGATTGATTGATTGATTAACAAAATATGATCAGGTACTACACTGTTGGAGCGTGTCATTTAATGTACTCATTTACACAGATTAATTACACAAACATTACTTACACATCACTTTGTGTGGTGTATATCTGTGCATACAGAGATTCTGGTGCCAACCATTTTACTGGGATCCTTCCCTGTAACATATTATTAGAACATATATAGGAAGGTAATAAATGGAAGAAATAAAGAGGTTAGGGTTATGGTGTTTAACGCAACTTTCAATAATATTTCAGTAATATCGTAGTGATCAGTTTTATTGGTGGAGGAAACCGGAGTACCCGGAGAAAACCATCGACCTGCCGCAAATCACTGACAAACCTTATCGCATAATGTTGTATCGAGTACACCTCACCATGAACGGGATTCGAACTTACAACTTTAGTTATTATAGGCACTGAATACATATGTAGTGTTGTAAATCTAACTACCATACGATCATGGCCATAAAGAAATAAAAGTAGTTTACTTAGCGAAGAGATTTGCACAGTACAAATGATATTGTAAACGGCATGTATCTATATTTCTTATGTAGGTAAACAATCTTCGGCTAAAACAACATGCTCATTCGTGTCACAGGTCATATAATCATTCTAATTTATCAACGAAGTTTCACAATTTGAATCCGAACTCACATACGGAGAGTAGCTCCTGTTATTAGCAGAACCCTTATTTGCAACAGTCACTTGTTTTAATTTGTGATGATGGATGGAGACGTTGTATTGTTATCCAACATAATTGCTGAAAGTACTTTTTTGTATTTGTACAATTTTTATGTTTGGCGATTATTTATACCACCTTCGTGAGGACAGCAAAAAAAAAAGGAAGATAAAACATATAACCACATGCCTTTATATAATGACATAAAACCATAACGTACCTTACTCTGTTTAAGATATGTATCTGCCTCATAAACATCTCTTGTTAAACCAAAGTCAGATATTTTAAGGACTTTTCCTGAACCAACAAGAATATTTCTAGCTGCTAGATCTCTATGAACAAGCTTAAAAAATAGATAAACACTTAAATAGAACAAGATAAAAATTAGAATTTAAGATTATTTTCACCCCCTGTGTATTATCTTGAATAGTTTATGCCTTAAACATTTACCCCAGATAAATTAAAAAAAAATGCGTTTTACACGTTTATGCAGTTTCTACAGTACAAGACGGGTGGCACATATGTAACTGTTTTTTTTAATTTATTGCACATAAACCTTAGGAGTTTGAGTCTGTTGGGAAGGTGTGTGGATTGGTACCCTCTGCTCGCTAGGCTGCAGTGGATACCCTATTTTTTGTTGAAAGATATAACGATTTTACTTTTCATAATTAAAGACTAGTATTATTCAATTTTCTTCACTTTATTACACTATAATTTAATTTGATGTGATTAATGTAATCTGATCGGCTGATTCACCTGGAGCAAATTGGTTATACTTGATAATCTGGGTTGGTATTGTGACATCATCAACATATTCATTCACCAACGACAAATTCAAATAGTCCAATGAAATAATCGTAATTAATATCGAGGAATCATTAAATGTTGTTGCAAAAATTAAATTATAAGGAATATGTTCAATTTGTGAACAGGTTATACTTCGCGGTTTATTAAACGTAAACTTCCTCAAACCAGATTATATCGTTTAAACTGTTTAAAAATTGAACATATTACTTAAATATCTAAGTAACTACGATCCACAAGGAATAATTAAGAGCTACAATGATTTACACCGCATTGGTTCAATTTTCTTCACACTATTACAACAAAACTAGTTAACTACCACCAAACTAATTAACCACCCACGAACCACAAGTAGTAATTAATAAATACACCCACATATTTTATATATAGTATGATAAAGTCATTATCCATTCTCGTAAACCCAGTTTTTATTGATATTTTAATTTGATTACATCCTGAAATAATATTAACAATGAACAAGGTTTTTTTCTCTCTCAAAAGTACATATAGCACGTATTCATTTATTATATGATAGGTTTAATAAAATTGATAGATTAATTTCATCTTTTTTCATGTTTGAAACTTGAACGTCATAAGTAGAGGCACGTAACACAGTAATTACATTCACATCCAAGTATATAGTGTCATGTGCTTGTGATGCAATAGAAGAAGATGTTATTTCTAAATCATGGGAAAAACAAACATATCTAGTTTTGTTCTTACGTGGCTTTTTTTTAAAGAATAACCGTCTTCAGGTACGCTCAAAGCAAAATAATTTAAAAGTTTTTGAGATCAAGAAAACTAATGAACCAAAAGAGGATAACCAAAACTGCTAAGGTTGTCTCTTTCTGAAGAGGGAGAACTATAACTCTAAACGACGTATTATGACAACAAATACAAATTTGATGCTTACTTTGATTTCGCTCAAATACTGCATCCCCTTAGCTGTTTGCCAAGCAAATGACAGTAAATCACGTATGGTCAGCAGTTCAGGTGGTTCTCGTTGCTGAGTGGACAAATGTCTTGAAGGTTTGTATCGTTGATTCACGTAACCATTTTCCTCGAGTCTGGAGTTTCGTAGATAGCATAATAATGAACCATGTTCACAATATTCAACTATCACAAATGTAGGACCTGCAAACAAATTAACCAAAATATATTTTGATATTATAACTAGAACATGTAGACAATGTATCACAAACGTCTACCAATGTCTGAAGGTGGAGCTTGCCTTTGGTCGAAGCGAGTAGTGTATTGAACTTATAATCTAAGCCATCTGCAAACAATTTGAATACATCTTAATAAACATCTCACACCTCGTGGGGTACATTTAAAAACAGAAATATGTTTCTGCATTGTTATCAACAAAATATAAAGCTAAATCTTGATCTATTCTTGATGAATAACAAACTTTGGTATGAACTATGCAGAAATAGATTTATTATTCCAATCCTTTCACTTATCTACAAAAATAAACGATTTTAATTATTTCATATGTTTGTTTGCTCTATCACTGTCCATGCTTTCATTGAGATTCTGGAAAACAAGCAGAATTAAGAATATCAAATTATTATGACTTCTGTTTTGTTGTTTAATTTGCTTATGCTCATTCATTTCCGTCGATAAGAATGCAATCAGATATTAATATATATATCCCAATTTTGATATAAATGTATGCAAGTAAATATTATTTTACCTGTATTATTTTTAGATAAACTTATTATCGCATATTACTAAGAGGTGGGGGCATAAGCTTAGTTTAACAACGCCACCTTTTATTGATGTGCATGTACCAGGCCAGACAATTGAAAGAGCAATTAAGTTGTGTGTTAGGGGTACCGATTTTACTGGATATCGGTTTCTATAATTTGTTGATGTGTATATTGTTCGCTTAAAGTGATTTACTCAGGGTTAGGGTTCTGATGTTTAACGCCACTTTCAACAATGTTTCAGCTATATCGTGGCGGTTTGAGTTACTCCGTATATTACTCAGTATAGAAAGCATGTAAATAAATCCAGTGACTCTGTGTTCAAACAATTCAATGTAAGTCAGATATGTCTTAGTTTTCAATAAAAACCTTACCATGTTGTGTGCATGCTCCTAACAATCGTATCACATTAGGGTGTTGTACATCTTTAAGTAGATTGAACTCGGACCACAATGCTTGTTGCTCAACGTTAGACGCACAATCTGTAATTTTACAACGTATATTATTACATGTAATATACAAATTATATATGAAAATTTTGATTTTCAAGTCTTTTGCTAAAAATATATTTACGCATAGGACGTGCAGTATCCTGCCATCCAGTGTCCATCTTCATAGATGTATGAGTGGTGAATAACCAAATTGTCATGAAATTTTATTTTCAGATATTAAAATTTATCCCATTCCTATATCATTAAAGATTAGATACAGTATATAACAGTTCCTTTCTTTCCCCTAAGCAAGAAGACTACAGGTATTAATCCATTATAATTTTGTGTCTACTCCAATCCAGGACCTGTATTTCTCTCGTTTATTTTGCAGGAAGGATCATTTATTATTTGTCCTATCATATGTCTTTGCGTTCTTAGTTCAGTGTTGTGATATCCTCTACGATTTCCGCATGGAAACGATATTGTTTATTTTTGGCTCCAGTTGTTTATATTTTTTGTCTTATTTACGTTATCTGTATTTGCTTGCATATAGTGGTGTCCAGCATATATTGACCATATGAGTAAAATGGTGGGGTGTCTTAAAAGAGGCAGGGCACTTTGGTTTACCCCCTAGTTTTTGGTGGAGTGTTGCTCATCTTTTTAGTTTTCTGTGTTTTTTTTTGTTTTGTTTGTCTTCGTCCTGTGTCTTGTGTACCCAATGTTGCCAGTTTCTGTGGATTGTCCATTCTATATTTCCTCTTCGGTTTTCTCTAACGTTTATATTCTAACTTCATATGTGGTGGTCTTTTTTGCTTATGTACAATGATTTGGGGTTTCCTGCTCTCAAGGATTTTATAATTATTTGGCTTTCAATTATTTTGCCTATGAGCGTGACCTATTAAAGGTTATTTCAGAAACGCGTTGTTTACATTAAATTTGATATATATTTTTTTGTATAAGAGGTGATTGCTCGCAGTGTTAATTTTCATATTACTGGGTTATTAGTTATGATCTTAGACTTACTTTTCAACATTTTGACAGCTACCTCAGTATATGTCTGTTTCCCATCAATGTTATATGCTTTAGCTTTAACTACTTTTCCAAATTCTCCCTCTCCTAGTGTGTTGTCTAATTGTAAATGTTCTCTATCAATCTCCCATTTAGCATCTTCTGGAGACTATAATATCACAAAAGAAATGTATGTTAGTGTCATGGCGTGTTTATATCAATTTGTTTTCAGTTATGCAATTGCATAAATTTACTACGATATATGTTTATTAAAGATAGACAAACGTGCCAAAAATGATCAATATCGAGTGAACAACAACACAGGATCTATCTGGGTGTGGAGGTTTTACCGTCAGTACAAGACTATCCCTGGTTGCGCAATGCGTATCAAATACACAAACAACGTACTCTGTAGGAGACGTAAATATGAGCCTCAAGCAAGTACAATGTCATAGTTCTTACATGAGCATTATTAATTATAAAAATTTGTCATGAAGTGGTTATGTAACTTGCAAATATAACAACCCGAGTCCTATTCCAGCGCCATACTCATTCATACATTAAGTAAACTGTTTATTGATTGAAGCTTTGAAGTGTTTTGTGGACCATTGTATGTGATTTCGTCGTTTTTCCATTGTATTGTTTTGATCTTTGATTTACGGCTTCTACTTTCCCATTTGGTATCTTCTAACTTTTCTTCATATAATTGATCTCATTCTCGACATACTAAAAACGTTCTATGTTATTATTACTTACCACACTTCCGTTGACTGATTCCTTGTAATATGGTCCATACTGTGGAGATGAATGTGTTGTTCTGTAATCTCTGTCGTCGAAATAATCCGACGGTATAACCGACATCGAAGCTGTACTACCGACATGTTTCAGCGATTTGTTTCTACGACATTTAAATCTCCTGGTCTTCCATACCACAACAAACAAACACCCCAGTGCACAGATGCAGCCACATATCGTTGCTATGGTTATTTTACAGTCAATGTCACATATGCTGTCTTCATTGTTATTAAATTGTTCTGAAACCATAGTAATGAGGAGAATTAAATACATGTAATTTTGTCAAAAATTTAAGAAAATTATTAGAACAGTAAAATAAGACAAATATCCATATAACAAACAAGAATAAAATAAACATAGGCAAGAACATATGAATACGTGTATAAAATAAACATAGGCAAGAACATATGAATACGTGTATAAAATAAACATAGGCAAGAACATATGAATACGTGTATAAAATAAACATAGGCAAGAACATATGAATACGTGTATAAAATAAACATAGGCAAGAACATATGAATACGTGTATAAAATAAACATAGGCAAGAACATATGAATACATGTATAAAATAAACATAGGCAAGAACATATGAATACGTGTATAAAATACAAGAACTAAGATGCAATCTCCTACTTTGAGGTGTTCAATGTTTTTTTGTCATTATATTTCACTAAGAGGGGAGATTTGGGTCCATAAAACCGCCACTGTTAATGGAAGTGCCTGTGGCAAGCCAGGGATGTTGGCGGTGATGTATTTGTGTGTTAGGGGTATCGATTTTATCTCTTTATCCGTTTTTTTTAAATTATATTTTGGGACTGTTCAGACAGTGTGTTATTTTTGAGTTTTTCATTTTATTTCATTTCACATTTTATTTGCTTTCTTATAGGACTACTTTGTTAACTTATTTTGCTTGTTTTGGCTTTGATCGTATCTGATGATGTTATTTCAAAAAGGCACTGTGCGCACTACATATAAGTTAAATATCTAACTTTATTTCATCACTCTTAAGCATTTAATAAAAACATTTTCTTCATTCGTCTCTATTGACGATTGCTAGATTTTATTGTGGAATACCAATATTATAATTTTCAAACGTTTTCCATAAGCTAAGCCACGTAGTTTGTTGTGGTTTATACCTTCAATGTCTGTATTTGTTTGATTATCGTTTAACCTTCTAATTTGAGGTAAAATTTCAATTATGCTTGTGCAAACATAACGGTTTTTTCACAGTTCTCTGTCTATGATGAGTCGATGATGCTTATGGTACAAGATCCTTGAATTATTACTTCGAATCATTTGTTCGTACATGTAAATACCACAAGCTAAAATAATGACATACCGTCTAATACTGGATCTACGTGAACGTTCGTTACTGTATTGTTCTTGTCTTTACCACTATTACTACCAACACGTGACTGGTTGCCATAGTGAATTGCATTTGATGGTGTCGTAGATCTGATGGTGTATTTATCAAAGCAATAACAATGTTGATTATAGTCACACCAGCATTGACTTAAACCCCTCAATATACCCCTTCCTGTTTCTTTATTTATTTGGCCCGTTCCTGTAATTGTCTCTGAAATAATAAAACAGATATTTTCATTGTTTATGATAGCTCTTGATTGATATATTGCTATGAATAATGTCATAATGGTGTTCATGCAAAGTAAGTGTATTCTCCCTTTCACAAAAACTGTTTTTCTCAGTTGTAAACTGAAGGACAAAATCCCAAGATATACAACTCAGTTACTATAGTTGATTCTTTGAGGTAGGTTTACTTTACTAAAATATAGACAATTTGCTGGTAAAACTAGAAGGTCCAACTAGCAATAAAGTCGGTACATTTATGCTTCATTTAAGAAATTATTCTCTGTTGCCGGGCTCTATGCTTATTTTAACATGGGTAGGCATTGACAAATATAATGCCTACCCATGTTAAAATAAGCATAGAGCCCGACATCCGAGAATTATTTGGATTCTAACAGGGCATTTACGGTAATTTTATGCATTCAAGCGTACCTAGACAGAGGTTATTTTGGGGCGCTGTTCCAGTTACCTCCCGCTATTATTTACAAGAATATATAACGCTACAGAAGCTGTTCCAATTACCTCCCGCTATTATTTACAAGAATATATAACGCTACAGAAACGATATAAAAATTGATAACGATAAAAAAATTACCTTCATCTGATTTTTTTGTATATTTATTATTTTTATTCCTTTAATTTAGCATGCATAAAGTACAAATATGCAAAATACGCTGTCCATTAGATATGCCTTCTTCGCATGTGCTAGGTTATTCTGTGCTATTTAGAGCCCTCTATTGTCTTCAAAGTGAAAGTAGTACGCCATGTTAGAATCCATAGTATATCCTTTATTTTATTCTCTTTTTAGTTCCAACAAATTGATGACCTATTTATTCTGTTCTTCCATGAAAACTATTAATTGTTGAAGGTTGGATTCCATAGCTCCTCCACATTGTTGTGTCTGTCCCACGTAAGAACATTGATTGGCATTTGGCACACATTGTTGTATTATTGTGTGCTCAATGACTTGATGTGATCGGTAGTTGTTCATTTTTTTTATATTGGTTGAATTGTAGCTCAACACCGTTAAAACTATCTGTTCATAATACAATTTTAGTAAAGTGTCTTAAATTATCCAGTTATGTGTAAGAAGCTTAGATACTGGACGAAAGTCGAGTTCTACTTCATTTTGTTCGTATTCTATGAAACATTACACATGTACAAAACAGAACACATGTGATATATCATGAACGAATTTCCATAGTTAGATCATACATGAAATCAAACTTAAAACAAATCATATTTCTCATAACCAACTAAATTAGCAGGTTTTAATGCAATTTTACTCCGGTTTTTAGCGGATTGGTTTTGTTCAATCTTTAATTTTCTGTGTATTGTGTTGTATATTTATGTTTGTCCCTTTTCTTTTGGATATTATATTGTTTGTCCTTTTTCTTTTGGATATTACATTGTTTGTCCTTTTTCTTTTAGATATTATATTGTTTGTCCTTCCTCGATTTAAGGTTTACCCCTTCGGTAATTTCAAATTTTCTTAATTAACCTTTAATTCCGTTTCCATTTGTTTCAAAAACTAAATGGGAGAATGTATGATTAACAAACGTGTACTTACTTGTACAATCCTGTGGGCACAGAGAGGGATAGACAAGTTCTAACGAATCACACACGTTATTCGGACACGTAACAAGATTTGGGCTACACGTGGAATATTTGGACACTATGCCAACACCACTTCCCTGTCGCCAAACACAATGTCCTGTTACTGTACCTAACCCACATTTAGTCTCACAACTTGATTTGTTCATTAACCGTGAGCATGAAATATCTGAAAAAACAATAAAACGTTAATATGACATGATTTACACATTCCAAGCGTCTCGATTAAAGCATTATTACATAATAAGTAGAGAGAATAGAAATGTCAAAAGCAGAGGCAAGATAAAGTTCACATTTTCGGTTGGTACTAACATCTCAAATGCTTTTTGGTATTTAAATTTGTTTTTGTTATTTTGTAATACCGAGAAGTTAAATACACAAAGGCGCATCATAAACAGGAGACTGATGCCTTGTGTTAGAGATATAGGTCAAACCGCATCGATAGTGTAATGGTGAGCGTGTTCGCCTTGAGTTCCGTAGATCATGGGTTCGATGTGAGGTCGAACGTTACTGAACTAACTTGATCACAGTTGTGGATGTTAACAGCTACTGGTGTGTTAATGGTATGTACCTTTATTTCTGTGATGTCAAATTTTCGCGATTTTACAAATTCGATTTATTGGCATTAAGTATTGCGTTTCGTGTAAAGCTAACACACGATTTTGTTGCTCTAACCCTTGTTCATTATAATAATAAATACAAACATGCTTAGATACTCTGAAAAGGTTATTATACCCAGAGCCAATTGTTTTATACGTCTCTGTTTGACCACCTTGTGTCGATAGCATGTGATCAAGTCTTGATTTACTACTCCGTAGCAAATTGTATGCATGTTGGATGTTTACAAAGCACATCGCAGCAATGATCTGATGAAAATGATTTATTTGGTGAATAAACAAATTTCAAGTTCACCCCCGGTTTTTAGTGGGGTTCGTGTTACTTGATCTTGAGTTTTAAATGTATGTTTTGTAGATTGTTGTTTGTTTTTTTTCTTTCGGCCATTGTGTTGTCTCTTATACTTCGATATACGGATTCTGATTACCCCTTTGATATCTTCAAACTCTTCTTATTGGTGGTCTTAAGGTTGGCGGTTTTGGTTAAATACGCTAATATAGCCAAGCTAAAAAAGCTCGGCAAATATAGGTGCTAAACAGTAACTGTATACTAAAATAGATTTGTTATAACCATATTAATTATCCTTTCTTCTTTCTATCTTTATATGTAATACTTACTACATATTGGGTCTTCTGACTGACCAATGATAGATATAAACAAATCAGTTTTCGTGTGACCAGGAAAGGAATTAACTGTCGTCTTGATGACCTTATCACTCTTACGTAATAAATCTATGTTTTCAACATAAACTAGGCCATCTAGAGTAACTCCAAAACCATGCCGTGGTAATTCCATGACATGCGTTATGCTGCTGTTTTTTGGAAATTTGTAAATCTGAAGATATAACCTAATATTGAAGTATATGATAGCAGGTTTACTTGCTGAACATATTTCACTAAAACATAAAGTCATTGACAATACATGTAGCACAACAAAAAGCGTTCCTTTGCTTTATTTTGTGTCTAAGTGTAAATCATGTTATTTACATCTGTCATTTCTTATTAAATGGCTTGATCGATTTGTTTTTGTTTATGTTGTTTTACTTTGCATATTCGTATTCATTAGACATTAAATTAAGTCACTTGCGTCGTTTTATCGGTCATGTCGGTTTCCGCTTTCGATAACACTGACCGTCACAGTATACTTGTAATGGTTGAAAGTGGTATTAAATAGTAAACAGAATTAGTATTAAGAGAATATTGCTGAGCGTACTAGCATCACACACTCATAGACATAACCTTGTTTTTTTTTTATTTGTGTCTTACAGGAAGTGTGCTTAATATCGTATCCCCACAAGACTGGTATCAGCATAAAATCATTTCGCTGTTGTCCATTGCATGTTTGTTTGGTCATTTGCTTTAGCTTCCTATTGATACACGTTTTGTTATGGTTTGTTTCTTTTACTTGATAGTCATATTCTGGCTTATAAATAAATTTACGACATGTACGAATAAACTTTTCCTCATATGTTGTTGCTATGGAATATGCCTCACCTGTGTCAGTTTACCTGCATTTCTATTTACTCTCAACTGAAGTCGTTTATTTTTCCGATCTGCGTCTTTTGTTAGGTTTTTGACCCATCGAAGTTCTAGAATAACCTAAACAGCAAAATGTGAAATTAAGCGAAAATTAACAGTGTGGACAACATGCTTACACGAGGAAAGATGATATCGTATTGTCTTCACTTTGTCTTCAAATTGTTTATTTTTTCATTCATGACGCATACGTCAAGTTTTGCATTATTTTGATTTTAGGACTATTGACAATATTTGTTCAATTAAATATACATTTACGTGTTGTGCTTCCCTGTGCTTCGTATTCATCCAAAATATGTGGATAACCAAATCTTATTAAATATTGAGCGATAAATCTTTTTTTTTTTCAAAATGACACTGAATAAGTATATTTTCATGTGTTTACTTTGTTTTTCCAAACAATAATAGGAGACAATACTTAAACAGATCTACGAAGACTTTCGAAGATTCTACCATTCTGAATACAGCCCAGGTTTGTCATAAATGTTCTTTAATATATATAATCGTTAATTTATTTCAATTCTTACTCTATATTGTATTGCTGTTTTGTAAACCTTTGTATTTTATGAGTATACCACGATTGGTCTTCTAACCTGGCCTTGTTTTCTACCACTTCTATAGTTTACTTTTTTGTCTTAGAATGGAATGTCAATTACATTTGTATTAGTGCCAATCACATGATGTCGATTTCCACTTTTGCTAATGCTGACTTTCTTAAATTTCTTCTTATTTATGTCACATTCTCCACTTTAATTATACTCTAAATCGATTCCTCCTTAAAGGGAGCAATCATTATTACGTGACTATGGTATTTAAACTTGTTAATTGAATAAACAGAAACCTACCCTATCGGATCGTGCATCATTTGATGGCAGCAAATATCCGGTGTCGATAAAAGCGACATTACAAGTGTATACGTCAGGAAGTGGTACTTTAGTTTGTACAATATCTACAGCTGAAAGTAAACTAACGATGATAATTAGACAACTACGATTACATTATTACAGTTATAAGTCTTCAATTTCAATGTAATTGCATCGAATTTTATTTGCTGTTAAGATTGACATTTAAAAAAAAAATCTCCTTTAAATAAATAAAACCGTAAATATCGTATGTAGTGCGTATGGCGCTTTTCTTGAATAACCTTCATCAAGGTACGCTCCAAAATATTTGAAAACCAAATAATTTAAATTTTTTGTGAGCAAGTAAACCAAAGGTAATAAACAGGATGGCTAAAACTGCTACGGTCATAAACTGATGAAGGTTATTGCAGAAGCGTGTCGTGCGCACTAAACTAGATGTCTACTGTTATATTTCATAATTGTATTTCATTAAACTAACACCAAACTGAAAGAGTTATCGTATATAGACATTAGGAGACTTTGTTTATTGGGAATGTGATACTGGTAAAATTCATGAATATTTTATCAAAGAAAAGAAACAGACCTCTAACATTTGAAATTATAATAGTATGACATTGTTGTTAAATGTCAAAGGAGCAGTATATTGATGACGAGGAAAGGTTTACAAACAATAATTCATGTAGATAGGAGATAACACTGAGTTTGACACATTGAGGGAATGTTTGAATTGTCACAATGAATCGGCAACATCATGGATAAAGTATGAAAATCTTTGCTGCCATAGACCACCAACATCCATTCTTAATAATATTTTGCCTCGATGCATTATGATTCATAGAACATGCAAATTACGTCATTACATGATAGTTATTACAACCATTGTCACGAATATTAAGAACAGCCCACCTGGTGTCTTTATTTCAGATTAACTATTTATTATTAATCGTATTAAATATGTATTTTTATTTTCCTAAAATCACGAAATTCACACATACATCTGTTACAATTTTATCACTTTTTCACTGTTTTATGGCTTATTAAACAATTTCAACTGACACGTAATTTATAATGCATGGATTGTAATGGAGAATCCCTATGTTCCTGTCATTTCAGTGATAGGAAACGTGACATATGAAAGTATGACTATTACACAATACGATTTGTCACGTTTTACATTATGGCGGTTTTTAATTTATGAAACCGTAGTTTCAGTTATAACAACCAGTGTAAATCAAAATATAGTTATTAAAAGATAAAATGAAAAACAAAATATAACACGCTGTCAGAATAGTTCCAAAATACAATAGAAAAACAAAATATAACACGCTGTCAGAACAGTTCCAAAATACAATAGCAAAACAAAATATAACACGCTGTCAGAACAGTTCCAAATTACAATAGAAAAACAAAATATTACACGCTGTCAGAACAGATCCAAAATACAATAGAAAAACAAAATATAACACTCTGTCAGAACAGTTCCAAAATACAATAGAAAAACAAATTAAAACACTCTGTCTGAACAGTTCCAAAATACAATAGAAAAACAAAATATAACACGCTGTCAGAACAATTCCAAAATACAATAGAAAAACAAAATATAACACGCTGTCAGAACATATCCAAAATACAATAGAAAAACAAATTAAAACACTCTGTCTGAACAGTTCCAAAATACAATAGAAAAACAAAATATAACACGCTGTCAGAACAATTCCAAAATACAATAGAAAAACAAAATATAACACGCTGTCAGAATAGTTCCAAAATACAATAGAAAAACAAAATATAACACGCTGTCAGAACAGTTCCAAAATACAATAGAAAAACAAAATATAACACGCTGTCAGAACAGTTCCAAAATATAACAGAAAAAAAAATATAACACGCTGTCAAAACAGTTCCAATATACAATAGGAAAACAAATTATAACACTCTGTCCGAACAATTCCAAAATACAATAGAAAAACAAAATATAACACGCTGTCAGAACAGTTCCAAAATACAATAGCAAAACAAAATATAACACGCTGTCAGAACAGTTCCAAATTACAATAGAAAAACAAAATATAACACGCTGTCAGAAAGGTTCCAAAATACAATGGAAAAACAAAATATAACACGCTATCAGAACAGTTCCAAAATACAACAGAAAAAAAAAATATAACACGCTGTCAGAACAGTTCCAAAATACAATAGCAAAACAAAATATAACACGCTGTCAGAACAGTTCCAAATTACAATAGAAAAACAAAATATAACACGCTGTCAGAACAGTTCCAAAATACAATAGAAAAACAAAATATAACACGCTGTCAAAACAGTTCCAATATACAATAGAAAAACAAAATATAACACGCTGTCAAAACAGTTCCAATATACAATAGAAAAACAAAATATAACACGCTGTCAGAACAGTTCCAAAATACAATAGCAAAACAAAATATAACACGCTGTCAGAACAGATCCAAAATACAATAGAAAAACAAAATATAACCCGCTGTCAAAACAGTTCCAATATAAAATAGAAAAACAAATTATAACACTCTGTCCGAACAGTTCCAAAATACAATAGAAAAACAAAATATAACACGCTGTCAGAACAGTTCCAAAATACAATAGAAAAACTAAATATAACACGCTGTCAAAACAGTTCCAAAATACAATAGAAAAACAAAATATAACACGCTGTCAGAACAGATCCAAAATACAATAGAAAAACAAAATATAACACGCTGTCAAAACAGTTCCAAAATACAATAGAAAAACAAAATATAACACGCTGTCAGAACAGTTCCAATATACAATAGAAAAACAAAATATAACACGCTGTCAGAACAGTTCCAAAATACAATAGAAAAACAAAATATAACACTCTGTCAGAACAGATCCAAAATACAATAGGAAAACAAAATATAACACGCTGTCAGAACATATCCAAAATACAATAGAAAAACAAAATATAACACGCTGTCAGAACAGTTCCAAAATACAATAGAAAAACAAAATATAATACGCTGTCAGAACAGTTCCAAAATACAATAGAAAAACAAAATATAACACGCTGTCAAAACAGTTCCAATATACAATAGAAAAACAAAATATAACACGCTGTCAGAACAGTTCCAAAATACAATAGAAAAACAAAATATAACACTCTGTCAGAACAGATCCAAAATACAATAGGAAAACAAAATATAACACGCTGTCAGAACATATCCAAAATACAATAGAAAAACAAAATATAACACGCTGTCAGAACAGTTCCAAAATACAATAGAAAAACAAAATATAACACGCTGTCAGAACAGTTCCAAAATACAATAGAAAAACAAAATATAACACGCTATCAGAACAGTTCCAATATACAATAGAAAAACAAAATATAACACGCTGTCAGAACAGTTCCAAAATACAATAGAAAAACAAAATATAACACTCTGTCAGAACAGATCCAAAATACAATAGGAAAACAAAATATAACACGCTGTCAGAACATATCCAAAATACAATAGAAAAACAAAATATAACATGCTGTCAGAACAGTTCCAAAATACAATAGAAAAACAAATTAAAACACTCTGTCTGAACAGTTCCAAAATACAATAGAAAAACAAAATATAACACGCTGTCAGAACAATTCCAAAATACAATAGAAAAACAAAATATAACACGCTGTCAGAACATATCCAAAATACAATAGAAAAACAAATTAAAACACTCTGTCTGAACAGTTCCAAAATACAATAGAAAAACAAAATATAACACGCTGTCAGAATAGTTCCAAAATACAATAGAAAAACAAAATATAACACGCTGTCAGAACAGTTCCAAAATACAATAGAAAAACAAAATATAACACGCTGTCAGAACAGTTCCAAAATATAACAGAAAAAAAAATATAACACGCTGTCAAAACAGTTCCAATATACAATAGGAAAACAAATTATAACACTCTGTCCGAACAGTTCCAAAATACAATAGAAAAACAAAATATAACACGCTGTCAGAACAGTTCCAAAATACAATGGAAAAACAAAATATAACACGCTATCAGAACAGTTCCAAAATACAACAGAAAAAAAAAATATAACACGCTGTCAGAACAGTTCCAAAATACAATAGCAAAACAAAATATAACACGCTGTCAGAACAGTTTCAAAATACAATAGAAAAACAAAATATAACACTCTGTCAAAACAGTTCCAAATTACAATAGAAAAACAAAATATAACACGCTGTCAGAACAGTTCCAAAATACAACAGAAAAAAAAAATATAACACGCTGTCAGAACAGTTCCAAAATACAATAGCAAAACAAAATATAACACGCTGTCAGAACAGTTTCAAAATACAATAGAAAAACAAAATATAACACGCTGTCAGAACAGTTCCAAATTACAATAGAAAAACAAAATATAACACGCTATCAGAACAGTTCCAAAATACAACAGAAAAAAAAAATATAACACGCTGTCAGAACAGTTCCAAAATACAATAGCAAAACAAAATATAACACGCTGTCAGAACAGTTTCAAAATACAATAGAAAAACAAAATATAACACGCTGTCAGAACAGTTCCAAATTACAATAGAAAAACAAAATATAACACGCTGTCAGAACAGTTCCAAAATACAATAGAAAAACAAAATATAACACGCTGTCAAAACAGTTCCAATATACAATAGAAAAACAAAATATAACACGCTGTCAAAACAGTTCCAATATACAATAGAAAAACAAAATATAACACGCTGTCAGAACAGTTCCAAAATACAATAGCAAAACAAAATATAACACGCTGTCAGAACAGATCCAAAATACAATAGAAAAACAAAATATAACCCGCTGTCAAAACAGTTCCAATATAAAATAGAAAAACAAATTATAACACTCTGTCCGAACAGTTCCAAAATACAATAGAAAAACAAAATATAACACGCTGTCAAAACAGTTCCAAAATACAATAGAAAAACAAAATATAACACGCTATCAGAACAGTTCCAATATACAATAGAAAAACAAAATATAACACGCTGTCAGAACAGATCCAAAATACAATAGAAAAACAAAATATAACACGCTGTCAGAACAGTTCCAAATTACAATAGAAAAACAAAATATAACACGCTGTCAGAACAGTTCCAAAATACAATAGAAAAACAAAATATAACACGCTGTCAAAACAGTTCCAAAATACAATAGCAAAACAAAATATAACACGCTGTCAGAACAGATCCAAAATACAATAGAAAAACAAAATATAACCCGCTGTCAAAACAGTTCCAATATAAAATAGAAAAACAAATTATAACACTCTGTCCGAACAGTTCCAAAATACAATAGAAAAACAAAATATAACACGCTGTCAAAACAGTTCCAAAATACAATAGAAAAACAAAATATAACACGCTATCAGAACAGTTCCAAAATACAATAGAAAAACAAAATATAACACGCTGTCAGAACAGTTCCAATATATAATAGAAAAACAAAATATAACACGCTGTCAGAACAGTTCCAAAATACAATAGAAAAACAAAATATAACACTCTGTCAGAACAGATCCAAAATACAATAGAAAAACAAAATATAACACTCTGTCAGAACAGATCCAAAATACAATAGAAAAACAAAATATAACACGCTGTCAGAACAGTTCCAAAATACAATAGAAAAACAAAATATAATACGCTGTCAGAACAGTTCCAAAATACAATAGAAAAACAAAATATAACACGCTGTCAAAACAGTTCCAAATTACAATAGAAAAACAAAATATAACACGCTGTCAGAACAGTTCCAAAATACAATAGAAAAACAAAATATAACACTCTGTCAGAACAGATCCAAAATACAATAGGAAAACAAAATATAACACGCTGTCAGAACATATCCAAAATACAATAGAAAAACAAAATATAACACGCTGTCAGAACAGTTCCAATATACAATAGAAAAACAAAATATAACACGCTGTCAGAACAGTTCCAAAATACAATAGAAAAACAAAATATAACACTCTGTCAGAACAGATCCAAAATACAATAGGAAAACAAAATATAACACGCTGTCAGAACATATCCAAAATACAATAGAAAAACAAAATATAACACGCTGTCAAAACAGTTCCAAAATACAATAGAAAAACAAAATATAACACGCTGTCAGAACAGTTCCAAAATACAATAGAAAAACAAAATATAATACGCTGTCAGAACAGTTCCAAAATACAATAGAAAAACAAAATATAACACGCTGTCAAAACAGTTCCAATATACAATAGAAAAACAAAATATAACACGCTGTCAGAACAGTTCCAAAATACAATAGAAAAACAAAATATAACACTCTGTCAGAACAGTTCCAATATACAATAGAAAAACAAAATATAACACGCTGTCAGAACAGTTCCAAAATACAATAGAAAAACAAAATATAACACGCTGTCAGAACAGTTCCAATATACAATAGAAAAACAAAATATAACACGCTGTCAAGAACAGTTCCAAAATACAATAGAAAAACAAAATATAACACTCTGTCAGAACAGATCCAAAATACAATAGGAAAACAAAATATAACACGCTGTCAGAACATATCCAAAATACAATAGAAAAACAAAATATAACACGCTGTCAGAACAGTTCCAAAATACAATAGAAAAACAAAATATAACACGCTGTCAAAACAGTTCCAATATACAATAGAAAAACAAATTAAAACACTCTGTCTGAACAGTTCCAAAATACAATAGAAAAACAAAATATAACACGCTGTCAGAACAATTCCAAAATACAATAGAAAAACAAAATATAACACGCTGTCAGAATAGTTCCAAAATACAATAGAAAAACAAAATATAACACGCTGTCAGAACAGTTCCAAAATACAATAGAAAAACAAAATATAACACGCTGTCAAAACAGTTCCAATATACAATAGAAAAACAAATTAAAACACTCTGTCTGAACAGTTCCAAAATACAATAGAAAAACAAAATATAACACGCTGTCAGAACAGTTCCAAAATACAATAGAAAAACAAAATATAACACTCTGTCAGAATAGTTCCAAAATACAATAGAAAAACAAAATATAACACGCTGTCAGAACAGTTCCAAAATACAATAGAAAAACAAAATATAACACGCTGTCAGAACAGTTCCAAAATATAACAGAAAAAAAAATATAACACGCTGTCAAAACAGTTCCAATATACAATAGAAAAACAAATTGTAACACTCTGTCCGAACAGTTCCAAAATACAATAGAAAAACAAAATATAACACGCTGTCAGAACAGTTCCAAAATACAATAGAAAAACAAAATATAACACTCTGTCAGAATAGTTCCAAAATACAATAGAAAAACAAAATATAACACGCTGTCAGAACAGTTCCAAAATACAATAGAAAAACAAAATATAACACGCTGTCAGAACAGTTCCAAAATATAACAGAAAAAAAAATATAACACGCTGTCAAAACAGTTCCAATATACAATAGAAAAACAAATTGTAACACTCTGTCCGAACAGTTCCAAAATACAATAGAAAAACAAAATATAACACGCTGTCAGAACAGTTCCAAAATACAATAGAAAAACAAAATATAACACGCTATCAGAACAGTTCCAAAACACAACAGAAAAACAAAATATAACACGCTGTCAGAACAGTTCCAAAATACAATATAAAAACAAAATATAACACGCTGTCAGAACAGTTCCAAAATACGGGGCCGTAGCTATAACCCGACAGTCCGATAGTCCGACAGTCCGATAGTCCGACGGTCCGATAGTCCGACAAATGCTTTAAACGGATGAAAATTTTGAAAAATAATTTGGCCAAAAATGATATATTCGTAATTTCAGGATATGGGCCGTTCATTTTTATACGTCCGTCAAAATACGGGCTTATTATGGCATACCGCTGTTCGTTCGTCCGTCCACGCCTCGTACGATAACATCTCTCACTTGTTCCCCCTTTTACTGATAGGTCACGTCGTGACATACATTGTATTGATAAAAGGGGGAACAAGTGAGAGGTGTGATTTTAGTCAGTTTGGAAAACGACAGTTTCCATATGGTATATACAATTAATTGGCTTAAAAAATGCAGCATATTAATTACTGTTCTCACGCTGTGCAACTGACCTTCATTTATCTCAAAGGGGGGGGGGGGGGTATCGTGGCACAGTTGTTTATGTTTATTTTGTCATATTCCGAAGCTGTTTCTTCCCGTGATATAAGGGGTCACTTAGGGACAATTCCTTCAATCGTAACTTTTTATATATGCGTTTGTCGTAGAAGGTGACTATAGCAGGGTCACCCGTCGGAATTCCGGGGAATAAAAATAAGACTAACCTGTCGTCGGAAGAGACAGAAAAACAAGTTCCCGTGTTAAGTGGTTGCCCATGTTGATCCATCCCAGAGTCCCCTCTTTCTGATTTTTTGCTTACAAACTTTTCTCTTCCTGAATATGACTGAAATATTGCTTGCTGGACCTTAAGCAATCAATCAATCAATCAATCAATTCGCACACATTATTGTATCCAGCTCTATTGATGTGTCGACATTGCTTTTTAACATAAATATTCCACGATAAAGGGCGGGGGACACTGGTACGCTCTTCTTTTTGTCTTTTCCTTTTTTTTTTGTATTCATTTATTTCATCTTTTTTTTCAATAGTGACTTTTCTTGGCTGGACTTAGCTGCGGAACCGTAGCCCTTTATGGTTCTTTATATATTTTTTTTGGCAGACCACATGGCCCGCAAAAAATATATATATATATATATATATATATAAAGGACCATAAAGGGCTACGGTTCCGCAGCTAGGCTGGACTCGGCTACACGCTACTAAAGCCTGAAGTAGTCGCTACTAAAAAATATACGGGATGCTTACACTACCGGTTCATCACGACTGGATCCAGGATTTTATGGAGTCCGTGTTGTTCATATATGTGTTTTTTTGAGTTCTTGTGTGGCCCTGCTAATTATTTGTCCGTCTATGATATAGTGTTTCCGATGTTCTGGACCTTTCTTTGGTGAGTAAACGGATCGGTTTCTGGCCCCATATTACACATGTTATAGTGTTAAATTTCAAAGAAATAAAGCATTTGTCGGACTATCGGACTGTCGGACTATCGGACCGTCGGACTGTCGGACTATCGGACTGTCGGATTATAGGTCGGACCCCCAAAATACAATAGAAAAATCTCACTTTCCAAGCTTGATATATTCACTTCAATAAAAAGTTGCGGAGTTAAACTATTTTATGGGTTCAAACCTCCCCATATCAGTGACACGATGCGATCATGGAAGTGCTTTCCACATGTGAGCAAAATGCCAACACACTCATATAACCTGCAAAGAGTGTTATCATAAAGAAAACGTAGATATCAAATTTAGTGCGCACACGTGTTTGTGGAATAACCTTCACCGGTAGGCCCAAAGTGAAAAGAATGGAAATACAAATAAACAGAAAACGAAAACAATCAGTGCAATTCATGAAATCAGACGATTTTCCTGTAAAGTCAATCTTTAAAAGATTTGTTTACAAATTTCACAGGGATTGCGGGATTTATCATTCAATGTATTAATAAAGATCTTATAAATGTAAATATTTATACACACACACACACACACACACACACACACACACACAAATGTGTCATGCTCTACATTAATCAATAACAACACATGCATGTATATAACATTTCTCTCACCTAAACGACAAATGGAGAAGCCCATCTCATCCAAGAACCAACCAAATGGTGGGATGGGATGACAAATTTTATACGGATCATCGAAAACATCTACCGCAAATTTTGAGCAATTCCCTCTGTCTTTGTCTTGAACAGATACAACTTTCTGAAAAAAAAATACACATGATTTGATTTATTGTGCTTAACGCCACTTTCAGCAATATTTCAGCTATATCATGGCTATCAATTTTAGTGGTGGAAGAAGCCGAAGTACCCGGAGAGAACCACCGACCATGGGCAAGCAACTGGTAAACTTTATCACTTGTGGCTGCGAGTCGAGTGCAGCCTTTTTTGTAATTTCAAGGCAGTGTGCGAACCCACGCCGTATTGGTTATAGGCTTCTATGAGTTGTTAGGTAATGCAACTACCTAACTCATTGAGCCACCCGGGCCTCAAGTACACATGTACTTACTACCAAGTTATATATAAATCAATGATCAAGCTAAGTAATTTAATATAATTTCTGTAATTGGATATCACCTGATGCATATACACCTGCATGGATGTTGCACAGTGGCGGACTGTGTCGCAAATTTCTACCGGTAAAACTTGTAAAAGGGCCCAGTCAAAATGACCCACTTAATACCAAAACGTAGTCAAAGGAATCAAATAGAAGTAAAGGTCTTAGGCAAATAAAATGTTACATCTATTCAATATTGTTTTATTTACTTATGTTTAATGCATGCATAATACAAATACTAGAAAATTTTAATAATTTTATAATATAAATGAAAATCTCAATCATAGAACCAATCCGAGTAATTTACAAAGCAAAATTTGAAATGTTTTCAAAGTATAACTAAAATGGAACGTGTCCATTTTTTAATGTGTGTACATATCACTACAACAGTCAAAATTTGGTAACTTACAAAGCACAAATCTCCTAGACAGCAAGCAATCTAGAAAACTTTGTCGAATTTTTCACAAGAAAGGGAATAATAGAAATTTTAGAATGTAAATTTTTTTCGATGCTCATCAACATAAAAGTTTCAAGTGGCTTATTTGACAGCGAAGAGCGTAATCGAGTTTTTACGATTTTCAACTTACTGAATGCACGGTCACAACTGACTTGTGTGAACGACCAAGTCAAAAGATATTTGTAAACTAAGAACAAATTCGAGTATGCAGATGCATGCAAAGAATACTTAAACAGGATACGGAAACAGCAAAGCAGGGAATTCCTACGTGACTTTCCAGAAGTGCAATGTGAACCTAAAATTACATCAAAGTGAGTTTGAAGTATCTGTTCTGATTCTAGGTCTCTGGTTGTTGCATACTCTTCATTCAGAGTTTTTGAAAGGCTGTTTAGGATGAAAGACTGCAATTCATTGCTCAGTTTCTGCTTGTTCAAACTAAGACGATTGCATATGTTTTTCAGCGCTTCTGGTGGCAATCCATATTCTCTGAGTTCTTGCAAACGATGCTGTGTCAGTTACAAGTTCATAGTTGTTAGAAAAATGTTCAACAATACTTGTCGTAATTTGGTCAATCACTCGACGAAACACTTCCACTCTGTAGCTTTCCACTGAATCATCAATTCTGTCATCTCTGTGGAGTTCAGAAGGCATTCGTCTCTTTCTTAGTGTTCTCATCTTCCTGAATTCCCCCTCTATTGCAAAATCAGTCTCCTCATCATCATCGAACATTTGATTCACTGCCTCAATGATTTGTGTTGTTGTTTTCATGATGTTTTTGAAGTCCAGATTTTTTAAAGCTTCTTTCGTTTTTTCTACCATATTCCAGGCACTAAGATAATCTAGGGTTTCAGTTTGCAGTACTTTAAGCTTTCTTACCTTATAGCCTGTCTGAATCTAATGAAGTAAGTGGGTAAATCCAAAACGGTTGTCCTGTGACTTGTCACTGTAGAGTCTTGCGCAGAACTGAAGTGTGAACTATGCAAAACTAACTAACCAACCAAAACTAACCAAAACAAAATTAAAAACTATCCTTACAAGTGAAAAAAAAAGCTTCATCAAACAAGGACTTGAAGATATATATTATCTATCGAAAGAAATAATAGCATGAAAGAAGCCTTATTTAAATATTCCCAGCATCTACGCAATATATTTTTTATTTTTTTTTTAGTTTTTAGTTTTTTCGGTTATTTCTAAAGTGATGGACCATGACTTTGGGACCCACCGGGAAATTTCCCGGTCTCCCGGTGGGCCAGTCGCCACTGGTGATGCAACATACCTGCATTGGATGCATTATCGTATCTCCTACAAATAATTGATTGATAATATGTTGATGCATATCGTGCAGCTCAGTGGATGTTCTATGATGGTCTATATGTAGATAATTATCATTCTTGCTGTTTTCAATCAAAATTATCCTTATTGATTCAAAGGTTTAGCACATTTATTTATTATTTTTATTCAAAATCAATATTATTATGATAGGTTAAAACTGTTATAATTATGTCACACTACGTTTTATAATTACATTGTATTATTTTTTTTTTTAGATCTGATTTAAAATTTGCCACAATCATCTTTTGTTTGACAATTTGAAAGCGTATGTGTATCTGACTTTTCCGGATATGCATATAAGTGCATATTTATATTACAGTCTTTCGCAATTTTCTTACGTTAAACTGTGCCATCCAACCTCTTGCTGAGAATCATTCTTTACATCTGGTAGCTAAGCTCAACATATCAGTTTTTCTCTCATTATAATGTTATATAATTTCATACTGTGGTTTTTATTTATCTTATTTGAGGTTCAACCATACACATATAATGGTCCACCAACCTCCATACCTTAAAATCGTTTACATCACAATTTCTTTTATATTCAACATATACCGAATTATCATTATTGGTGGAGGAAACAGGAGTATCCAGATAAAACCACCGACCTGTCGCAATTCACTGACAAACTTCATCATATAATGTTGTATCGAGTACACCTTGTCATTACCGGGATTTTGTAACTGATCCAATTGTGTTCTATTTTGTTCTTTTCATTCTATTGCTACTTTTAAGTGATAATACCTCATCAGTACCTCAGAATACCTCATCAGTACCTCATAATACCTCATCAGTACCTCAGAATACCTCATCAGTACCTCATATTACCTCATCAGTACCTCATAATACCTCATCAGTACCTCAGAATACCTCATCAGTACCTCAGAATACCTCATCAGTACCTCATAATACCTCATCAGTACCTCATAATACCTCATCAGTACCTCATAATACCTCATCAGTACCTCAGAATACCTCATCAGTACCTCAGAATACCTCATCAGTACCTCAGAATACCTCATCAGTACCTCAGAATACCTCATCAGTACATCATAATACCTCAGAATACCTCATCAGTACCTCAGAATACCTCATCAGTACCTCAGAATACCTCTAAAAGATATGGTCTATTCAACAACCAATTTAACATTGAATATCAGAAGCAAAACATAGGATACTACCCGATGAAGCTTGGTATAAATAACCCGTTGACGCGGGAGGTATATGATGAAATGAAGATATTTGTTTTAATACAATTGGAAATATTAATATGATATATAAATGGTCACCTACTAATTCAATGTCTATTGCTCTTAGTTAAAATAATGTACCGTGTGGCCCACTGTTTCTCATAGTTACATATTTGAATATTGTTTTAAAACCCTTCGCAAATTCAAAGCGAATCCTAATCTAAGGGATTACATTTTAATCAATTTATGTACGAGAACAATGTTTGCGTACATTATATAACCGTTCGTGCTAGTGCGCATGTTCCGGTAAATTACGTTTATTTTGCATCTCTGTTGTTGTTCGTGGAGCTTACATTGATTTAATCCGTATATAATGCGATCCAATGTTCTGGCCCATGCAACTACATTTTTTTATTAAAAGTTTGTTATGTGTCTAGATATAGCTCCCACAAGTACAACCCGGATACTTTAGCAATCTACTTTGGTGGGGCTGAATTAACATGATATGACATATGCAGGTATTGCATGTTTGTTTTTGTTCCGTTTGAAACTCATTGAATTACTTCTAATTAAGACGTCATTTGTGCCCTGAAATTAATATAGCTATGTTAATTATGACGCTGGAATACGCAAACCCTATCAGACTGGCATTATACAACTAGAGATTTAATAATTAAAACTTGAATTGGTAATACATTGTTTAATAATACGCTCATAAAACTTCCAAGTATTTGTTCATCCAACCAGAACGTCATATCCTATAAATGCAGCATTCTGATTGTCCTATATATCCAGTATTCTGATTGAACTATTTTGAAGTCCTAAGAAATTTAATGTTCGTATATCCTGAAGTACCGATCTTATATTTATGTATCTGTATATGATTAAATCTGAAATATGTCTGGTTGGGTTCAATCGCCATACAGAATTGTGCGATTACCATTACACAGCAATTATTGTCATATAAATTGAAATAGTTAATGTTTAATGTTGAGTGAATAAGGCTAATGATGATTTGATTGTGACAGTAAATACACTCACCTGTTTTTCGTCCGTCATGAGAACAGATATTATTTGCTTGATTGTGACAGTAAATACACTCACCTGTTTTTCGTACGTCATGAGAACAGACATTACTTGTTTGATTGTGACAGTAAATACACTCACCTGTTTTTCGTCCGTCATGAGAACAGACATGATTTGTTTGATTGTGACAGTAAATACACTCACCTGTTTTTCGTCCGTCATGAGAACAGACATTATTTGTTTGATTGTGACAGTAAATACACTCACCTGTTTTTCGTCCGTCATGAGAACAGACATTATTTGTTTGATTGTGACAGTAAATACACTCACCTGTTTTTCGTCCGTCATGAGAACAGACATTATTTGTTTGATTGTGACAGTAAATACACTCACCTGTTTTTCGTCCGTCATGAGAACAGACATTATTTGTTTGATTGTGACAGTAAATACACTCACCTGTTTTTCGTCCGTCATGAGAACAGACATTATTTGTTTGTTTTTGACAGTAAATACACTCACCTGTTTTTCGTCCGTCATGAGAACAGACATTATTTGTGACCCGTCTGCAAATGTTGGAGGATTATCATTTTGGTCTTGTAAATTAACAGTCAAAGTCGCTGATATACTCCTTACATTTTTATCATGTGATACCCGACACGTGATGTTAAACGTTGTTACATTTTTAGGTTCTGTATCTAATGGTAACAACAAAGTTATT
Organism: Bathymodiolus septemdierum; assembly: GCA_963383655.1. Lineage (NCBI taxonomy): Eukaryota > Metazoa > Mollusca > Bivalvia > Mytilida > Modiolidae > Bathymodiolus > Bathymodiolus septemdierum. The sequence goes on along the minus strand of OY726522.1, from coordinate 50,393,137 downwards.
GATGAGGTCGTCGGATTAATATTGAAATAGGCTGGCGCTGAATCTGTATATGGAGGACCATCTGGAAAATAAATGCCACAAGATAAAGTTGATTATTATTATAACGACTCTGACAATGCTTTAGAGTTTGATTGGACGGTGTGAAATCTAAGTCTATAATTTAGTTTAATGATTGGTTCTTAAACGGATTCTGATTACCCCTTCAAACTCTTCTTACAGGAAGACAATTTAATATGTAACACGAATGTACTGAGGTAAAATGCTTAGTGCTTCATCAAATGGTTTCATGTGTATAGAACTATTTAATGCTCATTTATTTGGATTTTATAATATTCCACTCAATAATTTCAACACACAGAAAGCTTCCTGTCATACATATTTGATCAAATAAGAAACTAAACTAGTGTTCAATATATTTTAATAAACTGTTATAAAATGCATTTCATGTTTGTCAATTGACTCTCAATATGCATCATTACAGATACATCAATAATCTTCATATATCAAGTAATTTACTATATGTACGTATATTACCATAAGTGATATCCTTAGGTAGAAAGTGGTAATGTCTAAATGCTGGAAATATATATGCTGTAAACCATTTCTAATTATGTTTTTGTAAAGTCCAAATAATTATGTTCTGTACATTTGTTTTGCATTAAGGTTGCAAAAATTAATGTTGTTTGTATTTCGTAGAATAGAAAGTAGAGGTCAACATGGCCTTGATTGTACGGTAGCTGGGTTTACATTTATCTATGCAATCAGTGCATATTGCCACTTAAGTTGTATTCGATTAGCGTCCGTGGCAAGGTGTACTCGATATAACTTCATGTGATAACGTTTGACGCAGTTACTTTGGTTTCACTCACAAATAACACTGGCCGCCACGATATAACTGAAATATTGCTGAATGTGGCATTAAACACTCACTCATAACATCTAACCATAGAACGGCGTGTCAACCTATGAACTATATATTTTGTAATGTTTTACCATGTTCACTTTCCCAGTTTATATTATCTATCGTCTATATCAAATAAAAAGAACCCTCCTTCTCACTTTCAACAAATAAACACGTTTCATATCTCTTTCTGATTCAACCCACCATTTCTTTAGAAATGCCTGTACCAAGTCAGGGTCATTACGGTTTTCACAGTTTTCCGGTTGTTGACTGATTTTGTCTGTTTATATAATTATGAGTTTTGACTTTCCCTTTGTAAGATTGTTCGGAGTTCGGTAATTTTGTTATTACCTTTATTTACTGTTTTAAATGGATATCTTTTGACAAAATACTATAAATAAATCAGACATTTTTTGTTTTTGTTTGTTTGGTGCGGTTCCGATGGTGTGGTGTGCTTTGTTTGTTTTTGTTTGGTGCGTTCCGATGGTGTGGTGTGTTTTGTCTGGTGCGGTTCCGATGGTGTGGTGTGTTTTGTTTGGTGCGGTTCCGATGGTGTGGTGTGTTTTGTTTGGTGCGGCTCCGATGGTGTGGTGTGTTTTGCTTGGTACGGTTCCGATGGTGTGGTGTGTTTTGTTTGGTGCGGCTCCGATGGTGTGGTGTGTTTTGTTTGGTGCCGCTCCGATGGTGTGGTGTGTTTTGCTTGGTGCGGTTCCGATGGTGTGGTGTGTTTTGTTTGGTGCGGTTCCGATGGTGTGGTGTTTTTTGTTTGGTGCGGTTCCGATGGTGTGGTGTGTTTTGTTTGGTGCGGTTCCGATGGCGTGGTGCGTTTTGTTTGGTGCGGCTCCGATGGTGTGGTGTTTTTTGTTTTGTGCGGCTCCGATGGTGTGGTGTGTTTTGTTTGGTGCGGCTCCGATGGTGTGGTGTTTTTTTGTTTGGTGCGGCTCCGGTGGTGTGGTGTGTTTTGTTTGGTGCGGCTCCGATGGTTTAGTGTGTTTTGTTTGGTGCGGTTCCGATGGTGTGGTGTGTTTTGCTTGGTGCGGTTCCGATGGTGTGGTGTGTTTTGCTTGGTGCGGTCCCGATGGCGTGGTGTGTTTTGTTTGGTGCGGTTCCGATGGCGTGGTGTGTTTTGTTTTGTTTGGTGCAGTTCCAATGGTGTGGTGTTTTTTGCTTGGTGCGGTTCCGATGGTGTGGTGCTTTTTGATTGGTGCGGTTCCGATGGTGTGGTGTGTTTTGTTTGGTGCGGTTCCGATGGTGTGGTGTGATTTGTTTGGTCCGGCTCCGATGGTGTGGTGTGTTTTGTTTGGTGCGGTTTCGATGGTGTGGTGTGTTTTGTTTGGTGCAGCTCCGATGGTGTGGTGTGTTTTGTTTGGTGCGACTCCGATGGTGTGGTGTGTTTTGTTTGGTGCGGCTCCGATGGTGTGGTGTGTTTTGTTTTTCACTTGATTAATAAATAATAGTTCAACATCACTTTTCCATGTTTTCACAACTACAAATTATGGTAACTATATTGCAATGAAATAAAAAAAAACCAAACAAACAAACATAACAAAACAAAAATAACACACTATCCAAACAGTTCCAAATTCTAATAGAACAATCGTTGAAACAGTACATTATACAACGTAATCTTACTTAAAATATAAAAGAAAAGGTTTCCTACACCGCATTGTCATTTCAGTACAGCTGTGCTTTTAACCAATGAATTGATTGTATGTGAAATACTTAACTAACTGTATTCTAGACACCCAACTAATTTATCTAATTTAAAAAATGTCTGATTTGTTAAGTCTTGCGAATGATTGAATTTATTTTGTTTTTCTTGTGATTTTCGAAACCAGTGTAAACAATCTAACCTGTTAGAGAGTAAGAAATATCTTTAAAAACAGTTTTTGTGACATTTCTCGTTATTTCAAATTATCTTTAAAAGATTGATTTAATTGATGTCTAGCGGCGCATGTTTACTGCATGTTCAGATATTCAGGATGCAAACAAGTTAAATGATATATAAAAATATATGAAGAAATACGTAGGGACGAGACAGACAACGAGGGCAACGCATTTTGACTGCCATTTGTATGGAGACTTACGTAGGAACAAAAAACATAGCTATTTGTAGCAACTACAATGCGCTTACTCTTTCTAAACTTACAAATGAGGGTTTTGACGAACAAAGAATCAAAATAAGGTTTTTCACGAACAGGGGGCAAAAATTAGGGTTTTCACGTACAAGGAGCCAAACATGTGGTTTTCCACGTACAAGGATCATGTCACTTTCCAAATATTTTACCCATTAAGGGCCATTATCAGACTTTTTGCGCTATAATATGTATAACCCTACAACCTCTATCGAGAGAGTACCGCATATACAACACATGAGGAGGCATTGGGCAGCTCTGGGTGACATTCTCTGTTATTTTACTTATTTTGTGATATAGGGGTATATGTTATTCTAGAATATTCACACAGAATGAGATGTGGTTATCAATGGTAAAAATTATTGGCATCAATGTCAATTCCTGTCTATGTAGTATAATCTTGCTGCTATATCAAGGATACCATCTAAATCTAATTTGTGTATTTTATGAATAAAGCCATATATATCGTAATTATAGCGAATCCCAAAGATGTATGACTTTCTGTCATTATTTAGAGAAGATTAATTTAATAGTCAGACTCAATTAAATGACAATCCTGATTACCATTTACATATCTTCAAACTTTTCATGCATTATAAACGTTTGGTAACAACACGACCAGCTTAATTTATATTTGCATTCTATCTGAAAAAAATCACCAATATTTAGGTGGCCTGTTTGGCCTAGTGATTACAGTCGATGACCTCTTGAATACAAACATAACATCACTAACGTAAATTTGCGCCAGTATATGCACATATAGTGTTAAGAAATGTTTGAAGATACCAAAACGGTAATCAGAAGTTAAAGAAGGACAGACAATGCAATGACCAAAAGATAAACAAGTGTATCTGATGAAGGTTATTTCAGAAAAAATGTCATGCGCACTAGATTTGATGTCTACGTTTTTATTACATTCACTGTGTCTGTACCTCTGCTAGTGGACTATTAGTACCCGGGGGTATAATCCGCCTAGTAATCAGTGTTTCGGCACTGACATGATTTAATAGATATATTTTATTATTGAAATTAACTGTTTTTAAATAATTCAATGTTGATCAAATGCTTATTCATCATCATGTATATGTGATTTTGTTTATCCTGTTTAGGTCTTTTGTATTGCTTTCAAACACCTCTGATATGTTGCCTTTCAAATATTTCGATTGTGATGAAGGTTATTCCAGAAACGAGTTCTGCGCGCTTGATTTGATATTGAGAATTTTTTTTAAATACCAAATACTATACAGACAACTTAATTGAGCTATCCGAGGTGTAAAGACCCCCTGTAAGGAAATCCAATATTACCGTTTACTTACCATTTGAACAGTATATTTGCCATTATGTCAATAATTATAGAATACAAATATGTATGTTTGTGCTCTTTACAAACTTAAAACTGAAACATGTGTTTCAATTAGAAATTTAGGTTCAAGGGGGTAGTTCTAACAAAGGGGTATTCTAAACCACAATAAAATCGGTTCATAAAAATGAAGAAAAGGTTGTCTCTGGCGATGAAAGCGAATAGTTCCTTATTACGCTGTTGTTTTTATAATCATTTTCGTAAAGTCTTCTTCGATTTAAAGAAAGCGCAAGAGGTATTATTTTTACTGTTAACACATTTAACAATATAAAGACTAATAGAAATTAAATTAAAAAAAAACCTGGTTTCATCTACCCTATAGTGTTTCGGCGCTAACATAGTTTATCAGATATACTTATTAGTGAATTACGAAAAGAAAGCGAATTCCATCAATATTAACAAAATGAAAAACCGCTTTTTATCACAAACCTAAATAATTTAATTAGCTGAGCTTCATCTACCACAGGCATAAGTAACTTTAACTAATATTTGATATCCTGTTTATACCACTTTATTTTCCCAAGAACTTTAAACTTATTTGGCTTTTCAATCTTTTGACTTGCAGCGTAGGATACCGGGTGAAGGTTATTCCAGGAAACCGTCGTGTAAACTAAATCATATACGTTGTATCTACGTCTTGATCGGAATTATAATGCCTTGAAAACAAATACACTGAAAACCAAGATCTAATCTGGTAGTATTTATCAGCTAGTCGTGTCGTATTCAGTACATCCACGTCTTTTCGAGTTAAAGTCTACTTCATCTTTCAATTTTTCGACTTTGAAACAATTGGCAACTCCTGTTCGCGACCCTTTGTTTCCTTTAGTTAATTATAAGAATACATATGTTTGTGTTTATCATTCACCATGCCCGATTAGTCATAGAAGCATTGCCCATTTTCACACTACATAAAAATTGAATATTAATTCCCTTATTAAGGCGAATTTATGAATAATTCAATAAGAAACAAACCACAATGTGCATAATTTTATAATCGAATAACAAAAGTCGTCCTTGATGCTTACAAACATATTGATTGTGATGACTATGTTTATGTTAGAATCACCGAGCAGTAATGGGACTTGCTAGCACTAACCAACAACAAAATATCTATTAGATACACAAGCTATGCATTTTTAAGGACTTGACCATCGTGATAACCTTAATTACAGCGCTATGGCTGTCTAAACAACGCATTAGAGATTCAACTCTGAACCTCATTTCTGGTCTTGTCTATCATAGCAAATAATAACGTTAATTTCTTGATAATAGGGATCATTGAACATGATGGTGGTGACGTCAACCCTGCGAACAGCGTTACTGATCGAGTTATATCTAAATGTCGTAAGGATGTGATGTCTAGATATGATTTTCACTATATTTATACACTTATTTTTTTCTTCCATCGAGAGCAGGTAGAAAAAATCATTTAGTTTTAAAAATACTTACTACACTAAATTGTGTACAGTCAAACCTGTATTAAGAGGTCACATTTGGGACAAAGAAAAAGTGGCCTGATAAGACGGACGACAATTTAAAAGAGGTTCAATTCATATGAAATGTTCCATGACAGGACAAGAAAAATATGGTCTTTTAATACAGGTGACTGCTTAATAGATGTGACCTCATGGGCAAATTTGACTGTACATACGTTTTATTACATTATTTATGAAGTTTACATTGCAATAATTCATATATATTATAAACCATGTCAGTGCCAGAGCACTGTATACTGGGTAAATGATACATGGGGGATTACAACAAATAAGGTAATGACACACAAACAGAGGTATCGACCCAGTCATAGTAATACAAATGTTGATATCTAATTTGTGCACAATACGCGTTTCTAGTATAACCTTAGCGATTGATTTGACTGTTCACAATACTGTAATATTTTCTAAAATAAATATTCTTTTTTCTGTGGATTACAGATTGGGAAAATGAATGTTAAACGCTCCTCACAACTGTACCGGCGATTTGAATAAAAACACCGCCTTGCTTCAAATACATGGCAACGTTTTTATGTATAATTTGTATGAAGTACGCTGTACCTTGTCATAATCCACAGTTGAAATCACTTACCTGCGTATTGGTACAAACTGATAATTTAGGTAAATGTAAATTCAACTATTATATATAGTATTTGATATATGTAAAACTAAATATATGTCTCTCTGTCACATGACTGTTATATATAGTATTTGATATATGTAAAACTAAATATATGTTTCTCTGTCACATGACTGTTATATATAGTATTTGATATATGTAAAACTAAATATATGTCTCTCTGTCACATGATCTGTTTTTCCTATTACCAGAAACACGTTAAGAAAAAAAAACATACGCAAGACATGTTGATAATAAATACATGTATATGAATACAATTTTATCTTTTCGTTGATTATTTAGATTAGTTGTATTAATTACAAAACTTATTTCATTATTTATAGTTTACTATATAAATAATTTCAGACAATCGAAGAAGAGTTGAAGATACCACAAGAAGAAGGAGAGACAACACTATGGTCAAAAGTACAAACAAAATCTACAAAACAATACACATAAAACTAAAGATCGAGCAACACGAACCCCACGGAAAGTGCTTAGGACAAATGGAACATATCCGTGGTCATTTGTGACACAGATGTTCCGTAGCGTAAACCAAGTTATGGTGGCGACGGTAAAACTTTTGATGTGATGATTTCAACTTAACCAATAGGAACCTTTGATTATGTTGCTTCCTTGTTAGCAGCAACCTTCTATCAAGGAACCACAAGCTCTGGAATATCGGATCAACTGAGAGAGATATATGTTTCCGCTATCACGAGAAGAAAGAAACCTTATAGTCTTACAGTAGTATATTTATCTCATTACTTACCATTTATTACAAGGTAATCTCTTATGAATCCACTGTCAATCCCAGAAAATACTGATAATTTCCCAAAAGATATCGGTGCTATATTCTCAAAGATCGTGAAATTCATGTCAGATCCATCAAAACAAACATTTTCCTGCCTCTTTTTGAGCGTTGGAATTTTACTTAAATCACATGTTTGCATAATGTCGATCATGGCAGATGCGTTAAAAACTTCTCCATTTTCCGTACAAGTGGCCTCTACTTTCACATTTGACAATCCTAAAAAAAGACGAAAACAATCATTTTGTAATATGTGGCGTGTTTGAATGACCATTATGCTTGTATGTTCAATGCTTAATTCAGTAAAACGAAGACAAGTCGATAGGACGAAGTCGAAGGGAACGCTGTAAAATCTTTGGGGATCGCTTGTTGTTGAGCGAAAACGACGTAATCGGGGAACACCGTGATCTTTCGTAAGTTGCTGATAATCGTATACCAACAAAAATGTAAGGTGATATCGTACAATGCATGCACTTCGCTACGTGATGCAATTGTTGTCATAAACAAAACGTATTAGTAAAAGATATTAAAAATAAAATTTTGGAACAATCATTGTTGATATGAAGAACCTTTATGTGATATGAGGGTCGTCGTGGCCGCGATCTTATGGAAGTATTTATGCAATCATTGCTTATCACAGCTGAAAGGTAGACGGTTTTACTATTTTCTAAAGCGAAATGTAATATATACAACTGTATGTTCGTCGATTACATGGGACATGCCGGTGGATTTCCTCGCGTACTCCTATCTACTTTACTAAATAACTCGAGCACCACATTTGACATTGCAAACCCTTTCTTCATCCATCCTGTAACACAAAAGACGAAGTAGTCATATAAAACAAAGCACATTCACTGACGTCAGTACATTGTGAAACATTTTAAAACGAGAAAAAAATGTGATAAAACACTCATAATCTAGTTTAAGATCAAGGAGCTACCCAGAGACACTTGATCGCTTCCTTGTTTCTAGTTTCATTATTTTTAATCCTGCTGTTTTCATCTAGACTGTTGTAGGCAAAAGATTAAAAGAAATAAAACTTCACAAAGACAGGATTGGCTTTTTAGAATAAATATACAATTTAGGAATAACACTAGGTATTATGTAAATATAAAAACTTTATCATTTGAGAACTTATCGTTATAATTAAAAAAAAATACCTTGATTACCGCTCTTCACAGAAATTCGTCCACCATTGTCAATTGTCAGACGATCATTAGATACGCTAAACCTCAAGGAATCAGAATCACATGCGCTACTGTCAACTAAGACTTGACCAGCTTCAGAACTCGGACAGAATTTGTATTGGTACTTCTTGAAATATAAACATTGACTACCTGTTAAAACAAAGGAAGACATGTAAGTTCTCTCCTTTTAATTCATAAACATTGATTACTTGTAATTATACAATATTCGTACATAATAGGAAAATATGAAATTTATTTTTACGAGTATTAGAACCATGTACAAAAGAGAGCATTTGGTGAGCTTTTCTAGCCTCTTTCGCAGCAGTACAAATTAATTTGATATATTCCGACATTATATGTATAATGTGTGTATCCTGCAATGTCAAAAACTCCAAAACAACTGCTGTCAAATTGTCTACAAAGAGCAGAAACAACCGTCGTTCTTATCGTTTTCAATTGTGCCCTCTATCACGTCCGTGCGTATGCTGTTACCGTTTCTTTCTATGTCTCTACATGAATAAGGTCCCAGTAAATCGTCATTGTCAATGACCGAATAACGCTGACGTTTATTTTGACCTTTTTCTTAGTGCTCAAAATCACACGATTTCGGATTAAACTGGATATGTATATTCGCGTCTCGTTTTGATTTATATTGTTATATTGTATTGTAAAATGAATGTCTACACTATTACATGTTATGTACTACTCTAGAAGTTACAACTATAGAATAATTGGAATCTTCAGTATTGCAAAATCTCATTAATATAGATAGATGGTCAACAACCCATCAACACAATTTGTTTAATGTTAACATTGTTGAGGTATTTTGAATTGAAAACAATATCGAATAATATATTACCGAGAATTAAATAAGCATGATATACGAATAATAACCAATTACTACTAGGAACCAGTTACGGCTGATACATAATTTTATATTAAACATGAGATGAAAACATAATAACAAATTAAATGGAAAATGTCTAACTAATGTTGTATATATTCACGACGAAAACATCCTTGCAACAAAAACGTAGATATCTAACTTGGAGTGCGCTTCTGAAATAAACTTCCATCAGATATGCACAAGGTCAAAAGAATGCAAAGTTAAATAATCTAAATGTCTGAGAGAGTAAGAAAAGCAATGGGCCTAAGCATAAGAGCTACCATTGGCTGAAGATATTCCTGATATATCTACATGTAGATAACCAACAAAATTGGAGTGGTCCGAGCCTTTAGATTAATGTTCTGAGTGTCACATGTAAAAAAACGAAATAATAAATACGTTAGAAAACTTTATCATCTAACGGATATCCAACAACCACTATATGTATTGCTCAAAGTGATATTCTGTAAGAATTCCTTAAACGTACAAGTAGTGTGGTAATCTCCATGAGGCACTTATAATGTATTTACATCCCGTCCGTGAGTATTGGAATTCTTCCACACAGCCACCTGAACCCACTCTGGGAGGGGTTGTAATATGCAACATGTGTTGCATGTACCTTCAAACCAGTTATCCAAAAGAGGTATGAGTTATGCTCGTTAACGAAAACATTACGTTGCTCATATACTTGATTTTGTCAGCAGAGTTTACCAGAGTTTAAGACAGATATTTCTGTATGTTAAGTTACATCAAAATTATTTATTTATTGGATTTCCAGTTTACTAATTAGATGTGATGTTTCGATATTCCAAAGTGTCTCGGTGATGTAATTGTTAGAGTGGTTGCCTCAGGTGATGTGGTAACTTGTGGGATCGAACCCAATTTAAGTCAAATCAAAGACTATGCAATTGCTATGTTTTGCTTCTCGGCTAAGCACACACTATTGACGAAGATAGGACAATATGAACACAGACTCGATGGCTCGGAATCAAGATAATGTGTCGAAGTAGAGCGAAGTGGACTGTTGTTGTAGTGAACTAGCACTTTAAATAAAGCATAACTTTGCGTTTAAAACATTCAACACCATTACATGTTCTGGACATGATATAGCTGACAGATTGCTCACCCACTCTGCATTGCGGCCACATTAATTAATATAATGCTACAGAAGCTTTAGAATTGTCCGAAATGCAAAGATAGATTATAACATTTGTAAAAAATAAACAGGAATCAACTTCGTTTGTTCTTTACCACAAAGAGACATAAAGACAGAATCTGATACAAATAACATATCATTATGATATTTAAAAAAATCAGGACATAGAGGCCGTCGTGGTCGTATTTTAGTTGAATTTATAGCTACCTGTGCAATCAGTACCTATCATCACTAAAGGTGTGAGTTCGAGCCACGTACATGACAAGGTGTACTAGATACAACATTATGTGATAAAGTTTGTCAGTGACTTGTGATAGGTCGGTGGATTAACCGGTTTCCTCCACCAATTCAACTGACCGCCACGATATAGCTGAAATATGTTGAAAGTGGCATCAAACACCATAAACCAAGGCTAAACCGAAATAGGCGACACATCTAAAGTCTCGTTAAAATAAACAGGATATTTTTAATTCTGACTGCATCAACGAAAACACAAGTCATATTAATCTCTGAAATATTTATTGCCCTAAACACATTAAAGAGTCAATCGATGTTCATAGTTAATGTTAGAGATTACAGTGCCTTCTTCCGTGCTTAGCGGGAATATTGTCTTAATTGTCAGTCACGAGTGCTGATTTATAGTCATTATCAAGTTTATTAACAGATCTATCAGAATCATCTTCCATGATTGATCGATTGATTTTTGGTGCTTAAGGCCACTTTCAGCAATATTTCAGCTATATCATGGCGATCAGTTTTTACTGATGGAAGAAACCGGAGTATTCGGAGAGAACCACCGACCAAACTTTATCACTTGCGGCTGCGAGTCGAGTGTACCATTTTTTGTAATTTAAAAACCCGGGCGCGAACCCACGCCGTATTGGTGATAGGCTTGTATGAGTTGTTAGGTAATCCATCTACCTAACTAATTATACGTAAATAGATGAAACGAGAGGATGAAGAATATAAGCTATATATAGAACATTGGTCTTCGTAAATGATTTAATATTAATTAATGTTGTTATTAGAAGTGGCCGTCGTAATCTTATGTAGTTGGCTTCATGACTACATATGCAATTAGTGCCTATCACCACTAACGTTGTGGGTTCGAATCACACTCAGGCGAGGCATACTCCATACAACATTATGCGATAAAGTTTGTCAGTGACTTGAGGCAGGGTAGGTTTTTTCCGAGTACTCCGGTTTTTTCCTCCAATAAAACAGACCTCCACGATATAACTGGAATATTTTTGAAGGTGGCATTAAACACCATAAACCCTAACCCTAACCTCATATTAGGAACTGGCTACAAGAACGCACAACATGAATGATATACATAATGTGTTTGAACCAGAAACATGCGCTTGTTCATAGGTCCATGTATATAGTGAGCCAAGGAGGCAAAGGATACCAAAACACGGTTCAACTGCATCAAACGACATAATAGATAAATGTAACAACAATAATACAAGTAGATAAAAATGCATAGCGGGAATGGGCCTTTTGACGGAAGGAAAAACAGGATATAGTCGATTTAACTTCTTATATAATATCTCATTCAAAAGTATTTCCCTCAATCAACCATCACTAATAAACACTTGTTCATTAGGACCTACTGTAAGTTGTCTTCATATGCAAGATCATGATATTTTTCTATATACGAGATTCTCGTTTACGGTCCGTCCTACCGGTGAGTTACATTATTAGTATGTATTTGATTCGTCCTGCTACCAACAGCGGACGGAGACCCTATCAGTGTTAGTTGTACTACTGTATCGAAAGACTAGGCCGTCTAGACCTCTATGATTAATGAAATTGGATCAATATCAAACAGTTTGATCAGGAATATATGATTAGTAAGTGTGATTGTTACAGTATCAGCATCAATCCACGAAGCTTACTATTTGATACTTAGTAAATATCTAGATCAGTACAGACAGCTGCAGACATGATATCGGTGACACAGACAAATATAGTTTGCTTGGAATGGAGAGTAGAGAATACGAAATAATTAATTATACAAGAAAATCATCGTCACTACTAGAGTGTCTTGTTTTAATTTCCATTTTGTTTTAGATATATGATATTGTCAAATAAAACAACATGATATGTTATAGGCGTTATATATTATATAAATGAAGTACATTGTAGATGGTTAATGTACCTTTGTATTTTTAAATCAAGAAAAAAAACTTGCCATCAAGGTCAAATTTAAGTTTGCAACAGATGCAGAAAACACGTTTGAAGCGAATTTGATGCAAACAATGGACCATATAAACGCACAATTAAGTGGAAAGTTGTTGGGTCGATTTTGTAAAAACAAAATAGGACTATACAGCTACTGTAAAGCTATCTTAATAATCATATATCAGACACTTCACAGCCCAAGCTTTCATTCATAGTAAATAAAAGGAATTGCCGCGCTCTCTGTTGCAGAATAGTCACTTATGGAAGCGACCCTATACAAGTGCTCTTACATTCTCTATCCAGAGTTGTTGTTCCTGCTACGCTACACTCCATCTCAGTCAACGCCCGTTTTACAAGATATTTGTAAAATTTTGAAACAGTAAAAAAATGTACTTAAAATTGTATAAAGATGAAAATAAATCACTCATTTCAAATCAATTCTCTCATAAAAATGATTTGTGATCGTTTTTAACTTTTTAATTTTTACCTCCGCACAATAGTTCTCCAAGAAATGGGGGAACAATCATTTTTAAGAGAGAATTGATTTGAAATGAGTGATTTATTTTCATCTTTATTGATATTTACAATAATTAAAACAATTTTAAGTACATTATTTTTACTGTTTCTAAATTTTACAAAAATCTTGTAAAATGAGCGTTGACAGAGATGTTGTGTAAGCGTAGCAGGAACGACAACTCTGGATAGAGAATGGTGCTCTTAATGACGTTTCCAATGCCACGAAATTAACAAATAGAGACATACGTGTATATGCACCTTTGCAATGGTTTGAATTTCTCTACCGTATCTCTACCAGTAAAAGTAGGGAAACAAGAAGATATCAAAAGTGTAATCAGAAGCCGACGGTCGAAGAGAAGGATGGACAATACAATGAAGAAAACAAAAGGACAAACAAAAGTCGACAAAACACTACACAGAAAACCATAGATTGAGCAAAATGAATACCATTTCAATACCAACGCGTTTATTAATCATACTTTCTAAATGCCATTTATCATACAGACCAATTCTAGTATTACCCATATTTACAAGTATCATTATCATAATAATGGCTGATTGATTAGTTCTACTTTAGCAGATACAGTGACAGAGAAATAGCATTAGGGTATACATAATTCTAATAATATTGCATGTATATCATTTTATTATACATAGCTTCATCATTTATGGTGGTGATATAGTAATTAATTTACTAAGCAGGTTGTTGATCTTTATAGAACGCAAACTAAATGTCATACGCCCATACAACCACAGAGAAATGGTGATAATATGATGAATACTTGGTCTTTATGAACACAATAGATCATACATCTTATTAGGAAACGAAATCATTGGAAACATGCATTTTGTCACAGCTGCAGTCTAAAGGGTTACTTTATAGAGGCTTTCTATTATCACACGATGGAAGCTATACAATTAATTGCTTATTTCAATAAGGAAGCAATATTGTGTGTACTACTAAAAGGCCAAGGCCTGTTGACATTATGAAACTTTCAAAACCAATTGGTCAACTTGTTCTCCAAAAATAGTCAATCAGAACACCGTATACGGTATACGTGCTATACTCTTATTGGACATCTTTTGAGGTACGAATACTCAAAGCGTAAACCTTAAAAAAAGGCATGGTTCTATCCACTGTGTTTATTGTCTCTACACTTTTTCTACATGTGCAATTGAAATTTTATTTTGATGCTTAACTAGTAACAATTGAAAACATAATTCATATCATTAGTTTTTTGGAATTTAATACGGGTAACATTATTTTCGTGAAAAAAATATCCTTAGGAATAACGAGGGATAAAATGCATTTTGCAATAAATTTACCGAAGAAATGACACACAAACTTATGACTTCCATGACTTATTTCGATTCTGTTAGGGAGAATCTCATAACTATATCTCATAATGAAATGTACTAAACTTCATGAAAGACGTCTTCTAGACAAATACCGCAATTAAGTTAATGTTTTAATGGCATTTTAATTTTACGATGTCAAAGAAAAAAATGCTATAAATCATGCAATAAATCAGTAATCAGTATTAGTTCCTGGTCCTTGAAAACAACGCCATCCGATCGTTGACAATTTACAAATAAAGTGAAAGTCGATGTTACATTAAGATTAAGTACTTTTTCCAGTCAATTACTATTTTAAAGAATCAACAATAGTAATTCAATGTATTTATGTACCATTGTCCTTAATAGATAATTGATATCACACAGGAATTGTAACCACAATTTGTCTGACAATATTCATGTGCGAGGTATAAATATATCAGCAATGTTTATTTTTTCAATGAAGGACATCATATTAGAATTTATATTAATATACATATGAAATCAAAACATCTTTTATTATTCATTCCAATCGTAGATAAATAGAAAAATAGTAATGAGAAAAAAGTAATTACATCTCGCCGTAGTTGATCCTAAACTTTATCGATGGCCATAATAAATAAAAGGTAAATAATTAAATATGTTTTTCTAATAGCAATTTCATTTTCCCTGTTATGCGATAAAAATACAAAACAGACACATTAGATAAAATATCAGCTTCATACGAAAATTAATATTAATATATTAATTATATAGCATTCAACCACTATGTAATTTCTTATTATCAATTATCATAGAAGCTCAGTGTAAATACATGTATATGTAAGACAGCATAGGGAACGTAAGACACATCTGACATATTTACTGTGTTCAAACATACTAAAGGATCAATCAGTTATTCATTGGAATGTTAATGCACTTGTTTCACGCCTCAAAATGCAATTCTAGCATTTTCTCTCAGGTTTGTTGTGAAGTTCGAATTATCCACACATAATTACAATAAATTTGTAAGTGGTGAGTTCGTTTATTTCAATTACACAATAATTAACGAAATGTAACATGAATCAAGCCATTTCCATGACAAGAGAACCCATTGTTCCTCCAACGAATACAACTATAGTACAGTAATTTGTTCAACAGTAACAAAATTACTCTTTGTGCATTGGATATGATTCTATATAAAATAATTAAACTTTACCATGTCACATTATTTAGGTTTAGAGGAGGACTGGCTCCAGTGGCTGCAATTTGATATATTTTATACTCCTTCATAAATTCTGTGAATCTTGACAATACTTATCTCTTAATAACAGACAATCAGCCGAACCTATTACGAAATTTGTCTTTCTCTTTTGGTATTATATCATACCATCATGGTTAAATATTGCGTCTGGACACTATCAGATGTTTCTGACAATATAATTGTCTGTTTTCATGAAATTAATATGATGTCAGTCAACGAATTACGTAGTATAGTACATTAATTAACGACTTAATGTTTATCCTGACTAATTTATAAAAAAAAAAAAACTTATTGATCTGAAGAGCATAAAGAATCTGATCACAAGAATACGTCCACCTACTGTGTGCTACTAAGTAGAATCTCAAGACATCGTATATAACTAAAATAGACATGTTAATTTATCAGGAAGTCTGGAATCTTCTGTTGTATATTAGTTTTGAAGTTCATGGTTATTCATGTCATAAACTTGTACTTTGTCAGCTGATTAAAGAACTGAGAAAAGTTTGAAGATAACAAAGTGGTAACCAGAAGTCATAGATCGAATAAGGACAGACAATACGATGGCAATGAACAAATATTATAAAATGACAAAAAAAGCAATGATCTACAAAACACTCCACAGAAAACTAAAGATTGAGCAACACAGACCTCATTACAAAGTAGGGGTGAATTCAGGTGATCCGGAAAGGTAAGCACTTCCTGCTCCACTAGTGGCACCCGTCATGTTACTCTTCTTACAAATCCGATGATAACTCATGGATGAGAAAGGGAGTGGATTATAGATTGAAACCATATTATGTCCCGATGTCATGTTGTCTGTAGCTTGCTGCCACCATGAGAACATGATATATATTCCATATTACATGTGAGTTCTTGTCTGGAGATTTCGTTTTTTCAATTGTAACTTTTTGTTTCTACGGCTGTTGTTTTTATTTTCTGATCTGATCGTCACTATTCATACACCCATTCGAACATATCTAACTCGACTAGATTACAGTTTTTGTGCAAGCAAAGTGTATTGGTTATTGTTATTCGAATGTGCATTGATGTACACTGGAAATTGTGCAATCCCACACCTGATTATTCCGACATCCTGTGGCTTGCGACAAAAATGTATGGTCTCAAAGTATTTATGTTGACTAAAATTAATCCTGAGTATTCCGACTTACTGTACAATCCGACACATTTCCCTGGTCCATTGGTTTGTCGGATTATACATTTCTATCTCTTGAGCATTAGATATATGTAGATACTGTAACTTAGTAAAGCTAAGGTCGATAAACCTAGTAGGCATAGATAACCATAGCCGCATTTAGAAATTATTTGGCTTTCCAATCGTTTGACTATGATCGTACCTGGTGAAGTTATTCCAAAAACACGTCGTGCACACATCTACGTTATTTCTACATTTATATATAATGTTAAATTAGATCAATCTGTAAAAATGTACGTTACATTACTCTACGCTTCACTAACATCTAACGGCCAGACCAAGTTAACTTTAGCTTAACCTATGAAAACGCCGACGTCAAAATAAAAAAACCCAGATAGTGTCACATGTTAAGGCTTATTATTTAAAATAAAACTTTAGGTCTTTTCATTTCAATGTTACAAATTTAATTTTAATTCTTTGTTAATGTAATGGTACTTGTGTATGAAAGCAAAGGTGCGGGTTATAATTACTTAGACTTATTTAATATTTATTTAAAGAAGCAATTTCTTTTTTTAATAGCAAATCGAGGAAACTTTTTATACATTGTGTCCTGAAAACAAAATTTTCTGAGTGGAATATTCAGTATAAATTTCTCATAAATAAAGCCTGTGGGGTTTATAAATTTTACGAATGCTTAGCATAAGAATAACAAAAGCAAAATAATATAAAACGGAGCGTACCGTTTTTTACTTGTGATTTGAATCGGATTGTAATTAAAAAAATGATTGAGAAATCCCCAACGGATGTTAACGTTATATATATTATATACTATAATAAAAACAATATGGCTAATGTATTCTATTTCCATTTTACCCTGCTTACGTCACAATGCAGACCTTTTCAAATACAAAACAGCTATTTTCAGAAAGTTAAAAAAAAATTTAACACGATTTCTTGCATATTAATCAAGATACTACTTTTCTTAAATTGACATTGGCTCAATGAACAACAAGAAATGCATCCACTCATATTGATAATGTACTACAAATATAATACACAAGATGCATATTTCTATATTAATATCCAATGATGTGTTTGATTCCAAACAGTTGGAAACCTGAATTTAAAACACCACTGTGCGAAATCATACAGCCAAACTGAGGCAAATAAACCTTAGTTTTACAACAATACTTCTTGTATTTTTCTTATCAATTATCAAGAAAGGTTTGAGGATATCAAAGGTGATAGTCAGAATCCCAATATCGAAGACGGGACAGACAATACAATGGAAAAAGGACAAAGAATACTCTACAAAACACTACACAGAAAACTAAAGATTGAACAAAACGAGCCCCTCTAATCAGTTAATATCATATCAGTATATTGTTTTTGAACATTGGGCTGGTGCTATCCACGGGAACGGAAAGTCATGTGATAGTAATTAACAATTTTATATTAAAAGATGAATAATTTCATATGTTTTTGTACTTTGCGAATGATATATAAACATAAATATGTATTTATAGATAATGTTTGACCTCTGCTATGTTTTCCTGTTATCCATTATGTCATCATGCTTTCTGTTTGTAATATCTATGTAGCTACTATATCATTTATGTCCTTTACTAATAAACATATTATTATCATTATTATTAAAAAAACATCGGATATTAACATTATTTTAGTTATTTCTTCAGTGGTGCTCAATCCTAAAAAGTTGCAATTAAATTTTCACTTCATGACGACATAGAATATGCAATTTGTTCAATATGCACTTTTGTACGCAAGCACGAACAAATGTCATACCTAGAATGTATTTAATAACATTACTGTTTATAGATTGACGACAATTTTTAACCGAGGTGCACTCATCGAGTTAAACATGATACACACAGAACTACGTATCTGCTTAACTAAATTAAAATGTGTACCGTTGTAGCTTATTTAAAACGTATCAAAATGCTTTTTAAGTGGGTTTCTACGTGGCTGACTGCAAATCCAACATGATCTCACACTCATTGTCAGTTATAATGATCTTCTTATGTCTCAGAAGACCAATATAAACCATTTTCAGAGATTCAGATGGGGGAGGTATATTGCATTGTTGTCATATTGTTAGAAATTCAATTATAAAATGAATATATGTTATGTCACTGTTGATCATATTCATTCGTCATGACAACTAGTATATATATGTAATGTAATACAATGCTTAATGTGATGAACGTCACAAAATTTGATTAAAATGGATCATATTCCTACATTATAATAGGTTTATTAGCTTTAATGTACATAGCAAATTACCGTTAAAAGTACAAATACAATTTAGATAAAACAAAACAGCACCAGTGAAATGTTTATAAAATCAAACGGAAGTAACAAGGAAA
The DNA here is from genome assembly GCA_963383655.1 of Bathymodiolus septemdierum. Classification (NCBI taxonomy): domain Eukaryota; kingdom Metazoa; phylum Mollusca; class Bivalvia; order Mytilida; family Modiolidae; genus Bathymodiolus; species Bathymodiolus septemdierum. The sequence goes on along the minus strand of OY726522.1, from coordinate 50,373,768 downwards.
CTAGATCCTTCAGAACGACATATACTTAGTGATTTAAAACTAGTACGTGACCGGATACAGTTCTATAATTTTGATACAGCGGAAGAATTTAAGTGGTTTAAGGCACTGGATATAGTAAAGAAGGTTTGGCGCCATAGCGTAGCCACGATGCTAACTGTACTGATAGTTAATTGATAATTGCTTATTTAAAATAACCATATAAGAACATTTACGTCACTATGCGACAAATAAACCTCTGATGATAAATAATATACTAGTTAATTCATAAATGTGTGGTTTGCCTATGTGCACTTATTTTAATATTGATAACGTGCTATGATTATTAAGCTTGAAGACATTTACGATATGATCATTCTTCTGTAGCAAGCTAAGCATTAAAGCTCAATAAATCCCATGACTGCCAGTTGCCTCACACAAAAGTTATGGTTAATATTGCAACTTTATAAATTTTTAAATGTTAGAGTATGCACGGTAAGGATAATTGATAAAAAGATCAAACAAAATGCAGATTGTTCATGACATGAGTGGTCGAGAAGCAAAGGTGGTTGATTTCTGACTACAAACCCAACACTACTTGCATGTGATGGCACCCCGAATACTACTTCAAGTCAAGAAATATTGAATATAAAACAACAACATAATATGGAATGAAATATAACGGTACTGATTTTATTGCTACTAGCAGATACTAGCTCTACAACAAAGAAAATATGCCTCAAAGAGGCAACTATAGTTGCTAACTCATAGATTTTGTTAATAAGATTTTTCAATGATTTTGCAAGATTAAATGTATCAGATTTGAACTGGTTACCTTTCCTAATTACGTTGCCATATAAACCGGCTTGGGGGTAGTACTACCGGTTCGTTCGTTATAACAAACCTGACTTTTCCCCATACGTCGGGTAGACAAAATATATTGGAAAGGTTGATGAAAGTTACAACAAACACGAATATCCCGCATGATGTACCGCATTTAGTGTATTTTTATTACTTCTCCTCCCTCAGGTATTTCTGACCATTGTCGATTTTGGCTATCCTGTTTAGGCTCTTTGATTTATTGCTACCAAAACAGTTTTAAATTATTTGACTTTCCTATTTCGATATTGAACGTACCTGATGAAGGTTATTGAACGTACCTGATGAAGGATATTGAACATACCTGATGAAGGATATTGAACGTACCTGATGAAGGATATTGAACGTACCTGATGAAGGTTATTGAACGTACCTGATGAAGGATATTGAACGTACCTGATGAAGGATATTGAACGTACCTTATGAAGGTTATTGAACGTACCTGATGAAGGTTATTGAACGTACCTGATGAAGGATATTGAACGTACCTGATGAAGGTTATTTGAAAACTGCGTTGTGCGCACTAAATGTGACCTCTACGTTTTTATTACTTTTATCTTTAACTCTTATTTGCTTTATTTGTAAATGCGATTGTACGAGACAGGAAAGTACTGACGGGTACTACTACACCAAAGTGACTGGTGAAATCCATGGCCTTTGGTTAATGTAGATTTCTGGAAATGTAAATACGTGAGTTGGACATTGGGATATGAACGCGTATCGGTGGTCAGAAACCAACGACTCTAATAAATCGAGAACCCAAATATTTATTATTCTGACACCCCGTCCACTCCTGTTATGTGTAGGTGTCTGGAAACATATACACTTGAAATTTGCATCCGGTCGCCAACAAGCCATCTACACAATTGCATTATGTGCAAATATAGCCTTTGTTGTCGGTATTACACAAATATTTAGATGCAAGATATTAAAATACTATGAAACATTACCAGATCTGAATGTATGTAAAAGCCATTTAATTTCATTTGTGTTCCATACGCATTTAAAATTGTACGCATCAATTTAGGTTGCTTGTACATATCATTTCAATAAAGACTTTAATCGATTGCATCTGTGTAAACATCTTCATCTATGTAATGTTTTAGATACAAACACGTCTACAGGCACATAACTGGTCTCTATGGCACGATATTATGCCAAGGTTATGATTTATATTACTCGGAAACATATTTTATTGAAGTACCAACGTTATTTTGTAAGGGTTGGACAACATCAACTTTAAAATTAGATCAGAAGTGTTGTAGTTTCGCACATTATTATTTAATTATTCATGTTATTACAATTTTCTTCATTATTCCTATTACACAACATATGGCATCAAAGTCTAAACAAGCCTCAATGTTTGAAATATATAGTGTATCATAGACATTAAAGAAACAATCACTGTTTATTATTTATGTAAGAGATTATGGTTCCTCATTCCGTTTTCAACGGAAATGCTGTCTTAAATATGAGCCGTTAGCTTACATAATAGTGAGAATAGCAAATTCATCTATTAGAATTGTGGGACTTGATGCGGTTAGAATATCATGTTATGAAACATATAATTGTAAACAACCATAAGGTAGTACACAGAGAATAAATACGGCTTTCAATCTACAAGAACGATTAACAACCTGATAGATAGATTGATTGATTGATTGATAGACGTTTCATGTATAATATGATGTCTTGTGCTGGTGTCGGTTCATATGTCTTGATTCACAGACGGTACAGCATGTTTAATCCACAGAACTACCTAACGAGCCTCCATGTGGCGGATAGAGGTGCCCTCTTGATAGGGATACGGAAATATGACCGTGGACCATCACGAGTAACGTGTTTGGAGAATGCCACGCTCCCTACATGTAAAACATAATTTTTGTAGAGTTCGAAAACGAGTCGATACAAAAGGCTGCAATAACAAAGTGGATATCAAAATAAGGGGCCACGACGCGTTTCTGTATTATTCATCGAGTACGCTCAAAGCCAAACATTTCAAAGCCAAATTCAATTAAAAGTATTTGGGAGGAAGAAAATAGAAGAGGATAAACAGGGCAATCAAACCGGCTTAGATCACTTATGCCTAAGGGAGGAGAACCTTAGTTTTAATCATAATTACATGATTTAAGAGCTGTGATTTTGTATAATAAACAACAATAATAAACCATGTCAATCCCGAAACACTGTTTACAAGGAGGATGATACCACCGGAAAGATGTCGACAGATGAACGCAACATCCAAGTCTGAATATACTCGACAGGTGCTTGGTCAGGCAATACGACAAAGATATAAAAATAAAAAGAATAGAACGTGTTTTGCCCTGGTATGTGTCTTTACGTACATAGTTCCGTGTTGTGATGTCCGTTACGATTTCCACATAAAAACGATGTTCGGTTCATCTTTACTTCCAGTTATTTGTAGGATGGATCATGTCTTATTTACTTTATTTGTGCTTGCTTTGCGTATAGTTGTGCCCAACACATCTTGTGTTGTGTTTTTGTTTTGTTTTTGTTTGTCTTGTATGTTGCCAGCTACGCTCGATTTTCCATTTTTGAATGCCCCTTCGGTATTCTCTAATGTTTGTTTATAATGGGGAAAAAGAAAAGAATGGAAATCACAATGACAAATTTAACAGCTTTGACTTGCCAATTTGTGTATGGTTCTATCATAGAAACAAGTTAAGTGCAGCGTCTGGGCTTTGTAATATCGTTACGGCAACCTCAGTAATAATTCAATAATGTTATCGGAATAGCTCCAGTGTAAGTTGTTGAATTGTAAATTAATTGATGATTTAATACTCATCGAGACCAATTTACACAGCAGTTTATTGATCATTAAATGATGTATCAGCGTTGTTCTCAATACATCAAGCGTAAATTGTAGATCCTGTAGGACAGAATGATATACTGCTTGTAATAACAATATATACTAGTCAAAAAAAGAAACGTTACACCTCTTTCTATGTCTATAACATTTTTAATACAAACAACATTTTATGATAAATTATTGTTTTCAAGTCTTTGTGTCGTTATGAACATAGACACGTGCACACAATTCATTTCAGTTCAACTTTAACTGTAAGGGAGCGCAACAAAACGGAACACCCTAAAAACGTAAATGACAGTTTAATAGCGTGTGTGTCCTCCTCTTGCATTTATGATAGCTAGAAACCTACGGCACATAGATCCTATCAGACACATGACAAATGCCTGTGGAATGTTGTTCCACTCATTTGTGAGTGCCCTTTGAAGCTGATCAATAGATTGAGGGGAAGTAACTCGTCAACGGACACGTCTTCCAAGCTCATCCCACAAATGTTCGATGGGATTTAAGTCTGGTAATAATGCCGGCCAAGGTAGAGTGCGAATGTGGTTATCATTAAGGAAGTTCATGGCAACACGTGAAAGATGGCATCTAGCGTTATCTTGCTGAAAAACATGATTGAAGTGACGTGTTCAAATAAACGGGAGTACAATTGGAGCCAAGATTTCGTCACGATAGCGAATGTCATTTAAGGTTAATCTTTCCAACATGACTAATTCCACCTCATACCATTACACCACCGCCTCCAAATCGGTCGGTTTCCTTTACACAATCATCAGCGAAACGTTCCCTACGACGACGATAAATACACACTCTTCCGTCGCTAAATTTCAAATTAAACTTAGATTCATCAGAAAACAAAATGTTCTGCCAAGTGTTTCGCCTCCACCGAAGACGTACACGTGCCCATTGAAGCCTAGCAATCTTTTGTCGACGTTTTAGCTCCATACCTTTGAGAGAATGGCGTGAACGGAGACCAGACTGACGCAACCGATTACGAACTGTTTGGTCAGAAATTCTGTTGTTGCGTATACCAGGGGTTCGCCTTGCTATGTACACAGCAGTAACAAAGCGAAAACGTAAGTGGATTAGTGTGATGTGTCTATCTTGACGTAATGTCGTTTCTCGTGGTCTACCACTACGTCGACAATCAGATGTTGTGTTGGTTGCTCTTACACGAACGAGCAATCTGGAAATTGTCATTCTTGAGTAATTAAAATGGTTTGCTATCTCTGTTTGTGTCATTCCGACTTGAAACATCCCAACGGCACGTTCCCTCTCATTTTGGGGTAAGCGGGACATAGACTTACGTGAAGACAAATTGTTTGTTGAAGTGGACTTTTGTTTACAATTGCAAACGACACAGTTTATGACCTTTAATTCTAATCGAACACACCTGCATACATTTTAAATTATCGAAATGATGAAAAACGTGAATTCCCTATACTGACTTAACGTCATTCTGTAAAAAAAATAACAATGCCGGAATCGATAGGCTAATAACCTAATTTTTATATTAATTAATTAAAAACATATGTATGGAGCACCTGCTGAACACAAAATAGGAAAAACTGTTGTAACGTTTCTTTTTTTGACTAGTATATTGCTCAGCAGGTTATCGTATATAGAAAATGTCGATCGTGCTGGTATATCTTGATCAAGCTGTGGAAATGTTGGTGCTATAATAATTATTATTGGCTTAGGTAATGCAAATGTCTTTTGAATATTGGACAAATGAAACCAATCGAAATATATCACACTAATTCAACATGACGTTTTGTTGCAACAACAAATTGGTTGTTTTTGGATAGTATCGACTGAATACAACTAGAGTGAAAGCATATGAGAAACCTAAATAAAAACGTAGATATCAAATATAGTACGCACTACTCGCTTCTGGAATTGCATTCGTCAGGTACGCTCACAGCCGAAAGATAAGAAAGCCAAATAATCTAAAAATCTTAGGGAGCAATACAGCCAAAGGGCCTAAACAGGATAGTCAAAATCGGCTTAGATGGGATATGGCTGAGGGAGGAGAACCTTAGCTTAATCATAATTACATCGCCAAAACCAAAAACAAATTAACAATAAACTTTAGCAAATACGTTTTATGATAAAAGTTGATTTACCATGTAACCAAGGCACCTCATTAGGTAAATTGATTGGTGCTTGACGTCATTGCAGAATAATGCTAGGTGTTATATAACGAGAACACTACTAGCAAACAATTGTTTATAATGATCTGCTGTAAGTTTATTTATCTTATACGCCATGAGCATGACATTCTCAGTACACGTGACACTCACTTCCGCCTCACGATAATAGCGAGTTGTGTATATGTTTCGTCCAACACAACAAGCAGACGTTTCTTGGGAAAGGTGGGGAGAGCTGAATCCGGTAGCGGAGAAACTATGCCATGTTTCGACACCTAATGGGCTCTCCCTGAGGACCACAACTTAAGCAACTTGCAACTTATTGATAAAATTACAACTGCAACAATGTTGTATCATTTCTATTCATATGGGAATTAGGTATTCAATGCTATAGAGAACTGCAATAAATAAATGAGGATGTACTTTAAAGGAACATATCAATGACATTGTTATCGATTTTGATTATGTGATCTAACTCATTAAAACGCTCTAATTATTATGACTGAAAGAAACAAAATAATTTTCATTTGGGTCTACACCATTAAACTTGAAACAAAAATGCTTGAGTTTGACTATGCTATAACGTATGACAAAAGTAGAATACCAATTAGTGATAAACTGAAGAAAAAAAATCAGAATTCGAGGAAAAATGAAAAGAAACCGTGAAACATCATTATCATTAGAGTAAAGTAGATTCTTTTAAAAATAATTTCATATCAAATAGCTAATTGAACAAAATGATTTTAACAATGTCAAACCACATGTATCATGTTTATGAGCTACTAACTTAAAACTGTATAGAAATATGTATTGTTCATAACTTTGTAATAGTACATGCGTACCATATATAATTATAAAATAGTATACAGTTGATATCACAAATAACGTTTTAAATTCTGCAACATTTTTAATGACAATATTGTATATTGATTATTAAGAAAATAGCAAACTGCTATGACAGTTTTCATAAAAATATAGAACTAATTCTGGCTTTCAATGATTCTGACAAGAACATTGTGTTGATACGCATGCTTAGTCATTGCTTAATGCAGCGTCTGGATTCTATCAGATAGGTTCGACCTCCCCAAAACCAATTTGATGATACAGCCGAAATAATACATTGTAAGTTCAAGTATTGTAAATTAACCAGTGTTTTAATACTTGTACAGACCATTTACTAAAACAAATTAGATATCTACGGTTTTATTATTGATACTTGGATAATGAACAAGAGATGTCCGTAAATCTGTTGTGAAGGCTATTACTGTTAAATAGTATATAACAAGTATAAGCTCCCCGAAAAAAAAGGAAATGTAGAACAGTTCAAAATACATTAGAAAAATCGCAGAATTAATACTCTTAATATATATGTACATGAACACTCACTCTCCAATCACACAGGCACTTCAATAAAATGTGGCTTGGGCTAATATTAATAATGTTAAATGATAATTTTCTTTATTCAAACAGGATAGGTTTCTCCTTCGTCAGGCATAAATGATCTTAGCCGATTTTGGCTATCCGGTTTAGTCTTATTGGCTTTATTGCTTCATAAACACTTTTATTTTATTTAGCTTTCTAATATTTCGATCTTGAGCGTACCTAATTAAATTTATATCAGAAACGCGTCGTGCGCAGTAACTTTTATATCTACGTTTTTATTAGTATAAAACTAGTAAACAGTGTGGTCCTGTTAAACTAGTTACAATTTACGTTATAAGTAAAAATAAAAGCCTTTAAAATTGTGCAAATGTGTTGTGAATGCTGATGTGACTGTGGCGCAATAACGTCAAACATATCCTATCTGTTCTGATCCGATCGTTGAATGGGATATGTTCTAGACAAATCAGACATAAAGTTCTAATCAATAGTATCAATAAGGGTGATTATCTCATCAATCTAGTTTTATTTACTTATTATTAATATCACTTGTTTTTTTTTGCTCATTATCAACATCCGTTGTAATGGTTATCCGATTTTTATGTTTTCCCTCTTACAGTCATATGTCAGGTTTACCGTTATTGAAATCATATACTGACTTTGGAGGGAAATTAGCTTTTTGTATTGTAAAGACATGTAAATACCCAAATTTATTACGATACATTAATTAATTAATACCACAAAAATGGAAGTACAACTATGAGTCCCGTGTTGGTAAGCATGCTATATTTCTTTAATAAGAAGAGTTTGAAGATACCAAAGGAGTGATCATAATCCGTATATCGAAGAAGAACAGACAACACAATGGCCAAAAGAACAAGTACAAAAGGACAAACAATGATCTACAAAACATACATATAAAGCTAAAGATCGAGTAATTCGAACCCCGTAAAAACCGGGGGTGAACTCAGGTGCTCCGGAAGAGAAGGTAGTTCCTGCTCCAGTGGTGACACCCATTGTATGTATCTAGTTTCAAACCTGGTGATAAGTCCCTAACGAGGAAAGGACCGAGAAGTGCTTACGACAAGTGGAACATATCCGTGGTCATTTGTGACACAGATACTAAGTATTCCATAGCGGTTAACCAAGTCATGGTGGCGACCGTAAAACGTTCGGAGTGATGACTTCAACTTTACTAGGATGAACCCTTGGTTCAGTAGCTTCCTTGTTAGCAGTAACCCTCTATCAAGGAAATCCTGATAGGCACCACAAGCTCTGTTACATATGAATAGAAAGTTCACAATGGGAAAATTGAAATCATCTCCTTTGTCGTAAAGTTTCGCTCTTAATCGTCATCTAGTCCTTATTCCAAAACCTGCCAAAGGTTACAGATTCTTAAAAATAGATTCTATTCCAGTACTTATTTTATCTGTGATACATCCGGGGACGAACAGTCAGTTGTATTAGAAATATACCAGGCAAGGTTATGGTCATACTCCAATTAATGAACCTAATCATAATTGAGGGTGAGTGTTTCGATAAACAATTCAAGCGAACCAAAATATTTTAAATCATATTCCTGTCAATATATCTTTCGTTGTCTGTGTATATTAGATATATCATTGCTTGCCCTTTTTCTCTTGGCAATTGTACTGTCTGTCCTTTGATTTACGACTTCTTATTACCACTTTAGTATCTTCAAATTTGTCTTGCTATCATTGCTTGTGTGTACTAGATAAACAGCTGGGTTTTATCATCTTTATAGTTCCAATTCTCTCCATTTTACTTGTAGCAATACTAGTTTATCAGAGTATTAGCCAGACACACATAACACAGAGTTATATTTTTATTGATAACATAGCCTCCTACCTTGTTGTCATTTGTTCTATATTTGTTTTTATGTCAATTAACTTGAATTGTTTTAGTCCGATTGTTATTAGCCTAGTATGATTCATCCTGATAGAACAATGACACAAAAGTTTTAACAGGCTAGTGTGAATGTGGTTTAAATTGTATGAACGTCGATATTATCATACCACTGCAGGTTTACAAGTATGGAATTATGGATATTAGGAGGGTGGTATAATTTAGATCTTATCATCCAGTGCATGCTGAAGGTTTACAAATATGGATATAAGAATGGTGGTATGCTTGAGGCGTATAATCTGGGCACATGTCTGTGCCTGTCACAAGCCAGGACTTAGATTCCCATCTGCCTTTTTAGTTGTCCTTTCTATATTTATCAGGTTCTAGCGTAAATAGCTATCGGCTGTTTTGTGGTTGTCATTTCTGTATTGATAAGTTTAACTTTCTATACAACAGATAGATTGTAAACGAGTGTGAAAAGTGTTTCATTATTTTATCATAGCAAAATATATAAAAATACACCGAGAAAAAAGCAAGTTTAAGTAGTGGTAGTTGGTCATATTGTCCACCAGATTTGTTATTTGAATACATGTATTTAAGAATACGGTTTTAACATATCTATTGTATAAACTTGGAATATACATATTTCAGCATAGTGTGCCCAATGCACATGCGTGTATGGTAACTTACCAGTGGTACTGAAGAGTTTAAATAGAGTACATTGGTTATTCTGAAGTATTTACAATTCTTGAATGGCAGATATAGAAGTTATGACTGTCTACTATAAAGTGGAAAGCAAAACAATTAAAAAAAAACAAACAAAAAAAAACACCGCCAGTAACAGTTCCAAAGTCACAATATCTTTAAAAAAAAAGACAAATGCGATACCCCTAACACACATGTCCTCCTCATGCTCTCTTGTCTTGATACATGCGCTTCAATAAAAAGTGGCGGAGGGGACCAACTAGTTTTACGGACCCAACCCTTCACAAGTGAAATGATCTGGTCATGTAAGTGTTTGCCACGTCTGAGTAATATGACGAACCCAAATATAACTTGGTGATCAGCGCTACTGACAATAACACGGTGTCATTATCTTTAGCTTAATATATAATAATTACATTGCTTCCATTTTTCATTGAAATGTTACAATATGATTGGTTATGAAGTGGTCACATGATTATGAAAGAGATGTTTTACATCCCAATAACCCGAACTCAAACCCGAACTTGCACGTGCCTCCATGAAGACGTCAGATGTAAACAATCAATGGCGTAGTAATTTCCAACAACAAATAATCTAACACAAATAAAATTCACAACGAAAAATTCAACTATATTAAATTTTGGTGTGATTTAAATGTAATTATGAAAATTGAATGCATTTATTGTAGTTTTATTAGCGTGTAAAAGCGTGGATCGAGGCACATTTTTGTATGAAGCGCTTCGGTCCACGCTAATAAAACTGCAAAAAATGCATTCAATTCTTAAATATATTTATTCTTTATGGCGTAAAGACGTACAATTTTGTCATATGCATATAGATATACGTATATCCATGCATATCTCTATACTGGTTTCTTGTTGTTTGTATATTATCTGTACTTCTGTGATAATCAAACCAAATTGAATAAAGAAAATCAAGTCTAACCCACCTAGATTGAATCATGTCCATTCAATGGATATTCTCTATTTATCTAACCTCGTATTACGACTGACAATGTCAACAGTTATATACATTTAACATTGTAATAGTACATCGTGTCATTGAGTGTAAACTTATGTGAAATCAACAACAATGATGTGCAGTAGTGCAGTCATACAACGCAAAGAGAAGAAAACATTCAATGTATTATTCAATATTATATTTTTCCCAATTTTTAAAACCTCTATTTTACAGTTTCTTTCTGATTATGTTTCTTTTTATAGATCTTCCGGTGACAAGGTATTTCCTCTCATAAATATTCAATAAAATGTTATCAATTGAGTGAAAATAACAATGCTGACTTAAGAAAAGCATTCAAGCGTAAACAGAACTGTGTTGGTAAAATATGACAGGGTCGTGTTTTATAACTTAATTAAAAAAAAAAAACGAGGAGTTTTTCACCTACATGGGCAGTAGAAGTCCATGGACCCAATTTAGCATAACCTCTTTTCATTATAGTGCTTTCCAGATTATGTTTTATATATGATTTGGTATTTGTTCTTTAACATACATAACTTTAAATATTCGTCACCCTTAACGTATTCCTTATTAACAATTGATCAACCGTGACGAATTGCCTATTGAAACATGATGAATATAATATACGGATGGATGAATATTCACTGGAGAGAGAATTCAAAAAACATTTCTCGTGAACAATTACCGAAGGCCACACATTCAAAACCGTTGCTAGCAATATCAATAGGTAATACAGATGCATTGTATATAGTTTACTGTCTTATAAAAGAACACATACATTAAATAAATAAATAGTTAACACATGTCTGTGAAAGTAAATGTGGTTCATTACGAAACAAACCCATATGCAATATTAATAAAAGAACAGCTTGGGATGATACCAGAAGCCGTTAATGAGAATTTGCATTGTCATGTTAAACGCCACTTTCAACAATATGTCAGTTATATCGTTCCGGTCAGTTTTATTGGTGGAGGAAACCGGATGCTTGGAGAAAACAATCGAACTACCTCAAGTCACTGACAAACTTTGTCACATAATATTGCATCGAGTACAGCTTACCATGAGCAGCGTTAGAACTAACAACTGTTGTGATGATAGGCACTGGTTGCATAGGTAGATGTTAATCCAACTAACATTTGATCACGACTCCTAAACCATTATTGAAGAAGGGCAGACAATACAGTATCCAAAGAAAAGAAACAAAATATAAACATTGATCCCAACAATATTAATAGATTCTTTTTGATTGACAAACTTCGTACACATTTTCGATATTGTTCAAATATATGTTTATTTTCCTTTCCGTTTTAATTTCTGCTGTTTATTTTGCATATATTAAAATAGTTCACAAATATCATATTAGAAGGCTGAGTGTTATTCTTGTTATTCTGAAATGTTACACTCGTGTTTGACGAAATTGGAAGTTTCGTGATCTTGTTCTGAAGTAAACCTCGTAATGAATGGTTGCATGTTAACTGTCAATGAAATTGTGAAATAGATGAAACAGACACCACAAATCTACTATGATTAGTACTCATTAAGTGTCTGATTGATAGGTTTAGGGATGAAAATGTTATTAATTGAAATAAAAGTCAATAAATTTTACAGCTTGCTTTTAGTGTAGCATCACACACTCGTTCAGTCGATGGAACCTACAGAACGAACATGCATTTGTATGTTGACGTATGGTGTTTTTCATATAGTAATTTTGTAACTAAAGTTGTGTATATTGCAGACATATTCTTAATTATATAGAAAAGGACATCAACAAAAAGGGAAAGAAAACAAGTGATTTGTAAAATCTAGCATATCCCTGATCGCATATAATGGATATGAAACATAGAACTTGACGTATATATATAAAAACAATGTCACAAAGGGGACTGGTGAACCGAATTGAACATTGTTTTTAAACAAAATTACCCACGGGAAGACTAAAATCGTCACTTTTACTTGGAATTGTAGAACTCATCAGTCTCTTTGTATCTCTTTTATTGACGAGAATCTACACGAGTTAACATATGTGCATAAATTGTTGCACTTACACTGATTTCGGTGCGTCTATAAATTAACCTTTGGCACGAGTTTGCATTAGTTGTGTTGACGCCAAAAAATATGGTAGTTCTGTTTGCTCTAGTAAGCGTGTGCTCACAAGGGGTGTAGTAAAATGTACGAATGGGGATTTTGATACACATACACCTTATAAGTTATAAGGTGTAATTTGCATGCATCGACTTTTTATTACAGCGCCATTCGCGTTCCGCGTTTACTTTTGTTAAAAGTGCCGTTTACCTTGAACGTTAAATTCTGAACTTTCTGTGACAAATGGTGTGCCTTAATATCATACAATATGTAAAGAGTAAACAGTTTCAATATAACCATACGCTTAAATAACAATCACTTAATATCAAACTGCCTTCTATTTGTTTTGTTATTTTTCAATATTTCTCTCTAATTGCAATTATGATTTTATCAGTTCTTCTCAAACGTAGATTCTCCCACGTATACAATTTTAATGTGATTCAAGCTTATTGTATAACTGACATTTAAAAGGTACAGCGAAAACGCTAACTTACTACATGTATTTGCTCCTGAACGAGAAATTCAAACATAGCAGTAGTCACAACTTAAACGCACTGTTTACTTGAGTGGCTATTGTATTGTGGTGTGTGTGTGTAATGGGGAAAAGGGGGGCTAGAACCATGTTCACTAATAGTAAACGGGCGTTCACATGTTGCGTCTGTTTCCATGTCACGCTTAGTCTATCCGTTTGGTATCTTTAAACGTATCATTTTCCTACACCCATTTGCATAGCGTGTTCTATGATTTAATGTACCCAGACAGTGATGTTTTACTTTAGCTCTAACAATAAGTAAATGTTTAAACGTGACATGTTAAATAATGCATGTATGGAAACCTGGAAAAGAATCATGCTAATTGTGTTTCCTATGAATAATATATTGTATTTAATAAAACCGGAAGAGGAATTTAATAAATGAATGAAATGATGCAAATATGCAAAAAAAAAAACAAACAAAAAAATAATGATTTTAAATTTTAACCTGTTATTTAATCTTTTCTAAAGTGTTAAGTGGTGTAAATAATTTTAAATGCTTCAATAAATAACTTAATAGCATAATGTGAATATAAACATAATTGTAGTTATTTATAATTGATAATGTGCTACGATGTCAATACGTTTTAGTAGGTATGAGAACAGTGGCGGGTTTCACTACAAGAGCACTATGAAAAATAGTTTTATCCCCTAATTTTTAAATTATGATTAAATTATTAAGAATTCAAAAATATTGTACACTATATATACTCTCCAAAAAAAGAAACGCAACATGTGAAAAAATATAATTTACTTCAAATTTTCAACATCATTTTAAAATACAGAAATAAGCATTACATTACACTGAAAGGTCAAAATTTATCAACTAAAGTCCATAGCGTTCAGATGAAGTCACTTCAAAATCAATATCTGTTGTGCCCATCATTAGCCTGTAACATAGCACGGACCAGTCTCGACATAGATTCGATCAATCGACGAATACGGTCTTGCGGAATTCTCTCCCATTCTTGCTCAAGAACCTGCTGCAGTTCTTGCAGCGTTTGCGGCGCTGGTTGACGACTGCACATGCGTCGATCCAAGTCATTCACAAATGTTCTATTGGGTTCAAATCTAGTGATTTAAACGGCTAGGGGGCACTGTTAGCACTGCTAGAAAGTCAACAGTAGCACGAGCTGTGTGCGGCCGAGCGTTGTCGTGTTGAAAAACTTGCCTGCGTGTGTGGTGTCAAAACCTCATTTCTTTATCGAGCGGCGCTAAGGTTGTCGTGGATGTGCACCAGTTGAGTGCTTCGGCGTAGGATATGGCACCCGACATCATCCCACTTCCTCCGCTGAAATTGTCGACCTCAAGGTCGCAGTTCCTTGCGAACCTCTCATTCCGGCGTCTGTAGACACGTGTACGACCATCTCTTTTTTGCAGCATGAATCTTGATTCATCGCTGAATCAGACTCGTCTCCAGTTTTGCAGGTCCCAGTCCCTTACTCTGCTGTACCATCGGGCCCTTGCAAGTCGACACCGACGTCTCAGTACTGCGCCAAGATAAGGACGTCTGGCGCGTAAGTTATTTTCACGAAGACGTTTCTGACTCTCTGTGCCGATATTCGTCGGAGACCTGAGACATTTGATGCTGTTTCTCTTGCTGTCACGGTCCGGTTTCTCAGGTGAAGTACCCGAATGTAGCGATCTTGGTCTGCTGATGTGTCCGTGCTGTGTTACAGGCTGATGGTGGGCACAACATCTATTGACTTGGATTTTAATGACATTTTAATGAACTTTAGAGTCTGAACAACCAGTGTGCCAAATTTCAGTGTAATGATGTAATGCTTATTTCTGTATTTAAAATGATGTTTAAAATTTGAAGTGAATTATATTTTTTCACATGTTGCGTTTCTTTTTTTGGAGAGTATATGAATATCAAATATCAAATTTGAAATTTGGACATTTAAGACAAACATATTAAACATTTACTTCAATCTAACTGGGTGTAAGGATATGAATCATCAATTCAAATTCCTATGACGACAAATTGTTAATTTTGAAATACATAATCACTTTTCCTTTCATGAAAACTTTAAAAACACCAAAGGGGTAACCGAAAACCGTAAATCGAAGACGGACAGACAAATTTCATATTAGCCTCTATAGGTATTGTAATACTAATCGTACTATTACTGTCTTAGTCACTAAGTATTTTAGAACGTCAATGAATAAATAAGAGAATCGTTGAATTTGTCAAAATATTGTCGTCTGCTTGCAGAAAGTCAAAGAATTGACTTGCAAGTTGCAGGCACGATTTATAGACGTAAATAAAAAATCTTTCCTCGTAGCATTTCCGTAGTCAGCAATAGTTGACTGACCAACAAAGGTTATATCTATGCATAAGACATGTTAAAATGGCCAGAAAATGCCGTGTTGTGGAGATTAACCACCATATCAATCTTTCGGATTATATTGGTATAGGGTCTTACGCATGTAATTTTTTTATAAACATATAGCATCGTGTTATGGGTTTTCGTACTATTATCGATTTTCCGATATAGCGATTAACAGTGTTAACCCTTCATTCATATGACGATTGGAATTTTCAAAGAATGGCCAGTTAAATATTTCTTTGTACATAAGATTGTTTTAAAAGCCATTCTTGTATTTTAATATACTCTCGATTATCTGGCAACTTTTGCTGTCAGTTAAAATGGCGTCATATGTTTCCGTATAAAGTAAAAACAGGGCCGATATACGGGATGGGAACGAATATAAAATCCGGAAATGGCTGGTTTTAACATTTCATGGTTCTGGCCATCTACAAATCATACTACATCTAAATAAGATAACAGAATGTTTGAAAATGACCACTTTCAAAATTGTGTTTACTTTTGATGTTTATTTTAGCACTGAAACCACATGCACTGCAAGGTGACATGTATTTTATATAAGAAACAGGCACATTTCAGTCAGCTCTTTTGTTTACAAGTACGATCAGTGACCCCTTGACAGTCACATGACAGGAAGAGCCGGTGTCTGAGAGGCAGACGACATAGTTCAATTTATATAGCCCTTCTGGATTTTATTCCAGCTACTTTATAAATGAGGTAAATATTTAGCATTACAAAAGGTATGGTTCAGTAGGTAGTTTCACTATTTTTGGTACTTACGTCTTTAAAAGCAACCTTGAACATTTTTGACAGATGCACGTTGGAGTCCTGTGTACGTTCTAGAAATAGAAACCGGAAGACACGTAAAAAATAACGCGTGCACTGTGGAAATCAAAATAAAATGGATGATACGAAAACACATACCGGAACGCTATTAATACATTGTTATTACTGGGAGATCGCGATTTTCTGGTGTACACTTCGGGGTGACTCAGAGTATAATTCGTAGAAGCGGTGGTTCTTGGTCCATTGTAAGAAAACATTTAAGACACTCAAACATTTCCTTCTGTTTACCTGTGACAATCAGAATGTCCATCAATATGGCAATAACAGTGGTAACATGTTATGTCTTGTTTGTTAATAAACGTTAGAAAAACCAAAAGGAGCAATCATGGATGGACAACCCAGAGATATAGGTAACAATGGGCAGAGGAAACAGTACGAAGACAAACAAAGCAAAACACAAAGACGAAATTAAAAAACTCACAGAAAACTATAAAAATTAGCAATATTGATCCCACCTAAAACCGGAGATGAACCCAGGTGCCAACGAACGGAAAGCAGTTCATGTTTCTTTGAAGACACCCACCATGTTACTCTTTTAGCCATGTCTGGATAAAGTCTTGTCTGTGATTGAGGAAGGAAATAGTATACGTGAAAGTGAATTGATCCAGTGCCGTCTGAGAAATTGATATTTCGTAATGGTTAACCAGTTTATGACGACCGTATATATTTTGTAGCGATGGCTTCAAGCTAGAAGCAACATAGCCTTGCTTGAGTAACCTGTTAGCGTTATGCATATGGCTAAAATACTGTCCAATTGATTAACATTCAGCGGCATGAAGTCCTTGCATCCAATTTGATATTAAACAACCAGCAATAAAATAAAATAAAAAAAGCCACACTTGCGGAACAGTTCCAATATTCATTCGAAAAATCGCATAAACCAAGGTAAAACCGATGCCTCTAACACATTAATACATGACTGCTCACTGTCCTGGCTTGGTAGAGACACTTCAATAATGCAAATCGTGGTATTCAGTTAGTTTTATGGGCCAAATCACCCTCTTAATGAAACGAAGGACAAACAATACAATGGCCTAAAAGGACAAAGGGACAAAAAAACAAAAAAACAATGATCTATAACATTTTACACAGAAAACTAAAGATCTTAGAATACTTAGGTTTCCTGTTTTTGTGTGTGTGTGTTTTTTTTTCTTAATGAATTTTTTATAAAACATGTATTTTACAAACTTTACTTAGATCAGCAAGATGATTGGTATAGTAAGCTGAGAGAATAGTTTATTCACAGTTGCATGACAACGTCAGTTCACTAAGAGAGGGTATTTTAGGGGTCATAAAACAGGCTTAACCCAGCCACTTTATATTGAAATCCACGTACATGTTTACCAAGTCAAGAAAAGTGAACTGTCAGATGTATTGTGTCAAAGGGTATCGATTGTGTCTCTTGTTTTTACTATTTGTCGATTTCATTGTGGAATTGTTCTGACGGTGTGGTATTTTTAGAATTGTTCTGACGGTGTGGTATTTTTAGAATTGTTCTGATGGTGTGGTATTTTTAGAATTGTTCTGACGGTGTGGTATTTTTAGAATTGTTCTGACGGTGTGGTATTTTTTGTTGGTTAATTTTACTAGTTTCATTGTCATTAAAATACGTTGTTTCAAACAGTTGAGCAGGTATTTTGTTTTATATTCAAAGTCTAAGGATATCATATTCATAGCAAAAAGAATATAAATGATATACAATCAATACAAGCAAAGATTTCATCTTTAACTAAACAAATATAAAATGGCATTTTCACAATAATGTCATGAAATGAATATGTAATGTACATTATTCCCAGCCCCTCTACTACTCAAGCTGTTGAAAATAAATTCTTTATGAGACCATTAAATGCATCTTAGACCGTCATTGAACACAAAAGTAACAAAGCATATGGTGGTAGATTAATACATTCCCACTAAGCTTAATATATAGAGAAAAAATGTTTGGTATTTACTTAACACAGTTATGAGAACTAAATATCAATAATTTAATAAACCATACAATATTCATTTAAACACTACACTCCTGTGTTAAAATTACATAGCTTAATGTTAAATCGATTGTATGTTTTTCCTGTAAGGTCATAAATGTATAGAACCATTTTATTTACAAACTGTGAAGACCTTTCCATTCCCTGGTCAATGAAATCGTTGTAAATTACGATATAAGTAGCATTAAGGACATTTAAGGGTTTTTAATAAATAGCTAGGTTTTTTTTTCTTTTAAAAACGGTAATATTAATGTTTCATTGTTAAATTTTACACTAACAAATGACAAAGGGGAAAACAAAACAGTGTTGTTTTATTTGCCTACCTTATCATTAAAAAGAAATAGAAATGTTAACAATGATGTCATTGTCCCAAACACTGAACAATATCCGATACGGTAAAAAACAAAATATCGAAGCTTTCAAACTTTTATGAAAACCAAAATTATAAAACGGCATCTGTGGTGTAATGGTCTTCGTGCTTATCTCGAGTGCAGTAGATCACGGGGTTCCAGCCCCGGTCTGGTCAAACCTTATACAATGAAATTTGTATTGGTTGTTTGTCAGCTAAGAAAACAGCACTAAGAGAAATTGGCAAAGACATGTTGGTTCGGAATCAGGATAATGTATACGGGTTGAGCGACATGTCCAGCCGCGCTCTGTTGTATCATTGAGCTAAAACTAAAAAGTTGTATATGCGTTTTGGTTTAATATAAAACAGACATCATCTCATCGACATGCAACTTGCTCTGGCCATGATATAACTGACAACTTGCTCTGGCCATGCTATAACTGACAACTTGCTCTGGCCATGATATAACTGACAACTTGCTCTGGCCATGATATAACTGACAACTTGCTCTGGCCATGATATAACTGACAACTTGCTCTGGCCATGATATAACTGACAACTTGCTCTGGCCATGATATAACTGACAACTTGCTCTGGCCATGATATAACTGACAACTTGCTCTGGCCATGATATAACTGACAACTTGCTCTGGCCATGATATAACTGACAACTTGCTCTGGCCATGATATAACTGACAACTTGCTCTGGCCATGATATAACTGACAAATAGCTCTGGCCATGATATAACAGACAACTTGCTCTGGCAATGATATAACTGACAAATTGCAATATTGGAGTTAAACAACGATCCGTCGTTCACTCACTCACATCATAAATGTGTATACATATGATAGATTTGCAAAGATTACATTCTGCCATGAACCGCACGAAAATATTTTAATTTCGAATACGAGTAGATGAAATAAACGTTTTGTATTTGGTAAAACTCTTATTACATTACAAACAATACAGGATCTACTAAACAGAAATCGTTCAATTTATCACAGCCATTCTAAAATAACTTTAACTTTAATTCCGAGTTAAACAATACACTATGATTTCAAAAAAATAAAATAAATGATCCCGCCATTCATCTACAAGTTAGTTAAAATAATGCAGTGATTCTTAGATTATGGATATACATATTGTCTACTTGGTGATCAAAGCTGTGAGTGAATTTGTTGGAATCGAATATGAAACAGAACAGAAAAAAATACATGTCTATATTAATTTCTTAATAAACAATTAACGTACTGTTGATGTATTACAAGTGACATTAAGTATGGGATATTTACCATCGTTGTAGGTAGCGAAAACTCTTAAATTTAACGAATGCCAATTCTATAGTTTTACGTCCAATCCAAACAGACAATATTTACTGTTTTTATCACATTTGATTGGAGTTTGCAGAGAAAATAAAACAATGATTGACTATGAACGTCGGGTAATTGCAAATGCTCACGTGATGTATTTTCCGTTTAAAAAAATGGAAAACTGAAACATGTCCGTTACATGTAATTATTAAAGTTAAATAAATTAAACTGTTCAAATAGGTGCGCTAAAAATAGTCAAAACAGTCGTTTGTACGTCGTATGTTACATCTAATTATCATATATTTGCCAGTAGTTGTTTCAACGGTCAGAATAAAAATACAAGCGTATATTTTAGCGTAGTTTAATTTAGTGCGTATGACACGTTTCTGGAATAACCGTCATAAGGTATACTCAATGATATAGGATGCTCATTCAGAAAATAATTTTTAAAATAGAAAAAAAACTTCAGTGCATATCGGTGTTCTAATGGTACCGCGGTAGTTAAATTAAAAAAAATGTCGGCGAAAATTGGTTGAAATAACACGTGAATACACGGTTTCATAGAACCCCCAGCACCATAGGGTCGTACTATGCACCTAACACAAATATTATGCTTGACTGAATTGAAAATTCTATATGCTTTATGGCTTAGGCTTGGGCTATGGTGCTTAACGCCACTTTCAACAAAATTTCTGTTATTTCGTGGCGGTCAGTTTTATTGGTGGAAAAAACCGGAATACTCCGAGAAAACCATCGACCTGTTGCAAGTCACATAATGTTGTATCGAGTACAGCTCGCCATGAGCGCGGTTCGAACTCACAACTTTAGTAGCAGAGGCGGATTTAGAGGGGGGCGTGCGGGGCGTGCGCCCCCCCCCCCCCCTAAAACTCGCAAAGCATATGTTGTTCAACGTTAATTAAGCAGTTCAACAAACAACTTTTTCATGAATGGTTAACTCGTGACCTGTAGTAAAATATTCCTACACATTGTAAATACACGTTGGGTGTGTTCGTTGATTCATATATGGATTCGCGGACAATTTCCGCTTTTGTTTGTCTATAAACAAGAACGGTCGAATCATATGTTTTCAATGAATGAATCAAACGATGAAAAGAAAAGCTCCATCCCGACGGGCAGTATAAACTAGAACCACCCGAAAGGACAAACACCGAAAGTACAGACCAATTAGTGAAATGAGGAATGCGTTAAAACTAAACCAATAGTCCTTTGAAGGGTTAAAATATCGTGATCGATCTGTCATGAGTTGAACAATTCGCATCACGGTTGTTCAAAAAAAGTTTTACTTTAGGTTCTTATAATGTGACAAAAATATACTGTTAACAATTATCCAACAAAATTAAGACTCAAAATCAATTTCTTTTGGTCTGATAAAAATGGTGTGGTTGGTTCAAAATTGTCGTTCAAATAAATGTCTGTAATTCCTAAAATTCCCAGAGCTTCAGGGGCGCAAAGCCCCCCCCTGGGCCACCTACCAGGGTTCTACTCTAGACCAGCTGGGGACCTTAAGCGGTCCCCAGACCCCTCGCCTACTCACGCTCCCCAACCACAAATCCTGGATCCACCCCTGAGTAGTGATGGGCACTGATTGCACAGGTTGTTATAAATCCAACTACCATACGATCACGACTACAACTACCCAAATGTAAATACATGTACTATAGGCAGATATAAAATAAAACTAAAAATAGACATTGATTTAGTAAAATATTTTTTACCACCTGTTGTCAATAAAGAGGATAAAATCACGTTTTTTCTCTTTTTATTTCTTTTGTATGGCAACAAAAACTATTAGCTATTGATTTTTGTATTCAACTTCTTAATATTTATGGAAATATTTTCTTGATCTGAAAATTCCACACATAAGCCAACCCTTGATAATATTTAGCTTACTCATTGCACCAGTGCATTCAACATGATTCGTATGTAGTTACTGGCTATACTGACATGAAAATTAAAAAAAACACAAAGCAAAAAAACAAAAAACAAAAACAAACAAACAAAAAGCGATTGAATGAATAATTCGCCGCTGTAACTTTCAACTAAAATATTATTGTGGTTGCATTAATAACATCATGGCGCATTAAATTTCAAGCTCGAAATGATTGAATACTTGTGTTACGTTCACATTTAACATATATATTTTGTATCACATAACATTTTACAAATAAACTAAATTTACAGATTTAAACTAAAACATGGTGTTCCCGCTCCCAATGAAAATTACCGATTGGGGAACACATTGTCTTTTAAGCTGACAATGTGACGACAGAAGTAAGATATATCTTCTCGCATTCCTAAAGAACAAGGAATCTTTTGTACCAGAGCAACATGTTAAGTAGAAAGTGTATACTACTAGCTTTTATAAATGCAGACATGTCGCTCTACTCCGATGTATTATCCTGACTCTGAAACTATCGTTGTTTGGTCTTGCTCATTAATTCTGTATGCTTTGTATGATTACGGTCATGGTGTTTAACGCCACTTTCAACCATTTTTCAGTTATATCGTGACGGTCAGTTTTAAGGGCTCAAAAGAGACATTGCTAGATAGTCCAATATTTAGATAAATCATTATGTTTGTTGGTTATTTATAAATTCTGTTGATTTCTTTTAACCTTATTTCAAATCCAATCTTTGCTAAATTATACAATTCACAGACAGATCAAATTCAAATAATATATAACATCAATAAATCAATGAAGATCAGGATTGATTTAGAAACGAACAACTGCTTCTAACTGTATTTATATTCATCATATAATTTATACCAAATATAGTCATTCTTCAACCACGTTTCTATGCAATAAGAAGATGACATATGCCGTCTTGATTTATCAATCAGTGACAGTGCAATGTAGATTTCTTCTTCATTTTCTTAACGATTGAGTTATTATCTTCTGAATTGCAGGTTTCACTTCGATCTATACGACTTTTGTAAGGTTTTGATTAACGAGAGAAAAATTGAACAACAAAATAGAAGATACTGTCAAGAAACCGTCTAAGTCTGTATATATTTCAATTAAAGTTGTAATAGGTTATGAGAGATTAGCTCTAAAGGTCGTCGTGTTACTTTCTTAAAATTTCCACATTTAATGTTCTTTATTCGTTGATTTCCAAAAGTAATCTTATTTCAATAGTGATTTGTCGCAAATCAACCGATTACAAATCCAATCATATCTTACCTGGGGGAAGGGGAGCTTTGATGTTAATGGAGAAAATAGTTTTATCTCTGTGGATTAAAAAAACTAATGCTTCTATGACCAAATGTCACCTATATTCTTTATGTAAATTTTGAGAAAAAAAGAAATGTCGTGTAGACGCGGAGACGAAATCTGTATCAGCGAAAAATCCTGCCCCAATCCCTATAAGACAATGATTGGTCACGGATGTGAATTATGATCTTCCGGAATATGATATCAGCGTGTTGCTTTCACATTAATAATGATTTATAAATAAAACCATGCTTTCCCATATTAAATCTTCCGGAGCAGCTGGTATCGCTCCCAGTTTTGTATATTAACTTCAATAAACTATTTCGATGTAGCATATCATTTCTATTTCATATTAATTTTCCCATTAACAATATGATACATAATTATTATTTTGCAATGCAAAACATTGTGGCTATAGTTGTTTTTTTCCCAAGTTATCAGTATTTCAGTTGTGGGTTTACGAACAGTAAATCACAGAGAGTAGCATAAATTTGATCTTAGTCGGTTATTATGTTTCTTGATTGCCACCAGGTAGCAGTGGACCGCCAACGACTAATCACAACAAACTGATGCTGATCAGGAGCTGCTGCATGAACGTTTGAAGATATAGAAAGTGTAATGTAAAGCTGTAAATCGAAGAAGGAAAGGCAATACAATGACCAAATGAAAAAGTACGAAAATGCAACAAATAGCACACAAAGCAATACACAGACAACTACAGATTTAGCAACACGAATCCAGCCAGATATCGGAATGCTTAGCAGTTCCTTCTCCACTAGTGATAAATTTAGCGTTACTGCTAAACGACATGAAATAACGTTAGAGAAAACCGAAGGGGCAATCAAGAATGCACATTATCATCTGACACGGAAATTGTCTTGAACACAACTATAGGTAAATAATATAAGTGAGAGTAAGCGACGAACATAGATATAGCGCATTAATTGTACCGGATATATACAATATACAACATGGAACATGAAGACATGTATTTTGGATCATAATGAACAACACTAACCGAATTAAAAACAGCGGGGGCAAACCCAGGAAGTGTAAGAAGCTCTGCTCCATATTTAGCACCCGCCATATTACTTATATAAAAAAATCCTATCACAGGTTATATTCTGTGATAAGTCATGAACGAGGAAACGAGAGTCCTCTTTAACTTGAGAAGAACTTAACATTCTTCAAAGCATGTGACACTTCATTGATCTCTCAAGTCCAGCTGGCGAATAGTTCAAAGAGTTTGGGTTCCAGCAGCTAGATCTTATGTATTGTTATGCTCCTTGGTGGAATTGTGGGATGTACAACCAGGACGAACACATAAATTTAATAGTAAAATAAAACAAACAACAGCAGATACCTTATGAAATCTATGAAAGAACACATTTTCGGATTGGACGATATACGATAAACGAGAGTGACCATGTGTTCCGAAAGGGATTGTCATATATTATTCCATAGATGGCAATAATAGATCCAATGTTTTGCATTTATCTTGCGTTTGGATCATTTCGAATGACCACGTGTCTACTATGGTGCCAGTATCTTCATTATCACATATTTCCCATTCAGAGTTTAACCACACAAGGACGATAATAGTTTTAATATATACAATTAACTTTTATCTCATTCAACTAGTGGTTCGCCCACTGTTACATTAATAGTGTAGTTCTAATATAGTTCACAAGGGAAAATAGCAATTTGTTTGTAGTATATATATATATATATATATATATCATATACGTAAATTACTTATAGTTTCATGTTGGCGTGTTGCTCTACATTAACATTGCTATAGTATCGAAGAGTTGCTAATATCTAGATTAGGTACAAAAACATTTTTACTGTTTATAAATATTTAATATTCTATAATTATATCCCTGCAAAGAAGAGTTTGAAGATACCAAAGGGGCAATCAATCCGTATATCGAAGAAGAACAGACAACACAATGGCCAAAAGAAAAAAAGTACAAAAGGACAAACAACGATCTACAAATCATACATATACAACTGAAAATCGAGTAACACGAACCCCATCTAGAACCGGGGATGAACTCAGGTGCTCCGGAAGGGTAAGTAGTTCCTAGAATTGAATAACGATGGGATAGATGCCTTCCTTTGCTGAAGACAATAATAATTTAAAAAACAAAAACTGTCACAACAGTTCCAAAATCTAATAGAAAATTGTAAAATACAGAGACAAAATCGGCACCCCTAACACACAAATACATGACCCGCTCAATGTCCTGGCTTGATACTCCTAACACACAAATACATGACCGTTCAATGTCTTGGCTTGATATTCCTAACACACAAATACATGACCGCTCAATGTCCTGGCTTGGTACAGGGATAATAATAAGTCGGGTCAGTTTTGAGTCGAGGTGAAATTATCTTACTGACAAATAGTTTTATAAAATAATAAACATCTATATCTGTTACAAAAGTTACTACTTAGTCATTTTAAAAGAATATCATTGTTAGAATACGCTTGCATTCTTCCACTAATTCTTAGGAAAAAAAAAACGGTATTCTTTTAAGTGACAATCTCTCATTTCGTTTCTCAATGAAATCCATATCTTTCTAGATTGATGGATGTTCATTTTATAACTATGGAGACTATTTTGTAGCTCAATATTCCATCTGTTCCTGCCCACTACTAACCTATCCACATCAATCATGACAATGTGAAGCAAACATGTTGTGAAATGATGCATTGTATCTGCCACACTGATCATGACTGCCTTTAGAAAAGACATAAATTATTCTATGATATATCGTCTCTGTCCATGGACTATTAATTGTGTACATAATGCTTATAAATAATAACAAACCATTGACAAATCGTTCTAAGCAGCTAGGTCTTGTTATGCTCCTTGGTGGAATTGTGGGATATACAACCAGGACGAACACATATATTTAATAGTAAAATCAAACAAACAACAGCAGATACCTTATGAAATCTATGAAAAAACAAATGTTCGGATTGGATGATATACGATAAACGACAGTGACCATGTGTTCCGAAAGGAATTGTCATATATTATTCCATAGATGGCAATAATAGATCCAATGGTTTGCATTTATCTTGCGTATGGATCATTTCAAATGACCACGTGTCTACTCTGGTGCCAGTATCTTCATTATCACATATTTACCATTCAGAGTTTATCCACACAAGGACGATAATAGTTTTAATATATATAATTAACTTTTATCTCATTCAACTAGTGGTTCGCCCACTGTTACATTGATAGTGTAGTTCTAATACAGTTCACAAGGGAATATAGCAATTTGTTTGTAGTATATATGATAGCCTCAGATCGACGTCCAGCCTCTAATCGACGTACTCTCCTCAAATCGGCGTCCACTAACGTCATTATCTAAAATCACGGTCCAATTTTAGGATATTCTCAAATCAGCGTCTTTTCCAAACTCTCATATCTATAGGCCCGTTTACACGATCAAAGTTTGCCATCAAACATAATTGTAACGATAGTTTTTCCAATAGTGGGGGTAGAATCTACTTTGGCGGACCACGGAAGTCAGATATTGTAATAAACAAAGCGCATGACCCATAACCTTTCATTTTGTTACCATGCGGTTATGACAACAAAAGGGATAGGTTTAGGGTTAGGGCTAAGGTTAGTGTAAGGGATAAGGTTAGGGTTAGGGCTAGGGTTAAGGTTAGGGCTAAGGCTAAGGTTAGGGTTAGGCTTAGGGTTAGGGTTTGGGTTAATGTTAGGGTTATGGTTAAGGTTAAGGTAATGGTTAAGGTTATTATTAAGGTTAGGGTTAAGGTTAGGGTCCGCTAAAGTAGAAGTACTCCTAAACACAATAGGATTTTATCTACAGTAACTATAAAATACATAGGCTTTTTTGTCATCAAGAACCCCTCATCTGGAATCTGGTCTTGTCCCTTCTCCATCATTGTTTCAAAAACATTCCCTAACGGGTGTGACGTCATTTGAAGCATAGGCCAGTGACAGTGACGTCATTGGACGTCGATTTGAGAAAGTGAAAAACGGGCATATATTTGGGAATTGGACGCCGATTTGAGGATTGGACGTCGATTAGAGACTGTACGTCGATCTGAGTCTTACATATATATATCATATACGTAAATTACTTATAGTTCCATGTTGGCGTGTTGCTCTACATTAACATTGCTATAGTATCGAAGAGTTGTTAATATCTAGATTAGGTACAAAAACATTTTTACTGTTTATAAATATTTAATATTCTATAATTATATCCCTGCAAAGAAGAGTTTGAAGATATCAAAGGGGCAATTAGAATCCGTATATCGAAGAAGAAGAACAGACAACACAATGGCCAAATGAAACAGTACGAAAACAAAAAAAATGGCACACAAAGCACCACATGGAAAACAAAAGATCGAGTAGCAGGAACCCCACTAAAAACCGGTGATGAACTCAGGTGCTCCGGAAGGGTTAACAGTTCCCAGACTTTAACAACGATGGGATACATGCCTTCCTTTGCTGAAGACAATAATAATTTAAAACAAAATACTACACTGTCGCAACAGTGCCAAAATCTAATAGAACATATTTTAAAAAGCAGAGACAAAATCGACATCCCTAACACACACATACATGACCGCTCACTGTCCTCGCTTGGTACAGGGATATTAATATGTCGGGTCAGTTTTGGGTCGAGGTGAACTTAACCTACTGACAAATATTATTGTTATAAATTAATAAGAACAGTTTGAAGATACCAAACGGGTAATCAATATTTATTTATTGTGACAATATTAACTGCTTAGTCATTTTAAAAGAATAGCATTTAAAAACAACACTTGCAATCTTCACTAATCTTAAAAAAAAACCCAACAACGGTATTCTTTAAAGTGACAATATCTCATTTCGTTTTGCAATGAAACCCATATCTTTCTAGATTGATGGATGTTCGTTTTATAACTATGGAGACTATTTTGTAGCTCAATATTCCATCTGTTCCTGCCCACTACTAACATATCCACATCAATCATGACAATGTGAAGCAAACATGTTGTGAAATGATGCATTGTATCCGTCACACTGATCATGACTGCCTTCACAAAAGACATAAACTATTCTATTATATATCCTATCTGTCCGTGGACTATTAATTGTGTACATAATGCTTATAAATAATAACAAACCATTGACAAATCGTTCTAAGCTAAATCAAAAACTTTCGATTGATAACACAAACAATTATAAGTGTTAACCACGCAAAAAAGTAAACAAGTTGCCGTTTATATATAAAAAATGATATTAGTTTTTGTGTAGAGATTATTGATAAGCTAAAAGTTTATTTAGGAAATAAAACCCACGGAAAGAGGGTCACTTAATTAAAAGAACAAATGATTTGGTTTTTTTATTTGAATATTTATTTAGGAGTTAAGTGTTGAGGAAGATTACTTGGGTTCACCCCCGGTTTTTTTGGTGGGGTCCGTGTTGCCTATCTTTTATATTTTCTGTTTTCATTGTCTTCGTCTTGTGTCTTGTGTATCCAATGTTGCCAGTTATCTGGAGTTGTCTATTCTTGATTGTCCCTTCGGTTTTCTCTAATGTTTATCTTCTGAAAGATTTCGACACATGCCTTGGTTAACCGTTGCAGAATATCTGTGGCAGAAATGATCACGGATATGTTCCGGCTATGGTAATCACAATCCCTTATTTCATGCATGACTTATCACAGAGTTTATAATAAGAGTAACACGACGGGTGCCACCAATGGAGCAGGAACTTCAGGTGCACATGAAAACTGAATCTCTTCCCGGTTTTATTTGTAGGGTTCGTGTTGCTCAGTGTTCTGTGTAATGTTTTGTACAATTTTGTTTTCCCTTTTTATTTGGTTATTGTCTTGCCTATCCTTCTTCGCTTGACGGCTTATGGTTACCTCTTTAGTATCTTTGAACTTGTATTTTGTAGAAACTTTGTATAATAGTACATCTTAGGGATGTATTAGAGCGTTACCACTGTAAGCCAATTTCCCATTTATATGGTTTGACTGGTTGACAAAACATATTGACATTTTTAGGAAGTGAATTGTTGATACAATGTAATCCCACTTCTGCATGGATAGTTTGCATAGCAATAGTGATGGGGTAGGGTGGGAGTCTTTTCTACTTTTTATTTTTTGGGGAATTTATTCGTATTTCAACTTTCCTGGCCATTTGACAACATGAGAGCTGTATTTGAATATCGGTGGCTATATGTTATATTTGTACTAGATTGATTTGTCCCGTCTTCTAAGTAAAATGGTATGATTCGGTCTACTAAAGAAGAATAAACGGCATACAAAAATGGACAACCATACTCTAAGGTGAAACTTACACAATCATCCATTAATTGCAGAGTAAGACTCGATTAGTTTTGAGAATGGCATTTCGCTACCTACATGTACATATCTAAAGGTGTTGCGTGTCGACTTTTATGAATATATGTCAATATTTTATCAATTTTAAGCGTGACAAACAAACTCGCATTAATTCCATGAATGAGAAATCCAACGTCCTGATATATAGCTGAATCGTTTATCACATTGCACCATAAAGTCGAAACGTGCAAATTGTGTGAAAAATAAATTGTAAACATGCTTATCAATTACTGCTTGATGAAAAGAAATGTTATTTCGTTTGTATCATGGAATGACGAAAACAATCTAAGCTCATTCAAATGAGGAAGGAATAGAAATAAAATAACCCAAAGAAAAGTCGTGATTCTTGAGATATTGTTTACCTCGAATCAATTATGGTTGTTGTCTTCTTTCTTTTATTCAGAAATTAAGAGTAGGAGATCGAAACAAAAAATAAGAATAAAACGGACAAATTTCATATTATATGTCGTGGGTCTCATGATATTAGATTAAGAACACTCAATATAGAATAGTCTTCAATATGGTAAATTATTCCGAATTGGAAAATTGAATTAACAATAACATTGTCACTACAGATAGATCTGAGGAGCAGCTTAAAACCATAATTAAGCAGTATTACTGATCAATGGTACTAGAAGTAAGTTCGGAAGGTCATGTGGGTTACCTTATGGGATAGGTAGATCTTGAGGTACATGCAATAAAGATAGTAAGAAAACGGATTAGTCCAATATGTCAATGATAGATGACATACGCTACATAAAACCGCAATATCAGCATGCAAAATGACGTAATATCCATTGGATAGCCTTCATGAAAATCCAAAATAGTCATAAAACGACATGTCATGTTGCACATAGATCTATGTCAAAGGTGGTAAAGTTCAGGAACGCGCATGCAATCAGTTGAGGTACTGTAATTGATGAGTTTATAAAGATTATTCTAGCTATGACATTCCAGAGTGTACTGCAAGGAATATAAGAAAGACCTTATTTCTTCTATGCGGAGTAAGATTCTCAAAAGGGACGTCCGCTATTTGGAACGAATTAACAAAACAACTTACACTTAGGACGGGATGAAAATTATTTCCTTATGCATATAAAACACCGAGATCCCTGCCTGTAAAGACAACTTTCATCAGGTCATATCGAACAATATCTTGTTAGGTTTGGTTCGATGTAAGGCAAGCATTTTCAGATAGTATCCATTATAGTCTTTTGTTCCTTTGATAGTCTACATTTCTGACCATAGGCCCCTCCAAGCGCTGACCCTTTACCTATATGACGTATTGCAGTATTGTTCTTATCGTGCATGGTGTTGACTTGATGTTGAACAATCAATCAATCTTGAAATAGCAGCTGTCTTCAGTGTAAGTTATTTTACAGTAAAACTTTTCCTGTTTTATTGAACCATGTAAATGAAATATACGTAACAATGTATTATGCATTTAGCGTTACGTTTCGATTAGTTTGTGAGAATTTATTCGACCACAAAACTAATTTTATTTGTCATTTGTTAATTGGTGACACACTCTGTACACCAAATATTATATATATTCAATAATGAAGTTGCTTTAGGTTAGATCAGACAAAAAAAAGAAGGAAAACAATTATATCATTAACTATTTTTACACTATTATCTCATATTGGAGAACACGTGCATGTCAAGTTTCTCGATTTCAATAAAATAAATAATAACATGACTCAGAAAATTTTACCTTAATATTATACCTGGAATAAACAAAGAAATTATGTTGAGTCTTAGAAACCCATGATTTATTTACAGAATATTAGTCTTACCTTGCAATATGACCAATATCCCAAACACAAACAATCTCATAATGTATCCTTATTCTAAGAAATGCATATCTGATCGTTAGAATCCTGTCAATAACATCAGCTAGTTTAATACAATAATAAATATATTCCTTGTTTTATTTTCTATTGTAACACCTGTGCTTGACGCTGTCAATAATAAAATAGTTTTTCCAATTCGAAAAAAACCCAATTCTTTGAGTTTTAACGCGTTATTGATAAAAACGGTGGAGGTTGTATATCCTCTGTGTGGTTGGATTACTTTATACACCGTGTTTGAAAAACAAAAGCAAATATTTCAATATGTTCGCATAATATTTCTCTATCAGGACTCCGTTCTGTCGCAAAGATATAAATTACCAATAATTCAATAAAGATCGCGTTGTTATTGAGTCAAAAGCGTATTTAAAAGTTTCTTTGTAATTTACATGCACTTGAATATATTTTTCTCCACACCTACGACCATAGTTAATTAATGGATTATCGGCCTATCAGTTTCAGCAATAATCACAGACCAACCATTGTTCATATGTGAAATAAACATGTAGTCAATAATTTTACTGATTGAAATCCAATTGTCGTTATGGTCTATTGCATTTGCATCTTTCAGAAGCGTGTGCGAGCCCAGGTATCCAGCTGATTGACAAGAAAACTCCATTTTATGAGTTCATGCTTTGATTACGATTGAAAGATTGTACTGAAAAAACTTCGGACATGTTTTACAAAGCTACAGTTGGAAACACACATAGCAGAGCAAAGATGAAAGTACTGTAAGCTAATCAAGTTCGTTATTATTTAATGAAGCTAGGTATGTTGATGAATATCTCTATAATAATTAATTCCTATAAACTAACATCTCATTTCCAGGTAAATGTTGTGTTTGTTTTCAATTTCCTTATCACTATTTACTATCAAGAGTGGTGAAATAAAACGTGCCGTAATTCCTAGTTTTATACCAATCATTTCTTATTAATCATAGGCAGAACCATTAAAAATCAATGATATCAATGCAATTTCAAATTGATTTTTTTTATGTTTTTATTTTACATCTGTTTTATTTGTAATTATCTACCAGTTTATTGTATATTTATGTCGTCATTAAAAGTACACATGGTCGTTTTTTATAGTTTTTATATAAGGTTATCTTAATAGCTAGAATGGATCTTTATTTAAAACTAATTAACATTTTATTAGAGGCATCAACATTGTACCATCATTTCATACTAAACAGTCAAATGAAGTCTATACATATATTCCAAGACGGTCAACACTGAAATATATTAATTATAGATATGATTGACAAGGATCTAATATATTATTGAGGGTGCATTTTCAAAATAAATCGATTATAGTTCTATTTTTAGAACGAGTATAAAAAGAAAAATAGATATGAATGACATACAAAATACTGCAGAATAGTTTCTACGACTTATCTACTGGTGTCCTTTCTTGTTAATAACCACCGCATCTGAAAATTGTTGGTTGGTTTATGGTGTATAAAGCCACTTTCAACAATATTACAGTTATATCGTGGTGGTCAGTTTTATTGGTGGAGGAAATCGGAGTACCCGGAGAAAACCACCGACCTGTCGCAAATCACTGATAAACTTTATCATATAATGTTGTATCGAGTACAACTCACAACTTTAATGGTGATAGGCACTGATTAAACAGGTAGCTGTAAATCAAACTACCATACAATCACGACCATGATGACCCCTATCTGGAAATGAAATTGTATTCACCAAATATAACAAATAGAACTAAGATACCTAGGTGTTGACAGGCGCAAAGAAAACTGCTTAACTGCAGGGTGTTGGTCGTTTTGTGTAAATTGTATACCACTTATTGAAGACTATAACTATGTGGAATGTAAACAGCAATAAAACACTAATCATTTAATTTAATTGATTTGTATCTACATGTAAGTGTAAAATTAGATAGTATTTCAAATTCATTTATATTTATAGCCTTTCTTACTATGTGAAATGCAACCACCCTAGCCACAGTTATTATAAAGTGTGACGTGTATTCTCTATGGAATGCCTTTGGCTATACTATACTTATTTACATTGTATTAGGAAGATATGCAGACATGTTCACCCAAGAAAGTCGTGTTTCTCGATGACATTGTCTGAGGAAACATGGATTTTGTATGTAGAACTAATCTTCATATCTTCCTAATTCAGAACACAAAATGATATACTATTTTTGTCTCATTATAAATGGAATATTAAGGAATATTCATATTTATTTCTCTCGATTTTCTAATTACATAGCATGAACAGCTTTTAATTTTAACAATTAGGAAATAATTGTATTGTGCTTTAAGCTACCTCGGCAAAGAAAAAAATACCGGAGTTATCTCCATTCTAATGCAATACAAAGCAATGTTCGATTGAGCGCTTGAATAGATCTATTGACATAAACTTAAATGCCGCTAAATTTACTTGACTTCATTTCTGCATTTATGTCATTGCCAAGACATGACGTCAAATGCTCGCTTCAAGAGTAAACAGTAAACATTTAATGAATAGTTGTTTGAATATAGCTGAAATACTGCTTTCTGGTCGTTAAGTAATAATCAATCAATTTATGGCAGTGCGTGCTTTATTACAGATTTTATCATGGGAAGGTAATATTTTCGTGATGTTTTCAGTAAAGGATAACATTTACGAATTTTTTTTACCAACCATGGTAAAGAATATGTAAAAATGAGATCTGAATTCCTGTTGCAAAGGGACAACGCCATTACTTGTTTATTTATCACGAAGCCTATTGTGACCTCGTTAATTTGTGATCATGGTATTTATTATAATATGGAACACACGATAGAGCGAATGCAGTATGTCATATTTTAGAGAGATAAAGAAAACGTTTTGAAGATACCAGAGAGGTACACGTGATCATAAGCCGCAAATTGAAGAATGACAGACAATACAATGGTCATAAATAAAGGATAAAGAGACAAACAATAATCCGCAAAACACTACGTAGAAAACTGAAGATTGAACAATACTAACCTCACAAAAATTGTGAACTCGGGTGCTCTGGAAGGTTACGCAGGTCATATTTTGCTAGTGGCACCC
Source organism: Bathymodiolus septemdierum (assembly GCA_963383655.1). NCBI lineage: Eukaryota > Metazoa > Mollusca > Bivalvia > Mytilida > Modiolidae > Bathymodiolus > Bathymodiolus septemdierum. The sequence goes on along the minus strand of OY726522.1, from coordinate 50,339,031 downwards.
GTCGCATAATTCTTGTTAATACGCTGCTGATTAGTCATGCAATACGACATAAGAACCAGATTGTGACTAATACGAACGCAAAATAAGCCGTGGTTATCTGTGACACAGATAATCCAGAATGTGTTGTGCGATCTTTAGTATTGTATTTAGTGTTTTGCAGATTGTTGTTTGTACCTTCTGACCACTGTGTTGTCTGTCCTTCGATATACGGATTCTGTTTACCCCTTTGGTATCTTCAAACTCTTCTTAGCCAAGTCATGTTGACGACCTTAAAATTTGATCACTAGGAACCCTTGACTCAGTAGCTTCCTTGGTAGTAGCAGTCATCTATTAAGGAAATTCTTATTAGAAATGGCATTTTTCTCCATCTTTACAAATGATTAAAATTTCAGTTTGACTAGTTATTGGGGTAAGCGATCTTCTTTTCTATATTGTATTTTTATCAACTTGAAGAATTCAGAGCCTTAGTTACGAAATATAGATTTCTTAATTATACGCAAACTGTATCCAATGCTATTCTGGCTATGCGATTTTGGCTATCCTGTTTATGCCCTTGCTTCCAAAGACTTTAATATTATTAGGCTTTCAAATATTTTGGCTTTGAGTGTACACGATGATCCAGAAACGTGTCGTGTGCACTAAATTAGATATCTACGTTTTTTATTTCTTTAATATATAAAACAATGCATTATTGCTAAACGTTTTCAATTTTTCACATATTTTATTCTTCAGAATTTAGAATAAGTAAAATATATCGGGTAAACACGATGTTTTGTTCAATGTCACTCCGGACAGAATTTTCTTTTATACTTTGTTTTCATTTTTCAACGACCTTTACATTTTCCTTTTTCTATAACTGTTGCACATTGTGACACAGATTAAATATTCCGATGTTGCTTAAGCACTCTGTAGGTTTAGTATTATTTCTCCCAAATACATTTGATTATTTTTTTGGTTCCCCACTTTTAGACTTTGAACGTACGTGATGAAGATTATTCTAGAAGCGCTCAAAACTCGATATCTATGTTTTTATTCAAATACAGGGAATATGTTTTGGGAGCATGATATATTTGCTAATGTCACATGGGACAGTCTCGACCAATCAGATATCAATATAACTTTAATAAATTGCTTTAAAGTGAAATAATAAATATGAGATGACGTTTATATGCTAAACATCGTGGGTTGATATCTGACATAATCTATCATGTTACCTATTTAGCTATAACAGTTTCACTGGTGTTACATGCAACTAATTAAAAGTCAAATTGATAAATAAATATCCCTAGTACATATGTCATACTAATTATTGTCATTACTGTATCGATTTGACATACTACGAGTAACGGACATCTTCGTTATTGTCATGTCATAAGCTTTTTTTCCCATACAGGTGTTTGATGCTAACGTACGCTATTACAACATCTACACCTGGTGGTGAATTATCGACAGATTGCGTATTTATCATTATAATAGTCCGATATTAGATTTATTCAAAAATTTCCCCGTTCGTCTATAATAATTCATTATTATTGTTATTATTATGAAATAGCTATTAATCTTAGAGATGTTTTGTATATATTGACCATGCTAGTTATCAAATATTGATTTCAACTGAAAAAACAATGCCACAGGTTTAATAAACTTATGAGGAGATAAATTTATGAAGAGAATGTGTAAATAGTGATTGTCAATAATTCAACCAATATCAACAGAACGAACAACCACCTCTCACCTCAAGTCATTGAACACAAAAATGACCACGACATATGGCGTTGGAAATCCAGGTGTTGACTTGAGACAGGCACAACATTTTGGCGGTGTTTAACTTGTTAATTGGACTCCTCCTCTCTGATAACAGAATCTCCAACGACAATACAGATATAAACACACAATCAAATATCCTGGCCATATTGGCTTCTACAACTAAAGTGAACAACAGCATAAGAATGGACAGTACAATAGCAGGGTCAATGAATACCGACTACTAACTAAGAAATAAACGTTAGAGAATACCGAAGAGGCAATCAAAAATGGACAATCCAGAAACTGGCAACTTATGGTACGCAAGACGAAGACAAGAAAAACAAATACACATACGTACATTGTATGTGTTGGACACCACTATGCGCAAACAAACACAAATAGCGTAAATAAGACATGAGCCCCTCTACAAACAACTGGAGGTAAAGACGAACCGAACATCGTTGTTATGCGGAAATCGTAACGGACATCATAACACGGAACTCAGAACGTAAAGACACATAATAGGACAACAACAAAAAACTAAAAAGATGAGCAAATCAGACCTCATCAAAACCCGGGGCGTACTCGCGAAGGGCAAGCAGTTCCTGGAGAATGCTGGTTTATAAGGGTGATGAAATTACAACGCTTATATACATCGTAATAATATTGAATCTATATGACCTTTAACATTATTGTAACACAAAACTGATAAATAAACTGAAATAGGCAAAATGAAAAAGTTGTCAATATGTAGAGGGTTACTGATAATGTTATTAAAACGCTACAGAACACCAAAGAGAACATACAGAAACAAAGGCTACATTGGGTACAATACACAGAACGAGAACAAGTAAACTAAAAAAGAGCAACAAGGATCTCACCAATAAAGCCGGGGTGATCCAATGTCCTTAGAAAGGGTAAATAAACGTTAGAGAATACTGTCAGAGAATGGACAATCTAGGGAAACGGGCAACATAGGGCACACAAGACGAACAAAACAAAGGAAAAACACAACACAATATGTGTTAGATACCACGATGCGCAAGCAAACACGTATAACGTAAATAAGACATAAGCACTCTTACAAACAACTGGAGGTAAAGACGAACCGAACATCGTTGTTATGCGGAAATCGTAGCGGACATCATAACACGGAACTCAGAACGTAAAGACACATAATAGGACAACAACAAAAAACTAAAAAAGATGAGCAAATCAGACCTCATCAAAACCCGGGGGCGTACTCGCGAAGGGTAAACAGTTCCTGCTTCTTATTAGAATGTAGAATGTGTTAGCAACGAACTAATTACAACATTTATCTTAATTGTTTCAAGTAAATAATAAGGGCTCGTGTCAGTAAATATTGTGAATAATATCACAAAACATATTTCTAACTTAGTATTTTATTATTTAGTAATTTGAATAAATAACAATATGTCTAGTAAAGTAAAAAATAATGTCACATGTTTTATTAACGTATATATGACATCTTTGACATTGTATATTCTTTGTAGCAAGTTATTTATGACTGGCTTTAATTTAGTAACTATTGTGATTAATATAAGAACACACAATATGAACTTATTATTCTATCATTAAATAATTATAAATCTTTGATCTTAAACGTTTGATCTTTACCTGTGTATCCGATACATTGTCGTTCATGTTCACTTTCATCCATATCCTTTCCTGTGGTTCTTTCTTCTTTTTATTAATTGTGGGATTTTCCATCAAGGTGCAACATTCATTTTTTTAATGTAAGAAGAAGGTGATTTAGCATAAAACTAACACTTTACGGAAATATTAAATTAACGTTGACATTAGATTTTCTCAAATAGTAAACATTGTTGTATATAGACACGTAGATATCAAACTAATACACACGACCACATTTCTGGAATAACCATCATCAGGTACACTCAAAATCTATATATTTGAAAGCTAAATAATTTAAAAATCTTCGGGAGCAAGAAAACCAAAGAGTATAAACAGTATAGCCAAAATCAGCTAAGATCATCTATGTCTGAGGGAGAAGAACTAAGGTCATCTATGTCAGGAGAGAGGAGAACTAAGGTCATCTATGTCTGAGGGAGGAGAACTAAGGTCATCTATGTCTGAGGGAGGAGAACTAAGGTCATCTATGTCTGAGGGAGGAGAACTAAGGTCATCTATGTCTGAGGGAGGAGAACTAAGGTCATCTATGTCTGAGAGAGGAGAACTAAGGTCATCTGTGTCTGAGGGAGGAGAACTAAGGTCATCTATGTCTGAGGGAGGAGAACTAAGGTCATCTATGTCTGAGGGAGGAGTACCTTAGTGTTAATAATAATTACATGATTTAGGAACTGTGAATTTCAAGATAAATTATATACTAATGGATTCAGTTATATAATAAAGTTCATTGATTGATTGATTGATCGATTGATTGATTGTGGTTTAACGTTGTTTACGTGAGCAGCATTGCAGCTATATTCGTTATGAGAACAAGATACAAACAGTAAATATTGCTAGAAATGATGGTCAAGACATTACGAATTGTCCAACTTGAATGAAATATAAAAAAATTATATACCACACTGTCGGTACAGTTTAAAAATTGTAGGATCAGAGGCATAATCCATACCCATAACACACATACATGACCGTTCACTTTCATGTCTCGGACCAGACATTTCAATAAAAATTGGCGGAGTTAAACTAGATTTATGGGCTTAAATCTCTCTTCCTAGTGAAATGATGTAGTTTATATAAATATCTTATCATTCATTTTTGTTGTGGAAGCGAATCTGTGCAGGTTTTTTTTATTGTTTGTTTAATGAAAGACTTGTATCAAGAGACGGACAGACGGACGGACGGGATTACGAAATCACTTCATGTCTAATTAATTACTAGTATAATTTACGCAGAGATATAGATGAAACAAACATTTAAGTGGATAATACGGCCACAGTTAAAATAACAAAGACTGGATCTGACAAGACGAACAGATCGCCAGTAATCGTTTGGGCAAGCCTGTGCCTCAATGGTACCAATGAATGCTACAAACATCCACGTCACCTTAGTTGAGAGTTAAAGAAGGTCATAAACCCCGATGCGAAGCACACATTTACAACCTACTCCCTGTTTTTTTCAAAGGAGTCCAACCTAAGTTCCAAACTGGTACCAGTTCAGGAACTGGCCTCTCCGGTAAACGTGAGAATGCCAATTGACTAAATTATATATACACCTTACCTACTTGTGGTACCACAAGAAAGCATACCAAAATATGAGCTCACGTACAATTGTAGGATTATGACCAACAGTCGTCTTGTCAGATTCCGCCTCTATTGAACTGTGACAAATTTTATTAAAGTAAGTACATTTATTAAAAAAAAACAGATACATATTAAAACAAATCAAACATTATAAGTAATTAAACAGTGCTTAGATACAGTTTCTGAATCTCCCACATAAACTCGCAATTTTTTTTAATTCTTAAATCACGGAAACTATTCTCAAAAATACTGTACACTGTCCGGAATAGCTGCACATGTACTACGGGTAAAGTCCAGATGTATATCAAGTCTGTACATTTCACATCTGATATCTCAATTGCAGCTCCAGGCAAGTAATAGTACCAATCCTGAAAAATATAACAAACAGCAGCAGAATCTTTCTATCTGGCAATTTAGGGAGGGGGGGGGGGGGGGGGGGGGGGGGGGGTCAAACACGTGTGATGTCTGGCGGCTAGCATAAAACTGATACGACGGAAGTTGTGACGTACACACATAAAAAAGTTACAGTGCGACGGAACTGCTCGGACTTTTTTCCGGGTTATGTCGCTTTCATTAAACCTGTTTATCCTAAGTGATACACATTATTATATCTGTATTGTCCTTGGAGATTCTGTTATCAGAGAGGGGGATCCAATTAACAAGTTAAACACCGCCAAATTGTTGTGCCTGTCCTATGTCACGACATGGATCTCTATCACCATATGTTGTGGTCATTGTTATGTCCAATGGCTTTGAGGTGAGAGGTGGTTGTTCGTCTTGTTGATATTAGGGGAATAATTGATAATCACTATTTAAACAGTCTTTTCATAAGTTTATTAAACCTGTGGCATTGTTTAGTTTTCAGTTGAAATCGTTATTTGATAACTAGCATGGTCAATATATAAAAATCTATGGAAAGTTAATAGCTATTTCCTAATAATAACAATAATAACGGATTATTATAAACGATTGTGAATAAATCTGATTTTGGACTATTATAATGATAAATACGCAATCTGTCGATAATTCACCACCTGGTGTAGATGTTGTAATAGCGTACGTTAGCACCAAACACCTGTATGACAAAAAAACGTGTTAAAGAACATTATAGAAGTTGTTCGTTACTTGTAGTAAAGTAAAGTTGATACAATAATAAGACAATAATTACTATGACATGTGTACTAGAGATATTTATTTATCAGTTTGAAATTTTTTTTATTAGTTGCATATAACACCAGTGAAACTGTTATAGCTAACTATATATATATACGTCGGAACATTTAACCCAACAGGGCTAGAATTATATTTTTGAGCTCACAAGTTTTTGCTCTCCGTCGATGGGATTTGAACTCATAACATTGATACACTGCGGCAACAATGGTTGTAGCCTTATGCCCGGCGTCTCAGACTACATCCACTATGCAAAAACTATAGCTTCAATAGTAGAATTGTTACCTTGTCTCGTAAAGCGAATATAGGGATAGACATTACAGTTGTGTTTAAGCGTATGGAGATGGTACATATATATTTAACTCAGCAATTTTAATATTTTGTATAGGATGACGAAGATATCATCATACAGACATAGGGAATAAAGTATTTTATACAAACGTCTAAGCAAGTGACAACCATACAATCTATCACCCACTGGATTTAAAAGTTACTTCAAATATTCTGATAATACTTAGCATTTATATACGTCTGTAAATTTAACCAAACAGTGTTAGCATTAATTTGTTGTTCTCCTTCGACGAGATTTGAACTCACACCATTGATACACTACAGCACACATCACTGAGTCGCTTAGCCTTATGTTCGGCGCCTCAGACCACTCGGCCACATCCACAATATGAAAAAATATAGCTTCAATAGTCGAAGTGTTACCTGTCTCTCAAGGCGAATCTAGGGATATAATTAACCGAATGATCAGTCTTGGTGTACAGAATCTGGAGCATTATCCATAATATATGTATTTCTTGTGACATAAGGTCGGAACATTTTGCATAGGACCAGGGGACAACATCGACCATTCCTAGTAAGGACAACATCGACCATTCCTAGTAAGATCTCTTCACTAGGAGCTGCTGTTAGTTGTCTTTTAATCACAAGAAGCGTGACATTCTCAAAACATGGCGCACTTATATACGTCCTGTTCTGACTGCTGTAAGTTGTCTTTTAACCACAAGAGGCGTGACATTCTCAAAACATGGCGCACTTTTATTCGTCCTGTCCTGACTGCTGTAAGTTGTCTTTTAACCACAAGAAGCGTGCCATTCTCAAAACATGGCGCACTTATATACGTCCTATCATGACAGAACTATATGACACCAATTTCGAACAGAGTGTACTCCGAAGGTGAGAAGAAAGATCCTATTCTAAATTCCGATTTTATACAATGATATTGACAAATTGCAAAACGTACACAGCCGCGCCCTAAGGTTCTACAGAAACTAGTTTTTCTTTTGTTTAACAATTTATTGGACGACGGGATGTGTTCTTTCGTAATTGGGAGGGTGGCTTGATATCTCTGATTACTTAAATACTCTTTTAATTGGAAATGCAATTATTGATCCCTTACATATCAACAAAGTAAGTCGACTGTCAAGTGCATGCAATCATTTGCCCCAATAGTTCGCTTTGGCTGTCGAAGTTTTGTTCTTCTTGTCTATTGTAAACGTTGAAAGTAAAATAACTGAACTGAGTTAAATTTTCTTTCCGTTAAAATATATATTTAATGAGAATAGACACCACAAAAGATTTTCATCATTTGAATGTTTGTCAAACTGACATTCATTTAGTTCAAGCAAACTTAATTAAGTTAGATTCCCTATAGCAGCTCCCTGTTATAAAAAGCCGTACTAAAGATAAGATGTAAAAAAGCTAATCACTGGAAGCCTGTAGGCTTAAATGCAATTTGGCTTACGTTATATGATGCTGTGCGCACTTGAAGGCAGGACAAATCATTTAAAAAATCAAAATGCTTAGTTTGACAATATATTGTATTATACAAAAAAAAAACGTCAATAGATGACTGATTATGCCGTTGAATGCGTTTGCATTTTTGTTCATCAACGTTCATTGATCCTGAATCGAGGTCACAATCTGTAGCATGACTGCAGTTGCTTGGCTTTGGATTGTGTGTACTAGAAATATACAACCTTGACACACTGATGTGGCATTGAGCGTATTTGATGAAGGTTATTACAGAAACGCGTCGTGCGTACTAAAATTGATATCCATGTTTTTACTACTATCACTGGTCGATACTTCTGGTGGAATAATAGTCTACGAGGGTATCATCACCCAGTAGTTTGTGATTCGGCACTGACATGGTTTATTAGATATTTGCTTAATTGAAATTTACAGCTCATAACTAATGTAATTATTATTAAAACTAAGGTACTCCTCCCTCAGACATTGATGACCTTAGATGACCTTAGCCGATGTTAGATATTTTGTTTAGGTCCTTTGGTTTTCTTGCTCCCAAAGATTTTAACATTATTTGACTTTCAAATATTTTGGCTTTGAGCGTCACCTGATAATGTTCATTCCAGAAATGCGTCGTGCGCACTATATTGGATATTTACGTTTTTATTGGTAATGAGGTTTATAAAAATAAACAAATAGTGAAAACATATTGTAGTAAATTGTATCTATTTCAACGATTATCTTACGACATGTTTGTTTGGCTGTCGAATATTCAAACCGACTATTAGCGTTCAAATGGGCACACATTGTGCACCGAACTTACTAATTTGCTTTTATGCTCGTATGAAAATTTAATTATAAGAAAATAGTTTCCCGAGTGATCGTCAGGAATTCCATTAATATCAACAAAACGTACAATTACCTTTTACCACAAGTCAGTGAACGCAGAACATACCACGACATATATATATGAAAGGGAACATAAATGTACTGATTTATATGATAAGTGAACATACTAGCTTTTAGAATCTATATTTTTGCAAATAAAATAGCCTTTACGAATAAGATTTTACATCGATTTTAGAAGTTAGCATGTATCAGATTTGAACATTTTACCTTTGTTAATAACGTTACCATAGCAACTTTATAGGAAATGCCCTTTTTTAGCACACCTTTATATGTAGAAGTGTACATACAAGATCTATTTAACTGTAATAAAAATGTAGTGGTAGTTTTGAATAATTCATGAAAAACAGTATCCTTTATGTATGTTGCAGAAGTTTTTCATTTATCAACAAAATGAAATTGTCCAACATTTATTACAATTCCAGTGGGAAAAATCGTTTTGGTTAATATTGTAATATAAGCACTGTTTCGGTATTGGTAGTATATTTGTGGGATCGATTTCATTATACCTACTTGTAGAATAAGATTATATAGTATAAAGGTGTGATATTGCGGTCTGTGGACACTGAGCTGTGGTTTGAATTTTTTGGGCAGGTTTGAGTAGTTCATTTGCTAGAGTTGTGTACATTTCTCTCAACACTGATTTTATAACAATCGTAAACCTATTAGAAGTTTTTATGACCTACATGCTGTTAAATTGCAATTTAATGGTAGGATCTTCTCTAAAAGTCGGTTTATTGGAGCTTGTTTACGGAATGGCTGGTATGGTTTTTTTTTCATCGATATTAACTATATATCGAGCAATTTTCATTAACGAGGGTAATTTACATTCACCCAGTGCCCTGGTTTTATACAATTTTAATGTTTTTGCACGTTTATTATTACCAATATGAAATTTTAATTATAATTCACGTTCACACATTTCTTCCGCCTTATTTCTTGTAGCGAAAATTATAAATTGATCAAATATTTTGTATAAGTTCTTAATGGCAAAACGAATAAATATATTTCTTATTAGAAATGAATCTGCATCATAATTTCATTTTTACATTTGACTTCTTTTGTATTATGGTGTACTTGTTTGGGTAAGAGGTGTCAGCTGGATGTTTCATGGTTGTTGTTAAATGTATTAATAATTTGTTTTATTTATTTTTTTATATTAGTCTGTCTAAATGTTGCGCGGTTCATTTACGAAATAAATCATGGAAGCCAGAATGTGCTTTGAGTTTTAACATGGATTGGCGGATATTAGTATTTTATCCCGAGCCAGAGGCGAATACGATAGTATACTTTGATCCAGACGGTAATTTATATTTACGTTTGCGGAAAATGTCGCGCGTACGTTTGTCTACAAAGCGAAAGAAGGACATGGTTTTAGATTGTGAGTTAGATCCCAGGTCGGGTAAACCCGATGATTATACAATAGGTAATTGCTGCTTCTCTGTTATGCACCAATCATCAAGGAGTAAGAGGAAAACTCGGAATCAGGATAATGTGTCCGAGTGTCGAGACATATCTACCCATGGTCAGTCCTTTCAGGTAGCTAACACTTTAAACATCTAACTAAGGACAAAGTTTCCTTTATATTGTTTACCTTCTTCTTCTAAGCCGACGTTGTAATTTCGCTACCAGCCAAAGTAAACATGTCTTGCAGATATGAAATAAAAATTGAAGTTAAGGGGGGATTTGTTTTTGTCAAATTGGCAAAAACTACGGAAATTGATAGCTGTGTTCCTCATTCTGCAACGTATTCTATGATTTGTGAAATATAATGACATTCTGCTGCTACATTTACCTAGTCTTTACTATTGAAGGTATACTAATTCCATACTGGTTTACGGTTTATGGTATAACGCCACTTTCAACAATAGTTCATTTATATCGTGGCGGTCAAATTTATTGGTGGAGAAAACCAGATTATCCGGAGAAAATCACCCACCTGTCGCAAGACACTGACGCCTGGCCATGAATGGGGGTCGAATTCACAACCTTGGTAGTGATAAACACCGATTGCACAGGTAGTTGTAAAGCCAACTACCATATGACCACGTCCACCACAACCCCAAAATAGTTTTACTGTGTTCAAATAAGATGTTCAATATTGAAAATACCTTGTAACGAAAATAAATAAATCCTCTTGGTTTGTGACGTTTCTCTACTGCAACGTCAAAATGCTCGTAATTAGGAGATATAATTGTAATGTATTTCTAGTGTACCGGATGTAGGTATAGAATCCCAGTATATCGTCTGTCTGTCCCATCATTTGTCTTTTGAAGAACCATAGAAATGTTGTCATACTTATATTACAATCGATACGAAACAAGTATTGCTAGAGTTATGACCTATATACGAAACAAGTATTGTTAGAGTTATGACCTATATACGAAACAGGTATTGTTAGAGGTATGACCTATATACGAAACAGGTATTGTTAGAGTTATGACCTATATACGAAACAAGTATTGTTAGAGTTATGACCTATATACGAAACAGGTATTGTTAGAGGTATGACCTATATACGAAACAAGTATTGTTAGAGTTATGACCTATATACGAAACAAGCATTGTTAGAGCTATGACCTATGCACGAAACAAGTATTGTTAGAGTTATGACCTATATACGAAACAAGTATTGTTAGAGTTATGACCTATATACGAAACAAGTATTGTTAGAGTTATGACCTATATACGAAACAAGTATTGTTAGAGTTATGACCTATATACGAAACAAGTATTGTTAGAGTTATGACCTATATGCGAAACAAGCATTGTTAGAGCTATGACCTATATACGAAACAAGTATTGTTAGAGTTATGACCTATATACGAAACAAGTATTGTTAGAGTTATGACCTATATACGAAACAAGTATTGTTAGAGCTATGACCTATATACGAAACAAGTATTGCTAGAGTTATGACCTATATACGAAACAAGTATTGTTAGAGTTAAGACCTATATACGAACAAGTTTGAAGATATAAAAGATGTAATCAGAAACGTAAATCGAAGGACATATAATACAATGACCAACTGAAAAAGGACAAAAGGACACTATGCTACAATTGTGGATACGTCGTGTAAGCTATTACATGTAGTCATTTCTCTTTTGAGTGACTACATTCATATTTGTTCACATGTTATTTGTAAGCTCTGAAAATCATCCTCGATATTTTTATTGAACAATAGTTAAAGGCGAATATGATCATAATTGTAGCTTTTGGAAAAAAAACTGGATGATTTTGTAAATTGCACTCACCAAGTTGTTCTTGGTAGTTACAGCGTTGCATACCTTCTATATAAGGGTAATAACAAAATTACCGAACTCCGAACAATCTTACAAAGGGAAAGTCAAAACTCATAATTATATAAACAGACAAAATCAGTCAACAACCGGAAAACTGTGAAAACCGTAATGACCCTGACTTGGTACAGGCATTTCTAAAGAAATGGTGGGTTGAATCAGATTTTAAGGCGCCAAACCTCCCGCTCTCATTACGGTTCAAAGGTTCCGGCTGTCACTATAACAGTATTTAAATACAGGAACAAAATAGGTAAAATAGTTGTCAAAGCAGTACCATATTCAGTGACGTAAATGTCAAAAATATCTTTACGTCACACATTGACAAAAAAATATCCTTAACATTTTTTGACTTCTTTATCTTTATACATTTTCACTATATGAAAATGCATCGCTTATAATTTTTTCTGCAGAGACGGGATATATTTCGACAAGATCTTGGTATCGGAATATAAACTTTTTAAGAGATCGAATAAGGCGAATCTTTTTATAGCCCTGGTCCAGTAGCCTGTTTCTCAGATGAAGATGACGTTTCAGGAAATCAGAATAATTGCTACTGGCTCTTGCATAGCGAATCAATTGCGAGATGTAAACACCATATGCAGGAGAAGCTGGTATATTGCTGCACATGTTTGGAAAATTTATGATTTTAAAATTGAAGTCGTCCCGCTTATCATAAATTTTAGTACTGAGTTGACCACTGTCGTCAAATTCGAGGTATAAGTCCAAAAATGATGCGGACGAAGCTGTATCGGTGGTCTCTTTAACTTCCAGCTCTGGAGGATATATCAATGGAAAAAATTCTGCAAATCTAGAATTATTGATAGATAAAACGTCTTCAATATACCTGCATGTGAAATTAAAGGCTCTAACCTCATGTATCTTCTTATCTTTTACAAGCTTTTGAAGAAACTCCGACTCATATGAGTATAAAAATAAATCGGCTAGAAGAGGGGCACAATTCGTACCCATTGGTATGCCAACGACCTGCTGAAACAGTGTCCCTCCAAAGGAGACAAATATGTTATCGATGAGGAACTCCAGCATACTGATCACTTGTTCCTCGGAGTAGCATGTTTTACCTTTATGAATTTTGTTTGAAAAATATGTGGAATTGTAGCCTAACACAGCAAATTTTGAGCCATAGTTTCTATGACTAAAAGCTTTATGAATTGTTTCTTTTAAGCGGGTTTTTAATTTGTCATGCGGTAGGGTGGTATATAGAGTTGAAAAATCAAAAGTTTTGATGGAGGATACCTGAGAGAAAGATCTTGATTTCAGGTTATCCAAAAGATCTTTAGAGTTTTTCAAAATCCACATGTGATTTATGCCACTACGCGAGTAAACAGTTTCACAATATTTCTGTTGTCCCTCTTTTACTGCAGACAGAATCTTTGTCAGGTGAATAGACAATTCTTTCGTCGAACAAGTTGATGATCCCGCTATGTACCTTTCTTTGTATGGTGTCTTATGGAGTTTAGGTATCCAATATATATGAAACCAACATTTCCGTTTTTTAGAACATATGAACGGAAACAGTGATGGTCAATAATTCCATCAATACTAACAACTACCTCTCACATCAACCAACTGAATACAGAAAGAGAAATGACTACAACATACAGCGTTGGAATATTGAAACTACATAGGACCTACGCTTGAGAAAATTGAGGTCAAATTCATGATCACACCTTGTCGAAATTTGTACATATTACATCTATACGCCATAAGTAAAACGGCATATGTTACTATGACTGCATTAATATTTGTATTTTGCAGGATGAGTCTTTTTTTTAATATTATGTATACAAAAAAAGTTCTATATGTTTGCATACATATTATTACAATAGCCTTATTTTAAACTTTATCAAAATCAAGTTGACCATCTATATAATACCACAAGTTTCCCTCGTTGTTAATATCTAAATAGAAGTCTAATTACATGGTGGGTCTATAATTATATGGTGTCGTAAATATAAAGTTGAACTGGATATATTGTGGGTGGTTAAGTGGTGAAATATCATCTGTACTTCTACACCTGATATTTAAATGTGCGCAGCTTTGTATTCTTATCTTTGAGACACACATGGTTAAAGATGTTCATAAAGAATAGAAAAAACCAAAAGCAAATCGGAAATATATGTTCACAATTTCTTCTCATTAGAATTCCTCTTGACAATTGACAAATACCACCATTGAACTGGACTAATATGTTGTCGATCAAAGTGTCCGACACTTTCACAATATTACCATCGGTATATTTATTTCGAAGTTTTGCATTAAATTTCCATTTCCAACTGATATTGATAGTTTTAAGCATGTGCTTTGTCAGCTGGCTTGGCTCTCATATATGTGTAACATATGAAACTAAAGCCATGAGTGCTATTGTGGTGACGACCGTATGATAGTTAGATTTACATCAACATATAGAATTAATGTCTATTATCACTATAGAAGTTGATTCGTGGAGAAGTCTACTCGGTACAATTAGAGGTGATAAAGTATGTCATTAACTTACGTCAGACCGATAATTTTAAGCGGGCACTCCCGTTTTTCTATCATATAAATCTGATGGTCACATTCCAGTTGTATTAGAAGTAGCTTTAATCACTCATAATGCATGCTAATTTGTATCTTACAATGTGTGTGCATCTCTTCTACGTCATTTATTGTCCCTATATTAGATCCATGGTTTTCTCTGTGAACCATAGCTTCCTCCACCAATCAAAGAAATGACCACAATTTTGTTGGAAGTAGCTTTAATTATAAATAACTCTAAACGAATGTTTATCAATGTGTACATTATGTACTTTATAGCTGAATTGTACTTTATTCGTGACATTAATCATTTTCACATAGCACTGCTGTGTTTTCTATAAACTTTGTAAGGTGATGTCAAGTAGGTGACATTAAAACAACAGAAAACATAAAAATGAAATGCAATTAACTAAATGTGATGCTCTATTGACAAATGTAAGGTTGTTAACAAATATTGGATGATCAAAGAGGAACCCTGTTAATAGGATTTCAACAATATCGTTCTAAAACAAAATTGATTGTTGGTTGTGTAGCGTCCAGCTCCAAATATTGTATGTGTATTCATGACGAGGCTAAAGTTTAACAATATATAAAACCTATGCAGACACGGGAGAGGAATTGAACAAACGATTCAACAACTTCTGACTGCAACCAGAAAAAGCATGGAGAATTGGGGACAGGGACGACAAATTAGGCTTTTTGTATCGTTTGCAATGCAGCTACTCTTCTCTGAGGTCTTTAACTGAAAAGACCAAACATGGCACTCTCGAAGCATGATAGTCACAATGGTCCACGATCAAGCTTTCTGTATTATATTCTGACACCCCCTTTTATTAACCATGAGAAATTTGCATGCCTTTGGTTAAGAAGTGTTTGAAGATACCAAAGGGGTAATCAGAATCCGTATATCGAAGAAGAACAGACAACACAATGGCCAAAAGAAAAAGTACAAAAGGACAAACAACGATCTACAAAACATACATATAAAACTAAAGATCGAGTTACGCGAACCCACAAAAAAGCCGGGTGTAAACACAGGTGCTCCAGAAGGGTAAGCAGTTTCTGCTGCACTAGTGAAATCCGCCGTGTTAATCTAGTTACAAGCCCGTTATCGTTATCGTTGCATGCGTTATTCATGGAGAAAACCAATCGAAAATGTCGACTTTCTATACGTTTGCCATTTTTGTTTTACGACCACGGAGACACCTTTGAATATCATCTTTGTTGTTCAAAGTAAAACATATATTTAAGTCATACCTGTATTTTAACCTATCACCTTCATATGCGAGTAAGTAACGGTGGAATCCAGGTTACAGAAAACGGATAGAAAGGGATCTAAGATGGTGCTTTAGTGTCTGTGCGTAAAGAATGTCACAGTCCATGCACCGTAACGAATGTCACAGTCCATGCACAGTAAAGAATGTCACAGTCCATGCACCGTAAAGAATGTCACAGTCCATGCACACCACAAGTAACTTCAAGCAGCTCCTAATGAGCAACATCTTTTAAATTTTATTTCGGTACCCTACACTAAATGTTCACCCGTAGGCCTATCTGGGTGCAGTCGTTTTACATACAAAATTAATTGTAAGCTTCTCTCGTTGTAAATGTAGCTAAAATATTGTTCACAACAATCAAGTAAATACACATAATAAAAGGATGGAGATATATTTATTATAAAACATCATTTTAATAGAGGATAAACACTAATTGCCGAATATTATTTACGTGACTCTTGAATTTATTGATTATCTGGACAGCATGTGTTGAACTACAGGTTCACTTAAGCTAAGTGCATGCATACAAAATATTATAGAAATTAAAACAATTCATTTAATAAACGTTTAGCCATGCACATACAGTCAAATTTGTCTTAGCGTATAGCGACTTCCTTTATTAGCCGACCTTATTTATTCCTCCCGAGCGTTTCCCCGTGCATTTTGGAACAATTTATATTGATATTAATAAAATGAATTACATTTTATTTCCGTTTTGCGCAGCTGATGCAGCGATTGCTGCCACTATCCCTCTAGCCGAAATTTACATGATCTACTGACAACTTCTCACTCTCAAAAGTACATGTTTACAAAGTCCCTACTTGTTACTAGTTCATAATAATAGATTTTTCATATTAAATGAAGTCACGATTAAGACCGCCATTTTTTGTTACAGGTAAGATGTACACCTGATGATTTATTATTGTTGTTTTGTTTTTTGCTTTGTTGGGGGGTTTATTTCTTGTTTATATAAAATATTTAAAATTGCTTACTATAGAACATACCATTTTAATCTGTCACTTTTATAAATAAATAATCGTTTTTTTGAAAATTATTGAATTATGAAGTACTGGTTCCCAGCATATATTTCTGTCAACATTCGTTTAAAATGCGGTAACAGATCAAGGTAAACACAGGCTGATTGTGTGATTAGGCTATGTATAGCTATCGGCGAGTGATTTAAGTTGAAAACGTTTTGTCAGTAAATTTCATTCTTCTGATCATAATGCTAAATTGTAATTACGATAACAATTAAGATAATAATAGCTGTTGACAGAAAGTAAATAAGTCGATCATTTAATATAATTATTCTTTTTCTTTCTTTCTAAATTTCACCCACAAAGGACGGAAATATTTAAAGAAAATTGAACACATTTTTTATTTCGTTATACCCTTTTCTTGCCAGAATTTAAGCTCTATTCATGCATTTGTCATACACACGAACCGACTAAAAGTTGATGTGGATTATATACCCGAAATAAGTTTTTCCTCTCGAGATTTGGGGAGCAAATATTATAACCTCTATATAAAGACTCCCTGTCTTCTACAACCTTTTTCAGAATTCCATTCAATGGTCGCTCGAGACAAGCTTGACTGTATTACGAAACATAAAACGGAATTCTTAAAGCATACATTAATATTTCAAAGAAAATGGTGTGGAAATTATTACGCATGGTTTTTTTTCTGAAAAGATGAAGTAGACAAATTTAGAGCACAATAGTTTTATTCTGAAGAAAATCATGTTTATTATTCCTTAGAACATATTACAATGTAAATAGTATGACAATTAATACATTAGTAAGAAAAAAATATGGATGTAAATGAACATGAGAGACGATACATTATATTTAGGTATACAATAAAGTATTTCAAAGTCACATTAGTAAGAAAGGATATGGGTGTAAATGAACATAAGAGACTATCTAACAATGTACACTTAGACAGATATTAAAATACAGGATCAGCACTTTTATTACTGTTCTACATTTCACAATCACAGTAGGGTCTTCAACAATGAACATAACTCATACCCTAAGATGAGTGTGAAACCACCCCTAGCATGCAGTTGAGTGGGATGAGTGTGAAACAACCCCTGGCATGCAGTTGAGTGGGATGAGTGTCAAACCACACCTAGCATGCAGTTGAGTGGGATGAAGGTAAAGCCACCCCTAACATGCTGTTGAGTGGGATGAGTGTGAAGCCACCCCTCGCACACAGTTGAGTAGTACTCTTTACGTCTGTCACCCCTAGCATGCAGTTGAGTGGTACTCTTTGCGTCTATCACCCCCAGCATACAGTTGACTGGTACTCTTTACCTCTGTCACCCCTAGCATACAGTTGAGTGGTACTCTTTACATCTGTCACCCCTAGCATACAGTTGACTGGTACTCTTTACCTTTGTCACCCCTAGCATACAGTTGAGTGGTACTCTTTACGTCTGGCACCCCTAGCATACAGTTGAGTGGTACTCTTTCCGTCTGTCACCCCTAGCATACAGTTGAGTGGTACTCTTTACGTCTGGCACCCCTAACATACAGTTGAGTGGTACTCTTTACGTCTGTCACCCCTAACATACAGTTGAGTGGTACTCTTTACGTCTGGCACCCCTAACATACAGATGAGTGGTACTCTTTACGTCTGTCACCCCTAGCATGCAGATGAGTGTTACTCTTTACGTCTGTCACCCCTAGCAAGCAGTTGAGTGGTACTCTTTACGTCTGGCACCCCTAGCATACAGATGAGTGGTACTCTTTACGTCTGTCACCCCTAGCATACAGTTGAGTGGTACTCTTTACCTCTGTCACCCCTAGCATACAGTTGAGTGGTACTCTTTACGTCTGTCACCTCTAGCATACAGTTGAGTGGTACTCTTTACGTCTGTCACCCCTAGCATACAGTTGAGTGATACTCTTTACGTCTGTCACCCCTAGCATACAGTTGAGTGGTACTCTTTACGTCAGTCACCCCTAGCATACAGTTGAGTGGTACTCTTTACGTCTGTCACCCCTAGCATACAGTTGAGTGGTACTCTTTACGTCTGTCACCCCTAACATACAGTTGAGTGTTACTCTTTACCTCTGTCACCCCTAGCATACAGTTGAGTGGTACTCTTTACGTCTGTCACCCCTAGCATGCAGTTGAGTGGTACTCTTTACGTCTGTCACCCCTAGCATGCAGTTGAGTGGTACTCTTTACCTCTGTCACCCCTAGCATACAGTTGAGTGGTACTCTTTACGTCTGTCACCCCTAGCATACAGTTGAGTGGTACTCTTTACGTCTGTCACCCCTAGCATGCAGTTGAGTGGTACTCTTTACGTCTGTCACCCCTAGCATACAGTTGAGTGGTACTCTTTACGTCTGTCACCCCTAGCATACAGTTGAGTGGTACTCTTTACGTCTGTCACCCCTAGCATACAGTTGAGTGGTACTCTTTACGTCTGTCACCCCTAGCATGCAGTTGAGTGGTACTCTTTACCTCTGTCACCCCTAGCATACAGTTGAGTGGTACTCTTTACCTCTGTCACCCCTAGCATACAGTTGAGTGGTACTCTTTACGTCTGTCACCCCTAGCATACAGTTGAGTGGTACTCTTTACGTCTGTCACCCCTAGCATACAGTTGAGTGGTACTCTTTACGTCTGTCACCCCTAGCATACAGATGAGTGGTACTCTTTACGTCTGTCACCCCTAGCATACAGTTGAGTGGTACTCTTTACGTCTGTCATCCCTAGCATACAGATGAGTGGTACTCTTTACGTCTGTCACCCCTAGGATACAGTTGAGTGGTACTCTTTACGTCTGTCACCCCTAGCATACAGATGAGTGGTACTCTTTACGTCTGTCACCTCTAGCATACAGTTGAGTGGTACTCTTTACCTCTGTCACCTCTAGCATACAGTTGAGTGGTACTCTTTACGTCTGTCACCCCTAGCATACAGATGAGTGGTACTCTTTACGTCTGTCACCCCTAGCATACAGTTGAGTGGTACTCTTTACATCTGTCACCCCTAGCATACAGTTGAGTGGTACTCTTTACGTCTGTCACCCCTAGCATGCAGTTGAGTGGTACTCTTTACGTCTGTCACCCCTAGCATACAGTTGAGTGGTACTCTTTACGTCTGTCACCCCTAGCATACAGTTGAGGGGTACTCTTTACGTCTGTCACCCCTAGCATACAGTTGAGTGGTACTCTTTGTGTCTGTCACCCCTAGCATGCAGTTGAGTGGTACTCTTTACCTCTGTCACCCCTAGCATACAGTTGAGTGGTACTCTTTACCTCTGTCACCCCTACCATACAGTTGAGTGGTACTCTTTACGTCTGTCACCCCTAGCATACAGTTGAGTGGTACTCTTTACGTCTGTCACCCCTAGCATACAGTTGAGTGGTACTCTTTACGTCTGTCACCCCTAGCATACAGTTGAGTGGTACTCTTTACCTCTGTCACCCCTAGCATACAGATGAGTGGTACTCTTTACGTCTGTCACCCCTAGCATACAGTTGAGTGGTACTCTTTACGTCTGTCATCCCTAGCATACAGATGAGTGGTACTCTTTACGTCTGTCACCCCTAGCATACAGTTGAGTGGTACTCTTTACGTCTGTCACCCCTAGCATACAGATGAGTGGTACTCTTTACGTCTGTCACCTCTAGCATACAGTTGAGTGGTACTCTTTACGTCTGTCACCTCTAGCATACAGTTGAGTGGTACTCTTTACGTCTGTCACCCCTAGCATACAGATGAGTGGTACTCTTTACGTCTGTCACCTCTAGCATACAGTTGAGTGGTACTCTTTAGATCTGTCACCCCTAGCATACAGTTGAGTGGTACTCTTTACGTCTGTCACCCCTAGCATACAGTTGAGTGGTACTCTTTACGTCTGTCACCCCTAGCATACAGTTGAGTGGTACCCTTTACGTCTGTCACCCCTAACATACAGTTGAGTGGTACTCTTTACGTCTGTCACCCCTAGCATGCAGTTGAGTGGTACTCTTTACGTCTGTCACCCCTAGCATACAGTTGAGTGGTACTCTTTACGTCTGTCACCCCTAGCATACAATTGAGTGGTACTCTTTACCTCTGTCACCCCTAGCATGCAGTTGAGTGGTACTCTTTACGTCTGTCACCCCTAACATACAGTTGAGTGGTACTCTTTACCACTGTCACCCCTAGCATACAGTTGAGTGGTACTCTTTACGTCTGTCACCCCTAGCATACAGTTGAGTGGTACTCTTTACATCTGTCACCCCTAGCATACAGTTGAGTGGTACTCTTTACGTCTGTCACCCCTAGCATACATATGAGTGGTACTCTTTACGTCTGTCACCCCTAACATACAGATGAGTGGTACTCTTTACGTCTGTCACCTCTAGTATACAGTTGAGTGGTACTCTTTACCTCTGTCTCCCCTAGCATACAGTTGAGTGGTACTCTTTACGTCTGTCACCCCTAGCATACAGTTGAGTGGTACTCTTTACGTCTGTCACCCCTAGCATACAGTTGAGTGGTACTCTTTACGTCTGTCACCCCTAGCATACAGATGAGTGGTACTCTTTACATCTGTCACCCCTAGCATACAGTTGAGTGGTACTCTTTACGTCTGTCACCCCTAACATACAGATGAGTGGTACTCTTTACGTCTGTCACCCCTAGCATACAGTTGAGTGGTACTCTTTACCTCTGTCACCCCTAGCATACAGTTGAGTGGTACTCTTTACGTCTGTCACCCCTAGCATACAGTTGAGTGGTACTCTTTACGTCTGTCACCCCTAGCATACACTTGAGTGGTACTCTTTACGTCTGTCACCCCTAGCATACAGATGAGTGGTACTCTTTACATCTGTCACCCCTAGCATACAGTTGAGTGGTACTCTTTACGTCTGTCACCCCTAGCATACAGTTGAGTGGTACTCTTTACGTCTGTCACCCCTAGCATACATTTGAGTGGTACTCTTTACGTCTGTCACCCCTAGCATGCAGTTGAGTGGTACTTTTTACGTCTGTCATCCCTAACATACAGTTGAGTGGTACTCTTTACGTCTGTCACCCCTAGCATACAGTTGAGTGGTACTCTTTACGTCTGTCACCCCTAGCATACAGTTGAGTGGTACTCTTTACGTCTGTCGACCCTAGCATACAGTTGAGTGGTACTCTTTACGTCTGTCACCCCTAGCATGCAGTTGAGTGGTACTCTTTACGTCTGTCACCCCTAACATACAGTTGAGTGGTACTCTTTACCTCTGTCACCCCTAGCATACAGTTGAGTGGTACTCTTTACGTCTGTCACCCCTAGCATACAGATGAGTGGTACTCTTTACGTCTGTCACCCCTAGCATGCAGTTGAGTGGTACTCTTTACCTCTGTCACCCCTAGCATACAGTTGAGTGGTACTCTTTACGTCTGTCACCCCTAGCATACAGTTGAGTGGTACTCTTTACGTCTGTCACCCCTAGCATAAAGTTGAGTGTTACTCTTTACGTCTGTCACCCCTAACATACAGTTGAGTGGTACTCTTTACGTCTGTCACCTCTAGCATACAGTTGAGTGGTACTCTTTACGTCTGTCACCCCTAGCATACAGTTGAGTGGTACTCTTTACGTCTGTCACCCCTAGCATACAGTTGAGTGGTACTCTTTACGTCTGTCACCCCTAACATACAGATGAGTGGTACTCTTTACCTCTGTCACTCCTAGCATGCAGTTGAGTGTTACTCTTTACGTCTGTCACCCCTAGCATACAGTTGAGTGTTACTCTTTACGTCTGTCACCCCTAGCATACAGTTGAGTGTTACTCTTTACGTCTGTCACCCCTAGCATACAGTTGAGTGGTACTCTTTACGTCTGTCACCCCT
This sequence comes from Bathymodiolus septemdierum, assembly GCA_963383655.1. Classification (NCBI taxonomy): domain Eukaryota; kingdom Metazoa; phylum Mollusca; class Bivalvia; order Mytilida; family Modiolidae; genus Bathymodiolus; species Bathymodiolus septemdierum. The sequence continues at coordinate 50,316,238 of OY726522.1, read as the reverse complement.
AGCATACAGTTGAGTGGTACTCTTTACGTCTGTCACCCCTAACATACAGATGAGTGGTACTCTTTACCTCTGTCACCCCTAGCATACAGTTGAGTGGTACTCTTTACGTCTTTCACCCCTAGCATACAGTTGATTGGTACTCTTTACGTCTGTCACCCCTAGCATACAGTTGAGTGGTACTCTTTACGTCTGTCACCCCTAGCATACAGTTTAGTGGTACTCTTTACGTCTGTCTCCCCTAGCATACAGTTGAGTGTTACTCTTTACGTCTGTCACCCTTAACATACAGTTGAGTGGTACTCTTTACGTCTGTCACCCCTAGCATACAGTTGAGTGGTACTCTTTACGTCTGTCACCCCTAACATACAGTTGAGTGGTACTCTTTACGTCTGTCACCCGTAACATACAGATGAGTGGTACTCTTTACGTCTGTCACCCCTAGCATACAGTTGAGTGGTACTCTTTACGTCTGTCACCCTTAACATACAGTTGAGTGGTACTCTTTACGTCTGTCACCCCTAGCATACAGTTGAGTGGTACTCTTTACGTCTGTCACCTCTAGCATACAGTTGAGTGGTACTCTTTACGTCTGTCACCCCTAGCATACAGTTGAGTGGTACTCTTTACGTCTGTCACCCTTAACATACAGTTGAGTGGTACTCTTTACGTCTGTCACCCCTAACATACAGTTGAGTGGTACTCTTTACGTCTGTCACCCTTAGCATACAGTTGAGTGGTACTCTTTACGTCTGTCACCCCTAACATACAGTTGAGTGGTACTCTTTACGTCTGTCACCCCTAACATACAGTTGAGTGGTACTCTTTACGTCTGTCACCCTTAACATACAGTTGAGTGGTACTCTTTACGTCTGTCACCTCTAGCATACAGTTGAGTGGTACTCTTTACGTCTGTCACTCCTAGCATACAGTTGAGTGGTACTCTTTACGTCTGTCACCCTTAGCATACAGATGAGTGGTACTCTTTACGTCTGTCACCCCTAACATACAGTTGAGTTGTACTCTTTACGTCTGTCACCCCTAGCATGCAGTTGAGTTGTACTCTTTACGTCTGTCACCCCTAACATACAGATGAGTGGTACTCTTTACGTCTGTCACCCCTAACATACAGTTGAGTGGTACTCTTTACGTCTGTCACCCCTAGCATGCAGTTGAGTTGTACTCTTTACGTCTGTCACCCCTAACATACAGTTGAGTGGTACTCTTTACGTCTGTCACCCCTAACATACAGTTGAGTGGTACTCTTTACGTCTGTCACCCCTAGCATACAGTTGATTGGTACTCTTTACGTCTGTCACCTCTAGCATACAGTTGATTGGTACTCTTTACGTCTGTCACCTCTAGCATGCAGTTGAGTGTTACTCTTTACGTCTGTCACCCCTAGAATACAGTTGAGTGGTACTCTTTACGTCTGTCACCCCTAACATACAGATGAGTGGTACTCTTTACGTCTGTCACCCCTAGCATACAGTTGAGTGGTACTCTTTACCTCTGTCACCCCTAGCATACAGTTGAGTGGTACTCTTTACGTCTGTCACCCCTAGCATACAGTTGAGTGGTACTCTTTACGTCTGTCACCCCTAGCATACAGTTGAGTGGTACTCTTTACGTATGTCACCCCTATCATACAGTTGAGTGGTACTCTTTACCTCTGTCACCCCTAGCATACAGTTGAGTGGTACTCTTTACGTCTGTCACCCCTAGCATACAGTTGAGTGTTAGTCTTTACGTCTGTCACCCCTAGCATGCAGTTGAATGGTACTCTTTCCGTCTGTCACCCCTAGCATGCAGTTGAGTGATACTCTTTACATCTGTCACCCCTAGCATGCAATTGAGTGGTACTCTTTACCTCTGTCACCCCTAGCATACAGTTGAGTGGTACTCTTTACGTCTGTCACCCCTAGCATACAGTTGAGTGATACTCTTTACGTCTGTCACCTCTAGCATACAGTTGAGTGTTACTCTTTACCTCTGTCACCCCTAGCATACAGTTGAGTGGTACTCTTTACCTCTGTCACCCCTAGCATACAGTTGAGTGGTACTCTTTACCTCTGTCACCCCTAGCATACAGTTGAGTGTTACTCTTTACCTCTGTCACCCCTAGCATACAGTTGAGTGTTACTCTTTACGTCTGTCACCCCTAGCATACAGTTGAGTGGTACTCTTTACCTCTGTCACCCCTAGCATACAGTTGAGTGGTACTCTTTACGTCTGTCACCCCTAGCATACAGTTGAGTGGTACTCTTTACGTCTGTCACCCCTAGCATACAGTTGAGTGGTACTCTTTACGTCTGTCACCCCTAGCATACAGATGAGTGGTACTCTTTACGTCTGTCACCCCTAGCATGCAGTTGAGTGATACTCTTTCCGTCTGTCACCCCTAGCATACAGTTGAGTGGTATTCTTTACATCTGTCACCCCTAGCATACAGTTGAGTGTTACTCTTTCCGTCTGTCACCCCTAGCATTCAGTTGAGTGGTACTCTTTACCTCTGTCACCCCTAGCATACAGTTGAGTGGTACTCTTTACGTCTGTCACCCCTAGCATACAGTTGAGTGGTACTCTTTACGTCTGTCACCCCTAGCATACAGATGAGTGGTACTCTTTACCTCTATCACCCCTAGCATGCAGTTGAATGGTACTCTTTCCGTCTGTCACCCCTAGCATGCAGTTGAGTGATACTCTTTACATCTGTCACCCCTAGCATGCAGTTGAGTGGTACTCTTTACGTCTGTCACCCCTAGCATACACTTGAGTGGTACTCTTTACCTCTGTCACCCCTAGCATACAGTTGAGTGGTACTCTTTACCTCTGTCACCCCTAGCATACAGTTGAGTGGTACTCTTTACGTCTATCACCTCTAGCATGCAGTTGAGTGGCACTCCTTATGTCTGTCACCCCTAGCATGCAGTTGAGTGGTACTCTTTACGTCTGTCACCCCTAGCATACACTTGAGTGGTACTCTTTACCTCTGTCACCCCTAGCATACAGTTGAGTGGTACTCTTTCCGTCTGTCACCCCTAGCATGCAGTTGAGTGATACTCTTTACATCTGTCACCCCTAGCATGCAGTTGAGTGGTACTCTTTACGTCTGTCACCCCTAGCATACACTTGAGTGGTACTCTTTACCTCTGTCACCCCTAGCATACAGTTGAGTGGTACTCTTTACCTCTGTCACCCCTAGCATACAAATGAGTGGTACTCTACGTCTGTCACCCTAGCATGCAGTTGAGTGGTACTCTTTACGTCTGTCACCCCTAGCATACAGTTGAGTGGTACTCTTTACGTCTGTCATCCCTAGCATGCAGTTGAGTGGTACTCTTTACGTCTGTCACCCCTAGCATACAGTTGAGTGGTACTCTTTACGTCTGTCACCCCTAGCATACAGTTGAGTGGTACTCTTTACGTCTGTCACCCCTAGCATGCAGTTGAGTGGTACTCTTTACGTCTGTCATCCCTAGCATGCAGTTGATTGGTACTCTTTACGTCTGTCACCTCTAGCATGCGGTTGAGTGGTACTCTTTACGTCTGTCACCCCTAGCATACAGTTGAGTGGTACTCTTTACGTCTGTCACCCCTAGCATGTAGTTGAATGGTATTCTTTACATCTGTCACCCCTAGCATGCAGTTGAGTGGTACTCTCTACGTCTGTCACCCCTAGCATACAGATGAGTGGTATTCTTTACGTCTGTCACCCCTAGCATACAGTTGATTGGTACTCTTTACGTCTGTCACCTCTAGCATGCGGTTGAGTGGTACTCTTTACGTCTGTCATCCGTAACATGCAGTTGATTGGTACTCTTTACGTCTGTCACCTCTAGCATGCAGTTGAGTGGTATTCTTTACATCTGTCACCCCTAGCATACAGTTGAGTGGTACTCTCTACGTCTGTCACCCCTAGCATACAGATGAGTGGTATTCTTTACGTCTGTCACCCCTAGCATACAGTTGAGTGTTACTCTTTACGTCTGTCACCCCTAGCATGCAGTTGAATGGTACTCTTTCCGTCTGTCACCCCTAGCATGCAGTTGAGTGATACTCTTTACATCTGTCACCCCTAGCATGCAATTGAGTGGTACTCTTTACCTCTGTCACCCCTAGCATACAGTTGAGTGGTACTCTTTACGTCTGTCACCCCTAGCATACAGTTGAGTGATACTCTTTACGTCTGTCACCTCTAGCATACAGTTGAGTGTTACTCTTTACCTCTGTCACCCCTAGCATACAGTTGAGTGGTACTCTTTACCTCTGTCACCCCTAGCATACAGTTGAGTGGTACTCTTTACCTCTGTCACCCCTAGCATACAGTTGAGTGTTACTCTTTACCTCTGTCACCCCTAGCATACAGTTGAGTGTTACTCTTTACGTCTGTCACCCCTAGCATACAGTTGAGTGGTACTCTTTACCTCTGTCACCCCTAGCATACAGTTGAGTGGTACTCTTTACGTCTGTCACCCCTAGCATACAGTTGAGTGGTACTCTTTACGTCTGTCACCCCTAGCATACAGTTGAGTGGTACTCTTTACGTCTGTCACCCCTAGCATACAGATGAGTGGTACTCTTTACGTCTGTCACCCCTAGCATGCAGTTGAGTGATACTCTTTCCGTCTGTCACCCCTAGCATACAGTTGAGTGGTATTCTTTACATCTGTCACCCCTAGCATACAGTTGAGTGTTACTCTTTCCGTCTGTCACCCCTAGCATTCAGTTGAGTGGTACTCTTTACCTCTGTCACCCCTAGCATACAGTTGAGTGGTACTCTTTACGTCTGTCACCCCTAGCATACAGTTGAGTGGTACTCTTTACGTCTGTCACCCCTAGCATACAGATGAGTGGTACTCTTTACCTCTATCACCCCTAGCATGCAGTTGAATGGTACTCTTTCCGTCTGTCACCCCTAGCATGCAGTTGAGTGATACTCTTTACGTCTGTCACCCCTAGCATACACTTGAGTGGTACTCTTTACCTCTGTCACCCCTAGCATACAGTTGAGTGGTACTCTTTACCTCTGTCACCCCTAGCATACAGTTGAGTGGTACTCTTTACGTCTATCACCTCTAGCATGCAGTTGAGTGGCACTCCTTATGTCTGTCACCCCTAGCATGCAGTTGAGTGGTACTCTTTACGTCTGTCACCCCTAGCATACACTTGAGTGGTACTCTTTACCTCTGTCACCCCTAGCATACAGTTGAGTGGTACTCTTTCCGTCTGTCACCCCTAGCATGCAGTTGAGTGATACTCTTTACATCTGTCACCCCTAGCATGCAGTTGAGTGGTACTCTTTACGTCTGTCACCCCTAGCATACACTTGAGTGGTACTCTTTACCTCTGTCACCCCTAGCATACAGTTGAGTGGTACTCTTTACCTCTGTCACCCCTAGCATACAAATGAGTGGTACTCTACGTCTGTCACCCTAGCATGCAGTTGAGTGGTACTCTTTACGTCTGTCACCCCTAGCATACAGTTGAGTGGTACTCTTTACCTCTGTCACCCCTAGCATACAGTTGAGTGTTACTCTTTACCTCTGTCACCCCTAGCATACAGTTGAGTGTTACTCTTTACGTCTGTCACCCCTAGCATACAGTTGAGTGGTACTCTTTACCTCTGTCACCCCTAGCATACAGTTGAGTGGTACTCTTTACGTCTGTCACCCCTAGCATACAGTTGAGTGGTACTCTTTACGTCTGTCACCCCTAGCATACAGTTGAGTGGTACTCTTTACGTCTGTCTCCTCTAGCATGCAGTTGAGTGGTACTCTTTACGTCTGTCATCCATAGCATGCAGTTGAGTGGTACTCTTTACGTATGTCACCCCTAGCATGCAGTTGAGTGGTACTCTTTACGTCTGTCACCCCTAGCACGCAGTTGAGTGGTACTCTTTACGTCTATCACCCCATACATACAGTTGAGTGGTACTCTTTACGTCTGTCACCTCTAGCATGCAGTTGAGTGTACTCTTTACGTCTGTCACCCCTAGCATACAGTTGAGTGGTACTCTTTACGTCTATCACCCCTAGCACGCAGTTGAGTGGTACTCTTTACGTCTATCACCCCTAACATATAGTTGAGTGGTACTATTTACGTCTGTCACCTCTAGCATGCAGTTTAGTGGTATTCTTTATGTCTGTCACCCCTAGCATACAGTTGAGTGGTACTCTTTACCTCTGTCACCCCTAGCATACAGTTGAGTGGTACTCTTTACCTCTGTCACCCCTAGCATACAGTTGAGGAGTACTCATTACGTCTATCACCCCTAACATACAGTTGAGTGGTACTCTTTACGTCTGTCACCTCTAGCATGCAGTTTAGTGGTATTCTTTACGTCTGTCACCCCTAGCATACAGTTGAGTGGTACTCATTACGTCTGTCACCCCTAGCATACAGTTGAGTGGTACTCTTTACCTCTGTCACCCCTAGCATACAGTTGAGGAGTACTCATTACGTCTGTCACCCCTAGCATACAGTTGAGTGGTACTCTTTACGTCTATCACCCCTAGCCTGCAGTTCAGTGGCACTCTATTTCTGTCACCCCTAGCATACAGTTGAGGAGAACTCTTTACGTCTGTCACCCCTTGCATGCAGTTGAATGGTACTCTATGTCTGTCACCCCTAGCATACAGTTGAGGAGTACTCTTTATGTCTGTTACCCCTTGCATGCAGTTGAGTGGTACTCTTTACGTCTTTCACCCCTAGCATGCAGTTGAGTGGTACTCATTACGTCTGTCACCCCTAGCATGCAGTTGACTGGTACTCTTTACGTCTGTTACCCCTAGCATGCAGTTGAGTGGTACTCTTTACGTCTGTCTCCTCTAGCATGCAGTTGAGTGGTACTCTTTACGTCTGTCACCCATAGCATGCAGTTGAGTGGTACTCTTTACGTCTGTCATCCCTAACATGCAGTTGAGTGGTACTCTTTACGTATGTCACCCCTAGCATGCAGTTGAGTGGTACTCTTTACGTCTGTCACCCCTAGCACGCAGTTGAGTGGTACTCTTTACGTCTATCACCCCTAACATACAGTTGAGTGGTACTCTTTACGTCTGTCACCTCTAGCATGCAGTTGAGTGGTATTCTTTACGTCTGTCACCCCTAGCATACAGTTGAGTGGTACTCTTTACGTCTGTCACCCCTAGCATACAATTGAGGAGTACTCATTACGTCTGTCACCCCTAGCATACAGTTGAGTGGTACTCTTTACGTCTATCACCCCTAGTCTGCAGTTCAGTGGCACTCTATTTCTGTCACCCCTAGCATACAGTTGAGGAGTACTCTTTACGTCTGTCACCCTTTGCATGCAGTTGAGAGGTACTCTATGTCTGTCACCCCTAGCATACAGTTGAGGAGTACTCTTTATGTCTGTTACCCCTAGCATGGCGTTGAGTGGTACTCTTTACGTCTTTCACCCCTAGCATGCAGTTGAGTGTTACTCATTACGTCTGTCACCCCTAGCATGCAGTTGACTGGTACTCTTTACCTCTGTCACCCCTAGCATGCAGTTGAGTGGTACTCTTTACGTCTGTCTCCTCTAGCATGCAGTTGAGTGGTACTCTTTACGTCTGTCACCCGTAGCATGCAGTTGAGTGGTACTCTTTACGTCTGTCATCCCTAGCATGCAGTTGAGTGGTACTCTTTACGTATGTCACCCGTAGCATGCAGTTGAGTGGTACTCTTTACGTCTGTCACCCCTAGCACGCAGTTGAGTGGTACTCTTAACGTCTATCACCCCTAACATACAGTTGAGTGGTACTCTTTACGTCTGTCACCTCTAGCATACAGATGAGTGGTACTCTTTACGTCTGTCATCCCTAGCATACAGTTGAGTGGTACTCTTTACGTCTGTCACCCTTAGCATACAGTTGAGTGGTACTCTTTACGTCTGTCACCCCTAGCATACAATTGAGTAGTACTCTTTACGTCTGTCACCCCTAGCATGCAGTTGAGTGGTACTCTTTACCTCTGTCACCCCTAGCATACAGTTGAGTGGTACTCTTTACGTCTGTCACCCCTAGCATACAGATGAGTGGTACTCTTTACGTCTGTCACCCCTAGCATACAGTTGAGTGGTACTCTTTACGTCTGTCACCCCTAGCATACAGATGAGTGGTACTCTTTACATCTGTCACTCCTAGCATACAGTTGAGTGGTACTCTTTACGTCTGTCACCCCTAGCATACAGTTGAGTGGTACTCTTTACGTCTGTCACCTCTAGCATACAGATGAGTGGTACTCTTTACGTCTGTCACCCCTAGCATACAGTTGAGTGGTACTCTTTACGTCTGTCACCTCTAGCATACAGATGAGTGGTACTCTTTACGTCTGTCACCCCTAGCATACAGTTGAGTGGTACTCTTTACGTCTGTCACCCCTAGCATACAGTTGAGTGGTACTCTTTACGTCTGTCACCCCTAGCATACAGTTGAGTGGTACTCTTTACGTCTGTCACCCCTAGCATACAGTTGAGTGGTACTCTTTACGTCTGTCACCTCTAGCATACAGATGAGTGGTACTCTTTACGTCTGTCACCCCTAGCATACAGTTGAGTGGTACTCCTTACGTCTGTCACCTCTAGCATACAGATGAGTGGTACTCTTTACGTCTGTCACCCCTAGCATACAGTTGAGTGGTACTCTTTACGTCTGTCACCTCTAGCATACAGTTGAGTGGTACTCTTTACGTCTGTCACCCCTAACATACAGTTGAGTGGTACTCTTTACGTCTGTCACCCCTAACATACAGTTGAGTGGTACTCTTTACGTCTGTCACCCCTAGCATACAGTTGAGTGGTACTCTTTACGTCTGTCACCCCTAGCATACAGTTGAGTGGTACTCTTTACGTCTGTCACCTCTAGCATACAGATGAGTGGTACTCTTTACGTCTGTCACCCCTAGCATACAGTTGAATGGTACTCTTTACGTCTGTCACCTCTAGCATACAGATGAGTGGTACTCTTTACGTCTGTAACCCCTAGCATGCAGTTGAGTGGTTCTGTTTACGTCTGTCACCCCTAGCATATAGTTGAGTGGTACTCTTTACGTCTGTCACCCCTAGCATACAGTTGAGTGGTACTCTTTACCTCTGTCACCCCTAGCATGCAGTTGAGTGGTACTCTTTACGTCTGTCACCCCTAGCATACAGTTGAGTGGTACTCTTTACGTCTGGCACCCCTAACATACAGTTGAGTGGTACTCTTTACGTCTGTCACCTCTTGCATGCAGTTGAGTGGTACTCTTTACGTCTGTCATCCCTAGCATACAGTTGAGTGGTACTCTTTACGTCTGTCATCCCTAACATACAGTTGAGTGGTACTCTTTACCTCTGTCACCCCTAGCATGCAGTTGAGTGGTACTCTTTACGTCTGTCACCCCTAGCATACAGATGAGTGGTACTCTTTACGTCTGTCACCCCTAACATACAGATGAGTGGTACTCTTTACGTCTGTCACCCCTAACATACAGATGAGTGGTACTCTTTACGTCTGTCACCCCTAGCATGCAGTTGAGTGGTACTCTTTACGTCTGTCACCCCTAGCATGCAGATGAGTGGTACTCTTTACGTCTGTCACCCCTAGCATACAGTTGAGTGGTACTCTTTACGTCTGTCACACCTATCATGCAGCTGAGTGGTACTCTTTACGTCTGTCACCCCTAACATACAGATGAGTGGTACTCTTTACGTCTGTCATCCCTAGCATACAGATGAGTGGTACTCTTTACGTCTGTCACCCCTAACATACAGATGAGTGGTACTCTTTACGTCTGTCACCCCTAGCATACAGTTGAGTGGTACTCTTTACGTCTGTCACCCCTAACATACAGATGAGTGGTACTCTTTACGTCTGTCACCCCTAGCATACAGTTGAGTGGTACTCTTTACGTCTGTCACCCCTAGCATACAGTTGAGTGGTACTCTTTACGTCTGTCACCCCTAGCATACAGATGAGTGTTACTCTTTACGTCTGTCACCCCTAGCATACAGTTGAGTGGTACTCTTTACGTCTGTCACCCCTAACATACAGATGAGTGGTACTCTTTACGTCTGTCACCTCTAGCATGCAGTTGAGTGGTACTCTTTACGTCTGTCACCTCTAGCATACAGATGAATGGTACTCTTTACGTCTGTCACCCCTAGCATACAGTTGAGTGTTACTCTTTACGTCTGTCACCCCTAACATGCAGTTGAGTGTTACTCTTTACGTCTGTCACCCCTAGCATACAGTTGAGTGGTACTCTTTACGTCTGTCACCCCTAGCATACAGTTGAGTTTTACTCTACGTCTGTCACCCCTAGCATACAGTTGAGTGGTACTCTTTACCTCTGTCACCCCTAGCATGCAGTTGAGTGGTACTCTTTACGTCTGTCACCCCTAACATACAGTTGAGTGGTACTCTTTACGTCTGTCACCCCTAGCATACAGTTGAGTGTTACTCTTTACGTCTGTCACCTCTAATATACAGTTGAGTGGTACTCTTTACGTCTGTCACCCCTAGCATACAGATGAGTGGTACTCTTTACGTCTGTCACCCCTAGCATACAGTTGAGTGGTACTCTTTACGTCTGTCACCCCTAGCATACAGATGAGTGGTACTCTTTACATCTGTCACCCCTAGCATACAGTTGAGTGGTACTCATTAGGTCTGTCACCCCTAGCATACAGTTGAGTGGTACTCTTTACGTCTGTCACCTCTAGCATACAGATGAGTGGTACTCTTTACGTCTGTCACCCCTAGCATACAGTTGAGTGGTACTCTTTACGTCTGTCACCTCTAGCATACAGATGAGTGGTACTCTTTACGTCTGTCACCCCTAGCATACAGTTGAGTGGTACTCTTTACGTCTGTCACCCCTAGCATACAGTTGAGTGGTACTCTTTACGTCTGTCACCCCTAGCATACAGATGAGTGGTACTCTTTACGTCTGTCACCCCTAGCATACAGTTGAGTGGTACTCTTTACGTCTGTCACCTCTAGCATACAGATGAGTGGTACTCTTTACGTCTGTCACCCCTATCATACAGTTGAGTGGTACTCTTTACGTTTGTCACCTCTAGCATACAGATGAGTGGTACTCTTTACGTCTGTCACCCCTAGCATACAGTTGAGTGGTACTCTTTACGTCTGTCACCTCTAGCATACAGTTGAGTGGTACTCTTTACGTCTGTCACCCCTAACATACAGTTGAGTGGTACTCTTTACGTCTGTCACCCCTAGCATACAGTTGAGTGGTACTCTTTACGTCTGTCACCCCTAGCATGCAGTTGAGTGGTACTCTTTACCTCTGTCACCCCTAGCATACAGTTGAGTGGTACTCTTTACGTCTGTCACCCCTAGCATACAGATGAGTGGTACTCTTTACGTCTGTCACCCCTAGCATACAGTTGAGTGGTACTCTTTACGTCTGTCACCCCTAGCATACAGATGAGTGGTACTCTTTACATCTGTCACTCCTAGCATACAGTTGAGTGGTACTCTTTACGTCTGTCACCCCTAGCATACAGTTGAGTGGTACTCTTTACGTCTGTCACCTCTAGCATACAGATGAGTGGTACTCTTTACGTCTGTCACCCCTAGCATACAGTTGAGTGGTACTCTTTACGTCTGTCACCTCTAGCATACAGATGAGTGGTACTCTTTACGTCTGTCACCCCTAGCATACAGTTGAGTGGTACTCTTTACGTCTGTCACCCCTAGCATACAGTTGAGTGGTACTCTTTACGTCTGTCACCTCTAGCATACAGATGAGTGGTACTCTTTACGTCTGTCACCCCTAGCATACAGTTGAGTGGTACTCTTTACGTCTGTCACCTCTAGCATACAGATGAGTGGTACTCTTTACGTCTGTCACCCCTAGCATACAGTTGAGTGGTACTCTTTACGTCTGTCACCCCTAGCATACAGTTGAGTGGTACTCTTTACGTCTGTCACCTCTAGCATACAGATGAGTGGTACTCTTTACGTATGTCACCCCTAGCATACAGTTGAGTGGTACTCCTTACGTCTGTCACCTCTAGCATACAGATGAGTGGTACTCTTTACGTCTGTCACCCCTAGCATACAGTTGAGTGGTACTCTTTACGTCTGTCACCTCTAGCATACAGTTGAGTGGTACTCTTTACGTCTGTCACCCCTAACATACAGTTGAGTGGTACTCTTTACGTCTGTCACCCCTAACATACAGTTGAGTGGTACTCTTTACGTCTGTCACCCCTAGCATACAGTTGAGTGGTACTCTTTACGTCTGTCACCCCTAGCATACAGTTGAGTGGTACTCTTTACGTCTGTCACCTCTAGCATACAGATGAGTGGTACTCTTTACGTCTGTCACCCCTAGCATACAGTTGAATGGTACTCTTTACGTCTGTCACCTCTAGCATACAGATGAGTGGTACTCTTTACGTCTGTCACCCCTAGCATGCAGTTGAGTGGTTCTGTTTACGTCTGTCACCCCTAGCATATAGTTGAGTGGTACTCTTTACGTCTGTCACCCCTAGCATACAGTTGAGTGGTACTCTTTACCTCTGTCACCCCTAGCATGCAGTTGAGTGGTACTCTTTACGTCTGTCACCCCTAGCATACAGTTGAGTGGTACTCTTTACGTCTGGCACCCCTAACATACAGTTGAGTGGTACTCTTTACGTCTGTCACCTCTAGCATGCAGTTGAGTGGTACTCTTTACGTCTGTCATCCCTAGCATACAGTTGAGTGGTACTCTTTACGTCTGTCATCCCTAACATACAGTTGAGTGGTACTCTTTACCTCTGTCACCCCTAGCATGCAGTTGAATGGTACTCTTTACGTCTGTCACCCCTAGCATACAGATGAGTGGTACTCTTTACGTCTGTCACCCCTAACATACAGATGAGTGGTACTCTTTACGTCTGTCACCCCTAACATACAGATGAGTGGTACTCTTTACGTCTGTCACCCCTAGCATGCAGTTGAGTGGTACTCTTTACGTCTGTCACCCCTAGCATGCAGATGAGTGGTACTCTTTACGTCTGTCACCCCTAGCATACAGTTGAGTGGTACTCTTTACGTCTGTCACCCCTAGCATGCAGCTGAGTGGTACTCTTTACGTCTGTCACCCCTAACATACAGATGAGTGGTACTCTTTACGTCTGTCATCCCTAGCATACAGATGAGTGGTACTCTTTACGTCTGTCACCCCTAACATACAGATGAGTGGTACTCTTTACGTCTGTCACCCCTAGCATACAGTTGAGTGGTACTCTTTACGTCTGTCACCCCTAACATACAGATGAGTGGTACTCTTTACGTCTGTCACCCCTAGCATACAGTTGAGTGGTACTCTTTACGTCTGTCACCCCTAGCATACAGTTGAGTGGTACTCTTTACGTCTGTCACCCCTAGCATACAGATGAGTGTTACTCTTTACGTCTGTCACCCCTAGCATACAGTTGAGTGGTACTCTTTACGTCTGTCACCCCTAACATACAGATGAGTGGTACTCTTTACGTCTGTCACCTCTAGCATGCAGTTGAGTGGTACTCTTTACGTCTGTCACCTCTAGCATACAGATGAGTGGTACTCTTTACGTCTGTCACCCCTAGCATACAGTTGAGTGTTACTCTTTACGTCTGTCACCCCTAACATGCAGTTGAGTGTTACTCTTTACGTCTTTCACCCCTAGCATACAGTTGAGTGGTACTCTTTACGTCTGTCACCCCTAGCATACAGTTGAGTTTTACTCTACGTCTGTCACCCCTAGCATACAGTTGAGTGGTACTCTTTACCTCTGTCACCCCTAGCATGCAGTTGAGTGGTACTCTTTACGTCTGTCACCCCTAACATACAGTTGAGTGGTACTCTTTACGTCTGTCACCCCTAGCATACAGTTGAGTGTTACTCTTTACGTCTGTCACCTCTAACATACAGTTGAGTGGTACTCTTTACGTCTGTCACCCCTAGCATACAGATGAGTGGTACTCTTTACGTCTGTCACCCCTAGCATACAGTTGAGTGGTACTCTTTACGTCTGTCACCCCTAGCATACAGATGAGTGGTACTCTTTACATCTGTCACCCCTAGCATACAGTTGAGTGGTACTCATTACGTCTGTCACCCCTAGCATACAGTTGAGTGGTACTCTTTACGTCTGTCACCTCTAGCATACAGATGAGTGGTACTCTTTACGTCTGTCACCCCTAGCATACAGTTGAGTGGTACTCTTTACGTCTGTCACCTCTAGCATACAGATGAGTGGTACTCTTTACGTCTGTCACCCCTAGCATACAGTTGAGTGGTACTCTTTACGTCTGTCACCCCTAGCATACAGTTGAGTGGTACTCTTTACGTCTGTCACCCCTAGCATACAGATGAGTGGTACTCTTTACGTCTGTCACCCCTAGCATACAGTTGAGTGGTACTCTTTACGTCTGTCACCTCTAGCATACAGATGAGTGGTACTCTTTACGTCTGTCACCCCTATCATACAGTTGAGTGGTACTCTTTACGTTTGTCACCTCTAGCATACAGATGAGTGGTACTCTTTACGTCTGTCACCCCTAGCATACAGTTGAGTGGTACTCTTTACGTCTGTCACCTCTAGCATACAGTTGAGTGGTACTCTTTACGTCTGTCACCCCTAACATACAGTTGAGTGGTACTCTTTACGTCTGTCACCCCTAACATACAGTTGAGTGGTACTCTTTACGTCTGTCACCCCTAGCATACAGTTGAGTGGTACTCTTTACGTCTGTCACCCCTAGCATACAGTTGAGTGGTACTCTTTACGTCTGTCACCTCTAGCATACAGATGAGTGGTACTCTTTACGTCTGTCACCCCTAGCATACAGTTGAATGGTACTCTTTACGTCTGTCACCTCTAGCATACAGATGAGTGGTACTCTTTACGTCTGTCACCCCTAGCATGCAGTTGAGTGGTTCTGTTTACGTCTGTCACCCCTAGCATATAGTTGAGTGGTACTCTTTACGTCTGTCACCCCTAGCATACAGTTGAGTGGTACTTTTTACCTCTGTCACCCCTAGCATGCAGTTGAGTGGTACTCTTTACGTCTGTCACCCCTAGCATACAGTTGAGTGGTACTCTTTACGTCTGGCACCCCTAACATACAGTTGAGTGGTACTCTTTACGTCTGTCACTTCTAGCATGCAGTTGAGTGGTACTCTTTACATCTGTCATCCCTAGCATACAGTTGAGTGATACTCTTTACGTCTGTCATCCCTAACATACAGTTGAGTGGTACTCTTTACCTCTGTCACCCCTAGCATGCAGTTGAGTGGTACTCTTTACGTCTGTCACCCCTAGCATACAGATGAGTGGTACTCTTTACGTCTGTCACCCCTAACATACAGATGAGTGGTACTCTTTACGTCTGTCACCCCTAACATACAGATGAGTGGTACTCTTTACGTCTGTCACCCCTAGCATGCAGTTGAGTGGTACTCTTTACGTATGTCACCCCTAGCATGCAGCTGAGTGGTACTCTTTACGTCTGTCACCCCTAGCATACAGTTGAGTGGTACTCTTTACGTCTGTCACCCCTAGCATGCAGCTGAGTGGTACTCTTTACGTCTGTCACCCCTAACATACAGATGAGTGGTACTCTTTACGTCTGTCACCCCTAGCATACAGATGAGTGGTACTCTTTACGTCTGTCACCCCTAACATACAGATGAGTGGTACTCTTTACGTCTGTCACCCCTAGCATACAGTTGAGTGGTATTCTTTACGTCTGTCACCCCTAACATACAGATGAGTGGTACTCTTTACGTCTGTCACCCCTAGCATACAGTTGACTGGTACTCTTTACGTCTGTCACCCCTAGCATACAGTTGAGTGGTACTCTTTACGTCTGTCACCCCTAACATACAGATGAGTGTTACTCTTTACGTCTGTCACCCCTAGCATACAGTTGAGTGGTACTCTTTACGTCTATCACCCCTAACATACAGTTGAGTGGTACTCTTTACGTCTGTCACCTCTAGCATGCAGTTGAGTGGTATTCTTTACGTCTGTCACCCCTAGCATACAGTTGAGTGGTACTCTTTACGTCTGTCACCCCTAGCATACAATTGAGGAGTACTCATTACGTCTGTCACCCCTAGCATACAGTTGAGTGGTACTCTTTACGTCTATCACCCCTAGTCTGCAGTTCAGTGGCACTCTATTTCTGTCACCCCTAGCATACAGTTGAGGAGTACTCTTTACGTCTGTCACCCTTTGCATGCAGTTGAGAGGTACTCTATGTCTGTCACCCCTAGCATACAGTTGAGGAGTACTCTTTATGTCTGTTACCCCTAGCATGGCGTTGAGTGGTACTCTTTACGTCTTTCACCCCTAGCATGCAGTTGAGTGTTACTCATTACGTCTGTCACCCCTAGCATGCAGTTGACTGGTACTCTTTACCTCTGTCACCCCTAGCATGCAGTTGAGTGGTACTCTTTACGTCTGTCTCCTCTAGCATGCAGTTGAGTGGTACTCTTTACGTCTGTCATCCCTAGCATGCAGTTGAGTGGTACTCTTTACGTATGTCACCCGTAGCATGCAGTTGAGTGGTACTCTTTACGTCTGTCACCCCTAGCACGCAGTTGAGTGGTACTCTTAACGTCTATCACCCCTAACATACAGTTGAGTGGTACTCTTTACGTCTGTCACCTCTAGCATACCGATGAGTGGTACTCTTTACGTCTGTCATCCCTAGCATACAGTTGAGTGGTACTCTTTACGTCTGTCACCCTTAGCATACAGTTGAGTGGTACTCTTTACGTCTGTCACCCCTAGCATACAATTGAGTAGTACTCTTTACGTCTGTCACCCCTAGCATGCAGTTGAGTGGTACTCTTTACCTCTGTCACCCCTAGCATACAGTTGAGTGGTACTCTTTACGTCTGTCACCCCTAGCATACAGATGAGTGGTACTCTTTACGTCTGTCACCCCTAGCATACAGTTGAGTGGTACTCTTTACGTCTGTCACCCCTAGCATACAGATGAGTGGTACTCTTTACATCTGTCACTCCTAGCATACAGTTGAGTGGTACTCTTTACGTCTGTCACCCCTAGCATACAGTTGAGTGGTACTCTTTACGTCTGTCACCTCTAGCATACAGATGAGTGGTACTCTTTACGTCTGTCACCCCTAGCATACAGTTGAGTGGTACTCTTTACGTCTGTCACCTCTAGCATACAGATGAGTGGTACTCTTTACGTCTGTCACCCCTAGCATACAGTTGAGTGGTACTCTTTACGTCTGTCACCCCTAGCATACAGTTGAGTGGTACTCTTTACGTCTGTCACCCCTAGCATACAGTTGAGTGGTACTCTTTACGTCTGTCACCCCTAGCATACAGTTGAGTGGTACTCTTTACGTCTGTCACCTCTAGCATACAGATGAGTGGTACTCTTTACGTCTGTCACCCCTAGCATACAGTTGAGTGGTACTCCTTACGTCTGTCACCTCTAGCATACAGATGAGTGGTACTCTTTACGTCTGTCACCCCTAGCATACAGTTGAGTGGTACTCTTTACGTCTGTCACCTCTAGCATACAGTTGAGTGGTACTCTTTACGTCTGTCACCCCTAACATACAGTTGAGTGGTACTCTTTACGTCTGTCACCCCTAACATACAGTTGAGTGGTACTCTTTACGTCTGTCACCCCTAGCATACAGTTGAGTGGTACTCTTTACGTCTGTCACCCCTAGCATACAGTTGAGTGGTACTCTTTACGTCTGTCACCTCTAGCATACAGATGAGTGGTACTCTTTACGTCTGTCACCCCTAGCATACAGTTGAATGGTACTCTTTACGTCTGTCACCTCTAGCATACAGATGAGTGGTACTCTTTACGTCTGTCACCCCTAGCATGCAGTTGAGTGGTTCTGTTTACGTCTGTCACCCCTAGCATATAGTTGAGTGGTACTCTTTACGTCTGTCACCCCTAGCATACAGTTGAGTGGTACTCTTTACCTCTGTCACCCCTAGCATGCAGTTGAGTGGTACTCTTTACGTTTGTCACCCCTAGCATACAGTTGAGTGGTACTCTTTACGTCTGGCACCCCTAACATACAGTTGAGTGGTACTCTTTACGTCTGTCACCTCTAGCATGCAGTTGAGTGGTACTCTTTACGTCTGTCATCCCTAGCATACAGTTGAGTGGTACTCTTTACGTCTGTCATCCCTAACATACAGTTGAGTGGTACTCTTTACCTCTGTCACCCCTAGCATGCAGTTGAGTGGTACTCTTTACGTCTGTCACCCCTAGCATACAGATGAGTGGTACTCTTTACGTCTGTCACCCCTAACATACAGATGAGTGGTACTCTTTACGTCTGTCACCCCTAACATACAGATGAGTGGTACTCTTTACGTCTGTCACCCCTAGCATGCAGTTGAGTGGTACTCTTTACGTCTGTCACCCCTAGCATGCAGATGAGTGGTACTCTTTACGTCTGTCACCCCTAGCATACAGTTGAGTGGTACTCTTTACGTCTGTCACCCCTAGCATGCAGCTGAGTGGTACTCTTTACGTCTGTCACCCCTAACATACAGATGAGTGGTACTCTTTACGTCTGTCATCCCTAGCATACAGATGAGTGGTACTCTTTACGTCTGTCACCCCTAACATACAGATGAGTGGTACTCTTTACGTCTGTCACCCCTAGCATACAGTTGAGTGGTACTCTTTACGTCTGTCACCCCTAACATACAGATGAGTGGTACTCTTTACGTCTGTCACCCCTAGCATACAGTTGAGTGGTACTCTTTACGTCTGTCACCCCTAGCATACAGTTGAGTGGTACTCTTTACGTCTGTCACCCCTAGCATACAGATGAGTGTTACTCTTTACGTCTGTCACCCCTAGCATACAGTTGAGTGGTACTCTTTACGTCTGTCACCCCTAACATACAGATGAGTGGTACTCTTTACGTCTGTCACCTCTAGCATGCAGTTGAGTGGTACTCTTTACGTCTGTCACCTCTAGCATACAGATGAGTGGTACTCTTTACGTCTGTCACCCCTAGCATACAGTTGAGTGTTACTCTTTACGTCTGTCACCCCTAACATGCAGTTGAGTGTTACTCTTTACGTCTGTCACCCCTAGCATACAGTTGAGTGGTACTCTTTACGTCTGTCACCCCTAGCATACAGTTGAGTTTTACTCTACGTCTGTCACCCCTAGCATACAGTTGAGTGGTACTCTTTACGTCTGTCACCCCTAGCATGCAGTTGAGTGGTACTCTTTACGTCTGTCACCCCTAACATACAGTTGAGTGGTACTCTTTACGTCTGTCACCCCTAGCATACAGTTGAGTGTTACTCTTTACGTCTGTCACCTCTAACATACAGTTGAGTGGTACTCTTTACGTCTGTCACCCCTAGCATACAGATGAGTGGTACTCTTTACGTCTGTCACCCCTAGCATACAGTTGAGTGGTACTCTTTACGTCTGTCACCTCTAGCATACAGATGAGTGGTACTCTTTACGTCTGTCACCCCTAGCATACAGTTGAGTGGTACTCTTTACGTCTGTCACCCCTAGCATACAGTTGAGTGGTACTCTTTACGTCTGTCACCCCTAGCATACAGTTGAGTGGTACTCTTTACGTCTGTCACCCCTAGCATACAGTTGAGTGGTACTCTTTACGTCTGTCACCTCTAGCATACAGATGAGTGGTACTCTTTACGTCTGTCACCCCTAGCATACAGTTGAGTGGTACTCCTTACGTCTGTCACCTCTAGCATACAGATGAGTGGTACTCTTTACGTCTGTCACCCCTAGCATACAGTTGAGTGGTACTCTTTACGTCTGTCACCTCTAGCATACAGTTGAGTGGTACTCTTTACGTCTGTCACCCCTAACATACAGTTGAGTGGTACTCTTTACGTCTGTCACCCCTAACATACAGTTGAGTGGTACTCTTTACGTCTGTCACCCCTAGCATACAGTTGAGTGGTACTCTTTACGTCTGTCACCCCTAGCATACAGTTGAGTGGTACTCTTTACGTCTGTCACCTCTAGCATACAGATGAGTGGTACTCTTTACGTCTGTCACCCCTAGCATACAGTTGAATGGTACTCTTTACGTCTGTCACCTCTAGCATACAGATGAGTGGTACTCTTTACGTCTGTCACCCCTAGCATGCAGTTGAGTGGTTCTGTTTACGTCTGTCACCCCTAGCATATAGTTGAGTGGTACTCTTTACGTCTGTCACCCCTAGCATACAGTTGAGTGGTACTCTTTACCTCTGTCACCCCTAGCATGCAGTTGAGTGGTACTCTTTACGTTTGTCACCCCTAGCATACAGTTGAGTGGTACTCTTTACGTCTGGCACCCCTAACATACAGTTGAGTGGTACTCTTTACGTCTGTCACCTCTAGCATGCAGTTGAGTGGTACTCTTTACGTCTGTCATCCCTAGCATACAGTTGAGTGGTACTCTTTACGTCTGTCATCCCTAACATACAGTTGAGTGGTACTCTTTACCTCTGTCACCCCTAGCATGCAGTTGAGTGGTACTCTTTACGTCTGTCACCCCTAGCATACAGATGAGTGGTACTCTTTACGTCTGTCACCCCTAACATACAGATGAGTGGTACTCTTTACGTCTGTCACCCCTAACATACAGATGAGTGGTACTCTTTACGTCTGTCACCCCTAGCATGCAGTTGAGTGGTACTCTTTACGTCTGTCACCCCTAGCATGCAGATGAGTGGTACTCTTTACGTCTGTCACCCCTAGCATACAGTTGAGTGGTACTCTTTACGTCTGTCACCCCTAGCATGCAGCTGAGTGGTACTCTTTACGTCTGTCACCCCTAACATACAGATGAGTGGTACTCTTTACGTCTGTCATCCCTAGCATACAGATGAGTGGTACTCTTTACGTCTGTCACCCCTAACATACAGATGAGTGGTACTCTTTACGTCTGTCACCCCTAGCATACAGTTGAGTGGTACTCTTTACGTCTGTCACCCCTAACATACAGATGAGTGGTACTCTTTACGTCTGTCACCCCTAGCATACAGTTGAGTGGTACTCTTTACGTCTGTCACCCCTAGCATACAGTTGAGTGGTACTCTTTACGTCTGTCACCCCTAGCATACAGATGAGTGTTACTCTTTACGTCTGTCACCCCTAGCATACAGTTGAGTGGTACTCTTTACGTCTGTCACCCCTAACATACAGATGAGTGGTACTCTTTACGTCTGTCACCTCTAGCATGCAGTTGAGTGGTACTCTTTACGTCTGTCACCTCTAGCATACAGATGAGTGGTACTCTTTACGTCTGTCACCCCTAGCATACAGTTGAGTTTTACTCTACGTCTGTCACCCCTAGCATACAGTTGAGTGGTACTCTTTACGTCTGTCACCCCTAGCATGCAGTTGAGTGGTACTCTTTACGTCTGTCACCCCTAACATACAGTTGAGTGGTACTCTTTACGTCTGTCACCCCTAGCATACAGTTGAGTGTTACTCTTTACGTCTGTCACCTCTAACATACAGTTGAGTGGTACTCTTTACGTCTGTCACCCCTAGCATACAGATGAGTGGTACTCTTTACGTCTGTCACCCCTAGCATACAGTTGAGTGGTACTCTTTACGTCTGTCACCCCTAGCATACAGATGAGTGGTACTCTTTACATCTGTCACCCCTAGCATACAGTTGAGTGGTACTCATTACGTCTGTCACCCCTAGCATACAGTTGAGTGGTACTCTTTACGTCTGTCACCTCTAGCATACAGATGAGTGGTACTCTTTACGTCTGTCACCCCTAGCATACAGTTGAGTGGTACTCTTTACGTCTGTCACCTCTAGCATACAGATGAGTGGTACTCTTTACGTCTGTCACCCCTAGCATACAGTTGAGTGGTACTCTTTACGTCTGTCACCCCTAGCATACAGTTGAGTGGTACTCTTTACGTCTGTCACCCCTAGCATACAGATGAGTGGTACTCTTTACGTCTGTCACCCCTAGCATACAGTTGAGTGGTACTCTTTACGTCTGTCACCTCTAGCATACAGATGAGTGGTACTCTTTACGTCTGTCACCCCTATCATACAGTTGAGTGGTACTCTTTACGTTTGTCACCTCTAGCATACAGATGAGTGGTACTCTTTACGTCTGTCACCCCTAGCATACAGTTGAGTGGTACTCTTTACGTCTGTCACCTCTAGCATACAGTTGAGTGGTACTCTTTACGTCTGTCACCCCTAACATACAGTTGAGTGGTACTCTTTACGTCTGTCACCCCTAACATACAGTTGAGTGGTACTCTTTACGTCTGTCACCCCTAGCATACAGTTGAGTGGTACTCTTTACGTCTGTCACCCCTAGCATACAGTTGAGTGGTACTCTTTACGTCTGTCACCTCTAGCATACAGATGAGTGGTACTCTTTACGTCTGTCACCCCTAGCATACAGTTGAATGGTACTCTTTACGTCTGTCACCTCTAGCATACAGATGAGTGGTACTCTTTACGTCTGTCACCCCTAGCATGCAGTTGAGTGGTTCTGTTTACGTCTGTCACCCCTAGCATATAGTTGAGTGGTACTCTTTACGTCTGTCACCCCTAGCATACAGTTGAGTGGTACTCTTTACCTCTGTCACCCCTAGCATACAGTTGAGTGGTACTCTTTAAGTCTGGCACCCCTAACATACAGTTGAGTGGTACTCTTTACGTCTGTCACCTCTAGCATGCAGTTGAGTGGTACTCTTTACGTCTGTCATCCCTAGCATACAGTTGAGTGATACTCTTTACGTCTGTCATCCCTAACATACAGTTGAGTGGTACTCTTTACCTCTGTCACCCCTAGCATGCAGTTGAGTGGTACTCTTTACGTCTGTCACCCCTAGCATACAGATGAGTGGTACTCTTTACGTCTGTCACCCCTAACATACAGATGAGTGGTACTCTTTACGTCTGTCACCCCTAACATACAGATGAGTGGTACTCTTTACGTCTGTCACCCCTAGCATGCAGTTGAGTGGTACTCTTTACGTATGTCACCCCTAGCATGCAGCTGAGTGGTACTCTTTACGTCTGTCACCCCTAGCATACAGTTGAGTGGTACTCTTTACGTCTGTCACCCCTAGCATGCAGCTGAGTGGTACTCTTTACGTCTGTCACCCCTAACATACAGATGAGTGGTACTCTTTACGTCTGTCACCCCTAGCATACAGATGAGTGGTACTCTTTACGTCTGTCACCCCTAACATACAGATGAGTGGTACTCTTTACGTCTGTCACCCCTAGCATACAGATGAGTGGTACTCTTTACGTCTGTCACCTCTAGCATACAGATGAGTGGTACTCTTTACGTCTGTCACCCCTATCATACAGTTGAGTGGTACTCTTTACGTCTGTCACCTCTAGCATACAGATGAGTGGTACTCTTTACGTCTGTCACCCCTAGCATACAGTTGAGTGGTACTCTTTACGTCTGTCACCTCTAGCATACAGTTGAGTGGTACTCTTTACGTCTGTCACCCCTAACATACAGTTGAGTGGTACTCTTTACGTCTGTCACCCCTAACATACAGTTGAGTGGTACTCTTTACGTCTGTCACCCCTAGCATACAGTTGAGTGGTACTCTTTACGTCTGTCACCCCTAGCATACAGTTGAGTGGTACTCTTTACGTCTGTCACCTCTAGCATACAGATGAGTGGTACTCTTTACGTCTGTCACCCCTAGCATACAGTTGAGTGGTACTCTTTACGTCTGTCACCTCTAGCATACAGATGAGTGGTACTCTTTACGTCTGTCACCCCTAGCATGCAGTTGAGTGGTTCTGTTTACGTCTGTCACCCCTAGCATATAGTTGAGTGGTACTCTTTACGTCTGTCACCCCTAGCATACAGTTGAGTGGTACTCTTTACCTCTGTCACCCCTAGCATGCAGTTGAGTGGTACTCTTTACGTCTGTCACCCCTAGCATACAGTTGAGTGGTACTCTTTACGTCTGGCACCCCTAACATACAGTTGAGTGGTACTCTTTACGTCTGTCACCTCTAGCATGCAGTTGAGTGGTACTCTTTACGTCTGTCATCCCTAGCATACAGTTGAGTGATACTCTTTACGTCTGTCATCCCTAACATACAGTTGAGTGGTACTCTTTACCTCTGTCACCCCTAGCATGCAGTTGAGTGGTACTCTTTACGTCTGTCACCCCTAGCATACAGATGAGTGGTACTCTTTACGTCTGTCACCCCTAACATACAGATGAGTGGTACTCTTTACGTCTGTCACCCCTAACATACAGATGAGTGGTACTCTTTACGTCTGTCACCCCTAGCATGCAGTTGAGTGGTACTCTTTACGTCTGTCACCCCTAGCATGCAGCTGAGTGGTACTCTTTACGTCTGTCACCCCTAGCATACAGTTGAGTGGTACTCTTTACGTCTGTCACCCCTAGCATGCAGCTGAGTGGTACTCTTTACGTCTGTCACCCCTAACATACAGATGAGTGGTACTCTTTACGTCTGTCACCCCTAGCATACAGATGAGTGGTACTCTTTACGTCTGTCACCCCTAGCATACAGATGAATGGTACTCTTTACGTCTGTCACCCCTAGCATACAGTTGAGTGGTTTTCTTTACGTCTGTCACCCCTAACATACAGATGAGTGGTACTCTTTACGTCTGTCACCCCTAGCATACAGTTGAGTGGTACTCTTTACGTCTGTCACCCCTAGCATACAGTTGAGTGGTACTCTTTACGTCTGTCACCCCTAGCATACAGATGAGTGTTACTCTTTACGTCTGTCACCCCTAGCATACAGTTGAGTGGTACTCTTTACGTCTGTCACCCCTAGCATACAGATGAGTGGTACTCTTTACGTCTGTCATCTCTAGCATGCAGTTGAGTGGTACTCTTTACGTCTGTCACCTCTAGCATACAGATGAGTGGTACTCTTTACGTCTGTCACCCCTAGCATACAGTTGAGTGTTACTCTTTACGTCTGTCACCCCTAACATGCAGTTGAGTGTTACTCTTTACGTCTGTCACCCCTAGCATACAGTTGAGTGGTACTCTTTACGTCTGTCACCCCTAGCATACAGTTGAGTGGTACTCTACGTCTGTCACCCCTAACATACAGTTGAGTGGTACTCTTTACGTCTGTCACCCCTAGCATACAGTTGAGTGTTACTCTTTACGTCTGTCACCTCTAACATACAGTTGAGTGGTACTCTTTACGTCTGTCACTCCTAGCATACAGTTGAGTGGTACTCTTTACCTCTGTCACCCCTAACATACAGTTGAGTGGTACTCTTTACCTCTGTCACCCCTAGCATGCAGTTGAGTGGTACTCTTTACCTCTGTCACCCCTAGCATGCAGTTGAGTGGTACTCTTTACGTCTGTCACCCCTAACATACAGTTGAGTGGTACTCTTTACGTCTATCACCCCTAGTCTGCAGTTCAGTGGCACTCTATTTCTGTCACCCCTAGCATACAGTTGAGGAGTACTCTTTACGTCTGTCACCCTTTGCATGCAGTTGAGAGGTACTCTATGTCTGTCACCCCTAGCATACAGTTGAGGAGTACTCTTTATGTCTGTTACCCCTAGCATGCAGTTGAGTGGTACTCTTTACGTCTTTCACCCCTTGCATGCAGTTGAGTGTTACTCATTACGTCTGTCACCCCTAGCATGCAGTTGACTGGTACTCTTTACCTCTGTCACCCCTAGCATGCAGTTGAGTGGTACTCTTTACGTCTGTCTCCTCTAGCATGCAGTTGAGTGGTACTCTTTACGTCTGTCACCCGTAGCATGCAGTTGAGTGGTACTCTTTACGTCTGTCATCCCTAGCATGCAGTTGAGTGGTACTCTTTACGTATGTCACCCGTAGCATGCAGTTGAGTGGTGCTCTTTACGTCTGTCACCCCTAGCACGCAGTTGAGTGGTACTCTTTACGTCTATCACCCCTAACATACAGTTGAGTGGTACTCTTTACGTCTGTCACCTCTAGCATACAGATGAGTGGTACTCTTTACGTCTGTCACTCCTAGCATACAGTTGAGTGGTACTCTTTACGTCTGTCACCCTTAGCATACAGTTGAGTGGTACTCTTTACGTCTGTCACCCCTAGCATACAGTTGAGTAGTACTCTTTACGTCTGTCACCCCTAGCATACAGTTGAGTGGTACTCTTTACCTCTGTCACCTGTAACATACAGTTGAGTGGTACTCTTTACCTCTGTCACCTCTGGCATACAGATGAGTGGTACTCTTTACGTCTGTCACCCCTAGCATGCAGTTGAGTGGTACTCTTTACCTCTGTCACCCCTAGCATACAGTTGAGTGGTACTCTTTACGTCTGTCACCCCTAGCATACAGATGAGTGGTACTCTTTACGTCTGTCACCCCTAGCATACAGTTGAGTGGTACTCATTACGTCTGTCACCCCTAGCATACAGATGAGTGGTACTCTTTACATCTGTCACCCCTAGCATACAGTTGAGTGGTACTCTTTACGTCTGTCACCCCTAGCATACAGTTGAGTGGTACTCTTTACGTCTGTCACCTCTAGCATACAGTTGAGTGGTACTCTTTACGTCTGTCACCCCTAGCATGCAGCTGAGTGGTACTCTTTACGTCTGTCACCCCTAGCATACAGATGAGTGGTACTCTTTACGTCTGTCACCCCTAACATACAGATGAATGGTACTCTTTACGTCTGTCACCCCTAGCATACAGTTGAGTGGTTTTCTTTACGTCTGTCACCCCTAACATACAGATGAGTGGTACTCTTTACGTCTGTCACCCCTAGCATACAGTTGAGTGGTACTCTTTACGTCTGTCACCCCTAGCATACAGTTGAGTGGTACTCTTTACGTCTGTCACCCCTAGCATACAGATGAGTGTTACTCTTTACGTCTGTCACCCCTAGCATACAGTTGAGTGGTACTCTTTACGTCTGTCACCCCTAGCATACAGATGAGTGGTACTCTTTACGTCTGTCACCTCTAGCATGCAGTTGAGTGGTACTCTTTACGTCTGTCACCTCTAGCATACAGATGAGTGGTACTCTTTACGTCTGTCACCCCTAGCATACAGTTGAGTGTTACTCTTTACGTCTGTCACCCCTAACATGCAGTTGAGTGTTACTCTTTACGTCTGTCACCCCTAGCATACAGTTGAGTGGTACTCTTTACGTCTGTCACCCCTAGCATACAGTTGAGTGGTACTCTACGTCTGTCACCCCTAACATACAGTTGAGTGGTACTCTTTACGTCTGTCACCCCTAGCATACAGTTGAGTGTTACTCTTTACGTCTGTCACCTCTAACATACAGTTGAGTGTTACTCTTTACGTCTGTCACCCCTAGCATACAGTTGAGTGGTACTCTTTACCTCTGTCACCCCTAACATACAGTTGAGTGGTACTCTTTACCTCTGTCACCCCTAGCATGCAGTTGAGTGGTACTCTTTACCTCTGTCACCCCTAGCATGCAGTTGAGTGGTACTCTTTACGTCTGTCACCCCTAACATACAGTTGAGTGGTACTCTTTACGTCTATCACCCCTAGTCTGCAGTTCAGTGGCACTCTATTTCTGTCACCCCTAGCATACAGTTGAGGAGTACTCTTTACGTCTGTCACCCTTTGCATGCAGTTGAGAGGTACTCTATGTCTGTCACCCCTAGCATACAGTTGAGGAGTACTCTTTATGTCTGTTACCCCTAGCATGCAGTTGAGTGGTACTCTTTACGTCTTTCACCCCTAGCATGCAGTTGAGTGTTACTCATTACGTCTGTCACCCCTAGCATGCAGTTGACTGGTACTCTTTACCTCTGTCACCCCTAGCATGCAGTTGAGTGGTACTCTTTACGTCTGTCTCCTCTAGCATGCAGTTGAGTGGTACTCTTTACGTCTGTCACCCGTAGCATGCAGTTGAGTGGTACTCTTTACGTCTGTCATTCCTAGCATGCAGTTGAGTGGTACTCTTTACGTATGTCACCCGTAGCATGCAGTTGAGTGGTACTCTTTACGTCTGTCACCCCTAGCACGCAGTTGAGTGGTACTCTTTACGTCTATCACCCCTAACATACAGTTGAGTGGTACTCTTTACGTCTGTCACCTCTAGCATACAGATGAGTGGTACTCTTTACGTCTGTCACCCCTAGCATACAGTTGAGTGGTACTCTTTACGTCTGTCACCCTTAGCATACAGTTGAGTGGTACTCTTTACGTCTGTCACCCCTAGCATACAGTTGAGTAGTACTCTTTACGTCTGTCACCCCTAGCATACAGTTGAGTGGTACTCTTTACGTCTGTCACCCCTAGCATGCAGTTGAGTGGTACTCTTTACCTCTGTCACCTGTAGCATACAGTTGAGTGGTACTCTTTACCTCTGTCACATCTGGCATACAGATGAGTGGTACTCTTTACGTCTGTCACCCCTAGCATGCAGTTGAGTGGTACTCTTTACGTCTGTCACCCCTAGCATACAGTTGAGTGGTACTCTTTACGTCTGTCACCCCTAGCATACAGATGAGTGGTACTCTTTACGTCTGTCACCCCTAGCATACAGTTGAGTGGTACTCATTACGTCTGTCACCCCTAGCATACAGATGAGTGGTACTCTTTACATCTGTCACCCCTAGCATACAGTTGAGTGGTACTCTTTACGTCTGTCACCCCTAGCATACAGTTGAGTGGTACTCTTTACGTCTGTCACCTCTAGCATACAGATGAGTGGTACTCTTTACGTCTGTCACCCCTAGCATACAGTTGAGTGGTACTCTTTACGTCTGTCACCTCTAGCATACAGATGAGTGGTACTCTTTACGTCTGTCACCCCTAGCATACAGTTGAGTGGTACTCTTTACGTCTGTCACCCCTAGCATACAGTTGAGTGGTACTCTTTACGTCTGTCACCCCTAGCATACAGATGAGTGGTACTCTTTACGTCTGTCACCCCTAGCATACAGTTGAGTGGTACTCTTTACGTCTGTCACCTCTAGCATACAGATGAGTGGTACTCTTTACGTCTGTCACCCCTAGCATACAGTTGAGTGGTACTCTTTACGTCTGTCACCTCTAGCATACAGATGAGTGGTACTCTTTACGTCTGTCACCCCTAGCATACAGTTGAGTGGTACTCTTTACGTCTGTCACCTCTAGCATACAGTTGAGTGGTACTCTTTACGTCTGTCACCCCTAGCATACAGTTGAGTGGTACTCTTTACGTCTGTCACCCCTAACATACAGTTGAGTGGTACTCTTTACGTCTGTCACCCCTAGCATACAGTTGAGTGGTACTCTTTACGTCTGTCACCCCTAGCATACAGTTGAGTGGTACTCTTTACGTCTGTCACCTCTAGCATACAGATGAGTGGTACTCTTTACGTCTGTCACCTCTAGCATACAGATGAGTGGTACTCTTTACGTCTGTCACCCCTAGCATGCAGTTGAGTGGTTCTGTTTACGTCTGTCACCCCTAGCATATAGTTGAGTGGTACTCTTTACGTCTGTCACCCCTAGCATACAGTTGAGTGGTACTCTTTACCTCTGTCACCCCTAGCATGCAGTTGAGTGATACTCTTTACGTCTGTCACCCCTAGCATACAGTTGAGTGGTACTCTTTACGTCTGGCACCCCTAACATACAGTTGAGTGGTACTCTTTACGTCTGTCACCTCTAGCATGCAGTTGAGTGGTACTCATTACGTCTGTCATCCCTAGCATACAGTTGAGTGGTACTCTTTACGTCTGTCACCCCTAGCATACAGATGAGTGGTACTCTTTACCTCTGTCACCCCTAGCATGCAGTTGAGTGGTACTCTTTACGTCTGTCACCCCTAGCATACAGATGAGTGGTACTCTTTACGTCTGTCACCCCTAACATACAGATGAGTGGTACTCTTTACGTCTGTCACCCCTAACATACAGATGAGTGGTACTCTTTACGTCTGTCACCCCTAGCATGCAGTTGAGTGGTACTCTTTACGTCTGTCACCCCTAGCATGCAGCTGAGTGGTACTCTTTACGTCTGTCACCCCTAGCATACAGTTGAGTGGTACTCTTTACATCTGTCACCCCTAGCATGCAGCTGAGTGGTAATCTTTACGTCTGTCACCCCTAACATACAGATGAGTGGTACTCTTTACGTCTGTCACCCCTAGCATACAGATGAGTGGTACTCTTTACGTCTGTCACCCCTAACATACAGATGAGTGGTACTCTTTACGTCTGTCACCCCTAGCATACAGTTGAGTGGTACTCTTTACGTCTGTCACCCCTAACATACAGATGAGTGGTACTCTTTACGTCTGTCACCCCTAGCATACAGTTGAGTGGTACTCTTTACGTCTGTCACCCCTAGCATACAGTTGAGTGGTACTCTTTACGTCTGTCACCCCTAGCATACATATGAGTGTTACTCTTTACGTCTGTCACCCCTAACATACAGATGAGTGGTACTCTTTACGTCTGTCACCTCTAGCATGCAGTTGAGTGGTACTCTTTACGTCTGTCACCTCTAGCATACAGATGAGTGGTACTCTTTACGTCTGTCACCCCTAGCATACAGTTGAGTGTTACTCTTTACGTCTGTCACCCCTAACATGCAGTTGAGTGTTACTCTTTACGTCTCTCAACCCTAGCATACAGTTGAGTGGTACTCTTTACGTCTGTCACCCCTAGCATACAGTTGAGTGGTACTCTACGTCTGTCACCCCTAGCATACAGTTGAGTGGTACTCTTTACCTCTGTCACCCCTAGCATGCAGTTGAGTGGTACTCTTTACGTCTGTCACCCCTAACATACAGTTGAGTGGTACTCTTTACGTCTGTCACCCCTAGCATACAGTTGAGTGTTACTCTTTACGTCTGTCACCTCTAACATACAGTTGAGTGGTACTCTTTACGTCTGTCACCCCTAGCATACAGTTGAGTGGTACTCTTTACCTCTGTCACCCCTAGCATACAGTTGAGTGCTACTCTTTAGTCTGTCACCCCTAGCATACAGTTGAGTGGTACTCTTTACGTCTGTCACCCCTAGCATACAGTTGAGTGGTACTCTTTACGTCTGTCACCCCTAGCATACAGATGAGTGGTACTCTTTACATCTGTCACCCCTGGCATACAGTTGAGTGGTACTCTTTACGTCTGTCACCCCTAGCATACAGTTGAGTGGTACTCTTTACGTCTGTCACCTCTAGCATACAGATGAGTGGTACTCTTTACGTCTGTCACCCCTAGCATACAGTTGAGTGGTACTCTTTACGTCTGTCACCTCTAGCATACAGATGAGTGGTACTCTTTACGTCTGTCACCCCTAGCATACAGTTGAGTGGTACTCTTTACGTCTGTCATCCCTAGCATACAGTTGAGTGGTACTCTTTACGTCTGTCACCCCTAGCATACAGATGAGTGGTACTCTTTACGTCTGTCACCCCTAGCATACAGTTGAGTGGTACTCTTTACGTCTGTCACCTCTAGCATACAGATGAGTGGTACTCTTTACGTCTGTCACCCCTAGCATACAGTTGAGTGGTACTCTTTACGTCTGTCACCTCTAGCATACAGATGAGTGGTACTCTTTACGTCTGTCACCCCTAGCATACAGTTGAGTGGTACTCTTTACGTCGGTCACCTCTAGCATACAGTTGAGTGGTACTCTTTACGTCTGTCACCCCTAACATACAGTTGAGTGGTACTCTTTACGTCTGTCACCCCTAACATACAGTTGAGTGGTACTCTTTACGTCTGTCACCCCTAGCATACAGTTGAGTGGTACTCTTTACGTCTGTCACCCCTAGCATACAGTTGAGTGGTACTCTTTACGTCTGTCACCTCTAGCATACAGATGAGTGGTACTCTTTACGTCTGTCACCCCTAGCATACAGTTGAGTGGTACTCTTTACGTCTGTCACCTCTAGCATACAGATGAGTGGTACTCTTTACGTCTGTCACCCCTAGCATGCAGTTGAGTGGTTATGTTTACGTCTGTCACCCCTAGCATATAGTTGAGTGGTACTCTTTACGTCTGTCACCCCTAGCATACAGTTGAGTGGTACTCTTTACCTCTGTCACCCCTAGCATGCAGTTGAGTGGTACTCTTTACGTCTGTCACCCCTAGCATACAGTTGAGTGGTACTCTTTACGTCTGGCACCCCTAACATACAGTTGAGTGGTAATCTTTACGTCTGTCACCTCTAGCATGCAGTTGAGTGGTACTCTTTACGTCTGTCACCTCTAGCATACAGATGAGTGGTACTCTTTACGTCTGTCACCCCTAGCATACAGTTGAGTGTTACTCTTTACGTCTGTCACCCCTAACATGCAGTTGAGTGTTACTCTTTACGTCTCTCAACCCTAGCATACAGTTGAGTGGTACTCTTTACGTCTGTCACCCCTAGCATACAGTTGAGTGGTACTCTACGTCTGTCACCCCTAGCATACAGTTGAGTGGTACTCTTTACCTCTGTCACCCCTAGCATGCAGTTGAGTGGTACTCTTTACGTCTGTCACCCCTAACATACAGTTGAGTGGTACTCTTTACGTCTGTCACCCCTAGCATACAGTTGAGTGTTACTCTTTACGTCTGTCACCTCTAACATACAGTTGAGTGGTACTCATTACGTCTGTCACCCCTAGCATACAGTTGAGTGGTACTCTTTACCTCTGTCACCCCTAGCATACAGTTGAGTGCTACTCTTTACGTCTGTCACCCCTAGCATACAGTTGAGTGGTACTCTTTACGTCTGTCACCCCTAGCATACAGTTGAGTGGTACTCTTTACGTCTGTCACCCCTAGCATACAGATGAGTGGTACTCTTTACATCTGTCACCCCTGGCATACAGTTGAGTGGTACTCTTTACGTCTGTCACCCCTAGCATACAGTTGAGTGGTACTCTTTACGTCTGTCACCTCTAGCATACAGATGAGTGGTATTCTTTACGTCTGTCACCCCTAGCATACAGTTGAGTGGTACTCTTTACGTCTGTCACCTCTAGCATACAGATGAGTGGTACTCTTTACGTCTGTCACCCCTAGCATACAGTTGAGTGGTACTCTTTACGTCTGTCAACCCTAGCATACAGTTGAGTGGTACTCTTTACGTCTGTCACCCCTAGCATACAGATGAGTGGTACTCTTTACGTCTGTCACCCCTAGCATACAGTTGAGTGGTACTCTTTACGTCTGTCACCTCTAGCATACAGATGAGTGGTACTCTTTACGTCTGTCACCCCTAGCATACAGTTGAGTGGTACTCTTTACGTCTGTCACCTCTAGCATACAGATGAGTGGTACTCTTTACGTCTGTCACCCCTAGCATACAGTTGAGTGGTACTCTTTACGTCTGTCACCTCTAGCATACAGTTGAGTGGTACTCTTTACGTCTGTCACCCCTAACATACAGTTGAGTGGTACTCTTTACGTCTGTCACCCCTAACATACAGTTGAGTGGTACTCTTTACGTCTGTCACCCCTAGCATACAGTTGAGTGGTACTCTTTACGTCTGTCACCCCTAGCATACAGTTGAGTGGTACTCTTTACGTCTGTCACCTCTAGCATACAGATGAGTGGTACTCTTTACGTCTGTCACCCCTAGCATACAGTTGAGTGGTACTCTTTACGTCTGTCACCTCTAGCATACAGATGAGTGGTACTCTTTACGTCTGTCACCCCTAGCATGCAGTTGAGTGGTTCTGTTTACGTCTGTCACCCCTAGCATATAGTTGAGTGGTACTCTTTACGTCTGTCACCCCTAGCATACAGTTGAGTGGTACTCTTTACCTCTGTCACCCCTAGCATGCAGTTGAGTGGTACTCTTTACGTCTGTCACCCCTAGCATACAGTTGAGTGGTACTCTTTACGTCTGGCACCCCTAACATACAGTTGAGTGGTAATCTTTACGTCTGTCACCTCTAGCATGCAGTTGAGTGGTACTCTTTACGTCTGTCATCCCTAGCATACAGTTAAGTGGTACTCTTTACGTCTGTCATCCCTAACATACAGTTGAGTGGTACTCTTTACCTCTGTCACCCCTAGCATGCAGTTGAGTGGTACTCTTTACGTCTGTCACCCCTAGCATACAGATGAGTGGTACTCCTTACGTCTGTCACCCCTAACATACAGATGAGTGGTACTCTTTACGTCTGTCACCCCTAACATACAGATGAGTGGTACTCTTTACGTCTGTCACCCCTAGCATGCAGTTGAGTGGTACTCTTTACGTCTGTCACCCCTAGCATGCAGCTGAGTGGTACTCTTTACGTCTGTCATCCTTAGCATACAGTTGAGTGGTACTCTTTACGTCTGTCACCCCTAGCATGCAGCTGAGTGGTACTCTTTACGTCTGTCACCCCTAACAAACAGATGAGTGGTACTCTTTACGTCTGTCACCCCTAGCATACAGATGAGTGGTACTCTTTACGTCTGTCACCCCTAACATACAGATGAGTGGTACTCTTTACGTCTGTCACCCCTAGCATACAGTTGAGTGGTACTCTTTACGTCTGTCACCCCTAACATACAGATGAGTGGTACTCTTTACGTCTGTCACCCCTAGCATACAGTTGAGTGGTACTCTTTACGTCTGTCACCCCTAGCATACAGTTGAGTGGTACTCTTTACGTCTGTCACCCCTAGCATACAGATGAGTGTTACTCTTTACGTCTGTCACCCCTAGCATACAGTTGAGTGGTACTCTTTACGTCTGTCACCCCAGCACGCAGTTGAGTGGTACTCTTTACGTCTGTCACCCCTAGCATGCAGTTGACTGGTACTCTTTACGTCTGTCACCCCTAGCATACAGTTGAGTGGTACTCTTTACGTCTGTCACCCCTAGCATACAGTTGAGTGGTACTCTTTACGTCTGTCACCCCTAGCATGCAGTTGAGTGGTACTCTTTACGTCTGTCTCCTCTAGCATGCAGTTGAGTGGTACTCTTTACGTCTGTCACCCGTAGCATGCAGTTGAGTGGTACTCTTTACGTCTGTCATCCCTAGCATGCAGTTGAGTGGTACTTTTTACGTATGTCACCCCTAGCATGCAGTTGAGTGGTACTCTTTACGTCTGTCACCCCAGCACGCAGTTGAGTGGTACTCTTTACGTCTATCACCCCTAACATACAGCTGAGTGGTACTCTTTACGTCTGTCACCTCTAGCATGCAGTTGAGTGGTATTCTTTACGTCTGTCACCCCTAGCATACAGTTGAGTGGTACTCTTTACGTCTGTCACCCCTAGCATACAGTTGAGGAGTACTCATTACGTCTGTCACCCCTAGCATACAGTTGAGTGGTACTCTTTACGTCTGTCACCCCTAGCATGCAGTTGAGTGGTACTCTTTACGTCTGCCACCCTTAGCATACAGTTGAGTGGTACTCTTTACGTCTGTCAACCCTAGCATACAGTTGAGTGGTACTCTTTACGTCTGTCATCCCTAGGATGCAGTTGAGTGGTACTCTTTACGTCTATCACCCTTAGCATGCAGTTGAGTGGTACTCTATGTCTGTCATCCCTAGCATACAGTTGAGGAGTACTCTTTATGTCTGTCACCCCTAGCATACAGTTGAGGAGTACTCTTTACGTCTGTCACCCCTAGCATACAGTTGAGTGGTACTCTATGTCTGTCACCCCTAGCATACAATTGAGGAGTACTCTTTATGTCTGTTACCCCTAGCATGCAGTTGAGTGGTACTCTATGTCTGTCACCCCTAGCATACAGTTGAGGAGTACTCTTTATGTCTGTCACCCCTAGTATACAGTTAAGTGGTACTCTTTACGTCTGTCGATAACCACTACATCTGTGTATCTTTGTCGTTCTGGTGTCACGTGGTGTATACAATTTAATGCCCAGAGGCGAGGTTATCACAAGAAAAAAAATATAGGTGAAGTAATCTTACAAATATCGTCATCATTGTGCCCGACATCATATTGGATGCACGATTTTACAAATACAAAACCCAAAGGGAAGCCATGTTTGATATAGTTTAAAGTGTGCTGAATAACTGGATAGGCTGTACATATGTTTTAGAAAATAACATCTAAAAATTGAAAGCTGAAGGTGTGGAAATTAAACACTTTATCACGTATAATACGTCATCGACTGTATAAATAAGTAGAGTATCATTTATACTGATTTTGTCTGTTTATATACTTATGAGTTTTGACTTTCCCTTTGTAAGATTTTTCGGAGTTCGGCAATTTTGTTATTACCCTTATACTCGAGTAATTAAATAAACTGAAGAAGAATCCGAATGTTAAAACAAGGAAATAAAATCCAGAGACAAAGCATAATTGTGGAATATCAGCAATTTTCAATCCATTTTTTATGAAATAATATACCGGTATTGTATTTCTTAATAAAAACAATGTAAGAAATAACAAAATGTCTATCATAACTTGTCTGTAAACTAGATAGTGATGATGTATAGGTTTAAAATCAACATATATGTACATAAACAGTCTGTATTGTAATTGTCTTATTGTCAATCTAATACAATGAAGCATCATAAATACACTACAAAACAATGCGATGTCCGTCATATATATATAATAACTTAAAACTAGGACAGAGTACAAAACACAGGTTCACATAAGTCATGTAATATTTTCTTACCACTGGATTTCCGTCTTCGACTTCCTGTAAAGCTAATCTTGCATGATAATTTAAGGTATCAATGTCTCGGAGCGTATTCTTAAACGGCTTCGTGACAAATATTTGCGCTCGAATTTACGCTCGCACTTATAATGATGATCAGTTTTGATTTGATTCTAACAACATAACAATATTGTAATTAAATATCAGACATATAAAACAATAACACAATTATTTAATTATTTGGCTTTCCAATATTTCGATTTTGAGCGTACCTGGTGAAGGTTATTCCAGAAACGCGTCGTGCGCACTAAATTTGATATTATTTTGAACACATAATTATATTGGTTTAGATAATTTCAGGTGACATTGTGTTAAATCTGATATTGCTTGACTAAAAATCAGTTTGACTCGGCTTAACCTTTTGTCAACTGTCCTTTGTGTTGAATAAAGCAAAAATGACTTCTATTCATTTCCCCTTATTTACGTGTAATAACCATCAATCAAACATAATTTACTGCTTCGCTAGCATCTGAGTTCACCCCCGGTTTTTTTGGTAGGGTCCGTGTTGCTCATCTTTTTAGTTTTTTGTGTTGTCCTATTATGTGTATTTATGTAACGAATTCCGCATAAAAATGATGTTGGGTTTGTCTTTAACTCCAGTTGTTTGTAAGAGTGCTTATGTCTTATTTACGTTATACGTGTTTGCTTGCGTGTCGTGGTATCTAACACATATTGTGTTGTGTTTTTGTGTTGTTTTTTTTCTGTCTTGTGTGCCCTATGTTGCCTGTTTCTCTAGATTGTCCATTTTCTAACGGTATTCTCTAACGTTTATTTACCCTTTCTAAGGACATTGGATCACCCCGGTTTTATTGGTGGGATCCTTGTTGCTCTTTTTTAGTTTGTTTGTTCTCGTTCTGTTAATTGTACCCAATGTAGCCTTTGTTTCTGTATGTTCTCTTTGGTGTTCTGTAGAGTTTTAATAACACTATCAGCAACCCTCTACATATTGACAACTTTTTCATTTTGCCTATTTCAGTTTATTGATCAGTTTTGTGTTACAATAATGTTAAAGGTCATATAGATTCGATATTATTACGATGTATATAAGCGTTGAAATATCATCACCCTTATAAACCAGCATTCTCCAGTACTTACTGATAGTGTCAACTGTAATCACAATGGCGTGATTTCTGTAGTCCGCTGTTTAAGATTTATAGAACTATTTGTTACGTAACAGGAATGTTTGCTTGGGGTTGTTTGATTCGGAAACATTAAAATTTAAAGCAAATGATTTAAAAAGGAATTTTAATTGAATTGATTGTGATTTCCATGTCATGTGTAATATTCGCTGTTATCAGGAATTTTATTTATAAGCATCTATTTTTATCTTGTAAACCACGTGATCATAAATCCTATATTGATCTATTTGCGAATGTTTTATATTTGTTAAGTTTTGTTATTGCACATGTTAACTTTCCATCAAAATTATTTGTTTGATGGTGCTTAACGCCACTTTCAACAATATTTCAGTTATATCGTGCGGTCAGTTTTATTGGTGGAGGACACTGAGGGACCCGGAGAAAACCACCGACCTGTCGCAAGTCACTAACAAACGTTATCACATAGTGTTGTACACCTCGCCCTGGTAATAGGCACTGATTGTATAGGTAGTTGTAAATCCAACTATCAAAATTGTATATATTGTATGTCCACAATAAAAAAAAAAGATATACAAATACAGTCAAACCTGTCATATGTGACTTTCAAATGGAACATTTAAATAGGTTTACATAAGACAGGTGTACACTAATTACAGGTGTAATTAATATGTATGGCACTGTGAAGGGAAATTAACAGATTTAACTATACAAAACAACTAGTAAACTGCAGTGATGTAGTTGATTTATTGGTATGTATTGCCAACTTTAGCAGTATTTCAGTATTATCGTGGAGAGAACAAATTTTATGAATTAATTTCCTCATTGATGTGGTTGAAATGTACCCAAAATTAACACTGCTTGATAGTTGATGTAGAAAAAACAATTTTGCATACGGACTAATGTTGTTATTCAAAAAGCCTCTCAGAAGATGGAAACATCTTATTACTAAGTATGTTGTCACCTGTGTGGAGTTAGCGAGAGATTGTATTTGGCCATTATATTTTGATTCAAATGTGACCATTGTCTTCCTATTATGTCTTACGATGGCCTTCTGTACTGTCTAATGTCGTCTAATATTCAAATGATTGTCTATACAAGAACTTATATATACATATGACAACCAGTATCACGAAGAATAAATATATTATAGTGTTTAAGATGAGGACTCATCGTCATTATAACAACGCTGCTTATCCAGTTATCTGTGAGCGTCAGTAGTTACTCATATGTGGACACGTCTTGCATGACCCCATCATTTCAATAAGAGGGATTGTTTGGGGCCATATAACTGTTCTCACGATTATCATCATCCCAGTTTATTAGATATATTGTTGTTTGTAGGAGGGTCATGTCTTATTTATGTTATTCGTGTTTGTTTGCGCATAGTCGTGTCCAACACATATTGTGTTGTGTCTTGTGTACCCTATATATGCTGCCAGTTTCTCTGGATTGTTCACTTTTTTCTGCCTCTTCGGTATTCTCTAGCGTTTATTTACAATTCCTAAATGACGTAATTTATCAAACTATAAAATGTATTATGCATCAGGCGTTCCCTGTAATTGTTTGTTTTATGGTCACGGCGGTCATCATATTCTGACAATCAATATCTAAATTCGTTAAGCCATATATATACAAAGTAAATGCTGTAATTTAATTATTTGCCATACTACTGTATCGTTCACTGAATAAATCAAAATTAAATGGAAGGATGATCACAATAAATTGAATGACAACCGTTAATTAGCCATCAATTAGTCTATCCCAAAAAGTCAGACTACCATACATCTACATGGAATAATTAATGAACTCTCGTAAAGAAATGATCTACTTTTAGTGTTGATGAATTCGTGGTTCCTTTTAAGTTATCTCCCTTGAACAATTGCTGGTTGAATGATCGTAATTGTATGTCAAGGGAATAGTATA
The DNA here is from genome assembly GCA_963383655.1 of Bathymodiolus septemdierum. Classification (NCBI taxonomy): domain Eukaryota; kingdom Metazoa; phylum Mollusca; class Bivalvia; order Mytilida; family Modiolidae; genus Bathymodiolus; species Bathymodiolus septemdierum. The sequence continues at coordinate 50,276,602 of OY726522.1, read as the reverse complement.
TCACTATATTCATGCTAAGAACAAGTTTATCTGCATCGAAACAGGAAGCAGGCAAACAGATGGCACTGCAATATCCCTACTACATGTATTTTTTTACCATATACTAGTGCAATGGGTACTGTGGGAAATTGACTTGTAAATGACCACTGACGAACATGTAATTCGTAGTTACTCGTTAGAAGTTGCAATGGGTCTTCTATGTACAAGAGGTTTACCATTACTACAGCTTAGGGTTGTCATTATTGTCCAGTTCAGTTGATGTTGATTGTATATTTGAAAACCCGCACTATATGTATACTCCATTATATGTACTCTGTAGGCCAGATATACATCCTATTTATATATTCTGAGGTATCCGTAGCATGTGGCAGGATGCAATTAGTACCCGGAACGAATTTATATGATACAGTTTGTGATTTTGCTTGTAGTTTTGTAATTTTAACATTATACATAACATTCGAAAGATTATAACAAAAATAAAAATAATTGTTATATTGTGATGATTACTGTATGGCGTTAGAAAATAGAATATACAAATAACGAAAAAAAACTGGTCATGGCCATTTGAAATAGCTCTGAATCGGGTTCATGCAGTTAGTAAACTTTGGTCCTTTAAAATAATGCATTTTGAAGAATCTTCTGGTGGAACCCCTGATAATAGGACTCGTATTTAATATCTTGGTTGTGAAAGTGCAAAAACCCAGAACGGTTTTGTGGATGCCTCAAATACCCAACAGCAAGCATGGCGTAAATGAAGTCACGCTCCTGGAGCGCAAAGGACAACATGCACCAGTTGCCTATGAAGAAAGATGTGCTAGAAGTTGCCGTTAGTAGCATGTCATACTATATTACCTCCCCTTGTTATGTCAATTGATATTGGTGAACAAAAAATAACCAAAACAATTATCACTTGACAACAATTTCTTTTTCAAGAAACAATTCAAGATTATTTCAAAATATAGAACAATTCAAATGGGAAAAAGGTCACATGAATCCATTTTATATAAGCATTGTATTATCTTACATGTATGAATTCAATGTCAGTTGTGTACAAATGACGAAAGATGGTATTGAGAATTAAATTTCGGTTCATTGTTTCATTATAATATCTTACGATGACCCTGCATACTATCGAACATTTAGATAAATGCTCTTTTTAATATGCGAGCGAAGCGAGCTCTTTATTGTTAAAAATGTATACCTAGGATTTTCTTCACATGGCTTCACATACTGATGGATATAACTTTTGTTCTGCACATTGTAAACACGTTCCGTGTAGCACACTTACACACTCTACTAATGAAGATCTTCTTAATATAAAGCGAAAAGGTGATGCTAAATCTTGGACCCTCTCTCGTACGTCCGATATCACTGAAACCTGGAACCCGTGTGTAATAAAAGTCATTTTGTTAGCTTGTTCTACTGATATTGATATTTTCAAATTTTAATAAATCTCTTCTGACACACTGACAAGGAAAAAAAATTCTGCGTGGAAGTTAACTTTTGAGATCTCGTAAGGAATAAGGAGAGTTCGATTGAATGAGTCTAGATTCGAGCCTAAAAAAAGTCGTCCCCGATATATCTCGGCCCAAAAAATCTCGACACTATTTTGATGCACTGGATGAGCGTGAAATTTGCAGATCATTTTCAGATTCGCGAGCATTCGTGGCCGTGCCTGTTTCATATTAATACTAATATTATACATATGACAACTTCTGTATCACAAAGATTAGATATATTATGCATAATGTTCAAGATTATAGCATTCTTTATAATAACGCTGTTCGCCCGGATACATGTAAGAATTGACATTTTTAGTCACATGTGGAAAGCGCCTGCACGACTGCATCATTTTACTAACAGGGGAGGTTTGGCACCATAATTCTAGTTTAACCCCGTCACACTTTAGTGAAGTGCATTTTGCCTCTTTAGACGATTTTGATATATGATTTAGGAATTGTTAAGACAGTGAGTTATGTTTTGTTTTCCATTTGATCACTATTATATGAAGCTATTCTGTGAAGATGTGTTAATGCTGTGTTGTAAATCTATCAATCATGAAACATAATGATGGTAATAAACCCCTACAATTTTACAATTTCCTATCTGTGGAATGTCAAATACCTATATATTCTTCCAATTTTGATAGTCGTCGTTTTACGTGTTAGGAATTCGGCAAATTAATTGTTAAGCTTTAATTTTGTGGTGCTTGTAATTCCCATTTGTGGTAGATGTTATTCGAAATAAGAAATGGTTATTATTTAAATTAAAGATTAACCGAGATCTTATAATTTTTTTTAATAGATCTAGATATTATACCAGCATCTGGCACAGACAAAAATACTATTACAATCGATTATAATTGCATTGATAGATACACATTCTTACAGCAAAGTTATGAAATAAAAAAACATCAACACATTCAAAATGTTAATTTTTTTTTATCACAAACCAAAGTATGAACTATTTAAGAAAAATTAATATTGGTATATTATTCTTATTCAAACGTTTGGCTACCGGTCACGGTTTCTAGATATCAGCCGAACGAGCTATTAGCAGGTTCACGGTTGCCGGAAAGATTATTCCTTTCTTCTCGATATGAGGTTTTCATGTTATAATATGGAAAGCTTAACCATGGACCCTAGTGGGTGTCGTTTCTTCAGAGTGCCACAATCGGACAACGCAAAAAGCCCCTTTGTAGATTTTTAAGAAGAATAGGCACATTGTAGCCACACCACATGCTAATCATACCCACCCAATTCTCCATAATTTCTCATTGGAACTAAAATATAGTGGCCTGCATGGTTATGCATTTCTTCTACCATTGTTGCATAATTTTATATATTGTTTAAATAAACGTTAGATAATACCGAAGGGGCAATCAAAAATGGACGAACCAAAGAAACTGGCAACATAGCACATATATACACAATATGTGTTGGACACTTGTTTTCGTCCTGAATGGCCATGCATTATATGTGGCTTTACAGTACATAGATGTGACCAATAAACGAGCAATCAAAAAATCAAATAGAACCCCACCAAGAACCGGAGTGAACTCAAACATCGTATTCCAGCCATTAAATTCTTTGGTCCGTACTTTGTGGTAGAACAATTTCTAAATCTACAGGGGTAGTGGTGGTCGTAGTGGTATTGTAGTTGGATTTAGAACTTCTTGTACAACGTTGTCAGTGAGAATTCCGCTCATTTTCGAAAATATTGACTATTGTGCCATTTATGTTCATAAATATCTTGACAATTTAAGGCGTCTATTTTCATACTGGTGACACATTTTTTATATTGTGCTGGAAATATTACTCGGAAATTCGATATGTTCCTTAATGTCTTGAAAACTACATTATCTAATTTTAGATACTGATCGCACATTTGCATGTTATTTTGTAATATGCCATTCTTGCACGAACGAAACAAATTGAAGTCCATATATATTATGGAATTAATAATTTATCAGGAGTTCACGCATGTGTAAAGGGTGCAAATGCAGGCATGAAAAGAAGCGTTTAATCCTTATAATTCTTCAATGTGTATCTTTTCCCCATTTTGTCCTTTTTCAAAGAGACCCTCACCATTAACAACTAATCATTACATTCCAGAGTTGTATATCGCGGAGAAATATATCCTTAGTTTGCCGTCGGCGATCGCCATATTGTTTACACTGCTTGGACAAAAAAGTAGGTCCGACACGAAAAAGTTCATCCAGTTATGAATGAATCAATAAGAAACAGGTGGCAGTGCTCTTGTCCAATCAAAAGGCACGAAAATGATATATATTAATTCTATAAGAATTATAAAAAAAAAAATAAAAAAAAAAACCATTTAGAGATTTCATCAACCAGAAGTTTGGAGTGGCATAATAATAATTATAATCTCCTTCTGTTTTCTTTAAAGGTTTCAGTTTCATTCATATCTTAGTTTGAAGCCAGCGCAGAATGCATCTATTTTAGACATTGAATGACTTGATTAATACGATGTACATGTCAAGGAGAAAACATTTTTCTTGTACATGTAAATGTGGATTGTTTTCTTTTGTATATCCAGTTATTTATGAAGTATGTTGGATCGGCCTTTTGTGCTTGTAATCTATCATTCAATATAGGGAAAATATTGATATAAATATGATAATTTAAGAAAACATGTAATGTTGAAGAAATATGTTGTTTGGAGGGGGGATGCGGGGGCGTCATGGCCGTGATCGTATGGTAGTTATATTTATAACTAAATATGCAATAAAGTTTGTCAGTGAATTGCGACAGGTCGGAGGTTTTCGTCGGGTCTCCACCAATAAAACTGACCGCCACGATATAGCTGAAATATTGTTGAAGGTGGCGTTAAACACCATCAAACAAACAAGCAAACCTATATATTTCGAATGTATTCTATGCATCTGTCACTGGTATATGACATATATTATTATGCTTCCAGTCTTTATTTATATGATAAATTGATAAAAAGGGTTTGATACTATTGTAAGAAGAGTTTGAAGATACCAAAGGAGTAATCGGGAATATGTAAATCGAAGAAGGACAAACAACACAATGATCAAAAGAAATAGCACATAAGGACAAATGGACTGTCAAACGACGATCTTCAAAGTATACACATAAAACTAAGGATCAAGTACCACGAAGCCCACTAATAACCGGGGGTGAATTCATGTGCTCCGGAAGGGTAAACAGTTTCTGCTCCACCTGTCGTGTTAATCTAGTAACTTATTGTAGATTTTGTAGGAAAATACTTTATAATTCTATCTAACCGTGTCTACTAGGCGTCATGTGTACTCAATTAAATATCACACATGTCTTCTGTATCTTATAACAAATATCAATTCCACCTTTGAACTACATGTACTTAGTGTGGTCCCTAATGCTTTTTCTAAAAATCTAGTTCTGTTTGTGGGAAAGATGTATTTATTTATATATGAAATATTGCATAACAGTGTCAAAATACACACTGTCTTGAACACTTTAAGCTCAATGTTGTCCTTAAACAGAACATATTTGATGTCATTTCTATATTTTCAACGCTATATTAAAGTGAATATAACTATTTTAATCGAACGGCGCTATCTTAATATTATAATTGGTCATTTGACATATGTTTTCTCCGGGTACTCCGGTTTTCTCCACCAATAAAATTGACCGCCACGATATAACTGAAATATTGTTGAAAAAGGCGTTAAACACCATAATCCTAAACCTAAACCTTGACACATAAAAGTACGGAGATTCTTTATCATTAGATTATAAGTGGGTGACAGAAAAAAGTCATTATTATTTTAAACATCACGCTTATCTGTATTGTACAGTACCAGATTAATACCATGTTGAAGTTCTGTCGACAAAACGTGTCTTTTCCCCTGATTTTCGTGTCTGTTCTACATTCTAATGGCTTTCGTATATAACTTGCTACAAGCAGTCTTCAGTTGCCTCAGATATTCATTAATTTTAAATAATCTTTTTCGTGATCATCCGCCTATGCAATAAAAATATGTATTTTGTCTATGGTGGTGTGTCAATCTTTGTAATATTCATAAATATAGAATACGGCAGTTACAAAGGTTGAGAAAGACATTATATTTTGGTATCGCTGATGTAATAATATATGTCGAGACCTCCAAAACTGAACTAATTGTTTTATCGCTAGAGTTGGAAAACCTTACAAGGATAATCAGAAGCCATAAATCGAAGGACAGATCACACAATGTCCAAAAGGGACAAAAAGAAAAACAATCATATACGCAATGTACAAAGAACTACACAGAAAACTAATGATGAGGAAAAGTTTGGAGATACCAAAGGGGTAATCAGAAGCCGTAAAACGAAGGACAGACAATATAATGGCCAACAGAAATAAGACAAACAACGATCTACAAAACATTACACAGACAACTAAAGATCGAGCAACACGAAGCCACACAAAACATGGTATACTGCACCCGCGACAATAGTAACACCCGTCATGTTACTCTGCGGTGATATGTCAATAATGCGGAAAGGATGGAATTTTGATTACGACAAACAAAATATACCCACGGTAATTTCTACACAAATATTCCATAGCTGTTCACCAAGTCATGGTGGCGACCGCAAAGCTTCTGATGTGATAACTTATCCAACATGAACCTCTATTTCAGTAGCATCCTTATTAGCAGCAACCCTCTATCAGGTAATTCATGACAAGAGCTACAAACTCTGGAATATCGGGTCAACTTAGATATATATCTTCCAAATGCAGTTGCTGCTGGAATGTTGCTACATAAAAGTGCACGAGAGGGAAATTGAAATCATCTCCTTTGTCGTTAACGTTTTATCTTAACCCTCACCCAATTTCTGCTTACGTGACACTATCGGATAGTTTTCAGTATCAGTTGCCGTGTTTTTAATATTGACAATATCACTCGCTGAGATCAAAAAAAAAAATATGTCTACATTACCGAAGATATGGAAATATATATTCATAAAGCTAATATTTGATTATGAACATATATTTTCTTTCATAAAACATATTTGCATAGATATATTTTTTTTCAGTACGTATTTTTTCATGAACATATACAGGTATTTACTTTCATGAATATATATTTACATTTTATGACTATTCCAACTTTGGATACACAAAAGTTGCTTTTTTCAAACAAAAACAACAAAAAAACAAGAAAAAGTTATTGGCATTATTCGATAAGGCAAATGTTTTAATTAACACTTCTTGCGTTTATATATAATAATTAACAAATAGTTCATGGCACTAAGGGCCATATTGCAGTTTATGGACCGGAATGTCAGCCACAAAATAGTATGTGGACCGAAGCGAATTCAGAAAATTTTAAAGATCCCAGAGATGTAGATAGAAGTCACATACCACAGACGAGAGACATGCAACATACACAATACAACAGCAAACAAAACCCCCCAAAAACTACAACAAAAGCAACAAAAGAAATGACCGACATATTAAAACACTACAACTAAAACTAAAAGCTGAGAGCAACAACTGGAAATGGAAGTGAACTCAGATGCTCCGAGATGCAAGTTAATCCCACTCCTCTAGTTGCGTTGCACCAGGCGTGATACTCATGTTAGCAAACCCGGTAATAAGTCATATTCGGTGATACGTCATGAACGAGAAGGACCACGATCAACGTGATCTTCTGCAACTGTCTGGAAAACATAAATATATAGAACTTAATTTAATGTAATGTACTTAAATTAAGTACATTATCAGAATCGATATAGGAATATTAATAACTATGATTTATTGTAGGAAACACTTTTACTTTGCTGTGGTTTTTAATACCATATAAACCTCTAAGATATAATTTGTTTTTATGCTACATTGAGCTAAAATATATAGAGAGCATTGATCTTATCCATTTTAATCGACATTTCCTCTTTGGGACACTATAAAATATGACATCTTTACATGTAAAACTGAAAATTGATATTAATTTGATGATGAAATATGGAATTAATCGCTCTTGATGAGTTTTGTTAGATTGTACTAGTTGACTTAAAGCGTAAAATTATATATATAGAACAGGACGTAGACTAGTTAACCTTGAACATCTGTTTCGAAAACAGCATTAAAACGCAAATGTTAGCATGTCAATAATAATTATACAGTTCATGAGATCGAAAAGACTGCAGTGCAATATAAGGTTTCTCCCATTATTTGCAATTTGAAGCCCTTCAAGGATATGTGTCTTATTAAGAATGTATTGTATCAGTGTTGTATAATATGGGAAATAAGGGTAATAACAATATTACCGAACTCCGAACTGAATATTATTTTTGTTTTGTTTTTATTTTCCAGATTAATGAGTATGAACAAGTACAATAAAAACGCAGATATGTAATTTAAAGAGCACGGCACATTTCTGGAAGAACATTCGTCGGGTATGCTCATAGTCACAAGATTAGATACCCAAATAATTTACAAGACTTTGGGAGCAAGTAAACCAAAGGGCCTAGATTGAATGATTGGATATTCAAAATCTGCTAAGGTTACCGATGCCTGATGGAGATTGATCTAAAATATCTAATCTGGGGTAGACATACAGAAATTTGAAACATTTAAAATTGATGTGAATGTTTTCTCTTCTTGGTAGAGTAGTCGAATACATGAACAAACTTTCGTCTTGATCATTGTTTATATCATCGAAAGAAACTATATCAAGCAATATCACCACAAAGCTACAGAGGCTGACATACAATTTCCTAGGATCTCCTCAGCTTGATTTACATTTTTGTAGGATCCACTCAGAACTTGATCACATTTTTATATGGTTTACTCGGAGCTACATTTTTATGGGATTTTCCCACAGCTTGGCATTTTTGTAGCATTAACTATTACCTTGACCTTCCTCTTTGTACGAGATCTACCATATCATCTTTGCTCATATTTTTGTAATGTTAGTTTCTTTCTGAAAGATTGATTGATCGATGTCCTTGTAGCTAATAAATAATAACCGTGTCAATGTATATTTCTCTTATTGGTTTGTATTGTAAAACTAGTTTATTTGCAAATTTAATTTCATTAAGAAATGGATGCTAGTTTGGCCATAGTATTTTCTCAGAAATTTATTACTTGGTTTCTGAAATTATGGAGTGTTTCGTATGACATTCATATTATGAATGCTAGTCGAGTAAATATACTTTTCATAAATCCATGTCTAACTGAAAATAGATGCAATGTTCTATCATTTCTACTAATATCGAATGTTCCATTTCTATATCTGTTTATTCTATAATTTGTTTTTTAAGAAAAGGTTTGAAGAAAATAAAGGGTAATCAGAAGCCATTATAGAAGACGAACAGACAATACAAATGGACAACGAAAAAGTACAAAAGGACAACCAACGGTCTACAAAACATGACATAGAAAACTAAGATCGAACAACACGAACTCCACAACTCAGGTGTTCCGGAAGGATAAACAGTTTCTGCTCGACACGAGGCACTCGATTGATAAATAAAACTTCTGGGTTTGATTTAAAAATCAGCGTTATTAATAGAATAAACACTCATCATTCAAAGGTGAACATAGTATATCTTGGCAAATGATTATGCAAGACATTCATAATGAAATTTTTTCGCTTTAAATTCCAATAAGACGCATGTTCTACATTGTCCGCAATAAAGTCATTTGAATAATTAGAGTATCATATTTTCTTTTGATAATGAATTAAGATATACGTATATTGTAATGACTTATACATATTTTTCCTTTTATGTGTGTGCATTGATTTCGTACGTTGATAACTTAATAACTGTATTACACCATATTGAAACACAAACATGTGATACTAAGATTATAGTGAAAGTAGAACAGAGGATGCAATTATAGATAACATTCTAAAGAGCAGAAACATAATTTATGAGACGTTCTCTCTGTGTTGTTATAAATGAAATGAACGTTTAATTCGATATAATGCAATATAATACCTCTCGTATAGCTCTCGGGGGGATTACATTGACATCTCGGTTTGATAAAGAAACCTTCTTTAAGTATAGTAATTATGTTGTTGCTATGAATATGCCAGTTGAACAATAAAATGAAAAACTAAAATACAGCACTGTCTGAACAGTTCCAAAATCATATAGATAACTCCTTAAAATAGGCAACATTGATACCCCTTACACACATATACATGATCGCTAACTTTCCTGACTTGACACAGTCATTCCAATAAAAAGTGACGGATTAAATTAGCTTTATTAACTACTTTCAATATTCTTTCAGAAATATTGTGTCATTTTTACCCCGGGTTTTTGGTGGTGTGGTTCGTGTTACTCGATCTTGAGTTTTATGTGTATGTTTTGTAGATCGTTGTTTGTTCTTTTGTCCTTTTTCTTTTGGCCATTGTGTTGTCTGGGCTTCGATTTACGGATTGTGATTACCCCTTTGGTATCTTCAAATTCTGCTTAATTTATGCCTACTGAATATGCATATAATTATTCTTAATTTGTTTCTACCTAGTGATATGTGTGATGTAATCTGCATAGTGTTTACTATTTCCTGAATATATGTGGTATAATCCACAGTTTGTTGTATACCTCATCAATATATGTGGTATAATCCACAGTTTGTTGTATACCTCATCAATATGTGTGGTATAATCCACAGTTTGTTGTCTACCTCATCAATATATGTGGTATAATCCACAGTTTGTTGTATACCTCATCAATATATGTGGTATAATCCACAGTTTGTTGTATACCTCATCAATATGTGTGGTATAATCCACAGTTTGTTGTATACCTCATCAATATGTGTGGTATGTTACACAGTTTGTTGTCTACCTCATCAATATATGTGGTATAATCCACAGTTTGTTGTATACCTCATCAATATGTGTGGTATGTTACACAGTTTGTTGTCTACCTCATCAATATATGTGGTATAATCCACAGTTTGTTGTATACCTCATCAATATGTGTGGTATAATCCACAGTTTGTTGTATACCTCATCAATATGTGTGGTATGTTACACAGTTTGTTGTCTACCTCATCAATATATGTGGTATAATCCACAGTTTGTTGTATACCTCATCAATATGTGTGGTATGTTACACAGTTTGTTGTCTACCTCATGAATATGAATAATATAATCCACATTATGCTTACTACCTACTGGAATATCCATTGTATAACCAGTGTGCTTACTCTCTCGTCAATATGATTTGTTTTATATAGTTGGACATTGCATTGAGGTATGTCGATAGTACTCCGTTTTTTTCCCACCACAGAAACATTGAAACCTTGTTGAAAGTGGGGTTAAATATCCATCCCCTAATTTCAAATAGACTACAACCTGTGATGAATTGATCATTATTTATATTGCATATTTCACTGCAGTAAGCGATATCTAGATGTTCTCTAATTAAAGGGAAACAAATGTTAGAAAAAAACGAAGGACAAATCAAGAATGGACAATCCAGAGACACGGGCAAAGATGGTCACAAGACACAAAACCATGACAAACAAATCACAGTAAAGCTAAAAAATAAATAATACGGACCCCACCAAAAGAAACAAAAAGGCGGTGAGCCAAATTATTCACGAAGGGTAAGCAATTCCTGTTTCTTAGAATACACTCCTCGTGTGGCTCTTATTGTCAAATCCGGTAAAAGTCTTAATGCTGATATGTTGCATCGATCCTAACTTGTTTCGGCGCCAAAAAGAAGACAAAATCAACTATCACAAATTTCTATATTTTTTAAAAACTATTTGTAGGATGAAGTTCCTTCATATCTTACTGACCAATAATTTTGCATGTATAAACTTAATCCATATTACATTCGTAATGCTGTAAGCGAAAATCTTTATAAAAGTCATGAAGCCACATACAGAATTATTTAAGAAACCATTCAAATATTCATGACATAATTAATGGAATCAACGGCCAATTTGAATACGCAATGCCCCCAAGTATCTAGGTGTCTAAAGAAAACAAACTTAAGGTTCATCTTCGTACGTGTACAAAATATGTTACAGTTGTAAATAAACAAACAAATATATCAATATGATAAACATACTAACGTATATACTGTGATTATTCTGTAGTATGCATATTAATGAAGTTAAAGTTTGCTTAATACCCAATCAAATAAGTGACGGATTATGTTGTATATAAACGTTAGAGAAAACAGAAGGGTCATCAAACATGAGCAGAAAACAGAAGGGTCATCAAAAATGAGCAGAAAACAGAAGGGTCATCAAAAATGAGCAGAAAACAGAAGGGTCATCAAAAATGAGCAGAAAACAGAAGGGTCATCAAAAATGAGCAGAAAACAGAAGGGTCATCAACAATGAGCAGAAAACAGAAGGGTCATCAAAAATAAGCAGAAAACAGAAGGGTCCTCAAAAATGAGCAGAAAACAGAAGGGTCATCAACAATGAGCAATCAAAAGACAAATGTAACATGGGAACAAGACACAGAATGAAAACAAACAAGTAAACAAATACAACAAACAAATTCAATAATGACAGTAAGAATCCGACGGACATTTAATAACTATGATTTATTGGAGACGTTACCCGCACTTTTACTTAGTTATAAGTTCGTAATACTATATAAACATTCGATATAGCATCTGATGTCAAACAGATGAAAGCGAAGAAGATTAATTGTGGTAAATCATATCATTAGGAGGGGCTTCGTTGACGTTATTGTATACGTTATGAACTTATTTATCCTTTAAATGATATGGCTATTTGATAGCATATTTTATATTGAAATTGCATAGCAGAGATTCATATACATTTTGTATAATAACTGACAATGCACATATAGATCCAGAAAAACATACCAGACACTGCAGAAATAACGAGAAGCCGTAAATCGATAGACAGACAACACAATGACTAAAGGAAAAACGGACAAGCAATGATCTATAAAATACCATACAGAAAACTAATGATTGAGCAACACGAACCCATAAACACTCGGGGTGAACTCAGGAGTTCTGGAAGGGTAAGAAGGTCCTGCTCCACTAGTGACACCCATCGTGTTACTAACCAGATGAACATCACCAGATATGAAATCGTGTTCGATATCAGTATATATAAATGAATACAAATAAGATATCTTAGTGGATTTTTAGTTTTAGTTTTACCGTGTGTCATTTAACAAGTACTTATTCATGTAATACTATATACTTATACAATAAATACCTATACGTCCCATATAGTCACCAAAATAATATTAATTCACAAATTGGTGAAAGGAAATTGATTCATCTACTCTGTTCTCGTTTATCATATAGCACGAGGTCTGTTCGATTTATTGGTTTAGGTGGACGTGAAAACTGTCAAGTCAATTAAAGAATATATTTAATGCTAGAAGGTTTATGGATTACATGTATTTAGCATCACCTTCAACAGTATTTCCGTTATATAGCCGTGGGCAGTTTTATTGTTGGAGGAAACAATGAATACAACTGACCTGAAGCAAGTCACTGACTAATGTATCACATAAGGTGCAGGGATCGAACTCAAAACCCCAACGGTGATAGGCACTGGTTGCATATATAAATGCAATAACCATACAATCATGACCACAGGGATCCCTAATTGCAAAAAACTTAATTGTAAATTGAAAATGTTATTAATGAGGAACTAAAATAATCCAAAGTAATGATGATATACCGAATACGCATGGTTTCTTAAGGAAAGAGTTGCAAGAAGAGTTTGAAGATACCAAAGAAGTGATCAGAATTCGTAAATCGAAGGACAGACAACACGACGGTCAACAGAAAAAAGGACAAAAGGGAGTTAACTCAGGTGTAGCAGTTCCTGCTCCATCTGTGCCACCTGTCGTGATACTCTAGTTACTAACCCGGTGATATATCATGAATGTCAAGGCTGGGAAGTGAAACATATCCGTCGTCATTTGTGACACAGATATTTCGTAACGGTTAATCAAGTCATGGTGGCGATCGTAAAACTTTCAAAATGATGACTTCAGCTTAACCAATAGTGCTCACAGGACGTTAAACAACGATCAGGGTAAGTATTATACCCATGTCATGACAATTTAATTATTAGAATAGTATACCATCACATCCATACACATAACGTTAGATGGTATTGACAATTAATTTCTGGTTCTAAGTTGCCGATTGGTTCCTTGTCTCTTCAATAGCCTTGTTTATTATCTAACATACACACAGTTATTTATATAATAATGAAGAACGACCAGAATGTATACGGTGTAATTGCAATTAAGCACTAAAATATGGTTTAATCGACTGCGTAGATAGTTGCTGGTATTTATCAGACATTCTACAACGTCAGCTATTTATCCGATTTACATACGGAAGGAAATTGAACTCGTCATTTGAAAATGCTGGATTGTCGTCTCTAAAACAAATACGTTAGTTGGTATTGGAGAAATAAAACTAACACATTTTTAAAACATTTCCTTGTCGAATGTTTATCGTACCATTGGTGCAAAGCCTGTGATGATGCTTTTAAAGCGATATATAGTAAATGGTTAAATAAAGGTAATAACAAAATTACCGAACTCCGAACAATCTTACAAAGGGAAAGTCAAAACTCATAATTATATAAACAGACAAAATCAGTCAACAACCGGAAAACTGTGAAAACCGTAATGACCCTGACTTGGTACAGGCATTTCTAAAGAAATGGTGGGTTGAATCAGATTTTAAGGCGCCAAACCTCCCGCTCTCATTACGGTTCAAAGGTTCCGGCTGTCACTGTAACAGTATTTAAATACAGGAACAAAATAGGTAAAATAGTTGTCAAAGCAGTACCATATTCGGTGACGTAAATGTCAAAAATATTTTTACGTCACACATTGACAAAAAAAAAATTGACATTTTTGACTTCTTTATCTTTATACATTTTCACTATATGAAAATGCATCGCTTATAATTTTTTCTGCAGAGACGGAATATATTTCGACAAGATATTGGTAAAGAGCTATGGTGTAAGAATGCTACATATAAAGGGTGGTATGGCGGCGAGTCAAACAAAATAAACAATAACGCGCGCATTTTGAGTTATTGTCTCCTACCTATAAAAATGGCTGTGTACATGAAGGTTATTACATTATGTTGTGAAATGCATTTTTCATACTGCCGTTCACTTACAAAAATAAGTTAGATTATTCCCTTCATGATAACACTAATACGAAAATAAATGTTTATGCAAGTTAAAATCTCTAACAAACGGTGTTTTCCACACATTATTTCTTACATTTAACGCTATGCAAAATGTAAGTGATATTGATTTCCATATAGATGTACGTACAACATTTACAAATATAAAAATAAAAAGAATAGATCAGACAAAATAACGTATTTGTCAGAATTCGTTTCTCTATGTTTCCTTACTACAGGGTCTTAATAAGACATCACCTTGTTTATTGTATGTTGTATGTAATCTTGATTGTATTGTATAATTGTTTCCTCCAATCTGTTTCCTTTGAAACAATAACAAAATGTTAAACTGCTTCCTGTTCGTATGGTCAATTCTAAGAAGAAAACAGCTGACATACGGTAGATCTCTTTAAATTTCAGATATCTTAATCAATGATGGTTTGTTTCCGAGTTATATTTCCTGATCAAAGATGTCAAACACCGCCACATATTTAAAGAGGTATTATATTATAATACAGGTGTGGATATATATGTTGTCATAGAATTGTTTCTCTGAATTCAAGGCAAATATATTCGTAATAAAATCTTTCATATTGACTAAAAAAAAGAGTGCATCACCTATCCGCCATTACAAAGAAAAAACATATATAGTACCAAGAGGGTTTTGTTTCTATGTTATACAGCCAAACCTGTATTAAGAGGTCACATTTGGGATAAAGAAAACTTGGTCTTATAAGACAGGTGACCTCTTAAATGTAAGTGACTTCTTAATAGAGGTGACCACAGTTGGACTGTATGCCCTGATCAAACATGTAAAACGCCGCCACATATTTAAAGAGGTGTTATATTCTATTTCAGATGCGGATATATATGTTGTCTTAGACCTGTTTCTATGAATTCAAAGCAAATATTATTCATTATAAAATCTTTAATATTAATTTTCTTTTTTAAACCCACAAATATAATAAAAACCGAGAAGGCATCACTTTATCCGCCATTTAGGGATGTGATGGGCTGCTATGTGACAATAACAGATAAGAATACCTCTATTTTTAATGATCAAAGATTACCGATAAAACCTAGTGCTCTAATAGCAGGTAAACATTCAATATTGTAGAGAAATATCAGTTTATTATTTATCATGGCTGAATAAGGTATGCATAATTCTAAAATCATGCTGTAAACAGTAAAAGTTAAATTTGATACCATTGAGGCTAATCATTGTTGATTACCTTTAATTATTACTTAATGAATAGATGTAGGAATACGGTGACTGGTTAACTTACATTGTAATTGTATAATTGATTAATTGATTGATTGAAGTCAAGTGAGCCGTATTACAGTTATCATAATAATGCCGAGTACTAATCTATAATAAGGAGTCATACAAGTAAAAGGTAGCACAAGGATGGGTCTATTGTTTGTCCCGCACAATTCTCGTTAACGTCTATTTGACGAGTTGTTCAATTTCCTATCCGGAATTACCGCAAGGTCATCATTAGTAGATGACCACTATTAATGTATTGATATATGCCCCTTTCAATTTCTCAATCACGTAAACAAATGTGTAAGAAGTTGAAACTATTCAGCTGCATGATGTATTTTTGGAAGAAGTTGGTGTTTTGTTTTCTCCAATATGTTCGACGGATAAAAAAATAATAACGCTATAAAAGTGTATGTGTACTGAGTAAGTGCTCCAAAGATATTAGATTAATATATAACTGATTTGCATATATTATCGCGAAGGAAAAAAACCAAACCGTTTTAAATATATAGGCATTTGAATGCAGAGAAGCTTCAAGATGCCAAAGGGTAATCAGAATCTATATATGTTTCGAAATACATATAGTCACTGTGCACAACAGACAGAAGTACGACTACTGACAAACGAGAACTTGATACAATTTGAAAATTTCAGCCACCAGATTTTTCAGCAAGTTCACTCACTACCACTGTGAGTTTCTGTAAACATTTAAAATATGGATCGAGACATTATCTGTATGACACATATAAAGAATTCTTATAATATCAATAACAAAAGGTACCGGGTTACCCGATATCTATGGATAGGGTTAGTACTATTGTGTTTAACGCCACTTTCAACAATGCTTCAGTTATATCGTGGCGGTCAGGTTTTGTTGGTGGAGGAAACCAGGTTACCCGGAAAAAAACCACTGATCTACCGCAAGTCACTGACAAACTTTAACACATAATATTGCATTCGAACTCCCAACGTTAGTGGTGATAGGCACTGATTGCATTGGTAGTTGTAAATCCAACTACCATACAATTACGATATGTATCAACAATACGAACAATCACCTCTCCCCTCAAATCATTTAACATATAACATTACCATGACATATGGGGTTGAAGATCCGTGTTGTGGATTGGGACAGGCACAACAATGTGGCGGATTTGATGCAATGACCATAGTATATGCTTTACTGGCTTTCGAATTGGACAAGCTATTGTATCCCTTTCGAAGAATCGATCATTTGTTTCTGCGAGTGTGCGTTGCTTCAACTTTTTTGCTTTAACTTTTGTTTGATCTTCCAATTTTAGTCGTACTGTTCTTCAGTACGGAAGGATATCGATGTCGTTTGTTTTTTAATCAGAATCGTCTGGACAACCCCTTCGACCTTTAAAATGAGCAAAATTGCATCAATGCCATGAAAGATACCGTGTACTTTTATTCCTTAACAAATGTGTTTTCAAATAAACAAATGCCGTGAGTAGATAGTCAATTACTGCGAAGAAGATTTAAATTGGAATATAAATGTCAGACCTGTTTAAAAGACAAATTTGATTGTTTAGTTAAAGTTTAAATACATGAATATTCATTGAAGAAGCATAGTGCATTTGGTGTATCCGCTTAACTGGGAGCTACAAGCTGATAAAACAAATGTTTACATTGTCCAAATAGTGTATTGATATATCCAGCTTAAGTTACACTACCACGAAAAAAATCGACAATTTCTATTTTCGTCACGTGTTCTTGATTAATTGAGTGAGTGAGTAACTGTTGTTTAACGCCAAGTAAGTGGTTTTTTTTCAGCTATTTCATGACGAAGCTAGTTAAATTTGATGAAATGTCCATTAACATATTATTCTTCCGTTTGGTGGTTCATAGAGTAGACCATCTGGGAATCATACCATTTCTGAAGTAGCGATTTTAAGAGTAGAAGTAATGGAGGAAAAACAGTTTTTTTTTTTTTTTTTATATTGTATGTAGTAGAGGTGTTTTTAATTGCTACATCGTATAAAGATAATTGTTTGAAGATATCAAAGCGGTTATCAGAAGCCATAAAGCAGAGGCCAGACATCATAATGGCCAAACAAAGAAGAACAAATGAACAAACAATGTTCTACAAGACACTTCACATAAAACTAGATTGCGAAACCTAAAAGAGAAATGAAACGGGTATGCCTGAAAGCGAAGGCAAAACATTTCGATTTGGTATAACATTCAAAATGTATTTTTCGAAAAAAGGAGGTATCTTTTACCGTCACGATTTCAAATAGTTTTAGTTCACTACAGATTAATTATTCATGTTTGCAAGTGGTTATTTTTTTTTAATCTCCTACTAATCTAATGTATTTGCATTTGTCGAATGTATGCTTTCTCTAACAAGGAGAGATAGCTATCACTTTAGAAGGCAACGATTACACGTTAAATTAACAGTAAAATTCTTCCATCTTTCTATGAATTGATCATTTTGTCTACAATCTCAGCGTTGTTTACATCAATGTCACAAATCCTTTTAAAAAAGACTTAAAACAGTATAATTATACGTCAATGTCTTTTCTTTGTGTTGTTTATAGACCATTTTCATTTTGTGTGACATGTATGTGTCATACACACTGTATTAGTTTAATGACAATTGTTATCGTTTCTAAGAATAATTTGTTTGAGTTTATTTTCATATAAAGTTTAGTTCTAATTTAAAAAAAAACCAAATAGATATTATTTTAGCAATTTTAATGCATAGTCGTTTAGAATATGTTTTAAGTTATTCCATCTTGAAATTGCACCACCTCGATGTAGTAATGGTTAGCATGCTCGGCTCGGTAGATCGTGGGTTTAACAGCTTATGAGAGTTATCACCCCTTAGATACTTTGCAAAGATCCAACTGCAAGTACAATGCATAAAGACTGCCCAATGCCCTCATCCGAAACTACAGGAATTACACGAGATAAAACAAAAATACTATTTGAAAAGTATTAAACATATTCTACAAACAAATAGCATCTTTATTTGTGCTAATGTACGATAGAAAACCAACTTATATCGAAAAATGGAATTAAAGTCGTCGTGGAAAGGCCCTTTGGTTTACTTTCCCTAAAGATTTGTATTTAGCATCCCAGTCATTTGATTATGAGCGTTTCTTGAAGAAGGTTATTCCAGAAACGCGTCGTGAGAGCTAAATTATATATCTACATTTTTATTGATGATGCGAAGATGACAAAATTGGAGGCAAAATTAACAAGAGAAAGAAAGCCGTTCGGCAAGTAACGCAAAGACAAACGGTGAACGCACAATGCCATCAAGTTTATGTTGGCTTCCAACATGATCATTTAAACTGAATACTGCTGTCACACTGCAGTCCCATGTCGAATGGACGAAAGGTGTGCTGGCTCGTAACTTGTTTATATTGATGATCATTCATATTATAGTCACATGTCGAATGGACGAAAAGTGTGCTGGCTCACAACTTGTTTATATTGATGATCATTCATATTATAGTCCCATGTCGAATGGACGAAAAGTGTGCTGGCTCACAACTTGTTTATATTGATGATCATTCATATTATAATCCCATGTCGAATGGACGAAAAGTGTGCTGGCTCACAACTTGTTTATATTGATGATCATTCATATTTGTTAATTGTTTCTACATTTTCTTCTTTCATCTCAAAGTTCAATCCAATTAATTATGTAAACAAATATATTTATGTAAAGTTTCACGAGTAACCGGGGAACGACTACAATATTGAATAATACTTCATAATTACAACACTAACTTGTAGAAGATGTTTAAACCTCAAACGTTTATATAATTGTCTACACTATGTTCAGAGTACAATTAAACATTTATCTAATTAATATACCTAATTATCTATATTATCATATTAATGATCAATATTTCAGTTGCCATTTGAGAACTGCTACCAACGATCAATTTCCATGTCTAGTCAATTACATTAGGCTACCGGTAATTAGCTACACAATTAATATTGTACTTGGTGACCCCTGAATAAAAACTCAATAACTTCGTGACCATAACTAACTGTTTGTACTAGGTGATCCCTGAATAAAAACTAAATAACTCCGTCACTATAAATAACTGAATAACTAAAATGTGTATTCTTAAAAACAATAAAAACTTTCCAAATAAGACATCGTAACTGTTAATCATCCCCTGCTCCCACACCTCGACCGTAATACAGCGGAATCTGGAGCGGTTTCTTTCCTCTTTTTGTAAAGTTTCCGGATGAAAGAATAGTATCTGTAAAAGCATCGTTAAATATTTGTTTGTACTTTTCTTACAATGACCTTGAAATTCTTCGGATCAGTGAGAAAGCTCAACTACCGGAAGAAGCAATCAACGGGGCAGAATGTGGAAGCCCCTGACGCTTCCCTGGGGTTTGAGTAGAGAGTGGTACACAAAGCAGTGGTCGTGGGATTCGCACTTGGCACTCCATTGGACACTTCAGTGGGAAGAAAACTTGCCGCAAAAGAATACAACATTCTGTCTGGCTTAGACTTAACCATGATGTGTCTGCGTACTGCAGATCAGGCATATCAGACTGTTGGTGAGTCTAATATGAAAATACCACTTTGGCCAAGGCCAGCTTTTGAAAGGGACATTACAGTCGAGTCTCGAATGATTGTGTTGGACCTCTACCAAAGACCAAAATTGGATATTATATTCCTATATGTTGACGATCATGTGTACATATTCAAGATTTCCTGAAGCGTTTTCTTAAGAAATATTAAGACACCAGTTATTGTGAAGCCTCTTGTCATTTTTGTCACAATAGAATGACTTTCGATGGAAGTCTATGCAATTAGACTAGGGTTCACGTTTTATGTCAGGATTATTTCAGCAGGTTTGCATACCAGGTAGGGATTGCTTGGAGAAGCTGTTAAAAACCTCTTGATTTCAACTCGTTTGAATTTATATTTGGATATGAGGACCTTTAAAATTAATAAAAAAATAGATTAAACACACTGAATTGAACCTTCTTGCTGATGTATGTGTCTAGACATTTATTTATAGAATTGCTAAGCCTGGTGATTAACAGAATTGTTAAGCCTGGTGATACAATACTTGTTTTTGACATATATTAGGCATCCAGTTCAAACTATATACTGTGTTCAATGTGAAATAGATAGTAAAATCAATGATTTGATGATTTGAATTATATTTCTAAAACTCCAAGACGGCGTAAGCAAAAAACAGTGTTGAATTAATATGCTAAGACCATATTTTGAGCGTACTAATGAAGGTGTGGTTAAACCAATTGCCACTGTAGCCATGATTTAGTATGACGTTCATGACAAGCCTCAGACCAAACAACATGAGATTAAATTGTAAGATAAACAATTCTGATACTTTTATCAAACTGAAATTCAAAATTTGAACATCTAATATTAAATTTTAGAAAAAGTAGGATGTTAATAGTTTCCATTAAAATGTTTCCAGATGTTCACAATAAGACCACTATTATTTACCATGATGTCGATGTAGGTGACGCATCCCCAGTGAAACAGCATCTTAACCGATTTAATATGCTGTGACTGGAATTCGTGAGACAAACACTTAAATATTTATTTGATATTTATATTATCGAGCGGAGGAAAAATGAATGGAGATCTCTCTGTATCCTTGTACCTAAAATTGATGAATTGTTCGTTTCGTAATTCATTTTCGAAACGTTAATTCTGTCTCAAAATCTGATTCTTACCATACTCTAAGTATTGACGAATATATTTATAAGATTATGAATAGAAAATATGTAAGAAACTTTGGTATGCAAAAAATGCTTCAGCAACTTTTCAGAGAATGATTAATAATGTTATACAATATGTCGATGGTTGTTGTGGTTATATTGATGATGTTATTGTATTAGTAATAGGTGGTAGGTACATTCACCACATTAGTATGAAACCTTTAGTATATTGTCACAATCCAATTGACTGTTAATCTTGGTTAACGTTCATTTCTCCAGGGCACTGTTTACTAGTTAGGCACAAAGTCGGTCGGTCAAGGGCAGGTGAAACCTATTATGGCTGAATGAAATATAATTGACATAGTTCCTGTTTGTCTTCCTACAAATAGAAAACAGCATTTTCAGGCATCATTGGATTTTACAGAATTCTGTTGTCAAGCGTGTAGACAAATGTCCAAAATAACGATTTAAAAGGACAACATTTACATACAAAACACCAATAAATAGCAAAAACAAAATAGCTGAAAATTTGGGAGATACCACAGCAAGTAAACTGAAATACCATAGTAATAACTATTACACAAAGTTCCACAGATTGGGTGCATGTGCATGTTTCATTTGCCAAATTAGTTCATTTATACAACAATTCAATACAGCGTATCAAATAAAGATAACTACAATTTCTTATTTTAGAGACATTTGCACTCCAAATATGTAAAGCAAACCTTTAATATCACTTTTTATTGAAGTACCTATACACAAACATAGAGGAGCGGTCATGTTGTATCAATTTTCCATCTATTTCTACTATTTTCCAATTGGATTTTGAAACTGGATTGACGGTGTGATCGTTTTGGGTATTCTTTTTTTTTAATTAAAACATGAGTAGCACGACGGGTGCAATTAGTGGAACAGGATCTGCTACCCTTCCGAAACACGTAAGTTCAACCAATTGATTGTGGGGCTCGCGTTGCTCAATCTTTATTCTTCTGTATAATATTTTATATATCATTGTTTGTCCTCTTGTCTTTTTACATTTGATTATTGTATTTTCATTCTTTTTTTCGACGTACGGCTTCTGAAGCTTTTCTTTGAAACCAAGAATTTCTTCTGGTGGGTTGGGTGTTTCTCTGAAAGCTTTCTCCATAATGTCCGGTAAGATAAATATTACAAAACAATTAATTAGCCCACTCCCTGGTCAGGATAAATAATATATGGCTGTTGACATATGGTTTTACCGTCAATGGATAAATTATCAATATCATTGATTTATGAAGTGAAATTATTCGGTTTTACAGCACACTGGTAAACAGACGTCTTATAAAGTTTGTGGTTTTTAATCAATAGATATTTATTATTAGTCATATGCACCTAGATTATAACTTCAATTTAATAATCATCTTAAAATAGACATATGGAAGAATCTCTGGTCTTAATTTTGGTTATGACGTCATCAGAAATAGTATTGCATTTATTTTTGATTTATTGAGATAATATTGAAAACATAGAGAATTAAAATCAAGAATTAGCAATGAAATAATGTAACATATGCAATTGTTTTTACATATATATATATATATATGTCGAATAGATGTGCTGTACATACCTTGAAACTAACTGAGCTCCGTCACTGTTTATTGAAGTGGTTGTACAAAACCCATGAAGTAAAAGGTGTGTCAGGGGTATCGACATGAAGTAAGTCGTGAGTCAGGGGTATCGATATGAAGTAAGAGGTGAGTCGGGGGTATCGATATTAAGTAAGATGTGAGTCAGGGGTATCGACATGAAGTAAGAGGCGAGTCAGGGGTATCGACATGAAGTAAAAGGTGAATTTCGGCTATCGACATGAAGTAAGAGGTGAGTCGGGGGTATCGACATGAAGTAAGAGGTGAGTTAGGGGTATCGACATGAAGTAAGAGGTGAGTCGGGGGTATCGACATGAAGTAAGAGGTGAGTCGGGGCTATCGACATGAAGTAAGAGGTGAGTCAGGGGTATCGACATGAAGTAAGAGGTGAGTCAGGGGTATCGATATGAAGTAAGAGGTGAGTCCGGGGTATCGATATGAAGTAAGAGGTGAGTCGGGGGTATCGGCATGAAGTAAGGGGTCAGTCTGGGGTATCGACATGAAGAGGTGAGTTAGGGGTATCGACATGAAGTAAGAGGTGAGTCGGGGGTATCGACATGAAGTAAGAGGTGAGTTAGGGGTATCGACATGAAGTAAGAGGTGTGTCAGGGTTATCGACATGAAGTAAGAGGTGAGTCAGGCTATCGACATGAAGTAAGAGGTGAGTCGGGGTATCGACATGAAGCAAGATGTGAGTCAGGGCTATCGACATGAAGTAAGAGGTGAGTCAGGACTATCGACATGAAGTAAGAGGTGAGTCAGGGGTATCGACATGAAGTAAGAGATGAGTCGGGGGTATCGACATGAAGTAAGAGGTGAGTCAGGGCTATCGACATGAAGTAAGAGATGAGTCGGGGGTATCGACATGAAGTAAGAGTTGAGTCAGGGGTATCGACATGAAGTAAGAGGTGAGTCAGGGGCATCGACATGAAGTAAGAGGTGAGTCAGGGGTATCGACATGAAGTAAGTGGTGAGTCAGGGGTATCGACATGAAGTAAGAAGTGAGTCAGGGGTATCGATATGAAGTAAGAGGTGAGTCAGAGGTATCGACATGAAGTAAGAGGTGTGTCAAGGGTATCGACATGAAGTACGGGGTGTGTTAGGGGTATCGACATGAAGTAAGAGGTGTGTCAAGGGTATGGACATGAAGTAAAGGGTGTCAGGGGTATCGACATGAAGTAAGAAGTGTGTCAGGGGTATCGACATGAAGTAAGAGATGTGTCAGGGGTATCGACATGAAGTAAGAGGTATGTCAGGGGTATCGACATGAAGTAAGAGGTGTGTCAGGGGTATTGACTTGAAATAAGAGGTGTCAGGGGTATCGACATGAAGTAAGAGGTGTGTCAGGGGTATCGACATGAAGTAAGAGGTGTGTCAGGGGTATCGACATGAAGTAAGAGGTGTGTCAGGGGTATCGACATGAAGTAAGAGGTGTGACAGGGTTATTGACTTGAAGTAAGAGGTGTGTCAGGGGTATCGACATGAAGTAAGAGGTGTGTCAGGGGTATCGACATGAAGTAAGAGGTGTGTCAGGGGTATCGACATGAAGTAAGAGGTGTGTCAGGGACATTGACATGATGTAAGAGGTGTGTCAGGGGTATCGACATGAACTAATAGAGGTGTGTCAGGGGTATCGACATGAAGTAAGGGGTGTGTCAGGGGTATCGACATGAAGTAAGAGGTGTGTCAGGGGTATCGACATGAAGTAAGAGGTGTGTCAGGGGTATCGACATGAAGTAAGAGGTATGTCAGTGGTATCGACATGAAGTAAGAGGTGTGTCAGTGGTATCGACATGAAGTAAGAGGTGTGTCAGGGGTATCGACATGAAGTAAGAGGTGTGTCAGGGGTATCGACATGAAGTAAGAGGTGTGTCAGGGTTATCGACATGAAGTAAGAGGTGCGTCAGGGGTATCGACATGAAGTAAGAGGTGTGTCAGGGTTATCGACATGAAGCAAGAGGTGTGTGAGGGGTATCGACATGAAGTAAGAGGTGTGTCAGGGGTATTGACATGAAGTAAGAGGTGTGTCAGGGTTATCGACATGAAGCAAGAGGTGTGTCAGGGGTATCGACATGGACTAACAGAGGTGTGTCAGGGGTATCGACATGAAGTAAGGGGTGTGTCAGGGGTATCGATATGAAGTAAGAAGTGTGTAAGGGGTATCGACATGAAGTAAGAGGTGTGTCAGGGGTATCGACATGAAGTAAGAGGTGTGTCAGGGGTATCGACATGAAGTAAGAGGTGTGTCAGGGGTATCGACATGAAGTAAGAGGTGTGTCAGGGGTATCGACATGAAGCAAGAGGTGTGTCAGAGGTATCGACATGAAGTAAGAGGTGTGACAGGGTTATTGACTTGAAGTAAGAGGTGTGTCAGGGGTATCGACATGAAGTAAGAGGTGTGTCAGGGGTATCGACATGAAGTAAGAGGTGTGTCAGGGGTATCGACATGAAGTAAGAGGTGTGTCAGGGACATTGACATGATGTAAGAGGTGTGTCAGGGGTATCGACATGAACTAATAGAGGTGTGTCAGCGGTATCGACATGAAGTTAAGGGGTGTGTCAGGGGTATCGACATGAAGTAAGAGGTGTGTCAGGGGTATCGACATGAAGTAATAGGTGTGTCAGGGGTATCGACATGAAGTAAGAGGTATGTCAGTGGTATCGACATGAAGTAAGAGGTGTGTCAGTGGTATCGACATGAAGTAAGAGGTGTGTCAGGGGTATCGACATGAAGTAAGAGGTGTGTCAGGGGTATCGACATGAAGTAAGAGGTGTGTCAGGGTTATCGACATGAAGTAAGAGGTGCGTCAGGGGTATCGACATGAAGTAAGAGGTGTGTCAGGGTTATCGACATGAAGCAAGAGGTGTGTGAGGGGTATCGACATGAAGTAAGAGGTGTGTCAGGGGTATTGACATGACGTAAGAGGTGTGTCAGGGTTATCGACATGAAGCAAGAGGTGTGTCAGGGGTATCGACATGGACTAACAGAGGTGTGTCAGGGGTATCGACATGAAGTAAGGGGTGTGTCAGGGGTATCGATATGAAGTAAGAAGTGTGTAAGGGGTATCGACATGAAGTAAGAGGTGTGTCAGGGGTATCGACATGAAGTAAGAGGTGTGTCAGGGGTATCGACATGAAGTAAGAGGTGTGTCAGGGGTATCGACATGAAGTAAGAGGTATGTCAGTGGTATCGACATGAAGTAAGAGGTGTGTCAGAGGTATCGACATGATGTAAGAGGTGTGTCAGGGGTATCGACATGAAGTAAGAGGTGTGTCAGGGGTATTGACATGAAGTAAGAGGTGTGTCAGGGTTATCGACATGAAGCAAGAGGTGTGTCAGGGGTATCGACATGGACTAACAGAGGTGTGTCAGGGGTATCGACATGAAGTAAGGGGTGTGTCAGGGGTATCGATATGAAGTAAGAAGTGTGTAAGGGGTATCGACATGAAGTAAGAGGTGTGTCAGGGGTATCGACATGGAAGTAAGAGGTGTGTCAGGGGTATCGACATGAAGTAAGAGGTGTGTCAGGGGTATCGACATGAAGTAAGAGGTATGTCAGTGGTATCGACATGAAGTAAGAGGTGTGTCAGGGTTATCGACATGAAGTAAGAGGTGAGTCAGGGGTATCGACATGAAGTAAGAGGTATGTCAGTGATATCGACATGAAGTAAGAGGTGTGTCAGGGGTATCGACATGATGTAAGAGGTGTGTCAGGGGTATCGACATGAAGTAAGAGGTGTGTCAGGGGTATCGACATGAAGTAAGAGGTGTGTCAGGGGTATCGATATGATGTAAGAGGTGTGTCAGTGGTATCGACATGAAGTAAGAGGTGTGTCAGGGGTATCGACATGATGTAAGAGGTATGTCAGGGGTATCGATATGATGTAAGAGGTGTGTCAGTGGTATCGACATGAAGTAAGAGGTGCGTCAGGGGTATCGACATGAAGTAAGAGGTGTGTCAGTGGTATCGATATGATGTAAGAGGTGAGTCAGGGGTATCGATATGATGTAAGAGGTGTGTCAGGGGTATCGACATGAAGTAAGAGGTGTGTCAGGGGTATCGACATGAAGTAAGAGGTGTGTCAGGGTTATCGACATGAAGTAAGAGGTGTTTCAGGGGTATCGACATGAAGTAAAAGGTATGTCAGTGGTATCGACATGATGTAAGAGGTGTGTCAGGGGTATCGACATGAAGTAAGAGGTATGTCAGTGGTATCGACATGAAGTAAGAGGTGTGTCAGGGGTATCGATATGATGTAAGAGGTGTGTCATGGGTATCGACATGAAGCAAGAGGTGTGTCAGGGGTATCGATATGATGTAAGAGGTGTGTCAGGGCTATCGACATGAAGTAAGAGGTGTGTCAGGGGTATCGACATGAAGTAAGAGGTGTGTCAGAGATATCGACATGAAGTAAGAGGTGTGTCAGGGGTATCGACATGAAGTAAGAGGTGTGTCATGGGTATTGACATGAAGTAAGAGGTGGGTCATGGATATTGACATGAAGTAAGAGGTGTGTCAGGGGTAACGACATGAAGTAAGAGGAGTGTCAAGGGTATTGACATGAATTAAGGGGTGTGTCAGGGGTATCGACATGAAGTAAGAGGTGTGTCAGGGGTATCGACATGACGTAAGAAGTGTGTCAGGGGTATCGATATGAAGTAAGAGGTGTGTCAGGGGTATCGACATGAAGTAAGAGATGTGTCAGGGGTATCGACATGAAGTAAGAGGTGTGTCAGGGGTATCGACATGAAGTAAGAGAGGTGTGTCAGGGGTATCGACATGAAGTAAGAGGTGTGTCAGAGGTATCGACATCAAGTAAGAAGTGTGTCAGGGGTATCGACATGAAGCAAGGGGTGTGTCAGGGGTATCGACATGAAGTAAGAGGTGTGTCAGGGGTATCGATATGAAGTAAGGGGGTGTCAGGGGTATCGACATGAAGTAAGAGGTGTGTCAGGGGTATCGACATGAAGTAAGAGGTGTGTCAGTGGTAACGATATGAAGTAAGAGGTGAGTCAGGGGTATCGACATGAAGTAAGAGGTGTGTCAGGGGTATCGACATGAAGTAAGAGGTGTGTCAGGGGTATCGACATGAAGTAAGAGGTGAGTCGGGGGTATCAACATGAAGTAAAAGAGGTGAGTCAGGGATATCGACATGAAGTACGGGGTGTGTCAGGGGTATCGATATGAAGTAAGAGATGTGTCAGAGTTATCGATATGAAGTAAGGTGTGCCAGGGGTATCGACATGAAGTAAGAGGTGTGTCAGGGGTATCGACATGAAGTAAAAGGTGAGTCAGGGTATCGACATGAAGTAAGAGGTGTGTCAGGGTATCGACATGAAGTAAGAGGTGTATCAGGGGTATCGACATGAAATCAGAGGTATCGATATGAAGTAAGAGGTGTGCCAGGGGTATCGACATGAAGTAAGAGGTGTGTCAGGGGTATCGACATGAAGTAAAAGGTGAGTCAGGGTATCGACATGAAGTAAGAGGTGTGTCAGGGTATCGACATGAAGTAAGAGGTGTATCAGGGGTATCGACATGAAATCAGAGGTATCGATATGAAGTAAGAGGTGTGCCAGGGGTATCGACATGAAGTAAGAGGTGTGTCAGGGGTATCGACATGAAGAAAGGGGTGTCTCAGAGGTATCGACATGAAGTAAGAGGTGTGTCAGGGGTATCGATATGAAGTAAGAGGTGTGCCAGGGGTATCGACTTTGCTTGTTTCTACCATTTTCCTAAGTGTATTATAGAACTGTTCTGACTGAGTGGTGTTGTTCGTTTTTATATTTGACCATCTTTTTCTTTTTGCAAGGTTGTTGCTAGCCTTTGGTTAAAAAATACAGAATGTAGAATTACCATTACAATTTATGTTATCATAATTTTTTAGTGTAGTGGCAAATGCTTCAATCGAGCATATGCGTTGTCGTCCGTCTAAAACCAACAATTTACCTTGTGGGTAAGCGCCTTGTAGCAGCTACGTATATATACAAGAAAGTTAAATTGTTCGTATTACCCAACTCTACAATTGATCTAGTGGCAGGTAAAAGCCGTTGTCCCTTTTTTAAATGCCTGTACCAAGTCAGGGTCATTACGCTTTTCACAGTTTTCCGGTTGTTGACTGATTTTGTCTGTTTATATACTTATGAGGTTTGACTTTCCCTTTGTAAGATTTTTCGGAGTTCGGTAATTTTATTATTACCCTTATTTGGTAAATATATTTGTTCATATTGTTGAATTTGTTCTCGCTATGAATATACATGACCTATTTGTCGCTGTACGTTAAACAACCAACAGTCAACTCTATGATATCATTCGCGTGGCATGTTTGTAATATAATAGCATAAGACAAATCACATGTTTGTTGATCTGTAATAGGGAAAAATGTCAACATCAATATACTTGAAGAGTTATTATTAATTTCTTCTACAATCTAACAAATAATATCGTTTGATATTCCGGCTGACTGGTAATGGATCTGTTGCACAGTTTGAGCTCACAGAGATTAAGGGTAGTCATTGACTATACTCTTGTGGTGTCATATAATGTACATAATGTAGCATATTTGAATTAAGGTGAATACTTAAGTCCAACTGAGATGGGTTATGTTTTAATGATTTTTGTTACTTTTTGTAGTATGTAAAACTTAGCGAACACCGAAGGGGCAATCAATCATTTTGGTCAGCTAGTAAGAACTGTCAGACAGCACTATTGTTCATCTACAAGAAGAGTAGACTCACTTTAATTTGACCATTCATTTGTTCAGAGATATACTAAAGAAATACAACACCGTCAGACCATTGTAAGAACCGCAAAAATAGAGACAAAATTAACACCTTTATACAAATATACCTCCATAAGAACTAAGAGGTGAACTGCGTTCTCCGAAAGGCCTTAAGATAGCGAACACCGAAGGGGCAATCAATCATTTTGGTCATCTAGTAAGAACTGTCAGACAGCACTATTGTTCATCTACAAGAAGAGTAGACTCACTTTAATTTGACCATTCATTTGTTCAGAGATATACTAAAGAAATACAACATCGTTAGACCATTGTAAGAACCGCAAAAATAGAGACAAAATTAACACCTTTATACAAATATACCTCCATAAGAAGTAAGAGGTGAACTGCGTTCTCCGAAAGGCCTTAAGATCAAGTGGCATTGTGATGCACAGAGCAATATGCAATAATTCAATTCGATTGAAAATATTAATAATTTGTAAGTTGTATTCCAGAAACGTGTCGTGTGCACTAAATTAGATGTTTACGTTTTTATCTTTTTTAAATTTCAACTGATGCAATATATATGTTGGCGCAATAAGCGAAATTAGGCATTAAGCTTAATTCCTAGGCAATAAGCTTAATGCCTGAAATTTTCAGGCATTAGGCTTATTTCCTGAAAATGATTAATGAATATTTAAATTATTTCCTAGGCAATAAAAATATCTGCATTAAATGAAAAATAAATATTTAATTTCTGTTGTTGTTTTTCTAGTTGGTCCAAAGGAACAAATGCTTATGATAATTGTACTGTAGGAACTTTTTTTAGGGGGAAGAAATTTTCATTTTGTTTTCTACCACTTTAAATAGATTACAAATTGGCTTAAGGTTATTTCTATATTTATTGGCGAGTAGATATAATGATATATAAAGTGTGATTGAAAGACACTTTATAGTGTGATTGAAAGATTTATTACTAAAGTTAAAGAACATGATGAGAGCAATTATAAAATATATGTGTTTCTTGAAGAACTGTATGTCATCTTAGAGAAAGCACACAAAGAAACTGGTCATGGCGGCAGAGACAGAATGATTAAGCATTTGAATAATGGTTATGTAAATATTTCAAGAGATTGTATCGAACTCTTTCTATCACTATGTGAAAACTGCAATATGAAAAAGAAGCACATCTCAAAAGGAGTTGTAGTAAAACCTATCCTGTCAAAAGAGTTTAATAGTAGGGGCCAAGTTGAATTAATGGATTTTCAGTCTAACCCTGATGGCAAGTACAAACGTATTATGGTGTATCAGGACCATCTCACAAAGTTTTGTAAATCAAACCACTAACATCAAAGAAAGCTTCTGACGTTGCCTTCAACTTGATTGACGTTTTTACTATCTTCGTTCCACCACACATCTTACAAAGTGACAACGGACGTGAATTCACTGCCTTGGTAATAACTGAATTGAAACTTATGTGGCCAGAACTGGTTATTGTCCATGGAAAACTTAGACACCTCCAGTCTCAAGGTAGCATTGAAAGGTCTAACAGGGACATTCATGATATATTAACAGCTTGGATGAGGGATAATGAATCGAATAAGTGGTCAGTTGGGATTAAATTTGTTCAGTTGCAAAACAATTCAGCACTTAATAAAGGAATTGGACGAACGCCTTATGAAGCACTTTTTGGGAAATGTGCAACTGTTGGCTTAACATCAGAAACCAAAATTCCAAAAGAAAGATTGTCAACCTTAGAAAAGGAGGAAGATTTACTACGACTGCAGGATGATTCATTACATTCATCAAATAATTTCATAGAAGTACTCTAAACTGAATGAATGGGTTTATTTTCAGGGATACCAGGCTAACTAAGCAAAATCAATGGCGATTTCTACGTACTCTGAATAAAGTTGAAATAATCTGCTTCGTATTAAGTGCATCAAAGAAAAAGAAATAACTGAAAGTCTTTAAAACTTTGCTATCGCATATCCTTATATCTTTTTCTTTCTTTAAGGTTAATAATAAAGGAGGCAACGCTGTAGTAGGAACACGTTTTGGACAACTTCAAGGTACATTTGGGGCAAATGAGATGAACATCTGTAAACAGGACTTAATGTTACAAGAGGAAATTAATTGTGAAACAACCATAAGTGTTCGTGAGGCAGCTTCTAACCAGTTTTATCTGGTGGACAAGGGTTTTTAAAATGTTCCTGTAAGTCTAAATGTTCAAGCAACAGATGCAAGTGTAAGAAAAATGGAAAACTGTGCAATAGTCGGTGCCATAATTCTTGATCCTGTGATAATAAATGATGTATATATTTTAACTTGATACTTTTTAACAATGTTGATCAATTTTTATCTAATGTTTATGTGATAATTGTTTTATTGTAGGTACTTGACATTTAAGACAAATTGTGTTTTATGTAATGATTTTGAATAAAAATAATAAACTAATATATTGCTACATACACATACGATAATTGATAGTTACTGTTTAGGCATTAAGCCTAATGTCTGGACGTATTTTTCAGGATTTAAGCCTAAAGCCTAGGATTTAAGCTTAATTTTAGGCATTAGCCTTATTGCCTAGGCATTAGCTTAATGCCTAGGAATTAGGCTTAATGCCTAATTTCGCTTATTGCCGCTAACATATATATATTTATATAAAACGTGGTTATATTCTTATTAAATGTTAACACATGTACTAAGCCAGGATTCTGAAATTGAATTGTATAGTAAACGAATGCAGAAGACATGTCATTACGGCATAATTTTCTACATTCCATTAACAAAATCCGTGTGCAAATAACATTACTGTAGCAATAAAAGAAACACTACCATTTATAATTGATAAAGATGTAAATATTTAATCACGTGATGTTATATGTATTTAAGCAATATATTGTTAAAGCAATGTAGTTCTATCGAGTTTATTTCTACACATTCTAGTGAAAATAACTTTGCTTTTTTGTCGATTCTGTATTTAGATATATGTACCAAATCCACTCGTGATTACCATATGCATACACCATACATCAAGAGGATACGTCTGTTGACACAAAGCTAACTTTCCGTCATGATAGCATGCACGGATCTGATAAACCGTTTGATGCTTATGTTATATAGCTTAACGTTGTTAATCGCTTCCGAGAATACTAAAACACAGATTTCACACACACGGTGATGGCAATGTGGCAATAACTTTATACCAGTAGACGGTGTTTATGGTCTGACATACTTCTGTTAATGGTTGCATAACATAATCGAATTATTTATTTTAATTCTTCCGTGTTTACAGTTATTTCACTAGGTTATGTTACTAAGTAAGACAGAAGAAACACAGGAGTGGTAAGATTCGAAAATTAATATGGAAAGGAAAACAAGTGGCAAATAAAAATAACAAGGTTATGGTCTTTTATATATATATATATTTATATACTTATACTAGTCAAAAAAAGAAACGTTACACCTCTTTCTATTTTTATAACATTTTTAATACAAACAATATTTTATAATAAATTATTGTTTTCAAGTCTTTGTGTCGTTATGAACATAGACATGTGCACACAATTCATTTCAGTTCAACTTTAACTGTAAGGGAGCGCAACAAAACGGAACACCATAAAAACGTAAATAACAGTTTAATAGCGTGTGTGTCTTCCTCTTGCATTGATGACAGCTAGATACCTACGGTACCGTAGATCCTATCAGACGCATGACAAATGCCTTTGGAATGTTGTTCCACTCATCTGTGAGTGCGCTTTGAAGTTGATCAATAGATTCAGGGGGATTAACTCGTCTACGGACGCGTCTTCCAAGCTCAACAAATGTTCGATGGGATTTAAGTCTGGTGATAATGCCAGCCAAGGTAGAGTGCGAATGTGGTTATCATTAAGGAAGTTCATGGCAACACGTGAAATATGGCATCTAGCACTATCTTGTTGAAAAACATGATTGAAGGGATGTGTTCGAATAAACGGGAGTACAATTGGAGCCAAGATTTCGTCACGATAACGAATGCCATTTAAGTTTCCAACCACTATTTTAAGGTTAGTCTTTCCAACATGACTAATTCTACCCCATACAATTACACCACCGTCTCCAATTCGGTCGGTTTCCTTTACACAACCATCAGCGAAACGTTCCCTACGATGACGATACAATACGCACTCTTCTGTCGCTAAATTTCAAATTAAGCTTGGATTCATCGGAAAACAAAATGTTCTGCCAAGTGTTTCGCCTCCACCAAAGACGTGCACGTGTCCATTGAAGCCTAGCAATCGTGTGTCGACGTTTTAGTTCCATACCTTTGAGAGGGCGACGTGAACGGACACCAGACTGACGCAACCGATTACGAACTGTTTGGTCAGAAATTCTGTTGTTGCGTATACCAGAGGTTCGCCTTCATGTGTTCACAGCAGTAACAAAGCGATTACGTAAGTGGATTAGTGTGATGTGTCTATCTTGACGTAACGTCGTTTCTCGTGGTCTACCACTACGTCGACGATCAGATGTTGTGCCGGTTGCTCTTACGCGAACGAGCAACCTGTAGATTGTCATTCGTGAGCAATTAAAATGGGTTGCTATATCTGTGTGTGTCATTCCGGCTTGAAACATCCCAACGGCACCTTCCCTCTCATTTTGGAGTAACCGGGGCATATATTTACGTGTAGAAAAAATGTTTGTTGAAGTGGACTTTTGTTTACAATTGCAAACGACACAGTTTATGACCTTTAATTCTAATCGAGCATACCTGCATACATTTTAAATTATCGAAATGATGAAAAAACGTGAATTCCCGAAACTGACGTAACGTCACTCTGTGAAAAAATAACAATGTCGGAATCGATAGGCTAATAACCTAATTTGTATATTAATTAATTAAAAACGTATGTATAGAGCACCTGCTGAACAAAAAATATGAAAAACTGGTTTAACGTTTCTTTTTTTGACTAGTACAGGTATATACATATTCAATAAAATGAGGTGAGAGGCGATTGTTCATTTTGTTGATATATGTGTTCAACAAAATACAACACCAAAACAAATGAAAGAGTCACATGAACCCACTAAAAAGCGGGGATGATGTGCAATGGTAATCTGTTCCAATCCCACTGCTGGCGCCAATCGTTTTACAGAGTTATAAAACTATAGTTGAAACTCGATATTGCTAACTCGGAAACAATATTTCCTTGAAAGTGAATATATGATCCGTTCGAGAAGTTTTTAGCTTACTCAAAGATTCGGATAATTCGAATGAAAAAAATATTGAAACTAGTATTTCCCATATAAATCCAGACATACATGGACTATGTGCGTCATTTTATTTTTTTGCAAATCAGTGGACAACATAAACGAATAAAATATATGATGTTACTTTTCATTTATTTTCAGATATTGTCAATGTTTGAGCTACTATTACTATTATCTTACTGCTAGAATAATATTTTAAGGTAAAAATAAAGTAATAATTTCACAAATTAAACAAGGGCGTAGACATATCCACTGTAAAGGCAGAAGGGTGTTGGGGGGAAAAAGGAAGGCAATGTGCTCTTCCGAGCTAAAATTTGCACACAAAACACTAAATACCTTTAACCTGAATCCATTGCATTACATATCGATGATTTTAGCTGTTCCTCATAGTGCGATTACTTTTCTTTGTCATTATGAAAATTGTTTGCGTCATGTGGTGTTTGGTGTAGATTTTATCATGTTAATGTATTGTTCAACATATTGGTTATAAATACCACTGTTTCAAGGTCAAATGTCAATAGTACATATTACACGTTATCAATACGAAATGGTCTACATCTGAAAAATGAAGATCTGTATCTGCTTTAAAAGTATTCCTGATATCTACTATTCTAGTTTTATTGTTTCACTTTGTATTTTGATTCGATGTAATGGGGTGTTGAATATGATATTTAAACTATATTTTCAACTTATATTAATGTGTGTTTGAAATTATGGTAGATATGATGAGTCAATAGTATATGCCGTTTTAGTACGATTTTCTTTGAGGGGTTTTACGTACAATAACTGCATTCTTAGAATTCATTAGATTTAAAAGAAAAGCCAATTGCATGTCATTTAGCTAAAACCGTTCCACACTCATTTTAGGGTATGAGTTATTCTCATAGTTAAAGAATCTACTGTGACTGCGAAATGGAGAAAAGCAAGGCAATAGTAGTGTTGTTCCTTTACTTTAATTTGTGTCTAAGTGTAAAGTAGGATGGTCTCCAATGTTCACTTACATCTATACACTTTCTTACTAACAATATCATCTCTAGTTTTGATACGTTGTGCTATTATTTTCCATATTCGCACATAAAAATCATGCATTACTGATGGTTTATGTACACTAGTGGAGCAGAAACTGCCTACCCTTCCGGAGCACCTGTGTTCACTCCCCGGTTTTTAGTGAGGTTCGTGTTACTCGACCTTTGGTTTATGTATATGCTTTGTAGATCGTTGTTTGTCCTTTTGTACTTCTGGCCATTGTGCTGTCTGTTCTTCTTCGATTTACGGATTCTGATTACCCATTTGGTATCTTCAAACTCTTCTTAATTAAGCAAATATTTTAATATCAATCGGAAGGCATACAATTGGCAAGAGGATGACGTATACGAATAGAGAAATACAACATTCCACTTTTGACTACTACTTTTGTATAGTAAATTCATAAAGCACGAGAATTCCGTGACATTTTGAGTGGTATCTGGTATGCACTTTAAAGATTGTCTCTCCTTTTACCGGCTTAATTTAGATTTAATGCGTTTGAAAGTTAAGCCAATTGTCTACTGTATTTCATAAGATTCATTGTCTGTGATTAGATATGTTGAAGTACAGAAGTTTGATTCCTTATTTAAATATAAATTTCAAGGTTCATTTTGAAATAAACATAAAAATGAACATTTGACATTTAAAAACGGTGATCTCCCGCCGACAGTGTGGCTTACGAAAGGCACGTGACAATCATGTGATCATGAGTAGGAGTAGGTTGAACTCAGTGGTAGTAATCTGCCTCCAGACATGCCATATTGCAGCTGATTATCAAATAATGCTCTGTAATCCATATTATTATGACATTATATTTGCTTGTTGTGATACTTTGTTTGTTTTCAAATGATTTAAAATATGGTTCTCCATTATCATGACAGAGTCTTATTTATTACCTGAAATAGACAGTTTACTTTAGATGTAATATGTTTGGCTACGTTCATGATGTGGTTAGATTAATCTCAATGATTGCTTTATAGCAATCCACCATTAAGCTTTAATTACTAAAATAATAGGTCATACTGACATTGTTTTCCTTGAAATACATGTAACATTGAACACTCACTGTCACTAATAATCATGTTTTTTTTTATTCTATATTCATGAAATCTCGTAATACATGTAACATTGAACAGTGATAATCTTTTTTGTATATTTCTATATTCATGAAATCTTGGAAAAGATGTAATATTATATAGAGATTTTGGTTATCAGTCTGTTTGTATTTAAGTATTTGGTAAATTTGACATGCTATAGATTAGATCATATGCATATTCAATAGAATTGCACACATCCGACTTCCTGTTGTTCATTCTGTATTGTATAACCTAGATCAAAATATATTGGCCCTATACGACATAATTTATAAATATGATAGCTATTTCATACAGCCGTGCCGAACCAGTTGTATGCAAGTTTCATTAGGATCTAGACCATGCTGACTTTGAATAAATTTCTTGAAAACATCAATTGTTTTTAATCATTTCTAAAAATGGCTTAATCACCTGTTTTCTTATTGTTTTCAAAAAGTACACGTCAAGTCATCATCATCCATCACAATTTAACTTGTGGAGATCGATACATATTTGGTATATTCATCATGTTCATTAAAATATCATCCGGCGAAAAAGTTCACAAACTTCTTTTAAGATACTTTAAAGATAATATCACAACTTATCTTGTAACAAAACATGTGTTCAAAGGTCCATCCAAGTGAAGTGAAGTGTAATCCATCTACCTTGATGGTTAGAGTTATCGTGTCTCTTATTTTCGTATGTCAATAAGTTTTTTTTTTTTTGTGATAGTTGCAGTCGAACTTTTGATCTAGTCGCTTTGTTTCTTTTCAATATAATCCATAGTAAAATTATCATATCGTCTTACATCAGTTA
The DNA here is from genome assembly GCA_963383655.1 of Bathymodiolus septemdierum. NCBI lineage: Eukaryota > Metazoa > Mollusca > Bivalvia > Mytilida > Modiolidae > Bathymodiolus > Bathymodiolus septemdierum. The sequence goes on along the minus strand of OY726522.1, from coordinate 50,238,483 downwards.
CTATTGCATGATTAGCATTCCTGGAGAATATCTGATATTTTCTCAAAAACACTCAGTGCAGGTCAAAAACTCCCACATTGGAAATAATTTTTAATTACATTTACATGTAACAAAATAAGAACGTTATTGCGGTTTATAAATTTAAAGATGGCAGCAATTAGAGGGTATCAAGTAATTGTGTATGGTTGTGGTTAGGGTTATGGTGTTTAGCGGCACTTCCAACAACATTTCAGTAATATCGTGGCAGTCAGTTTTATTAGTGGAGGAAACCGGTGAAAACCACCGACCATTCTTATACCACTGCCAAACTTGATCACATAATGTTGTTTCGAGTACACATAGCCATCAGAGAAATTGCCTATGTGAAACATCCTATAAATGACATTTTGGTTCGCCTTTGTTTTCTTTTCTTAACAAATAAATGACTATGTCCAAACTCTGTAAACTTCAGAGACAGTCAAAATGAGAACCAGCCAAATATCAACATTTTAATATTGTAATCATAGTTTGTTTCATCAAGTATACAGATATTGCTTATAGCATAGTTTCGTGACATTTTTACAATATAGCTTAAAATTATTGACTAGACGGCGTGTTGAATTGGATGGCAATATATATGTCATTATGATATTTACATGGTGCAACATTGTACAGAACATAATGTTGATTACAATATAGTGTGTTATAATTGGTAAACCGATGCACAAGCTTATTGGACGTTCTACAGACACGCAGAAATGAAATAGATAAGATCAAATGGCTAATTATCTAAATCAACACAGGGAGAATTTCATAATATATAATTGTGTTTACTAGCAAGCTCTAATATTAAATTATACCTACGTAATGATAAATTTTTGTATAAACAAATAATTTAGCACTTTTATTTTAAGTATGCACGAGGAAGCAAATTAAATTGGCATTTGAGCGAGTTCAATAAGAAATGAAATAATTCTTCATTATTGGAGGTTGATAACAAAGGAATAATTAGAAGATGTCATTAAAAGAACAATATAATGACCAAAACAAACAGGGACAAAAAGACAAACAACAGTGAATTGGTTTATATTATGAAATTGAATACGTATCATGTGTCAAACTCGGAGCATTGAAATCGGACAAAACATACATAACAAAACGCTACAAATATAGAAATGAATAAAATGGCAAACACAAGATACAACAATGTCGGCACAGTTCCAAATTCCAATCACAAAATCGCATAAACATAGACAAAATATATACCCCTAATGCACATATACATGATCGCGCACTTTTTTTGCTTTGAACATGCACTGAAATAAAAAAAAAGTAAAAAAAAAGTGGCGGGGTTAAACTAGTTTTATGGTTCCAAATCTCCTCTCTTTGAGAAATAATGTCGTCATGCAAGTGTTTTCCATTTGTGAGTAAAATCCCAATTCTCATATATAACTGGGTGAGCAGCATTGTTGTAAATAACACCGAACTCTAAACCAATATCAAAACACCATAATCTACTACGACAAAAATAGGAAAAAACAGGATATTTTGATTTATTTCCGTTTAGATAATTAGTTGTTGGGTTATTGATTGATCGTTAAACTTATTTTTGTTAAACAAAGATCAAATACAATTGTTGTTGAAATACGGGTAAAATTTTTATGTACTATTCGTTTAATTGCTGTATCAAATTATTCGTTACATATCATTTTACATACTAAGCCAGATGAAACAAACGAACTTTAAAAGTACGGAAATGCATACATTAAAGAACTCAATGCTATCGTAGCCATCAGGTAATCGACTTCCTAATAAACTGCAAAGTTTCCAACAAGACAACCTTTTTAATAGTTATTATGATACCGGTCTGTGCTTACATAAAATCAATTTATATAATTTACATTCATTGCTTTACTAGAAATGATCATCTAACAAAACTTTGTCCCCTTATGCATACATAGACTTAATTGGTACGTTGCACTTTTCTGTTGGTCAATGGTCAGTATTTATTGTGTGTGTTTTCCCCAATTATTCAACACGACAGGTGTCAATAGTGGAACAGGAACTGTTTATCCTTCTGGAGTTCACACCCGTCCTTGTGGAGTTTGTATTCTGTGGCCAGTGTATTCTCTGTTCTTTTGGATTACGGCCTTTGTTGCCCTATTTCTCATATTTATTACATTGCATTCAGTTAAATTCGGAATAAATTTGAATGGGCCTGATGATCATAAAACTTTATGCAACGTCCTGGTTGGACGACTATCAAAATGAGTGAGTGAGTGATTGTTGATTAACGCCAACTCAGCAATTTTTTCCAACTATAGCATGGCGAGAACAAGTGCATTTTCAATGAGATGATGACAAGGTCCGTTTGTACTAGATTAACACGTTTAGTTGTATTTTTATAGGGCTAGCTCACTGATACAACATTCCGCGGATATCCATGTCTCCCCACCCGGACACATTATCCTGATTCCAAGCCAACCTGTTTTTGCTCTTTTTCCTTAATGCTGCGTGGTTAGCGGCGAAGTAACAGATACCAATCTTACAATCTTTGGTTTGATCCGATCTGGACTCGAATCAACGACTTGCCACAATCGAGGAGATCACGCTAACCAGTGCACCACCTATGAGGTTCTACTATCAAAATGCACTGGAATATATTATGAAGGAAAACCTATGTATTACCGACTTGATTTTGTAATATCAGTGGTAAGCATAATGATACAAAGAATATGTAGTAAATTATCAATACGCATGTGTAGCATACTTTACATCCGGGTTTACTACGACAACAACATATATGCTTTTTGTACAGCAAACTAATTCCACATGTGACGAAAGGAAATATGGTATAAAACAGGGAAATAAATTTGATAATATTTTCTTAAAGATTTGCCTAACTAGTTTTTAGAAAGTAATCAATGTAAAGTTGCCAGAAGGAACAACTATTAATATTGGCAAATTAACTTTGAAATAAAATTTAATATGTTTTGTCATATAAGTCATAATAATATAATTATTAGGTTGTTGACACATAACTAAAATGAATTATACAATGATATGAAATCACGTCATTTTTCTGATGACGCATTGAACTCGGAATTTCTTATTATTCTTATCATTAGTGATGTGTTGACGAATATAACAACATATTTTGTTTGGATGAACAATTGCTTGCGTCAGTTTATATTTGTATCAATTAATTTGTTAGTTTGTACCATGCTGCATGATGTTTCAAATGTCTTTAGAATGACATGAACTGCTGCTGACATGGATTCGTAACAAGGATACGGCAATGTTAATAGGATGACAAAAGTCATTGCCCTCAAAGTGTGTCTTCGTCTCAGTAAGCTGTCAAATTGGGCAAACTATTGGAATACACGGATATATCTGATACATATAGAATAAAATATCAAGAAATCTTTTCTTTTGGCTTTTGTATGGTTTGCATTGTCCAGATCCAGGTTAGGTTAGATGGACAGCTTTTAACTTGGATGTAACGTAAGACAGGAAGAAAAGCTTTAAGTTATCAAATGAATAATCAGAAGTCGATGATACAGACTATAATATGACCAAAAAAAAAAGGTCAAAGGACAATTAATGATCATCAGACAAAACATATTTTAGTCGTATAATAACTGTGTGGCTTACTTGTAAAATTAAAAAAATGTAATATTTATGTTCAAAGCAATATTTTTTTATAAATCTAAGTAAGCACAATTCAACATCTTACATGTAATATATCAAACAGAAAGGAAAAATACCGATATATGGTAACAATACAGAAACAATAGCTCGGATAGGTACAAAAAAGATTAGGTGCTCCCTAATTACCAGCATGTCTAGCTAATCCACACACGATACCACAAACAACAATCCTTAAATAGGAAACCAGGAAACGAGACTGGTATTATTAAACAGTTTCGCAATTTTGTGAAAGTACTCAATAGCATTTCATTAGAAAATTGGCAACCAACTGTTATCAAACGTGCTCTATTTTTGACGTTGAAAAATGCTATACTGTAAATCATGTCCTTATATTACTCAATTTTTATTCATAATTATTTTTGATAGTTCCTATTTTTATGGTCTTTTAATATACTTGTTTTTCCATTTATAATATTGATCTTCCTTTATCGTTATACTGTTATCAGTCGACCTCCTACATTTTAGTTATTTCAGAAGCAATTTAGAACATTGTTTTCCAAGTAGAAAAATGATATAAATGGCATATGAACACATTAGTCTTTTTATTATGCAATAAAATGCTACAAAATCTTTCATTATTTGCCAACTAATGCTATAAACGTGTTCTATTTGTAACGTGTTTTACATAAGATATCAAACCATTTAATACAAATAGTTTAAATATAGCTAAAATACTTAGCAATTGATTTAGGCGTTGGGCATGGGTCGTGGATGAAACGAGAAAAAATAATTTAATAACATTGACGTCGCGCAAGGTGTTGCGTTACCAAACGTAACGTTAAAAGAACGTTATAAACGTATGGTTTAGAATAAGAATTAAAGGTTGAAACTTTGTTTGTTTTTTAGCGTAATTTTCAATCCATTTTATATAGGACCATATGAAGGTTATTTTTGTGTGTGTTTGGGATGTCATAATTTACACTTGCATTATAAACGTCTGTCAAATTTACCTTTCCTCGTTTCAAGAGAATATAAAAATACATTGTTTTATTTTAAATGTGAAATTAAAAATAAACAGCCTTTTGAAAATATGTGAAGTAAATATATCAAAGAAAATTTTTACTTATTCATTGCTTGTTTCTGAATAAAGAATTCAAACTTCGGAAGATTCGTTTTCCAAATTTGCCCCCCCCCCTTCCCCCCCAAAGAAAAGAAAGAAAAACACATAAAAATAAAGATGACAAACGTGTATTATGCAGCTTTGTAAATATAAAGCATGTCATACATAAAAAGGGAAGAAAGAAGAAACAAATTACGTTCAATATTAAATCTTTTGCTCTATGATTCCATGCTTTCAAGAATATCTTCATGCACACATTCACGAACAGAGATGGAGTCACGGGGTACAATATCCGTAATGTACCGAATAGCTACTGAATAAACTATCGCTACCCTTCTTCGAGCAAGTTCATATTTAAATGGATTTTGTTTCCTTCTGTTATAATAATAACCCATGACAACATTAGCCCCCACCGGAAATGTGTTTCCCCAGTCATCATTTTCTACACGTTCTAACTGAAAAGAAACTTTTGAAACTTTCATCAAATAATAATCATATTCATCATCATCCGCTAGTACGGCCACCACACTTCCTATTGTTACCAAATCAGAAACGCTTTCGTTTTCATACATGTAGTCGTTTGAATCGCGTTCTTTTCTATTCATATATTCCATTTGTAATACTCTACGTTCTCCGCAGTATTACGAATTTGTACATTTAGTATTGTCATCAAATAAACACTCATCGCATTCATAACATGATAAATTTGCGACAGAAAGAATTTTAAGAAAAATTACTTGAGATGAAATATGATGAATTTTACGATTGTCTCGACAAGGTTTATATATACTCAATTGTTTGATCACCTCTTTCTGTAAAATCAATGTACCTAAACATTCTGCGTTTGTAAATTCCACTTTTAGGTTCAGTTAAATTAGCTGTAGCAAAATGAAAGAAATCCTTTGCCGATTGAATTTCAAATTTTCCGCGGAGCACGGCAAGATCAGCCTGCTTCTACAAAAACCCGCCTGCAGCGTCTTGTGGTCCCTTGGCATGAGAAGTTTCGTAGAAATTTCTTGATAATTTTAAATAGTTTAAAGTGCTACAGGCAGTGCTAATATCTCCCATACAATTACGACTTTTATTTTATTATTTATTTATTTATCACTCATTTAAGTTAGTAAAGGGGGGTTTTATTTGCAAATTGTTTGAAGATCGGTGAGGTATTTTTTTTTTTCATTACGTCAAGGCATTTTGATATCTGACGACGTTCACAGTTCAGCGTGCAATATTGGACATTTTTTTGGGACAAGCATTTTCGGGTATATTTTTTTGTTTTTTGAAGTGCCTCGAACAAGAATTACAAATTTGAAATTAATGTAAAAAACGTATTTCTAAAATGTTTTCATATTTTTTTCTGCTGTGTGAATTATTTTTTTATGATCGTATAATTTTTACCATATGGCTTTAGATTTTAAATTTTAATGACGTTTGGCGTCAAAAATGAGACTATTGGACATTTGTATGGGACAAGCATTTTTCATTGTAATTTTTTTCTTTTTACAGTCAATTCCAAAGATATTTCAACTATGCAATGTAGATCAAAAACGTATTTTGAGAATGATTTTCTTTTGTTTGTACGTGGACAATTCAACATGCTATGTCGGATTTAATTCTACCATGCGAAGACATTGAAAGACGTTTCTGGTTGAAAAATGTAACATTGGACATTTCTGTATAACGGACATTTTTTTTATGCAGTTTTCATATTTCTTGTGAAAATCAAAAGTCATTGTAATATTATGATATATGACAAAAAAGACGTATTTCAGTTATTTTATTTATTTTTTCATTATCATATACGGTATTTTTCACACGCGTGAATTTCGATACTTAACGTCAAGAATGATTAAAATCACACATTGGACAATTTTAACTGACGTCTTTAAAATGCTCTAATAAAATAAATACTCGACCATTTTTCAAATAGTTGTGCTGAATAATTTGTCATCACAAAAGGATTATTACATAATATTTTGGTTACTTGCTGAAAACTTTTTGATCACTTATTTGTCATCTGTTTCCACTTTGTCACTCATAGTACATCAATTGTGACAGAATTTTACATTGTAGATTTTTTATCGGACATGGCGTAGTTGGCGTCCAAATCTAAAATGACGTCGACCCTTCTATTATGCCGTCATATGAAAGTGTTGTACAAAATTTCACGAAAATCCGACGACGGGTTCTCTACTTTTGTTACACAGATATAGGAGTAAAGGTTGTAAAATGTTACGCGTGACAGGCACTTAAAATACGTGTATGACTGTTTAATATTCATAAATCTTAATTATGCTTTATTGAATTAAAAGAAAATGTTATTAAACTTAATCTGCTATATTCAGCGAATATCATGATATATAAATTGTAGATATTTACAGGCAGGTGTACTGTATATTTTTATTATGATTACAAATTATTCTGAAATTCGTTAAAAACGCAACACCTTGCGCGACGTCACTATATTACGTCTAAAACGTGTACGGTATACAACAAGAGTACACGGAAATATACTTAAAAACCATAAACATCTCGTATCAAAAAGGTATAACTGATATGATCACAAGTGCATTTGTATATTTAAACCCATAAATATTCAATAAGAAAAGATTGAAGATAACAAAGCTGTAATAAGATTGAAGATAACAAAGCTGTAATAAGAAGCTGTAAATCGATACACAAACAAAACCATGACCATTTTTTGCTCTGCTTAGAGGCACCCGTAGGGTACTCATTTGAACAATACGTTAATTCATTGGGTCATTTAACTATGACAAACGGAACACATTCGCGATCATATGTGGCAATAAATAGTTATGAAATTATGATTATAAATAAGATTATAAGAACTATAAAAACAATTTCCTACTAGGTTTCTGAATCATTTCATGCGACACAGGGTTATTATGCAATAAAAGTTTTAACGAACTAATGATGTAGAGTGAACAACTGCTAATGACTGCGAGTTCATTTGCCACATGTGTGCCTCATGTTTCATTGAACACATATTTTTTTTAATAAGACATGCCGCCATATGAAAAAAAGAAGATTACATTAATACTCAATTCTATATTAATCAGCGTATCAGCCGTAATTGTGTGAATGATACCATGAGGGTCCAAATTGGTCGATTCGATTCGTTTCAAATATGCCCTATTTATTAATATAGAGAATAGAAGTACAAACGTAGATATCAAAGTTAGTGCGCACGAGGCGTTTCTGGAATAACCTCCATCAGGTACGCTCAAGGCCAAAACACATCAATTAAAAGAAAATATCTTCAAAATGTATCAAATATTGCCTTCTTGTACACTAGCTACATGTATTAAGAACAGACTGTCGGCATGAGAAGGAATCGAATACATATAGTTAAATGATTATACATATGCATGCAAGCAGCGCATGCAATATCTCTGAAAATGTTGCCGAACACCGAATTCCAGTCACGACAAATATTCAAATAAGGACACAATACGGTTTTGTCTTAAAACAGGAATCCTAGTTGTATGTATTTAACAGGAATTCTAGTTGTATGTATTAAACAGGAATCCTAGTTGTATGTATTTAACAGGAATCCTAGTTGTATGTATTTAACAGGAATCCTAGTTGTATGTATTTAACAGGAATCCTAGTTGTATGTATTTAACAGGAATCCTAGTTGTATGTATTAAACAGGAATCCTAGTTGTATGCATTTAACATGAATCCTAGTTGTATGTATTTAACAGGAATCCTAGTTGTATGTATTTAACAGGAATTCTAGTTTTATGTATTTAACAGGAATCCTAGTTGTATGTATTTAACAAGAATCCTAGTTGTATGTATTTAACAGGAATCCTAGTTGTATGTCTTTAGTGGCGTTCGAGTTGTTCAATATTTACTTTACAGTCTTTTGTTGACCGTTCTTTTTCCTTCTTCGATTCACCACTTCTATTTATCTCTTTCATCTTCAAACTTTTCTCATAATTGACGATCATTGGTAAAAATAAAAAAATTCACATGAACAGATTTACATTGTTTAACTTAAAGTTCGTATGGACAACGTATGGTTTAATCAGATTATCTAAATCATTAAGTCCCGTTGAATGTGAGGCAATACTAGTCTATTTTTCTTATCTTTTCTTACTAGTCAACAAAAAAAACGATACAAGGGTTTGATGCTCAATATTTTTTGCACAGAGAAAACAAATTGACAAAAATCGTATAATTTTGAGCTGAGTGCGACCATCATGACAAATTCCAGCCCAGACCATAACACTTCCGCCTCCAAAACGGTCGAACTCGTACACACACTGGTCCGTAAAACGTTCCCAACGTCTGCGGTACACACGATAACGTCCATCGCTAAAACGAAATGAAAATCGGGATTCATCACTAGAAAGGATGTGTTGCCAGGTATGAAGCCTCCAACGACGGCGTGCACGAGCCCAGGTTAGTCTCGTGGTCCTATGACGTTGCTTAAGGATTGGTCGATTGCTAGACCAGGGGTGCGTTCAATATTGTAGCTGCTAGGTTGAGCTACGTAGAAAAATCCTATTGAACGGAAAGCTAACCTAGCCGCTACATAGCTCTAGCTAGCTTAAAAAATGTCTGCTAGCTTTTGAATCCAAGATGGCGGCTAAAACTAAATTTAATTTCGTAAGGTAAAAATAGTGGCATTGCAGGAAGTGGCAACGCTTTTAATACGGATGATAATTTATTAAGGTAACTAGACAAATACGATTAGCTAAAATGTTCCAAGAAATTATTCTATATGATTGGCGCCATATTTGTTGGCACTGCTACGTAGCTAATCGTTCAATAACGTAATGGCTAGTTTACCTAGCAGCTAGGCTAGCTGCTACGATATTGAACGCAACCCATGTGTTCTACGGACAGTGTCCTCAGCCGTTAGCATACGGTTCCGGAGGTGAACAAGGCGTAAATGTCTGTCTTAACGTTGTGACGTCACACGCGGTCTGTCGTTACGGGGTTTGTTATTCGTCCTACCTGTGTGTTGAAGGCGAATCATTAGCCTTGAAATGATTATTCTGGACACATTAAAGTGGTCTGCAATGGCCTGGTGAGTCATTCCAGCCTGAACCATACTCACTGCTCTCTCGCTGTCATTTTGACGGAGCCGTGGCATCGACGTTCTTGTGAAAATTCAAATTTTCAGAATTGCAAAATGTTTACTTTTGTTGACAGCACAATTAATGACCGCAGGTGATTTAAATGCCTAATTCGATCATCGCAAACTCGATCATGGTACGGAAAATTGACTTTCCGGAATTTTTCCGTAACGGGATGTTATTGTTTGTTTTGTGAGGATAAACGCGTTTCACGGAAGCATTGACGTAAATGATAATAAACAATTGTTTTGGTTTTAACATAAAAATATAATTAAAAAAAAATCTTTGTATCGTTTCTTTTGTTGACTAGTATATATATATATATAATATGAAAGTAAACAAAATAGTTTGTGGAGGGATATGACAGTAATAAGACAGTAATGGAGAATATGAGTGCGACTAACATACGAATAGTGGGTTTTAAAAAGCCAACAAGAGGGAAAGGTTGGATCCCATTAAATGGTTTAACCCCGCAACAATTTTCAACGTCATATGCCATGGTCTTTTTTGTGCTCAGTAATTTTAGGTAAGAGGAAATTGTTCGTGTTGCTGACATTGGTGGAATTTTTTACCATCAATATTATAAATTTTATTTTCATAAGGTACTTACAGCAGATATAAACATCAATCAAAGACAAACGTATTTACAATGTACGCTTAGGGGATAAAAAAATAAACAATGTATTTTAGGGATATGAAATTTGCCACTTAATATGTTTCGTTCATTAGACATAATTTGAACTTTAAGTCGTGACATTTGATACAAAATTGATTCGTAATAGAAATATCCCACATGATCACGTCTCGACTGATTCAAATCAAATGGAAAACCGATAAGAACCTTCTTGAACTATAAAAAACGACAAATAAGATTTATATCGAGGGTAAAAGAGTGTCGTAAACTAACAACTTGCCACGTTGAGTGTGAATTCCGTTTTTAACTTGAGTTCAATAAACTTCGTTTTTATTGAGTTTTTACGAAAGTGGCTTTGCTATATATATTTGAAATTCAAATATATTACGTTAAATAATAGTAGGTGTTGAGTATGATTGAGTTATAGGATCAAGTACAATGATCTGTAGAGAGAAGGCCGAAAAAACATTTAAAATTTTGTAAAACATTCAAAGTAAAATTGAGATTACAATCGTATGAGAATAAAACCAATACACCAGTAAGTAGAGTCTAACAAAAGTTTGCTCGTCCCAAATGAGTAATCAAAGCTGTAAATCGAAGAAAGGACAGACAATACAATGACCAAAATGACAAAACACTACAGGGAAAACCTTAACACCGAGCAACACGAAACCCACTAAAAACTGGAGATGAACTCAGCTGCTCCGGAAGTGTTAATAGTTCCTGTTCCACATATATAAAAAAAAATCTTAATTTTTCACTGACTATACAGGGCAATTTAATGTGCTCCATTTTATGAATATGCATATAATTTGAACCTGTATATAAATAGCAACTGCTCATCAACATATTTGCAGGTTACACTTAGTACCTTTTATACGCAGAGCTTACGCCACCTATTAGTCAGACACTAACCACTTTTAGCATATGATGAAGAGGAATATCAACGTTATTAGTTTGGTTTCTATGATCAGCAATAGCACAAATACAAAAGTAAAACAGGGCAAAACGGTTAAAGCTCAGAACACTGGACGAAAATAGCTGTTGTTCCTCCAAAAAGAAACGCCAATGTAATAGACATGAATCAAAGTGGTACACCATATTAAACTATTATCACGGATGGTTATCTAAATCAGGCAAGTAGTTTGTGTTTTATGTTCATGACGTATATCGTCTACCCGCACACTCATTTACGTGTGACACGATAAAGATGAACATAAGCCGTAATTCACAAGAGTGTTTCGAAACATGAAACATATATCATGGACATTTAAATACGCAGTAGGATAAGAGTAGGAATAAGGTAAAGCCTGGGTAAATTTCCTGAATTTTGTATCTATCAATACTGGTATTATTCAAGTCTGGTGGCATTGGACTGTGGTATCTATTAACTGCGGAAAGCATTGATTATGGCAATAGTATGTATTCAAATGTAGTAAAAATTGCAACAACAGTTGACAAAAAATTGAAATATAACAAAATGTCAGACCATACGAACTAGGGACTATGCTTTAATGTAGATCGTTACATAGTGATTGTGTTGAACGCCACTTTCAACAATATCTCAGCTAAATCGTGGCGGACAGTTTTATTAGTGGCGAAAACTGGAGTACCCGGAGAAAACTACGGACCTGTCGCAAGTCACTGAAAACTTTATCAGATAATGTTGCATCGAATATACCTCGCCATGAGCGGGATTCGAACTCACAACTTTTAGTAGTGATATGCACTGATTGCACATATAGTTATATATCCAATAGATCGTTACAACATCTACTTCTAACATATGCCAAACATTTGTCTGTTCTGTCCCCTTTTTGTCCATTGAATTGTATGTTCTGCTATTTACGGCTTATGTTTATCCTTTAAGTATATTCAACCGTTTCTTATCATAGCTTCACATTTTCTTATCATAACTTAACAACAGTCATAAGACCATTTTGTTAATAATTTGTTACAATTATACCATAGTTGGCTATATTATACCTGTAACGTCTTTAGAGACGAATGATCAGTTTATTATTATCTGTTCTTATCTTTAAATACACGTTGATAATCTCTAGCAATTGTGGTCTCCAAGTGTATCCGTAAGGGATGTTTTCGGAAAAAGAGATTTAATATTACTTTAGGCTGTGAAGATTAGCTATTGAGTTAAGTTCTTTAGTAACCATATATATATTGGAAGTCTGTATTTATGATTGACTTTACCACGCCTTAAAGAGAGGGTAGTTATGTAATTATCGTAGAGCACATTTGTAGTGGGTGGATAAAAGATGACATGTTTTCATTTTTCCACTCTTAGAACTATTTTCTGGATGTTCCAGTTCGCTATATAAAAACTAACATTATGTCTAAAAGAAAATAGTGTTGGTGCAGGTTTATCTGGTACAATCAGTACGAATTCTCTTTCCGTGTTTAATGTTTTTTCCCCTCATGTATGTTATGAGGTTAGCACGTTTACCTTTGATGTGTTAATTGTAAGATCATTAATAAATTAGAGGATTTGCAGTATAAAACCTGTTTGTACTCAAATTTATTTCTTTTCGTTTATATATAATATATGCGGTTACACCCGAATACAGAAATAGGTACTCCACTCCCAAGTTCAACCCCACGTATAGTAGTAGTGCCTAGTGAATAAATACACAAATCACTCTCAATACATGACGTATACTTGCCATATAAGAAACTTGCATAAACTCCTAATTTAAAGGACAATGTTTGCAGGGGTGATCATTATTGGCTCATTGAAAGGTATACCCAAGGACTCATCCTAGTGTGCCATTACATTCATGTTGATTTATTATTTGAAAACATTTTTTTCACGCCATGAATATGAATACATGTTAAATAGTATACTGCTCACTGTGCGCTAAGCATCAATCAATCAATCAATCAATCAATCGATCGTTTATAAATAAACGAGGTAAAAACAGCATTTTACAAAAATATATTAAAGTAAAGTTGATGTTGCTCATTGTAAAGTCACATTGGAGTTTGACACAGGCATAAATACTGATGCAAGGAAATTAATTATTTCTTCGTTTTACTCTTAAAGAAATATTCCTATCAATGTGATCGATTCATTAAGTGTGCGTGGTATTTGCACAAACTATTTTTTCTCGTATTAAGATGAACATAACTGATGAGATTCAACTAATCCTTGGATTAAAATACAATATATGATGTAACAACAAATAATTTGGAGAGACAAGGGGTTGATGTATGAATCGACATCACCATGACATCTGGGTATTGGGTTTAATCGTTCATATTTACTTGTAACTAAATTAACATTTATTTAAGATGTGATTTGTTGCCCACGTTCATTTCATTATGTATATCAAACGTCTTCAATAGGACAAAAATATCTTATTTCGAACTCTAATACGTCTACAAGTGGTTTGTTTTTATGTTTGCAATGTACCGGTATGTACGTCTTCTTCCCCAGCCTGAAATAGCATTCTATAAATAAACAACACATGGTCAGTACTTCTATATATGTTCATTTTATTATATCTACTGAGGCATTGTGGATATAGTATTGTTCAATGGGACGAGTTCGATTATACTACAATTAGACAGACACTCCCGAATGCAGAATTCAGAAGGGAATTGTTATAAATTTGAGAAACACATACCTACAGGGAAATATATGAATCACAAATGGTAATGTCGAAAAAGAATGATATAAATATGTATAGGGGATGAAAAGTCTTAAAAGTCTTTCATTCATTATATCATCGGTAACTGAAATATTTTTACCATTGTAGCATTTTTTTAAATTGTAAACTACATTACTTTCAAAATCTAACATTACATTTATCTTGTTACATTTGAACGTGTATTAGTTAATGTATTTGTACAAGAGATTGTCTTAGCAGCGGCATGAAGGAACAGACGGAGAGGAGCAGCAACCATATGTTAACCCCGACTTCTAATCGAGGAGCATACAAATCTGTGCACTATGGACGCCATCAAGAATGTGTTTGTCCATATCAGATAACATTTTCTCAAATGGATTAGATTATTTATTGCGTAAATTGCCTTGGAAATTGGGATGTTATGATGGGTGACATTAATAGAGACATGAGATGGTAAAGCCTCCAGAGCAGCTTGTCTTGTGTTTTTTGTCACAGCTGTAATTGTTCTTTATCAGTTTTTCTTTTATTAAACTATTTACTCTAATATCCATTCAGGGGTCGTCGTGGATGGGATCGTATGGTAGTTGGATTTACAACTACCTGTGCAACCAGTGTCCATCACCACTAACATTGTGAGTTGGAACCCCGTTCATGGCGAGGTGTATTCAATACAACATTATGTGATAAAGCTTGTCAGTGACATCCGACAGGTCGGTGGTTTTCTTCGGGTACTTCGGTTTCCTCCACCAATAAAACTGACCGCCACGATATAACTGAAATATTGTTGAAAGTGTTGTTAGATACCATAAACCAACCCAAACCTAATATCAATTCCTGCTCTGAGTCCAAACATATGCTATAAGTAAGTATTTCTCAGTATCATATCATCTCTCCACGATATTGATAAAAATGTAAAGACTTGCGACCTTCACCTTATTCAATAACAAGATGAGGTTTTTATGTGATGACACAATCATTAGCGACCATAGCTACAGCTATGCAATAATATTGTGTTGTCCATGTTATATTCCTTCTAACCTTGGGACATATTTAAGAAATAATTCTCGGATGCCGGGCTCTATGCTTATTTCAACATGGGTAGGCATTATATTTGTCATAATTTTACATCACCATAAGCGAGGTGTAAAATTTTGACAAATATAATGCCTATCCATGTTAAAATAAGCATAGAGCCCGGCATCCGAGAATTATTTCGATTCTAAAAGGCATTTACGGTAATTTTATGCATTCAAACGTACCTAGACAGAGGTTATTTTGGGGCGCTGTTCCAATTACCTCCCGCTATTATTTACAAGAATATATAACGCTACAGAAGCTGTTCCAATTACCTCCCGCTATTATTTACAAGAATATATAACGCTACAGAAACGCTATAAAAATTGATAACGATCAAAAGTTAGTTTCATCTGATTTTTTTTGTATATTTATTATCTTTATTCTTTTAATTTAACATACATAAAGTACAAATATGCAAAATACGCTGTCTATTAGATATGCCTTCTGCGCATGTGCTAGGGTGTTCTGCGCTATTTAGAGCTCATTATTGTTTTCAAAGCGAAAGTAGCACGCATGTTAAAATTCGGCATATAACATGGACAACATAATATTATTGTTGTTATTACTCTGAATGTCTTTGGTGATTTTAAAAAATGAAATTTGTCTAAAATGTATTGATAGTATAAAGATTGGCAAATAATATTCATTTAAATTCAAGAAATATTCAATTTCAACAATAATAATGAACTGTCAAATATTTAATTCCCAAACTTAGAATTGGCAATTGTTTTGACAGACGATGGCATCAACGTTAAAGAAAAACGTAGAATACATTGTAAATTGTACACTGTTAAAAGCGCTCAGGTGATCCCGTTTCGACCTCGCCTATTTAAATGACGTAGCATTGTTCTAAGCTCCGCCCATCAGCATAGCAATGACTCCAACAATAGTACTATATAATAAGGGTAATAACAAAATTACCGAACTCCGAACAAAGTCAAAACTCATAATAAGTATATAAACAGATAAAATCAGTCAACAACCGGAAAACTGTGAAAACCGTAATGACCCTGACTTGGTACAGGCATTTCTAAAGAAATGGTGAGTTGAATCAGATTTTAAGTGATTTTAAGCGAGTGCATCGTACAACGACGCTATTTATTCTTTGTAAAATTATGTTTCGATAATATCATGTCAATTATAATGAAAGTTTCTTACATGAAGAGTAATAATAGTTTTTATTACATAATGATTTTATTTAAAGGCTTCGGTGAATATTGATTTCTAAGGTCCATAAAAACTCGTATTGACCTCAACAAAAGACTATAATTGTATAATAGTGCCTTGTATCGACTAATACATTATGATTAAGAAGACGAGACAATCGGTGTTTTACTATTCCACTGACAGCGGCTTCATATGGTAAATACGAACACGATTCTGTGTCTGTAGGACTATATTGGTTGGTTGATATATGGTGTTTGACGCCACTTTCAACAATATTTCAGTTATATCGTGGCGGTCAGTTTTATTGGTGGACGAATCCGGCGAAAACCACCGACCTGTCGGAAGTCACTGACAAACTTTATCACATAATGTTGTATCGAGTACACCTCGCCATGAACGGGGTTCAAACTAAGCGCTGATTGCATAGTTATAAATCCAAGTACCCTACGATCACGACCACGACGATCGCAGTAGAACTATATTAACCACGATGAGAAAACAAAATATATGCGTATTTGAAAATAATCAAACATTATGAAGCAAATTAAACACACGTACAAGCAATGCATAAGCACATTTCTACGACAAACATGATGACTTCACATTTATAATAGTCACCTTCTCTTTCACTAGGAGCAATATTCCAGCGGCACTAGCGTATGGAGTTCACAGGTCACAACTCATACGATATTCTAGAGTATATGCTCAGTACAGTGATTTCCTAGACAGAGCTCAGCTGGTGATGCCAAAGCTGCTCAAACAAGGCTATGCTGCTCCTGGTTCTAGTATTCACTGCAAAAAAATCAACTATTTGACAGTTACGAACTATCCATTTCTCAGAATGTGTTTTTGTTTTGTTTTGTTTTGTTTTGCATGTGTCTCTGGATTGTCCATTATTGGTTGCATCTGGTTTTCTAACTAGAATTAAATCATTGGAACATTTACTTATTTACACTACATAATTGACGCCATTAGTGATGAAGAAGAAACGACACGGATCGTAACCCTGAGCTAGAGAAGATGAGTTATTATGAGTTAAATATACAAATATCAAACTTATTGGAGATTTGTTTTTATTGAAATAAACAAGGGGTAGTCAAAATTTTGGAACCAATTTCAATCCTCTGGTAATCAGTAATGGAACTTTTAGAATAATGAAGCCTTGTAGCATGACACTAAGATATCTAAGGAAATTGATATTTTTGTATGATTACATAATTCTTTCTCCTTAAGATAGTATTTATTATTATAGTAGAAAATGAAGACTGTTTTCTGGATGTTCATTACACTCCTTTTATTGTAATTAGATTTTAATGTCAATGCCATAATATGTTTCCAACCCTATCTTTATGACCACAATTACTGCTACGGTATGGCCGGTATCTTTCAACACGGAAAAACCTGAGTTTTGCATATTTGTTTTCCTTTCCACCAATTTATCGAAAACAATTAACCCGTCGAAAAGATACCAGAATGTATTAAATGAATGCCTTTTTTTGATTTCTTCTTGGCAATTTTTTCTTTTAAAATAAACATTCCATTTATTGACGTTACTGACAATAATACATATGCATTTGTGGAGAACATGAACAATCCTAGCACAAGAAGGAAATGTTTGACCTGTTCTTATTGTTTAAAATTTAAATATCATTTTATTTAAAAGAAATTGAATTTCTATTTAGTAATTTTTCTCATTAAGATGTCAATAAATCGTGTTAGCTATACATTTGTTTCTTTTTTTTTGTCATAATATTATTTCCAGTCAAATATATGTGATAACATAGATCATTGCATGGCAATTTCCATATCATCCATCGAATTATACCGCACTTTGGGTTAAAGTTCTCGGTCCGCTATGTAAATCTCGGGGTGGTGTGATAAAAGTCATGTAATGGGATGGGATCATTCTATGTTATTGGGAATATTTTTTTTTCTCAGTTAAAAGTGTAAACACCCGAAACTAGCTACAGTTGATTGAACCCTGTGCAATGTTGGTTGTTTAGTACACATAAACACGCCATGTTGCATGTTGAATATAATGCACAATGCCTGCAAAACTGAGATTGAACAAATCCTAAAATGGTTCAACCCACTCATATACTTAACATACAAAATAGGTATGCCTACACCGGCACCTTAATGGGAAATCTACGTGTATATAATATATAAACATTGAAATACTTCTTTTTCCCGACTTTATAATTTGACTTAAGGTATTAAATATTCCAGATTCTTACATTGTGGTTATTATATTTATCTCCTAAAGGAAGTATTATAATTGATGAACGTCTATATTTAGAAATAGCTCAACAAGTTTGGTTTCTGTTATTACATCTCGGATAAGTATTGGTCTGCCGGGATCATCGTGGTGTACTCCATACTACATTATGTAATAAAGTTTGTCAGTGACTTACGAAAGGTAGCGCATTTCTTTTAAATATCATTTACAATGTATATGTAAATTAAAAAAAAGTAAACTGTTCATGTAAAATTAAATGTACTATATTATGACAATGAAGAGTGATTTTGCATTGTTTTCTTTGATTGGACATCTTTCAAATGTGAACTAAGAATTTACCGGATCTTAAAAATATTTAGATTATGAGAAGCGATCATTTCAAATTACCCGACGAGTTTTGATTATGAGCGTACCTGATGAATGTTAGTCCAGAAACGTGTCTTGAGCACTAAATTCGATGTCTACGTTTTCTTTTAAATTGCCATTTCAAGGTGATCAATATCGATAGTTAAAAATCTAGATGTAACCACTATTATTAATTTTGTTGATTCATATATTGCTTGCTGTGTTCTAACTAAAGCAGATTTAAGTAATATTTGCTATCTTGAGCTTTTACAGGGGTCTGTAGAGTGGTCGTTGTCCTATAGCTACAAATATAACACCACTGACGGGGTTTGCACCCTTCAACAAGTATTAATGTTTCCTGACAATTGCACTAAGACCTGAACTTTGACTGTTCAGTATAACAGTCCGTACTTCCCTCAGACAGTATAAAGTCTGATTGAAACATTGATGAAAGTAATGATATGTATCAATAACCAAACCCGCCCTACATAGCTAATTTAAGTCAAAGTCCTCTATTTGAAAGTAAAATATATCTATATACAATGTATGATGATATGTCCATTGTAAATTACGCTGCATGTTTAAATTGATGTAATGGTAAACAAAAAAAACTGAGATATCTAAAGTCATTACGCACGATGTGTTTCTTCAACAGCCTTCATACACTCATTTTAAAAAATTGGAATGACAAATAATGTAAAAGTCTTAGTGAGCTGGTAAACCAAAGGGCATTAAGAGTATTGTCAACATCAGTTAAATGTTACCTATACCTGAGGGAGGTTCATCTTTTTTTCTTTTACTTTTATAGATTACATTATTCAGAATAAACATGTTACATTTTTGATTGTATTTGAGTTTAAGAATTAAATGTACTAAATCATGAACATGTTTTTCATATTCGCCATAGGAGTTCTATAAAATTGGTGCGAGACGGCATGATAGAACAAATTAAAAACTGCTATTTTTATACGAGGTTTATAATAACAATTTTCTCTTTTAGAACTCAATAAAGCTTTAGAAGGAAGAACAGACTGGTTTTGAGTGTGCTATGCAATACATTCAATTTTATTTATTCTTGAAATAAAACTGATCTGATAAATCTTTTCAACTTTATCAGCAGTTTTATTGAAAGCGGAAGTGAATCTTTTGTGCCTGGAGACGGTCAGTGACCTTTCATTAGTAAATAATCGTTAGAGAATACCGAAAGGGCAATCAAAAATGAACAATCCAGAGAAACTGACAACATAGGGAACACAAGAGTGAGCTAATTTAATATTTGAAATAATGCTCCTTGCCTGGAGAAAATCGTCTAACATTTGACATTAGCTGATAAATTTTAGGATTGGAAGTGCACATCTCGTCTGATGTGAAAAGGCTTCCGCATTGCTCAGCCTTTTAATAGATATGTGTAGCCATATTGATGACCTTATCCTCTATCACTAATGTTTCAAAGCAACACACGATATTGGAGTAAATATGTGTACACTTGATTTAATCATGTACACCATTCAAGAATAAAATAAAAACAACAGGAACGAACAGTAAAGAAAAATGGGAGTGAAACCAAACCGGTACTTTTAAAGTAATCGTTTTCAGATCCGATAACGTCTTATGCGAAATACCATTCCCATATCCTGTCGTTGAGAACCAAGGTTTTCAAATAATAATGCCCCTATCACATATGAGTTCACCCCTGGCTTAGTGGGGCATTTTTAGTTTTTCTTAAATACACAGTTTATTGAACAAACTTCTGCTTAGCAATAACCAAAGCAGCCCATTGTAGCTCACATAGGTCCCCTGCTTGTTTACAAACTCATTGGTGCAGGGAAAAAACAAATGAGTACATTATAAAAAAAAGGTCTTTCTCTTTTGCAACATACACACATGTTTTGAAAAACTGAAATATTTAGCGATGTACATTTAATTACATAAAATAAGGACGATACACTCACAAAAAGAAACTAAAAAAAAAAAAAAAAATAAACAAAATAATGTTTTCATAACATTTTTCTAAATGCCCTCTATCCATATGAATATATTATACGTATTTTGTAAAAAAAAAAATGAAAAAAAATATTCCTGATTAAATTTTCTCTGACATGATCAAATAATTATGTCAGGCATGAAAATCCCAGGTAGTAAAAAGGTTGGTATCTTATTGTGTAGGTCCGAGATGTATTTTGATATTATTTTCCAAATTGTCAGTCAGTAAATATATAAAAATCTACTAATACGACTAATCCAGTTTCATGCTCAGTTTTTGTTTTTGCTTTGTTTGTTTGAGTTGTACGCAATATAATATTTAATATACTTTAGTTGACTAATATTTCACCATATGCACCCTGTGGTAAGTATCCTTGCATACTAGTATACTCAGACCGAATAATCAACATAGTAAAATTGAAAATACTACATGAAACGAATGACCACGGCTCAGTTACAATCCCGACCCCTTTCTTATTTCATCATTAATAAAAGTAGCACGACGGGAACAGCTACTCATCAGAGAGTTGAGTTCATCCCCGGTTTAGTGTGTGTTCTTATTGCCCAATCTTGTCTATGCAGTGTTTTGCGGATCATTGTTTATCTTTTTGTCTATTTTTCCTTTGGCCATTGAATAATCTGTCCTTCGATTTACATCTTCTGATTGTTCCAATATGGTATCTTCAAACTTTTATTTCGGATCTGAATATCATCAGTTAAGAATTTAATAAATATAATGAATATAAACATGGCAAATGACTGATTTGTGATTTGTAAGCTAAACGAAAATCCGGAACAATTTGGTTATTGAGAGTTTTCTATTTAAAACCCGGTATCGTAAAAATATAGAGCATAATGTGTCTTGAAAACACGTTAGTGAAATGAAGAATGGACAATTCAGAGACACAGGCAACATTGGGCACACATGAAGACTGCCATGCTCCTTTATATGAACAGATATTTGAACTGTTTCCAAATAAAAACCACACATAAGCGATATAGAAACCCTTTTTCGTGAGACATTAGACACAGCAATTTATTTGACCACTTTGATTGTCAAATGACTACCTTTTAAAAACACTCTTCCGACCGCGAATGGCATATATCTACTGTACTAAATATAGAGCCAATTAGAATTATTGTAGAACTCCTATATTCATTATTTTCTCTCACTAATATACGGTAGTGTGGATACCATAAATATACTGAAATATTCTCAGTATTGTCATCCATTTTATGACTTATATCATGTTTTTTGTGGTAATATTAAATCTGTATGTCAGCAGACTTATGGCATAGGTTTATTGTCAACAATTAAATTATAGTCCTTGTTGACTAATAAATGCTCACAAGTCGTCTTCTTTCTTTTATTAAGAGTAATATTTTATCCCTTTGGCACAGAATGGGAAAACTTTCATACTACATCACATTTATAGCATTGTTGTAGACATATGATATGTTTGAATGTAAAAGAATAAACGCATGTATTTGTATGTTAGGGGTATCATTTTTGTTTCTTTCTATGATTTGGTATTGGAGTTTGGAACTGTTCCTACAATTTGTTAGTTTTTGTTTTTGGTTTTATTATCTTACTTTTGAAATGCTTATCCGATGATCGTTGAGTATTACTTGAAGTTGATAACATGCATAATTTTTGTATAAGATATATCTACATGCAAGTAGAAATAAATAATTGGCATCCCATAAAGTTTGTATATTAAATATATTCATATTTGAAATAAACAGTTAAAACAAAGGTAATCTGCACCAATCATTGGTAACCTTATCTAACTTTAGATATCCTATGTAAGCCCATGTTCTTACTTGCCCCCAGCACCAATCATTGGTAACCTTATCTAACTTTGGATATCCTATGTAAGCCCATTTTCTTACTTGCCCCCAGCACCAATCATTGGTAACCTTATCTAACTTTAGATATCCTATGTAAGCCCATTTTCTTACTTGCCCCCAACACCAATCATTGGTAACCTTATCTAACTTTAGATATCCTATGTAAGCCCATTTTCTTACTTGCCCCCAGCACCAATCATTGGTAACCTTATCTAACTTTAGATATCCTATGTAAGCCCATTTTCTTACTTGCCCCCAACACCAATCATTGGTAACCTTATCTAACTTTAGATATCCTATGTAAGCCCATGTTCTTACTTGCCCCCAGCACCAATCATTGGTAACCTTATCTAACTTTAGATATCCTATGTAAGCCCATTTTCTTACTTGCCCCCAGCACCAATCATTGGTAACCTTATCTAACTTTGGATATCCTATGTAAGCCCATTTTCTTACTTGCCCCCAGCACCAATCATTGGTAACCTTATCTAACTTTAGATATCCTATGTATGCCCATTTTCTTACTTGCCCCTAGCACCAATCATTGGTAACCTTATCTAACTTTGGATATCCTATGTAAGCCCATTTTCTTACTTGCCCCCAGCACCAATCATTGGTAACCTTATCTAACTTTAGATATCCTATGTAAACCCATTTTCTTACTTGCCCCCAGCACCAATCATTGGTAACCTTATCTAACTTTGGATATCCTATGTAAGCCCATTTTCTTACTTGCCCCCAGCACCAATCATTGGTAACCTTATGTAACTTTAGATATCCTATGTAAGCCAATTTTCTTACTTGCCCCCAGCACCAATCATTGGTAACCTTATCTAACTTTAGATATCCTATGTAAGCCCATTTTCTTACTTGCCCCCAACACCAATCATTGGTAACCTTATCTAACTTTAGATATCCTATGTAAGCCCATTTTCTTACTTGCCCCCAGCACCAATCATTGGTAACCTTATCTAACTTTAGATATCCTATGTAAGCCCATGTTCTTACTTGCCCCCAGCACCAATCATTGGTAACCTTATCTAACTTTAGATATCCTATGTAAGCCCATGTTCTTACTTGCCCCCAGCACCAATCAGTGGTAACCTTATCTAACTTTAGATATCCTATGTAAGCCCATTTTCTTACTTGCCCCCAGCACCAATCATTGGTAACCTTATCTAACTTTAGATATCCTATGTAAGCCCATTTTCTTACTTGTCCCCAGCACCAATCATTGGTAACCTTATCTAACTTTAGATATCCTATGTAAGCCCATGTTCTTACTTGCCCCCAGCACCAATCATTGGTAACCTTATCTAACTTTAGATATCCTATGTAAGCCCATGTTCTTACTTGCCCCCAGCACCAATCAGTGGTAACCTTATCTAACTTTAGATATCCTATGTAAGCCCATTTTCTTACTTGCCCCCAGCACCAATCATTGGTAACCTTATCTAACTTTAGATATCCTATGTAAGCCCATTTTCTTACTTGCCCCCAGCACCAATCATTGGTAACCTTATCTAACTTTAGATATCCTATGTAAGCCCATTTTCTTACTTGCCCCCAGCACCAATCATTGGTAACCTTATCTAACTTTAGATATCCTATGTAAGCCCATTTTCTTACTTGCCCCCAGCACCAATCATTGGTAACCTTATCTAACTTTGGATATCCTATGCAAGCCCATTTTCTTACTTGCCCCCAGCACCAATCATTGGTAACCTTATCTAACTTTAGATATCCTATGTAAGCCCATTTTCTTACTTGCCCCCAGCACCAATCATTGGTAACCTTATCTAACTTTAGATATCCTATGTAAGCCCATTTTCTTACTTGCCCCCAGCACCAATCATTGGTAACCTTATCTAACTTTGGATAACCTATGCAAGCCCATTTTCTTACTTGCCCCCAGCACCAATCATTGGTAACCTTATCTAACTTTAGATATCCTATGTAAGCCCATGTTCTTACTTGCCCCCCAACACCAATCATTGGTAACCTTATCTAACTTTGGATATCCTATGTAAGCCCATTTTCTTACTTGCCCCCAGCACCAATCATTGGTAACCTTATCTAACTTTGGATATCCTATGTAAGCCCATTTTCTTACTTGCCCCCAGCACCAATCATTGGTAACCTTATCTAACTTTAGATATCCTATGTAAGCCCATTTTCTTACTTGCCCCCAGCACCAATCATTGGTAACCTTATCTAACTTTAGATATCCTATGTAAGCCCATTTTCTTACTTGCCCCCAGCACCAATCATTGGTAACCTTATCTAACTTTAGATATCCTATGTAAGCCCATTTTCTTACTTGCCCCCAACACCAATCATTGGTAACCTTATCTAACTTTAGATATCCTATGTAAGCCCATTTTCTTACTTGCCCCCAACACCAATCATTGGTAACCTTATCTAACTTTAGATATCCTATGTAAGCCCATTTTCTTACTTGCCCCCAACACCAATCATTGGTAACCTTATCTAACTTTAGATATCCTATGTAAGCCCATTTTCTTACTTGCCCCCAACACCAATCATTGGTAACCTTATCTAACTTTAGATATCCTATGTAAGCCCATTTTCTTACTTGCCCCCAGCACCAATCATTGGTAACCTTATCTAACTTTAGATATCCTATGTAAGCCCATGTTCTTACTTGCCCCCAGCACCAATCATTGGTAACCTTATCTAACTTTGGATATCCTATGTAAGCCCATTTTCTTACTTGCCCCCAACACCAATCAGTGGTAACCTTATCTAACTTTAGATATCCTATGTAAGCCCATTTTCTTACTTGCCCCCAGCACCAATCAGTGGTAACCTTATCTAACTTTAGATATCCTATGTAAGCCCATTTTCTTACTTGCCCCCAACACCAATCATTGGTAACCTTATCTAACTTTGGATATCCTATGTAAGCCCATTTTCTTACTTGTCCCCAACACCAATCATTGGTAACCTTATCTAACTTTAGATATCCTATGTAAGCCCATTTTCTTACTTGCCCCCAGCACCAATCATTGGTAACCTTATCTAACTTTAGATATCCTATGTAAGCCCATTTTCTTACTTGCCCCCAGCACCAATCATTGGTAACCTTATCTAACTTTAGATATCCTATGTAAGCCCATTTTCTTACATGTAAGCCCTATATTCATTTACTTGACCCCGCCAACATCACCAACTCATTTCGGTATATACCTTATCTAACTTTGAGATATACCTATGTAAGCCCATTTTCTTACTTGCCCCCCAGCAAACATCATTGGTAACCTTATCTAACTTTAAATATCCTATGTAAGCCCATTTTCTTACTATTGACATATATGTAAGCCCATTTTCTTACTTGCCCCCAACACCAATCATTGGTAACCTTATCTAACTTTAGATATCCTATGTAAGCCCATTTTCTTACTTGCCCCCAGCACCAATCATTGGTAACCTTATCTAACTTTAGATATCCTATGTAAGCCCATTTTCTTACTTGCCCCAGCACCAATCATTGGTAACCTTATCTAACTTTGAATATCCTATGTAAGCCCATTTTCTTACTTGCCCCCAGCACCAATCATTGGTAACCTTATCTAACTTTAGATATCCTATGTAAGCCCATGTTCTTACTTGCCCCCAGCACCAATCAGTGGTAACCTTATCTAACTTTAGATATCCTATGTAAGCCCATTTTCTTACTTGCCCCCAGCACCAATCATTGGTAACCTTATCTAACTTTAGATATCCTATGTAAGCCCATTTTCTTACTTGCCCCCAGCACCAATCATTGGTAACCTTATCTAACTTTAGATATCCTATGTAAGCCCATTTTCTTACTTGCCCCCAGCACCAATCATTGGTAACCTTATCTAACTTTAGATATCCTATGTAAGCCCATTTTCTTACTTGCCCCCAGCACCAATCATTGGTAACCTTATCTAACTTTGGATATCCTATGCAAGCCCATTTTCTTACTTGCCCCCAGCACCAATCATTGGTAACCTTATCTAACTTTAGATATCCTATGTAAGCCCATTTTCTTACTTGCCCCCAGCACCAATCATTGGTAACCTTATCTAACTTTAGATATCCTATGTAAGCCCATTTTCTTACTTGCCCCCAGCACCAATCATTGGTAACCTTATCTAACTTTGGATAACCTATGCAAGCCCATTTTCTTACTTGCCCCCAGCACCAATCATTGGTAACCTTATCTAACTTTAGATATCCTATGTAAGCCCATGTTCTTACTTGCCCCCCAACACCAATCATTGGTAACCTTATCTAACTTTGGATATCCTATGTAAGCCCATTTTCTTACTTGCCCCCAGCACCAATCATTGGTAACCTTATCTAACTTTGGATATCCTATGTAAGCCCATTTTCTTACTTGCCCCCAGCACCAATCATTGGTAACCTTATCTAACTTTAGATATCCTATGTAAGCCCATTTTCTTACTTGCCCCCAGCACCAATCATTGGTAACCTTATCTAACTTTAGATATCCTATGTAAGCCCATTTTCTTACTTGCCCCCAGCACCAATCATTGGTAACCTTATCTAACTTTAGATATCCTATGTAAGCCCATTTTCTTACTTGCCCCCAACACCAATCATTGGTAACCTTATCTAACTTTAGATATCCTATGTAAGCCCATTTTCTTACTTGCCCCCAACACCAATCATTGGTAACCTTATCTAACTTTAGATATCCTATGTAAGCCCATTTTCTTACTTGCCCCCAACACCAATCATTGGTAACCTTATCTAACTTTAGATATCCTATGTAAGCCCATTTTCTTACTTGCCCCCAACACCAATCATTGGTAACCTTATCTAACTTTAGATATCCTATGTAAGCCCATTTTCTTACTTGCCCCCAGCACCAATCATTGGTAACCTTATCTAACTTTAGATATCCTATGTAAGCCCATGTTCTTACTTGCCCCCAGCACCAATCATTGGTAACCTTATCTAACTTTGGATATCCTATGTAAGCCCATTTTCTTACTTGCCCCCAACACCAATCAGTGGTAACCTTATCTAACTTTAGATATCCTATGTAAGCCCATTTTCTTACTTGCCCCCAGCACCAATCAGTGGTAACCTTATCTAACTTTAGATATCCTATGTAAGCCCATTTTCTTACTTGCCCCCAACACCAATCATTGGTAACCTTATCTAACTTTGGATATCCTATGTAAGCCCATTTTCTTACTTGTCCCCAACACCAATCATTGGTAACCTTATCTAACTTTAGATATCCTATGTAAGCCCATTTTCTTACTTGCCCCCAGCACCAATCATTGGTAACCTTATCTAACTTTAGATATCCTATGTAAGCCCATTTTCTTACTTGCCCCCAGCACCAATCATTGGTAACCTTATCTAACTTTAGATATCCTATGTAAGCCCATTTTCTTACTTGCCCCCAACACCAATCATTGGTAACCTTATCTAACTTTAGATATCCTATGTAAGCCCATTTTCTTACTTGCCCCCAGCACCAATCATTGGTAACCTTATCTAACTTTAAATATCCTATGTAAGCCCATTTTC
Source organism: Bathymodiolus septemdierum (assembly GCA_963383655.1). Classification (NCBI taxonomy): domain Eukaryota; kingdom Metazoa; phylum Mollusca; class Bivalvia; order Mytilida; family Modiolidae; genus Bathymodiolus; species Bathymodiolus septemdierum. The sequence continues at coordinate 50,210,124 of OY726522.1, read as the reverse complement.
TTACTTGCCCCCAGCACCAATCATTGGTAACCTTATCTAACTTTGAATATCCTATGTAAGCCCATTTTCTTACTTGCCCCCAACACCAATCATTGGTAACCTTATCTAACTTTAGATATCCTATGTAAGCCCATTTTCTTACTTGCCCCCAGCACCAATCATTGGTAACCTTATCTAACTTTAGATATCCTATGTAAGCCCATTTTCTTACTTGCCCCAGCACCAATCATTGGTAACCTTATCTAACTTTGAATATCCTATGTAAGCCCATTTTCTTACTTGCCCCCAGCACCAATCATTGGTAACCTTATCTAACTTTAGATATCCTATGTAAGCCCATTTTCTTACTTGCCCCCAGCACCAATCATTGGTAACCTTATCTAACTTTAGATATCCTATGTAAGCCCATTTTCTTACTTGCCCCCAGCAACAATCATTGGTAACCTTATCTAACTTTAGATATCCTATGTAAGCCCATTTTCTTACTTGCCCCCAACACCAATCATTGGTAACCTTATCTAACTTTAGATATCCTATGTAAGCCCATTTTCTTACTTGCCCCCAGCACCAATCATTGGTAACCTTATCTAACTTTGAATATCCTATGTAAGCCCATTTTCTTACTTGCCCCCAACACCAATCATTGGTAACCTTATCTAACTTTAGATATCCTATGTAAGCCCATTTTCTTACTTGTCCCCAACACCAATCATTGGTAACCTTATCTAACTTTAGATATCCTATGTAAGCCCATTTTCTTACTTGTCCCCAGCACCAATCATTGGTAACCTTATCTAACTTTGGATATCCTATGTAAGCCCATTTTCTTACTTGCCCCCAACACCAATCATTGGTAACCTTATCTAACTTTAGATATCCTATGTAAGCCCATTTTCTTACTTGTCCCCAACACCAATCATTGGTAACCTTATCTAACTTTAGATATCCTATGTAAGCCCATTTTCTTACTTGTCCCCAGCACCAATCATTGGTAACCTTATCTAACTTTGGATATCCTATGTAAGCCCATGTTCTTACTTGCCCCCAGCACCAATCATTGGTAACCTTATCTAACTTTGGATATCCTATTTAAACCCTTTTGCTTACTTGCCCCCAGCACCAGCCATTGGTAACCTTATCTAACTTTGGATATCCTCTTTTAGCCTTTTTTCTTACTTGTCCCCAAAAGCTTTTATTTTTTTGGCTTTCCAATCTTTTGACTATGTAAATATGATAACTTGTGAATGGGAATGGTATATTGCGTTAAAATAAAGAAGAAAAAAACGCAATAAAAACGACACACTATCGGAACAGTTCCAAAATCCAATACAAGAATAGTAGAAAAAAGTAAATCGATATCTCTAGCATATATATACATGACATCTCACTTCCTTGGCTTGCTACAGGTACTTCAGTAAAAACAGTCGGTGTTAGCATAGTTCTATACTATGCCATGGTATTTTTCTTCTTTTTTTCTTCTTTTTTTTTGGCGCGGAAGAATTCGTAATTACATTCAGATACTACGTCATAGGCAACTCAGATTAATTTTCGATAATCTTTAATCTATATAGTGTTGCGTTATCCTCATTATCTGGATTATTTCCAATTAACAGGTCTCCCATCTTATCCAATGCGAGGGAATATGGATTCATTATTCCAAGGTCCGGAGTATTGATATGGGTAAGCAAAAACCCGACACTGCTAAGAACATGCAAAGTATCATTTCTAAAATCTGTCACAATTATTTTGTTTGATGGAGTTGCTATGATACTCGATGGTGTAAACGGATCATCCTCATTGTTAACGTAGGGGTGTCCAGTGTAGATGTTTTTAACACACCCTGCTCTCCCTAATACTACTATTTGGCCTATTCCACCTTCATCTAGCCAATCAATGACACTGATGTGACCATCATGCGTACTAGTTATACCCGCAGTAAAAGTAAACATTGGTTTATTATTTTCGCCCTTCTCATATATTTCCTTTCGCTTCCCGTTTGATTCGAATATAATTACAACTTCACGTTTCTTTGCCTGATTCTCTGCCCCAACAACAACACAATTGTCGCTCGTGACGTGAATCGATTTCGGTTTCATTGGCGACGTGTCGTACTTAGAGTCTACAAATTGTTGTGTCTTGTCACTATACATTTTCAAAAAGAAAGATTCTTCATAACTGGCTATTAGAAAAATATTCGGTTGCATTGCTGCCATGCCAGACATATCCTGTTTGAAATTAGCTGCTATGTTGAGCATGTCACCATTAATATTTACCCTTTTAAGGGCCTGGGAATTAATGTCGTACATCCATATTGAATTATTACAGTCTACAGCCAATCGAAAAATAGTATAAAGATCTGTTTTGTATTTCTGGGGATCCTTAAGTTTTAATAGATTTCTTTTAGCTCCGTTCCTTTGCGAATCTTCGTCTTTTACATCAATGATTATATGTTTGTTCGCATTGTTAATTTTTGAATGTTCATTTTCCACACAATTTTGACACATCTTGTATTTACAGTCCAAGCAATTCCATTTTACATTAGTTTCTTTATCACATAATCGACAAACAGAGAGAATTTGTGCTGTCTTGACAGATGACGACGAGCATCCCATTTTGTTATAATAATAATACGATTTCGAGGACTCAATTTCTGTTAATAGTTGAAAATGCAATTTCGAAACTAACACAACTTTTAAACAAGAAGAAAAGAATAAAACTGTACATATATGTATACCAGAAATGTTTTACCAACGAAATGTGTTCAACAATATAATTTGGGTATTTAAGGTACTTAAATTATAACAAAGAATGTCATATTCAAAAATTCCCAATAAGATAAAGGTAATAAGAAAACGATTAGTTAGAGATTAAGTATATACATGCAAGTTACATTACTACACAGGTAACTGTGTATTTAATTAAGTCGAATAAATAGTTATATATTGAAGTACAAAACTGGGTCGGTTTCTACTCTAATAATTCTATGATATGCATATAATCTTTGAAAATTTGACAGTTCCACTTTTTAATTTTGTTTTCTTATGGATAAATCCGGTCTTTAGGTGAATAGACACATCTATAGGGATGTTTACATGCAAAGATCGGGAAAATGGGTACATCATGGTATTGACATTTTACTCAAACTCCAAAAAGTTCGCTTGTAACTTTACAAGTTTAATTATTTATTATTAGAAAGTAATACTTTTTTTTTAGATTTGAAGTCGACCGTCAGCTTACGTATCTATAGCGTTTTAATGTTAAGATGTTGAAGTTTACCCACTGTTTCGGCACTGACATGGTTTATTATGGATATCTATTATTGAAATTTACAGTTCCTAAATAATGTAATTATTATCAAAAGTAAAATTCGCCTCCCTCAGGCATATGTGACGATATCTGATTGTAGCTATCACTTTTAGATCGCTTGAGTTTATTGCACCCAAACCCTTTTAAATTATTTACCTTTCCAATATTTCGATATTAATCGTACCTGTTGATGGTTATTCCAGAAACGCGTCGTGCGCACTTATTCTGATATTTACGTCTTTATTCTGACAGAATGTTAGAAGAAGTCATTAAATCATTTGATACATTCCTCCACAAAACAAGTCAATATTTATTAATTACATACTCATCAAGGAACCTCGGTGCAGAGACATAGGGCGAAGTTGTTGTTTTTTACACGACTGGGCGCAATCCGCAGCAATATTTCACAATGAGACAAACTTCATTAGAAGTATTCCGACCCTCTACATTATCTCCCCTTTTCTTGGTGGCGTTCAGAACATCCGTCCCAACATTATTTATATTTGCTCGTCATTAAAATAAATGAAATACAGTTTATGTGATGTACGATGACATTAAAACAATAATGATGAACACATAATCAGATGACGTAACGCAAAGGGCAGCATAAGTGATAAAACTCTTTACTTCAATGTAAATATTTACTAAAGTGTAAGTACCGTTACGGTTTCCATTAACTAAAAACATGTAAATTCACATATAGTTTTATACTCATCGGGAGTAGCAGAAAAAGGAAACGCTTAAAAATACCAAAGAGTTAATCAGACGCGGTAAATCGAAAAAAATAAAATAATTGAATGTCCAATAGAAAAAGAGACAAAAGGATAAACATGGACCCCAAACACGACGCAAAATAATCAAGCCACGAATCCCCCCACTAATAGGTGGAGATTAATGCAAGCCATCTGAGATTATCCTGTCGAAAAGAAATATTTCGTTATCAAAAATGGTTTATTTGATAATGCAGTACATTATAGTAAATTAAATGAAAGTGGCATAATAAAATCTAGAGGATACCACTGGAGTATTAAGAAGCCATATATTAAAGAGGAAAAGACAATACAGTGGCCAAATAAAAAAGGACAAAAGACAATACAGTGGTCAAATAAAAAAGGACAAAAGACAATACAGTGGCCAAATAAAAAAGGACAAAAGACAATACAGTGGCCAAATAAAAAAAGACAAAAGACAATACAGTGGCCAAATAAAAAAGGACAAAAGACAATACAGTGGCCAAATAAAAAAAGACAAAAGACAATACAGTGGCCAAATAAAAAAAGACAAAAGACAATACAGTGGCCAAATAAAAAAAGACAAAAGACAATACAGTGGCCAAATAAAAAAAGACAAGACAATACAGTGGCCAAATAACAAAAGAAAAAAGACAATACAGTGGCCAAATAAAAAAGGACAAAAGACAATACAGTGGCCAAATAAAAAAAGACAAAAGACAATACAGTGGCCAAATAAAAAAAGACAAAAGACAATACAGTGGCCAAATAAAAAAAGACAAGACAATACAGTGGCCAAATAACAAAAGAAAAAAGACAATACAGTGGCCAAATAAAAAATGACAAAAGACCATACAGTGGCCAAATAAAAAAAGACAAAAGACAATACAGTGGCCAAATAAAAAAAGACAAAAGACAATACAGTGGCCAAATAAAAAGACAAAAGACAATACAGTGGCCAAATAAAAAAAGACGAAAGACAATACAGTGGCCAAATAAAAAAGGACAAAAGACAATACAGTGGCCAAATAAAAAAAGACAAAAGACAATACAGTGGCCAAATAAAAAAAGACAAAAGACAATACAGTGGCCAAATAAAAAAAGACAAAAGACAATACAGTGGCCAAATAAAAAGACAAAAGACCATACAGTGGCCAAATAAAAAAAGACAAAAGAAAATACAGTGGCCAAATAAAAAAGGACAAAAAGACAATACAGTGGACAAATAAAAAAGAACAAAAAGACAATACAGTGGCCAAAAAAAAAAGTACAAAAGACAATACAGTGGCCAAATAAAAAAGGACAAAAGACAATACAGTGGCCAAATAAAAAAGGACAAAAGACAATACAGTGGCCAAATAAAAAAGTACAAAAGACAATACAGTGGTAAAATAAAAAAGGACAAAAGACAATACAGTGGACAAATAAAAAAGGACAAAAAGACAATACAGTGGCCAAATAAAAAAGTACAAAAGACAATACAGTGGCCAAATAAAAAAGGACAAAAAGACAATACAGTGGCCAAATAAAAAAGGACAAAAGACAATACAATGGTCAAATAAAAAAGGACAAAAGACCATACAGTGGCCAAATAAACAAAGGACAAAAGACAATACAGTGGTCAAATAAAAAAGGACAAAAGACAATACAGTGGCCAAATAAAAAGACAAAAGACAATACAGTGGCCAAATAAAAAAAGACAAAAGACAATACAGTGGCCAAATAAAAAAGGACAAAAGACAATACAGTGGCCAAATAAAAAAAGACAAAAGACAATACAGTGGCCAAATAAAAAAAGACAAAAGACAATACAGTGGCCAAATAAAAAAAGACAAAAGACAATACAGTGGCCAAATAAAAAGACAAAAGACAATACAGTGGCCAAATAAAAAAAGACAAAAGAAAATACAGTGGCCAAATAAAAAAGGACAAAAAGACAATACAGTGGACAAATAAAAAAGGACAAAAAGATAATACAGTGGCCAAAAAAAAAGTACAAAAGACAATACAGTGGCCAAATAAAAAAGGACAAAAGACAATACAGTGGCCAAATAAAAAAGGACAAAAGACAATACAGTGGCCAAATAAAAAAGTACAAAAGACAATACAGTGGTAAAATAAAAAAGGACAACAGACAATACAGTGGACAAATAAAAAAGGACAAAAAGACAATACAGTGGCCAAATAAAAAAGGACAAAAGACAATACAGTGGCCAAATAAAAAAGGACAAAAAGACAATACAGTGGCCAAATAAAAAAGGACAAAAGACAATACAGTGGTCAAATAAAAAAGGACAAAAGACAATACAGTGGTAAAATAAAAAAGGACAAAAGACAATACAGTGGCCAAATAAAAAAGGACAAAAGACAATACAATGGTCAAATAAAAAAGGACAAAAGACCATACAGTGGTCAAATAAAAAAGGACAAAAGACAATACAGTGGCCAAATAAAAAAGGACAAAAGACAATGCAGTGGCCAAATAAAAAAGGACAAAAAGAAAACATTGATCTACAAAACATTAAACAGAAAACTAAAGATTGGGCAATAATAACAACTTTCACTATTGTTTTGCAATCTATTTTTATTGATACATATAAAAAGGAAATCTTTGAATTCAACTCTGTTTGTTTTTGTTGACATGGCTGACCCCAAATTCTCAAACTAAGATTGTTTAACTTATATATAACTGATAGAGATAAAGCTTGTTCTAAAAAATATGTTCTTAAATTTATTCTCAAAAATGTATTGTTGGTTGATGTAGTATGCATGGTTATTCAGAGGTTATCAGGTAATAGTTGAATATGAAATAATATGAGAAATTTCCACATTAAAAGGCCCAAAGTCATTTATGTGCTTGAATATAGTAAATTTGGTGTCACAAGTAAAACCAATAAGTTATATGTTACTGAAATTTGCTGAAAGGAGTCTGAAAGATTTATTAGTTAAAATCATACATATTTTCATTGTTTATATACAAAAGGCCCTACAAATAACAACAACAAAAGACTGAAGACGTCTGTGCTTAGGACTAAAATTTAATATAAACAAAGACATAACTAACCTAGCTGTGTCATCTAAATCATGGCTCTATAATATAATAATGATTTGTATAATAATAATAAGACCATCGGGAATATTTACATTTGCATACCATCATAAAAAAACACAATCTATTTTGATTTATCTTTTTCATTAGTTTTATAGCTAACCTGTACTAAGTATTGCTATGGTTACATTCATTCGAAACCTGGCAACAGAAATATTATGTTTCTTAAGGTTAATCCCAGAAATTCAGTACGCCTTGGTAGTTGCTCAATTACAGGCACCTATGTTTCATTTTATGAATTCAGAGGAAAACATAAATAAAGATCTGAGGGCACTTTTAATTAATTGCCAGACATTATAAATGTTATGTCTCTTATATTGATTCCAATACTGTTATTTTACTACTATAATAATAGTAGTAGTACTTTTAAAGTCAAATAATATCATATTTGCACAAATTGGACACGGGTATAGGAACATCCACTGTGAGGGTAGCATGCTGTTGGAAAAGGAATACATTGTGTTGTTCCATGATAAAATTGCTTAGGGAAAAGACTATTTTTATTGTTATATATACGGATGCCTAATAGAGTGATGGATATGCTTTTGAATTCTTAACATTACTTACAACAATATGTCAGCTATATCGTGATGGTCAGTTTTATTGTTGAAGGAAGCAGGAATGCGTAGATGAAATTGTCGACGTGTCGCATGTCTCTCACAAACTTTGTCACAGGTTGTATGAAATGCACTTCGCCAAGAGCGGCAATCGAACCATAATGATATGGTCATAGGTGGTGTTCTCACAGGTAGGTAGATGCGAATGAAGGAAACAACATAACGATGTCGGTTACAACTTGTCATGATGTTTGTTTGTTTTTTTTTTATTTCAGATTGTGTAGTACAGATATGAAAGATTTTCTAAATTGCACACTATCACGACAAGCAGTAGCAGTTAACTGCTGTGTTGCCGTATTAATATTAATTAATCTTCCAAGCAAAGCTTGCTGGCTTGTTTTTGCACTTTTTCTTCTTTAAAATCTCCTAAGCGAAGTTTGGAGAGTCATTGTCTTAGCGCAATTTGTATATCCCCTCCGCTGGATTTCGCAAAGTTAATGTTTCAAATATTATCAAATATAGTGTTAGACCAATATGGTTAGAAATGATTCCTACATTTGCAATGTGGTATTTCAATGTATTTTAGGAGGGGTTAGGTCTCCCATGAAGCCCTATGATAAACAGAAATATTTTTGTCGGCTCATTTTAGAAACTTTAAGTCCGATCGTTTATTTTAATTGTATTTCTTGTTACTCTACACAAATATATGCATTATAAATCGTTATTTTTTTTACGTCTATAAAGCTATGAAGATCTCAGGAAAAGTAAGCACTTCGGATTTATATTATATAATTCGGCTAAAAGGAAATGGATCCACATTCTGAAAATCTGTTTTATAGTTATTTGACATGTGCATAACCGTTTTTATCATAGAGTGGCATGTAATTTACTATTTTTGCTACGTATGCATTAAAAGAGTACCTTATAACCGTAACCCACCGATATGTCATATAGACGATACATGTAATACATACCAGTAAATAATTACAAGATCTTTTTAAATGTTTGTATTACAGATTGATATAAGTTGCCAGTATATATTTCATTGTTTGCTGACGGTACTGTCTTGTCAGCAAACAAAGCACAGACAACTAGTTTATTTTATATATTGTTTTGTGTACCATGCAATTTTCCATACGTCTTTGAAATATTATTGCATGCATACCAGACGCCAGAAGGGTACGTTCCTAATGTAATTAAAAAATTTCGTAGGTGCATTTGGTACTTCTCGCATTTTAACTATCACTACTACGTCAAATATAAAGAGATTCTGAAAATTTGGGTAATTCAAAATATTTTGGCATCTGGTACAATAAATAACTATTATTATTTTAATGATTTACATCTTTTCGGAATTGTATCGTTTGTCTGTAGTCATATGAAAACATAATTTGTTGTATTGTAGATTGTGTATGGAAAATATTTGATGAATTCACACACATACAATTTTAATTGCAATGTTTTATTGCTCTGTATTCATGCTAGATCACGAATTTGTTGTTTTGTTTTTCGTTGTGGGGTAAACGAGACTACCCCCCAAAAAAACACCAACCCATCGAAAGACACTGATACTAGTCATGATCGTAAGGTAGCTGGATTTACAACTACCTGTGCAATCAGTGCCTATCACCATGATCCTAACCTCTAACCCTATATACATTTTAGTTTGTATCGTCTTAAGAAAATGAAAAATAAAATAATACAGACGATAATTATACGTATGACATTGATGTCAGAACAAAAAGGTCGTTTCCATATATACATGCATATTTTTTTCGTTCAATTATTAAAAACAAATACATTATGAAACCATTTTTTTGAAAAAAGATGAAATCTTAATATAGTTTCCATTCTTTATAATCGTGTTCTTTGTATTACACTTTTGTTTGAATCGTCTGCCTCTTAAATTGGAATCAATATTTTGGGAATTTACTTTTTTAATATGCTAAATTCCGCTATCTATTTTGTTGTATACATACGCTTTCTATAGATGAAATATTGTGATACTTTTCCTTTTGATCTCGCATGTATTATTTATATATTAGTAAATAAAATTGTCTTTATTTAATCTTCAGACATTTTACATTTATTTTCAAATTATGCTTGATGCCTAAATTATTTGATTTTTTATATCTGTAAAAGTATGTGTTTTTTCAACAGACAGTCTGCATTCATATGGACATCAATTGTGCTCCTCGTCATGTAAAGCACACACATCCAAGGGGCTTCTCAATAAAATCGAAATGAAGCTAGCATTCTTTAATTTCACGTTCCGTTATATAAATTGATAATTTGTTTTTTTCAGTAATTCAAAGTTTGACGATTTCATCTGTGCCTATTAGCTTGAAATAAATGATGCTTCATACCATGATTAAGACAAAATTTGACAGTAGGTTAATAACGAGGCTTTACTACAAGAGAGATCACTCTTCTGTCAGCTGTGGTAAATATTTGATCATTTGATTATTAAATGATCTCAAGAGAAAAATGATATAATTTGTTGGATAGACTAGGTAAGATATCAGTCCCAAGATATCATTTTATTAACTGTTATAAGTGGATTAATAAATTCCACTGAATCATTATAACTGATTAACATTTTATACATTTGTAGTAAAGCAAAAGATGAACTGAATAGTCTTAAATACTTTATGAGACCTTCATGTACAAAGCTACATATTTAACATTTATTGATATTATATCTTTTGCAATTTTGATGTGTTTTCTTAGAATAATGAGCTACAATCAACATAGATAACCTTCTACGTTTAGTAGTCAGCCATAGATCATTCACAAACCCTCTAAGGTGCTCTCTATTTTTTTTATTTTTTTTATTTTTTTTTATGTTAGCGTCTGTTTTCTGAAAAATAGTGGTATATTTGAGTTGAAGCGAATATTTGCACACCCTTTGTAAACGTGGTTATCAAGGGGTTATTGTAATATAGTTTACCTACACCGCATTATTGTCCTGTACAGTATGCTATGCCCTATATTTCGATCCGTACAACACATTGTCTGTATGGTTTTCTGAGGGGTCATGGGAGCTGTTTGTGTTCTTGTGGTTGATGTATTTATCGCTTGGCATTGTGTACTTTTACTGTTTAATATTAACACCGAGTAACTTGTGAATACACTTACAATGAATGTTATTTTCATGAAGTATGCTTTTTTTTTCTTTGACAGTTTAATATCAACTGGTTCAACAGAAGAACAATAATAACAATATAGTACTGTGACATATGATCAGTAAGAGCCAAAACGACAATTGAATTTATATCATAAAAGTTGACTTATGACAACTATTATGTGCTAACTTCTGGATTCTTACATATGTTGATTTGATCATCTGTCAATACACAAAATAATAATGATTTGACATTAAATAATTGCTCATAATTCTTAACTTATGAAAAGGCGTATTTTATCAAAATACCAAAATCAATATTAGTGATCTTTGAGTAAATGGACGTAAACATCGACAATAGTGCATAGCAAAAGAAAACAAGAAATCGCACCCCCCCCCCCCCCCCCACCCCCAAAAAACAGAACTATAACCATGTGCTCTATAAGAGATAGTGTCATATGTCCCATTAATGGCGCCAGTCGTGAGGTCTTGATTCACAAGTAATTTGAGAAAAAACGGGATTCTTACGTTCATTTTAGAAACAAGTCTGCAATAAGATGATATCCATATGGATCAGTCAATTGAAAATGGCGAACGGTGACTGAATTGTGACTGACCGGCTACGATTCTGAAGTATTCGATTGATTGCATCAGTCACCGGTGAAAGTTATCAGTCATTAGCTTGACAACGGTCACTCCAATAATGATATAAAACAAATGACGGAATCGTATATAGTTAAATGTTTTAAATTAATTCCATGTATAATTAAGAATGTTTAATTAAATACAAACCACATCCAACTTTTAAAGCTCGTAGTGGTGTTCTACAGCTGAATGAGCAACATGACGGGTGTCCTATAAGAAGCAGGAACAGTATACCCTTTGCAAAGCAATTGGAGTTTTTGGTTGGGTCCGTTTTGCTCATCGTTTTTGTTTCTGTGTTGTGTTTTATTATTTTGTTTGTATTCGTCCTTTGTCTTATGTGCCCAATGTTAGCAGTGTCACTGGATTGTCCATTCTTGATTACTCCTCCGGTTTTTTAAAGTTTTATTTTCAACAGAATTTTCAATAAAAATATACGTAATTTGGTATATTTTCTTTAAAACTTCAGTTTTAAACTGTTTTGATTATGACAAATAGTAATTAGTTTAAATTCTGATGCATTACATTATGCTTCACCATACGAACAAAGATGTTTTGTCAATTACAGCTTATAGTTTGCAGATTCCAGATATTGTGCCATATATTGTACATGTATATATCACTTATAAGACATAGCATAGTTAGATATTGGGTAATCCAAATTTCTAATGTAGCCTTGGTTTCATATGCAACGCCTGTTTCCATGTATACATATGTGAATAAATAACTTCATTTTCCACTGCATAATGGCTCTTGTAAATAATTAAAAATAAAATAATTAAAATATATATATTATTGAAATAAACAGGCTCTATATACAATGGTATGTAATTATTTCAGGTATACTTAGCCTTACTTAATTTAATTATTTCAAATTCCAAGACCTATGAAAGAGAAACAAGCCATGACAAACTAATATGGCAGCCTATCTTTTTACAATAATATGAGACAGGCAACCTGTTTGATGGACGAAGTCCTCAAATTTCAATAATACGATGATCCGTACACGTTAGCCTCACCGGACACAATTACGAACAATTTCGATGATATTGACCGTGGCATTTGATAATAAATTTGACCAAATTGATGAAGCTGATTGCATGTTCATATTTCAGATTAAACACCAATATTCCTTTTGAATCATAGTCCATATATTATTCAATGCATTGTTACGGGTTTTAAGCAGATTTTCATGACCCCGTTCTAGTCACTCTGTGACCTAGATCCGGACAGAATTTCGAACGACATCATAATAACCTTTCTAGTGTAAATTATTTAATGACAACTGTTAAAATTGAAAGAGCATTCATTCATTTACGCTCACATATCCATTTGTATATAATACACATGACATAAAAACCTTTCCTTTATCCATACCATAAATGTGTGCCAGTTTGCATTCGGAATTCCTTGGACTCTTCAATGAACAAGGTACATCACGGATTTTGACATTTTGGAATAGATCAAGGTAAGGAAAATGTATTATATTGACTGTTTTTGTTTTAATTTCAATGTGTTCTACATATGCATAGAACCAGGAGATCATATTCTTTCCAATTACAGGCATAAGATAACAAAATATGCGTACCTCAATGAATTTTAGCGATAGATTATAAGTGCAATTGTCGATCGTTTTCTGTTTACAAATATGAAAACCCGTCGTCTGCAACATTCAACAACTGCGCATGAATAATTTTCTCCCAAGGCACGTGTAATTTAGCGGGGTATCTATTTATAAAAGCATTTTTTTAATTCATGTTTTGAAGGAACAATTAGGGGACATACTTTTTATTTCGTTCGTAATTGTGTCCGTTCGTAATTGCGTCCGGTGAGGCTATTATCTTTTATTTTGAATGAATTGTGTAGCCGATTTGTTATGGCTACGCCACTCTTCCATCGGGACTTTCGTAGAAAGAGATGTTTTTATTAGAATTTTATTTCAAGTTTATTTCGGTTTTGCATAGAGTAAATAATCAAAGAATTGGGAATTTTTCATTGAAATAGATTTCTTTTGCGTTTCTAAATTATCAATTGATCTATTTTTTAAACTTCCGGTTAGCAGATTTTTGGCTATCAATATAGAAGGAAAAATCGGACAGTTTACCGTTAGAAGGAATTCGTCCTTTATAAATGACACTGGCAGACGACACTCTAAGCCAATCAATTTGTTGTTCAAAAATAGCTGCAGATGCAAACTATACATCGTTTGCTTTAGTGGTGGGACTAGATTGCTTTATCACATAATATTCCCACTACATTCTCAAATAAGAAACGTAATATCCGATGAGGGACTTTGCTACAAAAAATAAACGATTTACTGTCTGATCTATTTTTGTAAAACAACGTCATGTAATTAGCAACATAAAATTTCGACTGTGGATGTTCTAAATTATTACAAAAATGGAACATAATCCCCGAGATTTTGATTGGCGATTTATGGAGACGGCCTTATCCATTAACAATACAACATACATGTGATTAACAGTATAAACTTTCAAATGGAGATGTTCTTAGTTCTACAATAAAAAGAAACATAATCCCTAATTACAACATTTTTGTATTTTGATACACGATTTACGACCTAGATCATAAACAAAGTGTGCTATCAATTAGATGTCTACATTTGTGTTACTATTATTAGAATGATTTTAACAACATATATAAATTTTAACATATATATGTATATGTGACAGACATTCCGTGACGATTAACCAAGCTATGATGGCGGCTGTAAAACTTTTAAAGTGATGATTTTAACTTTACTATTAGGAACCCTGGATTTTGCAGCTTCCTTGTAAGCAGCAACCCTCTATCAAGGAACGCCTGATAGGATACACACATTCTAGAATATCGTACCATCTGCGAGATATATCAACAGTCGGAATGGGAAATATAATATGACTGTCTCAGCTGTATTCGTAAATCCAAGGACAGACAACACAATGGCCAAAGAATGTGCAAGCTTAAATGCAGCTAATCAACAAAGCACTGTGACTCTATTATGCACATTGTAAATATCGAGCAAATAAAATATATAAAATAATCGTACTATTATTACTGCAACATATGCCCAAGCTGTCAAATTATATGTGATGGTACAGCTTATTATTTTGCTATGCAATCTGTTTTCCAATATAGGAATCATAATTGAATATTAGCGATATAAAACGTCTGGAATGTCATATTATGTATAGTCATTAGAAATTATGTATCAAATGTTCGGAGTCGCACCTCATTTCCTCCATGCTACTACATTTTTATCTATAACAATTGGCTTAAAGTAAATTCCACCCAGATTGAGAAAAAATTATCAATTTTATGAATCGCCTTTCAGTCTTTTGATTGCAATTTATGTGTATGAAATATATCTATGAAATGAATAACAAAGAATACCACACTGTCGGAACAATTCTAAAATCAAATATTAAAATCTTAGAAAGAGACAACACAAATACATAACCGCTCACTTTCCTTGCTTGATACAGGCACTTCAATAATGAGTGGTGGCATTTAACTAGTTCTTTGGGCCCACATGTATCTATGTGAGTCAAAACAAAATATTGTTGTAAAATGGAAATTCGTATGTAAACCAATAACAGTGCGACAAAGAGATATAATATACAGTCAACCCTGTATTAAGAGGTCACCTTTGGGACAAAGTAAAAATGGCCTTATAAGACAGGTGACCTATTAAAAGAGGTTCAATTCACATAAAATTGTCTATGACACGACAAGAGAAAGGAGACCTTTTAATACAGGTGAAAACTTAATAGAGTTGACTGCATGGACAGGTTTGACTTAATAGAGGTGACTGCATGGGCAGGTTTGACTTAATAGAGTTGACTGCATGGGTAGGTTTGACTTAATAGAGGTGACTGTATGGGCAGGTTTGACTTAATAGAGGTGACTGTATGGACAGGTTTGACTTAATAGAGGTGACTGTATGGGCAGGTTTGACTTAATAGAGTTGACTGTATGGACAGGTTTGACTTAATAGAGATGACTGCATGGACAGGTTTGACTTAATAGAGATGACTGCATGGGCAGGTTTGACTTAATAGAGGTGACTGCATGGGCAGGTTTGACTTAATAGAGGTGACTGCATGGGCAGGTTTGACTTAATAGAGGTGACTGCATGGGCAGGTTTGACTTAATAGAGATGACTGCATGGACAGGTTTGACTTAATAGAGATGACTGCATGGACAGGTTTGACTTAATAGAGGTGACCTGCATGGACAGGTTTGACTTAATAGAGGTGACTGCATGGACAAGTTTGACTTAATAGAGGTGACTGCATGGACAGGTTTGACTTAATAGAGATGACTGCATGGGCAGGTTTGACTTAATAGAGGTGACTGTATGGGCAGGTTTGACTTAATAGAGATGACTGCATGGACAGGTTTGACTTAATAGAGGTGACTGCATGGGCAGGTTTGACTTAATAGAGGTGACTGCATGGGCAGGTTTGACTTAATAGAGGTGACTGTATGGGCAGGTTTGACTTAATAGAGATGACTGCATGGACAGGTTTGACTTAATAGAGGTGACTGCATGGACAGGTTTGACTTAATAGAGGTGACTGCATGGACAGGTTTGACTTAATAGAGGTGACTGCATGGACAGGTTTGACTTAATAGAGGTGACTGCATGGACAGGTTTGACTTAATAGAGGTGACTGCATGGACAGGTTTGACTTAATAGAGGTGACTGCATGGGCAGGTTTGACTTAATAGAGATGACTGCATGGGCAGGTTTGACTTAATAGAGGTGACTGCATGGACAGGTTTGACTTAATAGAGATGACTGCATGGACAGGTTTGACTTAATAGAGGTGACTGCATGGACAGGTTTGACTTAATAGAGGTGACTGCATGGACAGGTTTGACTTAATAGAGGTGACTGCATGGACAGGTTTGACTTAATAGAGGTGACTGCATGGACAGGTTTGACTTAATAGAGGTGACTGCATGGGCAGGTTTGACTTAATAGAGGTGACTGCATGGGCAGGTTTGACTTAATAGAGGTGACTGCATGGGCAGGTTTGACTTAATAGAGGTGACTGCATGGGCAGGTTTGACTTAATAGAGGTGACTGTATGGGCAGGTTTGACTTAATAGAGGTGACTGCATGGACAGGTTTGACTTAATAGAGATGACTGCATGGACAGGTTTGACTTAATAGAGGTGACTGCATGGACAGGTTTGACTTAATAGAGGTGACTGTATGGACAGGTTTGACTTAATAGAGGTGACTGTATGGGCAGGTTTGACTTAATAGAGATGACTGCATGGACAGGTTTGACTTAATAGAGGTGACTGCATGGGCAGGTTTGACTTAATAGAGGTGACTGCATGGGCAGGTTTGACTTAATAGAGGTGACTGCATGGGCAGGTTTGACTTAATAGAGGTGACTGCATGGGCAGTTTGACTTAATAGAGGTGACTGTATGGGCAGGTTTGACTTAATAGAGGTAACTGCATGGGCAGGTTTGACTTAATAGAGGTGACTGCATGGGCGGGTTTGATTGTATAATAACAAGATATCAGGTTGTATGATTGTTACTAGCTCTTGCATTGTGAAATTGTACAGTGTTTCCACCCGTGAATCCCAACTTACTTGTAATGTATTCGTACAAACTACAAATTAAGCACATGAATGATTTTTGTGTGATATGAAGTACTGATCCATCTGAATGAATTATAATTACAGATAAGCCATCATTATTTCAATTAATTAAATTGACGTGTTTTGTTTGATTTTCAGCAATGATTGCCTTTGTGTTTCGCAAAGCGTGTCTCTCACAATTTTGATAATATTTGTTGAACAGAGCAGACTGGGGATTTCAAATGAGTGAGTGGAAATGTAAGTGTGCGTTTGCGATTTTACCTCTGTTTTTGCGATTTTTAGATTGAATTTTGAAATCAGTTCCGACAATGTGATATTTTTTTGTTTTTCAATTTATTGTAGACATTTGTTGTAATCAACATTTAAGAAATAAATCATGGAAACCGTAGTTGTTAGAGATTTTAACACGGAATATGTTGTTTTCGTAAAATTTATACCCCGAGCGATTGTGAGGAATCAAATATTTCCATGTTTTACAAATTCACTGGGGTAAAGCTGATGACCGTAACTGCAATTACGGTCATCCCAAGATGGCGGACGTGGAATCAGGTAAGAATCTTTTCTTGTCGATTAAATTGTTTCTATAATGTATTCTAAATGGCACATGCATTGGTACGATAGTAATCTATGAACTTATCACAATTAAATCACAAATTACGACTGAAAAATGTATATGAAAGAGAAAATCCGATTTAAAAAAATCCCTAAGATGACCGTAACTGAAAACTGAGATTACGTTCATCTTTCAAAACAATTATGATCAGTTACGGTCATCTTAGCCATTTTTTAAAATCGGATTTTCTTTTTCATGTACATTTTTCAGTCGTATTTTGTGATTTCCTTGTGGAAAATTCATGGATTACTATCGTACTAATGCATGTGTCATTTAAAATACATTATAGAAACAATTTAATCGACAAAAAACATTCTTACCTGATTCCACGTTCGCCATCTTGGGATGACCGTCATTGCAGTTACAGTCATCAGCTTTACCCCAGGGCAAATTATCTCTTCCATGAATTATTCAAATTCTATTAGGAAAAATCTAATAAACTTTTTGACTTCAAATAAAATGAAAAGCAAAAAAAAACTATCGGAACGTTTCCAAAATCCAATAAGAAAATCATAGAAATAGCCAAAATTGAAAGCCCTAGCACATATATATGACCGTTCACTTTCCTGGCTTGGTACAGGCACTTCATAAGTAGTGGAATTGACTAGTTTTATTGACCCAAAGGCAATATATCTGGGAAATACATCTTGTAACACAATCCATTATTGCATTAACATTTATGCTTACAATCTTGTTTTCTATGCAGACAAATATTCCGATCTTCAATTAAGCTACAGACATGTTCCAATTTGATGAGGGGCCCGGGTGGCTCAATGAGTTAGGTCGTTGGATCTAACAGCTCATGCAAGCCTATCACCAATACGGCGTGGGTTCGCGCCCAGCTTTGTAAATTACAAAAAGGGTGCACTCGACTCGCAGCCGCAAGTGATAAAGTATACCAGTTGCTTGCCCATGGTCGGTGGTTATCTCCGGGTACTCCGGCTTCCTCCACTACTAAAACTAGTCGCCATGATATAGCTGAAATATTGCTGAGAGTGGCGTTATACACCAAAATTCAAATACCAATTTGATGGCATTTTGACATTTTCTGATATACATAGTACATTTAATACTCGTTTGAATTATTTATGCTTAAATAATTTTATTTTGTTGTGTAACAAACGGATGTTGCACATTAATTGCTCAATTAGTTGTTATGCATAGAAATCATGGAATACTAAAATCACTGCGCGTTGTCAATCAATGGTCATATAACAAAGATACCAGACCATTATACTATGTATATTGCATGCTTACCTTATCGTAATAGCATCTTTAGGTAAAATATACCTAAAAATTGTATGACGTCAAAAAGATTAAATTTGCATAGATCATTCTAAATTTGACCTGATCATCCTTTTTTATTAAATTACAAATGTCTATTTAACCCATTATTTGTTTGATGTTGTAATATTATTTAATAACAGCTTCTTTTTATCACAAACTTGAAAAAGGAGAATAAAAAAAAATGGATGAATTGTAATATATCTAAGAATCAGTTGTTTCAAATAGTATGACGAAACAAGTCCCATTGGGCAGTTTAATTCATTTGATATTTTTCGACGAAGTCGTATACGATCGTTTTTGACCTACTTTTGTTATGGATGCTGTTGCCTAGCAATTTCAAAGATGAAAATATTTTCTAACTTTTTGATTGGAAAATAATACAAATTTGGTAGGAGTTCGGAGAACGGAGTTAAAATACCAACAGTGATTTTCCGACTGTTTTTTTGGGCCGAATATCGGCCCCAATGAGAAAAAAAAAATCCCCAATTTCATGGGGGAACATTCCCAATAGCGTGGTGATACAATTATTCGTAAAAACTGGTTAATAAAAGCTTTTTTAAATGAAATTAAAAGTCGAACATTTTCACGCTTATGATCTGGTAATGTTTCTATTTGTTTTGATTAACCAAGCGAAATACTACGCACAAGACAGTATATTGGGTCGCTTGATAAAACTTCAGAAAAACGAAAGCGGAAATCTGTAGTATTTGGAATAAATGTTTATTTAAATAAATTTAATATGAAATTTTAATAAAAAAAAATAGTAACTATGTCATGTGATTTACTTTGCTTGATATTTTGTCAATTCATTGGAAATTAAAAACGGAAAACAGTTGATGAAGCGGAATACGCGAATTATTGTTTTAAAGTTAAAAATAAAAATGTCGCGATGTTGCTTAATTCTAAATAATTTGCTAGGAAATTTACCAGTGATAATGGAAGCAAGTACAAGTAACTTGAATCCTTTGGATTAAAAAAAGTTTTTACTCCCCCCCCCCCCCCCCTCCCAGGAAAAAAATGAGGTTGATGACGTTAATAAAGCTAGTGAAACTGTTTGTGCTTTGAAGTGAGTCCGACCCACTACTGCACCGGCGATGTCGTCTATCTAATCCCATTAAAAAAACCTATTCCAGGTATTCCAATAGATGTTGTTGCAGTTAATTATGCTGTTTTTTGCAATTAGTATCTTTATTAATTATTACCTGTGATGTACCTGTATTTTATGTCAAATATTGTAGGAAAAGGGAAAATATTTGAGTGAAGTAAGTGTTATTAATAAAAATTCGAAATTGGAATGAAACATATTTTTCATATGGAGTGAAATCATGTATGACATAAATAGTAAAATATCTTTTAAAAAATATTTGTACCTTTGAAAAAAAACATCATAAGAATTTCACTGCATAATGAATAGTAACAAACATTTATAGCTAATAAGGGTAATAACAAAATTACCGAACTCCGAACAATCTTACAAAGGGAAAGTCAAAACTCATAAGTATATAAACAGACAAAATCAGTCAACAACCGGAAAACTGTGAAAACCGTAAGACATGCTTGTTTATTATTTCATGTAGTTTAAAAAATAAATAATAAGTTCTATGGATGTTGAAATATAAATGTATTGATAGAGATATCACTTATTCATGTATGTATCTGTATGTTTTTTTTATTAGAAAAAAATGATAAATTAATATATATTAGTTCTCCATTCTCTAATCAAGGTTTACCTGAAGTTAATGCGTTTTTGTTTATACACCCTAAGCCCCAATGTTTGCACATTGTTTATGCAATAATTACAGCTATTCCCACTTGAAATTTTAGATTTCTTTAATAAATTAAAAAAAAAGTGGTATTAGGTGGACCCAACCCTACCGATCACCGACACTAAGTACTGATACACCATGCCCAGAAGCTGAACGCCTTGTTACCACTGCGAATGTCACTCCAAAAACAACCAATTCAAATTCTTTATTACTTAGCACAGCTTCAAATGACATGTAAATAGTGCAAATAGTGGTGATGTTGATATTCGCAATCCGACTGTCACTCTGATTCGGACAGTTGTGCCCAAGAGGTCATGGTACCAGATGCCAGGGTGTTCAGTTCAATGCAAAATGAACAAAAATACCCATGGCTATATGACAGTGTGATACACCAAGGGTATTTATGTAAGTTTTGTGAACTGTTTTGTGGTCATTCTTCCTCATCACAAGAATGTGTTACTGTTGGCATTAACCTTGGTACAGTATGATTGCTCTTCTATTACTGGACCTCCAAACTAATAAATGTATTGCTCTTCCCATCTTTTCCCAATTCACATCATTTACACGCTAATTTTCCCAAATATAAGGGACACGGACCTCAGATACAAATGAGTAGGAAAATCATTGACTTGTAATAAGCATGTAGGATTTAAAGCACTTTGTAATAAGCAAGTCGGATTTAAGGCACTTGTAATAAGCAAGTCATTTAGTAGTTTTCTGATTGGTTGCGTCCGTCGTCCTACGCCCCGTACAGACAAAGGGAGTTCGAGTATAACTGATAATATGATTACTTTTAATGGTATATCTGTATTAAACTTTAAATTTAAGAGATATTCTCTTTAACCAAAGTATTATATGTCGTAAAGTTTTATTTTCAATGTATTATGTAATCTTCAGGTGAGCGACTGGGGGTATTAAATTCTGAGAAAGTGCCATTTCATCTATTACATATTAAGAAGTTATTGTTGAAGCCATGCATTTTTTGAGATTTTACCATGGATAGAAAATAATATGCACCCCCATTTTTTTTTAGCTCACCTGACCCAAACAATCATGTGAGCCTTTGTCATTACTTTGTGTCTGTCGTCCGTCCGTACACAATTACTAAAAATATTCTCCTCTGAAACCACTTGGCCATTTAAGACTAAACTTTGGTGGAATGGTCCGTTGGTGATCACCTTCCAAAATTGTGTCCGGCAGTCCCGACCTCCAACCAACATGGTCGCTGTTACTAAAAATAAAAAACGAGGATGAAATTTAAAAGATCTTCATCTCTGAAACTACTGAGTCAATCGGAACTAAACTTTACTTAGTCCTTTGATGACCCTCTTTCAAAATTGCGTCCGGCAATCTAGACATTCAACCAACATGGCCACTGTTGCTAAAAACAGAAAAGGTGGATGACATTTTTTTTTCTCTCTCTTAAACTCCTGGGTCAATTGGATTCAAGCTTTGCTAAAATAATCCTTTGGTGATCCCCTTTAAAATTTTGTCTGACAGTCCCGTCCTCGGGCCAAGATGGACGCTGTTACTATTTATTAACGATTCCTTGCACATTAAGTAGGATGCAAGGTTTTACATGTCTTATCAAATCTTATAAAACCAATATGCTTAGGTTATTTCAATGAAATACTGTTCGTAGAAGAATATAATATTTGTGCTTCGTCGCACATCTTTTTTTTAAAGATAGTTCTTGTTACCATTAAAATTATATCTAGAGAGGCATCTAAATACCAATGATAACTTACTTTGATATATACCAATAAAAAGCAGAACGCAAGAAAATAAAGGCACATCCATACCGTATATTTAATCTCACGACGAATGGAAATTAATTTTTTCCGACAAATAATGGAAATCATAATAGTTTATATTTTACAACGGGTCAAGTTTTCTACTAGATGTATTAACAAACATTAACGATTTCGCATTATAACGACGACAACGATATAACTGACATATTGCTGAAAGTGGCGTTAAACACCATAACTCTAATCTCCTAACCCATATTATAACAGACTAGGAATGATGACAAGATACCTGACGCTACTACTTTTGATATGTAGTCCATATAATCTCTCGTCTGTAGAAATCACTTGTATGACTGCATCATTTCACTAAGAGGGCAGGTTTGGAGCCATTAAACTAATTTATCCCCACCACTTTTCATTGAAGTGCCTGTATCAATCCAGAAAATTGAGCAGTCATGTATTTGTGTGTTAGGGTTTCGAATTTTCTTCTTTTTATAATTTTTCTGTTGGATTTGGAAATGATATTTTTGTGGTTTTTTTTTATTTTATGCTCCAAACTGGTCCATTATACATTCTGGTCCAGTCCGGTGTATTGTAAAATTCTAAGTAATACATTGAGCAGAATATAACCTCCATATTTAGAAAATGTCTTTATTATGTTTAGATTCTGATTCATCATTAATGCTATAGTTTAAACTTAGTTAAGAAATATATAGGTACAACACATTAGTATAAAGAACAAAGAATCACAAGAGATACATACAATTAAAACTTTGTCATTCCAACTTTAATTAAAACTACATGAAAAAAATAGGTAAAAGAGAAATTGAAATAAAAATACAAAGATTTACAAGAGATACATGCAGCTAAAACCTCGTCATTCCGACTTTTATTTATTGAAACTCTACCAAAAATATAGGTAAAAGAGAAATTAAAAATAAAAGTGCAAAGATTCACAAGAGATAGCAGAAATTAAAACGATATTAGATAATAATAGAATGGAACGAAAAGCGGAAGTGAGACAATATATGAGACGAAAACCGGAAGTGAGACAATATATTGGCCGAAAAACGGAAGTTAGACCGGATATTTTGAATTATTCGATACATACAATGTACTTTTCTCTTCTGTTCCGTTGATATTATTTCTATTGTCATTATCTGTAAACAAAACAATATTGTGTAATAAAGTTATAATTTCCAAACATGAAAAAAAAAACAAGTATTTTATAATTTGTTTATTTTTCTAGGAATATATTCATAAATGCATGATTCTTTATGCACAGTATGTTTGTTAAAAACAACTTATAATGTAAATACATTGTATGTAATTTGATGCTGACAAATTAGATCTTCATATAACATCTGACAGTATGGTATTTGTTGTTTTTCATTTTACCACACAGATATAGCCATGTTTACTTTTGTATCATTGATGTCTTTTCAAAATAAATAGTATATTTTAGAAATTCAAGACCACCTTCTAGATTAAAAGCACCGTATTTACATCAGTATACATGTGTATGAAGAGTTTGAAGATACTAAAGAGGTAATCAAAATCCACAAATCGAAGAAAGACAATAGACGAAACAAAAAGGACAAAAGGACAAACAAGGATCTAAAAAACACGACACAGAAATGTAAAGATCGACCAAAACAAACCCCACTAATAACTGGGTTTGAACTCCGGGTACTCAGGGTCAGCCGTTCCTGCTCCACTAGTGACATCCGTCCTGAATGAGGAAAGGACCTGAAAGTGTTTACGACAAGTAGAAAATAGCCATGGTTATTTGTGACACAGATATCCCGTAACTGATGACTTTAACTTAACCAATAGGAACACTTGGTTCGTTAGCTTCCCCGTGAGCAGCATCTATATCTATCAAGGAAAGCATGATAGGATCCACAATGTCGGATGAATTGAGAGATATACACTCCATATGCAGGTTCTGCTGGAATATAGGGTAACGGTAAGAGTTATGGCGTTTAACGCCACTTTAACCAATATTTCAGCTATTTCAAAAAAGTGATGGTAGGCACAAATTGCATAGGTAGTTGTAAATCCAACTACCATACGATCACTACCACGACGACCCCACTAATGGAATGTAAAATATTTCAAAATGATTACTGCATTGTTTATTTTGATCCCATGTTGAATTGTGTTCAGTAGGCAGATAGTTGTGTTCTTAGGTTGTATTAAAGATGTCTAAATGTATAATGTTCACTTTCTTCTAACCCACATTTATGTAAGGATTACTAAATGTATAATGTTCACTTTCTTCTAACCCACATTTATGTAAGGATCACTAAATGTATAATGTTCACTTTCTTCTAACCCACATTTATGTAAGGATTACTAAATGTATAATGTTCACTTTCTTCTGACCCACCTTTATGGAAGGATTACTAAATGTATAATGTTCACTTTCTTCTGACCCACATTTATGTAAGGATTACTAAATGTATAATGTTCACTTTCTTCTGACCCACCTTTATGTAAGGATTACTAAATGTATAATGTTCACTTTCTTCTAACCCACATTTATGTAAGGATTACTAAATATATAATGTTGATTTTCTTCTAACCCACATTTATGTAAGGATGACTAAATGTATAATGTTCACTTTCTTCTAACCCACATTTATGTAAGGATTACTAAATGTATAATGTTCACTTTCTTCTAACCCACATTTATGTAAGGATTACTAAATGTATAATGTTCACTTTCTTCTAACGCACATTTATGTAAGGATTACTAAATGTATAATGTTTACTTTCTTCTAACCCGCATGTATAATGAATGTTCACTTTCTTCTAACCCACATTTATGTAAGGATTACTAAATGTATAATGTTTACTTTCTTCTAACCCGCATGTATAATGAATGTTCACTTTCTTCTAACCCACATTTATGTAAGGATTACTAAATGTATAATGTTCACTTTCTTCTAACGCACATTTATGTAAGGATTACTAAATGTATAATGTTTACTTTCTTCTAACCCGCATGTATAATGAATGTTCACTTTCTTCTAACCCACATTTATGTAAGGATCACTAAATGTATAATGTTCACTTTCTTCTAACCCACATTTATGTAAGGATGACTAAATGTATAATGTTCACTTTCTTCTAACCCACATTTATGTAAGGATTACTAAATGTATAATGTTCACTTTCTTCTAACCCACATTTATGTAAGGATTACTAAATGTATAATGTTCACTTTCTTCTAACGCACATTTATGTAAGGATTACTAAATGTATAATGTTTACTTTCTTCTAACCCGCATGTATAATGAATGTTCACTTTCTTCTAACCCACATTTATGTAAGGATCACTAAATGTATAATGTTCACTTTCTTCTAACCCACATTTATGTAAGGATTACTAAATGTATAATGTTCACTTTCTTCTAACCCACATTTATGTAAGGATTACTAAATATATAATGTTGATTTTCTTCTAACCCACATTTATGTAAGGATGACTAAATGTATAATGTTCACTTTCTTCTAACCCACATTTATGTAAGGATTACTAAATGTATAATGTTCACTTTCTTCTAACCCACATTTATGTAAGGATTACTAAATGTATAATGTTCACTTTCTTCTAACGCACATTTATGTAAGGATTACTAAATGTATAATGTTTACTTTCTTCTAACCCGCATGTATAATGAATGTTCACTTTCTTCTAACCCACATTTATGTAAGGATTACTAAATATATAATGTTTACTTTCTTCTAACCCGCATGTATAATGAATGTTCACTTTCTTCTAACCCACATTTATGTAAGGATTACTAAATGTATAATGTTCACTTTCTTCTAACGCACATTTATGTAAGGATTACTAAATGTATAATGTTTACTTTCTTCTAACCCGCATGTATAATGAATGTTCACTTTCTTCTAACCCACATTTATGTAAGGATCACTAAATGTATAATGTTCACTTTCTTCTAACCCACATTTATGTAAGGATCACTAAATGTATAATGTTCACTTTCTTCTAACCCACATTTATATAAGGATCACTAAATGTATAATGTTCACTTTCTTCTAACCCACATTTATGTAAGGATTACTAAATGTATAATGTTCACTTTCTTCTAACCCA